>OY728166.1:288006220-289307887 GCA_963277665.1 Viscum album | reverse complement strand
ACCAATGAGTTCACCTCAATTGATCAAATAGGTCATCAATGAGTGGAAGTGGATATATATTATTTATCGTAACTTGGTTAAGTTTACGATAATCCACACATAGCCTCACAGTTCCATCTGCTTTCTTTACAAACAAAACTAGTGCTTCCCACGGAGACACGCTTGGCAGAATAAAACCTTTGCTTTCTAGCTCCTCTAACTGCACCTTCAATTCTTTTAACTCCGTTGGTGCCATCCTATAAAATGGAAGTGAGATAGGACTGGTCCCCAGAAGGAGATCAATCGTAAACTCCACTTCTCTTATAGGTGGTAACCCTAATAATTATTCAGTAAAAACATTATAAAATTGATCCACCACAGCTGGAAAACTATTTTACACGATCTCTTCCAATGATGCCAAAGTCAACGCTGCTAATTGGTAAGAGATCATTCCCAACATTGGTGCCAACAAGCTCTTTTCCCCTTTCTTTACCATCCTCTCTCCTCTGAAGAGATGGTCGATTCCATCCTCCATCGTGAAACTAACCGTTCTCCCATAACAGTCTATGTGAGCCTTAAACATTGTCAACCAATCCATAACTAGGATTATATAATAGACATCCATATCCAACATGGAGAAGTCCCATTTCAGCTCAGCTCCATCAACCGTTATAGCACATGATCTACACACGAAGGCTTGACATTCTCTTTCACCAAGAGGAGTTTGCAGTTTTAACACAGAAGACATCATTTCAAGTTTTAAGTTCATAAAATCAGCAATCTAAGAAGTGGGAAAAGAATGGGATGCGACAGTATCGAACAACACTTGCATGATGGTAGAATTCAAAATAATTGTACCTCTCACTGTAGACGGTCCAGACTGGTCATCCACAATCACCTGTTCTGCTCCATACAATTGCTTTCTTGCTGCACTTTGCTCCTTATTTCCTTGTTGAGATTTCCCTTCCTGAGGTGTCATGGTATTTCTGGAATCACCATAACTGGCTATGTTCTGCTGGTGAGGCTGATTTTTCTATCCTCGCCCTGTCGAAGCATAATATGCTTGTGACGCTTGGGAGGTGTGACGCGCACCCGACCTCGGAGCACTGCGACAATATCGCTGAAGAAGCCCCATCTAGTTGCAATTTTGGAAAGCTCTTGATGGTGTTGTACATTCTTGTTTCATGTGGTCAATCGCGCCACATTGAAAACACCCATCTTTTATCATGGGTTGTGAAGGAAGATTCACCAATCTAGCCGTCTGATTCTGATTTTCACTCTCACCTTGGAAGTAGGTGTTTCTCTTCTTCTTGTTCCCTATATTAGAGTTCCAACCCATTCCCGTGGGTATCATCATACTTCCTCCTCCCATAACTCTTGATATGTCTATTTCTACTACTGTTGCTCTGTTTACCATCTCTGTATCATCCGTAATACAGAGCACAGCTATCTTTGAGAAAATCTCCTGTCATAATCCTGATTCAAAGATGTGTGCCTTTAGAGACGCACTTGCAGCAACTTCCGGTGCAAAGAATACTAAATTCATGAATTTATCCGCATACTCTGTGACAGAGAGATTTTCGTGTTTTAGGCTGAAAAAGTTAGTTGTCCTTTGGATCTTGAACGTGTGATGATAGAATTGTTTATTAAACAATTCCTCAAATTCCTCCCAGCCCAGGCCTTGATCTATCTTAGCCTGCACCACTAGCTCCAACCACTGTCGTGCAAGATCCTCCAGCATATATGTCACCAACTTTACTTTCAGATCTACTGTTGTGCCGATGAAATCGAAGATATGACTCATCATGCTTAGCCACACCTCCGCCTTTTCTAGTTCAGAATCACCCCGAAGGATGGGTGGATTCTTCTTCTAGAACTGAACAGAATGGTCCACATGCCTTGACTCATCTCTCTGATTCCCCGTGTCCACATCCTCAAATGCTTGAACGATACTCTGAACCAGATCATGGTTCACACGTGGTTCAGGTGCAACCACATTCTCCGTAGCTACTTCCGTTTGGTTTCTACGACATCTAATGGGTGCCATTTTCAATACAAACAATGCAGGTCGTTAGTCTCACTTCCTAGCAACTGAAGGCTTAGCATTTCAATCTTTATTACACCACTATCACAACAAAGAATTCCAAATATTTATAAAACATATCTTTTCTTTCTTTTTAAAATAAATCTATTTTCAAAATACATCAACCATTATCTTTTCAAAATCTCTCATTTGAAAATGTGCTTAAAATTTTCAGAAATCACGCTTTTGCATCAAACCATAATCCATTTCTCAAAATGATTTATGCAATCCTAGGGGGAAGTCATTCCTCTATAATTTATGCCATGCTCATCTCATTGGCTAACCCCATGACAATGAGATTTCCAACATTCTAGAAGTGTATCCAAAACACTTATGTATCCAATGCCCTGGTAACGTGAATTTCAGCATAAACGGGTTAGCTACGTCCTTTTATGCTATACATTTCAAGTTCTAACAATCCTACTCCTGTCTAAGATGACCACCTAAGGAATAGACAGGAAGTGATTTCAACTCCAAGACCAAGAACATAAATGACCACTTGTTAGGAAATGATCGAACAAGCTGATACCATTTGTAATGACTCGCCAATTCTCATTGGCTTGAGAGTGTAACGAGTCATTTCATGGCCTTAAGCGACATCCCCAAGGCACCAAAGGCTGAAAATAAATGCCTAAGGGTTTCAAAATACATGGGGGATGATTTACCCATTAACTGGAAACAACCAACAAATAGAGCAAACTAGATAAACATCTCCAAGCAACCACTATATGATGCATGATTTAAAACCAAAACAACTCAACCATTATTTTCATAAAAACCCAACTAAGTACAATAATGGAGTACAAAACCAAATAAGAGTAAACAATGGAAAGACAACTACAAGACTTCAAGATGACAACCCAACTCCATGCTCCACAAGTTCCAAGCTCCAACATCACGAACCAGCCCAAGAGTCACGAAGTAGTGCTATAAATGTGTGACACTTTACCTTTTCCAACATCCAGGTATATGACATCTGCAAAAGCACCAACGTGCCAAAGCAGGGGGTGAGTAATGAAACTCAGTAGGTTTTCCCCGATGACTTCCCAACCCATGCCTCTAGGATAAAACATGTTAGCACATTTATATAAAACAATTCCAAAACAGTTCACAATATAGAAAATTCCATGTCAAATCCATTTTTCCAACAAAAACCATTTTCCAGCAAAGCAACCAAGAAAATTTTCCCAATCAAATTCACATTTCCATTTTGTCACTTTCATTCCATTTCACAAATCCACACAACCAACCATTTCACAACCCGTGAAATCCACTATGCATGCATCGTTATAATAGTTCCATACTCATGAGTGGTCTTTCATCGATCTACCAAGTCATCACAAGGTAAGTATTCCCCATGTTCCATTACACTGTTGATACCGAGCACAAGGTCATATTTCAACCAAGTCTCATAAATTCAATATGAACACACACACCAAGTATGCCCAAAAACCACACCATTTCAACCATGCCAAAACCATTTCAATAAAACACCCTTTTATTGAAAACCTTTTTCCCACAAACCATTTTCCAAATCCCGCAAATCCATTTTTTAAAATCACTATTTTAAAATCAAGAAACCAAAACACTTTTCACAAACCATTCTTTCAATTTCCACAATTTCATCAAACCCCATAAATCATCCCTAAAGAAGATTTATAAAATGCTTTACACCACAATTTCACAATAAAAATCAAGAGACTAAATCAATTTGAACTAAGCCTTAAAGTTATAAGAAAGAGGAATTGAGAGTGAATCCACCTACCTCAACAAATTGGGTGAAACCAAGCCACAGACGAAGAACGCTCAAGAACACATGGTCAAAACTCCAAAAACCCTCCTTAGATCTCTTGTCCTAACAAAAAAAAGACCAAAACTTGTCATATTTGGCATCCACACCCTTAGATCTACCCATAATGGGCGTAGATCTAAGAAAATGAGATAAGAGAAGAAGTAGATCTAAGTAGATCTAATAAACTGCTCAAGAATGATCACATACCTTAAGAATCTAGCTTCGATTCACCAAGAGAAGCCTTCAGATCACCTCCGGAACACTTGGGAGAAGTCTTCCAACCTTCAAGGGAGAGTAATATCGATTTAGGACCGCTTAGGAGGTTTATACAAGGCAATTAAAGTCAAAACGAGTTAGATCCACAATTTTAGGATCTAACTTTAAGTGACTGCATGGTTACTCCGCACGGTTTGAAAAACCGTGTGCTAACCGTGCGTTAGCTTCTGCCTTGGCCATACTTCACACACGGCCTCATCGCACAGTTTCCCTTAACTGTGCGCCAACCGTGCGGAAGCCACTGCCTCCTCAGTTAGACATGCATGGTTTGGCCACACAGTTTGACAAACTGTGCGCCGCCCGTGCGCCTTCCCCTTTGCTTCAAACTCCACTCCAGGATATTCTGATTCTTCTATATGTCACCCAAAACTTTTAAAACCAATATAAGTATCAAGAAAGGGTTACAGACCAGAAACCGGGGATACTAAAAAACTTCTATGAACTCTTTCTCTTAACTTCTTGTAATTAATTCTCTTCCTCTTTTGGGATAGTGGTGGAAACATATACCACATGAGAAGGTGAATTATTCAACTTCACTTTCCCAGAGTCTACCATCTTTTGTAGGAGGTCATGGAAAATAAATAAATCCTCGATGTAATTTCCCAACATTTTATGTAAGGGTATATAATTTAGGAGATATTTATCACCTTCCCTATAGGGCTTCTTGGGCATTGGAAACTTGATTGAGTTTTTTTCCAATGCCAAGATAAAGTAGTTGGTGACTTAGTTATCTCGAAAAGAGTATAACTTATTTTTCATCTCCTAGAACTATTTCAATATTTGGTTACTTTTATCATTCTGACAAGGTGGGAATTACTGATGAAACTCAGGAGGTGGAGCCTTGTGATATGGTGCAGGATTTGAAATATGAGCAGATACACGGGCATGTTTAAGTGTAACTATAGTGGTATCTAATTTTCCTATTCTCCTTCCCAAAGTTGGTGGAATTACTCAGCACTTGGATTTGTTCTCTATGACTTAGTTTTCCACCTATTGAGAAATTTATTCAAGGTATCAAAACCCTCTTATTTATTTCATACAGATCAACAGTGTTCACAAATCATCATAGATATTTTATACATAGATGGGCAGCAGCTCTTCTTGAGAGAGTGGTAGGTTTAAGGAGTATGTCAATCATTTCCACTGAGAAATGAATTATGAGACTCTTTGCTATTTTTTTAGTTCATGAGATTGAAGACTGTCATCTTTTGCAGCATTAGGCTGAACTGGAAAAGAAATTTTTGATTGTGGTATTTACACCCAATAATTGATAGAGACTACAAACTTGTGTACCACACAAAGGCTGGTCCTTGTAGCGATTTCACATAGAATATGAGTTTCATTGTCTCCTTCTATTCAGGGATACCCACTATGGGATCACAATAAGAGAATAAATTCCTCAAGTGATGCTCTGGATCTCATGATCCTTTGAAGATTGGAAATGTGGGATTCCAAAAGTTTCGAGGGGGAAGAGTTGAATCTAACCATTCGGGGTAAGCCTTATTTTTTGGATGTATCGACACACTTCATCCTCCATGGATTCTAATCGAGCTTTCCGTGACTCAATGGTGTCAATAAGCATTCAGGGAGCATTTGGACGAGATAGGGCATGAACAGGTGCAGTGACTAGAACCTAAACAGGTGTAGTGACTGGTAGAACCATTGGTGGTGGTACTTCTGGTACTTTTCATGGGTAGCCTATAGGGGAAGGACTATAGAGATGTTCCATACCATGTTCTGGCTATGTACCCAATGGAATGAATTCTCAATTTACTATTGTGGGATCCAAACATGTTGGTGGTTGGTATCACACATTGAGAGGGTGTTCCAAATATGCTTTAATTTATATGAAAAAATCTCTTTATTGAGTTCCACAAATTGGAAGTGTGAGTTGTGGATCTTCTTGTAGAACATATCTATGTGGAAGGCTGCCTCAAAGTAGTTCTGTGTTGATTCTCGTCAATTATTTTATCTCTTCCTCTAGTTGGGAAAATATTTCTTCTAGAAAAATGAGCTTAAACACCCTAGTAGGGATGTTAGGTGTAATTTGACTCTTACCATTTTCCCTATTTGATTCATTTCAATGAGGTAATGGTGGATTGTTCAGGGAAAATTACATATTCTGAGAAAACATCTAGTTCTGGGTATGTACACCTTCTTCATTTGTTTCAGTGTGTACTGCATTATGGATCGAAACCACCTCCTATGATTTCTATGAATTGGACTCATGTTTTTAAGTATTTTTAGTGACAACATTAATTACATTCATTTATAAAAAATTAATTTCAATCATTCTACCAGTGTCTTCGTGAGATTGTATTATTCTACGTCCTCCACGAGGCCTTGTTCTCTCCTTTTTTCATTTCCTGGGAGCTGTTTAGTGGAAAGTAACCCGAAGAGAATCTCTAGATAGCTCGGTCATGTGTGTACCCATTGAGGATACTAGATCACAAGATGGAATGAACAGAGAGGACCCGCTTTTCGGAATTTTCCTCAATCGATAGAAAATGGATTCCCATTGAGGTGGTGATTATTGGGGTGAAAAATCCCCCAACCCTGAGGGCTGAGGTAGTTCCTATTTTCCTTTCACAACCCTTCAGGTTGAGTTTTTTGACCTCTAGGGTTGGATTAAATAATACTCATTCCCTACGGGCTGGGGTTGGTCCTGAACTATTGTGGTTGATATTACCATAGATGTTCTTATGGTTGTATGGAGTTTTGTTTGAATGTGGGTCAGTTGCATCATTTTACACACACTTAAATCACCTTTTTAGAAGATTTTTGTGATATTTCTGAAATTTTTTCTATTTTATAGTCGACATCCTCTATGTGGGATATCTTATCAATATTCTCAGATTCTTGATACAAAATTATCTCAACAGCCTTCTCTCTTTTGACCCGATGTTGGTGAGATTCGATCGGGGCCTATTCTTGTTGAGTATGTCTTCGGTCATAAACAGATTTTGTATGTTATAACCATCCTAGGGATATTAAATTGCATGATACCACCTTTGGAAGGATCTTCTAGGTAGGGAGAGTAGTAAAATCCAATGCTCCATGTACACCCCATCCTCTGATGTGACCACCAGATGGGGTATCTGTGATCAGTTGTCTCAACCTCATTAATGCACTAAGGAATGTACATTGAAGGGATCCTCATTGTTTCTCAATCTTTGTATGTTGTGAATTTATGAGAGATTCCAAGTCAATTTGGTTTTTCAACCCTTCTATTACCATAACATGAGTTTGATACTTTTCATAGGGTAATACCTTTTCTTTTAGGTGATGAATAGTTTTCCATCTATTTAGGTGGATTTTGTACATAAAATATTCCAATAACACCTATGTAATGTTGTATTGAGGGGTTTTCAAAGTCCAAAACAAGATTGTTATGTCATACTTATCCAGTTATTTCCTCATATTTAGCATTTCTTCTTCATCTTTTACTAGATGTTCCTTTACTTGTTCCAACCAAAGTGGATGGTTTTTAATCATTTTATTATAAATGGTGAGATTAGTAGGGACTTCCTCTTATATATTAGAAGTCAATTGACCCAAGGGTGGTTTAGAGAATTATTGTCGACTTGGGTTAACTTCCAGTTGAGAAAGGATTTCACTTTCCATTGACAAGGCATCAGACATGACCAGTCTTGTGTTCACAATTTCCTCGTGATCGGATGGATTTCTCATCACAACATTTCCAATTGGATAATTATCTTGACAATGTGAAACACTACTACAAAGAGAACTTTCGCAGTGAACTTCATCATGGAGGGACCACCACGATGGATTACAGTAAGGGGAAAAGCAACTTTCTCCTTGTTCTTCTGGCCACACGAAGAGCTAGTATGGCTCTCATTTGAAGATTGGATCTCAAAATCAATCATATTATTTCCATAAATAAATCCTTCATAGTGATGTTTCCAATGAGGAAATTCTGAATTACTGCTATAGCTTCTGTAATATGGTAATGGGAAGGTAGGATCTTGAGCTACGATAGAGAATCATATGACAGATTTAAGAACTCCAGCATCAAGAAGATTCGGATCATAGATCAACTATTTATTTTACAATTTTGTTTGATGAGGATTCTTCTTGGATACCTTCTAATGAGTGATTAGGGACAATTTCTAGGAGAATTAGTTTTCATGGGTAGGTGTTTGTTCCTGACTTGGAGTGGCCATTGAAATAAAATGACAACCTTATATTAGAGTGGGTATATGTTCCCAATTCGGTAGTCTGTATAATATAGGGAAGTTTTCCCCCATAACCCTCCTGAACTAGAGTAGTGTTTTGTGTCTTCTCTTGGGTGTTATGGAGATGAGCCACCCCATTTTTGGGGACAAATTTGTGTTCCCGTCCCTTGGACACTATTTTCATCACCGTTATGATATGTTTTCAAGTATATAGGATGTAGGTAAGTATTTGTGTCTTCCCTTTCACCATTTTCAGGATATTCTTGGTGACTTTAGCAAGTAGAATGGGGATATATTCCCATTCGGAATCTAGATTATGTGTATGTGCCTAATCTTTCCCTCCCTTTCCTAATAGTGGATATTGAATGTATTCATGTGTGGGGGAAGAGAGTTTATTCTCCCCCTTACTTTTCATTGGTACTTTCCGATTAAATTTTCCAGGTGATTCCATATGAGGCTTCGGTAAGGATTGGGGGTGAAATTTGGTGTATATTTTTGCACACAAGTTTCCACGGGATCTGTATAATGGGATTATTTGAATTTCATTAGGCTATTATGTTGACTGGCTGAAGGAAGGCAGATGGTTATATGTACTAGCTCACAATTTTCCACCAAATAGGGTTAGTGGGATTATACAGAAGGTTCATAGGTATGACCTTTCTCCCCATCGAGAATTTTTTATCCCCTGTAGGCCAACTCGTGTGTCCGATTTTGAAGGACCTGAGCTGGATAGCCGAGAACAACACCCTCATCTTGTTAAGCATTCACTAACACACAGTGTTGGTGATGGTAATTGATGTAAGGGTCCCTTGAAAAGGACCCCTATGTCTCCTAAATGAGGTTATATGTTTCCTCTTGATCTACCTCCCTGGGATATGGGATGGACTGGTTGTGGCGTTTTGGGGATAATCTCCTGAAAATATTGAACATGGTGGTTAGCACTGTCTACTTTGGGACCATCAGTCGTCATTGACCGAATGATCGTTGGTGCTAGTGGAGCTGGATGGCCTATTGGGAAACTCACAAGGTTGAGTTTATACCATTTTGATGGTACTCCCAGACCAGTGAGTTATAGATCTATTGTAGTAGAAAGTAGGTTGGCAATGGCGTCCTCCTTGCGGATAAAGACCCAGCCTAAGAGGTCACTAAGGAGTTCATTGGTGAAAACTAGAATGATTCCAATGGATTGAGGGAAGGTCTGAAAAGAAGTTACCTGTATATATAACAAACCCAAACAAGAAACTTTTTCAAAGCAATTTTTCATTTGAAAGAACACATAAATGATTGATCGTATTGTCTGGCCTTCTCTTATCAAGTGAAAGGGTCCTCACAGGTGTGTGGCATTATCAACTTGGTTAAAGATTCACATCGGGTTCACTATTTTTTTTTCCTTGGAATATCTTTTCTGGTTAGGAGTCACTATTTATGAATAGTTTCTAATGGTTTTTTTTGTGGAACCAAAAACACCCAATGGTTCTATATCTGAAGAGAACTACTTTCCAAAGGTAGGTGCTCATTAGGTATTTTACTAATGATTCTTAGGAACTCAAATTTCTCTAGATGATGGGAGGTCAAGATCATCAAACCCTTTTGGGGGTAATTATTTCCTACTCTGGGAATCTATTATAGATTTAAGATATGTTTATGTATCCTTCATTAATTCCCAAGTATGATGTGGTTCATCCCATATTTAACAATCATTTATTAGCATGTATAGATCTTATAATCATCTATATGTATCTAAGGTTCTTCATCAATAGTGATATCAATATGTATCTGAGGTTATACAATGATGGTATCATCTCATAAACTACTTAGATATTCTTTTTTCATGATGATGTTGGTTTTCTAGCCACACAATGGGGCTCTATGGAGTGTGTCGTCATCCAGAGGAATGGTATTTGTTTTGATGTTTGGGATTGAACTCATATGATAGGCTTTCTACATATCCTCATGAAAGGAATCAGAACCCATGTAGTTTGGTGGTACTTAATGGGTAATATCATACCTTTTAAGGTCATGTGATAAGGACACAATCATATAGTTTAATGTCATGTGGGGAGTACGTCTAGATGGAAGGTTCATTATAAAGGTTTAGTGTGGTACTTATCCAGAAGTTTCCCAAGGAACCTGGAAGGGATATGAATTTCCAATTTGAATTAGACCCTTCTGGGAATATGGATCATATAAAATAGGGTTGATTTCATGTTTTGGATTTGGACCTCAAGGAGGCTTCCTGCGTATCTTTTTTGGATGGGAATCAAGGCCCACATAGTTAGGTTAGTTTCTTATTGGAGTATGGGACATTGAGAGGATTAAGTTGGGGATTACTCCTAAAGAGGATTCCCTGATAAAGTACCATGAGAGATGTCTAAAATCATGGTTCTAAACTCATGATGATTTGGGGGTTTACTTCGGGACATACTCCTGATGAGGATGCACGGATTAAGAAGATTATGATTAGGGATTACTATTAAAGAGGATTCCCAATGAGATTGGGCCTTAGGTAGGATTTCTATGTATCCTGGTTAGCTAGAATCATAGTTCTCATAGTTCAATACTACATATATATTGTGTGTATTCTATGATATCCATTAACCTCTAAGCCCACATGAGTCATGCTCGATGTGAGAAACAAATGGAAGTGGAAGATCTAGCAAACCACAATCTGACATAGAGAAAAATACCAATGCGAGAGGGAAGAGGCTTGAGTGTGACTATTTACTCTAAAATTTCTATGAAAATGGAAGAGGAGGAGGATGAAGTTGGAATATTTTGGGGTTACATAACTTCCCTCTCTTCAATTTATTCCGAGAAGAGAATGAAGGTGAAGGATGCGGAGGTATAGAGAAGCAAGACTGCAACCTTCTACATAAAAGGATAGAGGATTACTCTAGGAGGGATTCCCTAAAATAAATTATATAGTGGGATGAGGATATAATTCTATGTTCAAAGGAAAATAAATTATAATCCTCACCCTCCCCACTGGGAACTAGAGGTTCTAGGTCTTAGAGATGAGAAAAGAAGGACATTGTTCTAACCATAGTATATGAGACTTTGAAATCCCCTACATTGTTCCTAGGGTAGGGGTCTTGTTTCCATATATATAGAAATCCACATGTTCCCCAAGGATCCTAATTGTCTGGTAAGACAAGTGTATAAACCCTCTAACTGTAGAAATACCAATCCAAATAGGAGACACTTCGGTATGCCTTTTCCAAGGGAATTGTAAGTTAGGAGGCCTTGTTGAAGTTTTTGAGTTGATAACTCTCAGATAAGGGATCCAAAGGAGGATAGGACCTGCCCTGGATGGCTTTAAAGAAGGACTAAGGAATGGATCAAGTAGGTTGGAGGGTAGAAAAAACCATGGGGTCTCACTCAAGGGGTGATTCATGCAGGCAGGTCTTGGAAAACTGATGTCACCTTGGGCGATGGAAAACTTGGATTACTATACTTGGGAAAGACTTTACTCAATCCTTCAAGGGTCTCCACATATGTTCCTAGAAGTGACTCACATAGTTATTTGATTGGAAATGGGTACCTAGCACTAGTCTTCATTTATCATGGGTTGGTAAAGTGCCTCGAGTAGGTTTTATTTATTTTAAACCCTGGGAGGACATTGGCTTCATTATCCCCCTTTAATTCCCTCTTCTCCAGATGTTATAAAGATACCTATAAGGTTATAGAGTGCTTGAGCAAATAACTAGATCGATTAGAACTTCCGAAGGCCTTTTTTAAATTTCGTTCATCCAAATAAAGAATATGGGGTTTTATTTATAGGAAAATATAGAACCCTGGGTGAAGGTTTCATCTCGCGTCGTTGTCATGTACCGGTTTCAAGCATAGGTCGGTTCGGCACAGGTAACTTGCACACTGATGGTGCTTGAGGGGACTTGGTAAAATGGTGGTTGGGTCCTTTTTAATCATTGACCCTATCCACTTCTTTACTTCTCTTTTCCCTAAGGTATTTCCCCTTGTATCCTTCTTATCCATGTGACAAAATGGATTGTCAACACACATGGATCATGATTATTGATTATGATGACTCTTGTTTTTTCCATGTTTTTATATTTGATAATTTAGGAATTGATGGGTATGTGTTATTTTATGATTCACTCATGCACTTTAATGATGTTATCATACCCTTATGCACTCTTATTCTCATTGATGAAATTCAATTATTAATGTTAATGTTTTCCCTTACTGAGCGTTTGAGCTCACCTTTCTTATGTTCCCTTCTCCACAGTTTATAAATAATAAATTTGAATGATTTATGTCTATAAATTATTTCAAAAGGATGATATTGATAACCTAATTTGAAATAATAAAATCTAGGTTAAATGGGATAAATGTTAATTTTATGACTTGTGAATTGGTTCTAAAGGAGTGTTCCTTAATTCTCTAAAACTCTAAAACTAAAATGTCCTCAAGATTGTAAGTGATCGAAGTTTTCCTTTTTGTTGTTGTAAGAATTATATGGAAGCATTTGGGTAAAAACTATCAGCATCATAGCTGTAAATGTAAAGATTATGTTCTCATCATTGGATATGGGACTACAACTTTTGGGTTTTTATAGTTGGTATCAAAGGTCAGTTTAGATAAATTTGGAGATTATAATGATTTCATATGAGGTTATCTTAAAAATAGTAGATACCATCATAGGCATATAAGCTTAAGTATGATCATAATTTCAAAGTATTAGACACATCATTGGGGTTTTAAGAGATGATATCTTTAAGTTATTAATGACATTTTTAGATACTTTTTATTAGGTTAAGTTATTTTTAACCCCTAAGATCAACATGAAGTGTTTTTTAGGGATGGATTATTTTTTATTTTTAAAGAATAAAAAGGGGGACAACTTTTATTCTGTGTGACAACCCATCACATCTGGCAGGTAATGGGTTTTAAACACATGACCGAAGGATGATAAGGGTTTCATGCCTACCACTGTCATATGTGATGTCCTGATTAGTATTATATTTTTATAATTAAATATTATGTTTATTTCAAAAACATATGTTATTTTTTTCAGGAATAATGGTAGATTTATAATGGAAAAATATATGATCAAATCCTTCAAATAATTGGGTTTTGAACATATTCATAAAATGTTTGAATGATTTTAAGGATGGTTATTTATGGAATAATTTAGTTTAAAATTCAGGTATGTCTGTTGAAATTTGAAGATAAATGTATCATATGAAATTTTATTTGTTTTTGGGAATTATCTTACTATTTTTTAACCATTCCTTTTTTGGTTAATGTAAAAGGATGGGGGGAATAATCTGTTATCCCTTTTTTAGTTATATGATCCTTTAAAATTTGACTTTTATTTCTTCAGGCATGAAAAAATCATCTTGAATACTCATCGTTTGGATAAAAATATGATATTGTGGTGTAATTTTATTAAAGGATTAAATTTTACTCATCAAGTAAGTATATTTAGATATTCTTTTATTCTAGATATTAATAGAATTCTTTAACTCTTGGAAAGGGATATTGAAAAAAAAACTTTATCCTAGTACCTTCATTTCTGATGAAATGATTGTATTTTTTATCATCAAATGTTTATGGTTTTAAGGTCCTCAACTTTCATTGAACATTCATGTTCTTTTTATCAATGACCTCAATCACTCTTCATAACTATTTATGATTTTCCTCATCTAAATTGTTATTTCCCACCTATGTTATCCTGTTTAGAAATATAGAATATGTTGTTCTAGATAAACTTCATACATCCTTTTCTTTCATATCAAGAGGAAATTTTATTAAACATTTTTCTGATATATATTCATTTGAAGTAATTCCTTAAATGTTAATCCTTTGATGACCAAGAGGAATTTCAAGGGAGAAATTCATTTTACGGGGGTAGAATGTAACATCCTGAGATTTTATAAAATATATTCTTTAAAGTTAATTTAAATTCTTTGATATCTTGTGTTACATGAAATTTACAGTTTATCTTGAGTTATATGCAATAAAAATTTTATCTTTCATTGCACATAATATCAATTTTCTTCAATAACTTATGTTACAATCAAGACCGAGTCTTATAAGATGATAATATACAAATAATATTATTATTTAAAATATCACCTAGCTGTTGGAATGGTAGGAATGAATAAGATTAACTAAATCATGGAAATATGGTTAAAATGTATATATATAATCAATCATTTGGTGACCAATTGATTATAAATGAAAATAAAAAACCAATTGAATGAAAATAATGTATTTTTATGAAAAGCTAAAGGTATGCCCACAAAGGCATTTTATCTTAATAAATTAGATTAACCACTAATATTTAATGATATTAATGAAATTTATAGGATATATATTAGATAAAATGTTTTTAAATTCATCCAATAAGTTTTATAGGCATAAAATAAGAACAAATCTAATTTTAAGTATAAAAAAGGTGTATTTATTTAATTGGCAATTTTATCGCCTTTTAATGGCAGACTTGTTTTAAAACTAAATTTTGACACTTTTAAAAATATTATTTGAAAAAATAAACTTCTAATTTGGAATAAAATTTTCAAAATAATCTTAGGGTGAATCTTTGATATTTTTTTGAGAAGTTTTGTTTTTCTATGAATAGTGAAAAACACTGAATTTTTATTAAAAACTAACTTTTCATCTAAATAATTTATAATATTAAATTATATTTTGAATTGATTATAAAGTAAAAATATTTCAATTATATATCTATTAATCCATTTTATTTCATTATAATCAATTTCATATTGAAATTGGATATAAAAACTTTGTGAACTTTTTCACATTTTCAATTTAAAAACTTGATTTCTCATCCTGTCTGTGGGATTAATTTTAAATTAAATTATGCCACTTATGTGAATTTAATTTGTAAGACTTGATTCCATATTTGGAATCAGAATAAATTATATTATATAATAAATTCAAGTTATTTTTTGACCAAAGTGATTAGTTAAAATAATTAAAATTAATTACAATGATTAAGGTAAAAATGAGCTAACTTAGTCATTAAACTTAGAATATAATGTGTAAAGATGACACAAAACTTGTCCAAAACCCATTTTATGGACACCTTTTTACCCTTATGACCTTAGGATAAATATTTATTAGTTTTTGGGACACTATTCTATTAAAGTGACCCGTATTATAAGTTAAATAAAGAAAAATCCAAAAAATGTAACTTATTCCTATTAATTTCCATAAATCTTTGGGAATAGTGAAATGATACATAGTTTCATTTATAAATATTATTTTGGAAGATAAATAAGTTATTTTTTTAATAATTAGTTGTATTTAATTTTTAGATATGATTTAATTACATTAAATTATTAACAAATGCTAATAACTGTATTATTTAGTTAATAATAAAATAAAATAATTGATACTAAAACAATTAAAAATGAAGTAAATGGAATGAATTTTTATGTTAAATTACTTTTTTAGATAAATATATCATGATAAACATTTTTGAACTTAATATATTTAAATTATATTATTGTCTTTATTTTTTTTAATTCAAATTAAATTCGTAATGTCAAAATTGACTTTAATTTTATTTATTATTAAATGGTATTCTATTAAATGATTTAAAATAACTAAAAAACATATACTTTATAAAGTGGTTTTTTAAATTTTAATATTAATAAAATATGTACCATTAATGGACCAGTTTATCTTTTATAATTGACATATTAACCCCTATATAGTAAAAACATTGTTGGCATGGTTAGGGTTATAGCATTGTTTTTTCACATTACATGTGCTTTTTTAATTTAATTTCCAACACACATGGGATTTTTATTTCATAATTTTGATTTAACAATTAAAATAACTTGGTCTAAATTTTCTAATAACTCTAACTTTAATTTAGTCTTAATTTATGAATTAAATGGGTTAGGATACAAGTTATCATAATGAAAACCCAAAATGAAAAAATATAGAAACTTAAGAGTTAAGGGAAAAATATTTAAAAAATGTTTTTATTTTGTGTGGTGGAGGTTTTTATTGACCAAATAATCTATACCATCCATTATTAATCAATTTTTTAGGAATATGAGTAAAGGGATACTTCTAAATAGTAAATACTTTTTATTATTTACAAGAATGTCACTCATCCTCAATTATAAAAAGTCACTCACTCTACCCACTTATTCACACCTCTAAAAAACTTTAATCATAAAAACCCTACCCAAATAATATTCCAACTTCCCTACCATTATCCTAGAATAATTATTTTGGTCATAAATCAAACATTTCAAGGTTTTAGTAAAAAACTAATGATAATACTCAAATAAGTGGTAACATTCTTATAAAAGCATTTTTATTTTATTTTCTTATCCACCTCCTTAATTAATTTTAATATCATGATTATATAATTAACTCAGTATCCTGAATATACAGATATTTTCTTGTTAATGGTATGAACTAAACCCACACACACTTATATTAAATGGGTTATGAAATCATCGCTTGTGTGTATAGCGGACTACCACCTCGATGTCGTTTGTTTTTACATTACCACCTATCTTGGTTGGGAATAATAATGTAAATATTATTTATATATTATATTTATGATATTTATAACATAATACTACATCTATAGTCATTATATCATATAAAAAGTTTTTATGTTCCATTCTATAAGGGATACGATGACATCGCTCGTGTGTACGATGGATTATCACCCCGTGACGCGATGTGAAGCATTTTTCACTGACATGTTACATGGAAGGTAATAAGGGTATATATAATAAATATATATGATATAATTTAAATCATATGATATTAATTATATAAATATATTTCTTTAAATATAATATATAATTTTTTTCTTAGCTTTTTCACACATCAAAAAAGCGATAACATTATTCGTAGATGTGTGGACTACCGGCCCCTCAAAACAATTTGATTATTTTTCCATAATGAATGGTATATAAAAGTATATATAATTAAATATAATTTTATTTATGATATAATTATCATTTTGAAAATATAAAATATTACTTAACATCTTTACATAATGATCATTGAAAAATAGAAACATTACTCATGCATATGTATGGTCTACCCTCTCCATGATCGTAACGTTAGTTCATTTTTCATAACTATATTTCATGATTTGTTTGAAAAGTATAATTAATTGAAATATATTATAATTATTTTATGATCATTATTCTATTTATTTTTAAATAATGACATTTGGACTATATTCAAACAACCAAATTCATTTTTGACACATAAGTCGAATATTCTCAAAACATCTGACTTAAACATAGTCAATTAAATAATTGTATATAAATTTTTTATAAGTGAAATAAAAGTAATACTAAACTTTTAAAAGGTTATAAATCAATTAAATAATTAACATAAGTTTATTATTATTTAATATAAAGAGAAATCGGGATGAATCTGACTCAAGGTAAGGGTTTTTCTTATCTCACTTTTATTTTTATGAGATGCAATCCATATTGACCACATATTTTTATTGTGTAGTTTATATGCTTAACATTAATGTATTTTATTATTTTTATGCTTAAATTTATTAATATTTATATATCCATTTTATGATATATATTTCATGGGTTTTACAGTTTCAAATTTAGCAATTGGTAATGTATTTTTCTAACAATTTTCTTTATTTGTGGGGTTTGTTATGTTAAAAACATATATTATTTTATAACGTGTATATAATTCCCTTTTGAAATTTTATATCATTATTTACCTTATTTTAATGATATTATAAGATTAATTTAATTTAATCATTTCATTGGGATTATGATTCAAATTTACCAAAGCGATAAGAGTTTGATATTATAATCTCATCGATTTTTGGGATAGTTTGGGATAAAGTCTCCAATTCTAAAATCTTATGATCCACCTCTAAATAATTTTTTTGACTTTTATTATCCTCTATTTATGTAATGAGAATAAATTTGTTCCCTTAATTTTTCTCTCTTTACATGCTCAAGATTTAAAAATAATGTTTTTATGAAAAATCATCTTTTCGATTGAAAACTCTTTTTATTCTAAAACCATGTTTTCTAAAAATGTTTTCAAAAATGTTTTCAAAAATGTTTAAAAAAGTGTTTTTACAAGTAAAAAAGGATATTTTCCTCAAGAAATGTTTTAAATAGTTTTTAAAATTATCCTTTATATTTTAAGTTTATTTTCAAAGAAAAGTATTTTCAAAATGTTTTATATTTTAAAAATATTTTTTCAAAATGAAAAGTATATTTTCCTCAAGAATGATTTTAATTACATTTTAATGGAATTTACATTCATCAAAGTCAATAAACCTTATTTTTTACTTATCCTAAAATGGGTATATTTTTTATTGATATCATCCTTATTATTTTCTAGATGGATTAATATTGTTTCAAATAGATTGTTATGGAACCCATTTTCTTTCCACAGATTAATCTTGTTTCAAAGAGATTGTTATGGAACCCATTTATTTTCTAGGGGTTAACCATGTTTCAAATATATTGTTATATAACTTATTTATTTTACATGGATTAATCAAGTTACGAAATGTATGATATTTTTTCCAATGATTTTATAACAAAATTTAATCTTTTATATGTTATGATTATGTAATGGTACTTGGAAATTTGATGGGTGGTTACGTTATAAACCAATAACAGATGGTTACAAGATATACCAATGATGGGTGGTTCCATGATAAACCAAGGATGGGTGGGTGTATGATATACCACCAATGCATTGGGCATGGAAATAAATCAAATGGTTATTCCACTTATAAGATTGATTATAAGAGTAAAGTAAAAATGATTTCCCAAGTTACATACATGTTTTATTTATGTATGTTATGGATTTATAATGCCTATAATGATCAAGATTGATACCAAATGGCTCATGATTATTAACTCTTATAACTCTTTCGTTGTCCATGTTTTAATATTTTATGATCTAGGTATTGATGGGGATGGTTTTTTTATGTTTTTCACATACACTTTGATTATGTCAACATACCATTATTCACTCTTATGCTCATTGAAAACATTCAATTATTTGTGCTTATGTTTACCCTTAATGAGAATTTGAGATTTTCATTCTTATGTTTCCTTTTCCCCAATTTATAAAGAATGAGTTTGAACAATCTTTGTATATAAACTATTTCATAAGGATGATATTGATAATATAATGTGAAATAATAAAAGCTAGGTTAAATGGGAGAAATTTTCATTTGATGACTTGTGAATTTTTTATGAAAGAGTGTTTCCTAGTTCTTTAATACTCTAAACCTGAAAATTCCTCAATAATATAGGTGATCCAAGTTTTAATTTTGATATTGTAAGGTTTGTATGGGAAACTTTGGGGCCAAAATATTGGCATCATAGATGTAAATATAAAGATTATGTTTTCATCATAGGATATGGGAGTGTGGGTTTTGGGATATTATACAAGAACTAGATTATGGAACAATTCATCATGAAACACATAAAATATATGTCATCACAATTAGAATGTCCACAATTATTCTTATTCATATAACAGATAATATAGATCTCCCCTTATTTATGTATATGATAGTAACATAGAACTCCTTGATTTTTTTGTAAAATAACAAAGTATATATTGTCTATTTTAGGAAAAATTATAGCTCTTAAAGAAATATAAAAGTGGTAGAAACTCTCACGATTATGGATGATCTCCTTTTATAGGCTAGTTCCACCACTTTGGGTTCCTTCATTCACTAACTTAAAATCTCCACAAATAATTCCATATCAATGTATGGAGTTACAAATAACTTTAAATACCTAAATATATCAAAAAAAATATTCTCCAAGAATGGGTTACATGATACCAAAAATCATATCATCCCTTATTATATAAAGACACCTCACATGCATGTGATAAAGATCACATGCTCCTCCTCATGATCAAACTTTTGCATGTACAATGGATGAAAAAAACGGCATCTGCAAAAAAAAATTCATGCATCCAAATCATTTTCTTCATACTCTTGGTCATATGAGCATCATAGAAATCATTCATAAAGATTTAATCATAAATTCAAGCACTTTTCAACCACCAGTGTTGATTATTAGTGCATTTCCTGTTCATCGGTGTTGTTCGTACATAGTTTATCGGAACCAAGACATTCTCTACGTTGAAAGGAAGATGATAACTATGTGAAGGTTGGTACAGAATTTGATTAGAGAAGATCAGATGGCGATGATATGTATTTATCTTTTAAAAAATTGTAAAATTTACCCATGTGAACCCATACCACATCAAAAAATCACTTGATCTAGAGCTTCTATATATGATAATATGTTTCTTCCATTTTCTCGAGCTAGTAGTGGGTTTGGAACCCACAACACATGCACCTTACACCCTAAACGGGCCACACCACACCATGTTTAGTCCACCTGAGAACCATGAATGCTCCATTAATAAACTTTATATGCTCTTTCCTACCTATTAAGGTGCACATTATGCCTCCTATTGCACTCCTATACCACGACCATAGTAAAATTAGGTTTGAACCTTCCCACAGATATAGTGGTTGTGGGGATACCTTGGATAAATAGGTGGTTGGAATTTTTTTAACAAATTACATCTAAAATACTTAGCCAATTAAAAAATAAAGTCTATTCCATATGAAATATAAGTCTCAAAACCAAATTCCAAGCCACATAAATGCTTCAATTTCCAAAAAACATCATGAAAACAATATTTTACATGGTTTTCATTAATTCCTTTTCTTCTTTGAATGGTCTTAATTAAATTCTTATTCATTAAAATCAATTTGTTCATGGCCTCTTTTGAAACTCCCCATGAAATAATCAATAATTTCATGGCCTTTAACTAACTCCTCATGCAAAAATATTTTCATGATATTCTTCAATTTTTCTTCCCCAACCTCTATTATACAATGTGATTACACTAAACACTATGATCACAAGTCTCGTTAATAATCACACTTGAAACTCAAAGTCTTAAAAAGAACTTACTTAACTTCCTTAAGATAATAAAACTTGATTACTTACTTTCTGTCTTCTTCATCCATTCATCCAAGATACATTCACTTTGTTACCAAGATTGGATGGTTTAAATGATCTTCTCAGTATATTATTTTATATGTATTCTTCAACATATTGACATCAATGAAATATTTATATTTCAATTAAATACAATAATGACCATTGAAAAAAATACAACTCACAAAAAAAGTGGTCTCTTCATAAAGAATATATTCACATAAATAGAGTTAAACATATGTTAAAGGGGATGGTTTGAATTAATCTTGGACTATGACTACTTGATACATTACCACCCTAGGAAGGAAAATAAGGTGTCTAATTCTTTGAATGGGAAGGATCATGCTACCATATCCATTATAAATATTTAAAGACACCCAATACTCATTGATATTTAGTAGATAGACCTCAAAATCATGAGGGAATGGGGAAAATTCTATATTTCCCAAATAACTACTTAGCCATACATCTATGTAAAGATCATAGAGGAATATAAGGAGGATATAAAGATACATAATAAAGTGAGGAATAATATTAAGTTAAAATTTAGCAATGATGTAATTATAAAATACATGAAATGAATATGTGTTCCATGAATACCAGAATTGAAGAAATTTCTACTTGATGATGTGCATAGAATATCATATATATCCATCCCAGAATAATAAAAATATATAGAGATCTCAATAAGTAATTTTGGTGGAACAATATAAAGGGGTAGATTATAGAGTATGTATCTCGATGCTTTGTATTCCAACAAGTCAAGACATAATAATAGAGGTTTAAGTGGATGGTGAAATCATTACCCATACTTGTATAAAAATTGGAGAACGTATCTATGGATTTCATTATAAGTATCTCACAGACTTATAAAGTTTATAATTATACTTTCTCTCCTTAAGAATTAAACATATTTCATTATTTTTCAAGAAGATTTATCACTTGAATAACTTTATGAGATATATATAAAGTAATTGTTAAGGCTTCATGGAGTACCACTCTCAATTATATTTGGTCCAAATATGAGGTTTACTTCAAATTTTTGGAGAAGTCTTCAAAAATAATTGGTTATAGAGCTGAGCTTCAGTACAAACTATCATCCTCATACTAATGGTCAATATAAAAGGGCCATTGAAATTCTGTAGGATTTACTAACATCCCATTCAATGGATTTCATCTGATTATGGGATCAACACCTTCCCTTGGTATAGTTCTCATATAGAAACAGCTTCTATTTTAGCATTTAAATGGAACCATATGAGGCTTCATATGAGAATAGGTGTAGAAATATAATGTTTTGGGATTAAATTAGAAATCATTAACTTATGGGACAATATCTTTCTTAAGAAATGATATAGAAGATTCAAACCATTCAACATCACATTAAAACTACATAAATTCAATAGAATAGATGTGTACAATCATTATATAGATTTGAATTTTGAAGTCAGAGACAAGGTATTACTTTTATTATCAACATGGATATGGGTTGTAAGATTTATGATTATAGGAAATTTGATCCCTATATGCATTGTCCATTTCTAAATCCTAGATAATATAGGTATGCTAGCTTATCATCTTGCACTTCTACTAAACCTCTACCAAGTTCATTATGTGTTCCATGTATCACTTTTTAGGAAGTACATACCAGGCCCTTCACATGTAATAAATTCAGATATATTACAAATGTAAAATGATCCTTTTAATGGAGAAATAAAATATAGAGGATGAAATTATTTTAAGGTGGGTAGAATGTAGAACCCCATTATTTTACTATGTATTTTTACTTTAAATAAATACCATCATGGATTGATTGCTTCACATGAAACACTGATGTAAAAAAAATCATGATAAAGTTTATTGAGATAAATTATTATAACATAAGATAAATATTAATATATTATAAAAATAAAATAATAAATAGAAATAAAAAAACTACAAGATAAATAAAACCATAATTAAATAAAAAAATCATAGACATGTAATCCGTGTCCTTGAGATTTACATTGAAGATCGTACCTCTGATTACAACTATGGAAATAATGAAAAGAATAAGAGATATAATAGTAATATTGTGAGAGAATTAAATGAATAGGATGGATGATTCTAATAATGTATGTAATGCTATATATAGAATGAAATCTAACCTTTATAAATATGTGGTTATTGAGAATGTAGTCATTAGATATATGGTCAATGGATATACGGTTGTTGGATATATAATTGTTGGGTATTCCTGTATCCAATAGGTATATTGAAGTTATGTAATTTCTCATAAAAAATTAAAAAAATATATAATTCACAAATAATAAACAATGAAACAAAAATATAATTTTTAATTAAAATATGATATTATAAAAATATTTTTTCATGTGTGACATATTCTTATTATTTTTAAAGAAAGGTTTTATGTATTTAGAAAATTCAAAGAAATATTTCAATACCAATATATTTATAAAATTAAATGGTTATAATATGAATAATTATTTATAATAGGATGTGGGTAAAATTATTTAACGTTAAAAATGATATTTTTCAAAGAAGTGTTTCTTTTTAAATTATTGTGTATTTTAATTTTGATAGATTAAATTGATCACTTTTAAATAATAAATATAATTTAATTTTTCAATTAATAGACAAATACATTAACACACATTTAATCATTAATTTATAAAAAAAGGATTAAGAACACATAAATTTTGAAAAATTATTATTCTCTAAAAAATGTTTATATATTTTATGCTTTCATTTAATAGCTAAATTTTCCAAATTTATAAATTAAATTTTATTAAATGGATTTAAAATTTTTAATCAACTCTTTGAAATTATTTAAGGGTCTCAATTTCATTTTTGGACATAAAATGAAGTCATCGAGGTAAAAATTGAGTTACCTTGATAAAGGTAAAAATATGTTAAACAAAGTGTTAAAGACTTATAATATCAAAAATAACTTATTTCAAAATTGTGTTTATAACTTTATTCATGAACTATATAAATTATTTTCCATTTTTTAACCACTTTACTTTTAAAAATATAACCTTATACATTAAGGAATGAATATTTACGGAAATGTCACTCAAAATTCACCTATAAAAGTTCCCATCTTATACCCCTACAAAACCACTAAAAACTTCCAGTTATATCTTAAATATATACCTATTTAACCTCTAATAAAACATTATTATATGTTTTATAGCTTATAGTTCTAATAAGTCTAAATCCTTCATTCCAAATGAACCTATGTCTAGAAGGAGTGAATTCATCAAGTAATTGTCTAAGTTCTTTTATAAAATTTTCAATTACCTATCATCTACAATATTTATAAATATTATACTCATATAATGAAATTATATTAATATTATTATTCTTCTCATAAAATTATACTACTATTATATAGCTCTGAACTCTTAACCATTCACTAGTATAGCATGGTCTTTTTTAGGTTGGTCTAACCACCTTCATGAATGATTCTATACCAATATGAACATTTTCACCATGAATAAGTATCAAGAAATTAATACTGGTAATATATGATATTAAATAGTAATTTATGTTATGAATATTTTTCTATAAGTGTGACATAAAAAAATTAATGATCAATATTAAGTAACTCATTCGTATCAGTAAAATACCTAAAATTGTTCACCATTGATTCCATTATCACAAAAAATACCCATAATGTCTATAAATTTAATAGGGTAATACATAAATAAATGTAATAAAATTTTTAAAATTATTTTAACACTCCAATAATTATAAACTTGGTATCAAATAATGATGATCAGCATCTCCATTATGAAACATGTTCGAAATAATCAATATTACTAACATCTAATGAAGAAAATAATCTATAACTAAAAAATATGTGTGTAATGAATGATTATAATAAAAAAATTTATAATTAAATAGATAATAATAAGTATCCAATAAATTATTAATATGATTGATTTTATTATATAGTAGGATAAATAACTTTCATGGAAGTTTGGAGTAAAGGTAGTGGTTTCTTTATGAGTATCATTTTGAAATATATATTATTAATGTTTAAACATAAACAAGGAAAATTATATATTATTCTAAATAAAACACAAAAAATTTCTTCTAAAATAGTTATTTATAGGATTTATAGGTATTATTACTTTTTTCCATTCTTTGTTTAATTACTTTCTTGAAGGGATGCTTGTTATAAAAACTAACCTTATCTCCTCATTTTAGTCAGGAATATTTCTCCCATGTGATTATATTATTTATTTTTTATAAATTTACTTATCTATACTTCTATTATTAATTAATGTATATTTATATGGTCCATTAATTTCTTTACAAAATTTTGAAAGGAGTATTTTTTAACATTTTTCACACATGTCATTTTCCATTGAATTGGCTTTCATTATAAAAGTATGAAAAGAATATTATTTTTAACATTCTATGCACGTATTACTTTTCCCTCATTCTTTATAAATTTTATATAAGAATATTAATCTTTGTGATTTCATGGTTTTCCAATGAAATTTTTATTCACGAATTTTTTTTAATTTTTCAATTAGAAATAAAAGTTATTAAAAACATAAAAGTGTATTTCTTATCATTTTTCAAATTAATTTTATAATGTTATTATAAAATATTTTTCATCTATGTTAACATACATTGATGTTTTATATATTCTTCATTGGGTATTTTATCTAATTATACCATCCACTCTCTTCCTCTAGAAGGATTGTGATCATATCATGTTAAAGTTTTTAGGATATTCATTTCTTTTTTAAGGTTTAATTAACATATAATGATATTTTGAATGTTTTCATGTCCATGTGGAATACATATGTACAGTTTATCATTATGTGTTTGGTGGGTCCATTATATCCCTCCAGTTCATTAGGTAATATATTATATCTTATGATATTGGGATGAGATAAAAGTGGTTATTCCAAGTCCACTATGTTATGGGATGTGGGTGGTTAGCCGAAGTCCACTATGTTATGGTCATGTGGTCAGCTTGGTCCATTATGATATGAATATCTTGGTGGTTATAATTGGAATATATTATGATTTATATGCTTATGTTTTGTATTCGTTCTTATGTTAGGAAATTCACTTTTGTAATGTTCTCATGGATTATGATTATTGACTCGGGTTTTTTCACTCTTATAGTTAATGTCTTATATTTTACTAAAATCCATATTTCATGACTCATGTTTCATGATATATGTATTATTGGGTATGATTTTCTTATGTTTTGTCCATGTACCATGATTAGGTTACCATATCCATATGCTCAATCACTTATGAATTTGATTATTCTCTCTTATTTTTATCTTTATTGGGTGTCTAAGATCACTCTTTATTATGTTTCCATTCCTTAGATTATGAAGGAGGGTATTATATATGATGTGACTAAAAGGGTATCATGTGATAAGACTATTTTTGAGAGATATTGTAAATGTTTCAAAATTATATGGTTATGTGACTAATATCCAAATAAATTAAACTTTTAGGTTCTAGGGTATGATTTATTATGATATGTAATGAATATTTTTGTAAAATGATGTAATATGTGTGTATGATGTTCTCAAGTCATCTCACCTTCCACATAAAGAACATTTATGTTTTTAAACCTCTTTTAATCAGTCTAAGTAGAAAAAAAAATTAATTCTTAGAGAAATAAAATTTCCAAATGTCATTGATCTTCCATCATGTTCTTATATTCATTTAAAAAACAATTTGACTCCATACATGTGACAGGAATAACCACTATCAAGAATCAAAGGATTTCCTTTCTTGTGTGATTTTAATGGAACTTCAACAATAAGCGATTTTACTCCCTAATTTAGATTTTGGATTCCCTTCCCATTTTTATTATAATAAGTTGTCTATGAATTTTTTTCATGTATTCCTCTATATAGTGACATTTTTTGTCACATTGGATGTATAGTATACCCAAACTCTTAAATCTATTTTTTGTGGATAGATTTGATGCCTTCCTACTCATAGTTTTCTTATATTATGATTATATTCTAATATTATTATAAATAATCCCCCTTTATTAATACATTATCCCTAGTAGAGGCATATTATGTCAGCATGAATAGGATTTCTGGCAAGACATTCCATAGCACCCATAATACCCACTGAATAAAGGTATTCCATAATAATAGAAATTTTTTCTAGAATTTTTTTGTTGTTGGACATCCATGTGTTTTCCTTATATTTACCTTAGGTAGTATGTTTTATATGAATTTTCTTATTCCCATTCATTAGCCTAAACATGACCATATTTAAAACTAGAAACAATATTTTGGGTCAAAACAGAATTACATTGACAATTAGTAGGTAAAGATTTAACCTTCACTTTTGAGTTCACTCTCTCACGTACTTTTGATGTCTAGTACTTGAATTCAACTAATCTATTGTAATAATACATCATCATTTTAATTGTAGTTTTATATTTAAAATAATTTATATTATGTCTTTATAATCTCTTAATCTCTCATCTTGAGTTTTTATTCAATGTCTTTTGACATATTTACTTTCACAATATTTTTTATCTTGAGTTTCTTGATTTCGTCAATTTCCTTATCTTTCTTTTTGACAAACTCATCTCTATATTTAGTTTTATTTATTTATTCCTTTATAAAAATTCTGAATTCGTTTCTTAAGAGTGATATTATACTCATGAAAATAATTCAATTAATATTTCAACATTTTCTCCATATAGGTAATTTAACATTATTTCTCCTCACTACTTGATTTATCATCATGCTTCTCCACATGATCCATAAAATTCATTTCATTATTAAGAGTTTATATTATGATTAAATGATGTATGGAGACTCTTACTCATATTCCTTACTCATCATATTTATTCTCTTCATTCTGGGAAACTTCTTTCTACCTTCATTATATTTGTTAAAAACTTTTAAAGTTTTACCCCAAGACTTAATTTGAGTTGTTTTACTTCATTTGTCAACCTAATATTTACTACTCTTCCTCCTTGGATAGTTAACGGGAAAGTTTCCAATTCCTCTACATGTGAAGAATTTGAGTTCAAGTTTTCCTTTTTATTTTCCCCATCCTTTTTTGATATTCTTATAGATAAGAGACGTGATTATTTTATAATTTTCATACTTTAAACTTTTATCATAAAAATAACTAGATTCTTCAACTTATTGTTTATTTATCATCAACTTTCTCATGGATTAAAAATCCATATCTTATTTATCTTTCTTATTGAATGAAAATATCTTTCTCATTTCATAATGAGTGAGGATGTACATAATTAATCAATTGGGATATTCTATTTGTCTTTAAGGGTAGAGATGTTAGAATTAAATATATCAATAAAGTTTCTCATTAACTTATTCATAAATGTGAAATCTTATAACTTCACACCATATCTAATGATATTATATACTAATTAATTTACTCTTATAAAATATTCACCAATGAGTTATCATTCTCTATTTTTTATATTATCAAACCTTCTTCTCTAGACTGTCATATTTTCCTCCTTTACTTTTACATTCCCTTCATTGCTACATTACAAATTTTCTTAGATATATTTAGAAGTTTTAAACACCATAACCTTAGTAAATAAATTTTTATATAATTAAAAAAATTGTATTTCTATATTTCTCATCAATTTCAAGATTTTTCTTATTAGGAAAAGATATTTGAGAACTTATTCCAATAATTGTATATCCAATTTTTGTTTCATAAACCACTTAAATTCCAAGAGATAAAATATAGGTGAACATCATATTATTTCAATTGATATTTTTTCATTAAAGGTGGGAACACCCCTACTATTTTCAGAATTTACATTATAAATTCAAAAAAAATTAAGGATCTAACAAAGCGAACTAATTTTATCTGAAAACAATTTATATTCCCAAGGAATGGGTTCACTACTGAGAAGGGTTGTTGAATTAGTGATGAAAATATTTTAATATTTCTTCCACTTGAACTAATCATTCATAGTCATTAAGTATAAGATCCTATCACAAGTTAAAACTCAATGATATAGCTAATATTTTAATAATTAATCATATAATTTTCAATTATTTAATATTTTATAATTAATAAATATGATCTGATTGGCATCATTTTAAAAAAAATTTGGTCAATTTGTCTCTTAATTTTGAAAATTTCTTAATTCCGGAAATTTAACAGTTTTCTTTATCTTCTGTATTTTGGGAATATCTTTTACAATTTTGATCCAATTAAAGTGGTTCTTTTGTAGGTTTCTTTAATTCATGGTATTTGACTTTATCTTCTGGACCTAGATCCAATTCAAAACACACATTCCCAGAAAAATCAATCTAGCATAGAAATTTTGATAGCCTACAGAATGAAACCCACATCAATAATTAGGGAATATATTATTATAGATACATCCAAATGAAGTGATTATAGTGGTATTATAAATAATACTACTATTTTTAGTTTCAAATTAAATTTTATGAAGAAATTATATCATTAAGGAAACTATTTAATGTCCCAAAGTGGAGGTAGCTGAGAAGTCTGCTCGGCCATAAAAAATTATTCTTAAGTAATTCTAGCATAACTTTTTTTCTACTTTCCTAAATAATATTATATTTTCTAGAATCATGAAAAAGAGATCGTGGAATATATTTTTTGAAGAAATATTATCGATATTCTACCATTTACTATGCGAATTAAACTCAAACTTTTGGTAAAATGAATTTGGAGGGAAATGTTTCCAAAACTCAACCCTATATATATGAGTGTCCACTTCCATAAAGGGTGTTAAAGAAGGTGAAAGTGGGGATGTTAGATATTATTGGATACTTGAATAGATTTGGATTTTTATTGTCTATTTTCATAGTTTTATAATGCTCTCTTCTTCCCCTTTAAACTTTCTTACCCTTCACATAGAGGGGTAATACCTTTAAGTGATCAGAGAAGGGGGTTCACTTTTATAATGTCAGAGTCTTGAAATTTAATTTGAAACTATCTTTTTATATTAAATGATTTCAATTTTTAGTGGTTTTTAAATATATTAATGTGATTATATTTTGGGTTTTGGTTTTATTCATTTTTTATAGCTTTGTTTGAAGAACTTTAAACTCCCTTTGCCTTGTGCAGTTTATCTCGATCGAGAATATTATGTTTGGTGGTGAGTGTCTAGAGATCATTGGCATGTGTGTGAAATAAGTGAACTTTTTCTAGATTTATAAGGATAAAAAACTCCTAATCAGGACATACATTATTTATTTGGGAATGGTTTATAAATTTTTATCCATATAGGAGTGGTTTCCATTTCTTCCTTCAACCAAGGGTGATTAATAACTCAATCAAGGATTCTTTCACTTTCCATTCAATAGTTAGAGGGGGGATGATATTTATAGCTATGATGACATATAAAAAGTTGATCCTGCCTTGACCCCATCACACCCTTCTTCCACTTATGTTCAAAATTTATTTTTAATTTCTTTATTTATTTTTAAACTCAAACAATTTCAAAAACAACCTCTACTACTTCCTCTAATTTCAAGTGCCAAACATTTTTGGTGTATGCTCCTCTCTAGAGAAAACTTAGGTTACCCACTATACTATATTAACTTAGGAAATATTTTTTTTTTCAAACCCAAAAATAGGTATATTTAACTCAACCTCACTGAGGTTAGTATATAAATTAAATGAATAACACAAAATTTTTTACAAGGTTCAGAACTAGTGTGGGAACCTACTTCTAATTGTGTCCAATTGTTATCCTAATCTATTGATTTTACACAAATAATGAATCACCAATTACAATTGTTTAGGGAGGTTTCATACTCTACCTATTGATCATATACATCTTACATGCATTACACTACATACCACTAGTTATAATGTGATCGAAACAAGATGATAAATACCTCTTTAGAATTTGGTTGCTTCGGTAACTATTGATAATCTTACACTTGATCTTTAAGGATAGAAATAATAATATTCTCACCCCTAATAGTTATTAAAATTCATAAACCAGATGAAATAATATAATAATGGTTCAAATTGGATCATAACATGTGTATCCAGATTTTTTTTTTGTTTCTCAAATACCTTATCAAACAAAATTGGCTAAAAACTCAAGTTGTAACAAGTTTTTTTCATTCATTTAAAGCTATGTATATATGATCTATTTTCTATGAATATTTTCATACTTATAAAAACTAATTATTTCTTCCTATATTCTAGAAAATAAAATATTATGGGGTTTATTTAATTCCATAATTCAATTACACCTCAGTATTCTAGATAATTCCCATTACCATAATTATACAAAGTGATCATCGACTCATTTCCTCAATTTATTTTCATGTGGAAATATATATATGATCTCAGCATATTAACTTCTATATTAAATATTTATATCTAGTTTATTTTCACAATTACCACTATCTTTATTTATTTTCATTTCAATATCTAAACAAAAACCACTCAAGAAAAAATACTCAGTTGTGACCATCATCAAAATAATTCATAAAAATATGTATTTGTTAATTTTAGAAACACCTATTTCTAATTTATAATTTTATTCAATAATTCAGCATTAATTTAACCCACATTCACATTTCTTTTAGTGTAAATAACTTCATTGCAGTATAAAAGTAGTCAAAAACTCAACAACAATATAATTTAAAATTTTGATAATTCAAAATTTTGAGGTCTTTCGGACCATTATCCTCTTCATATTACCCTACATTTTGGGACTGTCTGCAATGAATCCTTTCATTACTCTTTCTTATCTGCTGATAATTAAAAGTTTTTGGATATTGTGAGATGTTTTTGGGACAACTCTTTTAGAGTTAATCCATGGATTTCTCTTCATAATAAATTAAGACATCTCAAAGGGTATCTTTATAGCTGGAGTAAGGGTTTTTTTCAGATGATCAACACATGGATATTATTAGTAGGGATATACAGTGTTTGGTGGAGAGTCTAGAAATTTTTTGTTATGAAATTGTGTTGGTAGAGTTGAGATGCATGAAGGATCATATGGTTGATATGCTGTTAAATCAGGATAAGATTTCTTGTGAAAAATCAAGAGTGAAATAGATTCATGAGGGGGATAGAAATACCCAGTTTTTTCATGCCTGTATCACTGAAAAATGCATATGTTTATCTCATAATATTCTTATAGAAGATAGATACTTTTCCAATGATAGGGTGGTGGTTGGAAATATGGTAGAAAGTTAATTTCAATCTCTTTTAGTGAATCCCAACTCGTGCTTGGTGGGGGATACCTAAACGGACCATATGAGATTTTTGATGTTATTTAAAATTATATTATTGAGGAAGTCAATGATTGGATGTATGTTATCCCATAAGAGAAAGAAATTAAGTAGGTGGTATGGTCAATTAATCATGCCACTATGCTCGAGCAAAATGCTTTTCCAACTTCATTTTACATGTATTCTTGGGATATTTTTAAGAAGATTCTAATTCCTATAGACCATGATTTTTTCCAAGGGGGAAATCTACCTCAGGTGGATTTTGCAACAAATATGGTTCTTGTTCCTAAGATCAAGGATCCCCAAACTTTGAACCATTACCATCCCATTATATTGTGCAACTTCCCCTAAACATTTCTCACTGGAATTCTCAATAGAAGGCTTTCTCCATTCCTCCCAAGTTGGGTGGTCGAGGAGAAACATGGGTTTGTGAAGTGCCTCTCTATTTAGGGGATATTAGTTTGAATCAGGAAGTGATCAGTGACATCAATTTAAAATCCTTTGGGAGAAATTTTTCCATTAAGCTAGATATGGATAAATCCTAAAATAGAGTTGAATGGAGCTTCATCAATAGGGTTCTAGACTACATGGGGTTCTCATTTTGGGTTATGTATATTCTTTTTCAGTGTTTTAGCTCCCCTTGGCTATCAATTTTTTTTATAGGAAATCAGTTCGGATTTTTCAAAGAGGTTAGGGGTTTGTGACTGGGAGATCCCCTCTCTCCCTCCCTTTTTTTAATTACTCAATATGTCTCCATCCGGTTTATTAATCATTGTATTTATGTGGGAAAGGTGATTCCATTATAAAAAAGAAATTGGTTGGTAGTATCTCCCATCTTATGTTCCCAGATGAAACTGTGCTCTTTATTAATGGTAGTATGAGTTATATTCAAGGGGTGAATGGAGAAATAGAGTTGTTTTGTGCTAGGAGTGGAAAATTATCAACCATGAGAAGAGTAGTTTTTTTGTTCCCAAAAAATGTTCTAAGATGAGGATTAGGGATTTGGAGGGAATTCTTGGTATGATTAAAGGTTTATTCCCTATGCACTATTTGGGTTCCTTAGTGTCCCCAAATTCTCTTATGACTGAATGGCCTAAAGGCCTTCATTTGTTTTTGATAATCTGCCTTTAAAGGGGTGAGGTGGAACCCTTACAAGGTCCTAAGGCTTAGAGACAATTACATGACCCACATGTCTTAGAGGAAATCACCCATATAAGAAAACTTGTAACTACTCCTCCCTAGAACATGTCATGATATCAGTACTCCACCTTTGCAAGGTTGGTCGGCTATCAGTCTTGTGCAGAGCTATACAGGCCCAGTACTGATGTCAATACCATACCCTCTCACTCTTCCAATTATTTTTAGCTCTTCTCTGGTGAATTCACCTACTATGAATCCTCATCTGGAGAATTTTACCCTGTAGTCTGACTGGTATATCTGCATATTCATGTGTCCCGAAGGCCTTGGGGTGTCCTGAAGGCCTTGAGGTGGCTCGAAGTCTTTGAGATACAACTGTCCCAAAGGCCTTGGGTGGCCCGAAAGCCTTACAGGACCCAAGGACCAAACTGGTGGCCCAAAGGCCCAAATTGATGAATAGTTCCATTTGTTATAGTACCATACAATACCTACTACAGTGTTGTTATAGTAACCTAGATATATGTCTCCACCTGGATTTGATCTTGGGTCTCTTGGATGCACTGGCCGAGTCCTCACCAACTGGGCCGAGACTCATGTTCCCCTGAATTCTCTTCTCATTAACCATCTCAAAGTGTTTAATGGGAATTCTCTTCTCATTAAACACTTTTACGTGGTTACCAAGAGAATCATGGGATGTATCTTCAACTGGAAAAACATGTTCTTATCTTTTGCTGTAATAATTAATTTAATTAACTCTATTCTATCTTCTATTACTATGTATATCCTATCCACTTTGAAGGTTCCGGTGAAGGTGGTTTATAATATTGAGATATCACTGAATTCTTTCTTGTGGGACTGTCACTTTGAGGGGCGGTTTCATTGGGCCTCATGGATTTGGATGTCTAGACCTTTGTTAAAGGGGGAATAAATCTAAAATAAATTATGGAATCATGGAAGGCTTTCATGCCAAACTGAACTGGGAATTTTTAGAGGGGATAACCTTGTGGGATAAATACATGCAAGGTATTTATGGGAGTGGGGGATGTTTGCCCAAGGTAAAGCCCTCCAAAATCTAGAAGCTGGTTCAGCCCTATATTTATATCCTTCAACAACATTCTCGTTGGTTAATTGGTAGAGGGGATATTAGTTTTTGTCACCACAATTGGTTAGGGGATGTTCTTGGTTTTTTGAGATTCCCTACTCCAAATATTAGCATCAGAGAGGCCTATTAGTGTCCTTCCTTTATTAGTTCCATCCTTTTTATTGCCAAAAAAGTTTATTTGATAGCATTTATTTTTGTGATGATCCAGAAAAAATAATATTTTCATAGGTTCTTTGATGGGTTCTTTCCATATTCAGGACTTTTATAAGATACAAGTAGTGAATAGTCCCCAATATCAATGGGGTGAATTTCTTTGGTGTAGGGATAACCCTTCCAAATTCTATTTTCTCTTATGGCTTGTCTGAAACAATGCAATACCTACGGAGGACTGCATTCAGTAGTGGGGAATCAATCTCACTTAAAAGTGTTGGTGCTATAAGGAGTCTGATTATGAATCTTCAGCGCATCTTTTTTTCAATAGTGACTAGGCTAAGTTGTTCTGGAGTGATTTTGAGGAGTGGAAAGGCTTGTCTGAGCAGGTAGTGTCTGTGGAGCGTTTTCTTCATCAGTGATTCCATAGAGCAGAGAAGAATAGAGTTGAACAGAAGGCTAGAGTGCTGATTTTCCCTGAGGGTTGTTGGATGATCCAGTCATCCAAGAATGAAAGAATGCATATATCAACTTCAGTTTCTAGTATAGGTATTATTCTCAAGACTAGAAATTGAATCCTGGATTTGTGCAGATTATGTAAAGATCTGGGGAATGCTCCCTCAGTGATGGTGTTGGCCCTTCCAACAACCCACAGAACTAATATTCATGCTCAAGGGAACAGGGTTAAATGGGTTCCTTCCTCCTTGGGGATCAATCTTAATTATGATGGATCCTACTGATTAGGGTCTATGAGGGGTGGTGGGGTAGTTAGAGACAACAAAGTCTCAGTTGTGGTGGTTTTCTCAGCCTTCTTTGGGAATGGTGATTCATTGTAGGTGGAAATTCATACTCACCTCACAGTCCTTCTGATGTGAAATAAGAGAGGCATCCTTATCAGATAGGTATAGATTGATTCTTTAGTTGTGTGAAACTCCCTTTTAGGTAAGGGAAATTTTATTTAGTCCATTGAATACTCTATCAGACTAAGAAAGTATCTACTGAACAATCAAATGATCATTTTGCACACCTAGCATGAGGGAAATAGTGTGGAAGACTTCCTTTCTTTTAAAGCCTCTCCACATGATGGGATTTTATTATTTTCTAGATTTGGTTTGTTTCCTCTCTAGGGAATCGAGTTTGTTCAGTATGATGATTTGGGGTTACATTTTTTCAATCCCTTGTAATTTTATCTTTTAGTCTCTTCAGCTTTTTATCCTTTAATAAAATAAATAATTGTTGCTCTTATTGATAATTCAAAATTTTGAAGTATTAGATGGAATCACATCATAATCTATTGAAAATTAATATTTAAACTTTATATCAGTAAAAAAATCATCACATAAACATGATAAAAATAGTTTCTAGAGATTATCCTTTAATAAATATAGCTCTAACCACCATTTTCATTATTTCAAATAAAATATACTTAAAAGTTAAAATAGATTGAACTTTGATCACTCATTATGATTTATTAAATAAAAAACTTCAATCATATTTTAGATGGGATTTTTTAATCATTGAATAGTGGCTTTAGCATTATCACATTTGAATTCATTTAGAATATTAAATTCTAGAATCTTTTATTTTTTAGACTGTAGAACTGTCAGATGTTTTATAAGGAATAGAGTCTTACAAAGTTCATGAAGTCATATGTGACTTAAGACTAAAAAGTATTATGAGAGAAAGAGTCTTACGTGGTCTTAGATTAAAGTATTACACTATCCTATAAATTCTAATGAACTCATAAACTTTTCAATATTTTAAGTCAAAAATGATTCATATATTTTTATACTCAACATATGTCTTAAACTAACTGATAAAAGTCTTATGAGATCATCCAAAGTCTTAAAAAGTGCTTAAAATACTTACACGGTGAGACTTGGCTGAATATTATCCAACTCAAAAGCCTTATTCCCAAATAAAATCCATATAGAATACTTAAAAAGTCATATGAAATATGACTTACCAATTTTTCAATGTCAAGTAAAAAATTACATATTATGAACAAGTAGTTCCTGAATGATTTCATATAACTTTGGGGTTTAAAAAAAATCTCAAAAACATTCCAAATAGTTGTAAAAACTTATCATAAAACTCTAATTATTCTAATAATAGTTGAAAAAAATAAAACTTTTCATCAATTTCATAGGGAACTTCACATATAGAAAATAAACAAAAGAAAAATGTACAAGGGGTTACACTACCAACCCAAAGCCTAACCTTCTTCTCTAACCTATTCAATCTACTTAAACCCAATAACTACTGCAATAAGTTTTTAGACCTGAATACTAGACATTAGGTATGCATGAGCATTAGGGTGCCTATACAGGGTATGAGAGACACATCTTAGTAGGGTCTCACCAAGTTCCCCAAATATATGTTATTGTATACATGTTTACGCATGAGAAAAACAAATAATATAAACATATAGCACACAAGAATAAATTTTAGGTCATCATGTGCTAGCCAACCCACCATATCACCTGACCATACCTAGGGGTTCACATCTAGTGAACCATTTCTATCGATATACTAAGAAACCAAGTCACCTCATTCTATAAGACCTAAAATATTCTCTATAACTCAAGTAAATGTCCCACTGAATAGTCTCAAGATACCACTCTACTACTTAAGGTGAGGCCTAAAACCAAGTCACATACTAACACGCTATCACTCAAGGTGTGGTCTCAAATCATATCTCACACTAACACCCTATCGCTCATATTTAGGTCTCAGGATCACATCTCATTCCATAACTCTATCAATTAGGGTGAAGTTTTATACCAAATCTCATTCCAACACCCTATCACTTAGGGTGAGGTATCAAAAAAATTCCTATGTCTACACCTTATCACTTGAGGTGAGGCCTTATATTGTGTCTGGTACAACCACTCTATTAGTCAAGTTGTGATCTCATAACCCAATCCCATGTCAACACTATAGAACTAAGGGCTAAGATGCTATCCACCATTATATAGATCAATTCCTTCAATAATTTATCCAAGTTGAACCAAAACAACATGAATTTAGGGCCCCATATCCTATCTCAAAACTAGAGGACTGAACATATAGTTCATTTTTCACTGAAACCCATGGTATGGACATTATTCACCCCAACATATCTATACTACTCATATTAAAACTTTCCATCTACCTACCCTAATGGGCCAATATTCCATACCAAGACATATCACACAGGGTATAATAAGTTATCAGCATGCCCATATTTCCCAAGGATGTAACCATTTGGTTTATAAGACCTGACTCAGTCTCTATTTTTAAATTTCAATCTACATACAACAAATCATAGTGATACCATAGCTCATTGTCTATATATGGCCCTTGCCTCAAAGGTAGGTCCAACTCTTCCTCCAACACCTCACAATACCATCCTAGTCACCACACCCAAGGACCATCCCTACTACATATTCAAGGACCCTTGGAAACTCATTTCCAACCCATTATAAAAAAATTCATATAACCCACACTTGGTCCTCATCTCTCATCTTATATAGGAGACATCTCGAGACTACTATCCATAGCTAACCCTCATCATTATACCATACTAAGTGTTAGAGGACATATCATGCTCTCTGCAATACTAAATCTCAAATCCACCCTCAAGAGGGTGCTCCCAACCCCTCATGAAACAATTACCCTCCAACCCATATTATATGCCTATACCCATCATTTTTTCTATATTATACATAGGAAATACAACATAGGATAACCATACTCATCTTGATATTTAATACTTGATCTTTCCCCTAACATACCAAAATCACATCCTTTCCCCTCATTAATGGAATTTTCAAGAGATTCTACATCACCCACCATGTGGTGGAGCGCTCACTCTAAGTCTTTGAGCCCTAATGCCACTTGGTTTCTCCACTTAGGAAACTCATAGTCCCTACAAAAATTACCAAAGCTCAAACCCCATACAGGAATTCATAATCCCATATAATTAGGAAAATGGTTAAGTATTATATAGACCATCTTCCCTAATATAGAGTTACAATCCCATGCCAATCTTTATCCATCCTCAACCAAACCTATGAAAATACATGATCCCCTATCTCATACAAAAACACCTACTAATTAAGTATAATAATTTATAGTTAAATAGAAAATTAAAACCAATTAAAAATAATCACTAAAAACTTATTTATCAACCCCATGGAACCAAAACCATGACCAACTACTTACATAAGGATCATGAGATGCATCTAGAACCCATTCTAGTAAAATAACAATGATTCACAACTCAATTGATTTTTATAATAACTACCACCATGGTTTCAATGATGAACCTCCATCAAAATATGGAGAAATGTGTGACATTCGTCCACTTTTAGAGTCTACTAAACATCATTCCAAGAAGCCCCGGAAATTGAAAATGATTCCACAATGATCAGTTGAAATCATATACAAATACCTAGTGATAAACCATTGAAATAAATATAATAAGATGGGGGAAAGAAGTGGGGAATATAGAGAGATATACCAACCAAAAATTCTGAAAAAAAAATCCCTTTTAAATATTCATGGGTCACCAATGGAAAATAGAGGAGAAGATAATCCCAAGGAGGAACTCTCCCACTCTATCTATGCATCCTAATAGCAAGAACCCTAAAGGGGGTTATTTTAAAAGGAACAAAAACAAAAAAGTATTCCCACTTAAAATTAAGGGTTGGGATTTTATCCAGATTTTGTTGGACTCTCACCATAAATATAGTTTCCACCAAGAGTCTAATGGACTGCCACTAGATTCTTAATGGAAGGGGTAATGGGACTATCCCACTACCTAGCCCATATGAATTCTGGTAGGTTCCTCCAATAATTTGGTGGGTACCTTCTATCCATTAGGTTCCATCCACCTACTAAACCCACTTGATTTAGACTTATGAATTCCTCACCCATTTTATAACCATAAAAATCTCCACACACAAACAAAAACATACCCTAAAGATGTTCCAACTCTTGGTATTTTAATCCAAATCATAATGATCTATTTACCCTCTTGTTTGAAACAAAAAAAATTAAATTACCTTGGGATTACTATCCCATAATGATGTAGGTCATTACAACATAGATTACCACCATGTCATAAATGACACTGAAATGTGTGTTTTAGACCCTAACTTTATAAAACTAGAAAAAAAATCAACAGTTTATTCCAAATAAGATACAATGGCATCCACCATGACATGGTCCTTTAGGAAAATTTCCATTTTTATTTTGAAGAGTAAAAAAATCATCTTTTCCCCTCTAAAATTCTTCAATGATCTACTGCAACAACTCTAAGTCCCCTAAAATTTAGTGCACCAAGGATGGTCTAATCCCTTATAATAAATACATCTTAAATGATTCTCATCCTATAGAATCAAAACCAAACCTAAAAAGATAAAAAAACTACCAAAAAACCATATATCCTATGAGTTGACTCTCAAACAAGAATCTCTCCATCACAATAAGTGTAAACACAATACAAGGAAAAGAAATTAACCTCAAAAATATCAGCATAATATCAACTCATCATCTCAATAAAAATAAAACATCAACAAAACTTAGGATACTGATCACACATCTATGAATCTCATCCCCACATATACTACTACAATCCACTGTGCCTCTATTAGACATGAACCAGATGAATGAAATTCTTATGATCCACCTTCTCTAAATGGTCATTAATCTCAAGTGCTCTCTCTGCAAATGTTGCATCATCCTCACATCTAACTCACCCTAATCAATGGCATGATAGTCTTCATGAAGATACCAAAAAATATATGAAACTTGGAAAACATCATGAATCTGATCTATCTATTGGAGAAGTGATAGATGATATTCCCCCTCACAAACACACTCTTATTCCTCAAAAGGTATAAAAATCAGGGAGACAAATTTCTCTTATGAATAAACCCCCACTTACTATGATGAGAATAAACCTTCATGAACACATGATCATAAAATTTAAGATTTATTTTTTTCTCCTGTAATTAACATAATAATTTTTATTGTATAATAATCTTTCATCCACTAAAAAATTACCACACCTTATCTATCATGATTAATACCAAACCCAGTCTAAGAATCACTGACTCTCCAACCTTAGTCTTAGACAACATAGATCTGCATGTCCTCTCATAAAACTATTCAAACAGATCCATACTGGTGGATGAGTGGTGATTATTGTAATACAAAAATTTGACCAAAGGTAATTGTTACACCCATGAACCTCAAAAATTAAGTATTCATGCATGAAACAAGTCCTCTAGTGTCTATATCATCCACTTTAAATTACTATCTCTATATGGATAGAATAAGGTTCTAATCTATAATTAAAAACCAAGATAATATTAAAGACCCTTTAATACTCACAAGGTAAATCAAGGATCATAATCAAATATGATCATTCTCATAACCCCATGAAATTGTATTATCTCCTCCACATACAGCCTCATTAAATAATTTATTACATTGAACTCTTTGGTTACTAGTAAATGAGAATAATTAATTAAAAAATCTATAAAAACATATATTTCATCATTACACATAAATATAAAGGAAAATTAGTAAATTGATCCCTAAAAAATTCTTCACACTTCTATTGATGAACATCTAATGGATACAGCAAACTAATGGGAACATAATTATTAGATTTTACATTTTAATATATTAAACATTGAGACACAAATGCCGATACTAACATCTTCATCCTTGGCCACAAAAACTAAATCCTATAATCATGATAAATCTTGGTTATAAGAAGATTCAATTCTAAATAAGAGCTATGAAAATCATGGAGAATCTCTGCATTCATCACTGATAGAACAAATAACCTTCCTTGGAATAACACTTGATGTGGATCATCCTTTAAACATATCTCATGAGTATCACCATAGATGACACAGCCCATGAAACCTCCACCTTAGGATCTTCTAACTAATAATACTCTATATACTATATCAAAGATTATTTCACCATAATCTAGTACATTTAATTCCCATATTCAATTTATTTCATATCAAGATGAAATGTTTCAAGATCCTCTATCATCATACATGCATCTCAAAACTCTCAAGCAATATATCCATGTGAATTATTACTAATGACATAAGATATAACATTCCCATTAATTAGTGTATAATAGATATCAAATTTACAATCCTTCAAGAAATTCATCCATTTTCATTGAATTATATTCAAATCAATCTGATATAAGATATAGTGTAGGCTCTTGTGGTCCATAAATACCATAAAATTATCTTTCATAAGATATTTCCACCATAACTTCATGGAAAACACAACTAGCTCTAGTTTTAGAGTAAGGTTAGTGGAATTAAATTCATGGGGGTGTAACTTCCAATACCCAAAGGTGATCACCACCCTCTGTTATATTAAAAAAACCTATAATACGACAAGAATCATCACATAAGACCTCAAACTTGACTCCCAACTCTGAAAAATAAAGAATGTGATCACTAACCATAATATCTTTTAGATACCCAAACATCACATAACACTAATATGTTAAATAAAAGGCATAGTATTTTTTATTTAAATCTATCAAAGGATCTAAAATCTTATTAAAATCAAATATAAACCTCCTATAGTGTCCTACAAGACAAAGGAAATTGAAAATATATACAAAATTATTGGGATCCATACAAGAAAATATTGCCTCGATTGTTAAAGGATCATCTATTAAACCTTACTGAGGCACATCATTCCTGAAAAAATGAACTTATTGTGTATAAAAATTGAAATTAGATAGCTTATGATAGAGCTTATGTCATCAAATAATTGTTAGAAAAACCTTAAAATAATCATTGTGATTCACTTCAGACCTAAAATTCATAAGGATATTGTTGATGAAAACTGTAAAAAACCGATCCAAAAAATTTTGAAACTTTGGTTTCATCAGTATCATGAAAACACTTAGGGTGTTCATGATATTAAATGGAATTAATATGAACTTTAAGTGTCCATAATGACATATAAAGTTATTCTTAAGGATATATTCATCTTTCACCTTTATATGATGATACCCAAACCACAGATAAATATTTGAGAGCATGTTTGATCCCCAAAACTGGTCTAATAAATCATAAATCCTCAAGAGGGGATATTGGTTCTTTATTGGAACTTGATTTGGTCAACTATAATCAATGCATGGTCATAGAATATCATTTTACTTCTTCAAAAACAACACTAAATAATCCTAAGGAAACACAATATAAAAAATAATACCCTTAAAAAATAGATAGTTAATATAAATATAAAACTCATATAACTCAGAAGGAACAATACTATAAGGATACATTCAAACTAAAGATATTTTGGATTGAAATTTTATCTCAAACTCAATATCACATCAAGGAGGTAGCATCAAAAACTATTTAGGTAAAATATCAAGAAACTATAATATAAATTTAAAAAAATGCTTCTTAAGCCTCCATTAATCCCATAAATAACTCTTCTAGTTGAGAAGAAAGGGGATCCACACATATACAATCCATTTGACGCTCTCTCTCACCAACAAACATTGCATTCTCACCTTACACATCAAAGAAAATAAATCTCCTTAAGAATCCATAAATAATATATTTCACTGAATATAAAAATCCATGAAAAAGATGATATTGTATTCTAGTGTCTATAATAAGAATAACTCCTTGATCGACAGATGCTTCCTTATCATTAACTCACAACCCTGGCACACTTCAAACAAACTAAAATGGTCTCCTACTAGCATAGTCAGTACCAATAGAAGTAAAAGTATCTATAACTTGAGTCCCAAAACATGTACTAAGGAAGTTGAAAAAAAGGATTATGATTCTCCAAAATCAAAAAAGGTGATAACAGGTTAAAAGATAAATTTATGCTACCTAAAACAATATATTACCCACCTAGTATTTGTAACTCCATAGCATACATCAAATCATTCCCCACTCATATTCCTCATTAACCTTGATGTAGACCACCACCACAACCATGCTTAGACTTATGTCCTTAAGGATAAGGAACATCATAGAGATTCCCTATGTTAAATCCATATCCTATATACTTCCAAAAATATAGAGGAAACTATTATTATGCACAATATGGCCTCAAGGGAAACTATTGCAATGGATATACATGATGTGAGTCACCAGATCTATGTTGACCATTAAGGAGGGTCAGACACTTGAACTTTTGATGGACCTAACCTTTTTAAAGATGTAAAACCATTCCAAATATTTTGTTATATGTTTGATAATTTCCGTATTTAGAGTAATAACGAGAATAAATCTAATATTGACTACTTTCTAGATAAAACTCTGATCACCCAAATAATCAAAAGCCTTTATACATAGTTTTTATCTTCAATATACTTTAATAACCTACATATTAAGAATAAAAAATCCATGATATCATATTTTCTATAACTTATAACTTCTCTAACACCTCAATATGCATCAAAAATGTAAATGGGGTAACTTTTTACTGGAAATATGAACACAACACTTCCTTAAAATGTCACTCCCTAGATTATTGATATGGAAGAAACTTGAAAGCCTAACGAAGAAGATCCTTGAGATGAATTCCAAACTCCCCCATACAAAATCTCACCTATTGAAGAGAAATAAATTCTTACCATTCCACTACCTTCAATATTGAAGAAAGGAAATCACTCTGAAAATGATCATGAAAATTCTTCTATGACACATTCACCAAGATAGAATATCCACCATTTATGGGTAGCTCCATGCAACAAGTTAATAGTAAATAGAATTAAATTATTTTTTATATAATGGATCAAACTCAAATCAATATCGAACTCCAATAACTAACTCTTTACCAACTGATTGGAAATAAACCCCCAATAATTCATTATACTCTAATACTAAAACTCATGAAGAATCTTCCTCAAAGAATCATCCACTTTAGGATCAACCATGCTAAGGTTAACTAGATAATCCTATTATTACTCTCCCACCTAAACCACGGGTAAGTTACTCCTACCAACCATCTCTATAAAAATGAAAATAACTCCAAATCCTAGGAATATGGAATTTATTATGATTATTTAATAAAATTTATTTTGATTTCCCTAAGTATTTCATAATTCAGACCTAAGTGAAATTAATCATGATGCATAAACCATAATTAGGAACATACCCCACAACTAGTATCACTTCACATAGGATGTGTAGTAGTATTAATGTTTTTAATCAGATCAAAAGGGGCCCTAAGAATATTTCTACATAACATTCTATGTTTGAATAACTTAATTAAACTACCAAACCCATGCAGTCATCAATAGTTCTAAACTCTAAACTCTATCCAATAGAGCCCCTAATGGATTATAAAAAAATGATTTATATAACCCTAGAAACCCCCTTCCAAAATGACATAGGTTAATGACTAAAATTGAGGTATAAAACAAACATATGGGATACATTACGAATTAGAGTTTGTGACCTTGAACCGACTGCCGTTTTAATTTTGATAGCCATAATTAATATTATATTATCACATAATGATTACTATTCTATATGAAATTATTTCCATAATTTTCATAAAATATTACTCACATAAAATGGTTATAAAATATACCTACTATAATTATAATCTATAAATTCTATGATAATATTCTTAAATGTGTCTTATTTTCTAGTTACATAAATCTAATGGGACACAGATGATGTTTGGATATTAGGTGTCAGAGACTCATAAGACATTGAGACTTTTTATTATGAATTTTTCTCTTTCTAATCTCCAAGAAGTGAGTTCAAAAGGATAGACCCTCCAATATGAATTTTATGTGTTTTTTTATTATTAAATATTCTCATTTTAAAATATGTGTATTAGTCCTTAGACTTGATATTGTTATTAATGTGTATCAAAAACCACATACTTTGATGTATGGAAGAAAATCATGACAGTGTATACTCATGGAAAGGTATCATGTGTATGGTGAATCATAACAAGTATATCATTAATTGAATAAGTAAAGAAAGGATTCATACCTTCCATATTAATTAAAGAAGATATCATTATCCCTTTTATTTAAATTGAACTATCTAAAAAAATGCATGGACATGGTAGTTTATAGATGAGTTCATTTCAAAAATTCAGAGAAAGATAAATCGAGCATGGAGGGTGAAAAAATAAGTATGAATACATCTTGATGATATATAAATGTACAAATGGATTATTTAAAAAGTTCCATTCATAGAGTGTTTGTTTTAGTTTCTACATTAACATCTTTCTCTATGGGTTCCTTGACATGTTGTTAGATATTGACCTTGTACTTTAGGTAAGTTTACCTATTTTTATTATGATAGGGGCCTATAGAGTCACATATTAAGTATATTTAGGATATCATTAAATTATATTAAATTTAATATTAATAATAAATTGATTCTTAGTTTTTAGAATAGTGTTTATTCATGTAAAGTTTGTCATAAAAATTCAATCAAAAGAAATTCAAGTTTCGAACATGTGAGTTAAATTTTTTCTATTATTTAAATTACTAAAAAATTTATTAATAAATATTATTTATTCATCAATTTGTTAATATATTAATATAAATATTTGTTTAGTTTTGTGAATATTAAAATTAATATTTATACACAATTTTAATTAATATAATATTTATGGAAGGATATGGATCGAGTTTAATATGTTTTTTAAAATGAAATATTTATTTAACATCATTTAAATGGATATTAATTTAATTATTAAAGGAATGATATTAGATATATTACATGTCCTGGGATAAAAAAATTATTTTTATTGTTATTATTTGATATGGGGAATAACTTAGGATAAAAAATAGATAAGTTTCCTTATAGAATTATCATTATTTAACCATAATAATATATTCTAAAATATATATTTTTTATGTGTGGTGTATTGAAATAATGGGGACACATTCTCTATAATTCTCTCAAACCCTATTGTGAAATTTTTCCCTCTCTAGAATATAGAGAGAATAAGAGACATCGTTGTGATCAATGAAAAATGATCTAAAGCACTTGACTATTTTATGCTAACGCGTGAAGCTTCAATAATATCATTTAGATATTTTTAGAGAATGTGTGGATACATCTAGATTAATCCTAAATTGGATTATCCACTCTAATTAAAACTAAAAAAGAGTGGAAATTTTGATCTTGGAGAATATGAATAAGGTAATTATTATTTAAATTAATTATAAATTAAATGTGAAATTTAATCTCTAGATATTTAGAGGTTTTATCATCATATACTTTATATATTATCCATTTATATCAATGAAAAACAAAATTCAATCCTCTAACTTACATTTCTATTATTCCTTATAACCTTCATGTGGCACAATAATGGTCATATTCAAATTTATAATTATTAATAATATATTTGATAAATTTAATGTGTTAGTTTTCTATTATTATTTTTTATATTTTGGTTATGGTTCCAATGATTTAAATAACAAGTTATTTTGAGTTATTATGGACAATATTGGTCCAATACACTTGAATAATTATCAAAAATCCCATATAAATGTGACAAGGTTTGATGGATGCGTGACACAATTACATCGCATGTAACGATAAATTACATGTTGTGTAAGTGTTTTTGTACCATACATGGAACATGTCATGTAAATATTAGCATGTCATGTGTTTTAACACACAATGTCATTAAAAATAATGTATGGACTGTCAGTAAATCATATATCTTGATAGGTACTACACAACGTGTAGCTAGAATATACATACTATGTAACCCCACACAGAATACATGCCACGTAAATCATGGTGAGCCATGTGGGTTAGTATGTGGAATCATTACATGTTCTGAATTTACTATCAGCTGATGTACATGATGAAACATTATGAACACATTTTGCAATATTTGTTACTCTGCACCAAGTACATGGTACGTGATTTTTATCATTTTGTGTGGGTAAACTCATGGAATATTTAACATGAGTCACAAATTACATGGCATGTGGTCGGTTTCACATGAAATGTGACACGTGACGCTCTACACCAAGTACACATCAAGTGATTTTTATCTTTTTATATGGATATACATGCTCAATAATTACTCACCACATGAAATATATCAATACATGACATGTAATGGTCATCATACACACTGCATACTTCACACGCATTTCCAGTGGTGCATGTTGTATATATTTATAGTGTCATGTGTGGTTATCCATGTTAAGAAGGCTATGTTGTTTGACCACTCATAGTTACGATCCATGAATATCGTGACATACCATGTTGGATACATAATGTTTGATACATAAAAAATGGCATGGATCATGCAATATGTGTTTTTCATGACATGTTGAGTGACAGTACACACCATATGAATATTTAATTATTAAAAATTAGATTTAATCTAATGTTAGGAGTACATGTTGTGTGATCTATAAAGAAATCACCATATATATAATTATTTTAAATTAAAATTAAAATAATGTAATTTATTTAAAGATGATTTATGGTATCTTAAAACCTCTCAAGAACCAAAAATGAGACAGAGTTTAAGATTAAAAATTAATTTATTAATTAGTTTATTAGTTTATTAATTCAAGTAAATTTATATTAAAGGGGTGATAATAAATCAATGCTAAAAATACTAAATGTGGTTGTTGCTTCATATTGTGAATGATCGTGTTCTTTGACAAATTTTTGTATGTGGTGGATTTATTTATTTAATTTAATTATTTATTATATGGTTATATGTGTTATTTATTAGTAAATTAAATATGATGATCTATGATTCATCCATACCTCCTTAATTTTGTACTAGTATACATGTATATGGATTATTTTATGTAACACTTATCCCCTAGTACACCTCACTATCATGTTAGTAAACATTTTTAATGGATGGAATTCCTTACTATAGGAGACAGTTCAGGACCTGAGCCAAGATGAATCCAACCAAGGAGATATAAAGTAGATAAAAGAGAATGATCATTTCATGCCATTATTTTCTTTTATTGGTGAATGGTTGTTTATTTATTTATGTGATTCATAGATTATTTGGAAGATTAAACATGATCACAAAATATGAATAAATTAAAAATATTGATTATATAAAATAAAATTAAATATATAAGATATATTTTATTGGGTATAGTTAATTACTTATGTAAGTTTCCATATATAATAACGCAAAAATATATATTTAAAGGATAAATAAGATATCATATATAAATGAAATTTAATAAGCATAAATTATTTTATCATATATGGTTAATTATTTATTTGAGTTCCATATAAAATTAAAAAGAATATGAAGAATAAATTAAAGGATATTTATGATTAATTTAAACAAAATCCATTAACCAGAATATTAAGTCATTGAAAACATTCCATTATATGACTTAACATGAAACCATAATTATAGTGGTGGTTCTTCCATAATTGAGGGAACTTTCAATTATCGAAGAGTCTTAATAATAAAAATGGTTTTATTTAACTATATTGTTTTTAAGGGTATTAAACATATAATACTTAATACAATTTAGAGGAAAGTGTTGAAGAAATTTGAGTATAGGATTTTAGGATTGGGGAATCCACTCAATAGATCAATGATTTATAATTTAATTTAGTTGGTAATAAAAACTGACCTAAATGAATTTCAGTAATTTTCATGGCCATAGTATGGGTTATGATAAAGAAAATATGGATCATTTCCATTATCATATTCAAGTGACTTGATATTCTTAATTCAATGGTGATGGATAAAAGAATTTAATAAAATAGTGGGAGAATTAATTAATTAATTAATTCATAACTGGTAATCAAGTTAAAGTATTAAAATCAACTTCTATTTTTATATATATAATGAAAATTAACTTAACCATAGAATCAGTACGATCATTCCAGGATTAAGAAATTTTCATCACTAGCACATGTAGGATCGAAATATAATATGAGATGCTCAATATACAAGAGGGGGGTGAATTGTATACTTTAAAAATTCCTTTGGAACCTTTAAAGTTAGTTATGAATAACTAAAGTTTCCTTAAGAAAAGGAAAGGACTAAGTTTAACAAAGTTAAACTAAGTAGATTCACAACACCTCTAACACCGAACTGAACTTGGAAAGGGATTCCAAAAGTAGGTTCTGGAAATATGATTCCGGAGATTGAAACTTAACAAAAGTTACAATATAAGATTCTACCTTAAAGCGTATAGAATCTAAACTAATCAGAGTAAGTAAGGAAGTATAAGAAAGTTATACTTTCCTTAAGATAAAAATTGCAGCGGAATAAAAACAAGTAGTAAAACTACTAGTAACAAGATAATAGTCTTTTAACCCAAAGATAAGGGTATCCAACAACCTTGGATAAAGGTCCCTTGATTTATACTTTCAAGCAAGTCTGTCTTACCCACACCAGGGTAAGCCCTCGATACGAAAATCGGAGTCTATGTCTTGCTATCCCCGCAAGCCCTCAACTTCAAGGTAGTTGGCAACCTCTGTCTTTCTCAGCAGGAAAGCCCTCGATCTTTAAGGTAGTCGGCACCTCTGTCTTTCTCAGCAAGAAAGCCCTCGATCTTTAAGGTAGTCGGCACCTCTGTCTTCCTATCCCCGGAAGCCCTCGAATGTAATCACTAACATTCGGAGTCGCACGAAGCTTTGAGAGTTAATAAGAGACTCTCTCTCTCTAGAAATCACTTCAACAGCATGTAAGCACTTTATCAACAATTGGCATATGCATCAGCATCGAGCTCTTTCAAATGGGATCCTATTTATAGGTAAGGTCGGCTCCTCTCCAACGGTCATATTTTCCTTAAAGTTCGGAGGGACCTGTACACGTGTCACTTAGACAACGGTTAGTTTATAACAAAATGGACGACATCGTTTTATAACAAAACAAGTGTAACAGAATGTACGACATCGTTTTAAACTCTAACATAAAGGTTCGGAATAGAAATTTCGGAGTGAAGGTTCGGAGTGAATAAATTCAGAGTGTATAAAACAATGATAATCAGATTCTGTTTAATAGGTGAATTCGGAATGAGAATTCGGAATAGGAATTCGTCATCAGAAATCGTAATGAGAATTCATCATCAGAGTTCGTAATGAGAATTCGTCATCAGAATTCGTAATGGGAATTCGGAATGAGATTTCTTCATTAGAATTCGTAATGAGAATTCTTATTCAGAATTCGTATCCTGAATCTGGAATAGAACTTAGTCAGAATTCATATCCGGAATTCGGAATGAAACTTCCTTATAGTTCTTGTCCAGAACCGAATCCTAAAACAGAATGCTTTTATATCAAAGTTTTAATGACTCCGAGAAAACGAATCCGAATCTCATACTTAAGAAAAATATGAATGAAAATATGATAAGGATAATTTTCCTTATAAAAGCGATTTTCCTTAAGAAAGCAATTTTCCTTATAAAAGCAATTTTCCTTATAAAATCGATTTTCCTTAAGAAAGCATTTTTCCTTATAAAAGCAATTTTCCTTAAAGATAAGGTGTTTGTGATTTTCAAAACAAGAAGGAATGGAAAAGTCATAAGGAAAACCTTATTGACTCAACAATCTCCCCCTTTTTGGAAAGCACAAACATCCTTACGAAAAAGCTATTCTAAGAAGAAAGAGACACATTAAAGCTTATCTCCCTTGGTTTAAAAATATAGATGAATACGACTAACTCCCCCTTAGGCTTTGAAACTCTAAGGATCGTATTCATATTTCCGGAGTGATGTTTCTTTAAGAAAAACTCCCCCTTAAACAAACTCTTATTAGAGTTCTTTTTCCTTGGGTATTTTCCTTTCTCCCCCTTTGATAAGCACTTATTAGATTTCCTCTTTTTCTTAAGGATCTTTTCCTTCTCCCCCTTTGTGATTTTCAAAAATAATTGGAGGGAATGGAAAAACTTAACAAAGTACCTGAAAAATTAGTAATGACAACAATAGAAACAACAAGCACGATTCTCATTATATTTGAAATGTCAGTAACAAAATAATTACAACAAAAAGATCGGATTGGTCATTTCGGATCTTTCTCCTTCGACATTAGCCCCTTATGAATCGTCTTGATCTTCTTTAAGTCTTTGTGATCTTCCTCTGCTTGCTTCTCTAAGACGACTATTCTTGCTGACTGAGCTTTAATTATTTCTTCCTGAGCCTTCAACTTTTCTTCCTGAGCTTTCATCTTCTCTTCCTGAGCCTTCATCCTTTCTTCAAACTCGATCCGATAATCCCTTTCATATTTCCAACTTTGATTAACAGAATTGAGCTTTCCATTCAGATCTCTCACTTCCTGAATCCGAAAGTTCTTTTCCTTTGTCAATTTTTCTTCGAATGATGCAGTCAGCTCTTTAATCTTCTTTTCCTCAGTTTCAAATGCATCCTTAACATTATCCTGAAACTCATCCAGCAACCTCATCTCTTCCACAGTTTTCTTAGACCAGCTTGTCATCCTCTTGCAAGATCTTTTATGTGCTTCGTAACCAATAAAGAAATTTTTGAACTGGGCTTCAATCTCAACACATTTATCCATAACCATGGATACGGAGTCGGTTTTCTAATTCAGCGCATGTTGAAGCATCTGGCATCTAGAGTCAATGCTTGAGAAGGTTGGAATGGTTCCCACCAACTTCTTCAAAGACTGAACAACAAAATCATGCCCCAACGAAGATGACTCCGAATCTGAAATCTTGCTAGGAGAATTTTCTTCCTCAATAAGCTTCAACTTCCTCTTCGAAGAACTACCAGCTTTCTTCCTCATCTTCTTTTCTGAACTCGGGGTATCAGCAAGAATTTGTTTCCCCTTAACTTTTTCCGGAATAGAAACCTGTTCCGGAGATTTCTTCTCGCTATCAGAGACTTGAACAATATAATCTTCCTCATCAGCAACTTCTACACTTTCCTTTTGAGCAACATCAAGTGAAAGATGTTCTTCTTCTCTCAGACAAGAAACTTCTTCTTCACCTTTCTCTTCTTCTAATTCAGGAGTAACAAGCTTTGAAGATTGAGATTCAGATGTTCGGAGTGAAAAGTGTTCCGAAGGAGTTCCCTTATATTCATCTACTTGTTTGAGCACATCTCCTGTCTCACCACTTCCTTCAGCAGCTTCTTCAACTTCTTCCACTTGCTCTACTTCCTCAGTAGCAACAGCCTCTTCCGGAGTAACAAGATTTCTTCCTGGAGTCTCAGGTAGAGATTCCAGAGAGAAAGATCTCGGAACGGGAATGGTTGCTGAAACCATTTCATTGAACTTTAACAATGCTTGCACAGCCTCGGCTTCTGACATTTTCTTCTTCAGTTTCTTCTCCTTTGCTTGTTTCTCGAGCTCATCAGCAGCCTTCTCTTTCAGAGCTTTAGCCTCTGCAGGATCCAATCCGAACTGCGGATATCCTTCTTTCCTCTTCTCTTTGTCAGCTCTCCACTTTGCTGCAACCTCATCAGTATAGGTTTTCTTCTTCTTAGACTTAGGAGGTGCGGAGTGGACTTCCTTAGACTTGGGTTCCTCAGCTTCGACTACCACTTCTTTCAGCTTCCTCTTCCTTACCGGCTTAGATGATTCCGGATCAGCAATTTTCGGAGCCACTTCTTCTTGTGAAGGTAGATCAATAAACTTCCCTGACTCCTTGTCAAAAGCTATATTCATTCTCTTAAGAGTGGCATCACTAAGCAGCATGATCTTGCACACCCTTGGTTTGGAACTACAAGCTACCTTGAAGGACTCTAGGCACCGAACTATGAGCTTTGACAATATTGCTGGGTACATCACAATCTGAGCTCTCAGATTCCCCTTCTTCAAATTTTCAATGTTAAGAAGAATATGCTTCATCAAGTTGAACTTCCTTAGATTTATCAGAAAATCTAAGATATATATCTCACTTTTCTTCAGGCTATCCTTATCTCCTTTTCTCGGTACAATAAGCCCTTGCACCCATAACTCCAGAATCCGGAAGTTTGTAGATAGGCTTGCAATTTTCGGAGCCTTGTCATCATCCAATCCGAGAATTTCTAATGCCTTTTCCTTGTTAAAACTACCCAAAGAGTCTGGAAATACGTGTGAAATAAACTCAGCTTCTCCTTCATAGGATAATCCTACCAAGCTTGCAGCCTTGGTGTAAGAAAGATTATATGTCTTGCCATACGATTTGAAAGAAAATTTTTCTCTATTATCTTCCTCGAAGAAAGCAACTATCTCATAAAACTCAACAAGCAAATCAGAGTAGACTTCATCTTGGTTGCCGGTTTTTGATACCGCAACATCCTCCCAGCCATTCAACTTGATATTCTTTGAAATAATAGAATCGTAGTTGCTGAAGAAATTCGGATGAACTAACCTCTCTCTGTAGACTAACCACTGAGAAATAGGCTTGGTTGAAGACATTTCTTGAGAAGCTAACTCTGCAGACATTCGGATCTGAAGTCTCTGAGAGGTTCGGAATCGAGAAGACTGAATTTCGGAATGGCCTTAAATCAGAGAGTCAGAGCTTCAGCACGCAAAAGCTTGAAATCGATGTGGGACTCAAAAATAGGGTCCCCTTTATATAGGCAATGGGATGACGGTTCACCTTCCACGGTTGATCTAACGGTTTAGAATGATCTGAGATCAAATCTGACGGTTGAGAGCTTGAATCCGATCTTTTTGAGGTTTTTATTAAAGTAAAGAATTAAGAAATCCAAAAACCGAAAACAAACTATAAGAAATTTCCAGCAAGTAAAATATGATTACGAAAACTTCAGTAAGGAAAACATACCTTTCGGATTAGCTTAGGAAAGTTATTCGTAATGGGTAATATAAAGACGACTACGAAAAACTTAATACGAAAAACTAAATACGAAAAACTCAATACGAAAAAGTAAATACGAAAAGTCAATACGAAAAACTCAATACGATAAAGTAAATAAAAACTTGTTATGGAAGATTCAGTACGAAAGTTCCGTTATGAAAATACCAGTACGAAAGTTTTCCATTCCGGAAATTTTCAATACGAATACTTCCATTCCAGAAGTATTCTGTGCGAAAATATCCTTTCTGGAAAATTGTAGTTCCGGAAGTTCCATTCCGGAAATTTTCGTTCCGAAAAAGTTTGAAAACAAATTTTGAAAAACTTTGTTAAATAAACAATCAAATGTACTCCCCCTATGAAAAGGAGTTTATTACTGTAAAGAGATTTTTTCAACAGAAAGTTAATTAAGGAAGATTACCTTACGGTTATCATTCCTAACTTCTGTTTAATATATTCAAATCTATCAGAAGGCAAGGATTTTGTGAAAATATCAGCAAGTTGATCTTGCATTCCGATAAACTGAAGAATAATATCTCCTTTGAGTGTGTGATCCCTAAGAAAGTGATGCCTAATATCAATGTGTTTTGCACGAGAGTGATGTGCAGGGTTTTACTTAGGGCAATGGCACTTGTGTTATCACACAAAATTTGAGTTTTAGTAAAACTCAAGCCATAGTCTGTGAGTGTGTGTTGCATCCACAACACTTGTGCACAACAACTTCCAGCTGCTACATATTCAGCTTCAGCAGTGGAGAGTGTCTGTTGGCTGAGAGAATAAATTCTTCCTTGGAATTGTGAACTAAGCATTTATCATTCCTAAAATTCACAAGGTAACCTTCATCACATAACTGACTTATGCTAATGAGGTTGTGCTTAAGACCTTTAACAAAAAGAACATTTGAAATCAAAGTTTTACCCAAAAGAACTATATTACCAATACCAACAATCTCTCCCTTAGCATTGTCTCCGAAAGTTACCTTTCCTCCTTTCGTTTTGATAATCTTTTCAAAAAATCTTTTGTTACCAGTCATGTGCTGGGAACATCCACTATCCATGTACCAAATATTGTTGCTGGAACTTTCTTTATTTTCCTGAAATTAAGAATAAAGTTAGACTTTCGGAATCCAAACTTGTTTGGATCCGAGATTTCCAGAGAATAAAATTTTTGGAACCCACATTTTCTTAGAAAAGTAAGCTTTATGAAAACCTAAAGATTGGGTTTTGTTTAAGGAACAACTTCTTGCCCAGTGACCACCACATTGACATTTAGTGAAAAATGGGGCACTTTGAGGAACAAAATAATTGTTACTGAAAACTGGTTTTGCATGGGTATAACCAAATCCGGATTTATTTCTTAAAGGTCTTATTTGAGAATACATCTTATCAAAATTTTCTTTACCATGGGTAAAGTTTGATAAACACTTCTTTAAGGAAAAAATTTCGGACTTGAGTTTTACAACCAAGTTTTTATCCTCAAAATCATTAGTTTTGGAACTAGAGTTAGGCTCGAAAACATTTTTATTAGAAATTACTTTTTCTAATTCTTCAGAAAGTTTATTCTTCTCAGAACTTACTTCCTCAATATTTTTTGAAATATTTTCAAAATCAGCATTTTTCTTATCAAGATCTTTAGAAAGATCTGATATCTCTTTAGTAAGAATAGAATTCCTAGAGTTTGCCTTATCAAGTTTCTTGTTGAGTTTGGAATTCTCAATCTCAAGAAGTTAAGCAAATCTAGAGACTTCTTCAAAATTAGGTAAAGTATTTTCCTCATCAGAAGATGATTCTTCATCAGAAGAGTTATAATACTTACTATCATTAGGATTTAAAGAAACATTGGTCAAAGATTCAGCATTTCGTACCTTAGCCATAAGACAATGATTATCAATAGGTAATATGGCTATAAGACCAAGATTTTTCTGTCCTGAAGATTCATATTCAGAAGATTCATCTGAAGAGTCACCACCACTGGCACTCCAGGTGTCATTAGCTTTCAGAACTTTCTTAGCTTTAGCTTTATAATACTTCTTCCTGTTCCTGTCTGAATGTCTTTCCTTCCTTTCTTTCTTTTTGAGCATAGGACAATCTGGTCTAATATGTCCAGCTCTCTTACATTCATAACAAGTAACTTCTCTATCTTTCTTATCTTTCATGTCCTTCTTCTTATACTTGGATTGAAAGTTTCTCTGTCCAGCTATCTTGTTCATCCTTCGAGCAAGATTGGCTAATTCATTTTCTGAAACTTCACTCTCACTGGATTCAGATTGGAAAATAACTTTCTTAGACTTGGATCTGGTTACTCTCTCAGGAGTCTTAGCTTTCATCTGATTCGAAGTTGTAGTAAAAGCAACAGTACCATTTCCATTCTTCTTCTTGATGTTGTCAGCATCCCTCTTCATTCTGGTCTCATGTTGTAGAAGAGTTCCAAATAATTCATCAAGAGTAATTTGAGTAACCTTCCTGTTCTCATCTATAGCTGTTCTCTTGGATTCTCACTCATTGGGCATAATATCAATTATCTTGTCCACAAGAGCTTCATCATCTAATCCTTTTTCTCCCATAGATTGTAAACTGTTGACAATTGTCATAAATCTTTGTTGAACTTTACAGATAGGTTCTCCATAAGGAAAATTGAAACCATGATATTCAGCTCTGAGCATAGCTCTTCTAGTCTCAATCACCTTAGAAGTTCCAAAGTGTGTAACCTCTAACTTCTTCCATATACAATTAGCTGCTTCACAAGAAGAAATTTGGATATATATATTTCTAGTCATTGAACATAATAAAGTATTGCGTACCTTATAGTTGAGTTGATATTCTTGCTTCTCCTGGTTAGTAAAGGTTCTGACTTCCTTGTCAGGAATTTTATAATCACCAGTAAGCATCACAAAGTTGTCTACACCAGTATTAATAACAAATGTCTTCATACGATCTCTCCAGTATTCATAATCATTACCATCAAAGATAGGTGGCCTTGTAGGATTCAGATTGTCAATCGAACCAACATTAATTCCTGCCATACTAAAAGAAACTTTGCACACAAACTTGTTAGTAGCTTTGAATCGTAATAACAAGGTTCGGAATGGGAAAAGTTCGGAATGAATAATCCGGAATGACAAAGTTCAGAATAGAAAAATGAGCAAGAAAAACTTGTATGTGAGTACAAGTATTTCAGTAACCTTGGCTCTGATACCAAATGTAAGAATGGTATAGAGTAAGAGGTTTCCAACCTCTGATACCAATTGTAGGATCGAAATATAATATGAGATGCTCAATATACAAGAGGGGGGTGAATTGTATACTTTAAAAATTCCTTTGGAACCTTTAAAGTTAGTTATGAATAACTAAAGTTTCCTTAAGAAAAGGAAAGGACTAAGTTTAACAAAGTTAAACTAAGTAGATTCACAACACCTCTAACACCGAACTGAACATGGAAAGGGATTCCAAAAGTAGGTTCCGGAAATATGATTCCGGAGATTGAAACTTAACAAAAGTTACAATATAAGATTCTACCTTAAAGCGTATAGAATCTAAACTAATCAGAGTAAGTAAGGAAGTATAAGAAAGTTATACTTTCCTTAAGATACAAATTGCAGCGGAATAAAAACAAGTAGTAAAACTACTAGTAACAAGATAATAGTCTTTTAACCCAAAGAGAAGGGTATCCAACAACCTTGGATAAAGGTCCCTTGATTTATACTTTCAAGCAAGTCTGTCTTACCCACACCAGGGTAAGCCCTCGATACGAAAATCGGAGTCTCTGTCTTGCTATCCCCGCAAGCCCTCAACTTCAAGGTAGTTGGCAACCTCTGTCTTTCTCAGCAGGAAAGCCCTCGATCTTTAAGGTAGTCGGCACCTCTGTCTTTCTCAGCAAGAAAGCCCTCGATCTTTAAGGTAGTCGGCACCTCTGTCTTCCTATCCCCGGAAGCCCTCGAATGTAATCACCAACATTCGGAGTCGCACGAAGCTTTGAGAGTTAATAAGAGACTCTCTCTCTAGAAATCACTTCAACAGCATGTAAGCACTTTATCAACAATCGGCATATGCATCAGCATCGAGCTCTTTCAAATGAGCTCCTATTTATAGGTAATGTCGGCTCCTCTCCAACGGTCATATTTTCCTTAAAGTTCGGAGGGACCTGTACACGTGTCACTTAGACAACGGTTAGTTTATAACAAAATGGACGACATCGTTTTATAACAAAACAAGTGTAACAGAATGTACGACATCGTTTTAAACTCTAACATAAAGGTTCGGAATAGAAATTTCGGAGTGAAGGCTCGGAGTGAATAAATTCAGAGTGTATAAAACAATGATAATCAGATTCTGTTTAATAGGTGAATTCAGAATGAGAATTCGGAATAGGAATTCGTCATCAGAAATCGTAATGAGAATTCATCATCAGAGTTCGTAATGAGAATTCTTCATCAGAATTCGTAATGGGAATTCGGAATGAGATTTCTTCATTAGAATTCGTAATGAGAATTCTTCTTCAGAATTCGTATCCTGAATCTGGAATAGAACTTAGTCAGAATTCATATCCGGAATTCGGAATGAAACTTCCTTATAGTTCTTGTCCAGAACCGAATCCTAAAACAGAATGCTTTTATATCAAAGTTTTAATGACTCCGAGAAAACGAATCCGAATATCATACTTAAGAAAAATATGAATGAAAATATGATAAGGATAATTTTCCTTATAAAAGCGATTTTCCTTAAGAAATCAATTTTCCTTATAAAAGCAATTTTCCTTAAGAAAGCATTTTTCCTTATAAAAGCAATTTTCCTTATAAAATCGATTTTCCTTAAGAAAGCATTTTTCCTTATAAAAGCAATTTTCCTTAAAGATAAGTTGTTTGTGATTTTCAAAACAAGAAGGAATGGAAAAGTCATAAGGAAAACCTTATTGACTCAACAGCACAAACTTTCAAGAGTGATATAGATTCTTGCACATTACACTACTATAGAAAAAAATATATGTGTTATAATTCCTTGATTTTTATTAGAAATATCAATAAGTTAATGAGGGTGATAAGGATTCCTATAAGAATCATATAAAGGATGCATCATATGTCTTTTACATCATGTTATCAGCTATTTCTAAAGAGATGAATATGCAATATAAGGACATGGTTGTATACCCCATGTTGACTCATCTCCATGAATTCGAAATTTATAGAGAATGAAAAAATATAAATTTGATTGTCATTTTATTTTACAAGTATAAACTAGAATACATATACCTTCCAAGTGATCATGTACTCAAGATGATGAATTATATCAACAATTTAAAAAATTTGGGCTTCCATATAGATAAAAATTTATCTTTTAATCTCATATTATCATCCTTACCAAATATATTATTTGAATTAATTAAAAACTATAAAATGAATATTATGGAAACTTTTCTCAATAATATTTTCACTTTGATTATCCATGTTGATAAATATTGGTGAGAATTTTTTCTTCGGTCCTTATAGTGAATGAGGTTAAAGAAAAGGTTAAAAAACCAATGAAATGTTTAAATTTAATGGTGAGTTTTTAGTGCCCATCCAAGAAGAAAAAGATTCATATAGATAATAATGAAAGGGAGGTTATCTTATTTATATATGGAAAGAAAGCCACTAAAAGGGGAATTTTGATGAATTGAAGAAGAATAAATAAGTGGTTTTTACTTTAGGTATATTCATCATTTCATGTGATATTTTTCTCTCACTTATTATATATTAAATATAATATGTGACTCATATATTAGTATCCAAATAAAGGAACCAAGGAATATTGGAATTATTATAAGAAGTAAGGTGAATCTTCAAGTAGTTGATGGAGATTTAATCCTAAGTCAACTAAGTGAATATCTTAGCTTCATATTTCCAAGTGGAAATATTCTTATAAAACTATTATTTTGTATTAGATATTACCACAACATTTATCTTAGAGTCAAGTTTTAGACACAGTGGTGCATTATTTCATGTTCAAAATGAATGTTTTTATGGTATACTATACTTAATTAATTATTTAAATATACTTGAATAAAATATGTCCAGTGATAAATATAAAATATGATACTCAAATAATACATTTGTGTGACAGAATAATTATTATTCAATTAAAATTAAAATTAAATGTCTATGATATACCAAAAAGGGTGTTTAGACTCTTTGTAGATAAAACTCTTATGTATTATACATGATTATTTATAATGTTTTAAGATGAAAAAACCTTTTTCATTTAAAGTTTTTATTATTATAAAGATTCTATAATTAGTTCAAAAAGATATGTGTGGGCTATTTTAAATAGAATCTAGAGGTGAACTCATCTACTTCGTGATATTTTAGGAATGTAAAGTGAAGTAAAGAATTCATGAGGCAAAAGATAAGAGATGATTTGCATGGCTAAGCCAAAGAATATCTTAACCAAGAATTCATCGATCACTATAGTATGGATAGGAGTTATTATTAAACTCACATTTACCATATACATATAAGAATGATGATTCTAGTAAAATGAGTATCAATGATAATTCTTATAAGTATTGAAAGTCTTATATTACTATTTTCATGAAATGATTCACAAATAATGATGTTAATACTTAAACATATTAAAAATATAATGACTAATAGATATTATATGATTTATATTATGAATGAATTCTATTATATAAAGTTTTTAGATGAAAATTATTTATTGAAGGAAATTTTTAACTATAAACTTACATTATGAAAAAAAACATAGTGTGTTATTGTTAATTATCCTAAGTTACTAAGGATATATCAATCCCTAAGATAGAAACTTATCAGTTAAATGAATGAATATATTTCTATAATAGGGAATAATAAAAATATTTGGGATAGTGGTAGAAATATAGACTACAATGAATTCAAAGCTCTAAATGAACATGAGTTTGCATAAGAATATAAAATTTACAATACTTGGTGAGAGGAGTTTTTTTGGACACACTTATTGTGTAGGAGAGATAAAAGTAAATTTTTTATATAATAACAAATTTAAGTGATATATATTCTTCATTAATTATAATGAATACTTGACTTACAAGGAAACAGTACGTGGAAATAAGATAAAATTGGCAAGTTTATATGAAATAACAAATGGATTCTATGTACCAAAATAAATATTTTTATTTTATTATTTATTTCAACTGATGAAAATCCTAATGAATTAGTATTAAATAAAAAAATTGATAGGGATAGTAAATTTAGCTCCTATAAACCATGATTGGTTATTAAAGGTTTTAACCAATGTCTAATCATGGCCTATAGAATAATCTTTCGCCAGTCATTATAATAAAAATCCATTAGGATTATACTCTCTATATAAATTTTCCATGATTATAAATATATATATATATAAAGGTATATTTAATTAATTGAACTATTCTTTAATATGTCTATATAACACAACTATAAGGGTTTGTGACACCATAAGACGAAAATAAAATATACTAGTTTCAGAGATCTATTTATAGATTAATTCAAGTATAAAGATCATAGAATATTCATTTTGATGAATCCATCAGAGAATTTTTTTCATTACGAATAAAATTAAAACATTTTTCTATAAAATTTTATTATCATATCCATGGTTTTATAAGTGAAATATGTTGAAAAAAATGTAAATAGATATCTTTATTACATTTAATAATGACTAAGTTTAAAAATTATTCTCTAATAAATGAATTCAAGGAGTGACATGGTTTCAAGGGATAACATTATTCTGATTTTGATCCATATATTATATTATATCAATTCATAGTACATAAATTTACAAATAGTTGAAAAATAAAAGATAGAACATTTGAAGAACAAATTATTGCCTATGTCACATGGAATTAATCTCTCCAAGTTGATGTGTTAAGGAACAGGCTGAGATTATTATTATGAGTGAAACTCTAAAAAATTAATAAATTAGATATATCACATATTCCATGGTATATATTGATATTTTATATTTCTTATGCATAAATCATGGTGTAAAAATTAGGATAACTGCATAAGTTAGCAGTAAAAACTATATAACAGTGCTTGAGATAGTACGAAGGATAATTTTCTAGTACAATAATTAGAAGGAATTATATTTTTAAAAGGGATAAAAAAATATCCTTATTATATATAAATTCAATTGAATATTTCATCTTAGATAAGGAAATAAGACCTAGAATATTACTAAATACAATAGTATCCCTATCTATATATATTGAGTAAATTGTAGCTTCTACTGTATCTAAATAAATAGAATAAAAAATGAAAAGATTTGTTCCTTATATTATGACTACAGTACTAGAAAATATTTAAAGTTTATGATAGAGGAAAAAATATATATACTCATGGATATTAGGTCTTGGTAGTTTTAATCGAATAGGTGATGTCATAGTTAGCAGTGTAGCCATAGAGGAAATATAATTGACCAAGTAACTAAATTCCTATCTCAAAAATAAGTATGAACATCATGTGAGAGCTAGTAGGTTAAAAAATTTCACAATTAGATATAGGGAAAGTGAAGGTTTTTTGGATTTGGTGACCTAAAATAATATGGTTTTTAACTTTTTATTACCAAAATTATTATTATCTTATCACATAATGATTATTCTTCTGTATGAAATTCATGTGATAATTTCCCTAGAATAATCTTCATATCGAAGCGTTATATAAGTTACTAGTTAAAATGAAAATCTAAAAATTATATGATTATATTATTAAATAATTCATACGTCAATATAATGGTATGAAAAAGATATATAAACAGTAGGTTCTAATGTCTTATAAGACATTGAAACTTTTTCTCATGAAGCTCATATTTTGTGATATTTGAGAAAGGATGTCATGAGGGAAGACCTTTTAATAGTAATTATATATGTTTTAGGTGTCATTAGATATTCCTATCTAAAAATGTATGCATTGGTCCTTAAAATTTATATTATTATTAATGTGTATCATGAATCATGTACTTTGATGTATGGATAAAAACTATGACAACATATACTCACAGAGAGGTAGAATATTTTGGGTGTGTCATAAGTGATATGGAATAAATTAAATAAGACAATAAAATATGTTTCCCATATGTAATAATAAAATAATATATCTTTGTACCTTCAATTTAAATGGAAATAACTGACTTAATACATGGAAATAGTAGTTTATAAATGATTTAATTTTATAAATTCAAATAAAAAATCAATTATGGAAGATGATGACATAATTTTAAATCCTTCTTTATGAGATATTGATAGATAAAGGGTTTCATAGTATCATTCGTAGGGAGGTTTTCTTAGTTTCTATATTAATGTCTTTATCTATGGGTGTATTGATGTGTTTCTAGATGTTTGTAACACCCCAAGATTTCATAGTACGTTATCTCTTCAAATTAATTCAATAACTTGCACTACACACAACACTGAGTTCAAGCACACCACGACTTACCAAACTAGCCATTCAAAAAGCATTTATGAATAGTATTAACTTAATTTTGAATTTTATATACTCCATATAATTTTAGAATTCATATTATGTGTTTCTTAGACATAATATAAGAACAAATTCATTTTTTCAGATAAAAGAAGTATTTTTCAAAAAATGCAATTGTACCACCTTTTAATGGAGAACCCTTTTAAAATCCAATATTTGACACTTTTATAAATTCTCTTTTACAAAATAAAATTCTTCTTTAGAATAAGGAAAAAAAAAGTTTGGATAATTTTTTTTTGTTTTTCTGATAACTTTAATATTTTGATGAATAGTGAAAAATACTAAATTTTAATTGAAAACAACTTTTTTAATCAAAATAATTTAATAGTGTTAGATTATATAATTGAATGGTTTTGAAGTATAATTAGATTATATTTTTATCAATTAATACAATTTATGTCATTATAAGTAATTTCACATTTAAATTGGACATAAACACATGTCAATCTTTTGATAGTTTTTACTTTTTTTTTAAACCTTCTTTTTGGTTTTGAAAACGGAAATTAATTTTAAAATAATTAATGAAATTTGTATGTTTTTAATTTTTTAAAATAGAATTCATTTTTGAATTTGGAATATCAAAATAAGCATAGAGTTATTTTTTGGTATTTTTCTGAAAACTTTCAATTTTTGATGAATAGTGAAAAATATTGTGTCATTATTTAAAACCAAATTTTATATAAATAATTATTTATTTTATTTAATTTTTTTTTAAGAAAAAATAGATATATAATACATATATATTTTCAATGTAATTCATTAGATATATTTTATAATAATATTAGATGTATAAAATTTTATTGAACTTTTTACCCTATTTTATCCACCTTCTAGGCACATTAGAAAATTTTCATAAAATGTAATTTTACTGCTTCTGTGAATTGAATTTCAAAAATCCAAGACACGAGATTGACATCAGTAAGTAAAATGTGGTTCAATAGGATGAAAATAATTTTTTGAATAGTAACTTTTGACTATTATTTAACACAGTTGAAAGTAAATAGGGTAATTAAAAGAAAAAAAATGATATTATAATTACCCTAACACATGTCCTAATTCTATTTGATAAGTGTATTTCGACCAAAAACAACCTTAGGAATAAAATATGATCTTTTTTCTCCACTTGGATTATATTAGGACATTTATTATTATTTTATTTAAATACGAGTTAAAAGTGTAAAATTCAAAGTTTAATAGCCAAACCATTTTTAATATAGTGTTATACATAATATAAATTTGACTATAATTATAAATTAAAAGGATAAAAATATTTTCTACATCATGGTATTTTATTTATAATTTTTAGACATTAAATAATTAAATTTATTGATGACATAATGATGATGCAGTAATTACCTTATTAATAAAAGAATCAAATAAATGATATTATAAATATTAAAATAAATAACATTTTAACGTTTTGACACATTACACTAATTTTATTGGTTAATATTACATGTTAGGGTTGATTAAATAAAAAAAATTCAAAGTTATAAAGTTGTTATGACTTCAACAAAAATCAAATACTAAATAGTGTCATAATTGACATAAATGAGTTTTTAAAACAAATACTATATTATTAAATTATATAATAGTCCTAAAAATATAAGGTTCAGACAAAGGAATTATATAATAATAGATATGTCATTAATGAACCACTTGGGGTTCTCTTTTCATTTTATAGTAAGTTTATTAACCATATAATATAAAAATACAAGTAAACATGACACATGTTAAACTATTTAACTAAGAGTTAAATCTAAAGGATAAGGTTAATATGGTAACCTAAACATGTCTAAAACCTATTGGATGAGAGGATTTAGACTCATAACCACCTAAGGATCTAAATAAATTCATTTTGATCCATTAAAAACCGAATATGATTGTATAATAAAATAATATTTCATGTTTTTTCTAAGGTGCCCCTCACCCCTCTTATAAAAGAGAACTTCCCATTCTCTCAAATTCACACCTCCAATACCATTTGGCTCAGCCAAAACCTGCCCAAATATCCTTCCAACTATACTCAATTAAACCTAGAGGCCTTAACTTAATCATAAATCCAATTTAAGGAGCCCATTTTTTTAATTAAAAGGATGCACCCGAAGAAGAGGTAATAATTTTATCACCTCTTTCAAAGTTATCTTCTTCTTCCACTTTATATTTCTTTGTTATTTCCATACCAAAATAATAAATCTAGTAACTTCTACATAATTTGATGTTATTATAAATATGGTAAAACAATATTCATTATTATATCCATCCTATGAATGATAATGTCACCATGCGTGTGTATGTACGGCTTATCGTCTCCACGCAATGGTGTAATTTGTTATTCAACACTATGTTATTTGAATGGAATTAATGATGAGTAATATGTATATAAATAATTAAAAGAACATGATAATTTCTATGTAAAATTAATATACCATCCAATTTCACACCTTTTAATCATTAAGGAAATGATATCGTCACTCGTGTGTACGTACGACATACCGACTCCACGACGAGATGAGATTCATTTCCACATTCACCATTCAACGATGATTATAAATATATATATTATTAATAAGTTTGTAATATATGACATAATAATGATATTGAATATATATATATGTATGTATGTATTTACATATATCTTATTCACTTAATTCCGTTCAATACGATATGAAAACGGAAACATCGTTTATGCGTACGTACAGCCTTCCATCTCCATAAGGAGTGTTTTCCATTTCATATATCTATCTATTATACATATTTATATTCTAAATATATATGATATATAAATCATGTTTTATATTCTATAAGTATTTAAATCATGATCTGTCGCGACCCACCTTCACCAAGATGAGGGAAAGGGACAGAAAATTGCCAAACCCTTCCTTCCTCAAGTTGAAGGAGAGATAATGACCCCTGAGACCCTCCTTCAATATGCCCCAGAGTGGCGACTAGCACCAAGGGTATAAAATCACACATAAAATGGAAGGCATTACCCATTTTATTTAGTATGATCGGGAGATAAGATAGTAATTCCCAAACAATACCCAAATTATAAGTAAAAGTAAAACCTAAACAATCCTTTACCATATGCATGTTTCAAATAATAAGTACTACAAAACAAGAAAACTTCAAAGGTAAATACCAAAGAAAGAAAAACAAAAGTAGCAACTCTCCCAACGCCCAAACTAGTATGGTCTTGCATGGTCCTCGAAGTCCTCCTAGAAACCTGAAAGCAGATTTATATACATAGGGTGAGTATACAGTTATACTCAATAGGGAAAAACCAAAAGCTCTTGTGCACAAGTGGGGAGTCATTCTAATGCCCCGTGAGAAAAGGTGATAACCAAAGCACCTAGAAAGGAAACTATCCACCCAAACCTTACCAAGGCACACTCCCCAAATAACACAGCTCAAGTAAGGCAATAGTAATAACACAACGATGTTTGGGTACCCCGCACCACTTCCCCAATGGTTATTGAAGACATCCTACGCATCAGACCTTCCCCTCCATTTTGACCGTAGTCCCACTACCATACCCCGCCCGCACACACCTGGGATACCACAAACACATATCCCACCCGCAAACACCTGGCCCACAACCACACGTAACCATGCCCGCAGAAACCTGGGCCAGAACAACTACTGCCACGCCCGAAGACACCTGGGCCTGAACAACTACTGCCACGCCCGAAGACACTTGGGCCTCTTCCCGAAGACACTTGGGAAACAACCTGCTCGCACACACCTCGGCTGACCACCACAACTACCCTACCTAAAGAATCTTGGGATATAAAGTACCTCAGGCCTTTACAGCCTACCTGAAGAGTCTTGGGTTACTCGGGAAAGGGAGAAAAAAAGGATCTAATAACCAACCACTCATAAGAGTGTTGGGAAAAAACACCATCCCCCATGAAATGGGGGTGTTCATCATGAAGTGATCGACTTGGGTGGGGAGTGAATAAGAAACATAAAAACTAAATTATACATATAGGTAAAAATCACTCATCCCAGCCTAGGGGTTCCAAAACCAACCCATACACAAACACCTTCATTACTATTCATTCATAAGAAGCACCACAGCCACAACCATGTCACAACTCATTCCCAGAAGATAGTTCCCCATTAAACCCATTCTTGTTTTCAAATTTAAGTGATTCCATTTAAAAAATTCTTCACTACCGGGCAACTAATGGGCATAGCCACAAGCCAAAGCACTACGGGAAAAAGTGGTATTAGCGACGGGTTATTTGCGATGGTAATATGTCTCGTCGCAAATAAAGAGTTATTTGCGACGGGATATTCTCACCTGTCGCAAATGGTTTGACGCGAATGCGCGCCAAATCGCGTGAAAGATATTTGCGACGGGATCCCCTTCCTGTCGCTAATAACCAGCGGCGGTAACAGGTTATTAGCGACGGGTAGGGGTTCCCGTCACTAATAACCTGGCGGCAGGGGTTATTTGTGATGGGCCCCGTCGCAAATAATCCCTTTTATTGCCACCCATAATAAATGCGGTCGGGGTTATTTGCAGCGGGCCCGTCGCAAATAATACCAATTGCGATGGGAAAACCGTCGCAATAAACCCCGTCACAAATAAATTAACCTATAAATACAGGCAGCCTTGACAATTTTTCCGAATCTAAACTACTTTTTACTAGTTTATATGTGTTGAGCGAGTTTTGTTTTGCAAGTCGATTTCAAGGAGGTTGCGGGGATCATCCTAAAAGTACAACAAATCGAAAGCTCGAAAACCAGTTTAAGGTTTTTTTCTGAATTTTAATTTAATATTTATTTAATGTTTTTGTTTTATATTTTTACATTAGTTTTTATTATTTCTTATCAGATATAATTATGTTGTATTAATGTATTAAATTTTATTTGTTAGATTTCATTATTAGTAATTAACAATATTTAATAATTAAGTGACTGTAATTAGTAATTAATAACTTTAATTTTAATTAAAGATAGTAATTAGTAATTAATGAATATAATTAGTAGTTAATGAATGTAATTTGTAGATAATGAATGTAATTAGTAATTAATGAATATAATTTTTAATAATTGGAATAATTCAAAAAAATAGTAATAATTGGAAAAAATTAACAATAATTAGTAATAAGTAACATTAATTAGAAATAATTAATAATAATTAACAATAATTACCAATAATTACCAATAATTAGTAATAATTAACAATAATTACCAATAATTAGTAATAATTAACAATAATTACCAATAATTAGTAATAATTAGTAATAATTACCAATAATTACCAATATTTACCAATATTTACCAATAATTGCCAATAATTGTCAATATTTTCCAATATTTACCAATATTTACCAATATTTACCAATATTTACCAATAATTGCCAATAATTGTCAATATTTACCAATAATTAGGAATATTTACCAATAATTAGGAATAATTACCAATAATTGAGAATAATTACCAATAATTTGGAATAATTACCAATAATTAGGAATAATTACCAATAATTAGGAATAATTACCAATAATTAGGAATAATTACCAATAATTAGGAATAATTACCAATAATTAGGAATAATTACCAATAATTAGTAATAATTACCAATAATTAGGAATAATTACCAATAATTAGGAATAATTAGTAATAATTAGCTAATTGGAAAAAATTAGCATAATCATTATCTTTCTCAATTATCTTTTCATCTCTGTATTGGTTTTAAGAAAACTTTTGTCTCCACATGTAATATTTGAATTCTTTTTCAAAATTATCAACCTACTCAACAATAGAGAGGTGAAATTGAATGCAAATATTACATGTGGAGAGAGAATGTTAAACACACAGATGAAAGGAGAAGGGGATCCCGTCACAAATACCAATAATTAGGAATAATTACCAATAATTAGGAACAATTACCAATAATTAGGAATAATTACCAATAATTAATAATAATTACAAATAATTACCAATAATTAGGAATAATTAGTAATAATTACCAATAATTAACAATAATTAACAATAATTACCAATAATTAGTAATAATTACCAATAATTACCAATATTTACCAATATTTACCAATAATTACCAATAATTAGGAATAATTACCAATAATTAGGAATAATTACAAATAATTAGGAATAATTACAAATAATTAGAAATAATTACCAATAATTAGGAATAATTACCAATAATTAGGAATAATTACCAATAATTAGGATTAATTACCAATAATTAGGAATAATTATCAATAATTACGAATAATTAGGAATAATTAAAAATAATTACCAATAATTACCAATAATTAGGAATAATTAGGAATAATTAAAAATAATTACCAATAATTACCAATAATTAGAAATAATTACCAATAATTAGGAATAATTAGTAATAATTAATAATAATTACTAATAATTACCAATGATTAGTAATAATTACCAATAATTACCAATAATTACCAATAATTAGGAATAATTAACAATAATTACCAATAATTACCAATAATTAGTAATAATTACCAATAATTACCAATAATTAGTAATAATTAACAATAATTACCAATAATTAGTAATAATTAACAATAATTACCAATAATTAGTAATAATTACCAATAATTAACAATAATTACCAATATTTACCAATAATTACCAATAATTGTAAATATTTACCAATAATTAGGAATAATTACCAATAATTATGGAATAATTAGTAATAATTAGGAATAATTGCAAATAATTAGGAATAATTACCAATAATTAGGAATAATTATCAATAATTAGGAATAATTATTAATAATTTGGAATAATTACCAATAATTAGGAATAATTACCAATAATTAGGAATAATTACCAATAATTAGTAATAATTACCAATAATTAGTAATAATTACCAATAATTAGTAATAATTACCAATAATTAGTAATAATTACCACTAATTACCAATAGTTACCACTAATTACCAATATTTAACAATAATTACCAATAATTAACAATAATTAACAATAATTAGTAATAATTAACAATAATTAGTAATAATTAACAATAATTAGTAATAATTAGTAATAATTACCAATATTTACCAATATTTACCAATAATTGCCAATAGTTGCCAATATTTACCAATAATTGCCAATAATTGTCAATATTTACCAATAATTAGGAATAATTACCAATAATTCGGAATAATTACCAATAATTAGAAATAATTACCAATAATTAGGAATAATTACCAATAATTAGGAATAATTAACAATAATTAGGAATAATTACCAATAATTAGTAATAATTACCAATAATTAGGAATAATTACCAATAATTAGTAATAATTACCAATAATTAAGAATAATTACCAATAATTAGGAATAATTAGTAATAATTAGCTAATTGGAAAAAACTAGCGTGATCATTATCTTTCTCAATTATCTTTTCATCTCTATATTGGTTTTAAGAAAACTTCTGTCTCCACATGTAATATTCGCATTCTTTTTCAAAATTATCAACCTACTCACCAATAAAGAGGCGAAAGTGAATGAAAATATTACATGTGGAGACAGAATGTTAAACACACTGATGAAAGGAGAATTGTAACATAATATAGAAAATTATATTATTTTAATATTAATAATAAAAAAATACTAATAATGTAATAATGTTATTATTATATAATTAATATTTATTAAAAAATAATATTAGTATTATTAAAATAATAATAAATTTATAAAATATTAAAATTATCAATATTTTTAACAGGTTTTGCTTTATTCTTAACATGTTCAATTCTTAAAGGGTCAATTTTTAGGTCTATCTCAATAAAAAGTTTGTGTCAGTCGTGTGTGATGTAAACTCTATAATTATCCTTGTTTGAGTGTTTTTTCTAACAAATTATTCAAAACCAGTAATGCTTTTATATTTTATAGAAAAATATAGAACAACAAGGTCTTCAACAGTCATTATTAGATGACTGCATATTGATAAATCAACGTAGAAATCCAAATGGTTCTGGTTTAAATCCAGTATATATAGAGGGTGTCGAGACTTTTTTAGCATTTGAGGCATCAAATCCAGAATTTGTTTCAGAAGGCACAATAAAATGTCCTTGTAAAAAATGTGCACTGAGAACATTTGACACGTTTGACAAAGTTGGGGGACATCTCTTGCGTTTTGGTTCTCAACCGGATTATGTTTTTTGGTATCAACATGGTGAACGCAGTTCTACAGAAGGTGATAATAACTTGATTCTGGATCCATCACGGTTTCAAAATTTAGTACATGATGTTGCAGGTCCATCTATTCAACATACAGAAACTCAAGATGATATTGATTCAACTCCTGAGTTGGAACACTCTAAATTTTATGAGTTGTTAAGGTCTGTTGAGGATGCGTTATATCCTAGTTGCAAGATAAGAAAATTAGAAGAAGTTGTAAAATTTATGGCTATCAAATCAGATAATGGAATGTCAAACACGTGTTTTGATTATAAGGCCCCCGCCTTAAACCTTACTTAATCTTGAGTTATTTCAAGATTACACATTGAAGATCTTTTCAGGTTTAGAGTTTTAGAGAATTAGATCATAAAACTTGCATTACATTCCACATTTAAACAAAGTGGTTACATAAAAGATAGTATTCATTTTTTCCCATCAATGGAAACATATTTAAAATAAAACATGGATTCTTTCTTGACACTATCATCATATCATGTACCCTTCCCTTGACCTGTGAAAAACATTTCAAAAACATAGGATGAGCATAAAAAGCTCAGTAAGGGATTTAAAAATATGGAAAGGAAACATGAGTACATGTATACATAAGAATCAATGAAATCATACTCTACTTATAAAACATAAGCACTTAAACATACCTCATAAAATAATAAGTGAGTCATAGAAATCATAATACATAAAGGTAACTTGAGGAATTCATAACATTCTTACGTAGGGAGAAACCCTCTTGGTTACGTTTGGAATACCCATCACGGTATATTCCTTAAATCTCTTCGGAGAAACCTTAACGTTTAACTCCTTCGCGTTACCCAATGCATTGGAGAGCTATATCGGGCTAACCCGCCCTTAGTTTATCACGGAACCACCTGTCTTCATAATAATGCCCAAGAACCATAACATAATCGTATCACATAAAACATGCATAAAGGAAACATAACATTTCCACTTTTTAATCACAAGATATCAATACAACACATTGATATAAAAACATTATGAAAACCATTTTCAATACCAAAATAAAAGAAAAGTAAAACATGGTATTTATTTTTCTTTTAAAAAAAGGTATGGCTTGTAGAGGAAGCCAAAACTCAAATAATGGTCACGGCGACGGAGAAGTCGATGTCACCGCATACGTACGACAAAAACATTCCCTTTTGTCGTTCAGTAAAACTCTTCGTATAAAAAATATTCCTTTTGGATAAACTTAAATGTCAAAGGGGTTTATACACCGTATAAAATAAAGTTGTGTATAAAACAAAATATGCCTCAATGAAAGAAGATTGAGACGAAGTCCCATACAAAGATAATTTTTTAAATAAAATAGATCTATTATGTGTATTCAATATAAGTACACATAAAGAAATTAAAAATACAAGATAGGACATAATAATATCATGACATAATTTGAAAGATTGAGATTAACCCAAAGAACTGAAATTGGGTTAAGAAGTTCCCTTACCTCGGGTCCGACTTGACTCGATCGTTCTTTAACCTCCTGAATAATAAACTTGAGTTAATTTCTACTTGCTTAAGAACCTTTTTCAAGTTCATTATTCCTTTTATATCACTTATTACCATGTCATGAACACTATGTAATTATCTAAGTTAATAACGGTCATTTTATCGATCATTGGTACTTGAGTCAAAAATAAACTCTTTATAATTACAAGTTGTTCATGTATCCATTATATCCAGAGTTATAATCATGATTTAGATATCATATATATAATATATATCCAGTATATAAATGCATTTATAATATTACATAATGTTTAGAGGTAAGAAATGAAATGCACCGTTCATGCAGACGGTAAGCCGTACGTACGCATGAACGCTACTTTCATTTCTATTTCGTATTTTATGGAATGGAATCATAATTATATAAAGGTATATTATAATTCCATTATAATATCATATATAATATCATTAATTACAACCTTTATAAGTCCCACATATGGAATTAACGAATCAAATCACTTTGAGGGGGCAGTAGTCCGCACTTCCTAAAATGAAGATATGGCGTTTAACCATAATGGAAACCATAAAGGTATGCCATAAATGAAAAATACATAAGATTAAGTAAAACATAAACATATTATATATCATATATAAATATAGTTTCATCTTAATGGCCACCTTTGAAGGTGTTAAAAGAATATTGAACAATCATCGTTTCATGAGGCAGAAATTTGCCATCCACGGAAACAGTATGTTCTTTAACCATTAGATGTAGGTGTGTGTAATTGTGGCTCTAATTATTCTTATAAAAACATCCTGGAATATGTAAGATACTGGTGTTGTTACAAAAGAAATGAATAAAATGAGTTTAAGGGGTTGGAGAAGCAAAATAAAACATAAGAACACGAGAGAAGACACTACCTTTAAATCGGGTAACTCTTTTTGATTTCATCTCAAAGACTTACTTGGGAAGACTTCTGCCCAAAGTGAGGTTTCTAAGAGTTATAGAGGGATGTGGAGAGACAATATGGTCAGGTTTTGTCTGAGCCAAAGGCTTTGGAAGTTTGGGTAAGGTGGTAGAGGTGGGGGCCTTTTATAAGATGAGAGGAGGGGCACTCTTGGAAAGTTAAGAAAAGATACTTTGTTATAAAATCATTTTCGGATAAAAAAGGTCCAAAAATTATAAATTTAGATGATAAGATTATAAGGGTTCTAAATCCACCCATAATATTGGTTTTTGACAAGTGTAGGTCTTAGATTTTACGTTATCTTTTCATTTTATTTAAATCGTTAAATAATGATGTAATTGCTGCATCATCATGGTGTCATAAATAATTTAATTTATTTAATGTATAAAAATTATAAAAAAAATATCATGATGTAGGAAATCATTTTATATTTCTAATGAATATTTATAGTCAAAAATATGACTTTTATAACCCTATTTAAAAATTGTTTTAGTAAAACAACTCATGTTTGTGACATTTTTATTTTAACTTTAAATAAAAAGTTTTTAATGTCATTTTCCTACAAAAGTGGCTCCATGGGGTCCCCAAGTTGAACCATGGATTTTCTTGGTCGGCCATGACACATCCAATAAGGTTAGGACATGTGTCAAGTTCATTTCATATTATTAAAACATTATTCTTACCTTAAATTACACTAATTACCTCTAATCACGATTAAAAACTTAAAAGTTACTATTCATCAAAAAAAAATTTAATCTCATTGAACCACATTTTACTTCTTAATGAAAACCATGTATGTAGTATTTTTTAAATTCAAAACACAGAGGTGGTAAATTTTTATTTAAACGAAAAATCAGTTTTTAAGTACCACTTAGTGGTTTCACTATTCATCAAAAATTGAAGTTTTTCAGAAAAATACCAAAACTTCACCCTAAGCTATATTTGATATTCTGAATTCAAAAATGATGTCTATTTTAAAAAATTCAAAACATATAAGTTATATTAATTAATTTAATAATTAATTCCCACTGTCAGAGCAAATAGCGTGTTTTTATGAAACAATAAGTATCAAAAGATTGACACTAGTTTAAATCCAATTTCAAAGTGAAATTAATTCCAAATACCACTATTGGATTAAATGGTAAAAATATATTATAATTTAACATTAAAACCAATTCAAAGGATAATCTAATCATATAAATAAATTATATTAAAAAGAGGTTTTGAATTAAAATACAACATTTTTTACTATTCATTAAAAAAATGAACTTTATCAGAAAAATACCAAAAATTTACCCAAAGTAAATTCCAATGTTCCAATAATAAAGAATAAGTTTATTTTGACAAATAGAGCTTATAAAGTTTTCAAAAGTCTGATTTAAAAATGGTTCTCCATTAAAAGGTGGTAAAACAATCTTTTAAAAATATTAGAGTATTTCATGCTTTAGGTTGGATTTATTCTCATTTTAAGCCTCTATAACACTATCTAATTCATAAATAGACATAGATAACTATATCTATTATTCATTACTTACTTGGCATGTTACATCCTTCCCCCCTTTAGAAAATTGTGTCCCCTCAATTTATATACTTATCAAATAAGTGGGGGTATTTATCCCTCATTTCATTTTCAGATTCCCATGTTGCCTCTTCAACCATGTGGTTTTTTAACAAAACCTTTACATGATGAATCACCTTATTCCGTAACACTTGCTCCCTATGGTCAAGAATCTGGACTGGTTGTTCCTCATAAGATATGTTCTCTTCCAGCTGAACTACCTCTGGACTCAAAACATGAGATGGATCTGGCATATACTTTCTCAACATCAAAACATGGAAAACATTGTGTACCTGCGATAAACTCAGAGGTAAAGCAACTCAGTAAGCAACTGATCCAACTCTCTCAAGAATTTCATATGGTCCAATGAACCTTGGACTCAACTTTCCTTTCTTACCAAATCGCATCACACTTTTCCACAGTGAAACTTTTAGAAAAACATGATCACATACCTCAAAAGATAGATCCTTCCTCCGGTTATCCGCATAACTCTTCTCCCTGCTCTGAGCTGTTCTCATGTGTTTCTGAATCAACTTGAACTTTTTCTTCCATCTCTTCTACCAATTCTGGTCCCATCAGCTTCCTTTCACCCACTTCATCCCAAAAAGCTGGAGTTCGACATCGCTTCCCATATAATTCCTCAAACGGTGCCATCTGTATACTGGAATGAAAAATGTTATTATATGAAAATTCAACCAAAGAAAGATATTGGTCCCAACTTCCCTGATAATCCATCGAACAAGCACGTAGCATATCCTCCAAATTATGAATTGTTCGTTCTTACTGCCTCTCTAATTGAGGATGAAAAGTTGTACTAAAATTTAATTCAGTACTCAACGACTTCTGAAGGCCTTTCCAAAATTTAGAAGTAAACCTTGGATCACGATCAGATACAATGGAGAGGGGAACTCCATGTAACCTGATTATCTCTTTAAGAGACAAATGAGAAAGTTGATCTAGGGAAAAAGTATCTCGTATAGTAAGGAAATGAGCAGATTTAGTCAAGCGATCAACAATAACCCATATTTCATTATTACCTCGAGGTGTCTTCGGAGAAACCTTAAAGTTTAACTCCTTCACGTTACCCAATGCATTGGAGAGCTATATCGGGCTCACCCGCCCTTAGTTTATCATGGAACCACTCGTCTTCATAATAATTCCCAAGAACCATAACATAATCGTATCACATAAAACATGCATAAAGGAAACATAACATTTCCACTTTTCAATCACAAGATATCAATAAAACACATTGATATAAAAACATTATGAATACCATTTTCAATACCAAAATAAAATAAAAGTAAAACATGGTATTTATTTTTCTTTTAAAAAAAGGTATGGCTTGTAGAGGAAGCTGAAACTCAAATAATGGTCACGGCGGCGGAGAATTCGTTGTCGTCGCATACGTACGAAAAAAACATTACCTTTTTTCATTTAGTAAAACGCTTCGTATAAAAAATATTCCTTTTGTATAAACGTAAAAGTAAAAGGGTTTTATACACCGTATAAAAGAAATTTTTGTATAAAACAAAATATGTCTCAATGAAAGAAGATTGAGACGAAGTCCCATACAAAGATCATTTTTAAATAAAATAGATCTATTATGTGTATTCACTATAATTACATATAAAGAAATTAAAAATTAAAGATAGGACATAGTAATATCATGACATAATTTGAAAGTTGGAGATTAACCCAAAGAACTGAAATTGGGTTAAGAAGTTCCCTTACCTCGAGTCCGACTTGACTCGATCGTTCTTTAACCTCCTGAATAATAAACTTGAGTTAATTTCTACTTGCTTAATAACCTTTTTCAAGTTCATTATTCCTTTTATATCACTTATTACCATGTCATGAACACTATGTAATTAATTAAGTTAATAACGGTCATTTTATCGATCATTGGTACTTGAGTCAAAAATAAACACTTTATAATTACAAGTTGTTCATGTATCCATTATATCCAGAGTTGTACTCATGATTTAGATATCATATATATCATATATATCCAGTATATACATGCATTTATAATATTACATAACTTTTAGAGGTAAGAAATGAAATGCACTATTCATGGAGACGGTAAGTCGTACGTACGCATGAACGCTACTTTCATTTCTATTTCATATTTTATGGAATGGAATCATAATGATATAAAGTTATATTATAATTCCATTATAATATAATATATAATATCATTAATTACATCCTTTATACGTCCCACATATGGAATTAACGAATCAAATCACTTTGAGGGGGCGGTAGTCCGCACTTCCTAAAATGAAGATATCGTGTTTACCCATAATGGAAACCATAAAGGTATGCCATAAATGAAAAATACAGAAGCTTAAGTAAAACATAAAAATATTATATATCATATATAAATATATTTTCGTCTTAATGGACACCTTTGAAGGTGTTAAAAGAATATTGAACAATCATCGTTTCGTGAGGCAGAAATTCGCCATCCACGGAAACAGTATGTTCTTTAACCATTAGATGTAGGTGTGTGTAATTTTAGCTCGAATAATTCTTATAACAACATCCTAGTATATGGAATATACTTTTTTTGTTACAAAATAAATTAATAAAAAGAGTTTAAGGGGTTGGAGAAGCAAAATAAAACATAAGAACACAAGAGAAGACACTCCCTTTAAATCGGGTAACTCTTTTTGATTTGAGCTCAAAAGCTTCCTTGGGAATACTTATTCCCAAAGTTAGGCTTCTAAGAGTTAGATAGGGATGTGGAGAGACAAAATGGGTAGGGGTTGGCTGAGCCAAAGGCTTTGGAAGTGTGGGTAAGGTGGTAGAGGTGGGGGGCCTTTTATAAGAGGAGAGGAGGGGCACTCTTGGAAAGTTAAGAAAAGATACTTTGTTATAAAATGGTTTTAGGATAAAAAAGGTCCCACAATTATAAATTTCAAGGATAAGGTGATAAGGGTTCAAAATACACCCATACAATAGGTTTTTGACAAGTGTAGGTCTTAGATTTTACATTATCTTTTCATTTTATTTAAATCGTTAAATAATGAGGTAATCACTGCATCATCATGGTGTCATAAATAATTTAATTTATTTAATGTCTAAAAATTATAAAAAAAATATCATGATGTATAAAATCGTTTTATATTTCTAATGAATATTTATAAAAAAAATATGACGTGTATAACCCCATTTAAAAATTATTTTAGTAAAACAACTCATGTTTGTGACATTTTTATTTTAACTTTAAATAAAAAGTTTTTAATGTCATTTTCCTACCAAAGTGGCTCCATGGGGTCCCCAAGTTGACCCATGGATTGTCTTGGTCGGCCATGACACATCCAATAAGGTTAGGACATGTGTCAAGTTCATTTCATATTATTAAAACATTATTCTTACCTTAAATTACACTAATTACCTCTAATCGCGATTAAAAACTTAAAAGTTACTATTCACCAAAAAATTATGTTAATCTCATTGAACCACATTTTACTTCTTAATGAAAACAATGTATTTCATATTTTTGAAATTCAAAACATAGAGGTGGTAAAATTTCATTTAAATGAAAAATCAGTTTTTAAGTACCACTTAGTGGTTTCACTATTCATCAAAAATTGAAGTTTTTCAGAAAAATACCAAAACTTCACCCTAAGATATACTTGATATTCCGAATTCAAAAATGATGTCTATTTTAAAAAATTCAAAACATATAAGTTATATTTATTAATTTAATAATTAATTCCCGCTGTCAGAGAAAATAGCGTGTTTTTATGAAACAATAAGTATCAAAAGATTGACACTAGTTTAAGTCCAATTTCAAAGTGAAATTAATTCCAACGACCACTATTGGATTAAATGGTAAAAATATATTCTAATTTAACATTAAAACCAATTCAAAAGATAATCTAATAATATAAATAAATTAGATTAAAAAGAGGTTTTGAATTAAAATACAACATCTTTTACTATTCATTAAAAAAATGAACTTTATCGGAAAAATACCAAAAATTTGCCCAAAGTAAATTTCAATGTTCCAATCATAAAGAATATGTTTATTTTGACAAATAGAGCTTATAATGTTGTCAAAAGTTTTATTTAAAAATGGTTCACCATCAAAAGGCGGTAAAACAATCTTTTAAAAATATTAGAGTATTTCATGCTTTAGGTTGGATTTATTCTCATTTTAAGACTCTAAAACACTATCTAATTCATAAATAGACATAGATAACTATATCTATTATTAATTACTTACTTGGGATGTTACATTGATCAAATGTTTTCTTTGGTTAAAACACTTTTACCCGAAGGGAATGTTTTGCCTGTAAATTACTATGAGAGTAAGAGGTTGGTTCGGAATTTAGGACTTAGTTGTCAGAAGATTCATGCATGTTCAAATGATTGAATTTTATATTCTGGGGAAAATGAGTCGTTGGATAGTTGTCCCACTTGTGGGAAATCGAGGTATAAAGAAGCTCAACATGGAAAGTCTGGCTTGATTCCTTTAAAACAGTTGAGATATTTTCCTCTTACATCCAGACTTCAGCGTTTATTCAGGTCTAAGAATACAGCAACAATGATGTCATGGAACAAAACGAATATTTCAAATGGTAAAATCTTGAATCATCCGGGTGATGGTGATTCATGGAAACCTTTTGATAGAGTGCATCCATCCTTTTCTTTAGAAGCCCGAAATGTGCGACTGGGTCTTTCCACTGATGGTTTCTGTCCATTCAGATCTTATGGTAGTCAGTATTCATGTTGGCCTATATTTTTAACTCCGTAAAATTTACCTACATGGATGTTGATGAAGGAACCCTATATCTTTTTGAACCTACTAATCTCAGGACATCCGAATAAGAATATTGATGTTTATTTGAAACCATTGATTGATGAATTAAATATATTGTGGAGTACTGGTGTCAGTACTTATGATGTTTCTGCGAAACAGAATTTCATACTAAGAGCAGCATTGATGTAGACAATCAGTGACTTCTCGGATTATGGCATGTTATCTGGCTGGAATACACATGGGCCGAAATCATGTCCTTACTGTATGGGAGAGAACAAGGCATTTATGCTCGTCCATGGAATAAAAACATTACTATTTTGAATGTCATCACATATTTCTTCCAGCTGATCATCCTTTTCGCAGAAACAGATTTCATTTTAGAAAAGGCACAGTTGAAAGGGATAGACCTCCAAAAATTATATCAGGTACGGAGTTAAAATCAGTTTTATATTCATTACCTCCCATCACATTTGGACCCACAATAAACCAACAGAAAATTTCTGGTTTTGGGAAAGAACACAATTGGCTAAAACGTAGCATATTTTGGGATTTTCCATATTGGTCTGATTTGTTGGTCCGCCACATGTTGGATGTCATGCATATTGAGAAGAACTGTTTTGATAATTTGTTTCATACAGTTTTGGATACACCAGGAAAGAGAAAAGATAATGTAAATACACGATTAGATCTTGCTCAAATTTGCAGGCGTCCAGAACTTGAGCTGTTTGAGAATGTCAGAACAGAAAGTTTAATGAAACCAAAATCAGCTTATACATTGTCTAAAGAAATCCGCTTATTATTTTGTCAATGGATTGCAGATTTGAGACTTCCATATGGATTTGCTTCCAATTTGGGTAGATGTGTAAATAATGGTCATATTACCGGATTAAAAAGTCATGATTGTCATGTTATAATGGAAAGAACTATACCCATTGGATTAAGAGGTCTGTTGAATTCTGTGATATGGGATTCCATAACAGACGTATCATATTTTTTTCGGGACATTTGTGCGGAGACAACAGATTACGATGCTCTATGAAAACTTGAAGAAGATATTGTTGTAATTATATGTAAACTGGAAAAAATATTCCCGCCATCTTTCTTAGACTCAATGGAACATTTGATATTAAATTTTCCATATGAATCAAAATATGGAGGTCTGATACAGTTTCTATGGATTTACCCATTCGAAAGATGTATGCAGTAATTGAAAAAAAAAAGTACGTAACAAAGCATCTGTTGAAGGATCTATTGCAGAAGATTATTTGCAAGAGGAGATATCTTTTTTCTGCTCCCACTATTTTGAATCTGAGTATCCTTAAAAACACAACCGCATGGTATGGAACAAGGGGAATATTGATGAAATTGACAATCAATTATATGTTTTTAACCAGTCAGAGCTTGGTTTTGGTGGAGTTCATGAATGATGGCTTTCAGATGATGAACATCACAGATCTCATACGTATGTTCTACTAAATTGTGAAGAGATGACATCATTTTGTACTGTAAGTGATTCTATTACTTACTCTAATATTTATGTTATAATAAATAACTTTGTTTTTTATAGATTTTATGATAATCATATCAAGAAACAACTTCCACAAATTACAGCAGCTTCTCTCGAAGAACGTAGACAAAAAAAATTCTCAGTGGTTTCAAATACTGGTAACATAAATTTTTCATACTTTAACATCTCCTTCAATTTATAGTTTACTATATCGATAATTATTTCACAAATTTTCAGGTGTCTCGACATGCTGATAAAATTGACAAACGACTTTGTATATTGAGTAACCCACCATCAAAAATGGTGAAATCTTATAATGCATATGTGGTGAATGGTTTTCGATTTCATACACATGCATATGGGGAATCAAAAAAAAACAATGAACAGTGGAGCTTGCTTGAGAGGATCTCATCATAGAGAAAATTAAGTTGACTTTTATGGTATACTTGATGAAATCATTGAACTCTGTTATATAGGACACCATTACATAACGATGTTCAAATGTCGGTGGTTGGATACTGAGAGAGGCGTGCGTGTTCATCCGACTCATGGAATCATCGATATTAAATGTAAAAGTGTTCTTGTAGTAAATGAACTATTCTTACTGGCTCAACAGGCACATCAAGTTTATTATGCAAAGTACTGTGCTACGTCAAGAGACTTGAATGATTGGTGGAGCATAATAAAAATGAAAATTAGAGACAATCAGTTTAGTCAAAGTGAATGTGCTTTCACTGAAGTACAAGGAATTGATGTTTTTCAAGAGAGTACTCAAAATCAATCCTTGTTATAAAGAGACATGAGTATCGATGATGACACCCCTCAATTAAGAGTCAGTGATGATGATGATGATGATGATGGTAATGACGTCACAAATGAATTTGAAATGGTAAGAGATGAAGCAACTGGAACTCAAATGGATATCGATGATATTTAGGAGGAATATGAAGATGACATTGACAGATATGAAGATGATTATGAAGCTAGACATTGATACAATTCAATGGTAGTTATATATAATCATAACTAATATATATGTATATATAATAATAATTATCAATTATTTTCTAACAACATTCGTTTTCTGTTTCAGATGGATGAGGACACATTTCGTGAGTTGGCGGATACTGACCTATATTTTGATGCGGACGAGTTGCTGGAACCTGACCCTCAGCCTGAAGGCGCTTCAGGGAGTACGCGGAGGGGGCGCGGTCTTGCACGATTAATGATTCCTGGCCCCATCCCCGAGTGACGTCCACATCTTGGGTTCGATCCATGCACCCCGAGGTGTGATAACCTGTGCATTTTACTAAGATTTCATTAATCTATTTACATAATAAATGTTTGATTATTGTTTTTATAGTTTTCTGTATATAACAGTCGGACAGGGCAGTGCTATTTTGCGCAACTATTTTTCTCAGCCATGGACGACATGGGAGCAAATTCCTATTGATATGCAGCAGGCCATGTTCGGTCATTGGTTGGTACGTACGTAAATAAATAATTTTTATTTTGAAATTTATTTCATTTATAACTTGATATTTTGAATTATTTGTAGGGTTTATGGTATCCGATCAAGGATACCATGCGTGACGCCATCCACGAGGCATGGTAGGTGGCCATGCATGATCGCTTTCGTCAGTTTTTTCACAATTTAAGAAGATCTGCCATGAAGAAAGCAGGAGTGTCAGATTTTGACGATTCATGTAGAGCACACCGACCAGAGTACATTTCATCCCACATATGGGATGGATTATGTGCACACTGGTTGAGTGGTGGCTTTCAGAGGAGATCATCGGTGGGGAGGCAGAATCGGGGGAGACAGGAGGTGACTCATCAAACTGGGAGTCGTACATTCAGTACTCATAGACAGCATTTGGTACGTACATTTTTTATAAATATTTTATATAACTTTAAATATTAACAATTTATTTTATATTCTTATAGGTTGTCGAGCACCCCCGATATTACGGAGTATGACGTATATCGGGGGATGTACAGTGATCCAGCTACTGGGGAGCTCAGAGGTGATCGCCAGCGTCACATCGTGGTCAGTATTATTTGTTTTCAAGTTTAAAAATTAACTGCATATAATATATTCACAATTTTAATTTTAAATTGCATCTACAGGAGTCATATGAGACCGCAGCGTCACAGACCCCGCCTAAGGGTCAGGCCGAGGCATCAGATCAGACCAGTGGCCATCAGTTTGATGAGGCGGTATGGATGCAGGCGACCCAATATGCCTTCGAGAAGGGCCGGGTAGTTAGTATCGGCTCTCGACTGACTCTCGGAGATTATTATGGCAGTGCTGCGATGTCGGCGTCCAGCTCGAGAGGAGCTCGTGCATCTTCTTCTGCTACAGAGTATGAGGATCGGTTGCGATCTCAGACTGAGTTGATAGAGAGTCTCCAAAAGGAGCAGGAGGAGATGCGTCGGCAGCAGCAGCAGCATGAGGAGGAGCGCCGACGACAGCAGCAGGTGTACGAGGAGCAGATGAGTCGGTGGCAGCAGCAGCAGCAGTAGCAGATGGAGTACATGTGCCGACTCACTCATGTCTTAGGGATGGAGTTTCCTCCACCAGCAGATCCCCCCCCCCCTCCCCCTCCTCCTTCATATTAGTTATTTTTTGATGTTATAAAGTTTGTAAATTTAAAATATGACATTTTTTCTATTCAGAGTTTCTGTCTCTCTTATACTGGTGTCAATATTGTATTATTTAATTTCTATTTATTTTTAATACTTTATTATTTATTATTGGTATTTATTTTAATGTTTGTTTATTTTATTAATAATAATATTACTCAGAGTATTTTATTATTTGTTTATATTTCTTTTTTCAAATGTTGATAATTTTCATATTTTTATTTTCTAATTATTTTAATAGTATTGTATTCAGTATTTTTAATACATAAAAAGTTTCAAAAATTTTAATTAAAATTATAATTTTTTAATTATTTATAATAATATGAATTCGTTATATTATTATTTTTATATAATATTATATTATTTAAATTACAATATTAATATAATTAATAATATTATTCATATTTTATAATATTAATTTTTTTATATATATTTAAATTTTTTAATATTTTCATTTAATTATAATTTTTTAAATATTTGAATGATTTTTTGTTATAATATTTGAATGAATTATAATTGTATTATTACTATTATAATATTAATTAAAAAAATTTATTAATAATTTATTTTTTATTTATTTTTTTATACATATTTGTGACGGGATAATCACCCCGTTGCAATAGGTAATTGGGACGGGACGGTATCCCGTCGCAATTAAATTTTTTTAAATTTTTTTTAAATTTCCTATTGCGACGGGAATATTTTCCCATTGCAATTACTTATTTCTTCTTTTTTGAAAAAAAAAATTAACTCTTTCGTGATGGTATTTGTGGCCCGTCGCAAATAACATTTGCGACGGGCCCGTCGCAAAAGTGTTATTTCATGTTTTTAATATATATATCGATTAGTATTTGCGACGGGACATATTACCGTTGCAAATAATATTTTTACTGACGGTCCCGTCGTAAATAGTGTTAGTTGCGACGCCATTTACCGCAATGGGTCATTTGCGACAGACCCCCGTCGCAAATAGCCTTTCGCGACGGGATCCCGTCGCAACTGACCCATCGCAAATGGGCTTATTTCCAGTAGTGAAGAAGGAAAAACAGCCAAACACTAATTTAAGCATTCACACCTGGTTCTCTTGTAAAGTCACAACAATAAAGGGGATCTGTGATATCCCTCAAAGTACTGGAACCAAACCAAGACCCAACATACGACCCCGCACGGCCCCCAAATCCACAATCTAACAACTGCACAATAGGGGATCCCATCCCCATCCATGTCACCTCACAAGCATCAAACAGAACAACCATACACATCACCAGAATAGAGTAATAGAGTTTCCAGATTTAAACACACCTTTCCTTTAGTTTTGTATTTCCGTTTGGTTAACCGGGGTGACCACACAAGGTTTCTTATTCATCGGACATCCATTTAATCAACCAATTTTACATGATTAACCAGTTTCCATGTTACATCCATTCAATCACAGAATTATCCAGAAAACAAAGTTTCATTAGTGCAAAAGTAATGACCACCAATAGCCATGATTTTTAGTGGACATAATCCCATATAATTCACAACATATAATCAAAAGTAGAAGAGTACAACATCATCAAACACACCCCATAATTCTTTAAAAGTATATTTATTATCTTCATTAAGGTTTGGTTTCATCCATCCCCATATATACATTATCATACCTACCCCACATGATACACATTAATGATAGATGAAGGAAGAACCCTACTTGGATGATCAACAATCGAAGTTTTTCTCCACATACCAAGAACTGGGGATGTGCGACTTGAAGGGGAGGAACTCTGAGGAATCCAAGAGTGATCAGAAAAGCTCCAGCACAGGCACACCACTTGCCTTGGGAAGGGGGGACTCCAAATGCACCAAGGAAAGGGAAAGAAACCAACCAAGAAGAAGAAATGAGGAAATAAAGAATTCCAGTGTGATAAATAGGTGACATCTCGGAGTTACGGGATAAGAATTTTGAACAACTTTAAAGGTGGATTGTGGTTTCACAACGTGTTTGGGTGGTTACACATGATGGAATTAATTGTCATTTAATAATTCTCATCGGAGAGGTTTCCATAATGGCTATGAGTTAAAGAGTTTTTTTTAAATAGATGAAAACTCCAACAGGGGAGGAACTAGAAGGTATGGGAAAAAGGGTGTGACACTGAGGAAAAGAAACATGTTTTGGTAAGTCAAGGGTCACCCAAAACTTGGGGGATTTTAGATATCATTAATTGTCTTTAAAAAGGCTTTGAAAGGGGGTATTAAAACACTCTTACGTCAAAAGATATGTTGTGGGAGTGGAACTGGAAAAAGAATGAAGGGTGGGACACCTTTCGGTGAGACGCTGTAACGGTGCCATGGTTATGGTTCCACCGTAAGCAGTTCCACCGTCACTGTGTGACCATCATGGTGTCACTGTCACTGTGCCACTGGTTCAGTGGAACACCATAAGTAGTGCCACCATCATGGTGCCACTAGTTCAGTGGAACACCGTGAGTGGTGCCACCGTCATGGTTCCACTGTTTTGATGGAACACCGTAAGCAATGCCACCGTCACGGTGCCACCGTTTCGGTGTGCGACCGTGACTGGTTCCACTGTCACAGTGTCGTTGTGACTGGTGCTACCATCATGGTGTCTCTGTGACCGGTGCCACCATTTTGGTGGAACCATTTTATGGAACTGAGATTTAGGAAAAGTCCTTAATGATCCATTGCCCGGGCCGTTACTTTAGATACCTCTCAAAGTATTCTTTCCATTGAGAATTTAAACTAGATCCGAAGAGAAGAGAGGGGTTCGAACAACCACCTCGAAAGATACCTCTCAGGAGTAAACCCCATCGACATCAAAGAACACCTCTCCCTAAAGTAACCACACAAACATATAAAGGTGTCATTGTCCAAACATATGGATCTAGGAGTCCTTTTCCCCATGTCAAGATACTATCTGCTTTGGGCGGAACTGACTCGCCGGCATGGGTTTAATCACATCTACTCTAATTCATCTTGATTAGGGATCGCGTCCTCCCTTCCCCACCATCAGGACCCTTCACACACATTCAAATAACAAGGAAAATGATACATTCATAGTTAAAAAGGCTATGCACTACATCACGAACAAGTACAAAACATAATAGAACAAAACTCAAAACAACTCTGGGTACTGGGCACGCATCTGTGCATTTCGTTCCTAGGTACTCTCCTCGAGGACACCATGCCTCCAGAACACATAAACCAAGGGAATGGTTCATCCACAAAGCACCTTCTCCTCATGACCTTTGATCCTCACTGGTCACTCTACGAACGCTGCATCGCCCTCGATATCCATCTTTCCCTAGTCGAGGACGTTTGAATCATTGTGTAGATACCGACAGAGATAATACACATGGAAGACGTCGTGCACTCTCAATAGAAGTGGTGGTAGCGCTAGCTAATAAGACACTTCTCCGACCTACCGCAACACCTTGAAGGGTCTGAAAAACCTTAGAGAAAGCTTACTCCCCCTGTCAAACCTCTATTGTCCACGCCGAGGGGATACCTTCAAAAACAAGTGGTCCCCAACCTCGAACTCCAAGGGTCTCCTCCTACTATCATCATATGACTTCTACCGGTCCTGGGATGCCTTCATCCTCTCTCGTATAAGATAAATCTTCTCCATAGTTCTCTGTACCAGTTCTGGGCCAAGAACACCTTCTTCCCCGACCTTTGTCCAACACACGGGTGAGTGACATGGCCTCCCGTACAAAACTTCGAACAAAGCCATGCTAATGGTAGAGTGATAGCTATTTTTGTAGGAAAACTCTACCATAGGCAAGTTTCGCGCCCATTGATTGAGTTAATATTTTCATTATTATTTATATGTTTTTCAATGATTTAATCCCTCCCAATTATTCAATGTGAGTGTATTTTCATCATTTATGTGCTTTTGGTGTATTTTGGGCTTAAATGTGAAAATGGGGTAATTCGGTAAAATTGGCAGTTTTATATAGCTTCTGTTTTTCGGGAATACATTTTATAATATAGGTCCAATTGAAGTGAATCCTTTTTTTATTCTTCATATGCTTGTGGGCTTCAAATATTTCTTCTGGACCAAGACCCAATTCGAAACCCAATAGTACAGAAAAATCAATCAAATAGAGAAATCAGTTTTGCTGGCAGAATGGACCCCACCGCATTAAATCTACAATATCTCATTCAACAGACCTTAAAATGAAGTTATTCCATCTGGTTCCGACATAGGACTTTAACGGTAAGTTTCACATTAAATTTCATAAAATATGAATCTCATTAAGTCATCTTTTGGGTGCATCCAAGTGGAGTGGGTGAAATAGTGTTTGGAGTCCAGAAAAGTGATGTCAATTTATTCAGCCATATCTTTCTTTACACCTGTCCAATTACTCTCAAATTTTTAGGGTCGATATCCAACTTCATTTTAAACATTCTATAAGAAGGGACTTTAGTGAGTTTCGGCCGGATGGTGTGCATAACAGAGGCAAACTTCTGGAAGACAGAATCTGGAGCATCAAATTTTCTGTTCTTTGTTTTTTCTCTTTTGTTCATCTTAGTTTTGTAATGAATTCTTCTTTACCCTTAGTAACAATTACCCATACCATGTTGGGGTAAACTTATGTGTGATTGGAGAATAATAAGTTTTCCATGTTGTATTTCATGAGTTCATTCTCTTAATGCTTTAAAATCCTCTTCTATTCTGTAAATCAGTTTCAATTTCCTATAACAGTTTTTATTATCATGTACGATTGTATCTGATTTTAGATTCTGTTGTTCATTTATATTTGGTCAATGATCAATATATCCCTCCACTAGGTTCTGGTATATAAGCGATGGAATAGACCAGGACTTAGTGGTGAAGTACTTGGTGATCACTGGTATGTGTGTGAGGAGTAGTGAATGTTCTTGATTACTTGGGATAAAAAAGACTCGATTGGGAATTGCCTAAGATAATTGGGGGTATTTTATACAACTCTATTACACATTTTAAGGATAGTAGACCAACCTAAGATTTTAGTAAGGTTTTTTCTCACATTTTTAATTTACCAAGGGAGTGAGAAGAAACAATTGTGGATTCTCACTCTTAGAAATTTAGCAGAAGAGAATTGGATAAATTGGAACTATGGTAGAATTACAAATGGATAACCAACTCTAACCTAATAACCCTTCTCATATAATAGTTTCAATTACTTGATTTATCAATTTGTTCTCAATCCTTTTCTTAAACCTCTTTCATTTGTTAAGTTTCACTCTTGTCTTTTCAAAATCAATCAATTTCTAAAAACATCCTCACTTCTTTCTCTTATTTTAAGGTGACAGCTTAATTGTTGTGCACTCCTCTCTGGAGAAAACCTCGGATAACCACTCTACTACATTTTAACTTAGATAATATTTTTTTTGTCACACCCCACGACATGCACGTGTCAAAACTTGGCGCTGTTTCCAGGGAGGTAGTTCCAACATTTCTTTTCTTTTCTTTTCTCTCTTCTCATCTTTTCTCTTCAAAATTGCATGACTAGAACCTCAAAAACTGAACCTTTACCCATAGATCCTGAAATTGAAATAATCTTGTTGAATGGACTTAGAAACATTAATTTGGAATCTAATTTTTAGGAAGTTCCCCTTGCAGACTCAAGTGAAACTTCAAGTGTTCACTCTGAGCCTGTCATCATGGCTGAAAATCAAAACCAAACACTTAGAGACCTATGTGCACTACAATTCCTTAATAAAAACAATCAACTTGTCATGCCAGTGTTACAAAATGATTTTGAAATGAAACCTAACATTATTCCTTTGCTTCTAATGTTTCATGGTTTGGCAGGTGAAGATCCAAACAAACACATTAAAGAGTTCACACATGTTTTCTCAACTTTCAGACCCCGTGGAATTACTGAGGAGCAGGTAAAGTAGAAGGCATTTCCATTTTCATTGGATGGAGCTGCTAAAGAATGGTTGTACGGCCTACAACCAGGAGACATACATGAATGGAATGACCTGGTAAGATGTTTTATGCAAAGATTCTTCCCCACCTCTAGAAGCACATCCATTCGGAAGGAAATCTACGACATACGATAATCATCTGGAGAAACCCTTTACGAGTACTGGGAGAGATTTAAGAAGCTATATGCCAGCTTTCCACATCAATCCCTTGAGGAACACCACTTTCTTGTCTTCTTCTATCAAGGACTACTGGACAATGACAGAAACCTTCTTGATGCATCATCTAGAGGTGCATTGATTGACAAGTCACCAGAAGAAGCCAAGGGCCTGATTGAGAAGATTTCCCAAAACTCGCAGCAATTTGGAACAAGAGGTATTGGAACAAGAGGTATTCATGAGGTACGCACTTCTCATCCATCACCCTTATTAGAAACTAAGATTGAAGAGCTAACTAGTATGGTGAGGCAGATGGCCTTGAAGCAAGTTAGTGACCAACAAGCGCCAGCTAAGGTATGTGGTTTATGCTCATCACTTGATCATTGTACTAACCAATGTTCTGAAATACAGGGAATGAAAACATGTGTAGTAGCCTTTCAGCCAAGGAAGTTCCAAAAAAATCAAGGATGGAGAGATCCTAACCAAGTCCAATATGGGTTTGGAAATCAGCAGAATCAAGGTAGACCCCCATACCAAAACCAGTTTCAAAACCAACCACCATTCCAGAATCAATTCCAGAACCCACCACCATTTCAACAAAAGTAGTCTTATAACCAGCCTTCATACCAAAAACCACCCACTTTCCAAAGACCCTATGAGTAGCCATCCACCAGTGCACAACCTCCAATTCAAATCCAGGAACAAAAATCTGAGTTTGAGGGTTTGAGGGTTTGAAGGACACCGTTAAAGATTTGTCCAATAAGTTTGAAATTCTCATGGACTTTCTGACCAAAAATCTAGGCAAACTCCCTTCTCAAACAATATAAAACCCAAAAGATAATGTTAGTATAATAACTACAAGAAGTGGAAAAGAACTCCAACCACCATCCACCATTGAACCTGAAATAAGAAAACCTAATCTGGGCGATAATGAAGTTAGAAATGATGAGAATTATATGAAAATGCATTGGGAAGAATATAAGAAAGAGGAGGATGATAAGGATAGTCCAAGGAAGAAGAAACAATAAACACCATTTCAAAGGAAAAAAAGGGAGAAGAAAGATATACCACCACCATTTCCATCAAGGATGATTGAATCAAAGAGGTTACAAGAATAAGCACTGCAAAAAGAAATTCTGGACACCTTCCAGAAAGTGGAAATCAACATACCTCTTCTTGAAGCACTCAAAAAAATTCCAAATTATGCTAAATTTTTTAAGGATCTTTGCACCAAGAAAAGGAGACTTCAAGGGAACGAGAGGATCAATTTGGGAAGAAGTGTCTCGGCCCTTATCACACTGCAATTTCCAACCAAATGTCAAGATCCAGGGACGTTTTCTATTCCATGCACCATTGGTTCATTAAATTTCCCTAATTCATTGTGCGATTTAGGTGCATCAATTAATGTATTGCCTCACTCAGTATATACTTCTTTGCAGATGGGATACTTGAAGCCTACAAGAGTGGTGGTCCAGCTTGCAAATAGATCCACAATTTTCCCAGTAGGAGTTCTGGAGGATGTCCTGGTAAATGTCAAAGATCTTTTATTCCCTACTGACTTTTATGTGTTGAATATGGAAGATGATAGGATCCCATCACACTCACCAATCATTTTGGGGAGACCTTTCTTAAAGACAGCCAAAACCATCATCAATGTCCATGAAGGGACACTTACCATGGAGTTTGGAGACAGCACTGTCCACTTCAATATTGTTGAATCCATGAGGCACCCATCAGATGATCATTCACTCTTCACACTCTCCCATGAATATGGCATAGAACCAATTGAAGAATCAGGTATGTTTCATGAATTTTTATCATTAGGAGAGAATTTTTCCGTTAAAAATATCATTGAACATATGGATGCCCAAACTCTTGGAGGTTCTGATTTCCTGTTGGAAGAAGAGGTAAAATCTGATTTCTTTGATAATTTGTTAAATTATGATGAAGATGATATGATTTCTTGTGTACAGGATGTCAAACCATTGGAAGTGGAGAATCTCAATTTAGTTTCATCCCTTGAGCATCCTCCTGATCTAGAATTAAAACAACTCCCCATTGATTTAAAATAAGTTTACCTTTTAGAGGGAGAGAAATTACCAGTAATAATTGCTAATAATCTATTTGAAACTCAAGAAAAATAATTGATTGAGATTTTGAGAGATAATGTCCAAGAAATAGGGTGGAGCTTAGGTGATATCCCAGGAATAAACCCAAAAAAAATTTCACATCGAATTTTTCTTGAGGGAGATTCCAAACCTGTCAGACAACCCCAAAGGAGGTTGAACCCCACCCTAATGGAGGTTGTGAAAAAATAGATTGAGAATCTGTTAGAAGCTGGGATCATCTATCCCATATCATATTCACAATGGGTTATCCCCATCCATGTAGTTCCAAATAAAAATAGACTAACCATTGTGAGGAATGAGAAGAATGAATTAATCCCTGTAAGAATTCAGAATAGCTGGAGAGTATGCATAGATTTTAGGAAGTTGAATCAGGTCACTTGAAAAGATCATTTCCCTATCCCTTTCATTGACCAAATTTTAGAGAGGATAGCAGGAAGAAATCATTATTTCTTTTTGGATGGATTTTCAGGTTATTTTCAGGTACCCATCATTCCCGAGGATCAAGAGAAGACTACCTTTACTTGTCCTTTCGGTACTTTATCATACAAAAGGATTCCATTTGGATTGTGTAATGGCCCAGGTACATTTTAGAGGTGTATGGTAAGTGTATTTTCTGATCACATTGAAGATTTCTTGGAGGTTTTCTTGGATGATTTCATAGTTTTTGGAAATTCTTTTGACCATTGTTTGAAAAATCTGGAAAAAGTTTTGAAAACTTGCATTGAAAAAAACCTTGTTTTGAATTTTGAAAAGTATCATTTTATGGTTGAGAGCATAATTTTCCTTTGTCATGTCAATTATCAGAAATTCATTGAAGTTGATAAATCAAAAATTGAAGTGATAAATTCTTTGCCTTACCCAACTTGTGTGAAACATGTTAGATCATTTTTAGGACATGCAGGATTCTACAAGAGGTTTATCAAATATTTCAGTAAGATTTCTATCCCTCTCTCTAGATTACTTTTGAGAGATGCTAATTTTGATTTCAATGGTTCATGTAGGGAATCCTTTGATGATTTGAAGAAGAGATTTATTACACCACCAGTGATGCAGCCACCAAATTGGGAAGAACCATTTGAGCTACTTTGTGATGCTTTAAACCAAGAAGTTGGACTTGTCCTTCCTCAGCGAATTGATGGCAGAACACAAGTCATTTCATATGCCTCAAGAACCTTATATGCAACCCAATTCAACTACACAACAACAGAAAAAGAGTTTTTAGCAGTTTTCTTTGCTTTAGAAAGATTTAGATCATATCTGCTTCGAACTAAAGTCAATGTGTTTTCTGATCATGCAGTTCTTAGATACATGATGAAGAAGGCAGAAGCTAAATTGAGGCTAGTGAGATGGTTGTTACTACTGCAAGAGTTTAACATATAAATCAAAGACAAGAAAGGATCTGAGAACCATGTGGCGGATCACTTAAATAGACTACCCAACACCACTGAAGCTGAAATTCCAGATAGAGAACCTTTGAATGATCACCTTCCAGGAGATAAATTGTACTTGATTGAAGGAGAAGGGCCTTGGTATGAATACATGGTCAATTATCTGGTAACATCTCAGGTCCCATCTCATTTAAATTCTCACCAAATTCACAAATTGAAATCTTAATCTAAATATTACATCTGGGATGATCCATTTCTTTGGAAGATTTTCAATGACAAAATGATAAGAAGATGTTTGCCTAAAAATGAAATTGAATCAGTCTTTAAGTTTTGTAACACATTATCTTGTGGAGGCCACTTTGGACCTCAAAGGAAAGCAAAGAAGGTTTTAGAATCTGGACTTTATTGGCCAACACTTTTCAAATATGCTCATGAATTTTGCAAAAGGTGTGAAAAATGTCACTTTTCTGGAAATATTTCAAGGAGACAAGAAATTCCCCAAAAGCCACTGAATGTTTTTGAAATTTTTGAAGTTTGGGGGATAGATTTTATGGGCCCTTTCCCAATTTCATTAGGAAATTCTTATATTCTTCTTGTTGTTGATTATGTTTCCAAATGTGTGGAAGAAAAAGCCACCAGAACTGACGATGCTAAAGTTGTTTGTGATTTTGTCAGGGCTAACATATTTTGTAGGTTTGGAGTTCTGAGAGCCATCATTAGTGATCAAAGGACTCACTTTTGTAATTGTAGAATTGCGGATTTATTGAAAACGTATGGGGTGCATCATAAAACATCAACTCCCTATCATCCACAGACTAATGGGAAAGCTGAAGTGTCCAATAGGGAAATCAAAGGAATTTTGGAAAAGACTGTTAATCCAAATAGGAAGGATTGAAGCCAAATGTTAGAAGATACATTATGGGGTTACAGGACAACCTATAAAACCCCAATTGGAATGAGTCCATATAGGCTGATTTATGGGAAAAGTTGTCACCTACCTGTGGAATTAGAACAAAAGGCATACTGGGTTGTGAGGAAGATGAATATGGATCTTGAAAGTGCTGGGAAACAGAGAAGATTACAGTTACAGGAGCTGGAAGAAATTATAAGGGAAGCATTTTAAAATTCCAGGATTTACAAAGAGAGAACAAAAGTGGCTCGCGAAAAACTAATCCAACTAAAAGACTTGCATCCTGGAGACAAAGTGTTGTTATTCAATTCAAGACTCAAGCTGATGCCAGGTAAACTTCGTTCCAGGTGGGAAGGTACATTTATAGTTACTAATGTATATCCTTTTAGTTCTGTGTAGATTTTGAAGGATGGATCGAAGGATCCATTCACTATTAATGGGCACAGATTGAAGAAATTCCTTGGGACCAAGCCATCAGAGCCAATGGAGGATATCACACTCCTCCAGCCTGTTTATCAATAAACTCCATCAGGTCGTACCTTTCCTTTATATTTACATTATTGTTGTGATTCAATTTCCAATATTATTACATGTTAAATACATTTGAATGCATTGAGGACACTACATCATTTAAGTGTGGGGGAGGGAACCTTTGTAGTTTAGGATTTTTTATGTGTTGTTTGTTTTCCTATTTGTTTTAATAAAAACATGTGTGTGTTTCAAATTTTGTGTTCTTATTTTTAAATTTTTGTGTATTTTTGAAACTTTTGTGCTAAAATGATTATCTTTTACATTTTTGAAACCCATGTCCATGGAATAAATAATTTATGAAATGAAACTGAGCTTAAATGAATGTTGGAAATGATATTGTTTCAAGTTCAATTCTTTGGTAATTTCATGAAAAATACTCTGTTTTTTGAGTCCCATGCCACATATCACTATCTTTATATATGAAATCACATTCCTGTGAGGCTTCTAAACCTATTATTTTCATATTCTTTACATTCACCTCACTTCTTGAGAGAACCAAATCATGCTTGTTTTAACCAGAATTTGATTTATTCCTTTCAAAACATGAGGGTTTGGGGTATATATGTTTTAAATGATTGAGGAATTTCTTTGGTTTGAAAGCCCCCTTTTCAAGATAATCCCTTTCATAATGGCCTACCTTGAACATTTAATCCTTATAGCCCATAGAATCCATGAACATCATGTTAGGTTAGCCACATTACAAGCCAATATTCTCTATCCAACCTGCTCTTGAAGTGAAATTGCATGATCTATTTGAACATAAGTGTGGGGGGAAGATGTCTTGAATTGTACTAACTTATTTGGGGATACTTTGGGTGAAAAAATGTTGAAGATATGTTATTTCTGCTAAAAAAATCATTCTGCTGAAAGTTGTACCTTTTCTGGAGCTTTCATAATGAGAGAAGTTGTGCCTTTCTGGAGCTTCTAATGTAAAAAAGAAAGTTGTGCCTTTTCTAGAGCTTTCAAGAAATATTATATTTGAGAAGATTGAAATGTTTTCTTTTGAAATGATGAACTGTGTGAACATTATTTGATATTCCATGAAGAAGGAGTTTATTTTCTACTAAGGGGAGTGAATAGAAGACCATACTTGTGTGAAAATTAGAGTAATACAATTTTGCTTCAAAAGGAGTCAATCCCTCTTCATTCAGCCTCAGAATTTTCACATCTAAATCCTACCAACCTAAAGAAATAGAACAAACTTAAAAAGTCCTCATGATAAACATATGTCTTTGACTCACATCGGGTGGAGATGTAGGAATTTATCAAGCCTATGGTGACCCTCGCATGAGTTTGGATGAGAAAGACATTGCTAAAAAATTGAAATTTGTGTAATGAGAGATAATGAAAGTTAGGTAAGTGTTTTTTGTGCATGGGAGGAGAAATGAAGAGTAAATTTGCTGAATGATCCTAAATTAAGAACATTAAATAATATAGTTTGAGGAGGTATGATATATTTTGTTTCTTGTTTTCAAATTGGTGGATCTCATGGATATGTGTTTTGAATTTACTTTGATTTTATTTTGATTCTGACTTGTCCAGGAGTCCAAGTGATAAGTGTGGGGGAATTGATAGAGTTAGTATTTTCATTATTATTTATATTTTTTTCAATGATTTAATCCCTCCCAATTATTCAATGTGAGTGTATTTTCATCATTTATGTGTTTTTGGTGTATTTTGGGCTTAAATGTGAAAATGGGGTAATTCTGTAAAATTGGGAGTTTTATATAGCTTCTGTTTTTTGGGAATAAATTTTATAATATGGGTCCATTTTAAGTGAATCCTTTTTTTAGGCTTCCTATGCTTGTGGGATTCAAATATGTCTTCTGGACCAAGACCCAATTCGAAACCCAATAGTACATAAAAATCAATCAAATAGAGAAATCATTTTTGCTGGCAGAATGGACCCCATCGCATTAAATCTACAATATCTCATTCAACCAACCTTAAAATGAGGTTATTCCAGCTGGTTCAGACAGAGTAATTTCAAGGGACGGTTCACATTAAATTTCATAAAATAGGAATCTCATTAAGGAATATTTTGGGACATCCAAGTGGAGTGGGTGAAATAGTGTTTGGAAGCCAGAAAAGTAATGTCTATTGATTCGGCCATATCTTGCTTTAAACCTATCCAATTACTCTAAACTTTTGAGGGTCTATATCAAACTTCATTTTCAACATTCTATAGGAAGGGACATCAGTGATTTTCGGCCGGATAGTGGGCATAACAGAGGCAAACTTCTGGAGGAAAGAATATGGAGAATCAAATTTTTTGTTCTTTTTTTTTCTCTTTTGTTCATCTTAGTTTTGTAATGAATTCTTCTTTACCCTTAGTAACAATTACCCTTACCATGGTGGGTTAAACTTCTGTGTGATTGGGGAAGAAGAGTTTTTCCATGTTGTATTTCATGATTTCCTTCTCTTAATGTTTTAAAATCCTCTTCTCTTCTGTGAATCAGTTTCAATTTCCTATAACAGTTTTTATTATCATGTACGATTGTATCTAATTTTAGATTCTATTGTTAATTTATATTTGTTCAATGATAAATATCTCCCTCCACTAGGTTCTGGTTTATAAACGATGGAATAGACTAGGAATTATTGGTGAAGTACTCGGTGATCACCGGTACGTGTGTGAGGAGTAGTGAATGTTCTTGATTACTTGGGATAAACAAGACCCAAATGAGAATTGCCTAAGATAATTGGGGGTATTTTATACAACTCTATTACAAATTGGAAGGAGAGTAGACCAACCTAAGATTTTAGTAAGGTTTATTCCCATATTTTTAATTGACCAAGGGAGTGAGAAGAAACGATTGTGGATTCTCACTCTTAACGATTTAGCAGAAGAGAATTGGATAAATTGGAACTATGATAGAATTACAAATGGAGAACCAACTCTAACCTAATCACCCTTCTCATATAATAGTTTCAATTACTTGATTTATCAATTTGTTCTCAATCCTTTTCTTAAACATCTTTCCTTCGTTAAGTTTCACTCTTGTCTTTTCAAAATCAATCAATTTCTAAAAACATCCTCACTTCTTTCTCTTATTTTAAGGTGACAGCTTAATTGTTGTGAACTCCTCTCTGGAGAAAACCTAGGATAACCACTCTACTACATTTTAACTTAGGTAGTATTTGTTTTTGTCACACCTCACGATAGGCATGTGTCACCCATAATCCCCCAAAGTTTAAAACACATGCTCGTAGCATATCCTCCAAGGTCTGGATGGTGCGCTCTATCTGCCCATCTGTCTAGGGGTGGAAAGTAGTGTTGAGGCGTAGCTGAGTGGAAAAAGCATGTTGCAACCATTTCCAAACCCATGAGGTAAACCAAGTATCCCAATCAGATACTATATACTTCAGAACTCCATGAAACCACACCACCTCATCCATGTACCGTTGTGCTAGGGAATCCATCGCACTTGACTCCTTGATTTTTAGGAAGTCAGCCGATTTCATCAGTATGTCCACTACTACCCAGATGGCATCACAACCCCCTTGAACTCTGGTTATTTCGGTGAAAAAATCCATCAATATGTCATCCCACTTCCACTCATGGAAATCTAAAGGGTGTAACAGACCTCCTGGGACGCGATGTTCAGCCTTCACCTACTGACATATGAGACACTTCCCCACAAACTCTTCCACTTCCCGCTTCACCCCAGACCACCAAAACTGACCCCTCAAGCCCCGGTACATCTTGGAAACTCCTAGGTGCACTACTAGGGGTGAGTTGTGGAACTCACCAAGAACTATCTTGTGCATTTCCACTAGGATGAACAACTTCCCATGAAACATCATCTGATTCTGCCTATCTTCCAACCATCCTTCTAGATCATTTCCCTAACCAACACTGTTGCGCATCACTTCAGCCTCTGAGTCTCCCCACTAAGACTCATCCACTTTCCACAATAGAGATTACTACACTATCATCTGAAACAGACAACCTCTTCCACTATCCACCCTTACAACCAGGTGTAGGGAATCCAACACCTCTATCGCCTTCCAAGCATCTGCCGACTCTCGAACTACATCCTTCTGCGACTTCCTGCTCAAGGCATCAGCCACCATGTTCCCCTTTCCTAAGGTGTAGGAAATTTTGAAGTCGTAATATTGAAGAAACTCCATCCACTTCCACTTCCACAAGTTCAGTTCCATCTAGAAGAAGATATACCTCAAGATATTGTGATCTATGAAGACCACAAAGCGCTACCTGATAAGGTAGTGCCACTACAAATTTAGTGGGAACACAACCACTTTGAGCTCCAAATAATGGGTGGAATAGTTACTCTCATGGGGGCGTAACTACCTAGACCCATAAGAGATCACCCTATATCGTTGCATCATCACACACCCCAAGCCTTGGCTGGAAGCATCACATAATACATCAAACGTCACCCCTTCTTCTGGAAACCTCATCACTAGGGAACTAACTAATTTCCCGTTCAAATAACTGAAGGCTTCCTGGCACTCCTCACTCCATACAAAAGCCTGGTCTTTCTTGGTCAAGGCTATCAAAGGTGTTGCAACTCAGGAGAAGTTGGGCACAAATCTCTGGTAGTAACCCGCTAGACCCAGGAAACTATAAACCTACACCATGTTCCTGGGTTTTTCCCAATAAATAACCACTTCAAACTTTGATGGATCAATCATTATTCCCCTCTTGGACACCATGTGTACAAGGAAGTGCACTTCTCATGTCCAGAACTTGCACTTGGACAATTTCCCATAGAGCTAGTGTTGTTGGAGGACCTCTAAAACTATCCTCAGATGCTCAGTGTGATCCTCCTCTGATATTGAGTAGATCAGGATGTCATCAATAAACACGACTATGAACCGGTCCTGATATTCCTGGAAGATAGAGTTCATGAGCCCCGTGAACATGGATGGTGCGTTCGTAAAGCCGAACGGCATGACCATGAACTCAAAGTGCCCATATTTGCACCTGAAGGTAGTCTTTGAGATGTCACCATCATTCACCTTCAACTGGTGATATCCTGACTGCAGGTCTATCTTGGAGAACCATCCTTCCCCCTTAAATTGGTCAAAGAGTTCATCTATCCTCAGGAGAGTGTAACGGTTCTTGACTGTTACCTGATTTAGTCTTCGGTAGTCTATGCACAGCCTAATACCACTGTCTACCTTCTTTTCGAATAAGACTGGAGCGCCCCATGGTGATGTGCTTAGTCGAACAAAACACTTCTTAATCAGATCATAAATCTGAATCCGTAACTCCCACAACTCATAAGGTTCCATCTGATAGGGATCCATCGAAATCGGATGGGCACCAGGTTGCAAGTCTATCTCAAACTCAATGTCACATCATAGGGGTAGAGTCACCACCTCCTCATAGAATACATCCATGAACTCACTAAAAATCTCTGAAACATCCACTATATCTATATCCACTGACTCTACTAATATCTCTTCTAATAGAGAAAGAAGGGGCTTCAATCACCAGATCCCCTCTTGGAAACCCCGCTTACTGATGAAGGTCACACGTTGTCCGCCCACATCTGAAAACATGATCCTTCTTCAGAAGAAATTGATAACAGAACATAAAAATAATATCCATTAAATTCCTAGAATGACATCATACATCTGCATCTGTAGCAAAAGAAGGTCCCCATAGGACTGGTGTGGTCCCAACATCAGTATACATTCTCAGCAAACACAAGACAAGTTGGTCTAACTTCCAACTATCGTACTCAAAACTAGGGGTAAGGGAAGTATATCTAACTCTAGACCCAAAGAATAGTCTAGAATGGGTGAGAAAAAGGAGTGTGAAGCTCCTAAATCAGACAAGGCAGATACAAGATTTCTGAACAGACAGATTTTACCTCGAACGACTTTCCGCCCTACTAGAACTTCTACCTCTACGGCATGTAACTGCCCAAGCCCAGATCCTCTGCCCCTCAACTATTGTCTGCCTCCCCAACCACGCCCTAGTGGAGGTCCTTGAGGAGTGCCTAGAGGTCGGTCTCCTCCCGAAATGTCTACTCTCGGAGGAGCGGGAGCTCGCTGTCCCTGCTGCTGCTACTGAAAGGGTCTGGCTGGAAACTGTTGTTGTTGAGGTGGGTGCTGGACCGACCCACCCCCGCCGTACTGTACTCAATCCAGGAACTGATTCCAAAGGTGCCCATGGATACCACAAATTAATCATCTCATTCCTAGGCCCGAAAAGAAAGTGCGAGGACTGGTAGATCGAAATTGGAACTACTGGGGCATGCTCCCCACTGGACGAAACTTAGAAGGCCCTAACGCTGGAGGCATGCTACTGAAGGCCTTTCCCTTTAATGATCCCAACTGGATCCCCTCTCATGGAACACCTCCCAGTATGTGCATCCTCTCCACCACTTCATCCTTCTTCTAGACTTCCAAGTACGTTGGTAGGGTGAAGGGAGTAACAACATACTGAGGAGAAGGTCTGAGTGCCTCCTCTAAACGTCTCGCCCGAGACTCCTCATCCAGAAAGAGGTCTGGAGAAAAGTGAAGGAGTTCCTTTAACTTGATCCCCAAATACCTCATTAATATACTCCCCTGCATAAGGGAGAGTATATCCTGCATCTTCTCAGCCTTCATCTTGGAAGAGAGGAATTCTTCCCAGAACTCCCTCTCGAAGTCATCCAACATAACCTCAGTCTCTCTCTTCTCCCCAAGATATAGCGTCTACCATGGAGGCATTGCTACCTACATCTAGATCACAGCCATAGGAACCTAGTACTCCATCGGAGACTGAATCAAGCTGAAATCTATCACCAGATCCTTGATTTATCTCTCTATCTCCATGTCTAAGACGCTACCCTCATACTTCCCGAGGGTCTACCGCTGAAAGGAATGAAGCGTCTTATGCCACTGATCATCCTCCTCATCTCGGTCAGCCCTCTTCCGATCAACCAAATCAACCTCCTGGGCCTCGATCACCCGCACTACTCGTGGTCATCATCCAGGTTCCATAACTGCAAGGGAAATAAGGAATGCCTATGACTGAGTAGTGTAGAAGATTTATTTCAATTTTTCATAGACTTTTTATCCATTTTAAAACCCCAAAATACCCAAGAAACACAAGAACACAAGTCATTATGATGTATGTACCTTTCCTAGGGTCTCTACCCTGCAATCAGTGTAGCTACACTAGGTCGTTTGGTAGGCCTAGAGTCCTTACATCGGATCATGGGTGGCCCTAAAATACTGTGTCCTAGCCAGTCTTACCTGGCCTATTTCACGCACCAATATTGCCTAACATTGTTTCCGTACCATCCCATGAAATCCTCACTGTGCCTAACTCCGGACTCCATCCTATATCTCAACCTCCTGCCTCTGATACCTTTCTATCATGACATGCCTTCACCAAGATGAGGTAAAGGTATAGAAGATTTACAAACCCTTCCTTCCCCAAGTTGAAGGAGAGATAATAACCCATGAGACCTACCTTCAATAGGCCCCAAAGTGGAGACTATAATGAAGGGTATAAAATCACACATTAAATGGAAGGCAATACCCTTTTTATTTAGTAGGATCGGGATATAAGATAATAAGTCCCAAACAACACCAAAACTATAAGTAAAATTAAATCCCAAAAAATCCTTTCCCATATGCATGTTTCAAATAATAAGTAATACAAAACAAGAAAACTCCAAAGGTAAATACCAAAGAAAGGAAAATTGCATCAGCAACTGTCCCAATGCCCAAACTAGTACGGTCCCACATGGTCCTCGAAGTCCTCCTAGAAACCTAAAAATAGTTTTATATACGTAGGGTGAGTATACAGGTATACTCAGTAGGGAAAAACTAAAAGCTCTCATGCACAAGTGGAGAGGTATTCTAAAGCCCCATGAGAAAAAGATATAACCAAAGGACCTAGCAAGGAAACTATCCACCCAAACCTCACCAAGGCACACTCCCCAAATAAAGCAAGCCAAGTAAGGTAATAGTAATAACACATCGATGTTTGGGTACCCCACACCACTTCCCCACTAGTTATTGAAGACATCCTACATGTCAGACCTTCCCCACCATTTTCACCACAGTCCCACTACCATACCCTGCCAGTACACACCTGGGATACCACAACCACACATCCCTCCCACAAACACCTGGTCCACAACCACACGTAACCACACCTACAGACACCTCATCCAGAAAAGCAACCACCATGACTGAAGACACATGGGACCGAACAACTACTGCCACGCCTGAAGACACCTGGGCCTCATCCTGAAGAAACTTGGGAAACAACATGCACGCACACACCTGGTTGGACCACCACAACTATCATGCTTGAAGAATCTTGGGCTATAATGGACCTCAGGCCATCAAATCCTGCTCGAAGATTCTTGGGCTACTCAGGTAAGGGAGTATAAAAGGATCTAATAACCAGCCACTCATAGGAGTGTTCGGAAAAAAACACCCTCCCCCATGAAATGGGGGTGTTCGGCACAAAGTGATCAACTTGGGTGGGGCATGAATAATAAACATAAAAACTAAATTGTATATATAGGTAACATGCACTCATCCTAGCCTAGGGGTTCCAAAACTATCCCATACACAAACACCCTCATTACAATTCATTCATAAGAAGCACCACAGCCACGACCATGTCACAACTCATTCCCGGAAGATAGTTCCCAATTGAACCCATTATTTTTTTCATATTCAAGTGGTTCCATTTAGATAGTTCTTCACTACCGGGCAACTAACGGGCATAGCCAAAGACAAGGAAGGAAAAAACAGCCAAACAACAATTTAAGAATTCACACCCGGTTCTCTTGTAAAGTCACAACAATAAAGGGGATCTGTGAGATCCCTTAAAGTACTGGAACCAAACCAATCCCCAACATACGACCCCACACAACCCCAAAATCCAAAATATAACAATCAAACAATAGGGGATCCCATCCCCATCCATGTCACCTCACAAGTATCAAGAAGAACAACCATACACATAACCAGAACAGAGTAAGAGAGTTTCCAGATTTAGAAACACCTTTCCTTTAGTTTTGTCTTCCCGTTTGGTTAACCGTGGTGACCACACAAGGTTTCATATTCATAGGACTCCCATTTAATCATCCAAGTTTATGTGATTAACCAGTTTCCATGTTACATCCATTCAATCACAAAATTATCCAGAAAACAAAGGTTCATTAGTGCACAAGGAATTACCACCAACAGACATGATTTTTAGTGGACATAATCCCATATAATTCACAACATATAAGCAAAAGTATAAGAGTATAGTAGCATCATCAAGCCGACCCTATCATTCTTTAAAATTCAGTTTATTATCTTCATTAAGGTTTGGTTTCATCCATCCTCATAGAAACATTAGCATACTTTCCCCACATGATACACAGAAAAGAGAGATGAATGAATAACCCTACTTTTATGATCAATGATCGAAGTTTTTCTCCACGCGCCAAGAACTGGGGATGTGCGACTTGCAGGGGAGGAAATCTGAGGACTCCAAGAGTGATCAGAAAAGCTACAGCACTGGTGCACCACTTTCCTTGGGAAGGGGGGACACCAAAATCACCAAGTAAAGGAAAATAAACCAACCAAGAAGAAGAAATAAGGAAATAAATAATTCTCGTGTGATAAAGAGGCGAGATCCTGGAGTTACAGGATACGAATTTTGAACATCTTTAAAGGTGGATCTAGGTTTTACCACATGGTTGAGTGGTTACACACGATGGAATTAATTTTAATTTAGTAATAATAATTAGATAGGTTTCCATAATAGTTGTGAGTTAAAGGGTTTTCTTTTAAAAAGAGGAAAATGCCAACAGGGGAGGAACTAGAAGGTATAGGAAAAAGGGTGTGATACCGAGGAAAAGCCACACGTTTTGGTAAGTCAAGGGTCACCCAAAACCTGGAGGATTTTAGATATAATTAATGGGCTTTAAAAAGTCTTTTAAATGGGGTATTAAAAAACTCTTATGTCAAAAGATACGTTGTAGGAGTGGAACTAGAAAAATAATGAAGGGTGGGACACTGTTTGGTGAGACACCGTAACGGTGCCATGGTCACGGTGCCACCGTTACTGGTGCCACTTTTATGGTGCGACCATCATGGTGTCACCATCACGGTGCCATGAGTTCGGTGGAACACCGTAAGTAGTTCCAATGTCACGGTTCCACCGGTTCAGTGGAACACTATGATTGGTGCAACCATTTTGGTGGAACACTGTGAGCGGTGCGACCGTGACCGGTGCCACCATGACTGGTGCCACCGTGATCGGTTCCACCATTTTTGTGGAACCATTTGATGGAACCAAACTTCAGTAAAGGTCCTTAATGAGCCACTAACTGGGCCGTTACATGATCTAAGTGATGAAATCAAGAATAACAAGTTAAAACACGTACAATAAAGAAAGTGATTATTACCCGAAATGTTAATTTAATGTGAAAATTATTATTAAATGGTTAGTATAAAGTCATAAAAGAATCATTTATGATATAATAAATATTAATATGGTTCTGGTATAATTTTATAACATAATGTGGTCATCATATAGAAGGTTAAACGTACCCTTGACTAAAGAAAACTACAAGGTAAGGGTTAATTACTCAATCTCATTATTATCCAAGTTGGTTTATGTGTAAGTATTTTCTGGGATATATTTATTATCCATGTATATATTTCATAAAAAACGTTTCAAAATGATTATTTTAATGTACTCTTTAACTAAAACATCATTTTAAATGTTTTAAATATTTATTCTTCTAAATATTTTTCATTAATGTCCATGTTTTTAAAATGGTTTTAAAGATTTATTTATATTGACATGAATGTTTTAAAATTTTAATTCTTTTAAAATGTTTCAAAGTGGTATGGGAAACTTTGATTCAAAAATATCATTTAATATTCTTCCTTTATAAATTTTGAGACTTTTAAATGATTTTATGAAAAAAAATATCTCTCAAAGGGTTTTACTAATTATTTTCAACTATGTCAACATCCTTTTTATATATTATTCTTGATTGATGTTGATTTATTATAAATATAATCTTCAATATTGTATTTAATGAGTTATGATATGTTTGAATGTTGATGTGATATTTTTATACCCTTCATGGTTTATGGTTGATGTATTGGAATTTCGTATGCTAGTTTTAATACGAATGTTTGTGTTATGTTTCAACATTTTCATATGAGGAATGCAGTGGACTTAGTAAGTGATGGGTGGAGCCTGCTATAGATCATCCATGCATCGGTAGGTCTCATAAGACAAACTAGCATCTTGGCACAAGGCCTTCACAAAAGTTTTATTTGTAGCCTTGGCACGAGGCCTTGACTATGGGGAAATGATGTCCAGTGTTAGGCATTACCTCATTATGAAATTAATTATTACATTTGATTATTTGACTAGTAGAATATTCATGTGCATATTTATATGGTAATGTTTGATTTATTTCCTCCAAATTATGTTCAAGTTTATGTTAAAAGGATTTTGTTTTTATTACACATCTTTCGCTAAAAGTTTATAGATTCCGCTAAATTATTTACCATTACTGAGAATCTGATATCATCCCTTTCTTATGTTTTATTTTCACAAGATTCCAATAAGTGTATTATGATTTATATGCAGGTTTAAAATAGAAGAATAACGGATTTCTAAAAGGATTTTTTTATGTTGTGTGTGAATGTGTAATGTAACGTTCATGTATGTAATCTATTTTACAAGACTGCTAAACTGATCAGTCCTTCGGGACTTGATTCCTTGTAATCATGCCAATGTATTAAAATAATGCACCGGATCCAGTCTTCTGGGGTTGGGGCATTACAGTTGGTATCATAGGAAGTTTAGTACAAACCTTGAAATCTAGATTTATAAAAACTCTGATTAGAGAACATTACCCTAAGATAGACTTTGAGGATTATAATAGAATAACTTCCTAGAATTTCAGTAATGTAGAGATTTTGTGTATTTTCCAAACAATACATCCTTGTCTGGATACGAGCAGGTAGAGGCAGCTCTGGCACAGATTTACCTAGGAGTGAAAACTCCGACAAGGAGTTTCAGGCTTGACTCAGGGTATTCTAGTACATGACAACAGGCCTTGTTGCACTCTTGGTTACAACACTCCTAGGGTATATGATTAGGATAATTCACTTTTTCTTTACAAGACATTATGAAGGATTTAGGAGTAAATACTTCTTAAAATAAAACATTTTTTTATGATGGTAGATTTTTAATTTATTTTAGGTATTTTACAAGTTGAAAATTATGCATTGTGATTCATAAACTAACCTAGTGTATGCCATTGTTTAGAAATGGTTCCCAATAGAAGGAATGATAAATTAATCAATACGCATGATCCAAAGAGTAAGAAGGATCATATATTTCATGGTATTAATCCAATATTTAGAAGGGAAATAGTCTCCCATGTATTCTCATCATATAAATAAATAGTATCATGTGTTAATAAGATAAGTAAATAATTCTCTGAATCCTTTGGATTTGAAGGGAAGAAAGAGAAGAAAAGGATGGTAGAGAGAAAGATGGATAAAGGGAAGAGGGAAAAGAAGGATTTTCCCATATGTGATAACTGTGGAAAGAATCACCTTGGTAAATGCTTGAAGGGAATGGGATTTTGTTATAAGTGTGGAGAAAAAGGACACCAAGTACATGATTGTAAGGGTAAGAAAAAGGTTTCATATGTACAATACTTCATCTGCAAGGAGTTGGGATACTACGTGAATCAATATCCAAATCATCAAAGTATTCCCTAAATGATGTTATTGGATAATAATCAAGTTATGATACTTCCACATATAAAGAGGAATGACTAGTTTTCTTATGTTGTTATTAAATAATTATTTCATTTCAGTGTTGTATCAATGATGTACTGGTTATATGAATTATGGAAATAAATAAGGATTGTACTTCAGTACTTTTTCATTGAGGATTTGAGATTATATGGTTCTAAGAAAATTGACTCAATAGAAATTTAAACATTTTGGAAAATACATGGTTGAAGGAAAGATAAACCTTAATATGGTTCTGATACTGAGGTAGTGATTTTTGAATAAGATATGATTGATTTGGAAAAATTATATTTGATATTATTGACTACTTTGAAACTAATTAATTGTTTGTTTAATCGATTATTGTTTGAGTTTACAACATTTCTGGATATAAGGATTATATCCAGTATTCTATAAGGCATAATGGAGCATGAATATAATCAATAAGGTTTTATGGTAATTCAAGGTGTTACCGTTTTTTAAAAGAATGCATGATGAAGGTATTCATGTGTTATTACATGGAAAAAAAAGATCTTCATTGTGTTTAACTTCCTTAAAAATTTTGGACTATGAGTTTGGGAAGAAGTATTTTGGATAAGTCTAAAGGTTGGAATGAATTATGTTAGAAATTGTATACTACTATTTAAGGTTAAAACATTTCTTAATATTATTTTTGGATTTTTATGAAAAGGACAACCCAGAGGTTGGGTGACAACTCGTCGCGTCCGACAGGGCCGGGAGACTTGAACCCGCAACCGAAGGACGACAAGGGTGCATCACCTACCACTGGACTACGTGATGTCCTGGCTTGTATAATTTAGTTTTTTTTAAATAGTCTCAAAAATAAATTATAAATTCATTATTTTATGAACCATATAATATTAGGATAAATAGAATATTTTTGAATTCTATTATCTTTTGGAGTGAAAGATAAGTTTGTGGTAGGAATTAATTAAAGGATGAAACACTAATTTTCAAGTATATTTTTTTTCTTCCTCTTATTCTATGAATAAATTAATTCTTAAAAATTAGTTAAGGGATCTTAAAACCAAAAAAAATTATCCTAATAACTTATGTTTTGTTGAACCGATGATATTTTAAATCATCATAGATTGATGGATTTGAGGCCCTCAATTTTACCCTTGTTTGTGAATGATGACCTCAATAACTCCCTATAAATATTTATGTTTTTACTTTAATTAGGTGTGTCTAATTTCCACCAATTTTCTCCTAATTGAGATCATAATTTGGTGGTGACTTTTTCATTTCTCATTCCATCTTATTAAGACTAAATTTTATTAACCCAATTTTTTATGTGGGTTTTCCACAGAGGTATTTTTCTATTTTTGACCTTTTATTTTCTAAGAACAATTTAAAATTGTGAGGAAACAATTTATTTAAGTAGGGGAGAATGTAACACCCCAAGATTTCATAGTATTTTATCTCTTCAAATTAATTCAATAACTTTCGCTACACGCAACACCGAGTTCGAGCGCACCATGACTTACCAAACTAGCCGTTCAAAAAGCGGTTATGAATAGTATTAACTGAATTTTCAATTTTATATACTCCATATAATTTTAGAATTCATATTATGTGTTTCTTATACATAATATAAGAATAAATTCATTTTTTCAGATAAAAGAATTATTTTTCAAAAAATGCAATTTTACTGTCTTTTAATGGAGAACCCTTTTTAAATCCAATATTTGACACTTTTATGAATTAAATTTGACAAAATAGACTTCTTATTTTAAATAAGGACATAAAATTTTGGTTTGGAAAAATTTTTGGTGTTTTTTTGATAACTTTCATATTTTGATGAATAGTGAAAAATACTCAATTCTAATTAAAAACAGCTTTTTTAATCAAAATAATTTATAGTGTTAGGATATTATTGGATCATGTATATATACATCTCAGGGAATCGTCACTTGGATTCTCCAAATTAATGAAAATTCAACAAAAATGTAAAAAAATGATTAGGGAGATTTGTAGGAATGAGGTAATTCTTATTTAAATTAAATATAAATCTGTAACACCCTGTCTTGGAAGCCACTGAACCATCTCCTCAGGCCGGTGCACCACACAGACTCAATCATTCCTCCCCATATATTATAGGTCACTAACAATTATTTAGGGTCTATAATTATAATTATGGGGAGACTATACCCAGTGATCAGATATCAACATAGTGGATGATTGAAGCAAGAAAGCAGGCTTGAGCGTTTCTGCACAGCGCTTTCTTTGCTTGCTATTCGTGTATTTTCTCCTTAGGGTTCTACGAACAGACATGGTGGAATTTGCGTGCATTCATAAGGAGTTGCAATAATGCAATAGGGACTTCGATGTATCCGGCATAATCATCAAGCCATGGAGCGACAATCTTACCCGTCTCGGTCGGTACCCCTTAAAAGGGTGGTATCTTCACAATTGACATCGTATTGCCAATGGGGTATTCTTTTGAGCCTCCTATAATTCAATTTTAAACCAAGGTATGGCACCCAAATATTAGCAGTTAGAGTGGGGCTATCTGTCTTGACATCCTAAAAGACCAATGAAGTCCAGCTCACACCCTTAAAACAGCCCTTCTTTCTATATAAGCATTGCTTTCCTCACCTAAACCCGATGATCCACAGGATGCTGTCGTAGCACAACAATTTCAGAAATATTATTAGACCTTTGTTGTCACAGCTCGGTATTGGACCGAAACCTTTGCCAAGACATCATCACTCAGGCAAGAAGAAAAGGTGCAGAAACTCACAGAGATGGGCTTCTCTGAGCCTGCAGCGCGAAAGGCCCTAGAAGTGGTTTCTGGTGATGAATACATGGCTCTGGAAAGGCTTTGATGTATCTAGAATGTGTGGGAGGTGAGGGATACTTTGTTCAACCAAATACAAGGATCCAAATAGTACCCTACTTTATATGAGTCCTCTGCCTCTGTTCCGGGCTCCCTTTTGTTGACTTGACTCACTGTCTGAGAGTTGTTTATCTTATTCATTTGGGGTTTTTTACATTTTATGGTACCCGGAGGCAAGCATCTCTTTACTAATTTTGCTGCTGCTCCTATTTCTTTGGAGTGTTTTCTATGAAAAAAAATATATCAACATGGTGTAAATAAAGGAAACATAAAATAACAACACATCCGTATAAATAAATTTTAGGTTTAAAAACACTAATTCACATCCCAAGAAATATAAAAATGATTCTATATACATAATAGGTCAGTAAAACATATAAATCAAGTCATGTATAGTAATCCCTAAAGGTAAACAAAGGGAAAAAGACCAAAAGACTATAGGATCATGGAAGTATCGAGCTCTATCCCAGCTTCCAACTCCCAGACTCTATCCTATTCATATAATCAAGAATTATAAGTAGGGGGATTTCCCTTATCCATATCTATATCTATGAAAGTTTTTTGGGTACCTGAGGGTAGATCGAAAAGGGTTTTAGTACAACTCAATAGGCCACCACCAATGGTGTCTACTAAAAATTAAATCCTTAATTATAAAGTGTAATGTTGTGAAATAAATAAGTGAATAAATGATAATAATAAGTTATAGACAAAAATAGAGCCTAATTGAGCCTCGGGTCTCAAGGGGTCAACCCAAGATGGCATAACCTACTTTGGGATTCACTGGACTTTGACCATGGTTCAAGTATCATGTCTCAATTTAGTTCCAAGGTACATCATCGAGGAAACCATAATAATGTAACCTAATGTAATCCATGAATCTCATTCGTTCATTTCATTCCAATAATTCCAAAATTAATCCATTTTTTCAGTCTAAACACATGGAACCATACTTGACATTTAGAGGCACATCTTTATGGGAATCCCCATCTCATACCCAAATAATTCCACACCAATAAGATTAAGTTGAATCCAAGTATCTCATCCCATGTAATTCAATAATGGTACACCTCAATAATACACGACATTAATTAGTTTCATTTAGTAGATTTTTAAATTAATCGAATCTAAGGGGTGGACACACCATGGAATTCATGGTAGAATCTATAGTCTCACTTGATTCATTCCATAACTTTGGGCCTCATGGAATCCAAAGTTCTCTTCACATCCCAAAATTCACATGAGTCACCTAATGAAGTCCAAGGCTCATTCATGTAATTTCATATAATTTTAATTAACAATGAATCTATGGAATTTCCCAAGGCATTCCAATCCTTGTAAATATTTAAAAAGACTCAAAAAGTCATTAATCCAAAATATAAACATAAAAAACATAAAATTCATGACATGTTATCCAATTTAGTTCAAATTAAATTTTTTTCATTAGTTTTCCATGTCCTTGATAACTTCCAGATCTTAGGGTTCATCCTAGGTAACCCATATTTCAAGTCAAGTCATTAAACTTTCAGTGGAATCCCCAAACCACCCTAGTTATTCCCCCATTTCCAAAATATAAGACAAACTTTCTACATTAAAGGATCCAGGTAAGGTTTACCCAAAGATAAAATTCTTTTTTAAGACCAGTGAATTTTCCAACACATCCATAAGGTAGTAAAACAATTTTATTTTATTTTATGTCAAACATCTAATAAGTCATCATGACTATACATTCCAATATAAAATACAATGAAAATACATTAAGTTAAAATCACTTAGAACAACTACCATATCTTTGGATGGACACACTCATCTAGTATCATCCTTTATTTCAATCTAAAATGAGATAAAATTAATAAATAGAAAAAAACCTTAAAAATAGGGAATTTACATTAAAAAAATCAGGGGAGACTTAGATGGAAAAGAAAAATCTGATTTGAAGCTATAGGAGTGTTAGAATTACCATGAGCTTCTAATGTGATAGAATAAAAAGAAAATGGTGGAGGATTAGAGGAGGTTCACCAAAATACATGGAGGAGTGGGGAGGCATACTACATCACTTCAACTGACTAAAAATAGGATAAAAGTTTGATTTAAGAAAAAATGGGTTACATGGGTGAAATGACCTTTTCCCCTTTTAAAAAAGATTTTCCCAAATCCCACCTGTTATCCGGTGGCCACCTATAGATTTTAGGTGTCACTGACTAGGTTTTTGGCTAGCTAGTAGACTTGTACCAGTTAGTTGATGGTACTACAACAGCTTCTTGTAGTCCCAACTTCTACTCTTGAGCTTTCCAAACACTAATAAAACCTTCTAAACCCCTAAGAACACTTCCTTAAAGATAAAACAAGGTTTTTTTCAAAAAATAAAAGGTTACATACCTTAAATAAAGTATTTTGTTTTATAAAATTAAATTTGAGAGAACCGCTCTATAGATTTCAGTGTGTGTTCATAAAGTTCTTCAAATATCATTTATTAATATCAATGAAAAACCAAAATCATATATCTACTTTATGCTTCCACTACAACTCAAAACCTTCATTTCCCTAATAAACCTCAATAATTTAAGAAATCAATCACTAATAAAATCTATATAATATTAAATAAACTTATCCCACAATGCATATAATATCTTACATAAATAGAGTCTCCAAAATAAATACCCAGAATAAAACTCCTATAACAATAACTCCACCTCCAATGATTACCATGATCTAGTAATAACTAGATCAATCAGAAATACCCTCCTAAAAACCTATAAAAATAGGATATATGTATATATATATTGATTATAATACAAGTATACTAAGTAGGACCATCCCTAAAATCTTCCATGAAAATTTTTAAGAATAACACTAATTTCATAGTGAATAAATAGTGAAAAAACTCAATAAATATACAAGGTTGTCTAGTTCCCCATCCTAAACAAGGTTCATTCACTCAAATCCACATATAACTATAGTAATATTATATCAAAAAAATAAGAAGATACCCCACATACACTATTAATTAATCGTTTCATTCATTTAATTATTTTAGCTTCATTTTGTTTTATCAAATCCCATGCCCATTAATAATTTTATTAATTTATAAAATATTCCAAGTTTTTAGGAAACTATAATATAACTACATCAATATTTTATCATCATTTCATCAAAAACAAAACCTAACACTGCTGCATCATCTCTACCATCTCACAGTAGAAATAATCAAACTATCTCATGACTATGACCTCAACATCATTTAAAACATCCATTTTTAAAACTACTCTATCTATATCAAGGAATAAAAACAACATTATTACAGTAGCAAACAACATCAATTAGACACAATTATTAATGCTTCAATACTTATTAAAAAATTCATGCATGGTCATTAACACATATCAATTCCAAATATCCATATCTCTCTTTTCATTTATAACATTAACTGAATTAACCAATTATAAATTTCATAATTCATAGCATCACTTATCAACCGATATAAGAATAAATACATAATAAAGAAAAATAAATCACATCTTGATGTTCCCACGCATGTCATAAAAATAAAGTCTATACATGACTCATTTCACTATGTTGTGTTAAATTTTTTAGATTGGATCCTTCAAACACTTTAATTATTTTAAATTTTTATAATTATAAATATTATTGTTTTATTTATAATAATATTTTTATTGAATTTAGTTTTTATTAATGATATAATAATTTATTTTTATTATTCTTATTATTCTATATAATTTTTTTAATTATTCCTTATAAAAAATTAATTTTCCTAAGTTTTATTTAACCCTTACGTATCATTTGTTAGTTTATCATTACCTTTATGTAAGTTCTGAAATTCTATTTTTACACTTAAAGTAAGTTATTTTTACCTTTACATAACTTTTATTTTACCCTTATGCATGTATTATAAATCTATTTATACCTTTATGTGAGCATGCTTGTACCCTTATATATCCTTTTCCTTTATTTTAAACAAGTAATTTACTTAGGTGTTTACACTTACACGTGTTCTATTCTAGCCATACCTAAGTAGTTCAATCCTATTTTTACCCTTACGTAGATTTCCCATTACCTTTACACAAGTCTTGAAACATACTGTTTACCCTTACATGGAATTTTTTATGCACTTACGCATCCTATTTAATTTGCATGTTACCATTATGTAGATTTTTTTTACCTTTACATAACAATTTTTATATATGAGTTATCTTTAGGTGATTTCCTAGCTAACATTATGCAATTATATTTTACCATTATGCATAGTGTAAAAACTACTTGTTACCTTTATACATTTCCATTTTACCCATATGCATGCTATTTAATTTTTAAGTTACCCTTATGTAGGTATGTATTTGACCTTTACACAGTTCATGATTTATTTTTTTACCATTACATAATCATATCATTTAACCTTACACATGTTATATATTTTTCTTATTACCCTTATGCAAAGTGTCAAAATCACATGTTACCCTTATACATTGTTGGGAATTTATATTATACCATTATGTAATATGTTAAAATTTCAGGTTACCTTTATGAAACATAGTATTTTACTCTTTCATAAATTTGGTTTTCCATATTACTCAGCTTTTATGATTTTCCTGGTATTGTGATTTTCTTCTTGTTTGTTTCAAATTTTTTAATTATTATGACTTTATAAATTCATATTAAGTATATAAAACTTATTTGAATTCATTTTATATTGTTTTAAACATATTTATATGAATATCAAATCTGTTCTTTTTATTACACATGAACTTTCAACAAGGAACTCAAAAAAATCAATTTTATTATTATGAGTTATTTTTTTGTTATTAAGGTTTTTAAATCCATATTAAATGTCGATAAATTTATTTAAACTTATTTTATATTCTTTAATAAGGTTTTATTAAATTTTTAATTTCTTCATATGTATATGTTTTTAAATTTTGAATTTTAAAGAATTTTTGTCTCTGATTATCATGGTATTTTCATTAACTAATTATTTTGGATGTGTTTTACTATTATAATTATGATTTAAAATTATTTTGAATATTATTCATGGTTTTGAATATTGGATGATATTAGGGTGATAATTTTATAATGATAATATCTTTCTTTCTCTCTATCTGATAATTATGTAACTATTTTTTAAATTTGAATTTGAATTGTTTAACCTTTGGATAAATAGTGTAAAGTTATTCTTATTATTTAATAGGATTGAGGAATTTATAGAAAAATATATGGTTTTGATAGTGTGGATGCTATAACTATGAAAGTTATATTGTTCCAAACTATTTTATCTTTTGAGGAACTCTTGAGGAGGGATAAATAATCTCCACCTTTATTAAACATGAAGTGAAATTCTGATCCTTACTTGATAACTAGAGGTTGATCTTCATCATTCTTCATCGACTTCTTCTTGCCTTAGTCTAATTATTTGTTTTAATTATTTTTATATTCTCATCAATGTTGTAACTTTGAATTATTATTTTTCCTTATAAAATCACTCTTTATTATCAGGTTGTGATTTTTGGATTCTAAAGTAAGGATCTAAGGGTTGTGACTTGTTGTATATAAATACATTATTATATCGGGTTGTAACACCAAAATTCTAAAGTAAGAACTATTTGGTTAGTGAATTTCACTATCTAAAATCATTTTTTTAATTGGTTTGTGACTCCTTGTACAAAATCCAATTATTCTTTCTGGTTATACCACCACTAAAAAAGGTACGCATTGTATTGGCTTATGATTCCCACTCAAAAACAAAGAAGTGAAAATGCATCTCTAGCCAAGTAGAGTGGTGTAAAAATAGAATAAGTCCAATTTTTATAGAACAACTACTAAAATTATTTGTGTTATTTATTTTTTATTTTATATAGAAGATTAACTTTGTTAATTTTATTTGATAAAAAAATTATTTAGTTAAATTTTTTGTAAGTTTTATTCACCCCTGCCCTCTAGACCTTCTATCATCCTTTCTGACCTAACTGAATTCTCTATCAATACTCTATGACACCATTCAAACATGATGGTTTTTTAGTATGAACATTTTAATGAATTCTGATATGGATTCCACTATATTGATTTGTATTTCTTAGCATACTAATATATCTCACAAATAATTGTGTTATGGTGTTGTCTTGCAGGTATTTTTGAGAATATTTATTTATGATTATAATGAACCTTGAGATTAAGAATATATTTTTACTTGAAAAAAGATAATTAACATGAATCTTAAGGCTAAAGTTTAATGGATAATATTTAAATGATTCTATATAATTATTATAGAGTTTGGAGAACATTATGGATGTCAAAGAATACTGGAGAAAAAGTGGTGTCTTGGACTTGTAGTATTCAATGAGTCAGAAAATATCATGGTGCAAGGTATAGAATTTCATTATGATCAGTTGAGCTAGAATAATGATTTTATCTTAAACAAATTGATCATGTCACAGTTTTATTCAATGTTTTTCAGTCCTTGAGTCACAAGTCCCATATGGGGTGATGGGGGATTTATTGTGCACTATAAATATCACATGGAAATACCCTCTATAAGAGTACTTTTTTAGTGATGGGTAGTAATTCATAGGGGAAACAAATCTATGAGGTAGTTATACGGAGTGGTTAAATATCATGTAAGTAGAAATGGTAGTTCCTATAAAAATTTATCAAACAAGTTTTATCCACATTTATCGCATCCCCAACTTTTCTGATATTGTATATAGGATATCAGAGTTGGTGTGATACTAAGGGTTTTAGACACTTAAAATATTCAAGGTTAAAGGTCCTTAATATATCTATAAAGGATCATGTGTTTTTAAATAGTGATATCATATATTGGATTTGGATCTACCCATTACATACTTTTATTACTATATGCTTTTAACTAAGGAATTTAAAATCCAAGGTTGAGCTTACAGCTGAATCTTCCCTAGAGGATATCTTTTTTTTACATTTATTATTAGATATATCTTATTTAAAAAGAGTTATTATTTCTATAAGATATCCATAAGTTTTTTTATAATTAACCCAATGTATAATTGGAGGCTATATGAAGAAATTAATTGATAAATCAAAGAAATAGGGGGAGATGTTAAGAAAGATTATGACTACCACTGAAGATTCTCATGTGGTTATATCTGAATATTTTATAGATCTTTAGTAAAAAAAATAAGAATCTTTACACTAAGATATCATTTCTTTATAAGAGGCTTGATTTTTCTCAAGAAAATGAGGATTTAATGAGAATATATGCCTCATAAATAGATACTAAAGTTAATTTATATAAATTTGAATTGATGAATCACTAATTCATTATTAAAGAATTATAGGATTAGATAAAGGAGGCTAAGATAAGTTTAATAAAATATCAACATGATGTTATAGAATAATATCACTCTATGAATTATAAACTCTTGAATAAGGAGGCTCAGGAACTTTTAATTTTTATTTTTCAACAAGGGTTTTATGTGAAATCTCAAAACAAGAAAGAAACTTGTGCATTGGTTTCTAAAAAAATTGTATTTATAGAATATGAAATAAAATTACTTATAAAGTGAAACTCCTAAGTATAATTTTATGGTTCAAAATAGTGTAACAATTTATAATTAAAGTGATATTGATTCCAAAACTCAACACCCCAAATGAGAATAAACCCAAGGGTGAGTGGGTTAAGAAAAAGGTGATATAAAATTTAAGAAGACTTGCTGATTTTTTTCAAGAGTAGTGGATGAACATGGAAAAAAGTGAGGTGATCCTAGACTCATAGATTGATCTAGATTTATATTTAATATATAGAGATATAAAAAATTTCTATAAAATAATTATCCATGATACTGAATAAGGTGATCAAAAAAATTACATGGTAGCCGGTTGGATGATGTCATGAGAGGGCCACCCATTTGAGTCTAAATTGAGGTAAGAACATGGGTGCACACTCGTCCCGATGTTCATAGGTACATGAGGTATGAAAATCAAAGATCATTCAATTTTTTAGTTCTCATAATATATATTGTAGTCATAATTCAAGAAAATCCTCCTACTATATTCCATGTTCCTTTGGTAATAAATCGGAACATGGGTAGTGAGATCAGAATCACTACACACTAAGGATTTTCCACATGATAATAAGGGTAAGTGAAAATTGTAAAAACCCTTATGTATATGTGTTACCTATCTATCTCCTCTCATCATCAATACACTTATTATTGTTTGGATAATCATGTGATCCATGCACTAACCATGAATTTTTTAAATTAGCATGGAAAGGATAAAAGGTGTAAAAAAGTTCTTATTGTACTTTGACTATTGATTAACCCCCCCCCCCCCCCATAGTGTTTGGTGTAATTACCCAACCCTAGAAGCCTAAAACTGATGCATTATTTTATTAAAATGGAATGATTACAAGGAGTTAAATTCCAAAGTACTGATTAGATTAGTAGACTTGGAAGACCATATTACATTCTTGATACCCATAATACATTGGGAAAAGAAAATAAAACATGATATATAATAAAATGAAATAAACAGCATCCTTTAAATCTTATTCAAAGTTTTCTTCTTCATAACCTGGGGAAATTACACATAAAAAAGTTGTTATCTTATATTCTCATTAATGGTAATTAATACAAAAGAAACATAAGTAATAAGTCATGGTTAATAACTAAAAGTACACAAGGCATTAAAATATAATCTTGAGCATAATATGACAGGAATAAAATTTGATTAAATAATGACATAATAAAACATAATCATGGATATTCTACTAGTTGAATAATCATGTGGACTATAAATTACTAGTTTCATAATAAGGGAATTCATAATATCTAACATCATAAACATACCATCAAAGCCTCAGCCAAGAAACCAAACATAATGGGTAAAAAACCAGTCTAGTTTTCCTCATGAGACCTACCGATGCATCAAGGGGATATATTGGGATCCATACATCACTTAATAGGTCCAAAATATTCCTAATATGAAAAGGGTGAATTATAAACAACATAAAAATTCGTTTCAAAAAACTACCATATGAAATGTGAATACTTTAACCATAAACCATGAATGGTATCAAATAGCACATCCATAGTCAAACTGATCATAAATCCTTCAAAGTAATATGGTATATGGTATCATAAGAAATAAACCTTAGTGAATTACAATATTTATCAAAATAAGTGAACATGTATGAAAATTACATTGAAAATTCTTGAGGAAAATAATCATTAAACATTCCAATGTGTCTCATACCACTTTGAAACATTTAAACCATAATCCATATGAAGGAATCATTAAATGAAACATATCATATCATGAGAATAATAATAATTGTGATATGATATATCATATGGTAGTAAATACACCATAAAAAAGGAATAAGTATTGAACAAGTCATATATCTCAAAGAAGTAAAAGTGAGACGAGAAAAAACCTCTTTACATTGAAAAGAAGAGTTCTTTTGGAAAATAATTTTTATTTGTCATAAAATAATATTGTAAACATTTATGTCCTAAAAAAGAAAAGGTAAGGACATTTAAATCATATTTTATTCATAAATTATGTCTCTCTTAAGTTAAATTATATGAAAATAGTTTTTAAAAATATTTAGGAATAAAACATTTTACTGTGGTTTAAGGCAAATATTAAAGAGATTTTAAAGAAAAAAGGTGTGTTTGTTTTCATAAAATTAGAAATTAACTGAGATATTTTTCTTTATAAAAATTTTTATTTTAGAAAAAAAAAATTATTTCTTAAAAAGATTATATACTACACTTGAAAATGGGTAAGAAACTGGTAAGTTGCCTTTAATCAGGATTGCTTATCAAGAATAATTGAGAAGGGAATCATATTAAAACATGTAAATACCTATAAAATAAAGATGAAATTATATAGATACATGATTTGGGAACATATAAACATAATTTAGAATAATTAAATAAAAATAATGAATAATTTCATCGGGGTAGAGAGAGAGAAAGCGTAACCCAAATGAAAAAATGGAGGTTCGGAAAGAAATCCTTAACACATTGTTATCAATTGAATTGTATGTCCAAAAATTAATAATCATACAATTAATCATTTAATAACATGAAGATAAATAGATTCATGATATTATATATCAAATTTCATTATACATACACCACATACAATTAATATGTGTCTAATAATAGAAATATCGTGGAAATAAAAGTGAGATGAGAAACCCCTTACCTTATATCTGAATGTGTTATGAACTTAACCTTAATGTCCTAGATAATAAAATTAAATCTATTAATTAATTAATTAATTAACTTTTATATATTTATTTTATTCATTATAGTTTTATTAATTTCATTTATGTCCTTATTTATGAGTTATAGAGTTTAATTTCATCATTTGGGAGCATTCATTTTCTTGGTTTTCATGATTGGTTTGCTTGTTTATAAGTAATGAAGTTCATGTAAAATAGGTGTAATTCTAGAGAATTGTAATTATATGAAATTAATGAACATATATAAGTGTAATTGTTTTTATATTTTTTTTATACCCATATATTATTATGAATCATTAGATAACATGTTAATGATAATCGTTTAGATTAATTTTAGTGGTTTTAGATCACAATGAACTTGTTTTGTTTTATCATTTAGTATTATGTAAATATATTATTTATAGAAAATAAAAATGATTTAAATATAAATTTTACAATATATTTCAACCATTAAATTTTTTTTATGAACATCCTTGAATATGTTGAAGTAAAATGAAAACTTTTCATCCTTGAAGGTGATAAAACAACACCTCATGGACGACGTTTCCATTTTTAGAATAAAAGAGAGGGGAAGGGTTTCGATGATGGATTATTCCATTATCATAATAAAATTTCATTATATTTAAGTTAATGGAGTTATAAATACATTTGGATTAGGGGAGGTGAGGAGATAATATCAAAATAAATGAACCTGAAAAGAAAATAAAAGGAAAATGAAGAGGATTTTTACCTCTTGAATTCTCCTCCTTGACAACCTCTTTAAGGGGGTTGGTTTTGGTATTTTGATGAGACCAAGAACTAATTAACATGTGGAAGAGGATTGGGAATATTATTGGGCATAAATTTGACAATTATAAAATCTTGGAATGTGTGAGTAGAAATGGTGGTGAGGGGTGGTATTTATAATGGAGGAGAGGGGTGTTTTTTGAATATTTTATTTATTTGTTTATTATTCTGGCTCAAGATTATGAATAGTTTGATCATTATCATAAAATATATTAAAATAATGGATGTAAGTTCTATATTATTTTTATTAAATCATTCATGACTCAAGGAATAGTGTATTTAACTTATAATGTATTTATATCGTAAATTGGCGTACTTTACTATTCACCAAAAAATCAAGTATTTCAAAAAACTCCAAAAAAAATCACCCTAAATATTTTTTGACATGTATAATTAAAAATTTAATCTATTTTATGAAAATAATTTTCTAAATATGATAAATTTAATTTTTAATTAAAACTATAAATTACTTGAAAAATACAGATTTTAAATTTATAACTGATTTTATAACTCTGAAAAATTAATTAAGGTCTCATAAAATTATCCTAAAATCATAAGACAAAAAAAATATTAATTTAGGAATAAATTTCCTAAAAATAATTTTTATTTTAAATCATTTTATTAATTATAAAATTGTAATTAAATATTTATGACAAACAAAAATATAAACACTTAATTAATAATTTTTGAAAAATTCATTTACATACACTATGATATAATTTTATCATTCATTAATTTATAATATTTATAAATTTTATTTATACTTTCATGGCTAAGGATACTATTCATTTGGCTGATTTACTATTCATAAGGGTCATATTACTATTCATAAGGGAATCGTTACTATTCCAAAGGGTCAAGTTACTAATCTCCAAAAAATTAAGTTGATCTAATCAGACTCTAAATATCTTATTAATCACAACCATGTATGTCCTTTTTTTGAAAATCAATTCATAGAAGTGGAAAAATTATGTCTAATGTTAATCTTGTGAGTGTGGTGAGAAGGCGGGTAAAAAGAACATTCAAAAGTTCAATAAGTCTTTATATCTAATTTCAATATAAAAATATTCCAATGATATAAATGGAATTAATATATGTATATTTTATCTATTATGAATTTCAAAATCAATTTAAAGTATAATAATTATTTAAACAAAAAACACATTTTTTTAACTAAAATGCAGTATATTTCATTATTCATCAAAAAATGAAACTTCTCAGAAAAATACTAAAAATTCATCCTAAGTTAGTTTTGACAAAAATGATTTTTATTTTACCAAAAATTATATATTTCATTATAAATATGTTTTATTTATGTGAAACCATTATAAATAACATTTAATAGTAGTTATTTCTATTAATATTACTATGTTTAATAGCTAGGTTATAAATATCTTGTTTAAATAATTATAATAAAAAAATTTGTTTCACAGAGACTCAGTTTTGAATGAATTACATTCTTTATTAAATTTAATTTTAAATACTTGGGGTGTTACAGTCGGGTAACTCCTTACTAGTCCCATCACATCTCTCCTTTCAATTTCCCTTAATCAATTTATTTTATTCTTTAGGTTAAGCCATTTTTGTAAGGAAAACATAAGCATGATATTTTGAAATTCATACATAATATAATAATAGTGACTCTAAATACAATACCTCAAACACATCTTTAAAAAAGTTCATATAAGAACAAGGAATAATTTATGATCACACATCATGAAACAAATAATAATTCCCAAAAAAACCTATGAACATTAATCCGTTAACAAAAATTTGACCAAGAAATATCAAAACTAAACCACATCCCCTGTCATGGTTGTATAAAAAAATTATAATGTAAAAGAAATGATGAAAGAGGAAGAGAATGGATAGAAAGGGAGTAAGGATTCACCTTGGATTGGAAGGGATTGATCACATGAATAAAGAAACTTATATCCATAAGGAAATGTCCAAGGAGAATCAAAGGAGAGCCAAAGGTGAGTTAGGGTTTGAGAGATAAAAAAAGATTGAACTAAGGGAAGATAGGGGTAAAATTTTTATTAAATATTTTAGAGGCACCACCATGGTGTAGTGAACCCTTCACCAAATCATAAATGATCCTAGTAAAACAAGATCTGAAAATCTATGCTTTCAAAATCATATAGTCCACCCATTAATATCAACAGTTTCACTATAGAAATTTGACTTTGAACATCACCATGGCATAGTAGCTTTGACTGTGGTCATTTCATCCTTGAAACCCAACTACAAATATAAACTGCCATGGTATAAACCCTAAAACCCTTTCCATTTACACCCATACTACAAGTCTCAACCGCAGCCTAAAATCTCCCTAAAAATAGTCATGGAGCACCTTGGATTTTGAAACGGTTATTTCAGCCCTCCCAATTTCCTACAAAAATTTCATCAAGACACCACACTCACCAAAACACCATCCTCTATAATATAGATTACCAACACAGTATAAACCACACAAAAATAGGTGTTTCAAACTCCAACTCTATAATCCTAGCAAAAAATTCAACCTACCTTTCCACAAATGAGTCTATGACATCCACCATAGCATTAGTCTTCTCAAAATGGATATTTCAACCCGAAAAAGGCCAAAAGTTATCTTTTCTCCTCAAAATTTCTTCCAAGTTCCACTCTAACACCTCTAGCATCCATAAATTACAAAGTATAGTACTAGGGAAGGTTTGGATATCAATAATAAAAACTAAATAAATAATAAAATTGTTTTTTTAAATATTTTTATTAGAATATAAAAAATGCTAAATTAAAATGTTCTTCAACAAAATTTCAAGAAATATTATTTTCATATCATCCTTTTGGGACACAATATTTCATAAATATCAGTAAAATATATTTTGTTATATAAATAATATAAACTAGTATAAATTTATTAGTATTTATTTTAAAATTGAGATTTTTCTTTTAATAATGATTTTCATTAAACTGCTTGGATTTTTTATATAATTACTTTTTTCCATCGTAAATAGATAAGTTGTAATAATCAAAAAAAATATCATAATCACTCTAACAATAATTTTAAAAAAACATATATTTATATCAATTTTAGGGAATAATTTTTTTTTTAATAAATATTTATATTCACTTTAATAGATGGAATAAAATTATTTAATTTATTTTTATGATATATTTTAGACCATTAACATTAAATATTTTTATCCACTTCAGGGATGATTTTATAAAAATATTGAATTAATTGTTATCAATAATATTGAAGTAAAGCTATTATATTTAATTTCTCATTCATGTATGTAAATTTTATTTCATATAGATTATATATAAGATTCATAAAATTGTTATGAATCTAGATATATAATACTCATTTAAAAATAATTATTTAAGGAATCATTGGGATAAATTTTTTATAAAAAAAGTGTTTATATATATATAACTATGATCATAACTTGAAAATTTATAATATCATAACTGTTTCTTTTGAAACCAAATATAGTAAAAAAGGAATTATTATGGTTTAATTGAAATTAAATATAAATGTCAACTATGTCTATAGTCATGATCCCTAATGGGTGACATTCATGGTAGATAGTTGACTAAACCACTACATGTGAAGGTGCATGCCAAAATAAATGTCTTGAGAATATGGAACATACCTGATCCTGAGAGAAATGTATCATGTTGATGATTTTGATAGAGGTATCACCACTAATAAACTCAATTTAGTGTAAATGATTGTGTTGATAACTTGTCATAAAATGAGATTATAGCACCATGTATGTAATTTCAAAATTAGAATCATATGATCATTCATAGATGAATCACAATGTTGATTGTGATTGAAATTATGGTGAAAGAACACAAAAGTATATTAAAAATATATAACTAAAATAAATAAACATTGATAGAGAGAATTTATGATGGTAAAAGTCATCGTTATAGTTACATGTCAAATCTGAGGGTTTGAATATAAAAAATTGTTGATATATAAGATTTAAATATCTGGATAAAATTTATTTTCATAAAAATACAAAACTTTGGAAAGCGTGACATCTAAAATTATTATTTATTTATGAAAAAAATGAGTATTTTTCTAAACTAATAATTTTATAATTGTATATAAAATTTTTACATTCATATTATATAAGTTCCTAGTACAGGGATAATAAGGGATGTTATTTTTCAAGGGGATATAAAACTATCTATCTTATAGTTCAATTTGATCAAATATCATATTTAATCTAAGTAAATAAGGAGTATAAACTTATTAAATCTAGTGGTATATATATCTACATACACTTAGTATGTTACAGATTCTGATGTTGTTAAATAAGCGGTATAAAATACAAAAATTATGTTCAATATCAAGGGATTCTATCAATATAGTAAAGTATTATCATAATATATATATATATATATATAAATTGTGATAATCTTTTGACAATGGTAATAGTCAATATGTCAAGTTTATAATAGAGGGAAAAAATTTATATACTTGAGTATATTACCTCTTGGGATTTTTACTCAAATAGGTGATATTGTAGTAAGTAGAGTAACCATGAAGAAAATGTGTAAGACCTGGTAACTAAAGGCATATCTCAGTAGAATCATGAACATCATGTGAGGTATATCTAGTTAAAATATTTTTTAGTAGTCTCTAGTAAAAATCAAAGTTTTTTAAAGTTGGTTCCCTATAACTAACTAATTTTTTACTTTAGATTACCAAAATTGTTATTATCTTATCACATAAGTATTGTTCTTCTGTATGGAAGTCTTATAATAATGTCCTTATAATATTTTTTATATCAAAGGTTTATAATAGTTCTTTGATATAATGAAATTCTATAAATTATATGAAAATATTTTTAAGTAATTCATATGGTCTAGATACATCAATCTAATGGTTTATAGATGATGTATGACTATAATGTGTTAGCGAATCATAATACATTTAAACTTCTTCTCATGAAGTTCACACTGTGTTATCTTTAAGAAGGGAGGTCATGAGGAAAGTCCCACTATCATGACCTATCTGGTCAGTGATAATACAAGTGTGACTATCCCTAGCCCTCCTCTAACAGGTCAGGATCTAGAGACCAGTACCGAGTAAGCATAACACTCACATGGGAGGTCTTAGCCTAAGGTACCTGTACACACACACACAGATCACCAAGCCTATGAAATTATGAAATTTAAAAGAAAACAGACACAAAATTCATGCATACATCTAAATCCCGTAATCATAGTAAAAAAATATTGGTAAGCAATAAGGACTAAATACAAGCACACCAAAAGCTGCAAAGAATTACAACCAGATAGTAATAGAGGACTAAAGTCAAATATGACTCTTGGAATGAACCATGGTCAATCTACACCAACTCTAAGCTCCTTATACTCTTGGTCCACTGATAACCCCATCAAATAGTTAGTTTTATATATAATACATGACACATGTGGGTAGTGCCGATACAGGGGTGAGTATAACAATATAGGACACCCAAAATGACAAAGTAAAAAGCATCAAGAGTAGTTAGCTCATCATAGGATATTCCTATCATAATATGATAAATCTAATAAATTATCCAAGATTACCCAAACTCAACACTATAACGACCCAAAATTTTGAATAAATCTTGTTTCCTAATTTTGTGTGTTATTTTATTTTATACTCAACAAAACTGTTTCATTTAATAACATGAGTATAATTAAAATGAGACCATTGGGTTTCGACTGTTATATGACCGTTGGTCAATATGACCACTGGAAACTAAACGTTTTGATTTTTGTCTATAAATACAAGTGATCTTGGTTAATTAATATAGAAAGAATATTTTATGGCCTCATCCAGTAGTCTCAGGTCAATCGAAGCCCATCTAACGAAACTTGGGAAGGAGGTAGCACCACTGGGCTTTGCTCTGGACCAAACCCAGGCTGAACTTCATCGTGTAAAGCTAGAACGGAATCGCCTTCGCGAGAAGTTCAAACTGATAGAAATTACTACTCATGCAATGTTGGTCAAGCCGCCCTCAGATTCTCTCACCTTAGCACACCTTACACTTAGGTCCTATGCTGGGGTAATAAGGGGCTATGTAAGGAGATCGTAACTGCCTTTTGTAATCCCTTGGTTTAAATAAAAATTGTGATTTCTTCTTATGATTAAGTTTGTGAATTTTCAAATGTCCGGATCAATATAGTATGCATATTTTTGATGAATTTTGAAAAAAAGGATATTTTAAAATATTTATGTAAACCTTAAATAATTAATGATGTGTAATGATTTTCAAAAAATGGTCTTCTACAATTATGTTCAGTACGAAATTTAGAATCTAATAAGATCAACTTAATTTTTGATTAATAGTAAATTATGAATAGTTATTTTATGCTTAGGATTAGTAATGTGACCAAATGGATTAGTAATCTCACTTAAAGAAAGTATTAATATAATCTAGGCACCTTGATTAAGTAATGTGATTCAATAAAATAGGTAAATAACTGTTTCAGAAATTATTAGTCAAGTATTAGTTTTTTCAGGTGAATAGTGTTTTTTAATTAAAAATTAAATTAAAAATACTTAGAAAATTATTTTTATAAAATGGATTTCATTTTTGAACTCAGAACATCGATATTATGTTAAGATAATTTTTGGGGATTCTTCTGAAAAAAATGAATTTTTGGTGAATAGTGTATTTATTTAGAAAATAAATTAAAAATATTTAGAAAATTATTTTTATAAAATGGATTTCATTTTTGAAATCAGAGCATTGATATTTTTTTCAGGTGAAATTTTGGGATATTTCTGAGAATGTTGAATTTTCTATGAATAGTGAAAATACAGTTTTTAAGTTACGGGTGTTTAATGACATCATTAAATGATGTATTAAGTATGTAATAAATATGGTCGACTTATGAATAGTAATATAAGGTATTATGTGTCCCAAGTGGCCAATACCATGGGCAAGCCCATGGTTTTTCCAATACCACCAATGAGGTGTCCCTTGGTCATTAATGCCTTGTCCCCTCACTTTCCCTATAAATACCCACCCTTTCCTCCTTTATTTTTCACTCCCAACTCTCCCCCAATGAATATCTGGTCTCATTACCTCCCAATAAGTCATCCCAAGGTTCCCCCAATCCCTCAAGGTCCAAACCTTTTAGTTTTAAGAGTTACGTTTTAATATAAGGGATCATACCTCTCTCTTTCTTTCCAAGTACTCTCTTTTAAGTCATTTCTTTTATGATCCATGTTATTATGTTAGAGGATGTTATTTTATATTACTCTTACTGCCCTTTTAATTTTTATATGATGATAGATCCCCTCTTACTCTCATCATTTCGTTTTATGAATTTTTAAGTGGCGTCGTTAGGCTGCCAAAATTTTAGTAACAGATTCTTTCACCCTTCTCATTTTCAAGTTCTATTTTCTTGTCAAATATTTCAAGTTACTTTTTATTATTTTGGGGTATTATCTCTATATCTATCATACTGATCTTTTATTTTCATATTATGAGAGACCCTATTTGACCTCTTCAATTCATTTTAAGAATGTTTAAGTGACGCCGTTAGGCTGCCGAATTTTTAAGGGATTCTTTCACCCTTCTCATTTTCAAGTTCTATTCTCATGTAAAATATTTCAAGTTCCTTTTTATTTATTGGGGTATGATATATATATCTATCATACTAATATTTTATTTTCATATGATGAGAGACCCTATTTTATCTCGTCAATTCCTTTTTTGAAGTTTAAGTGACGTCGTTAGGCTGCCGAATTTCCATAAGAGAAATCTTATTTTTTTGTCTTCCTTTCATGTTCTTAATTTCATATGGTATATCTTTCAAATTTCATTACCATGTTCTTAAATCCTTTATATTCTGTCCCTCTACAATTTTATAGATCATTTATGAGTGTTTGACCCATGTCCCCTCTCTTTTCAATGTTTCTAAAACCCTGTAACATAGTTGTTATGCTGCAGAATTTTCGTCTCAAAATACCTCTCTCTTTTCTCATATTATTTTATTTTATTAAGTGAATACTAAAATCTCTTTATTATACATGGTTATTCACATATATATCAAAATGTTCTATTTTAAATTCTGGGATTTACATACACGAAACCCGCTTTCCTTTTCTGTGGTTTTAAAGTGACATAAAGATCACGTCTTTAAAGCAGTTTTTAAAATGTGATGACTATGAAATGAAGCCCATTTATTTTATGCTATATGGGTTGTTTATAAAATTATTGATGATGATATATGTGGCTCACATGATAATAAAGTAAAATTTAAGGGTGCTTCCTGATAGCGCTCCAATGCATTGGGTAAAGACTTAATATCTAGAGATGACCATTTTGACTGATACCTTGGTGAATAACCTTGGTAATTTTTAATGACACCTTGGGGATGGACCTTGGTGAAATGGAAATGATTGTCTTTGTTAAATGTTTTAGTCACATCTTCAATTTATGAAATATGTTATTTTTATTATGATATTCCTCATTATTTCATTCTCATGCCTTAAATTTATTTTCATGACTTTATTGATGTATCTCAAGTTCTCATGTAAAATGTTTCCCTTGTTTCCCTTACTGGGCCTTTTGCTCACCCTTTCCTTTGATGTATACTCCCAGGTTATGAGATGTCGTAATGAACTTAGGATGAATAAATGAATAATCCTTTCAAGTATATAATAAGAATGTTTTTTTTCATGTAATAAGTTCCTGGTTTCCAAGACACTAAACCTTAAAGATCCTCAGTTTTGTATAATGTAATGAAAGTTTATGTGTTAAAAAGGCGGGATGTTATAGATGGTATCAAAGGATGGTTTAGTTATTTGTGTAAATTGGGATATGAAAACTTTAGGAATAACCTTATAGAAAATTTTAAATATAGAAAATATTCCTGGTATTTTGGTGAGTATTGAGTAAGTGGTTTACCAAGAAAATACATCCCTATCTAGATACGATCAGGTAGAGGTGGCTCTGGAACAGATATACTTAGGAGTAAAACCCAAAAACAATGCTTTGAGCTTGACTCGAATGGGAACTGGTACATGACAATGGGCCTTGCTTCACTCTTGGTTACGACACTCCCGGGGGATATGCTTTGGTAAATTCATAAGCTTAGTATGAACCATTATTAAAGGGACAAAGATAAAATAAAATAAAGATTCACATAAGAATATAGGATCATGGATAACCTAGATCGGAACCTAGGGGATCACAAGTTAGGGTATAATTTTCTTCTAAAAGTTATCCTTCTATGATTTAAGTTCCTTTTCATGATTATTGGCTAAGTATTTATGCCCCTAATTATACTTTATTTTCTTAGTTAATGGTGGGAAATGGAAGAACATGTCCCAACAACCAATGTGATAGGAAATGTGACGATTGTCGTATTAATATGATAGATATGATTAGGGGATTAAAAGATTATTATTATTTTGGAAGACGTTCACTATTTTGGGGACCCTATATGATTGAGGTAAATAGATTACTATGGTATTTTCTTTGAGGAGTAAAGGTTGACATATATTTTAAAGAATCGATGAATTTAAGGTGGACTTATAGTAATTTAGGTTACTTATGGAAATGATTAACCTATCTTGGGGAAAATATGTTTAGGTTATCTACTTTTGTTATAAGATGTTAGGAGTGTTTGATGTTGTTTGGAGATGAACGATGAAGTTTATTTTGGAAGACTATGTTATCAAATCCTTCTTGTATTTCGGTTTCAATCTTAGTTTGGTTTATTTTGAGGAATTTTAAGGATAGTTATTTATGGAATGGTCTATGATGAACTTTGGGTAGTACCCTGGAACTTTGAATATTTAAAGTAGTTTCCCTTCCTCTGGGGTTCTTTCTTTTGGAAGAGTTGTTTTATCTTACCCTTTCTGTTTTTGGGATTATGTTTAAAGATAGAAGAAATAGATAGTTAATCTTTGGTGGATTATGTGATTCTCTATAAGATGATTCTTGTACATTGATGAGACCAAGTAGTTTTGAATGCTCATCGTTTGGAGAAAAGATTAGTTTTGGTCGAAACTTATTAAAGGATGAAACTCTACTTGAAGGTAGGTATATTTCCCTATGTTTTATTCTATGTAGTAAATGAATTACTCAAAACTATGAAAAGTAACGTAAAACAAAAACGTTGTATGTTAACGTTTCCTACTGGGAAATCAAATACCGTTTAACCCATCATAAGTTTGTGATTTTATTGCTGTTAACTTTATCCTAATCATGTTTTCTATCACTCTCCCCCAGAACGTGACCCTTTGTTTTCTCCTCCATGTCCATGTTTTCCTACATGGAATCCTAGTATGGGTTAACTCGGGTGACCTTTGTACTTCCTTTTCTTTCTTTTAAAGTAATAGTGTTACTGACTCTTTTTTCGATGTGGGACTTTCAATGAAATTTCTAAACCCAATTTTAAAAATTGCGAGGACGCAATTTCTTAAGGGGGGAAGATTGTAACGACCAGAAATTTTGAATAAATCTTGTTTCCTAATTTTTTGTGTTATTTTATTTTATACTCAACAAAACTGTTTCATTTGATAACATGGGTATAATTAAAATGAGACCGTTGGGTTTCGACTATTATATGACCATTGGTCAATATGACCGCTGGAAACTAAATGTCTCGATTTTTTCCTCTAAATACAAGTGATCTTGGTTAATTAATATAGAAAGAAGATTTGATGGCCTCATCCAATAGTCTCAGGCCAATCGAAGCCCATATAACGGAACTTGGGAAGGAGGTAGCACCACTGGGATTTTCTTTGGACCAAACCCAAGCCGAACTTCATCTTGTGAATCTAGAACAGAATCGCCTTCGCGAGAAGTTCAAACTGATAGAAATTACTACTCGTGCAATGTTGGTCGAGCCGCCCTTAGATTCCCTCACCTTAGCACACCTTACACTTAGGTCCTATACTGCGGTTATAAGGGGCTATGTGAGGAGACTGTAACTGCCTTTTGTAATCCCTTGGTTTAAATAAAAATTGTGATTTCTTCTTATGATGAAGTTTGTAAATTTTCAAATGTCCAGATAAATATAGTATGCATATTTTTTATGAATTTTGAAAAAAGGATATTTTAAAATATTTATGTAAACCTTAAATAATTAATGATGTGTAATGATTTTCAAAAAATGGTCTTCTAAAATTATGTTCAGTACGAAATTTAGAATCTAATAAGATCAACTTAATTTTTGATGAATAGTAAATTATGAATAGTAATTTTATGCTTAGGATTAGTAATGTGACCAAATGGATTAGTAATCTCGCTTAAAGAAAGTATTAATATAATCTAGGCACCTTGATTAAGTAATGTGATTCAATAAAATAGGTAAATAACTGTTTCAGAAATTATTAGTCAAGTATTAGTTTTTTCAGGTGAATAGTGTTTTTTAATTAAAAATTAAATTAAAAATATTTAGAAAATTATTTTTATAAAATGGATTTCATTTTTGAAATCAGAGCATCGATATTATGTTAAGGTAATTTTTGGGGATTTTTCTGAAAAAAATGAATTTTCGATGAATAGTGTATTTATTTAAAAATTAAATTAAAATTATTTAGAAAATTATTTTTATAAAATGGAGTTAATTTTTGAAATCAGAGCATTGATATTTAGTTAAGGTGAAATTTTGAGATTTTTCTGAGAAATTTGAATTTTCGATGAATAGTGAAAATATAGTTTTTAAGTTACAGGTGTTTAATGACATCATTAAATGATGTATTAAGTATGTAATCAATATGTTCTACTTATGAATAGTAAGATAAGGTATGAGGTGTCCCAAGTGGCCAATACCATGGGCAAATACCATGGGCAAGCCCATAGTTTTTCCAATACCACCAATGAGGTGTCCCTTGGCCATTAATGCCTTGTCCCCTCACTTTCCCTATAAATACCCACCCTTTCCTCCTTTAGTTTTCACTCCCAAATCTCCCCCAACGAAGCTCTGGTCTCATTACCTCCCAATAAGTCCTCCCAAGGTGCCCCCAATCCCTCAAGGTCCCAACCTTTGAGTTTTAAGAGTTACGTTTTAAGGTAAGGGATCCTACCTCTCTCTTTCTTTCCAAGTACTCTCTTTTAAGTCATTTCTTTTATGCTCCATGTTCTTATGTTGGAGGATGCTATTTTATATTCCTCTTACTTCCCTTTTCATGTTCATATGATGATAGATCCCCTCTTACTCTCATCATTTCGTTTTATGAATATTTAAGTGGCGCCGTTAGGCTGCAGAAATTTTTGTAACAGATTCTTTCACCCTTCTCATTTTCAAGTTCTATTTTCTTGTCAAATCTTTCAAGTTACTTTTTATTATTTTGGGGTATGACCTCTATATATATCATACTGATATTTTATTTTAATATTATTAGAGACCCTATTTTACCTCGTCAATTCATTTTAATAATATTTAAGTGGCGTCGTTAGGATGTCAAATTTTTAAGGGATTCTTTCACCCTTCTCATTTTCATGTTCTATTTTCATGTCAAATCTTTCAAGTTCCTTTTATTTTTTGGGGTGTGATATCTATATCTATCATACTTATCTTTTATTTTCATATGATTAGAGACTCTATTTGATCTCTTCAATTCATTTTTTGAATTTTAAGTGACGCTGTTAGGCTGCCGAATTTCCATAAGAGAAATCTTATTTTTTGTCTTCCTTTCATGTTCTTCATTTCATATGGTATATCTTTCCAATTTCATTACCATGTTCTTAAATACTTTATATTATGTCCCTCTAATATTTTATAGATCATTTATGAGTGGGTTACCCATGTCCCCTCTCTTTTCAATGTTTTCTAAAACCTTGTAACATAGTTGTTATGTTGCAGAATTTTCGTCTCAAAATACCTCTCTCTTTTCTCGAATTATTTTATTTTATTAAGTGAATACTAAAAGATCTTTCTTATATAGGGGTATTCACATATATAAAAAAATTTCTATTTTAAATTCTGGTATTTACATACACGAAACCCTCTTTCCTTTTTCATGGGTTTAAAGTGACATGAAGATCACGTCTTTAAAGCAGTTTTTAAAATGTGATGACTATGAAATGAAACCCATTTATTTTATGCTATATGGGTTGTTTATGAAATTATTGATGATGATATATGTGTCTCACATGATAATAAAGGCAAATTTAATGTTGTTCACTGATAGTGCTCCAATGCATTGGGTAAAGACTTAATCTCTAGAGATGACCATTTTGACTAATACCTTGGTGAATAACCTTGGTAATTTTTAATGACACCTTGGGGATGGACCTTGGTGAAACGGAAATGATTGTATTTGTTAAATGTTGTATCCACATCTTCAAGTTATGAAATACGTTATTTTTATTATGATATGCCTCATGATTCCATTTTCATGCCTTAAAGTTCTTTTCATGACTTTATTGATGTATCTCAAGTTCTCATGTAAAATGTTTCCCTTGTTTCCCTTACTGGGCCTTTTGCTCACCCTTTCCTTGATGTATGCTCCCAGGTTATGATATTTCGTAATTAACTTAGGATGAAAAAATTAAGAATCCTTTCAAGTGTTTAAGAAGAATGTTTTTTTTCATGTAATAAGTTCCTGGTTTCCAAGACACTAAACCTTAAAGATCCTCATTTTTGTATAATGTAATGAAAGTTTATGTGTTAAAAAGGTGGGATGTTATAAACACAAAGTCTCAAGGTAATGTAACAACCACATTTCTAGATTAATATTCTACTTGAGAGTCCATAACCACACTCGCATGAGAGAACTCACTCCATTAGTCTAATAGTACTGATGGAATCCATCTGATATGTCATTCCCATCGATTCTTTCCATAAATAAGCACACATAAAAAGTATGAATATGTTGATACACTGATGGGGATCACACCAATGGCCACGAGGCATACCAAAAACCCAATCTGGATAAACCTGCTAATTAGGGGATTGATGACGAGTTATAGTTGGTCACACCGATTATGAGAACCCCACCTAGGGAAAAATATGATATGGGGTCTCATATCAACCTATTAGAAATATTCCTATAACACTATCCAAAAATAATCCCTTATAGATGATCATAATCCTTTATTTGGGATGTAATTCCATACTATACCCTCATAGGAATGTATCTAGGGAACACACCCTTAAGGAAATTAGTCCATACTAATGAGAAAAAGGTCTTGAAGTCATATTTAAAGAAGTACGTAAGTACATGGAGTATCACTTTGGCACTAGGTTTACCCATGTATCATGGCCTATTCCAATGTCTATGCCCTTGTGCACCTAATCGTGTCTATGTACCTAGCCATGTTCGTGTACCAGGCCATGTCTGGGTATACAGATCATTTTGTGAAATATAGCCATGTTTGTGTCTATGTATCCTATGAGATACATGTTGAGCCACTAGGTAAGTTTCACACAATGTGTGACACATGTCACATGTCATTTGATACTTTTCTTATTTTGTGGAAATCCTAGCACCGCAACCAAGGCCCCACATGGAACGTATTCTCATATTAAAGGTCATGTATATTAGGATTTTCCAGAAGACATGGATTTTCTTAATTCATCATCGATCATTATATGTCCTCTAATCTAGTCATAAATTACATATAATAAACAAGGATCTGTTCTAGCCAAGCCTTTCCATCGTCGCTTGTCGAAATCCAGTCATCTGATTCGTATGGGAAACCATCTGTCACATCACCCATCACCGCACACCCAAACACACATGAAAAAATATGATCAGGTCCCAATAAATCATTATATATCGATCTCATCACCAACATGAAACTGAATCTATACTATCAATCTGTTTTACCAAGAAACTTGTGTATAATGATTGATTTCTAAGTATTTGTTGAACCACTGGCCAAAAAAATGTTGGTGATGAATAAATGAAGAATGGTGAAGAAATGTGTGAAATAAAAACATGAGTAATGGACCTCAGCTAATTTTTATGTTGTCCTTGATTTTTTACAATTAGAATTATGAATGAATAAATAAAAATCAAAAAAAATCCTTAAATTCCTATCATAATAATCTCATACTCGCAATATGATCGATATTTGAATCAATCCATTAGTTGATTGACTTGTGTTAATTTTATTATAATAAAATGAGGATAAATCCACATAAAATAGACATCCTACCTAGAGAATATATTAGTACTTGGAAAACCATATTTCAGGTTTATTGTCATTGATGAGTTCCACGAGTTCTATTGGTATACTGATCATTAAATCTTGATCCATCGATGTTCATCCATGGAAGCTCCTCCACCAAATCCTCTTTAAAATTCCAAGGTTATGAGGGAACACTGAAATTTGGTTATAATCGGGTTTATATATAAGTTTATTAGGTTGTTCTTTCATCATAAATAAAATTTATTTATTTATTTATTTATTTATTTATTATTTATGATTGTGGTAACTTTTTCACAAACACCTAACTCCGACAAAGATTATATTATGCCAAAGGTAAATACCATATTTTGAACTCAATGGAGGTCTCATATTTCTGATCTCAGCCTCTATTTAGGAGTTATCACACTTTTTCAAGGAAACTACTCACGTGTAATATTAATATATGAAATATTTTCAAATATCAATTGTGGGATCACCTAGCCTTGGAATCTCACACTATCTCAGAGGCTCTCTCCAAAAATATTACTAGATATATTTAAAAAATTTACATGGAAAAAAACAAAACAATAAATTCTCCCCAAATTAAGGATTTTCTTCACAAAAAGAAAAAAGGACTACTCAAAAAGATGTGGGTACAAATCTTACATCTATGTATCCCACTCTCATGTTCTCTACTGAAGATTCTTGTGTATTGGACATGCACCAAAGGAATCTCGTACCCAAGGAGGATCTATTCCTACTAATACTCAATCTTTACCAAGTACTTTTCAAAGTTAGTTTAATACTTGATGTTCAGTTATCCCCAGTCAATATCATGTGATTGGTCATGCAAATATCTCCACATAGGTGACACATGGAAGACATATTGTACCCAGTCTAATTATGGTAGTAGATCTAGGCCTTATGCCACCTCACCAACTTTCCAAATTATCTAAAAAGTGTCAATTAATTTTAAAGACAGCTTTCCACCCCAGAAAAATATCAATAATCTACTTCAAGGTGAGACCTTAAAGAACATAAGGTTTACCACCTGAAACTCAAAAGTCATATTTCATCGATCCTAATAGGACATATGATGTCTCTATGTAGTCCTCATCTGCACCTGGATGATCTGTACCATTTATTTCATAGATCGCACTAACTTTGGGAACATGAGTATTAACTCTCCAAGATGTGTCCAAAAAAGTGGTGACCTATAGTTTATCCTATAAAAAGACTCAAATGTATCTATAATGATGGTTTAATGGTAGATTTTATTTTACGTAAACTCTATTGAGGGTATATAACCCACCCAACTACGGCCAAAGTCTAACATGCAAGCCCGTTGTATTTTCTCTAGAACCAAAATGTTTTTCTCAGTCTATCCATTAGTATAGGGATAAAAAACCATTCTCAAATGAAATTGATTCCCAAAGGACTCCTATAATCCTTTCCATAATCATTACATTAATCAATTATCATGACCTGAAATGATCATCGAGGGAACTATATGGATCCAGACTATCTTCTACATGTAAAGGAATCCCAATATCTCTATTGAACTCTGCTCCTAAATAGCTAGGAAGTGGGATGAGTTGGTGAGTCGATCTATGATTGACCGGATGGAATTGTGTCCTCTATACATAATTGGTAACCCCATCATAAATTCCATAGATATTTCATCCCACTTCTACTCCGAAACCTCAATGGGTTGAGCTAAGCAAACAGGAACCTGGTGGTCATCCTTTATCTGCTGACAAGTGATGCATCGAGAGAGAAAATATCTGCTACACCCTTATTCTTTCCTGGCCACCAAAACTAAAATCAGCGGTCCTTGTCATGACATGCCCCCTGGGGCATGTGTCGTGACTACCCCAAGCCCTCCTTCCATAGGAAAGGGGTTGGAGACTACCACCGAAGGCGTATTCCCTAAAACTAGGAAGGCATTTCATTTATAACCTGTAAACACATGCAACCAAGCACACAGCAAGATATGAACTCAAGTAAACTGAATAGTAAACAGAGTGATTACAGTAAGTAAAAAGGGGGCCAAAATACAAGCCCAACTAGAAATTACAAGAAACTGAAAGTACAAGTAAACTGAAAAAGCTCCTTTGATCACCCGCCAAGGATCCTACCTGAAGGGTAGGTACAGCTCTCGAACGATCATCTCTGCGGTATGCCTCATCTAAGGTCCACCTATGAGCTACCTCCAGTCCTAGTACTCTCATCCTAAATCAGTGATGTACGTCCTCTACACCAAACACAATGAGGTGCGGGCATATCCCATGCAGGGGTGAGTATAACAATACTTAGAAGGGACCCCGAGACCCTCAAGGTCTCAAACAATCCACAAAGGATAAACCAAAAATCATGAAGTCAACTGAAAACCCTTCTTAGGTATATGCCCATACATATACCTAAGTTATCAAGTATGCCCATCTCAGTCATGAGGAAACACAGAGTCCAACTCAAAATCCCAAGTTCAACAGTTCCATAAAGGAAGGAGTACCACACAGGTATGCCACAGAGAATAATACCACCAAGGTATTACCATAAATGAAAGTACCACACAGGTACGCCACATAGAATAATAACACCAAGGTATTACCACAAAGGAAAGTACCACACAGGTACGGACTCAGATCACACCAGTTATTTCTTAGGTATAGTAGTAGAGATGATTAGATGTAACTACTGAATCATATTTCTCTATTAAGAGGCTCTGCTACTGACCCACACAAGATCACTCAATGCTGAACCACATAGGATCTCTAGATGATGACCCACATAGGATCTCTAAGTACTGACCCACACAAGATCTCTCGGTACTGACCCACTCAGGATCACTAGGTGCTGACCCACATAGGATCACTAGGTGCTAACCCACACAGGATCGCTATTCATTCTTCATGTCACAGCTAGCTACTGGGTTCCCCCACTAAGCTTGCTCGTCTCCAGAATGGTCCGCTCCTTAAGCCACTGGTGGATAGTCCAACTGACAAGAAGTCCCACGAAGAAGTATCCCAAAGGACCGCTATGTCATAGAGGTCTCAACGTAACAGACGGTGCGTCAATCGGACGCCCGGTCTATAAGTTATTATCCTTTTAGTCCCAAGGTCCCAATTGGATTCGTGCTTAATCTAACCCGACTATATCCCAACTTTATCCAAATCTCAAGTGGATTATTCCAAAGAGACTGCTTCACTCCAAGGTTTCTAATTCCGCTGACGGTTCGTTAAACGGATGCCCGGTGCCAAATTTATGGCCAAAAGAGTGTAAACTGGTTCGAAGCTAGCCTGGTTATGGTCCGACCCGGCCCGACCCAGCCTGGGATGACCCGACCTAGTTCGGGTCAACCCGGCCCACTGGGTCTAGTCTGGACCGCTGGGTCCGGCCCGGCCAACTGGGTATGACCAGCGTTGGGCGACCAGTAGGCCGTGGGGGCCGTGGAGGCCGCGAGGGTGGTGCGGAGGCTGTGGGGGAACGAAGTGGTGAGGTAGATGTGGGGTCATGGAGGGTCGTGGAGTAGTGAAGCTGTGGGGGCCGCGAGGCCGCGGGACGGCGACGCCGCGGGGGGTCGGGGAGGGTCGCGGGGCTGCTAGGCCGCGAGGGCCGTGGAGGGTCATTGGGCGGTGAGGCCGCGGGGGCCACAAGGTCATGGGGGGTCACGGAGGGCCGCTGGGTAGCGAGGCCACGGGACGGAAGAGGTCGCGGTGCGGTGGGGTTGTGGGGCGGCGGAGGCCGCGGGGCGGCGAAGGCTGTAGTGCAGTTGGGTCGTGGGGCGGTAGAGGCCACGAGGTGGCAGAGGCAGGGGTGTGGCGGGGCCGTGGGGTGGCAGAGGCCGCGATACAGTGGTCGTCGTGGTAAGTCGTGCGGCGTGGTTTCGTGTCGTGACTTCGTCAGTGGATGGCTTGATCAGACACCCTCTATTTTTCGCCATCGGCGTGGCCGGCCATGGTGTCGGTCGGGGTTCTCGAATTCCACTGGTTCCAAACACCGGCACCAGTCACTGTCACCATCGCGAAGAACACACAAAAGAACCATAAGGTTTGCGAAGGGGTCGGTCCATGTTTGTTTGACCCTTACCCTCTGCGTTAGGGAGGTAGCAAGTGGCTCAACAAAAACATTTAATGAAGAACATCAAACTCTACAACCCCTGGCAATGATTATTGCCAAACCTATATAAAAAAAACATTTGGGGATCAACTAGTTAGAGAGTTGATCCACATTATTTGTTTAGAAGGGAAGAACATGGGAATAGATGATCACACATAATAAAACCCCTACCTCATTTGTTTGTTGATGTCGATGAGGAGGGAAGGACGGTCATCGATTGAAGACGTCCCACATTGGAGGATGCCCCGAGGAAGAAGTCAAAGTTGTGCATTGGTGTTCTTTGTTGGAAGATCGTTCTTCGTTGGGAGGTTTTTCTTCGTTGGAGAGGGTAAAAGTTTCTCCAAGTGCTTTTCCAACACTTCTCCCAAGAAAATAATAGCCAATATAAATTAAATTAGGCTTTAATAATTTAATTTGAATTGGAAGCATTAATCAAGAGGTGTTGGCATAATTAATGTGGAGGAAGTTCAAGAGACTTCTCCACATTAAAGAGGGAGTTTAAGAGTTTCTCCCATTATGAGGGTTTGTGTGGCCCCACCTTTAGGAATTTAAAATGGGGGTTTTAGGCTCAGTGGTCCCCACCTCTATAACACACATTTGGGAAGTTTTAGTTCAGGTGGTCCCCACATTTAAACCATCCACATGGGAGGTTGCAATAAAAATAAAAATAAAATAAAAGTTTATTTTATTTTATTTCTATTTCCACGAAAAACCCAAATTATATCTTTCAACCTTGACCTATTATGGTCAAGGTGAAGGTCTACTTAAGCGAATATCGGCACTACGAGTTCAACGATGCCCTCAGATTTTAATCCCAAGCACCGGTTCAAAAGTTACAAAAACCCACTCGTATGTTTACTGAACGTACCTGAAAAAAAAAGTTCAGATATTCATTTAGGGCACACCGGGCCTCAGAATCACGTGCCTTCAATTTTCTCGGACTCGTAAAATTCTCATATATTTAAAAAAATGGAAATTTTGGGTCTTTACATTCTCCCCACCTCAGGGCTTTGTGTCCCCATAAGACACAACTCAAACTAAGGGAACAAGTGGGGGTACTGAGCACGTATCTCAGCCTCCCGCTCTCATGTGCTCTCCTAAAGGTTCCCATGATGTCAGCGAACGCGCACCAGAGGTATCAACCACCCATGAAGGACCCGCTCCTTTCGATCCTCAATCTCCACTGGAACCTCCGAAAATGTCGCCCCATCGTTGATGTACAGCTCGTCGTGGTTGATGATGTGAGAAAGGTCATGCACGTATCTCCCCAGTTGGGATACGTGGAAGACATTATACACCCGGTGCAACTGAGGGGGAAGTTATAGGTGGTAATCCACCTCGCCAACTCTGTTGAGGACCTGGAAGGTTCCAATGAACCTCAGAGATAACTTGCTAAATCGGCCAAATCTTTGCAAACCTCATCGGGGTGAGACCCATAGAAAGACGTGGTCGCCATCCTCGAACTCAATAGGTCTCCGTCTCCAGTCGGCATAAGAATTCTTCCTACTCTTTGCAGTCATCATCTACTCCTGGATGACCTGAACCTTCTCCATGGTAGCTCGTACCATCTATGGTCCCACAAGTGTTGAATCCCCAAGGTCAGTCCAGCATAAAGGTGATTTGCAAGGTCACCCTTAAAATGCCTCAAAAGTTGTCATACTAATGGTGGAGTGATAGATGTTGTTGTATGAAAACTCCACTAAAGGAAAGTGATCCTCCCAGCTGTGACCGAAGTCAAGGATGCAAGCACACAGCATGTCCTCAAGGGTCTGAATGGTCCACTCAGTCTGGCCATCTGTCTACGGATGGAAGGTAGTTCTAAAATGAAGCTTCATCCCAAAAGTCTCCTACAACCCCTTCCATAACCGGGAAGTAAAATGTGCATCACAATCAGATACAATCATCGAGGTTACTCCATGTATCCGCACAATCTCCTTCAAAAAGAGGCATCCCAATCTCTCTACTTAACCCTTCTCTCTGATTGGTAGGAAGTGGGACAACTTGGTGAGTTAGTCAATGATCACCCAAATAGAATCATGACCCCGGGATGTACATGGAATTCCTATCACGAAGTCCATGGATATCCCATACCACTTCTACTCTGGGACCTCTAAAGGTTGAACCAAGCCTGCTGGTACCAGATACTCCGCCTTCGCTTGCTGACAAGTGAGGCACCGAGAGACAAACTCTGCAACTGCTTTCTTCAGTCTCAGCCACCAGTGTTGTCATCGGAGATCCTGGTATATCTTCGCCACTCTTGGATGTACCGCTATAGGTTATGTGTGGAACTCCCTCAACACTTCCTCCTGAAGTGAAACTAGTACCATGGTACGTCCTCTGAAGAGGATGACGTGCTCCCCACCTTCAGAAAATTCATCAGGTGCCTATTCTGTGGATATCTGATCACGTCGAGTCTCGCAGTCAGTTTCCCCATGTTGTGCCTCCCTGACTCACTGAAAAAGAGGGGGAGTGACTGTAAGAGTCTGAAGAAAAGCTGATCCATCACATTCCATGAAGGATATCTATAAAGTGGCCAACTTCTCTATCGCCTCACCTAGTAGTTGTATACCATACCTCCTACTAATTTCATCTACTACAGCGTTACCCTTCCCATGAGTATAGACTATCTCAAAGTCATAGTCCTAGAGGAAATCAAGCCAACATCATTGTCTCAGGTTCAGGTCCTTCTGAGAGAAGATATACTTGAGACTCTTGTGATCAGAGTACACTATAAAATGCTCTCCCATCAAGTAATGTCGCCACATCTTCAAGGCGAAGACCACTACTGCTAACTCCAGGTCATGGGTAGAGTAGTTTTACTCATGTTGTCTCAGCTGTCGTGAACCATATGTGATCACTGATTTCTCCTGTATTAGGACACATCCGATCCCGGTCCATGATGTGTCGCAGTAGACTATGTACCCTACGCCCTCCTATGGAATACTCAATATGGGGACACCAGTCATCCTCTACCTCAGCTCCTGAAAACTCCATTGGCATCTCTCCGACCACACGAAGGGTTGCCCCTTCTTTGTCAACGCTGATAGTGGTTCTGCAACTCAGGAGAAATCTGGCAGAAATCTCCGGTAGTATCCAGTCAAACCTAAGAAAATTCGTACCTCTGTCACACTCCTAGGTGGCTCCCAAGTAAGTACCACCTCAATCTTCAATGGATCTACTCTAACTCCAGCCTCTGATATGACATGTCCCAGAAAGTGAACCTCTCGAATCCAGAACCGGCACTTCGAGAGATTACCATAAATATGGTGCTCTTGGAGTGTGTCTAGAACTATCTGAAAATGATAGGCATGCTCCTCCTCAGTAGCCAAGTATATCAGAATGTCGTCAATGAAGACTACTACAATGCGATCAAGTTATGGCTGAAATATCCTGTTCATGAGTCCCATGAACACTACTGGAGAATTGGTTACACCGAATGGGAAAACCAAGAACTTGTAATGGTCGTACCGACATTTCAAAGTCGTCTTATTCACATCCTCGTCTTGTACTATGAGCTGGTGATAGCCTGATCTGAGGTCTATCTTCAAGAACCACTGTGCTCCCTTCAGTTGATCAAAGAAGTCATCAATCCTCAGGAGTGGGTACTTGTTCTTCACGGTCACCTGGTTCAGGAGCCAATAGTCAAAACAAAGCCTCAAGCTCCCATCTACCTTCTTAGCGAATAAAATTGGGGCTGCCTAAGGTGAAACGTTGGGATGGATGAATCCCTTCCCCTGCAATTCCTCTAGCTATACTCGTAGCTCACGAAGCTCCATGGGATCCATCTGATATGCTGGTGTGGATATTGGTTTCATCTTGGGTTACAAGTCAATGTAAAATTTCACCTCTCTGCGAGGAGGTAGACCCAGAACATCATCAGGGAAGACATCCGCGTACTGGTCCACCACTACAGGATAGCTTGGACTCTCCATATCAACTTTTCTAAGGGTAAATCTAGCCAACTGATGAGTGATCGGCTGCAATCTCCTCCAGAAAAGTCTATCCTGTGTTGAAAAGGCTCCCTTCTCATCAGTGAAGGTAAACCTAGTCCCATCCGTGCAGACACGCTGCACTTTGCACCTAATATAGTCAATCCGAGCATGAACTGTAGATAACCAGTCCATACCCAAGATGACATCGTAAGGCCTCAACGCCGCTACTAGGAGATCCCAGTCGAAACTCTCGCCTCCTAGAGTAATCTCGCACTGCCGGAACCAGTGTTTAATCATCGAATATACTCCCGTAGGAGTCTCTAGCCATAAGGATCGAGCCAACGGCTCTGTCGGAATCTCTGAGCTCCGAACGAGGGTAGTGGAAATAAAAGAATGACTGGAACCTGTGTCTATAAGTACTGCAGCTAAGGTGGAGTAGACACAGATCGTATCTCTTATCATCTACAGAGTGTCGTGATCATAGGCCTTAGCTACCTGGAGATGAGATCGCCCCTATCCTCCAGCTTCCTATGGTCGGGGTGGACCACCTGGTGGTGGTGGCGGTAACACCTCGAATCGTCGCCCACCGCCAGCTGCATGGCCAGCTCCTCTACCATGTCTTTCTACTCCCTGCGAACCTCCTCGGTCGAATCTCTATATCTGATTGGGAAGTCCTTCGACTATTTTCTGATCATCTGTATGGTCGTTCAGACAGTCACAAGCCATGTGACCCTGCCTTCCACATGCATAACACTGCCCACTCCTGGCATGACTGGCTCTGTCTCAGGTGCCCCGCACAACCGACCCTAAATCCTGCGGTCGTCCACCTGTAGGTCTGGTCCTCTTGGACCTCTACGACATCTATATGCGGCCAACTGTAGAAGACTCTGCTACGTGACGTTCAGTGGTGGGTCTCACTACTGGTGACATCTTATCTAGGAAACTCTCCACTAATAGGGCTCGCTCTAACACCCCTGCCTGCATCGGGATGCTGATTGAGATCATCAAAGCCAAGATCTCCCGCCTAAGTCCCTGCTCGAAGGTCCGGGCCCTAAATAATGGGTCCCACACCATATCAGTGGAGTAGCGTGAGAGGCCAGTGAACCTCGTTGAGTACTGAGCAATAGTCATGTTACCCTACTGCAGATGAAGAAGCTCTTGTATGCGCACTGTGCGAAGAGTTGTTGGAACAAAATCTGCCCGAAATAGGCTCTCGAAGTCTTCCCAAAGAAGCATCACCTCATCCTGAACTTGGAGCATCAGGCTCCACCATATTCCTACTACTTCCTATAGAAGGATGGCGGCAAGGATCACCATGAGATCAGCTGGTGTCCCTTATAGTCAGAAGACTCTCACCACAGCCTCCATCCAATCCTCAGCTGCCTGTGGGTCCGTATCTCCCCTGAACCTAGGTGGACTCTGACGCTGGAACTCGCGCAACACACTCAAGAAGTGTGCACCCTCTACTATTGGGGCTAGTGGCATCGGTGGCCCAGAAGGTAATGGTACCGTTGGTGCCTCCACTGGTGTTTCTACTGGAAGAGGGCCTTGTACCGAGGCCTCGTCGCTCGGTGGGCTATCAGTGCGTACTAAATCGGTAACCCTAGCTGGCTGTCTGCATGGAGGCATCCAGAAAAGAAACAGGTGCACCATGGTCAATAAATTATACCTAGTGAGCTGACTCAAATATATCTCAAAGGAAACTCTTGAAAACACACACATGCAATCAGTGTTTTTGTGCACCGAGTCAAAAATCAGAAGTCAGTGTCCTGGTGTATGGATATGTTGGCCGCCGCACTAACACTGGTTTCCCTAAACTGATAACCAAACTTCCTACACTTAACATTATTTCCATTAAAAAAATATCAGAGTCCTATGTTCTATGGTATAACCGACTCCTTTGATACCAATTTTTCATGACCCGTCCCCAAGGGCTCGTTCCGTGACTACCCCAAGCTCACCTTCCATAGGCTAGGGGCTAGCGACTAGAACCAAAGGTGTATTCCCTAAAACTGGGAAGGCATTTCCTTTATAACCTGCAAACACACGCAACCAAGAACACATCAAGATACGAACTCAAGTAAACTGAATAGTAAATAGAGTGAGTACAGTAAGTAAAAAGGGTGCCAGAATACAAGCCCAACTGGAAAGTACAAGAAACTGAAAGTACAAGTAAACTAGAACAACTCCTCTGATAACCCGCCAAGGATCCTACCTGAATGGTAGGTATAGCTCTCGAACGGTCGTCTCTGCGGTACACCTTATCTAATGTCCACCTCCGAGCTACCTCCAGTCTTGGTACTCTCGTCCTCAGTCAGTGATGTGCGTCGTCTTCACCAAACACAATGAGGTGCGGGCATATCCCATGCAAGGGTGAGTATAACGATACTCAGTAGGGACCTCGAAACCTCAGGGACACAAAAAATAAACAAAGGATGAACCACAAAGCATGAAGTCAACTGAAAACCCTACTTAGGTATATTCCCATACATATACCTAAGTTATCAAGTATTATCATCTCAATCATGAGGAAACATAGAGTCCAACTCAAAATACCAAGCTCAACTGTTCCACAAAGGAAGGAGTACCACCAAGGTAAGTACCACACAGGTATGTCACACAGAAGAATACCACCAAGGTATTACCACAAAGGAAAGTACCACACAGGTACACCACACAAAAGAATTCCACCAAGGTATTACCACAAAGGAAAGTACCACAAAGGTACAGACTCATCTCACACCAGGTATTTCTTAGGTACAATATTAGAGATTATTATATGTAACTATTGAATCATCTTACTCTGTTAAGAGGTTCTACTACTAACCCACATAGGATCGCTCAGTGCTGACCCACATAGGATCTCTAAATGCTGACCCACATAGGATCTCTAGGTGCTGAGCCACAAAGAATTCCTTAGTGCTAACCCACACAGGATCGCTCGGTGCTAACCTACACAGGATTCCTAGGGGATAACCCACATAGGAACACTTGGTGTTGACCCACATAGGATCTCTATTCATTCTTCATGTCACAGCCAGCTACTGGGTTCCCGCACTAAGCTTTCTCGTCTTTAGGAGGGTATGCTCCTCAATCCACTGGCTGATACTCCAACTGCCACGAAATCCCATGAAGAATTATCCCAAAGGACCACCATGTCATAGAGTTCACAACGTAATAGACAGTGCATCAATCGGACGCTCGGTAAGTAAGTTATTAGCCTTTTAGTCCTGAGGTCCTGGTTGGATTCGTGCTTGATTAAACCTGACTGTATCCCAAATTTATCCAAATCTCAAGTGGGGTATTCCAAAGGTACCATTTCTCTCTAAGGTTTCTAGTGCCACTGGAGGTTTGTCAAACGGACTCCCAGTGCCAAAGTTATGGCCGAAACATCATAAAATGGTTCAAAGCTGGCCCGGGTCTGGTCCGACCCGGTTGGACCGACAGGGCCCGACCCGGCCTGGGAAGACCTGACCCGGTTTGGGTCGACCCGGCCCACTGGGTCCGACCCGACTAGCTGGGTCGGGACCGGCCCGCATTGGGCGGCCCGTCAAGCCGCGAGGTCCGTGAGGCGGTGCGGAGGCCGCGGGGGAGGCGGAGGCCATGAGGGCGGCGTAGAGGCCGCGAGGGCAGGGCGGCGAGGTCACGAGGGGTTGTGGAGGGCCGCGGGGTGGTGAAGCCATGGGGTCCGTGAGGCCGCGGGGGGGCGCGGAGGGTCGTGGGGTAGTAAGGTCGTGGGGGTCGTGGAGGGTCGTTGTGCGGCGAAGCCACGGGATGGCGGAGGCTACGGTACGGCGGGGTCGCGGGGGGTGGAGGAGGGCCACTAGGCGGTGAGGCCGCTGGACGGCAGAGGCCGCGGTATGGCGGAGGCCACAGTGTGGCGGGGCTATGGGGTGGCGGAGGCCGTGGGGCGGCGGGGCGGCGGAGTCCGCTATGCGGCGGTCCGCCGTGGCTGGCCATGCGGCGCTAGTGCGCGTCGTGCCTTCGTCGGCTTGACCGGCCGCCCTCCATTTTTCGCCTTCATTGTGGCCGGTCGTGGTGCCGGATGGGGTTCTGGAGTTCCACCGATGTTAGGTCTACTAGTCTAGATACCCTAAGAGGGGGGTGAATCATGGTATAACATATTAAAATGTATGCCCCTTTTGATATTGTTTTGCTTTTAGACAAAACCATCTTCTCTCTCCTTCCTGGTGTAGAGTATGAACAAACCTTAAAACATGCATAGGAAACAACGATTTTTACTTGGCTCACCCTCACTGGGCTACGTCTAAGGATCACACACTAGCAGTGTGTCGATGTACCAATTCCACTATAAGCACACTGTTGTTTACAAGTTTGAAGCGGACTCACCGTCCATCCTGGTTTATAACCACTCACAATTTGAGAACTCACTGCTCTCTCAACTGAAGTGAGCTCACTACTTCTTCAGAAGATCCACTCACAGTTTATAGACCTATAGGTCTCTTCATTACCACTAATGAATGCATCCTCCACTATACATAGATGCTCTATTGAAGTTCAAAGTTTATCCACTAATGAATACCCCTTTTCCCCTGAACACTGGGCAACTCACTTTGGAAAAACCTTCGCAAAGCACCCTACTTCGCGAGGCTCCCAATTTCATGAATCTCAAACAAGCCTTCGTGAAGCTCTTGCCTTTTTGTGAATCTCTCTCATAAAGCACTCTCATGAAGCTCAAGTCGTCGCAGAGCAACTTCCATCACAAAGCTCACTGATCCAACACGAAGTTTGAAACTTTTTTTGATCTAGATTATCCATCACGAATCTCTTTTATCGCGAAGCACACTACCTTCGCAAACCACCTTTGCGAGCTGAGAGAAAATAATTTTCTTCAAAAACTCTCTCTTCTTCTCCCGAGGGGGTTGAGGTCTATTTATAGACGATTCCACCGACCCTTGAACCTTCTGTGCATAATCAATGCCACATCATTACAAATATCAAATCTTCTAAGTTCCCGCCAAAATTCTCTCAAAATCGCGAAGCACCACGGCAATTTTCCAATCATGAATCTCATCGTAATTGGGGATTATTCCATCATTTACTTCACATCTTCACCGTGAAGCTACAACTGTGAAGCCCTTCACCGCCACAATGCTCTTCAATGCTTCTATTTTCAAAACTCGTTGTAATCACAAAGTATCACTGTCAACATTCTTCTGGTCTTCGCGAAATCCAATCCATGAAGCCTATCTTCGTGAAATTCATGAATTTGCCATATTTTGATGAGATCTTCAAGGAAATACATATTTCGTGATGCTCACCAAACTCCAAATTTTGGACCCCAAAAATTTGGAAAACATAGGAAAATAGTGCCACCTTGTATCTGTTCTTTTATACCGCCTCCAGATCATCCATTCCTTTGTCATGGTTCTTTGTCAATATTGATTGTCAACAACATCTCTAGAACTCGAAAATTCACCATGGAAACCTGCTTTTTCAATAAACACAATATACCCAAAAATGTTGCAATGTTACCTTGAGGTATTTTTTCCCAACAACTGATGCCAAACACCGGCACCGGTCATCGTCACCATCACGAAGAACACACAAAATTACCACAAGGTTTGTTGAGGGGTCGGGCCATATTTTTTGGGCCCGTACCCTCTGCATTAGTGTGGTAGAAAGCGGATCAACAAAAACCTTGAATGAAGAACGTCAAACTCTACAACCCACGACAATGATTATTCCCAAACCCACAGAAAAAGAAAACATATGCGTATCAACTAGTTAGAGAGTTGATCCGTATTCTTTATTTATAGGGGAAGAACATGGGAATCGATGATCACACATAATAAAACCCCTACCTTATTTGTTTGTTGATGTTGATGAGGAGGGAAGTATGGTCATCGATTGAAGACTTCCCGTCTTGGAGGATGCTGCGAGGAAGAAGTTGAAGCTGTGTGTCAGCGTTCTACGTTGGAGGATCATTCTTTGTTGGGATGTGTTCTTTGTTGGAGAGGGTAAAAGTTTCTCCAAGTGATTTTCCAACACTTCTCCCCACAAAATAATAGCCAATATAAATTAAATTAGGTTTTAATAATTTAATTTTAATTGCCACCATTAATCAAGATGTGTTGGCATAATTAATGTGGAGGAAGTTCAAGAGACTTATCCACATTAAAGAGGGAGTTTAAGAGTTTCTCCCATTATGAGGGTTTGGGTGGCCCCACATTTAGGAATTCAGAATAGGGGTTTTAGGATCAGTGGTCCCCACCTCCATAACAAACATGTGGGAGGTTTTAGTTTAGGTGGTCCCCACCTTCAAACCATCCACAAGGGAGGTTTCAAAAAAAATAAAAATAAAATAAAATTTTATTTTATTTTATTTCTATTTCCACAAAAAACCCAAATTCTAACTTTCACCCTCGACCTACTGCAGTCGAGGTGAAGGTCCGCTTAAGAGAATACTAGCACTGTGAGTTAAATGGTGCCCTCGGATTTCAATTCCGAGCATCGGTTCAAAAGTTACAAAAACCCGCTCATACGTTTACTGAACATACCCGAAAAAAAGTTTAGAAATTCATTCTAGGCACACCGGGCCTCAGAATCACACACCGTCAATATTCGAGGACTTGTAAAATTTCCGTATATTTTAAAAAAATACATGGAAATTTTGGTTCTTTACAATCCTTGTTCATATTTTCCACACCTGGATATACCACCAAGTGGGATGTATGAAACTTCCTCATCAACTATTCCATTAATATCACAGATACCATAAAACACCCTCTAAAAAAGATAACAAGCTCTCCAATTTTAAAAAATCTATCAGGAGCATGTCTAGTGGATATCTTAGTATATAAGGTCTCATAGTCAGTATCTCTATGTTGAGTTTACTTAACATGATGTAAAAGTAGTCAGATAATAACCATCGACCAAAGATATGAAGCACCATACTTTTCCACTAAGAACAACTACAATGAGGCTAACTACTCTGACACCTCAACCAACAACTACGAAAAAGATCTCTTACTGAGATAATCAATCACCATGTTCCCCTTCATAGAATTATCGAATATCTCAAACTAATAGTCCTGGAGGAACTCTATCCATCACCTATGTATCAAGTTAAGATCCTTCTGAGATAATATATACTTGAGACTCTTGTTATCATAGCAGAAAATAAACCACTCACCCATAAGGTAGTATCACCACATCTTCAGGGTGAAGACTACCACTAATAACTCAATGTCATGGGTCACATAGTTCTACTCATGCGGTCTCAACTTCCAAGACCCATAAGCAATCATAGACTTCCCCTCCATTAGCACACAACCAAATCTAGTCCCTGAAGCATTGAAGAACACTACGTACTAAACACCCTCCTCTGGTAACCTCAATATGGGGGCACTCGTCAACCTCTTCTTTAACTCTTGAAAAGAATATTGGAACCTTTCAATCCACATGAAAGTCTTCCCCTTCTAGGTCAAAGTCGTCAAAGGTTCCAATATCCTGGATAAATCAAGCATAAATATCTTTTATTATCATACCAACCCAAGTAATCTCCGCACCTCTATCACACTCTTGGTGGCTCCCAAGCTAACATTTTATCAACCTTTTCTGGGTCCATGGCTACACAATTATCTAACATAAAATTTACCAATAAATGTACCTCCTGAATCCAAAACTAACACTTCAATATCCTTCCATAAAGATGGTTCTCTCAAAGTTTTTCTAAAACTATCCTCAAGTGTCTTCCATGATTCTCCTTATATATTGAGTACACTGGGATATCATAAATGAAGACCACCACAAACTAATCTAAGAAAGGATGAAAGATCAGGTTCCTGAATCCCATGAACACTGTTGCGGAATTTTTCACACCAAAGAGAATAAACAAGTACTCATAGTGACCATAGAGACATCTGAATTTTGTCTTCATTATATCCTCAACATATACTTGTAAATGGTGATAGCTTGATTTGAGTTCAATCTTCAAGAACCATCATTCCCATCTCAACTAATTGAATAGGTCATCAATCCTTAGTATAGGATACTTATTCTTCATGGTCACTTGGTTTAGGAACCAATAATCCACACATAACCTCAATATTTCATCTATCTTCTTGGAAAACAATATTGGGGATGTCTAGGGGAAAACACTAGGTCTTACAAATCCCTTCCTCTAAAAATACTCCAAATACACCCCTCATCTCGCAAATCTATATGGGATCCATCTATTATATTGGTGTAGATATCAGATTCATCCCTAGGTGTTAGTAGATATGTAAGTTCAACTCTCAAAGGGGACATAATCCAGGAACATCCTCAAGAAAGGCGTCCTCATCCTCATCCACAATAGCAAGAAACAGATAACCTAAAGCACCCACTGCTCTAAGAGTCATGCTATCCAACTCGGGAGTAATTTTCTGCACCCTCCTACATATGATTCCATCCTACTCCTCCTACATCTCCTTATCACATGTGAATAAAAACCTCATTCAATCAATATGGACACACCACATCCTCCACCTAAAATAGTCTATCTATGTATGAATGGTGTATAGTTAGTCCATGCCTAAGATGAAATCATAAGGACTCAACACTGTGAAATGTATATCCTATAATAAAATATCTCCTCCAAGAATCAGATCACACTATCATAAAAAATGTTTGATTTCGAATTCATCTCTGATAGAAGTCTCCAAGCATAAGGGTTGAGCTAAGGGCTCAACCAAAACCTCTAGGTCTCGAACTAGGGATGTAGAAAGAAAAGAGTGTCTCATGAATGTGTCTATAAAAAATTAACCTAAGGTATAGAAGACACATATCATAAATGTAATCATCAAAGGAGTATCTAGAACATAGGCCTATATGGCTTGTAGTTGTCCTCACCCCCATCCACTAGCTCCCTAATCCCAGTGTGGACCACTAGGGGGTGGTGGTGGAAACATGGAAAACTTTATGAAGTCTCCCAATGATATCCTTAATGATCTAGCACATACATAATCTTGTGGACCTCCCTGATTTTACCACTACCTCTGCTTAGGTGTCTTATCCACTATCTCTCTGTCAGCCATACGGCAGATTGGAAAATCTCATGCGAGATGTCCCTTTCCATCACAAGAGTAGAAATACCTCTCTCTAGGCTTACTAGACCTATCCTAAGAGCCCTGAACTATAGAACCTTGGTCATAAGATCACCTTTTAAAAAATTTCATACATATAAATCCCAGTGTCTACCATAGGCTACCTACTTCTAAGATCTCATCCCTTGTGTTCCCACTGCTGGCACCCACTACCGATGTTTTCTTGGCTCAAAATCTCTCTATCACTAAGGCACACACTACCACCCTAGTATAAGTAGGAATTCATAGAGGTATCACACTATCCCATATTTCTCTTTGTATTCCTCACTCAAAGGTCTATGTCTAAAATAATAGATCCTAAACCATATCCATCGACTTTCATGAGTGTTTGGTAAACCTCAATGAATACTCAACCACAGTCATGTCATTTTTTTGTAGATGTAAAATCTCATTGATGTGCACTTCTCACATCATGTATGGATATTAATCCTACTTAAATAGATTCTCAAAATCTATACATGAATGAGTAACTTCATTATATGACAAAACCACCAAACTCTACCAGTTTCCTACAAAGCCATAGAGAGGGGTCACTATCAGGACCACCATCTAGTCTATGGGTGTTTGCATGATATGAAAAACACATGTAACTACCTTGATCCAATCCTTATCCACCTGTGGGTCTAGATCATCCCTAAAGTTAAGGGGTCATTGATGCTAAAACTCATGAAGCAAGCTCAACCTGTACACCTCATCTTCTGGTACTGTGGGTACCATTTATTACTCAACAGGTGGGGGAAAGACTGGAAATCCATCATGAGGTACTACCTTTGAAACATGTCCCTATATTAAAGTCTCCTCACTAAGGGGATTTTCTTCATGATCCTTCTACTGAATCCTAGCTATAAATCATCATGGAGGCATCCTGAAATAAATAATATGTACCACGTTCAAAGAGTATATCTAGTGAGATGACTCAAAAAGGGACATGGAAACCCAACCCATTACTATATGATGAATATACCAAAGTTTCTCCTATATACAATGTATACATGTAACAAGTCAAAATGTAGGTGACCATAGTCCTACTGTATGGATACATTGGTTGTCACACCAACACTGGAGTCCTTAGCTTGAAATACCAACTCGAAACACTTAACAATGTTTCCATAAAACCCAAACCAAACTCACAGCTATACAAAACTCAAAACTATGGTCCAAATATGGAACCTCATCTAATACCAATATGTCATGACCCAACTAAATTGGTCCCACTTGGACGGTGATAGGTTAAATGTGACTATCCCAATCCTACCTCTAACAAGATAGGGGCTGAAGACTAGTACCAGGCAGGCATAACACTTACATGGGAGGCCTTAGATTAAGTTACTTGTATGAACACACAAATATACAAGCCTATAAAATGATTAAATATAAAATAAAATAGAAACCAACTGCATCAAAATATCTAAATCCCACAATCAGAGTACAATAAAATACTGGGAAGTAATAAGGTCCAAATAAAAGACCACCAAAACTATAATAAGTCCAACCTAATATTAAGAGGGAACTGTAGTAAAATGTGACTCTTGGAATGAACCATGGTCTGTCTGGACCAACTATAAGCTCCATATACTCATGGTCTACCAAGAACCCCATTGAATGGACAGTCATCTACACAATACATTACATGTGTTGGTAGAGCGCATGCATGGGTGAGTATAACAATACCCAGTACAACACCTCAAAATCACTAAGCATAAATCATCAAGAGTAGTCACATCATCATAGCATATGCCAATCATAATGTGATACATACAATAAAACATCTAGATATACCCATATTTTACACTAAGTCTCAAGTTAAGGTCATAACCACATTGTCATCCAAACATTATACTTGAGAGTTTGTAACCACACTCACCTGGGAGAACACACTCTGTGAGTCTGAGAGTAATGATGGCATCCATCTCAGATTTCGTTCTTTTTAGGTGTCACCATAATGAAGAAAATGCTAGAATTATGAAGATATTGATACTTAGATGGGGATCACACCCAAGTCTATGGGGCATACCAACAATACAATCTAGACTAACTCTCTAAGTAGGGTATCAACACTTGTGTATAGTTGGTCATTTTAATTTTGAGAACCCCACCTAGGAAAAAAGATGATATATAATCTCATCCTGACCTCTGGGAGAGATTCCTACAACTCTATCCAAAACTAATCCCATATAGAGGATCACAATCCTTTATTCAAGATGAATTCCATACTATACCCTCATAGGGATGGATCAAGGGAACGTACCCTTAAGTAAAATAGTCAATGCTAATGGGAAAAAGGATCCAAGTCATCTTTGTAAAAGTACATGGAATGTACTAAAAGTAAAATTTTTGTCCCTTTGGAATTGGTTCTACCTATTTATCATGGTCCATGCCCATTTTTTTATTGTGTACACCTATCCATGTTTGTATACCTAGTCATGTCTATGTACTAGGCCACATCTAAGTACACAACTTAGCCCATGTATTATAGTTATGTCATGTACCTAGAAGTTTCCATGTCTATGTATCCTCCAAGATACATGTTGATCCACTAGTTAAGGGTCACACAGCATGTGACATATGTCACAAAGCATATAATACTTTTCTTATCTGTGAAAACCCTAGTTCCAAAGCCAACGCCCCACACAGTGTGTATTCTCGGATTATATGTCGTATATATCTGGATTTTTCATAAACTATAATGACCCATACTTTACATATATTTTTAATACTTCAAAATTGAAGCATACTTATTACAACATATAACAAAACCATGGAAATGACCCTATAGGTATAGTGTCTTTAGAAACGGGGAAACATAAACAACTGGTTCATAAAGCGTCTACACTGTCTCCCATTTATTTCATCATATCTATAGTCCCTTTTGGCATATCTTACTTAATAACTTTCTTCCTGACCTGGGTAAATAAAACATACAAAAGGGTGAGCTCAAATGCTCAGTAAGGGTAAACAAAAGAAATATCAATCACATCATATTCATAAGAACATAACTTTTGGAAATCTTAACCTACAAAAGAGATCATAATTTCATAACATGGTATAGATCATGGTAGTGAAATGTAATCCAAATAATCATAACATAAAACATGAAACTTTGTGGAATGCACATATAATCATAGAGAATCATTTCTTATTAGTCAAGACTCATTTCCAAGACTATCTTAGTGGACAAAGTCCATTTCTGAACCGAGTTCACTCCTCGTTTCAGTCCTGTTTCACTGAACCGGTTTAACCTGCCGTTCCAGCCATGTCTATCTCATGAGATATAAAATCTTTACCCAATGCATTGGAGGGAGATATATGTCCCACCCATCTCATAATGAAACCACTCTTATGTGTGCCACAAAATCATAAATCATACATCATTGCATAACCCATGTAATAAAAATGGGATTCTTAAATAACATGACATCATAAAACAATTCATATAAGATAAAGGAATTCATAAAAATAATTCCATCACAACATAATCAAATCAATGTAATAATAGGTATAGAAACAGAACCCTATATTATCTTAGATGGAAAATAATTTTGATAAAACACTTGAACTCCATTCTAGAGGAAAATATCCTTTCTACTTCAAAAACATTTTCCTTTCTTAACATGTCTTACAATTTTAAACTAAAAGAAGTTGATTAAAAATAAACCTGAAAACTTGTAAAGGAAGCTTCTTGGAAATAATGTTTTAAAAATCCATTCATGCCGTATAAGTTAAAAAAACATTCTTCTCGTACTTTTGTCGGAAAAGTAAAAAAGTACCTCGTACGAAAAACGACAAAAGATTCCTTTCATATCCTTTACTAAAAACTCACCGAAGGGTAAAATTGGATTTAAAATATTGTAAGTGTATGGAAACAATATTAAATATTGAGGGAACATGGATGTGGATGATAAAATACACCCCAGTAAATACCAAAGTATAAACAATCTCAGATAAAAATGAGATTGTGATATTTCTCTTACCTTAGGTCCGATTTGCTTCGAAAGTGTCTGAAACTCCTGTATAATGATTTAAATAATGTTATTGACTTATTAAATAATCATAATTATTGTTATGATATCATATATGGTCATATTCTTAGCTTCTTAGTAGTAATATTTCATTGCCACTTGTTATTCGGGTGTTTATAACTTTTTGTTCTTATGCGTTTTTTGTCGAATAAATTCTTATTATTCTCTTTAGGTTATAGATACATCATTTACAGAATTTTATTAGTGTAATATATATCATATTCATTCATTCAATTCATTTATATAATCATTATTCAATGAAGATCATGTAGAACGAGTTGCATCACATCGTGGAGACGGTATTTTGTACGTACGCACGAGCGATGATATCGTTCCCATGATCATGGAATTGTATTGGAGTGTATGTATACTATTTCAGAATCAATATCACTTTACAATAATCATATATAGTCATTATTTATACCATTATACCCATCCAAGTAAGGTGGTGGTGGAAAATAGATTACACCACGGCGTGGAGACGGTATTCCGTACATACGCACGCGCGGTGATTTCATTTTCCGTAGGATGGATAGATGGTGAAATAGGGTTGTTTCATAATTATAATAACATATAAGTATATTAGTGATGCTGATGTTATTACTTCATAATTAAACAACTAAAGAAGAAGAAGTGGAAGAAGAAATAAAGATGAAAGAATCGGTAACGGACATTACCTCTTCTTTGAAGTGCTTCTTTGAGACCTCCTTTTAGGGCACTAAAATTGGTCTTTGAAGAATACCAGGACCTCTAGGATGTCTCTAGGGAAGTGGAGAGGAGAAAGTATTAGGGTTTGGCCGATCTTGAAGGCTCAAAGTGGTGTGAGGAAGACGGGGAGGAGGTTCCCTTTTATAAGGGAGGAGAGGGGCACCTTTGGAATAACTAAAAATATTATTTTATTATAAAGTACAATTCAGTTTTTAATAGCTCCAAATTGGTATATTTCGAAGATAAGGTGAGTATAGGTCTAAATCCTATCATCCAATAGAATTTAGACAAGTTTAGGTATCAATTTTAACCTTATCATTTAGATTTAACTTTAAGTTAGATAATTTAACTTTTACCGTGTCTTCTTGTTTTCTTACACTATAAGGTTAATAAACATACTATATCCAGCCAAACGAACCCCAAGTTGTTTATTATTAATATATATAACCTTATATAAGTCATTTGGACGAACCTTAGATTTTTAGGAATAAAATAACAATTAATAATATAATGTTTGTTTTAAAAACTATTTTATGTCAATTTTGACACTATTTAGTAATTGATTTTTGTGAAAATCATAACAGAATGGTTAGTTCGAACAAAGCTAATTACATCAATACTAACATGTCATATTAACCTAGAAAATTAGTGTAATTCATAAAAAGTCTCAAATTATATTTATTTGGGTATTTATAATATCAATAATTCTAATTTTTCACTATTATGGTAATTACTGCATCATCATTGTGTCATAAATAAATTAAATTATTTAATGTCTAAAAATTATAAATAAAATGTCATTATGTAGGAAATATTATTTAATTTCTAATGAATATTTACAATCGAATTTATATTATGTATAACCCTATATTAAAAATGATTTACTTATTAAACTTTGATTTTAACTATTTTAACCCTTCTTTAAATAAATTAATAATAAATGTCCTAATCTAATCCAAGTGGGCCTAAATGGTCATATTTTATTACTAAGGTTGTTTTTGGTCGAATTAAACTTATCCAATAGAATTAGGACATGTTTTAGGGTAATAATAATAACACTTTTACCCTTAATTCCCCTATTTACTTTTAACCGTGGTAAAAAAAAGTAAAAAGTTACTATTCACCAAAAATTATTTTCTTCTCATTGAACCAAATTTTAGTCCTTGATATTAACCGTGTCTCTCGGATTTTTGAAATTCCACTCACAGAAGCGGTAAAATTAAGTTTTATGAAAAATTCAGTTTTTTTTAACTACCACTTAGTGGTTTCACTATTCATCAAAAATTGAAAGTTTTCAGAAAAATACCAAAATTTTACCCTAGGCTAATTTCGATATTCCGAATCCAAAAATGAAGTCCATTTTGAAAAATAAAAATTATAAAATTTCAAAAAGTGGTTATTACTATTCATAACGGCTAGTTTTAATAATATTTTAATATTATATCGTTGTTTAGTGAAACTCGGTATTGCGTACGACACAAGCTATAGAGGAAGGTCGTGATTTCGTGTAAAGCAAGCCAAGAAAGTGAAAGATTACTTTGATGATTTATATAACATAAAAGTCTCAGGTGTTACATTCTACCCCCCTTAAAATGAATTTCACCCTCGAAATTCGTCACTTTGTAACAAACAGATGAGGATACCTCTCCCTCATCATATCCTCAAGCTCCCATGTAGCTTCTTCTAATTGATGGTTCTTCCATAAAACTTTCACCAATCGAGTGGTCTTGTTTCATAGGACCTTTTCGCTACGATCCAGAATCTCTCTCGGTTGTTCTTCATAAGAAAGATCTTGCTCCAGCGGTACAACTTCTGAGCTGAGTACATGTGATGGATCAGGTATGTACTTTCTCAGGAGAGATACATGGAACACATCGTGAACTTGAGAGAGATTTGGTGGAAGCTCCAATCGGTAAGCTACCTTCCCAACACGATCCAGTATTTCAAAAGGACCGATATATCTAGGGCTCAACTTCCCCTTCTTTCCAAATCTCATGACCCTCTTCCAGGGAGATATTCATAAGAACACTTTATCACCCACTTCAAACTCTAGGTCTTTTCTTCAGTTGTCGGCATAACTTTTCTGTTGACTCTGAGCTGCTCTTATGTGTTGTTGAATAGATCTGACCTTTTTCTGCCATTTCATCAACGAGATCAGGTCCTAATAGCTTTCTTTCCCCAACTTCATCCCAGCAAGTTGGAGTCCTGCATTTCTTTCCATAGAGAGCTTCATAAGGATCCATCTGAATACTGGAGTGAAAGCTATTATTATAAGAAAATTCGACCAAAGGTAGGTGTTGATCCCAACCACCTTTGAAATCCATAGAGCAAGCTCTCAACATATCTTCTAGAGTTTGAATTGTTCTCTCAGACTGACCGTCTGTTTGAGGATGATAAGCAGTGCTGAAACTCAACTCTGTATCCAGAGTATGCTGAAGACTTCACCAGAACTTCGAGGTAAATCTCGGATCCCGATCAGATATAATAGAAATTGGTACTCCATGCAATCTTACCACTTCCTTCACATATATCCTGGCAAGTTGATCCAGAGATAAATCCTCTCTAATAGCAATGAAGTGTGTAGACTTTGTAAGACGATCAACTATGACCTAGATAGCATTATTGCCTTTGGATGTTTTAGGAAGTCCTGTGACAAAGTCCATAGTGATGTTTTCCCATTTCTATTCGGGTATGGGTAATGGTTGTAACATCCCCTTGGAATTCTGTCTCTCAGCTTTAACTTGCTGACAAACCAAGCATCGAGAGACATATTCAGCAACATCTCTTTTCATGCCATCCCACCAGAAGTACTCTTTCAGGTCCCTATACATCTTCGTGCTTCCAGGATGAATAGAGAATTAAGAACTATGAGCCTCATCCAGCAGCTCCTTCTTTAATTCGGGGAGGGGAGGAACACAAACCTAATTCCTGAACTTTATTATCCCATCACAATCAAGGTTGAATTCAGGAACATTTCTCACCTTCTTTTGTAACTCGACATATTCTTTCTGTGCCTCTTTAATCTTCACATGTATAGATGGTTGAACATTCATTTGAGAAAGATAAGATTTTTCCCTTTCCATTATAATTCCAAGATCCATCCTTTGTAAATCCATAAATATTGGATCTTTTGTGATCCTCATCATGGATAAGCTATCATGGTCTTGTCGACTTAATGCATCTTCCACCTTGTTTGCTTTCCCATGATGGTAATGGATTGAGCAGTCGTAATCCTTAATCAGCTCCAACCATCTTCTTTGGAGCATATTCAGCTCCTTTTGTGTGAAAATATACTTTAAACTTTTATGATTAGTATAAATATCACACCTTTCACCATAAAGGTAATGCCTCCAAATCTTTAATGCAAAGATTACCGCAGCTAACTCCAAATCATGAGTTGGGTAATTTTTCTCATGGATTTTCAACTGTTGTGAGGCATAAGCTATCACCATATCATTTTTCATAAGAACACACCCCAAACCCTTCTTGGATGCATCACTGTAGATCACAAACCATTCTCCACTACAAGGCAGTGTGAGCACAGGTGCACTGGATAACCTTCTTTTCAACTCCTTGAAATTCTCTTCACATTCCTCCGTCCAAACAAACTTAACTCCTTTCTGAGTCAACCTGGTGAGTGGATTAGATAATCGTGAAAAATATTTCACAAAACGTCGATAATATCCAGCCAAACCAAGAAAACTTTGGATCTCAGTTACTATTTTTTGTCTTGACCATCTTTCGATAACCTCTGTTTTTGCTGGATCCACAGATATCCCCTCTTTTGAGATTATGGGACCCAAAAATGCAACTTTTTGAAGCCAAAATTCACACTTGGTAAATTTGGCATAAATATTCTCCTTTCTTAGGGTCTTCAATATAATTCTCAAGTGATCTTCATGTTCTTCCTTGATCTTTGAATATACCAGAATATCGTCTATAAAGACTACCAAAAACTGATCAAGATAGTCTCTAAAGACTCTATTCATCATATCCATGAAGATAGAAGGGGCATTAGTAAGACCAAACGGCATCACTATAAATTCATAGTGTCCATACCTTGTATGGAAAGCCGTCTTTGGTATATCCTCCCTTTTGAACCTTAATTGATGATACCCTGAATGAAGATCAATCTTGGAAAAGTATTGAGCTCCTCGTAGTTGGTCAAATAAGTCATCAATGCGTGGGAGAGGATATTTGTTCTTGATAGTGATCTTGTTAAGTTCTCAATAATCAATGCAGAGTCTCATTGATCCATCTTTCTTCTTAACAAACAGAATAGGTGCTCCCCAAGGTGACGCACTAGGGCGTATGAATCCCTTATCCAGATTCTCTTGGAGTTTCTTATTCAATTCCTGCAACTCAATTGGGGCCATTCTATAAGGTGTCTTTGAAATAGGAAAATCACCCGGTATGAGTTCTATTGAAAACTAAACTTCACGATTTGGTGGAAGACCAGGCAATTCCTCCGAAAAGACATCATCAAACTCCCGTAAAATGGGCATATTCTTAATTGTGAGTTTCTCACCAACCATTTGAGATAAATAACCTTCATTCAGTGGAATCGAGACCCATAAGATGGAAGAAATTTCCACTGGAAGGTTATGTTCATCCTTGCATCGATAGACGATCATAGATTGATCTGGAATATGAAATGTGACTTCCCTTCTTTGGAAATTGATATGAGCTCCATATAAAGAAATCCAATCCATGCCAAGAATCACATCAAATTCCACTATAGGAAGGATCACAAGATTTGCAGGAAGCACTTTCCCACAAACTTCAATTGGAGAAGAATTATAAACTTTTGATGCGACTGTTGTGCCATTAGGGGTTGTCACAGCTAACTCAACGTCTAATTATTGAGGTAATTCGGTGATATCCTTAGAAAATTCTTCAGAAATAAAAGAGTGGGTGGATCCAGAATCAAATAAAACATTTGCTACTTTAGAGTGGATGGTAAGTGTACCTTTCACCACATCGTTATCATACTCCACATCGCTGATAGAAATTGCATGTGACTTTCCTTTGTCTTTAGCCTTAAGAGTTTGTTGACGTCGACCATCATCATCAACCCTTGGATTTGGGCATTGATTGGCATAATGCCCCATCTCCTTGCACTTGAAACATTGAAGTGTATTAGGTTCATTCTGTGTATCCCTTCCTTTGTTTGCATCATTAGACATCTTCTTCCCATCATTGCGGCATTCAAATGCCCGATGACCTTCCTTTCCACATTTGAAACATTTACTTGTCCCTTTAAGACAAATCCCTCCGTGTTTTTTTCCACACTTTGATCATAAAGGAAAGCTCATCTTCTTTTCAGTGTGCTCTTTAGATTTTCCTTTGAATTCCATTTTCCTCTTCTTATCAAACCCATATGACTGATGGGTTACTCCAATCTCCATCTCGACTTTGAGAGCACATCGAATGATTTCCTCGTAGCTATTGAAGTCCCTTATGGCTAACGCCCTTTGAAGAATTGGTTTTAAGCCACTAAAGAATCGATCGATCTTACTCTCAGGTTGGATAATAATACTAGAAGCATACCTTGAAAGTCTTGTAAAATTTGCTTCGTAGGTACCAACGGATTCATCATCATTTTTCTTTAGTTCAAGAAACACCTTCTCCATCTTTGTTCGAAGAATACGAGGGAAATACTTATTGAAAAATAATTTCTTGAACTCGTCCCATTCCATGGACTCAATTTCATCCCTTTGCCTCGTATTCTTGATAAGATTCCACCATTGATCAGCATCACCTTCCAAACGATACACTGCTAAGATGACTTTATCATGTTCAAAACATTGAAGAACTGAAAATATCTTTTCAGTAGTACTAATCCATTTTTCAGCAACTAATGGATCAGCAGACCCGCTGAAAGAAGGTGGACGCTACCTCATGAAGGATTCAACAGAATGTTGCTCCTTCCTTTGCTCGTTTGGAAGTCATGCATGATTCAAAGCTTGAGAAAGTTGTGTGAGCATGGCTACAAGATTTTGCATTCCAGCTCCCATAACGTTTGGTTGCTCAGGGGGAAAATCATTGCATTGCCCGTCGCATTCCGCATTAACACGGTTCCTTCGGGTTCCAGCCATTGACTAAAACCAAGAAGAATAGTGTGAGCAACACTAATTATAATAAGAAAACCACATAATCAAGAATAAAATTTCACAACTAAGGTCTTATCCTAGGTTATTCATGGCCATTCCTAAAACACTAAGATTTTTTTCTATGCTTAGACTTATCCTTAGGGTTCTTACTAAGGATTTCACATCCTAGTTTCCAAAGGTTGACTATACCTTTCCTCTGATACTAACTATAACGACCCATACTTTACATACATTGTTAATACTTCAAAATTGAAGCATACTTATTACAACATATAACAAAACCATGGAAAGGACCGTATAGGTATAGTGACTTTAGAAACTGGGAAACATAAACAACTGGTTCACAAAGCGTCTACACTGTCTCCCATTTATTTCATCATATCTATAGTCCCTTTTGGCATATCTTACTTAATAACCTTCTTCCTGACCTGGGGAAAGAAAACATACAAAAGGGTGATCTCAAATGCTCAGTAATGGTAAAAAAAAGAAATATCAATCACATCATATTCATAAGAACATAACTTTTGGAAATCTTAACCTGCAAAAGAGATCATAATTTCATAACATGGGATAGATCATGGTAGTGAAATGTAATCCCAATAATCATAACATAAAACATGAAACTTTGTGTCATGCACACATAATCATAGAGAATCATTTCTTATTAGTCAAGACTCATTTCCAAGACTATCTTAGTGGACAAATTCCATTTTTGAACCGAGTTCACTCCTCGTTTCAGTCCTATTTCACTGAACCGGTTTAACCTGCCGTTACAGCCATGTCTATCTCATGAGATATAAAATCTTTAACCAATGCATTGGAGGGAGATATAGGTCACACCCATATCATAATTATACCATTCTTATGTGTTCCACAAAATCATAAATCATACATCATTGCATAACCCATGTAATAAAAATGGGATTCTTAAACAACATGACATCATAAAACAATTCATATAAGATAAAGGAATTCATAAAAATAATTCCATCACAACATAATCAAATCAATGTAATAATAGGGATATAAACAGGACCCTATATTATCTTATATGGAAAATAATTTTGATAAAATACTTGAACTCCATTCTTGAGGAAAATATCCTTTCTACTTCAAAAACATTTTCCTTTCTTAACATGTCTTAAAATTTTAAACTAAAAGAAGTTGATTAAAAATAAACTCGAAAACTTGTAAAGGAAGCTTCTTGGAAATAATGTTTTAAAAATCCATTCATGTCGTATAAGTTAAAAAAACATTATTCTCGTACTTTTGTCGGAAAAGTCAAAAAGTACCTATTACGAAAAACGACAAAAAATTCCTTTCATATCCTTTACTAAAAACTCACCGAAGGGTAAAATTGGATTTAAACTATTGTAAGTGGATGGAAACAATATTGCATATTGAGTGAACATGGATGTGGATGATAAAATACACCCTAGTAAATACCAAAGTATAAACAATCTCGGATAAAAATGAGATTGTGATATTTCCCTTACCTTAGGTCCGATTTGCTTCGAAGGTGTCCGAAACTCCTGTATAATGATTTAAATAATGTTATTGACTTATTCCAGAATCATAATTATTGTTATTATATCATATATGGTCATATTCTTAGCTTCTTAGTAGTAATATTTCATTTCCACTTGTTATTCGTGTGTTTATAACTTTTTGTTCTTATGCGTGTTTTGTCGAATAAATTCTTATTCTTCTCTTTAGGTTATAGATACATCATTTCCAGAATTTTATTAGTGTAATATATATCATATTCATTCATTCAATTCATTTATATAATCATTATGCAATGAAGATCATGTATAACGAGTCGCATCACATCGTGGAGACGGTATTCCGTACGTACGCACGAGCAATGATATCGTTCCCATGATCATGGAATTGTATTGGAGTGTATGTATACTATTTAAAAATCAATATCACTTTACAATAATCATATATAGTCATTATTTACACCATTATACCCATCCAAGTAAGGTGGTGGTGGAAAATAGATTACACCACGGCGTGGAGACGGTATTCCGTACGTACGCACGCGCGGTGATTTCATTTTCTGTAGGATGGATAGATGGTGAAACAGGGTTGTTTCATACTTATAATAAAATATAAGTATATTATTGATACTGATGTTATTACTTCATAATGAAACAACTAAAGAAGAAGAAGTGGAAGAAGAAATAAAGATGAAAGAATCGGTAACGGACATTACCTCTTCTTTGAAGTGATTCTTTGAGACCTCCTTTTAGGGAACTAAAATTGGTCTTTGAAGAATACCAGTACCTCTAGGATGTCTCTAGGGAAGTGTAGAGGATAAATTGGAAGGTTTTGGACGATATTGAAGGCTCAAAGTGGTGTGAGGAAGAGGGGGAGGAGGTGCCCTTTTATAAGGGAGGAGAGGGGCACCTTTGGAATAACTAAAAATATTATTTTATTATAAAGTACAATTCGGTTTTTAATAGATCCAAATTGATATATTTCGAAGATAAGGTGGGTATAGGTATCAATCATCTCATCTAATATAATTTAGACAAGTTTAGGTATCAATTTTAACCTTATCACTTAGATTTAACTTTAAGTTAGATAATTTAACTTTTATCGTGTCTTCTTGTTTTCTTACACTATAAGGTTAATAAACATACTATATCAAGCCAAACGAACCCCAAATTGTTTATTATTAATATATATAACCTTATCTAAGTCATTTGTCCTAACCTTATATTTTTAGGAATAAAATAACAATTAATAATATAATATTTGTTTTAAAAACTATTTTATGTCAATTTTGACACTATTTAGTAATTGATTTTTTTGAAAATCATAACAGAATTATTATTTATAAAAAAGCTAATTAAATAAATACTAACATGTCATATTAACCTATAAAATTAGTGTAATTCATAAAAAGTCTCAAATTATATTTATTTGGGTATTTATAATATCAATAATTCTAATTTTTCACTATTATGGTAATTACTGCATCATCATTGTGTCATAAATAAATTAAATTATTTAATGTCTAAAAATTATAAATAAAATGTCATTATGTAGTAAATATAATTATATTTCTAATGAATATTTAAAATCGAATTTATCTTATGTATAACCCTATATTAAAAATTATTTACTTATTAAACATTGATTTTAACTATTTTAACCCTTCTTTAAATAAATTAATAATAAATGTCCTAATCTAATCCAAGTGGGCCTAAATGGTCATATTTTATTCCTAAGGTTGTTTTTGGTCGAATTAAACTTATCCAATAGAATTATTACATGTTTAGGGTAATAATAATAACACTTTTACCCTTAATTCCCCTATTTACTTTTAACCGTGGTAAAAAAAAGTAAAAAGTTATTATTCACCAAAAATTATTTTCATCTCATTGAACCACATTTTAGTCCTTGATATTAACCGTGTCTCTCGTATTTTTGAAATTCCACTCACAGAAGCGGTAAAATTAAGTTTTATGAAAAATTCAGTTTTTTTAACTACCACTTAGTGGTTTCACTATTCATCAAAAATTGAAAGTTTTCAGAAAAATACCAAAATTTCACCCTAGGCTAATTTCGATATTCCGAATCCAAAAATGAAGTCCATTTTGAAAAATAAAAATTATAAAATTTCAAAAAGTGGTTATTACTATTCATAACGGCTAGTTTTAATAATATTTTAATATTATATCGTTGTTTAGTGAAACTCGGTATTGCGTACGACGCAAGCTATCGAGGAAGGTCGCGATTTCGTGTAAAGAAAGACAAGAAAGTGAAAGATTCCTTTGATGATTTATATAACATAAAAGTATCGGGTGTTACATAAACCATATATCTTATTCATGTATCATCATATACTCCTCCATCCTATGATCTAGGTATGAATCACACTATAAATAAGGATCTGGTCTGGCTGAGCCTTGTCATCATCATTCTCTGGAATCTGGATGTCCATTTCACCAAGTAAACCATATGTCGCATCTCTCATCACCTCACATAAAAACCTACATGAATAACTTTGATCTGGTCCCAATCCATTATAATAAATTGATCTGGTCATAAATTTGAACCTAGATCTATGGTATCAATTCATTACACCAAAAAACTGGTGTGAAATGATTTATTATTGGGTATTTGTCAAACCACCATCCAAAACAGACATCGGTGATGAATGAATAAAGAATGGGGGAATAAATTCAAAAAACACAAACACGAGGAATAAATCTTGGTCTATTTTCTTATCAATCTTAGTTTTTTACATTATAAAGATGAATGAATAGATACAAATCAAACAAAAAAATAAATCCCCAAATTCCTAACATAATAATATCATGCCCACTAAATGATCTATCCGTTAATCAATCCTTTAGTTGATTGATTTGGGTTTTTTATTGGATAAGAAAATGGGGATAAATCCACATAAAAAATACAACCTGGATAATGGATCATTCATTGATAAAGAATGGTCTGGGGATGTTTTTATTGATAAGATCTATAGGTTCTGTTGGCACACTGATCTCCAAAGATTGATCCATCAATATTCATCCATGTAAGCTCCTCCACTAACTTCTTTACCAAATTCCAATGTTATGAGGCCATTTAAATACCTAAACCCTAATATCCTAGATCAAGTGCCTTACTAAATTACATTGGTACCAAGAATAAGATTCCACATCCCAAAGGACTGAATAGTATAGTAGATTTAGAAAAACAGGTATAAAATATGTTTTATATTACAACTTTAAAGGAAAAATAACATAGTAAATCCAATGGAAACATCTATAAAATCATATTTTATCCCTTCAATTCATTCATAATATAAATCTTTAGATCCTGGTGAAAAGTAAAACATAAGAAATGGGTGAGCTCAGATGTTCAGAAATGGTAAGAAATACAATGGAAGATATCATAAGCAAGCATAAAAAATTAAATAAAGGTGATTAACTAAAAAACATTCCATTTAATCAATAACCTGATCATAAAATAGAACAAATAAAAACAAATTAAATAATTCTTTAAAAATAATCACATGACAACAAAACTTAACCATGGATATTCTACTAATCTATTAATCACTTACTAATATCATAATGAGGTAATTCATAATCCTGGACGTTATAAATATACCATCAAGGCCTCATCCAAGAATTATATATAAATAGGTAACGCCTTGGACAAAAAATCGGTCTATTTTGTCTCATGAGACATACTGATGCCTCGAGGGGCTATAGTGGACCCTGCCTATCACTTAATAAGTCCAATACATTCCTCATATATTGAATAATAGATTTAAAAATATATATTTAAATTAAATTGGCCCATACCACCTTTAAATATTTTAATTATTATCATAGATGAAAATAATATAACAAAATAATTGATAAATTCTTGATAGAAATGCCATTTTACTTTGGAAAGAAGATTTCTTTAAGAAAATCATTTGTATTTGTCATAAAATCATATTATCTACATTAATATCCAAGAAAATAAAATATAAGGAAAAAAAATGTTTGAGTCATAAATAATTTCCAACTGAAGTGAAAACCTGTAAAAAGAGTTTTTAAGAAACTTTAGAAATGATCCACTTTAGTGCGGTTTAAGGGGAAATATTAAAGAGTCTTTAAAACGGATAAAGGATTAATTGTTTAAATAAATCTAGAAATTAAATGAGATAGTTTATTAGTGATAAAAAAATATTTATTTTATAAAAATATTTGTGGTTTAAAATATATTATTTATTGTACATGAAAATGGCTATGAAATTGGAAAGTTCCCTTAAATCGGGTTTTCTTATCGGGGGGAATTAAATAGGGAACCTTATAAAAGATCTATTTCCCCATAAAATAAAGATAAAATGATATGGATACATGTGTTTGGAATATATACATAGAATTTATAATAATTATATAAAAATAATGAATAATTACAATAGGGTAAAGAGAGATAAATCATAACCCGAATGAAAATGGAGGTTTAGGGAGAATCCCTTACCACTTTGAAAATAGTCAAACCGTGTGCCCCATAGAATTAATGATCATAAAATAAAACATTTAATACCATAAATATAAATATATTCATGATATGATACATCAAAATTCAGTATACATACACCACATAAAATAAATAGTGGTTAATAATTCATATCTCAAATAAATAAAAGTGAGAAGAGAAAACCCTTATCTTATGTATAAAAGTGTTCTGCACTTGTACTTAACATCTTGGATAATGAACTTTTATTCATTAATAATTTAATTTAGAATATATTTAACATTTATTTTATTTATTATAATTTTATTAAGTTCATTTATGGCCTTTTTTATGAGTTATGAGATTCAATTTCATCGTTCGGGAGTGTTCTTTTCCTTGGTTTTCATGATCGGTTTACTTTTATACATATATAGAAGATCGTATAAAATAAAAATAGTTTTCCAAAATTGAAATTATATGTTATTAATGAAATTAAATAAGATTAAATGGTTATATAAATCATTTGTTTATTTGGTATGGGGATGAATCATTAGATAAGATGTTAGTGATAATCGTTTAGATTATTTAAGTTGTGTTTCAATCATCACAAACTGGTTTTATTAAATTAATTAATATTATGTATATATACTGGTTCTAGAACATTAAATAAGTTTTAATACATACATAAAAGTCTATTTTAACCATAAAAATTGTTTTATGAATATCCTTTAAGGAGTAATTGAAAAATAGAAACATGTCGTCCATGAAGGCGGTAAATTGGCACCTCACGGATGATGTTTTCATCTTTAGAATAAAAGGAATAAGATAAGAGAATTGATGATGTATTATTCCCTCAACACAATAAAATTATAGTACATAAAATATACTGGAGTTATTATTTTACTTTTTCATAGGTAGGTGAGGAGAATATAAGAAAATAAAAGAACTTGAAATGAAATTAAAAAAAATGGAAGAGGGTTTTACCTCTTCAACTTCTTCTCCTTGAGAACCTCCTTATGGAAAAGGGATTTGATTTTTATTTAGATAAAAGGATCTTAGACATTGGGGGAGAGTTTTGAGAGACTATTTGGTATAAATTTGACAAGAATCAAGGATTTTGAGGTTTGAGGATAAGGGGTGGTGAGGGTGGTACTTATAGTGGAGGAGAGGGGTGTTTTTTCATTATTATATTTATTAGTTTATTATTTTGGCTAAAGACTATGATTAGTTTGAGTATTATAACTAAATATATTAAAATATTGAAGGATATTTCTATATTATGGATTTAAATAATCCATAAATCATCTATAACTCAATAATTCATGTATTTAGCTTATATTGTAAATTACTATATTTCACTATTCACCAAAAATTCAACTATTTTAGAAAAAATCCCAAAATTCACACTAACAATTTTTTGTTGTGTAGAATTCAAAAATTAACTCAATTTTATGAAAATATTTTTCTAAATATGATAAATTTAATTTTTTAATAAAATCAACATTTACTCGAAAAAATAATGATTTTAATATTATAACTATTTTTATGACACTTTGAAAAATTAATTAAGGTCTCATAAAATTATATTATAATAATAAGAAAATAAAATATTAATTTATTTATCTACTTTTGGGAAATAAATTTTCTTTTAAATCATTAAATTAATTATAAATTTTTAAATAAACATTTACATCTCACAAAAATACCAATACTTAATTTATCAATTTTAAAACATTTATTTTCTTATTCCATGATATAAATATATTATATTTTCATTTATGAGATACATAAATTTTATTTATACTTTTATAGGTTATATATAATTAAAATCATAAATAGTCTTTTAATATAACAAAATTGATATTTTAATAAAAATCAGTATTTTTCACTATTCACTGGAAAATAAATATTTTTAAAAAATACCAAAAACTTAACCTAAGTTAATTTTGGCATTCCTATTTTAATAATAATTTTTATTTTGTTAAATATAATTTATAAAAGTTTTAAAATTTAGTTTTAAAAACAAGTGCACTATTAAAAGGTGGTAAAACTACCTATAGAAAAATATAGTCATTTAATGCATATAATTGGATTCATTCTTATCATATGCCTATAAAATAATTTAGATGAATATAAAAACATTTTATTAAGTATATAATATATAAATTTCATAATTTGGTTTATACAATTCATTCTCGTGATTTTAACATCTAGGTTATAACTGCCATTTTAAAATAATGATATTTAATTATATATCATTGTTCGTTTAAGATTAGTGTTGTGTGAAACCTGTGTTGTTGAAGAAATTAAATTTAAAAATATATATACCATAAAATTTTAGGGTGTTACATTCTCCCATCCTTCAATAAATTGTGTTCTCAAAATTTGAAATTGTACTTCAAAAATCAAAGATTGATACTTAAAAATTCCTTTGTGGGAAACCCATATCATAATAGGGAAAGGTCAATGCAGAGGTCACAAAAAAACTAGGAATTCAAATAGAATAAAATTAGTGTGAAGTGAAAATATGTACATGTAAAAATAATCTAACCATCAATATCTGATAGACAGGGATAACATGTTCATTATAGATTTAACCATCACAAATCCATAACTTTGTGATCAATTAAAATCCCATTGATTTCTCAAAATTAAAAGTAAATGGATAACATTTTTGTTCCAAAATATTTTCCTCGAGTTTAGGGATTCTTTTAATATTTAGATAATCACTTGAGAAAATAAACTTACTTGATTACTTTCCAAGTCATAATAATAATATCATCCTTTAGTTATGCTTCAATCTATTTTCACTTAATCCCTTACACTTGGAAATAAAAGTTCAAGATGAATTTTTCATGCCTGAATCACTTTTAATGAATTATATGGTCCTTAAGTCATTAATTAATCCTTTAAATGTTTACTGAAAAAAATGGCCAGCATGGTTTATCCAATATGATAAATCATAATTTAATCTTAATCAATAATATCCTAATCCATTCCATAAGTAGTTAACCTTAAGACTCATCTGAAATATGTCTGTCTAAATTCAATGACCAAAAAATTAGAAGTAAGGTCACTAAATTTAAAAAATCAACTTAACATAATATTATCCAAATAATTTAGATCATAAACCCATATACCTAATATATGAATACCTTTATCACCTTAAAACCTTAATAAATACATGAATTCTTCCAAGAGAAAAGTCTAGGGTTTTCATTAAATCCAAACATCCAATAATTACAGCATAACGTAAACCATCAGTTCACTGGAAACCTTTATGGTCACCAATATTATCCCATAAACATATATTTATTATTATCTCAATAATCAAGAATATATTTAGGGTTATCTTTCCCAATACATGTGTTTTTAAAAAGATTAACCAACAACAATATAGTCACATTTCTTAGTTACTGGTCATATTCATCACATGCTTTCAATTCCTTAAATAAGAAGTAATGCAGTACAATCCTTATATATCTCATGATTCTTATAACCTAATAATTATTGATAAAATACTCAGGAAACAAAATTTTTGAATCCAAACATAGGAATATTAATCATTTCTCTTCATATGTGGTAGTAGAACAAGCTTGACCATGATCCCTTAGCCTCTTTTGGGGTACATTCCTTATACTCGAGACATTGATTTGTAAAGTTCCTCATATCCTTATAGTTGTATCATTTAATATTTAAATATTCTTTCCTTACCTTTTAATAATGAGAATGGTGGCCTTTTTTCTACACTTGAAGCAAAATCAATTACCTATTAAGCATATACCAAAGTGTTTCCTTTCATAATTATCATATGTGGTAAAATACTTCTTTCCCTTCTTCCCTTTATCTATCTTTTTCCCATTTTTCCTCTTTTTCTCTTGGTTCCATTTTAATCCATAAGACTTTCATAATTGTTTCTATATCTTTTTATAACATGATATTATTTCCTCATAGGACGATAATAATTGGAAGGCTAATTCACTTTGAAATATTAGCTTAATATTATAAAATAAGTTATCATACTTACTCTTCAAATCACATGCATTGGTGTGGTTCACATTATTTCTTCTAGGCACCATTTATAAACAATGGTATATACTAAATTAGGTTATGAATCATAATGCATAAATTTGAAATATAAAAACACTAATCAGTAATTAGAAATTTATGCATAGCTAATAAAAATGGTTTATTTGGGGACATATTTAATTTTAAATAATTTATAATGGTTTGTAAAGAAAATGTAAATTATCCTAAGAATATCACCTGGGAGTTTCAAACCATATGCGCAGTAAGGCCCATTGTTGTGTACTAGGTTATGTTGAGTTAGGTCTGATGCACCTTGTCCGAGTTGTTACCCCTAGGTACATCTATGCCAGAACCACACTCACTTGTACTATCCAAAAAGGGATGTATTTTTAGAAATACCCACATAATCTCTACCTTAAAAAGATTCTAGGATGTTCTTCTATTCTTATCCTAAAAGTATACCTTAGGTTTATGTTCCATAATCTATGTTTTCTAAATATAGTTTCCAAAATTTATACTAAACTTCCTATAATACCAAATATAAAGACACTGATCCCAGTATCTTGGAGCTGGTGCCTTACTAAATTACATTATTACCAATAATAAGAGTCTGCATCCCAAAGGATCGAATATTTTAGTAGATTTGGAAAAACAGGTACAAATATATGTTTTAAATTAAAACTTGAAAGGAAAAAAACATAGAAACTTCATTGGAAACATACACAAAATCCAATATTATCCCCACAAGTAATTTATAATATACATATTCACATCCTGGGAAAAAATAAAAAATAACAAAAGGGTGAGCTCAGATGCTCAGTAAGGGCAATAAATATAGCAGAAGCTATCATAAACAATCATAAACAATTTTGGAAAGGTGATTAACTGAATCAAATTCCATTTAATCAATAACATGATCATAAAATGGTAGTAATAAAAATGGTTTAATTAATTCCATAAAAATAATCATATGATAATGAAACTTAAAAATGGATATTATACTAGTCAAATAATCACATGGATTATCAATTACTAATATCATAATGAGGGAATACATAATATCAGACATCATAAACATACCATCAAGGAATCATACAAGAAGTCTATATAAATGGGTAAGGTCTTGGAAAAAACCTGGTCTAGTTTGTCTCATTAGACCTATGGATGCATCGAGGGGTTATAGCAGGCCCCTCCTGTCACTTACCATGTCTAATGGATTCCTCCCATATCAAATAATAGATTTATAAATATATATTTAAATAAAAGTTTCCCATACCACTTTGAAATATTTTAATTACAATCATAGATGAAAATACTCTGATAAAATCATTGATAAATTCTTGAGAGAAATACCCTTTTACTTTGGAAAGAAGAGTTCTTTTAGAAAATCATTTGTATTTGTCATAAAATAATATTGTAAAAATTAATATTAAAGAAATAAAATTTAAGGAAAATTAAATTAGTTTTTAGGCATATATTATGTCCAACTTAAGTGAAAACTTGTAAAAATAGTTTCTAAAAACTTTATAAATGATCCTCTTTAGTGTGGTTTAAGGGAAAATATTAAAGAGACTTTAAAATGGACAAAGGATCAATTGTTTAAATAAAACTATAAATGAACTAAGATATTTTTTCATGATAAAAATAGTGATTTTATAAAAATATTGGTGGATTAAAATAGATTATTGAGTGTACTTGAAAATGGGTATGAAATTAAAAAGTTTCCTTAAATCGAGCTTGCTTATTAGGAGGAATTGAAAAGGGGGCCTTGCAAAACATGTATTTCCCCATATAAGAAAGATAAAATGATAAGAATACATGATTTTGTAAAATATTTATATAATATATAATAATTATATAAAAATAATTAAGAATTTCATAGGGGTAAATAGAGAGAAAGCGTAACCTGAATGAAAAATGAAGATTTGGGGAGAATCTCTTACCACTTTGCAAACAATCTAAACATGTTCCCCATAGAATTAATGATCATCCAATGAAAAATTGAATACCATGAATATAAATAGATTAATTATATGATACATCAAATTTCAGTATTTATACACCACACATAAGAAATAGTGGTGAATAAGTCGTATCTCTTAGAAATAAAAGTGAGATGAGAAAACCCTTACCTTATGTCCAAAAGCATTATTCACTTGTACTTAACATCCTGTATTATGAAATTAGATTCATTAATAATTTAATTAAAAAAATATTTAACATTTATTTGATTTATTATAATTTTATTAGGTTCATTTATGTCCTTTTTAATGAGTTATGAGATTCAATTTTGTCGTTTGGGAGTGTTCTCTTCCTTGGTTTTTATGATCAGTTTACTTTTATACGTATATGGAAGATCATGTAAAATGAAATAATTTTCCAGAATTGAAATTATATGTTATTAATGAACTTAAAAAATATTATATTTTTATATAAATCATTTGGTTATTTTGGGTGGGTATGAATCATTAGATAAGATGTTAGTGATAACCGTTTAGATTATTTTGGTGGTTTTTTTATCATCAGAAAATTGTTTTGTTTCATTAATTAATATTATGTATATATACTAGTTACTAAAAATTAAATAATATGTAATAAATATATAAAATTCTGGTTTAACCATAAAATTTTTTTATGAACAACCTTGAAGGCGGAATTGAAAAACAAAAACACATCATCCATGAAGGTGGTAAATCGGCACCTCACAGGTGATGTTTTCATCTTTAGAATAAAAGGAATAGGAGAAGGTTATTGTTGATGGATTATTAATTCAACACAATAACATTATAGTATATAAAATATAATGGATTTATCATTTTACTTTGGTATAGGGATGTGAGTATTAGATAACAAAATAAAATAACTTGAAAAGAAATTAAAAGAAAACGGAAGAGGGTTTTACCTCTTGAACTTCTTATCCTTAAGAACCTCCTTAGGGCAAATGGATTTTATTTTCATTAAGACCAGAGGCTCATGGAAATTTGGGATAGGTTTAGAATATTATTTGGTATAAATTGGACAAGATTCAATCCTTTGGAGTTGTGAGGAGAAAGGGTGGTGAGGAGAGGTATTTATAGTGGAGGAGACGGGTGTTTTCTCATTATTATATTCATTAGTTTATTATTTTGGATAAAGGATATGAATAGTTTGAGAATTATCACTAAATATATTAAAATAATTAAGGATATTTTGATATTATGGGATTATATCAGCCATATATCATATATGACACAATAATTCATGTATTTAGCTTATACCATAAATTATTGTATTTCACTATTCACCAAAAATTCAACTATTTTAGAAAAAAACCCAAAAATTTACCGTAACCATTTTTTGATGTGTATAATTAAAAAATTAACTCCATTTTATGAAAATAATTTTCTAAAAATGAGAAATTTATTTTTAAATAAAATCATCATTTACAAGAAAAATACAGATTTTAATATTATAACTATTTTTATGACACTTTGAAAAATTAATTAAGGTCTCATAAAATTATCTTATAAACATAAGAAAACAAAATATTAATTTATGAATCTGTTTTTTGAAAATAAATTTTATTTTAAATCATTAAATTAATTATAAAATTATAAATAAACATTTACATCTCTCAAAAATATCAATACTTAATTTATCATTTTTAAAACATTTATTTACTTATTCCATGATATAAATATATTATATTTTAATTTATAATATACCTAAATTTTATTTATACTTTTATAGTTGATATCTAATTCAAATCATAAATAGCCTTTTATATAATAAAATTTACATTTTAATAAAAAACAGTATTTTTCATTATTCACTGGAAAATAAATATTTACATAAAAATACCAAAATTTCACCCTAAAATAATTTTTACATTGTTCTTTTAAAAATTATTTTTATTTTGTTCAATATAATTTATAAAAGTTTCAAAATTAAGTTTTAAAAACAAGTGATATATTAAAAGGTGGTAAAACTTCCCTTAAAAATATTTCCTTTTAATGCATAAAATTGGATTCATTCTTATCTTATTCCTATAAAATAATTTGGATGAATTTAAAAATATTTATTAAATGTATAATATATAAATTTAATAATTTAGTTAATATTATTCATTCCCACCAATTTAATGGTTAGGTTATAACAGTCATTTTAAAATAATAATATTTAATTGTATATCATTTTTCATTTAAGATTGGTTTTGTGTGAAACGTATGTTGTGGAAGAAATTAAATTTAAAAATATACATACTAGAAAATCATGGGGTGTTATAGGAAAAACCTGAAATTTGGTTATAACTGAATTTATATATAATATTATTAGGTCGATGCATTATCACAAATAAAATTTATTTATTTATTTATTTATTACTTATGCTTGTGGAATTTTTTTCACAAATTTCTGGCACCAACAAAGATTATATTTAACCTAGGTTAAATACCACATTATAAACTCAATAGTGGTATTATATTTTTGATATTAGACTTCATTTAAGAGTTATTAAACTTTTTCAAGAAAACTTCACACACATGATATTAATATATTTAATATTTTTCAAATATCAATTTTGGCCTCACCGGGCCTCGGAATCTCACGCTATCTCAAAACCTTGTTCCAAAAATATTATCAGATATATTTCAAATCATTACATGGAAAAAACCAATACATTACACTTTCAAATAGTAATTCCACATGTTTCATATCTCATTAGATATTCTTATCTTCAAATGTGTGCATTAGTCCGTAGACTTGAGATTATTATTAATGTGTATTGTGAGTTGTGTACTTTGATGTATGGAAGAAAATCATGAAAATATATTTTTGTGATGAGGTAGCATACATTGGGTGTATCTTAAGTGATATGGAATTAATTAATTAAGAAAATAAAGTTTTTATCCCTTTTATATTAATATAATAATATTTAATTGGACCTTGGATTGAAATGTAATTTTCTAACAAAATCCATGGACATGGTAGTTTATATATGAGTTTCTTTCCGAAATTAAAAGAAAGATAAATCAATCATGGAGTGTGATGTTATAATTATGAATCCTTGTTGATGAGATATTTGTATAAAAGGTATTATATTACATAGTATCATTCATTGGAAGGCTTTTGGAGTTTGTACATTAACTTTTTTCTTTATGGATGTCTTAACATACTGTTAGATAGTAATCTAGGACTTTGGGTATGTTCACTTATTTAAATTAAGAAAGGTGTCTATGGGGTGACGCACTAAGTGTATCCAGAATCTCATTAAATTCTAAATAATTTAATATTAAAAATAAATTTATTCTTGGTTTGTGAAATAGTGTTTATTAAATTAAATTTTATCACATAAATTAAATCAAAAGATATTTGAGTTTAAAATATGAGAGTAGAATTTTATATTTTATTTAAATTATTCACAAGGTAATAAATAAATGTTTTTTATTCACTAGTTATTAAATAGATTAGTATAAATATTTAGTTAATTATATGAATATTAAAATAAATATTAATTTATAACTTTATTGAATATATTACTTGTGAGATGATATGGATTGAGTTTAATAATCCCTTTGAAATGATATATTTATTTAATGTCATTTAAATAAATATTAATTTATTTATTTAAGAAATGATATTAGATATATTACATGTTAAGGGATATAATAATGGTATTATTATTATTATTATTATTATTATTTAAAATGTGAAATAACCTAGAATAAATAATTAGATAAAAGTCATTTTGTAATTATCATTATTTAACCCTAAGTATATATTTTAAATTATATCATTTTTACATGTGTTGTGTTGATACAACAGAGACACATCCTCTATAATTCTCTCAAGCCTAAGAGAGAAAAACCACCCTTCCCCCCTCTCAAGAACATAGAGAGAACAATTGATATTATAGTTATCAATGGATAATGAAGTAAATCTTTTGAATAATCTATTATAGTACCCAATGTTTCAATAATAGTGTTTTGGGATTCATGGATCATGTATGGATACATCTAGAGGAACCCTCACTTGGATTCTCCACCGCAAAGACAATGTGAAAAAAGTGAAAAAAAATGATCAAGGAGATTACCAATAATGAGGAAAATATTATTTATATTAATTATAAATTAAATTTTCAAGATACTCTATAGATATTTTAGGGTGTTTTCATTATGTTCTTCAAATATTATTCATTGATAACAATAGAAACCAAAATCGGGCCTCTACCCGATGCTTTTGTTTTACACTAAAACCTTAATTACCCTCATAAAACCCATGAATATAAGAAATAAACCACAAATAAACTATATATAATATTAAATAAAACTATACAAAAATGAATTTAATATCATACATAAACAGAGTCTCCAAAATAAATTCCCAAAATGAAACTCCTGTAATAATGGATTCACCTCCAATGATTACCATCAGCTAGTGATAACCATCTCAATCAGCATCCCTACTATGAACCTGTTAAAATAGGATATATATAAATAGGATATATATATATATATATATATATATATTTATGATTATAAAACTATACTCATTAGGATCTTACCCAATACCTTCTACAAAAATTTTGAAGAATCATATTAATGCCTTAGTGAAAAAAATAGAAAAACAAACTCACTAACTATACCTGATCATCTAGTTCCTCATCCACATTGAGGCTCATTTACCCAAATAAACATACAATCATAGTGATATAATATCAAAACAATACATAATAAGTTACCTGGCATCAACTTTCAATTAATAATTTCATTCATTTAATTTTTCTAGCTTTATGTCATTTCATTAGATCCCATGCCCATTTATCATTTCATTAATTTCAACCACATTCCTAGTTTTCAAGATATTACATAATAACCACATAGACCTCCAATAATCATTGCATCAAAAAATAAACCAAACACCACAAAATCATCTTTACCATATAAAAATAGTAATAAAAAACTATCTCATGCTAACTACCTCAACATCATTTCCATCACTTTTATCAGTATCATTCATGTTATTACATCATCAACTGCATCAAACCACTTCCACGACAAAACACTTCTTCACCTATTTTATAAACATAAAAATAACCCTTACTAAAACAAATATAACTATAGAAAGGAATATAGAAAATATGTTTATAGTAGAAAACAACATCAATTAACCATAATTATTCATTCTTCAATACTTATTAAAAAATTCATGAATAGTTATTAATTCATATCAATTCCAAATTTCCATATCTCCCTTTTCATTTATAACTTTAAGTATCTTAACCAATTATGAATTTGATGATTCATATTCACAATAATTTTAAGGATATCATTACAATATTTATCAACCAATATAAGCATAAATACATAAACAATAAAAAACAAATCATAGAAATTACCTGTGAATAATATCTTGATGTTCCCATACATATCATTAATATGAATTCCATGTATGGATAATTCTATTATGTATGTTATATTTTTTATAAATATTCTATTACACCATTCATGTATGATGGATTTGGAACATTCTAGGTTTGGAATACATTGATTAGTATGATATTCTTTTAAGAGATTGATATGTGCATGATATATTGGATTTGTTAAAAAGATAAGATTAAATAACATCATAAGATAATTTGGGGAAAGATAAAGTTAGTATTCTACCTTATAATAATGTTATTAGATATTCTTTTAATATCAATGAAGATTTTTTATTCCACTAGTTTCCTTAGTTGAATTATTGAGACAATTCATGAAAGGATACATTGACCTATTTTGGAAGTGATTCATTGAAGATCACATAACTTTAATAACTCATAAATAACTCTTGTATGGTAATCACATGAAATATAGAGGAAAATACAGATCTTGTGACTCCTTATGATGATCAAGAAATCTTCCATTGGCCACGTGATTGTATGTTCACCGAGGGATGGGGATATCTCACAAATACTATAAAACCTAATGGTTTGGTGGCATAAACCTTTGAATGATGTTAACTATAGATTATATCTAATTGATGCTAATTTCATAACATAATGATATATCTCATATATATTTAGGTTTTAGTGTTTCTATGTAGGTACTCTTATAAACATTTCCTTGTGAATAGAATAAATATTAACATGTCACATATTTTCTCACATGGATAAAGATAATTAAGATTAATTTTAAGGATCAAGGTGAATGGAGAAGCTTGATATGATTCTATTAAATCATGAAAAATTTTGGAGAACATTATGGATTTTGGAGAAGAATGGAACAGAAGTGGTTTCTTGGACTTGTAGAATTCTATGATTTAGAGAATATCATGATGTAAGGGAGAGAATTGTTTTTTGATCCATTGAACCATAAGAATAATTTAATCTTCTAAAAATTCCTCACATCATATTTGTATTATATTTTTTTCATTCTTGAGTCTTGAGTCCCATATGGGGTGAGGGGGGTTTCATGTGTGGTAAAAATATCATATGGAAATCCTCCCCTTATAAGAGGTCATTTCCAATGATGGTCAGTAAACCCTAGGCGAAACAAATCCACATGGTAGTAAGACAAAGAGGAAAATATATTCCAAGGAGAGAAGGTAGGCCATGTATATTGTAATTAGAGTAGGTTAAAAGACATGGATCATATCCCACATTTTTTTTTTGATATCATACATATTATATCAATGTTAGTGTGATCATGAGGATTTCAAAATCAATATAGATTCATGGTTAAAGTTCTCCAAACTTCCCATGAAAGACCGTGATTTTTTTTAAATAGTGATTGTATCCTTTGTATTTGGATCTATCTATTTCATACTTTCATTTTTATATTATTTTACCTAAGGAATTTTAAATATAATGTTGATTTTTCAGTTGAATCTTATCTAGAATTTTTTTTGATACATTTATTTCTTAAGATATCTTGTTCATAAAGAGTTATTGTTTTTCTATAAAGTATTTTATTTATCCTCTATATAATGAAGTGAAATTTCAATGATATTTATACTAGTTTTATTGAGTATTTTCCCAATATATAAGTATAGGTTGTCTGTATTAGGGAATTAATAAATCAGTGAAAAAAGTAGGTAAAGAAGTTAAAAAAATATGATGAGTACCATTGAAGATTATCATGTGGTTATATATGAAATTCTATGGATATTGAGTAATAAAATAAAAATATTCACAATAATATCTTAATTCTTTAGTGGATTCTTGATTTAGATCAAGAAGATATGGATTTCATGAGTAGATACGATTCACAAATAAATGATGAGGTTGATTCCAGTAAATCTAAATTGAGGACTCATGAATAAATTATTAAAGAATATGGGATGGACTAAAGGAGGCCAATATATGTTTAAGAAAAAGTTCAACAATATTTTGTAGAATTGGTGGAGGAGATATTCCCTAAAGATTAATATGTATATGATATATATAATTTTCAATTATTTGAATGAAAATTATGATTTACATTCATTATGGGTGTATCATTTCATGTTGTCTAAATCATTGATCAAACATCCAAGTCATCCATCATTTAATAAGGTGTCATATGCAATATAATACAATGGAGGATAATTATTAATATGATAAATGCATTGTTCATAGAATTTATTCATGAGTTATGAAAAGAATAAATGAAAATTCTCAAGGATCTTCCTTTTGGATTATAAAACACTTCCATACAATGGAAATGGGTGGTTCTTCTATGATCCTTGACTAAAAGTACCTAGTGAATTACCTAGTGGATTGTGTAGGTACACTGAGAGGGGGTGAATCATTGTACATAGGTTTTATTGATTTTTTTATTTCAATTTTAGCCCCTTTTAAATTGAAACCTATTCACCTGTTATGATTAATAGATCTTCCTTGTAGACAAACACAATTATACCACATGCAATACATAAAGTAAATAAAGAATATCACGTGGTATTTTTATAAGGTTTACCCCTTATGTGAGTTATTATATCATTTTTATGTTTGGGATGATCTAAGGCACATATTCTCTACTAGTAAATAAAATTTATTACAAGTATAGAAAATTTATTTAAATTACAAACATAAAAACTCTCGTAATGCCTGATCCCTAATGATTAAAGTGGGTCATCTCCTGACAGAATCTTTAGATATGCATCCCACCAATGTTATTTATATTGGATCCCTAAAGTTGAGTTATCTCCTAAAAAGTTCAAGTTGTTTATACTGGTATCTCATCAGTTATTTAATGGTATTCACAAACTCCTATGAATAGGACTTGAACTATTTCTACATAATAATGTAGTGTGCACATTTTCCTTGTTCTGTTTTAAGTCTAAGAAATAAAATATTCTTTTGAATCATGACTGGATTTTCTCACCATTAATTAACAAAACTTTTCACCTTCTAATATTCATTGATATTTCAAAAATAATGAATTTATGATCCCACTTTATTTTTCACAAAGGAGTTTAGATTCAAAAATTTAATGCATGCAATTATCTATACTAATTTATGTATTCTTCATGAAATAAAAATTTCAAAACAAAATGTTCCTTCATAAAGCATTAACCTTATGAGACTATCTCACTTCCTTCATGAATGAACATCATCACATGCATATAATAATCTCATGATTTTTAAATAATCATAATCTAAGAAACATTTTCACTGAATGCACTATCTCCAAAAATTTCACATTATTTATATGAACACTATAGTTCTTATAATGCAGTACGCGGGTTCCCTAAGAATTCATTCATACAATAGTATATACGAAAATATCTCTCCTTTCATAAGTGTAATTATTTTACGTGGTATTTGTTCCTCATGAATATGTAAATCTCTCAAAATCAATACTACTTCATCTCATAATTGTCTTATAGAACTCTTTCTTCTTTGCATATGGTTTTTGTAAGAACGATGTTCTTCCTTTGAGGTACGGGCCGGTTTTTTTTCATTTTCGGGTTTTTTCAGAGGAAACTAGGAATTTTGGGAAGTTTTGGAAATTCTAGGGATACACACCATGTACTCCTAAGTCTATGTTGTGTGCCTTTGGTCATGTGTGAAGGACATACATGTCGTGTAGGCCTATTGTCCTGATAGAAAGATTTTATCAAGTACACGTCATGTACTATTTGTGCACGCTGTGTAGAGGGGTCATGTATGGGGATATACATGGAATGTTGGGGATTTAGGCCAGGTAGAGAAGTACATGCCATGTACCCCTAGGTACAAAGTGTGTAGTCATGTCGGTAAGTCAGGAAAGTAGGACATCTATCTTTGGAACATTTAAAGAAACCACACTGCATGTAGTCCAATGTACATGTTTTGTATTTATTTTTTTCTCGTAAAATGGGAAGTAACCTTGTTTTCAGGCAGAGAGCAGTGGGGAGTCACTGGGTTTCATGAACCAGTCATCCGGGACTTCAATATCCTCTCTAATATTCCTCTTAAACCCGATTAAAACATAGATTGATCTGTTAGAACCCCCTCGGTAAGGCCTTGATTCATCTTGAGTCGTTTTCTTTAATTCCTTCTCTTGAACAATTTATCGTGGGTTGATTGTTTTTGACTATTTTGTAAATCTACCGATTTTTAGTCTAAATTGGAGGCTGATACCATAGGGGGTTCATCGTACTAGTATGAGGTATGTGGTGCATACCTTGTTTTGTATTTTCATGGACTTTTGGGTGGTGTAGCCTTCGGCGCGCCTTTGGGTATTTTTGAGAGGAACCCATTTTATCTTCTATTTCATATTGAATTTATTGTTATACCCATGTAATGCCTTTGGGTATTCCCTTTACCTATTTTTCTTGAGCAGGGTTGGGCGAGGGGTCATTGCTCAATTGGGGAATTTTGGTCAGGTATGCCAAAATGTTTTAAGATGAATTGTTTTGATTAAACAACTAAGTTTAAATTGTTAAAGTATGATGTGAATTGTTATAGGATTTAAAGACCTTAGTGTTGGTATGGGATGGCACTTGGTTAGTGCATTTCAATTTTTTAGTTTTTTTTCATGTTTTAAAGTGATTCTTTGATTATATATGTAAATGTTGAATTTCATAGGCTATAAGCTTTCAGTTGTGTTGGGAATGGACCAGATATTTCTTGAGTGATGTTGATCACAGGTTGGACTTGGCCCGGATTACTTTGGGTAGTTTTGACCATGGTATTGGGCATCATGGATGTCAGGATTGAGGTAGTGTGACTGCCAGGTTGGGCATGGCCTGGGGTACGTGGATGGCAAGGCCATTTGATACTGAGCAACATGGTTTCAGGGGCACAACGTGCCAGAGATGTTGTGGCTTGGGTACTATTTTGGTGATTATCGATCACCTGTTATTTGAGTAGTGTGCACAAACAGAGACTCTATGATGAGGTGGTTTTGACCACTCATGTGGGTAGAGTCCCTTGATAGTTTTGGTTTAGGTATTATTGGTTTGGGGGTTCTTGTTGTAGAAAGCCACATGGAAGGTGAGGAGCCTTCAAGAGATAGCGATCAGGATATCAGGTTGGGGGATAAGGCTCGTCAAGATTGAGGTCGTGGTCTGGGACACTTTATTTAATGCCAGATATAGTTGTCCCTCCAACTAATATATTTGAGGGTATACATCGTTGTCCCTTCGGTTAATTTATTTGAGGGTAGACATCATTTTCCCCCCAATTACTTATTTGAGGATAGGCAACATTGTTCCTCTGAGTTACTTTTATTTGGGCCTTCCTTAGGGACGTCGGTACCTCGGGACACGAGGTTTCAGGAGGCACATGGTGTCGAGTTACGTGATTGAGGTGGAACTAGAGGGTTTACCTGGTATTTGTGATGACAGTGGTACTTGGGAAATGGGCTAAGCACTCTATTTACTTCAGATATTTTGGCATTAACTGAAGCAAGTGACACTACATGGTGGATGTTGAGAACCAGTGGATGTTGTGTTTATTTATTGCATTTCACTACTTACAATACATAGAGATTCATGTCTGCTTAAACACTTATACTAGGTACACACCATCTGGGTGGTATCTTACTGATATTTGTCTCACATCATACATGGTCCCTTTCAGGATGTGTGTAGACATTATGGTTTTACATACAAGTAAATAATTATCCTCAGGAGCTGGATCATAGTACCGTTTGGTATGGAGACTGGTATGGACCTTGAGGTCATGCCTAGAAAGAGTTTACTTGTTTAGTTTCCTTTCTATATCATCATGATTACTTGTTTTGTATCTATAGTTGGTTATCCATTAGTTCCCTTTTTATATAGATATGTATGACCTTCTTTGGATTCATGATTTTTTGTTCAGCAGTAGTTACACATGATACTCAGCATGTTATTCTATTTACCTTTAACTAAAGTTGCTTATATATTTCTTCCACTGTTTATTGATATTTAATGTGCTTCCGCTCTGCGAGTCTGGTTCAAGTCTACTGAGTCATTTATTTCCACTGCATATTTATTATTATACTTGGACCAATACCATTTTATTCCTATGAGAGGGTATATCCTCCCCACTATACTTGTTTACACCCTCACTGCTAGTCTAAAGCCTTTGGCGTTCAGGGAGGTGCGCCTAAGGTAGTAACACCCGACCCGTTTAGAACTATTCGGGTGGCTTTTCGGGTCCAAGGTGTTACAAAGTGGTATCAGAGAAGTTCTTGATAGGGATTTAGTAGCAGTGTTTTTTTGTATACTAATGAGATTGAGACTTCTATTTTTATTTTTTTTCGTTTACTATTTGTGATATGGTAGACTGTAGATAGGTTGTAATTGGAACTGGGTTTCTAGCTTGTGCTTGGGTGCTTGCATCCCCAAGTATGAGGGATGGACCAAGTTTCCTTAGGTGGGAATTGTTATTTTGCTTTTGTTCAGATTACAGTTTATATGATATCCACCTTAGTGTCTCACTTGGTATGTGATGTTATTGATTCTAATATGTGAACATTGACCTGGTGTAGTAAGGGAGAATTGGACCTTGGCTTAGTATGGCAAGGCATGATTGTTTGGATTTTATAGGTAAAGTTTTAGGGTATTTCAATTTCATAACTTCATGTAAACTTTTTAAAGTGATAATACCATGTGAATAATATCAATTACCATGATATAACTACTTTTAAAATGTGAAAGGTGAAATTCCTGATTGAATTTCGTATTTATTACAATGTAATATTACATGCTTCTAATTATGTAAAAAATTGCATGTGGCATGAGATTTGGACCTAGCACGTGTATGAGTAGGCAGGTACAGTAGTTGAGGTGATTTTGATCACCAGGATTGGGTGTCTTGGACTTCGGTTTGAGATAGTGGGACTGTCAGGATTGGGCAACTCGGTCGTCGTTTTGAGGCAACGTTGGTTGTCAGGACAGGCATGGCCCAAGGTACTTTTGATACTTGGCTCCGTTGAGGGCGGGTAAGGAGGCCATGAGGTCGGGATACTGGGGGAATGGTTTTGGTGGGGGAGAGTAAGGGTAGTAGTTATGAACTACCTTTTACTGCTTCCCTTATCTATGTTATATATATATATATTGTTATATATGTGGGTTGTCTGGCGATTTATGGTATTCAGTGGGTTTCTCCTAGATGGCTCGATGGAGCATCAGGCGAGTGATGGTACAGTGCCGCAGGAGAATGATCAGGTTCATAACCCTGAGGGGAAGGCATAGCATGATCCGTAGGTATAGGTTCAGGTATAGGATCAGGTTCAAGATCCAGTGCAAACAGGGTAGCAGCCGGGTTTGGCAGCGTTCGGACCGTGGCTCGACGAGCAGCTCTAGTCTAGTCGGGTACATGTCTTGCAGGGGATTGAAAAAGGCGCATAGGGTACAGAGCCATCTATGGAATATCTGACGCAGGAGTTCTAGTCATAGCACCCACCACTTTTTCAGGGGTAGGGTGTTCCACAGGCGGTTGAGAACTGGATAGAGAGCATGCAGATGATCTTCGAGCAGCTCAAGATTCCTCCAGGGTGGAGGGTCAAGCTGGCGACGTACATGTTGGGAGGACTGGCGAAGCGTTGGTGGGATGTGTAGGTTCATGCTCGTATACATGAAGGACTGGCATGGAAGGACTTCAAGGATAGTTTCTTCAAGCACTTTTTTCCAGAGACACTGAGGGCGGAGAGATCTCAAAAGTTCTTGAGCCTTCAGTATGGAGACATGTATGTCATGGACTACATAGCTACTTTCATTGAGTTGTCTCACTTTTCACCTGGTATGGTAAGTGATGACTCAACAAGGGTGAGGTGCTTCGAGGATGGATTACAACACACCATTAAGATCTAGGTAAATATCTTCAGGCTGGGTTCGTTCTTAGAGGTGGTGAATCAGGCGATCATAGAATAGGGAAACTAGAAAGAGAGGTCTCACTTAGGTCAGGTGATGGCTTCAGGTGATGGTTCAGATAGTAGTAAATGAGGTCGATATGAGTTCCAACAGGGTAGTTAGTCCAAGGACTTAGCTATACCACTTCGTGGTAGTTCAGTGGTGGTTTGCTTTCAGTGTGGACATCCAGGGCATGTATGGACTCAGTGTGATAGGCCTCCAAAGGAGTGTTGGGCATGTGGACTGGTTGGGCATCACGAGAGGTTCTACAGGAAACCTTATCATACTGTTGGTAATCAAGGACCAAGATAGGCGGTGGCATATGGAGTTGATTCAGGTTCGGTACCAGGAGAGGGTAGTCGAGTTCCAACTGTACATGGAGAACATGGAAGAGATGGTGGGACCCAGATGAGGGTTCAGTGGCTGGTAACTGGTGTAGTACCATAGGGAGGATAGGCTTCAGGCAGTCATGTGTTAGGCCAGGTACATTTCATGGAGCTTCCAGGGGAGGAGTAGGCTGGTGATCCAATGACAGTTAGAGGTACATTGCGGGTGTGTTTGTGATATGCTTTGTTTTTACTTGTTTTGGAATGGCCTGTTGAGGCAAGTCCATTTTGTGTGCACAAGGTGAACATGATATATGTGGACTGACCAGATACTGGTCCGTGGGATTGGCACCACATTATGGGCATGATATATTTATGTATATGTATGAGGTTCTTGGCATTGGGGAATCTATGGGATGCAGGTTACTTGGGGTGCCTCAGGAATTGGGGCATCGAGGAAGCAGGTTAATTTAGGTGCAAGGCACCATATTTTTTTTTTGAGCATCCATGGGATATAGGACCTCTTTGAGGTGGACACCGATGTGGTACGGATACGTAGGCTGTCGGAAGCAACATGGCAGTACCGATGAGGTACGGGAGTGACGATGCATCACAGGAGGACCATGAGTCTAGAAACAAGTTAGTGAAATATGGTTTGATTTAATATTTGGGTTAAATTTTCCCCTAAAATGTTTATTCCTCACCCTTGTAAGGTAAATTTGGGGACGAATTTCTTTAAGGAGGGAAGTTTTTAAGAACCCAGTTCTTCCTTCGAGTAACGGGTCGGGTTTTTTTCATTTTTGGGTTGTTTCTAAGGAAACTGGGAATTTTGGGAAGTTCTGGAAATTTTAGGGATACACATTGTGTAATCCTAAGTACAATTCGTGTACCCTTGGTCATGTGTGAAGTCCATACATGGAATGTAGGCATGTTGTCCGGGTAGAAATATTTTAGCAAGTACATGTCATGTAATATTTGTGCATGCTATGTAGAAGGGCCGTGTATGGGGATATACATAGCGTATTGGGGATTTTAGTCAGGTAGAGAAGTACACACTGTGTACCCCTAGGTACATGCCATGTAGTAATATTGGCAAGTCGGCAAAGTAGGCTAGCCATCTTTGGAACAGTTAAAGAACCCACACGGTGTGTAGTCCTAAGTACACGCTGTGTATTTTCTTTTTTCACTTAAAAGGAGAATTAGCCTCGTTTTGAGGCAGAGAGTTGTGGGGAGTCGCTGGGTTTCACGAACCAGTTAGATGGGACTTCAATCTCCTCTTAGATCTTCATCTTAAACTCGATTTGAACACCGCTTGATCTGTTGGAACCCCCTAGGTAAGGCCTTTATTCCCCGTGAGCCTTTTTATTTGATTCCTCTCCTCGACCAATTTATCAGGGGTTGAGCATTTTTTACCGTTTTATAGATCTACTAAGTTTTAGGCCGAATTGGAGGCTGATACCAGAGGAGGTTCATCAGACTAGTATGAGGTAGGTGTTGCATACCTTGTTTTGTGTTTTCGTGGACTTTTGGGTGGCACGGCCTTCGGTGCGTCTTCGAGTATTTTTTAGCAGGACCCATTTTATCTTCTATTGCATATTGAATTGATTTTTAGACCCATAGGATGCCTTTGGGTATGCCCTTTACCTATTTTTCTTGAGCGGGGTTGGGCGAGGGGTTGTTGCTCAATTGGAACATTTTGGTCGGGTATGACAAAATGTGTTAAAACGTATTGTTTTGATTAAACTTCTTAGTTTAATTTGTTAAAGTATGATATGAATTTTTTGAGGCTTTAAAGACCTCAGTGCTGGTATGGGATAGCACTTGGTTAGTGCATTTCAACTATTTAGTTTTTTTTTCATGTTTTATAGTGATTCTTTAATTATATATGTAATTAAATAATTTCATATTCTAGAACCTTTTGGTTGTGTTGAGCATGGCCCAGATATTTGTTGAATGATGTTGATCACTGGTTGGGTTTGGACCAGATTACTTTGGGTGGTTTTGACCATGGGATTGGTCATCATGGACACCGGGATTGAGGCAGTGAGACTGTCAATTTGGGCATGGCCCAGGGTACTTGGATGGAAAGGCCATCGGGTACTGAACGACATGGTCACAGGGGCACGAGGTGCCAGAGATGTTGTGGCTTGAGTACTATTTTGTTGATTATCGCTCACCTGTGATTTGAGTAGTGTGCACACGCAGATACTCTGTGATGAGGTGGTTTGACCACTCATTTGGGTAGAGGTCCCCGATAGTTGTGGTTTAGGTACTATTGGTTTAGGGGTGCTTGTCGTACGAAGCCAGGTGGAAGGAGAGGATCCATTAAGAGATAGCGATGAGGCTATCAGGTTGGGGGCTAAGGCTCTCCGTGATTGAGGTCATGGTCCAGGACACTTTATTTGAGGGAAGATATAGTTGTCCCTCTTATTAATTTATTTGAGGCGATACATCACTGTCCCTCCGATTACTTTATTTGAGGGCAGACATCACTATCCCTTCGGTTACTTATTTGAGGATAGAAATCACTATTCCTCCGAGTTAATTTTTTTTGGGAATGCCTTTGGGACGTCATTACCTTGATACATGAAGTTTTATAAGGAACATGGTGTCGGGTTAGGTGATTGAGGTGTAACTAGAGGGTTCACCTGGGATTTTTGACGACAAGGGTACTTGGGCCATGGGCCAAGCACTCTATTTACTTCAGATATTTCAGCATTGGCCAAAGCAGGTGATGCTCCATGGTGGCTGTTGAGCACCAGTGGATGTTTTTTTTATTTATTGCATTGTACTGCTTACTTTACATAGAGATGCATGCCTACTTAAAAACTTATACTAGGTACGCACTATCTAGGTGGTATCCTACTAAGATTTATCTCACACCCTACACGAGCCCTTCAGGATGCATGTAGACTTTATGGTTTTATGTGTAGGTAAAGGATCAGCCTTAGGAGTTGGATCATAGTACCATTTGGTATGGAGACTGGTATGGACCTTGAGGTCATTCATAGTAGGAGTTTACTTTTTTAGTTTCCTTTCTATATCAGCATGCTTACTTGTTTTATAGCTACAGTTGTTTAGCCATTGGAACTCTTTTTATATGGATATATATGACCTGATTTGGATGCATGTTTTTTTGTTCAGTAGTAGTTACATGTGATACTCAGCATGATGCTCTGTTTACCTTTCGCTACAGTTGTTTATATATTTTTTCTGCTATTTATTGATATTTAATGTACTTCCACTATGTGGGTCTGGTTCGGGTCTGCTGAGTCATTTATTTCCGCTACATATTTATCATTATACTTAGAACAGTACTGTTTTATTCCTCCAAGAGGGTATAGCCTCCCCACTATACCTATTTACACCCTCGCTACTAGTCGGCAGCCTTTGGTGTTCGGGGACCCTACCCATTTAGCACTGTTCGGGTGGCTGTTCAAGTCTGGGATGTTATAGTTTTATATGCAGAACTTATTTTTTTTGAAATAGAAAGTAGTTGTGAAAAACTTCTTGTTTGTGAAAGTTATGATCTCAAGAACATGGGTTATATTATTTACAAAAGTTGATGTACTTTACATAATAACTTAAGATCCTTTTAATAAGATAGAATGTAAAGATCACATACAGTGTAAAAAGTATCTTCGTTTCTTCATGGAAGTTAAGGATTGCAGATCTCCTCTTCCCTTCATCAAAATGAGTGTATGGAACTCTATTCACATTAACTAGTTCACATAGGGAAGATGTGGAGTCTCTATTTTTATAAGACTCGTAATTTTCAACATCATCTCCTAGACATAGTTCTTTAGTATTTATAAGAGAAGATCCATCTATTTATCCCTTTCATTTCACTATCTTAGATCTGTATTTTAAGTTGTGTCAAAAATATATTGAAACATCTAAAGATATCAGGATTTATATATCCTTAAAACGTGTTATTTTAAAATTCTGAATATCTTTTTATTTTTTTAGTGTGGGTTTCCTTCTTATCATGTTACTTTTTTTATGTTGAAAAAGCTGATGTATTCACGTAATACATTTCTTCCTTTACAATATAATGATCAAGTTCATGTGAAACACATTCCTCATCCCGAACTCCCTCATGATTTCGGATGCATGAATATTACACTGTAACTTCATTTTTATCTCAATGGAAGATATGTTGTTAGGTAAATATAAGCATGCACATTGTATACTCATACAGCACATCACAAAATACTTTCCATCATTTTTTGAGTAACTTACAATCACATGTGATCTTCCACATCACCAGACTCAAGCTAGGTTTGATCATTAGAGATTCTAATATAAATAACCCGATGAACAGAAACCCTTAGCAAGGCTAGATATAAAAGACTGAATATAGGTTTGATTGTATGGTTTTTATTAAACTAATCAAGTGGTTGCTGTTATATGCATATGTTTTTAATGTTGGATGAAAAGTACTTGTTTCATGGGATACCAAATCAAATTTTCCTTCTATAAAGAACTGTCATATATGATATCCTATTCCACTAGCTTCTCGAGCAGCCAATGGGTTCAGTACCAGGAACACTTTGCAAAAACACCCTCATCGGGTCGCACCACACCTATACAGTCCACCCAAACACTATGCACACTCATCATGGGACATGTACATACCTATGTTCACCCCTGTGAGCACTATGCACACACTTCCTCCTGCTGACATGAATGGATATCCTGGCTATCTCTCCCATGTGGTTGAGGTTTCTCCCATATATATGGGATTGAGTTGTCCTAGCTAATTGGCTATGGATGTCTAGGTGGTTGGTGCATTTTTTTCCAATCACTTAGAAAATATATAATTGAAAAATTCCACCATATAAGAATTCAAAAAACAATGCACAAAATAATTCTTATCACCTTCCATATTCCTCATAAAAAACTCATTTCTCTAAATTTTCACCAATTCCTCATGATAAATATATTTTGAATGGGCTTAAATCAAGTCTTCATAATTTCTTATGAATGTTGAAAAAAATGTGTTAGTTCTTCAACTACTATTGAAACATGCCTTTGACATTTAAGATTAGATCAACAGTTATCACTATAACAAGGATAATTTATCTATCATTAAATCCAATTCAATTAAATTAATCCATAATAATTCTCAAAGTATCACGAGTTCATCTTTAATCACCAACACATATTGAATCATTGACAATAAATGAAACACTTGGGCTCAACAATCTCCCCTTTTTATTTTTTTGTCAATATGTCTTTTCATTTTTAAATTCAATATGTGTGCTCCAATTTTATCTCCATTATTGAAAATAAAATGAAAATGGTAATTTATGGTTTTACTCATCTTTTATTCTTCCTCTCAAGGCATTCGGTATTCTCTTACCAATTTTATGAGAGAAGGATTATACCATATGGATATCTTAGAAAAGAACCTTTAGTTTGTCTACATTATGTCTGTGTGGACTAATTTAGTGTAGAAAACAAGATAAATAAAACTGAGGATGTCTATGTTGTTCATAAATTACCATTCATGTGATATCATGAACAGAATTTACTAATTCTCAAATAGGAGATGTATAAAATGGTTTTATCAAAAAAACATGTAATCTTGTACACTTTATCAAACAAATTATAAATTTTAAGTGTAATAAATATAACTCCCAATTTTTTCTCATGTTTTCATAATCAGCACTCCAACTTAATAAGTTCATTTAATATAATCGTGAAAACGAGATATAAGTTTGATTCTCATACATCAACCTTCATGTTTGAAATCTATCCATAATTCCCAGATTCACTGGAATTTAGTATATTGACATATTCTTCTCAAAGTTTATTCCCCTTAAGGGATGCACTCATGTTCTTCTATTTTCATGGTATTTGGTATACTCCATGAAGAAAATATCTTCAATTTTTTCAGTAGTGATAACCTCAAACTTCTCCTTCAATTACTTTATTGTTATCTCAAAACATATAAAATATTTGGGAATAAGGAGGTTCTTCCATTCTTATTAGTTAGAGAGACAGGGATGTGATTCTCTAAAACTAGAAAATCTCTTCAATTAATCTATATATCTCTTCATGCTAGCACCTCCTTTGACTTTACATTTTTGATCATTTTATGGTGGAATGGTTTTCTTGATCTCTTCAAATTTAATATTAGATAGAATATGCTTCTTTAAATTAGTATGTAATTCACTTTAATTATTTTGTTCCTATACTAACTTCTTAGTCAATTCTAGTTGCTCTGGCCATATGACTAAGCATTCTTTTAGTATATACTCAATCTTCTTATTGCATATAGACTCCTTTTTCATAGTACCATTTTTAGCATAAGAAATAAATGGTTTTTACCTTTGTAATTCACTGGTTATTCTTGACCAGTAAAATATTTCATGAATTTATCATCAATATTCCCAAACATTTTATACCTTCCACATAGATCTTTAGTAGTTATAGGGATATTTTTTTGTAATTATCCAACCCTGGAAGGCTAGAGTCGATGCCTTACTTTGTAACATTAACATGATTACAAGGAAGAAAATCCAGAAGAACCAAATATTTTAGTAGTTTTGGAAAACCAAATAATATAAATGATACCCATAATACATTTGGAAAATAAAATAAAGAATAAAATTAGTAAAATCTTATCATCCTTAAAACTCATTTAAAGCATTCCTCTACATAACCTGGGAAAAAGAAATATAATAAGATTCAGCTCATATTCTCTATAAGGGTAAGTACAGCAGAATAAATAATGAATCAAAGAGAATAAATCAACTTGGAATGGTAAATAAATAAGAACACATGCCATTAAAAAAATTGGATAATCCATAATTAATATAGAAATGTAAATAACTATAACACATTCCATTTAATCAATAAGATGAGAATGAAATGCATCCATAGATAATATCAAATCAAAAATACCATAGATAAATAATAATAATAATAATATATGAATTCTGAATGAGGTAAATGCTTAATTATTAGATGTCATGACTGAGGCACATGAAAACCTATATCATCAAGACCTTTCACAAGATGGTTTAAAACTATAGGTAGAAACTCATTTAATTTTTCCAATTGATTTGTCTCATAAGAACCCATAAATGAATCAAGGGGATATATAAAGTATGGGCCCACCTGTCACTTATATTTAAAATAATTACTCATATATCAAGTAATTGATTTAATTAATAAAAAATATACTTTATCAAATATCGTAATTGAGTAAAGAATACAGATTTATCAATATTTCCCCAGATAATCAAATAACTATCAAAGTAAATACCATATGTAAAAATGGTATAGGGTTTAGGCAATAAAAATATCCATGATAATTATATGGATATTTAGTATAAATGTAATTTCCAATAAAAAATGATTATAATAAAGTGATTTTTTCAAGTTAAAGTTAACAATCACAAAAGAAAGTGAGATTTTTCAATAACTTATATCACTTTGTAATTTTCAAAACAAATCCCCTTGGATGAGATAATTCAAAATGAAACTTAAATTTCCATAAATAATAAATTATTTATAATATTACATGTCAAAGTAGAAGTATATACACCAAATTAAATTTAATTGGATCATAATAATATTTAAGTCTCAATGGAATGTAAATTGAGACGAAATCTCTTACCTTACGATTCATTTTGGTTGAAAGTTATTTAACCTCTTGTAAAATGGTTTTAAGAATTTTATTAAATTATAATATAAAAATATTAATATCTATGATATCATATATAGTCCTTTTATAACATATTTTAACCCATCTATTAGTAATCTTTCATCATTTTCATCATTTGGGGTGTTAATTGCCTTGTTTTTAAAGTATGTATTAACTTTTTATTTTTGTTCCTATTAATTAAATCATGATTTAATAATATCAAGAATGTAAAACATGATTTAAATATTATATATATATTCATTATATATTTATTTATAAAAATCCATAAAATTTGGATATAGGAAATGAAATATGTCATTCATGGAGATGGTAGGTCGTACGTACGCATGAATGTTATTTCCATTTTATTGTTATATTAATAGAATGAAAAGTAAATGATATAAATATATATATTTATATTATAATTCCAGTATCATATTTATTTCATATATATCACATATGTTAATCAAAACCATACTTAATACATTCCATATATAGCATGAACGAATCACATCACTTTGAGGAGGTGGTAGTCCACAGGTCCACAAACGATGTTATCGTATTCCCACAAAATAGAAACCATGAAGGTATATGTTATATAAAAATAAAAGAATCATAAATACATTATAAAAATCATATATATCATATAAAAACTATAAATCCATCATTATTCTGAACCATTAAGGTGGTAATGGAAGAACGAACGACGTTGGTTCGTGAGGTGGTCATTCATTGTACACATGAATGATGATTGTGTATCCCATTTGATGGACGTTTTTGTGAGTGTAGGTCATAACCTTGAAATAAAAACATCTAAATATATTTAAGATACTTAGGATATTATATAATCAAGATATAAGAATAATTTAAGGGTTGAAGAAATAAATAAAACCAAAGTGTTTGTTGAAGAACTTTACCTCTTATTTGGGTAACTCCTTTTGGTTTATACCAAAATACTTACTTGGTTGGATTTATTCCAAAAGTGATGATTTTGTGATGAGTGGAAGGATTTTGGAGAGATATTTGTGTAGATATTTTATGAGAAAAATGGGTTGATATTTGTGAATAATTGAGAAGGGTAAGTGCCTTTTTATAGTAGAGGACTGACCTTCTTGTAAATATAAAAAGATAAACATTATTGAGAGGTCTCACTTACATAATGTGACTCAAATAATAATAAAAATTCAATAATAGGGAGTATATGGTCTAAATATGGACATAAAATAGGGTTTTTACATGTTTCTAGGTCATTTTGACCCTTAAGTTTATGTTTTTGTCCCCTGTTAATCTATTTTTTCCCCTAATCGCTGTAATTAATTTTAATTGATTTCACTAATATTTTTGTAAAAAACTAATTTACCTTATTATAAATTATAAATTATACTTATAAAAAATATTAAATCATTTTTTTTCTAAATTTTAACCATATAAGTGGCAGAAATAAATTCAAAACTAATCCCACAGATGGGACGATAAAGCGGGTTTTTAAAGTGAAAATGTCCAAAAGTTTGAAATGTTTTCATATCCAATTTAAATGTGAAATTAGTTCTAATAACAAAAATTGGATTAATTTATGGATAATTTAACTAAATATTCTTCAAAATAAAATTAAAATGTAATATAACTATATAAATAAATTATAAGAAAATGTAGTTTTCAATTAAAATTCATTATTTTTCATTATTCATCAAAAAATGAAACTTTTCAGAAAAATACAAAAAATTCAACCCAACCTAATTTTGATGTTTTAATTTTAAAAATTAAGTTTATTTTTTCAAATTAACTTTATAAAAGTATGAAAATTTGGTTTTAGATTAGGTGTTCCATTAAAAGAGGGCAAAACTACCTTTATAAAAATATAGTTTTTTATGCGTAATATTGGGTTTGTTCTTATCTTATGCATATTAATCTATTTGATGAATGTAAAAAAAATATTTTATTGAATATATAATATATATAAATTTTTCATATAAATTTTCTAAAAGAGTTAAAATTTAATTAAGTGTGAAAAACGTGACTAAATAGTGTTTTGTTTAAACCCAGTGTTTCGTGCATTGCAACCTAACTCAGTATTTCATGTTTAGAAAGCTATCAAGAAAATTAAACTTATTATAAAATGAAAATATTTTAAAGTCTTATGGTGTCATATTCTTTCCTCCTACAAAAATTTCATCCATGAAATTTTAGGGGTATTACCTTCTAAAATATAAGGGTAGTTCTCCTTCATAATATCCTCTAGTTACCATGTTACTTCCTTCATATTGTAATTACTACAAAGAACCTTTACCAATAGAGTCATCTAATTCCTCAATACATGCTCTCCAATATCAATAATCTGTATGGGTTCTTCATAGTATGATAGATCAAGTTCCAACTCTATTTCATCAGAGGTGAGCACAAGCGTTGGGTCTGAAATACACTTCCATAGTAAAGATATATGGAATACGTCATGTACTTTTGAGAGTCTTGGAGGAATTTCCAAATGATAAGTAACAACTCCAATTCTGTTAAGAATTTCAAAGGGTCCAATGTACCTAAGTCTCAAGTTCCCTTTCTTACCAAACCTTATAACACCATTCCATGGATATGATTTCAATAAAACATGATCCCCAACTTCGAACACCAAATATTTCCTTCAACTATCAGCATAACTCATTTTCCTAATTTTTGATGATTTAATGTGAATATAAATAGCCTTTATCTTTGTAGCTTTTTCTTCAACAATTTATGGAACTATAATTTTCATCTCATAAACTTCATCCCAATAAGTTGGAGTAGGAAATCTCTTTTTATATATATAATACTTCATACGATTCCATATGAATAATTTAATAGAAAATATTATTATAGGAAAACTTTACCAAAGGTAAGTACTAATCCCATATACCATGAAAGTCCAATGAGTATGAACTCAACATGTATTCTATTGTTTTAATTTTTCTTCCATATTATCCATCAGTTTGGGGATCGTAGGTAGTGCTCAAATAAAGCTTAGCATCATGATCCTTCTAAATAATATTGTAGAATTTTGATGTAAATTGGTGGTCTCAATCAAGAACAATTGATAGAGGTTCACCATGAAGTATCATCACTTAAATAATATAGATCCTTGCAAGGTGATCAAGAGGTAAATCTTCTCTTACGGAAAGGAAACATGCAGATTTGGTTAAGAGATCTAATATAACCCATATTGCATCATTATTTCTAGGATTATTTGGTAATCTATTGAAAAATTCCTTAATGTCATCCCATTTCCATACAAGAATAGGAATAGTTTGTATGACTCCACTCAAATACTTCCTCACAGATTTCAATTGTTGAAAAACCAAACATATGGACATATAATAAAAAATTTCCCACTTCATGTTATCCCAAAAAAAATTTCCTTCAATTACCTATACATATTTGTGATAGCATGGTGTATAGAGAAATTTGAGCTATGAGGTTGTCCGATAATTATCTTTTTAGATAAAATATATATGGAACACGTAATCTCTTTCCAAATTTTAGAACATCATCTTCACATACTAATTCTGATAATTTTCTATCATTCATATCTTTAATTTTCTTTTGAAAGTTCTCATCATAAGATTGAGAATTATTTGTTTTATTTAATAAATATGGTTTTTTCAATCATTTGAAAAATGATTGATTCATCCCCTTAGAAATTCCCATATCCATCATTACTAGTTCCATGAACATATAATTCCTCTCAAACCTCATTTGGATTAGAATTCCATGATCCTTTATACTCAACACAACTACTAACTTATTTTCTTTTCTTGGGTTGTAGTGTATTAAGAAATCATAATATTTTAGTAGATCGAGTCATCACCTGTGTCTCATATTGAGCACTTTCTGTGATAAGATGTATTTTAGGATTTTATTATCCATTTATATCTCACATATTTCACTATAGATATAATGTCTCTATATTTTCAAAACTGAGATTACATCCACTAACAAAATATCAAGGGTTGGATAGTTCTGTTCATGAGACTTCAATTTCCTTGATACATATGAAATAACATTATCATTTTGAATTAAGACACAACCAATTCCCTTCTTCTATGAATCGTTATATATAACAAAATGATCACTTTCAGATGGTAGGTTCAAAATATGAGCATTATCCAGTATCCTATTTAGTTCATCAAAACATTATTCACATTCCCTTTTACAAACAAACTTAACCCCTTTGTGTGTAATCTTGGTTAATAGGTTGGTCAATTGCGAAAAATTCTGAACAAATCACTGATAGTAACCTTCCAAATCAATGAATATATATACCTCAGTTATGTTTGTTGGTGTATTCCATTCTCTGAATGCCTTTTTATTTGTAGGATTGATTGATATTCCATACTTAGAGGCAATATGTCTAAGAAAAGAAACTTCTTGAATGCATAAATCACACTTACTAAATTTACCATATAAATCTTCTATTTTAGTAGTCTTAAGAATGATCCTCAAGTGATTCTCATTGTCCTCATAAGTTTTAGAATACATCATAATATTACCAATTAATACCAAAAAAATCATCAAGATATTCCTTGAATACTATATTCATTAGGTCCATAAAAATAGAGGGTGCATTAGACAATCCAAATGGCATTACTGTAAACTTATAATATCTATAACTCATCTAAAAAGTGTTCATTAGAATGTATTCCTCCTTTACTCACAATTGGTGATACCCAAATTGAATATAAATCTTTGAAACATACTGGGCTCTATAAAGTTGATAAAATAAGTCATCAAGGCTAGATAGAGGATACTTTTTCTTTATTATAATACCATTGATTTCCCTATAATAAATGCACAAACTCATGGATCTATATTTCTTCTTAATGAAGATAATAGGGGATCCCCATGGAGAAAAACTAGGGTGAATAAATACCTTATTACCCAAATCCTATAGTTGTTTCTTTAACTCAACTAGTTCTATAGTGTCCATTCTATAGGGGGTCTTTGATATTGGTCTTTCATTAGAGATTAGATCAATGAAAAATTCAACTTCACAATCTGGGGGTTGTCCAAGTAATTCCTCAGAAAATACATCAATATATTCCTATAAAATAGGCACGTCACCAATTAGATGGTAACCTTGTTCATCCCTAGATATTGTTTTCTCTTCTTTACTGAGAATCTCATTTAGTAGAGATATTGGGGGTGGATCTAGATATGACTTAGATGATGAAGTCTCTGCTCTAAATATAAGGGATTCTACATATTCCTCACAAATAGTAATTTCTTTCTTCTTATAATAAATTTTTGCATCATATTTTGAAATCCAGTCCATACTGAGGATTATATAAAATTCAATAATATTCATGATAAAAATGTCATAAAATAAATCTCATTTATGTGTCGTAATGGGGACAACCCGACACATCTCTATTATGATGAGACTTCTCATATCTTATTAAATCAAAATGGAAATATCTAATTTTATTAGAAAACTAGGTAGATATAAAAGATTATGATGATCCAAAATAAAATAAATTAGTAGATAAATTTTAATATAGGATTAATTTGTCTCCTACCACATCCTTTGGTACTTATACCTCAGTTGTAGTGATCACATAAGCTTTTCCATCTACCCTTGTCCTCTTATGTGGAAGATTCCCCTGACACTTGGGGAATTAATTTGTATAGTGACCCATATATTTAAAATTTTAGCACTATAAATCAATTATTTATTTCTTCCCCTTGAATTCATGAGCTTGATAACCCTTATCTCTACACTTATAACAAAATCCCAATCCCTTCAAACATTTACTAGGGTGATTTTTCCCGCAATTTTCACAATATGGAAATCATTATATATTCTTATTATTCATTGATTCATTCCCTTTTCCATGGTTCTTAAATTTCATCTTATTATCTTGGTTTCCCTTGAATATATTTATTCTAGAAAATTCCTTCTCTATCTTCATGGAACATAAAACTATTTCATCATATGATGAAAAATATTGGGAGACCGGTGCCCTTCAGAGACTTGGCTTAATCCCTTCAAAAAAAGTGATCAATATTGAACTTAATGTTTCATATTTAATCCATAGTATATATGTATAAACTTGTAAATGTGTTTTCATAATCCAAAAAACTTTATTCTTCATTTTCCTTTATGCTAAGGAACTTTCTCTTCATCTTAATTTTATGCTCATGAGGGTAGTATTTGTCAAAGAATATATCCTTAAAAATATTCCATTATATGAGTTGTATTTCTTCATCCTCCCTAGTATTCTATATCAAATACCACTATTGATTATTATATCCTTTGAGAAAATACAAATTAATTGTAAACCTTTCCTTTTCACTGCATCCCAAGGCTATAAATATCTCATCCAGAGACTTAATCCATTTCTTAGCTACAATTGGATTAGTTGTCCCACTAAATTATGGGGGGTCCTGTCACATAAAGAGATCTATCATAGGATATTCTCGCTATGGAATAGGTTGCTCCATTCGAGCAAGGTTATTTTTCATAACCTGATTAAGATTCCCTAATATATCCATAATTTTCTTTATTCCAATACCAGCTTTATTGGTTTCCTCAACAAGAAAATATCTATATTTTCAATGATTATTGATTCCATTAATCCTTCCAAGCGTCATTTCTAAATAATTTCATATATTAGATTATCTCATAAAATCATTAATTTTAAATCATAATGTATAATTTCAAATATGGTATATAACTCAACATAAATTAAAAATTTATGCATTGTAAATCTTAGAATCATAAAATTTAGTTTCTTTGGGGACATCTTTACTTTCAAATAATTTATAATAGTTTGTAAAAAAATGTTAATTATCCTAAGATTATACCCCAAGAGTTTCAGACCAGGTGCATAGTAAGACATGTTATTGTGTACCAGGTAACCCTTGATTCAACCATGATGTACCTTTTCATAGATTTTACCCCTATATATATTTATTCTAGAACCATGTCCACTTTTAGTATCTAGATAGAGATGTATTACTAGGAAAACCCACATAATATCCACCTTACCAAAATTCTAGGATGTTATTATATAATTATCCTAAAATTATATCTTAGGCTTATGTTCCCTGATATATGTTTTTTAAATATGGTTTCTAAGTTTGCTACTAAACTTCCTATGATACCAACTATAACGCCCTGAACATATAAGATCAGATTCAGTGTCTTACTTTATTACATTGGATTGATTATAAGGAATAAAATCCTGAAGGACAGAATAGTTTAGAAGTTTTGGAAAATAAGAATACATAAATGATACCCATAATAAATTGTGAAAAAAAAAATCATAACATAAGTAAAAGCTCAGCATCCTTGAAACTTGTTCAGAGGATTCCTCTTCATAACCTGGGGAAAGGAAACAGAATAAGGGTGAGCTCAAATTCTTAGTAAGAGTAAGTATAGTGGAAGAAATAATGAATCAAAGAGAATAAATAAACATGGAAAGGTAAATAATTGAGAACACATTCCATTAAAATAACTAAATAAGTCATAATCAATATGTCAAGTAAAATAACTAAAATACATTCTATTTAATCAATAAGTTGAGAATGAAAAGAATCCATAGATAATTTCAAAGATAAAATCTCATGGATGAATAATAATAATAATAACTGAATTATCAATTAGGGAAAATATTAATTATTATACACCATGTGTGAGACACATGTAAACCTATACTATCGAGACCTTTTATAAGATGGTTTAAAACTATAGGTAGAAACACATTTAATTTTTCCAACTGATTTGTCTCATGAGAACCCGTTGATGCATCGAGGGGATATATAAATTCTAGGACCCACCCATAAATATTCCAATTAATTCCTCATATATATAATAATCAATTTAATTAATAAACAATATTCCTTATCAAATATTTGTAATGAGAAAGAAAATGAATTTATCAATATTTTCCCATATAATCAAATAACTATCAAAGAAAATTTCAAATGTAAAAATGGTATATGGTTTAGGAAATAAAAATATCCATGATAATGATATGGATATTTAAGATAAATTTAATTCCCAATGAAAAATTATTATAATAAAGTGATTGTTTTAATAGAAAGTTAACAATCGCAAAAGAAAGTGAGATTTCACAATAAGTTATATCACTTTGTAATTTTTAAATCAAAACAAATTGGATGAAAAAAATAAAAATAAAACTTAAAATACCATTAATAATAAATTATTCATGATATTACATGTCAAAGAGGAATTATATACACTAAATTAAAGTTAATTTGTGCATAATAACATATAAGTCTCAATGAAATGTAAATTGAGATGAAATCTCTAACCTTACACTTTCTTTTGGTTGAAAGTAATTTAACCTCCTGTATAATGGTTTTAAGTATGTTATTAAATTACACTAGAACCATATTGATATCTATGATATCATATATATTCCTTTTATAACATATTATATCTCATTTATTAATAATCTTTCATCATTTTCATCATTCCAGGTGTTAATTGTCTTGTTTTTTAGTATGTATTGACTGGTTATTTTTGTTCCTATTAATTAGATAATGATTTAATAATATATAGAATGTAAACCATGATTTATATATTATATATATTAATTATATATTTATTTATAATAATCCATAAAATTTGGAGATAAGAAATTAAATACACCGTTCATGGAGACGGTAGGTCAAACGTACGCATGTATATTTTTTTCATTTTATTGTCGTATTAAAAGAATGAAAAGTAAATGATATATATATATATATGGATATTATAATTAAATTATCATATTTATATCATATATTTAACATATTTTTATTAAAACCATACTTAATACATTCCATGTATAGTATGAACGAATCACATCATTTTGAGGAGGCGGTAGTCCACATGTCCACAAACAATGTTATCATATTCCCACAAAATGGAAAGCATGATGGTATGTGTTATATAAAAATTTTAGAAGAATAAATACATTATAAAAATTATTTATATCATATGAAAACTATAAATCCATCATTATTCCCAATCATGAAAGGTTGTAATGGAATAATGAATGACATCAGTTCGTGAGGCAGTAGTCCACTATACACACGAACGATGATTGTGTATCTCATTTGATGTAAGTGTGTGTGATTATAGGTCATACCCTTGAAATAATAATATATAAATATATTTATTATACTTATTTTATTATATAATTAATAAATAAGAATAATTGAATGGGTGGGGAAAGAAATAAAACTAAATTTCTCGTTGAAGAATGTTACATCTTCTTTGAGTAACTCCTTTTGGTTTATACCAAAAGACTTCTTTGGTTGGATTTATTCTAAAATTGAGTCTTATATAATGAGTTTAGATATGTTGACAGATATTTTTACATGTTTTGGATGAGAAAAATGTCTTGAGATGTGTGAATAAGTGGGAGGAGTGAGTTCTTTTTTATAGTGGAGGAGTGGCATTCTTGTAAATATAAAAACATAAACACTATTGAGAGTTATACCTTAAATAATGAGCCTAAAAATGATAAAAATTATATCCAATTGATTATATGTTCTAAATATGTACATCCAATAGTTTTTGGACAAGTTTATAGGTCGTTTTGGCCCTTAATTTTAAGGTTTAGTCCTTTATTAAGCTGATTTTTCTCTTAATCATTGTAATTAATTTTAATTTTTTTTAAAGGTTGAAATCGAAGCCTCATTTTATTATTAAAGAAAATAAAATACCCCTTTTTCTGGGTATAGGGATACCCATTACATAGCCATAAGGCCCATGGGAATGAAATCCCATTTTTTGGCCCAAAGGGCCCTCTGGTGAATAGTACTGCTACAGTACCCAGCCTGCTACAGAACCACCGCTGCTACAGTTTCTGCTACAGTGACTCTACCACTAAAATGTCACTACTACTATAGTTCCACCACTGCTATAGTACTGTTATAATTCTCTTCTATATTATTTCTACAGTAACTCAGAAATTTCTTCACTGCTCGGAATCGATCGTGGGTCTTTTTGGATGCCAAGTAGAAGCTTTCACTAATATTTTTGGAAAAAAACTAAGTTGAACTTATTGGATATTATAAATTATTCTTATTACAAATATTTAATCCATTTATACAAATTATAATCACATAATTTTCATAAATTAATTTAAAATTAATCCCATGGATGGGATAACAAAGCGGGTTTTTAAAATGAAATTGTTCAAAAGTTTGAAATGTTTTTATATCCAATTTCATTGTAAAATTAGTTCCAATGAACCATATTGGATTAATTGATATATAATTTAAATAGATATTCTTTAAAAAAAATTAAAATATAATTTAACTATATAAATAAATTAGACAAAAAACAACTTTTAATTAAAATTTAGTATTTTTCACTATTCATCAAAAAATGAAACTTTTCAGAAAAATACCAAAAAATTCACCCTAATATAATTTTCACATTTTTATTTAAAAAATAAATTTTATTTTTTCAAATAAAATTTATAAAAGTTTCAAAAATCATTCTTAAAATAGGTGCACCATTAAAAGGCGACAAAAGTGTCTTTATAAAAAAATAGTTTTTTATGCGTAATATTGGGTTTGTTATTATCTTATGCCCATTAATATATTATATGAATGTCAAAAATATTTGATTGAATATATAATATATAAATTTTTTATATAAATTTTCTAAAATTTTTAATATTTAATTAAGTGTGAAAAACATGACTAAATAGTGTTTTGTTTAAACTCGGTGTTACGTTCATTTGAAAATAACTTAGTACTACGTGCTTTGAAAGATATCAATAAAATTAAACTTATTCTAAAAGGGAAATATTTTAAATTTTTGGGGTGTTACATTTTTATACAACCTATCATGAATTTTTAGCTTTTCATCTTGGATTTTGTGCACCAAATTTACCCTTTTATTTATTTCCAAGATTGATTCCTTTTTATGATTTAGCTTACTTCCACTAACACAAGTGTTTACAGACCATTTGAAAATGTACATAATATGGAATATTCTTCCATAGTAGAAGCACCTTTTTCTTTAGTGCAGCATCCTTTTAAGCATTCATCTTGGGTATAGCCTATTTCATAGTTTTCTTAACTTTCTTCTTTTGATTATACCCCAAGAAATACTTTTCTACATTTCTTATTTACCTTTGCATTTGTTTTGGTCTTTTCTTCATATCAATATATTCATACTGCATCATTTGTACATACTAATAGTTATTATAAATTAAACCACTTCCATTACAATAATTAAAAAAGTCTTCAATACACCCAAATTTTTTATTTATTGATAAGTTATTCGTGATCTATGTATTATTTTTCAGTTCTATGGGATTTTATTTCACAACAGATCTACTCTCTATTAATATTGTCCTTTTTGTAATTATCATGCATTGAAGGATTATGCAAACAATTAATGGCCTAATTCCCTAACTTCCATTAACACCAACAATATCCAAAAAACCTTGATTTCTTCTTTTGTGTAATACTATATATGGCTTTGAAATATTTCTATTTTTTGTAAAACTCAACTCTTATTTTGAGAGTTTTTTGGTTAACATTAATTTATATACATATTCTCATCCACCTTTGATGATATGGTCAACGTATCATCAGTCTTCTTTAACCATGTTTTACCATATTTCATTTTGGAACTAGTACTCATAAATGAAATAATATTAGTATAAATAGAAACTTCTAGGACAAGGGTTGCCTCTTTTTATGATCCTGTTATATATTTAAATTTAGATAATCTCAAGCTATTCTTTCCTCTAGGTTTAGTCTTTTCATAAATAAGACTTTTATCAGATGCATTCTTGGAAACACTTCATTTCTCATTAGCTTGGGAACTCTCAGCTTGTGTGTATTACATATTTTTTTAGTTTTACTTCAAATTCAATACACTTTATATTGAGTGTAATTTTATCATCTTTAACTGATTTAAGTTATTCTTCACATTGAATCTTTATTTTATGAATCTAATCTTCATTCATTTGGTTTTCCTCTAGTAAATAATTTTCCAACTCTTTAATTCTATTTTCCTTAACCTCTAACTAGGATTATTTAACATTATTATAGGTTTTTTGTTGTTTATCCAATGCATGGATCACTTATATAAAAACTTTCTCAGTCACACCCTTTGTAATTCATCTTCAAACAGGGTAAATATTTCATTAAAAAGTGATATAGACTGTTCTTTTTATTCTTCATCTAATGTAAATGTCTCATCCTTGTCTTTGATTTCCAACTAAGAATCCTTAAAATTCATAGTATCTTTATGATATTCTTCAAGTGTATGGATCATCTTAGTAGTAAGGAAATTTTCATTCAATGCTTTCTCACATTGATTTCTTTGTAACTCTTCTTCAACATAGGAGAGATATTCATTTTAAATTAATACATTTTCTTCTTTGGATTCATAACTTGTTTAAGAAGTTTTTATCTTTGAAACATCTTAGCTAATGATTTCTCCATATCCTCATATTCTTATTTTTATTGTGATTTATCATCTTATAGTTCCTCTATGCACTAAAATATGTAAGTGAAAAATTCAATAAGAACTTTATTTAGATAATCTTTGACTTCTGAATAAAAATCACTGAGTGTTCAATAAATTCAAATTCATCACAAATTAAACCAAAATCATCAAGAAGATCATTATCAACTAATTTAATAGATATTTTTGATAGAATAAAACTGTAACTGTTTTTAGTTTTTGGTGTATCTTCTTTCTTCTTCAAATTATTTCTTAGCTTCCTTTCTTTTTCCTTATGTATATTCTTCATGGTTTTTTATGAAACTTCCTTACTGTCACTTAAAGAAATAGAAACTGAATTTTCTATCCAATGAAACTTGTATTCTTATTCAAAATCAAATATGAACTTCATATAGGTCTGATATAAACAACTGGGATAGTAAGATAAATCAAATTAGAGGTGGAACCTTCACTCTAATACCAATTGAAGTGCCCAGTGGATCGTGCAGGTACACTAAGAGGGGGTTAAATCAGTGTACACTAGCTTTATCGATTTATTTTCTTTCATTTTTAACCCCTTATAAATTAATACCTCTTAACCTATTAGGATTAATAGATATTCACTATAAACAAACACAGTTATACTATATAAAATATATAAAGTAAATAATCATATCATGCAGTATTTTACAAGGTTCTCCCTGAGGTAGTTGATTACATCATTTTTGTGTTTGGGATGATCTGAGGAATTGATTCTCTAATAGTAAATCAAAGTGATTACAAGTATAGATAATCTCCCAAAATTCCTAATACAAAAACTCTCATAATTATTGATCACTAATGATTACAGCGGGTCGTCTCCTGATGGGATCTTTAAACTGGTGTCCCACCAGAGTTCTTTATACTGACTCCTTCCAATTAAGTTATCTCCCAAAAATATTTAGTTATTTATACTGGCATCACACTATCTCTTCAATGGTCTTTATATCCCCCATTGAACAGGAATTTAACTACTTATTCCTATTGATATAGGGTACACATTTTCCTTGTTCTATTTCAATTCCACATAGTAAAATATTCTTCTGAATAAGTACTTTTCTAGAACACCATTAATTATCTTAACTTGTTAGCTTATGATACTCACTAATATTTCCTAAAACCTAAATGATTGGTCTCACTTACTTTTTCACAAAATATTTTATATATAAAAATTTAATTCATGAAATTCTCCATATTTATTTATGTTTCTTCATGAAATAACAAAATTAAAACTCACCTTTCCTTCAAAAACATTAACCTTGAGAGACTATCTCACTTCCTTCATGCATGCATGACATCACATGCATGGAATAATTTATCTTTTTTAAAATAATCACAATCTTAGAAGCACTATAATTGAACACACTATCTCTATGCACTGCATTATATTTATTTAAACATTTTAGTTTATCTTATGTAGTACATGGGTTCCCATTAAATTCCTTCATGCAACGATATATGGGAACTATATCTATTCATGTAAGTGTAATTTTTTTACATGGGATATATTCTTCACAGAGATTTAAATCTCATCGAATCAATACTACATATTTTCATAATTATATCATGGAACTCTTTCTTCTTCAGGTAATGTTTTATACACAGAACTTCTTCTTTGCACAATGCAAGTGATAATCTCAATTGAATGGGTTAAATTCTTTTCAAAATATGGTGTGTTTCATAGAATACCTCAAGCTTATTCTAATAAAACTAAATGTGATGATCATAGGTGGTGTGCACAGTATATTGGTTTCTTCATGGAAGCTAAGGCTTTATGGATCCTCTTCCCTTTATGAAAATGGTTGTATGGAACTATTTCACGTGAATTGGTTCATGTGGTGAAGATATGAGTCTCTATTTTCAGAGTACTCTTAAGAATTTTAGTAGCTTATCCTAGTCATGGTGCTTTGGTATTTATAGGAGAAGATTCATCTCTTTAGACCTTTTATTTCACCTCCTCTTATCTGTATTTTAGGCCATGTAAAAACTCTATTTAAAACTCTCAGAGATCTCAAAAAAAATTAATTCTTCAAATGTGGTGTTTTAAATGCCTGGTGATATTGGTATTTTTTCAGGTATGGTTTCCTTCTTATCACACAAATTTCATGATACTAAGAAATATGGTGTCTTCACATAATCTATTTCTTCCTTCATGAGAGAATTATCACATGCCATGAAAAACATACCTCATCTCAAACTCCCTTATGATTTCATATGCATGAATATTATACTGTAACTTTATTTTTATCATAAAAAAAGTTATTTCATCATATAAACATATACATTCACATCATAGGTTCATGAATCACATCATAAATAACTTTCCAACATTTTTTAAGCAACTTATGATCACATATAATCATCCACATCACCTGAATCAAGATTGATTTGATCACTAGATATTCAATCATGAATAACTCTAAAAATAAAAACCCTTTGTGAGGATAGAGGTAGAAGATGGAACTAGTGTAGAAAACGTTATTTACGTCACCATTTTTTACGTCGGTTATATATAACTGACATGATAATCTGTGAAACGTGGTTTTTTACGTCGGTTATAAAATAACCGACATAACAAATGTGGTGAGTAGATTTTTAACGTCGATTATTTTAATAACCGATGTTACAAATCACACGTGTTCGGTTTTTACGTCAGTTATAAATTAACCGATGTAAAAAACAAAAGTGCTGGGGGGGTTTTACTTCGCTTATTTGATAACCGACGTAAAAAACGCGGCTTTTGAGGCCTTTTTGACGTCGGTTATTTTATAACTGATGTAACAAAATAACCCATAGAACGTTTTTTATGTCGGTTATACAATACCCGACGTAAAAAACTGTGATTTTTGATGTCTTTTTTATGTTGGTTATAGAATAACCGACGTAAAAAACCAACATGTGGATTTTTTTACGTCGGTTATAAAATAACTGACGTAAAAAAAGTTGTATCTGATACATTTATAACGTCAGTTATTAAATAACCGACGTTATAAAACATTTAAAAAATTAACAAGCCCCGTGGATTGTCATTTACGATTTTTCGATCGACAGTCCGGCAACTCGTCTCTCTCACGTGGTAAACCCTAATCAACTCGTTGATCTCACTGCATTAAACTCGTTTTTCCTTCATCATTTATCATATTTACTCTCCTCAAATCTATCATCTCAACTCGCATCAATCAAGTAAGCATTCCACGAATTTATTTTGTTCATTTTTTTCCCGGATAGTCTATATTTATGTTTTGCGATTTTTGTGTTTAAAGTAGGTAAGATTATTTGATTTCGAAACCTCTTACCTATTTTTCCATCATCATCTTATTTATCATCCCTAGATCTATTAGATCGACTCGCAATATTCATGTAAGCCTCAACTACTTTTATTTAGTTTGTTTTTGTTTCGCGAATGCCCGACATTGATGGTAATTTTTTTTTTCATTGAAAACTAATGATCTCATTCACCTATATTACTGCATAGAATGGTTATTGATTAAATGTAAAAATTTGGAAATGATATTTCATGTGTTCTTGCTGCTTATGTTTATCCTCTTTTATATGAGAATCTATTAGACATATAATGTAATGGCTGTTGACCTCTATGGCCCTTTGATGCATCGTTATGTCTCATGATTCCAAATAAAAATGGGTTCTGCTGAGGGCTTACCCTAGTATTTTTTGTGGCCTTGGACAAGGCCTCGACAATATGTTTAAGATTTCTAGAATTATCCATTACCTCATTATGATATTAGTTATTGAGAAAACTTGTGATCATTTGACTAGTTGAATATCAATGGTTATTTTTAATTATCATACGATCATTTAAGTAGCCATATTTAATAATATTTAATTCCATCTATTTCATGCTGAAGTATATATTAAATTCGTGTGTTTTTAGTTGTTCACCATGCCTAGTTTTTATATGTAAACCATTGTTTGGGGGGTTGTCCGGGGGGGTTTTCCAGAGGGTTGGGGGTGTCCAGGGGGTGTCCAAGGGGTGGGTGGGTGTGGGGGGCTGTCCAAGGGGGTGGAGGCCTGTCCAGAGGGTTTTGGGGGTTGTCCGGGGGTGGGGGATGTCCAGAGGTTGGGGGGTGTCCAGGGGGGTGTCCAGGGGGGTCGGGGTGGGGGTGGTGTCCAGGAGGGGTGGGGTGCTGTTTGGAGGGGTGGGGTGCTGTCCAGGGGGTGGGGGGCTGTCCAAAGGGTTGGGGGGTGTCCAGCGGGGTGTCCAAGGGGGTAGGGGTGGGGTGGTGTCCAGGAGGGGTGGGGGTGTTGTCTAGAGGGGTGGGGGCTGTCCAGGGGGTTGGGGGGTTGTCCAGAGGGTTAGGGTGTCCAGGGGGGTGTCCAAGGGGGTGGGTGGGTGTGGGGGGTTGTCCAAGGGGGTGGGGGCCTGTCCAGAGGGTTTTGGGGGTTGGTCAGGGGGTGGGGGCTGTCCAGAGGTTTGGGGGGTGTCCAGGGGGGTGTCCAAGGGGGTGGGTGTGTGTGGGGGCGCTGTCCAAGGGGGTGGGGGCCTGTCCAGAAGGTTTTGGGGGTTGTCCGGGGGGTGGGGGCTGTCCAGAGGGTTGGGGGTGTCCAAGGGGGTAGGGGGTGGGGGTGGTGTCCAGGAGGGGTGGGGGTGCTGTATAGAGGGGTGGGGGCTGTCCAGGGGGTGGGGGATATCCAGAGGGTTGGGTGGTGTTCGGGGGGGGTTCCAAGGGGGTGGGTGGGTGTGGGTGGCTGTCCACGGGGGTGTGGGGGGCTATCCAGAGGGTTTTGGGGGTTGTCCGGGGGGTGGGGGTCGTCCAGAGGGTTGGGGGTGTCCAGGGGGATTGACTACTACATCGTGGTTTATGATATTATGACATTATGATTGTGTCGTGATGATTGGATTTACATTATGATTTTCTCCATCTGAATTTTTATTTTAAATATGATTTGATTCTCAGTTTCACTCCATTCTCTTCAATTTTCTATCAACCATGTAGGCGCCATGGTTTTCTTTTATTCAATGGAATTTAAAATTGTTATATCTAACTATATTTTCTTTTAATAATAATATTCAAGCATATTTTTTTAAATACGCATAGATTTGTTTTATATTTCAAAAAAAAATTACATTCAAATTATGATTTTTTCATATAAACTTATATTTGTCTTATATTAAAAATATATTTTTTTTTGATATTTTTTATAGGTAATAATGAGTCAAAGTTGGATTATGGCACATCGAATGAGCAATGAATATGAGGAAGGTGTTGATGCCTTTTTTGAATTTGCTAAACGAAATGTTCTAAGTAGTGACATTTTTTTCTGTCCATACCTGAAATGTTTGAATATGAAGAAGTTGAAAAGTAGAGAGATAAAAGATCATCTGATATGTCATGGTTTTAATCTGAGTTACAGCCCTTGGATTTGGCATGGTGAAACTAGAAGAAATGTCACTGATGATGATGATTCTCAAGATGGTAACTCTGATGGAATTGAAGAAATGATTCGCGATATTGTAGCAAAACAAATTGAGATAGAACCGACAGTTGTGCGTCTATATGGTGATGCTAAAAACCCATTATATCCTGGTTGAATAGATTTTACGGTTTTTTCGGTGGTGTTAAGATTGATTAACCTGAAGTCGAAACATGGATGGAGTGACAGAAGTTTTACAGAGCTGCTAAAATTGAAGAAAGACATTCTTCCAAAAGATAAAGATCTTCCAGATTCACATTACTAGGCCAAGAAAATATTATGCCCGATGGGATTGGGATACAAGAAAATACATGCCTATCCGAATGACTGCATTATATATAGGAAGGAATATGAATTTCTATTAGAGTGTCCTAAATGTGGGACATCACGATATAAGGTGAAAGAGAAATCACAGGCTGATGTAGAGATTACAAAGCTCCCTTCAAAGGTATTTTGGTATCTTCCTATAATTCATCGTTTCAAATGTTTATTTGATAATTCACATGATGAAAAAATGTTAAGATGGCATGCTGATGAGTGGGTATGTGATGGAAAAATACGTCATCCAGTTGATTGTCCACAATGGAAGAAAATTGATGCGCAGTATTCTACATTTGGAAATGAAATAAGAAATCTCATATTAGGGTTGTGCACAGATGGAATGAATCCATACTGAACCATCAGTAGCACACATAGTTCATGGACTGTTTTATTGGTAATTTGTAACCTCTCTCCTGAAGTTTTTATGAAGCGCAAATATGTCATGTTGAGTATAATGATATCTGGTCCAAAGCAACCCGGCAATGATATTGATGTTTACTTGTCACCATTGATTGATGATTTGAAACTATTATGGTCTTATGGTATTAGGGTGTATGATTCTTATAAAATGGAATATTTTCAACTGCATGCAGTGCTTCTGTTCACTATAAATGACTTCCCAGCGTATGGAAATTTGTCTGGATACAGTGTTAAAGGGCATAAAGCATGTCCAATTTGCGAAAAACAGACGTCATATTGTCAATTGCATCATGGGAGAAAAACAGTGTACATGGGTCATCGAAAGTTTTTGCCTATGGATCACCCTTATAGAAGACTAAAAAAGGCATTCAATGGATCACAAGAATTTGATACTGCTCCAAAACCTTTATCCCCGAATCTCTATTTTGAGAGGGTGAAAAACCTTAATGTGACATTGGGAAAGACACAGAAATATGGTAATTATAGACATATTTGGAAGAAAAGGTTAATATTTTTTTGAGCTACCATATTGGAGGTATCATGAAGTTAAACATAATATTGATGTCATGCACGTGGAGAAGAATATATGTGATTATTTGATTGGAACATTGTTAGATATTAAAGGAAAGACTAAATATGGGTTGAATGCAAGATTAGACTTACTATCAATGGGAATACATTTGGAGTTATCTCCCACTCCTAAAGGAAGATGAACATTTATTCCCCCGGCTTGTCATACATTATCGAAGAGGGAGAAAATTAGCTTTTTTTAGTGTCTTCGTGATATCAAAGTGCCTCAAGGTTATTCTTCAAATGTAAAAAATTTTGTCTCATTGAAGGACTTGAAGTTGATAGGTATGAAATCACATGATTTTCACATCATGATGCAAAAAATTCTACCAGTTTCATTGCGTGGAATATTGTCCATTCGTGTTAGAAAGACTATGATGAAGTTGTGTTATTTTTTCAATTCAATTTGTAACAAGGCGATTGATGTGAATGCTTTGAACATTTTGGAAAAGGATGCAATTTTTATACTTTTTCAATTGGAAATGTACTTTCCTCCAACTTTTTTTGATATAATGGTGCATTTAATGATTCATCTGGTTCGAGAAATAAAGCTTTGTGGACCTGTATATCTTCGTTGGATGTATCCTTTTTAAAGTTATATGAAAATATTAAAGGGGTATGTTAAAAATTCATATCGACCTGAAGCCTCCTTTATTGAAAAGTATATTTCTGAGGAGGTAGCATATTTTTGTATGAGCTACTTGGCTACGGCGCAACATATAGTTTTGCCTCCATCTCTCCATAAACGAGTTAATAATGAGGGAAAGGGGATTCGTGGCTTGAAAGTCAAATCATTTTCAGCTGAACAGATGAAGAAGTTAGAATCATACATCTTGAATAACATAGCTGATGCTCAACCATATATCACATTGCATATTAATGAGTTGAAACAATGTCATCCAAAGAAGAAAGAAATGTGGATTTTGAATGAGCACAACAAAAAAAAAATTCATGGATTAAAAAGACTTTTCTTGGTAGATCAGATGTATCAGAGAAATTAAAATAGATAGTGGTTGGTCCATGTTTAAATGTGATAACATGGTCCGGTTATGACATTAATGGCTATACATTTCATACGAAAGCTCAGGACAATAGAAGTGCAGTTCAGAATAGTGGTGTATTGGTGTTTGCAGAAGCAATACATTTTTCGAGTACTAAGGAAAAAAACCCAATTTCTGCATCAAGTGAATATTATGGAGTGATTGAAGACATATGGAAGGTTGATTACTTTAAAATTAAAGTTCCTATTTTTAACTGTAAATGGTTTATCGGTAACAACAGTGTCAGACACGATGAATTTGGAATGGCACTTGTTAATCTGAATAGATTGGAAGACACAGATGATTCTTTTATAATGGCAACACATGAAAAAAAAATTTCTATGTAGTAGATCAATCAGATATGTAGTGGGATGTTGTTTTACAAGGGAAAAACAATATGTTGGTGAGGATGAAGTTGATGAAGATGTTGATTTATGTGAGATCCCTACTTCCATGGAAAGATTAACAGAACATAATGATGATTATGTTGAAGACATGGTTTGTGCCATAAGGAACGATCACGACGAAGGAATTTGGGGAAAAATCCATTTTTACATTCCTAAAATTACAGGTAACATATGTTTATTTCTTGTTTACATTTATTTTTTTCATAAATGTTAGATATTATAAGTTTTTTATTTATTAAAACATGTTTTAAAACAAAATAAGTATAAGTTTTTGTTTGTTTTAAGTTTGTTTAGTTTACTTTATCATGTTTACCATTACATGAATTATATATCTATTATTTTTGTTCAGTGACAATTACTTTACCAGGTTTACCAGGTTTACCATGTTTACCATGTTTACCATGTTGACCATCTTTACCATTGTTTAACATGCTTACCATATTACCAATGTTTAATATTACGTAACTTAGTACACTTTTCTATTTTCTGATTACAGTAGTATTAAAATATTTGAATTTGTATATTTTTGAACTAACGTTTGTTTTTTTGATTTGAAGGATAATGACAAATCATTCAGTTGATCAACCACATGATTCTGGATATGAGCATATTGGTCATACCTCTGGGGAGTAACATTCACATGCTCCTATTAAGACAAAGAGTTCAAAGGTTGGTAAACGTGGGTGCACACGTTTACCAAAATTATCAATTGCTCGTACGCAGGATCAGAGGATAGTCGTTGAGTTTGATGATGATGATATTCCTAGAGGTCCAAATGAAAAATATTTTAAGAGTTTTGTAGAAACTCAGGCTAAGAGAAAAGTAAGCATTTTGTATGATGACTGGAGAAGTGTGGATAAAGCGATAATCTCTCAGTTATGGGAGACGATTTTGGTAAGATATTTTGGTATTGTTTGAATATTCTTTAAAAGTTTATAGTATATATAATATGTTTAACCTCTTCTTTATCAGATGACATTTGATATTCCTGACACTGGAGGAGTCAGGAAGAAATGCTTATCGTTGGCTTCCAGGAGATGGAGGGATTTCAAATCAACCCTCTCATCTGATTTCATTTATGGTCATAGGAGTCATGAAAATCCATGTCGTATATATCCTTTTATAGATGAAGACACATGGAGACAGTTTTTTGAAAGTAGAAGAAAAGAGTCATTTTTGGTAAGGGAAGTGTAAACTTTTATAAGATTTATTATATAAATGATCTTATTAACATTTTGTTAATGATTTCTTATTCTTAATTTACAGAAAACAAGGAAAGCTCATCAGGAGATCCAATCTAAAAATGTATACCCTCATAGTTTATCTCAGGGAGGGTATGCATTATTGGAATAACAAATGATGGCGGAAAAATTTCAACAATTAAGAGCTGAGTCTTCAAGCTCTGGAGAGGTGGCCCCTCCATCCCCTCCACCTAGACATGAAAAATGGAAGAGAGCTCAGAAGGGAAAAAAAGGGAAATATATTTCGGATGAATCGAGAATCGTAGCTGAGAGGATTTTAAGATATATATTTTATTTATTTAAGTTAACCATTTTCTTCATATAATTTCAATAATTACAGAAATGTTCAATTAATTAATACAGGACACTCTTGAGGAGCAGAGTTCACAGGGGACATTTACAGCTACTAGGAGGGAAGATATTTTATCTGTAGCATTGGGAAGGCCCGAACATCCTGGTCGTGTAAGAGGATATCTGGAAGGTGTATCAGTAAGAAAAGTGTTTCCACGTTCTTCAACTTCAAAAGTTGAGGGGGTTTATAAAAAAAATAGAATCCTTGGAGGCTGAAGTTCATAATATTAATGTGAAGATGGAGGACAAGATTAGAGCATCGGTGTAGTCTATGTTTGCAGACATGCAAAGACAATTTCAGAATGTAGCTCCCACTCCTCCACCTCCCCCTGCAGACCCCATTATTTATCCTCCACCTCCTCCAGTAGCTCCCACTCCCCCACCTCAGCCTGTTGACCCCATTTTTTATCCAACTCCTCCACCACATCTTCCTACTTATTGCGAGTTGTATGTTGATGATTCTCAACATCGTATAGTAGCATATGGGTTGGTATATTGTACAGGAGATACAGTTCATCATCAACAATTAGAGGTAGATAATTAGAGGGTCACTGTACAGGATATTATAGATAGATCAGCTCGGGTACCATTACCTACAGATGAGGTGGTGAAATTTGGACATAGTATAGGCCATTTTTTAATTTGTCCATCCAGACTTCTTCGACTCATTACCATAGATGAATGAATGTTATATCTTTTATTTTATTTTATTTATTAATGTTGTTTTATCATTTGAAAACTAATATATTTTTCAATTTATTTTTACAGGAATACTTCAAAGGTAAAGAAATATTGTATAGACAAAAACAAAGACAAATGGCTATGACATCAGATACAGATTCTAGTAGTCTTAATAGATTTTCAAGATATTCAAATTTGTTGGCGGGTCATTATGAGTTTCCAATGGAAGCTCATGTTTTTGGATGTGAAATAAATGTGGGGATTATGAAAATTGATATCATAGAGCTTGTTACTAGAGATAATTTGGGCATCAATGTGGTGCAAATTTTTTCCATGTAAGTCTTAACACCTTTTCCCTGCGTTATATTTATTAAAAATGTATACTTATGTCTGTTTTTTATTAGGTATCTTTATAAAATTTGTGAGAGGAATGAGCTGACAGATGTATATGGATTCATAGACCCACAATTGATTTCACCTGAAGCATGTGCATTGGATGAGGAACAAAGAATTATTTATATTGCTAAAAGACTTGAAAATAATATAGTCACACAATGTTGGATAATGCCTTTTTGTGAGAGGTATGAAACACATCTCTCTCAAAGTGTTAATTATCTTTTAACATAAAAAACCACTAACGTTAAATTTCCTTTTATTAGTGATCATTGGATGTTAGGGGTTTTTTTTCCAAGGGAGAAAGCACTTTATTGGATATTCTATGTCCATGATGATGTGCGGGAAATTTTTAAGAATATATTAGAAAAGTAAGTTTCAATTTATAAATAGTTTTATATATTATAATGAATTTTAAATTTACCCCATTAGTATTATTTTCTAACAGGGCATGGGCCTACTTTTGAAAAAACACAAAGAAAAGGAATGCAAAGATCAAATATGTAAATGCGAAGGTAAATATCCATTTATAATTTGTACTTTTTGATTTATTACATTAAAATAATATATTGAATTTACACTCATTCAAACAGAATTGTCATGAACAAAAAGGCGTCATCAAATGCGGATATTATATGTTAAGATTTATGTATGAAATAATAACAACTGGGACAGTTGTGAATTTTGACCTGGTAATATTTCCTCTTAAACTTTTCCATAATATTTCAATTTGATTTACTCATTATACACGTTAACTACTATCCTTTTCATTTGTAGCTTTTTGATGACCATCAACTCTATAATGCTGAATACATCAAACACTTACAAGTTGAGTAGTCAAATTATTTTACAGGTTTGATTAAATTTTAGTTGTTTGTAATGTAAAATGTAATTTTGAATATTGTCATTGTAATTGTGTATTTGGTAGTAGTTTAGGTTGGATTTAGTTTTTTTGGAAATTTATAGTGTAAGTTTTGAATGTTATATATGTGAATGTTTAATTTTGCTCTACTTCTTGTTTTGGTCTACTTTTGATGGTTTTTCTGGTATGGATTCTGGTCTGGGGGGAGGGGTTTCAAGGGTGTGGGGGGGTGTTCAGTGGGGTTGGGGGTGTTTAGGGGTCTGGGAGGGTTTTCCGGTGGAGTGGGGGGGTATACATGAGGGTGGGGGGTTATCGAGGGGTGTTTGGGTCTGTCCAGGGGTTGGGGGTAGTCTAGGGGTGTGGTGGGGGCTCCAATGGGTGGGGGAGGGTTGCCCAGGGTGTGGGGGGTATACATGAGGGTGGGGGGGTTGTCCCGGGGTGTTTGGAGCTGTCCAGGGGTCGGGGGGCAGTCCAGGGGTGTGGTGGGGGCTGTCAAGTGGGGTCAGGGGGTGCTGTTCAGGAGGGTGGGGTTGTAGAGGGGTGTTTGGGGCTGTCCATGTAGAGACCCGTAGCCTGACGTACATTGACTTTACATTACTTTTGCGGAATACTTAGTACATAACAAAAAACACACACACAAGGATCGTAATAGTTTAGTGTCTTTGGAAACTCGGAACGTAATCTTCTAATCGTGGTGAAAGATCTTCAATATCTCCCATAAAGATCTTCCCTTATTTTTTTTTACCTAAAACCTTTCTTTATATCCTGGGGAAAAGAAAACATAAAAGGGTGAGCTCAAATGCTCAGTAAGGGTAAACAAAAGAAATATCAATCACATCATATTCATAAGAACATAACATTTTGGAAATAATAACCTGTAAAAGAGAGCATAATTTCATAACATGGGATAAATCATGGCAGTGAAATGTAATCACAATAATCATAACTTAAAACATGAAACTTTGTGGCATTCACACATAATCATAGAGAATCATTTCTTTTTAGTCAAGACTCATTGCCAAGACTATCTTAGTGGACAAAGTCCCTTTCTGAATCGAGTAACCCTCGTTTCAGTCCTTTTTCACTGAACCGGTATAACCTACCGTTCCAGCCCTGTCTATCTCATGAGATATAAAATCTTTACCCAATGCATTGGAGGGAGATATAGGTCCCACCCATCTCATAATGATACCATTCTTATGTGTGCCACAAAATCATAAATCATACATCATTGCATAACCCATGTAATAAAAATGGGATTCTTAAACAACATGACATCATAAAACAATTCATATTAGAAAAAGGAATTCATAAAAATATTTCCATCACAACATAATCAAATCCATGTAATAATAGGGATAGAAACAGAACCCTTTATTATCTTAGATGGAAAATAATTTTGATAAAACACTTGAAATCCATTCTTGAGGAAAATATCCTGTCTACTTCAAAAACATTTTCCTTTCTTAACATGTCTTACAATTTAAAACTAAAAGAAGTTGATTAAAAATAAACTTGAAAACTTGTAAAGGAAGCTTCTTGGAAATAATGTTTTAAAAATCCATTCATGTCGTATAAGTTAAAAAAAACATTCTTCGTACTTTTGTCGGAAAAGTCAAAAAGTACCTCGTACGAAAAACGACAAAAGATTCCTTTCATATCTTTTAATAAAACTCACCAAAGGGTAAAATAGGTTTTAAACAATTTTAGGTGGATGGAAATAATATTACATAATGAGGGAACATGGATGTGGATGATAAAATACACCCCAGTAAATACCAAAGTATAAACAATCTCGGATAAAAATGAGATTGTGATATTTCCCTTACCTTAGGTCCGATTTGCTTCGTATGTGTCCGAACCTCCTGTATAATGATTTAAATAATGTCATTGACTTATTACAGAATCATATTCATTGTTATGATATCATATATGGTTCACTTATGACATTATATTACCCGTTCTTTTGTAAATTCCATGTTAAAGAAGCGTTTTGGGTAAAATCGTTTCATTTATCGTAGGTGTTTTGACTTGTTGTTCTTGACATCATTATTACTTATATCATGATTTACTCACTTCCAGAATATAAAATATGATTTATATATCATATATATTCAGTATATATATATATATAATAGGTAGATAAATAAAATGAAAAACACCGTTCATGGAGACGGTAGTCCGTACGTACGCATGAACGCTGTTTTCCTTTCCTTATTGTCTTGAAATGGAAGTAAGTAGATGACATACATATGTATATATATACATAAATCCAGTAGCTTTATAATGTCATATATTTCATTATTATTTCTTATATATACATTATAATCATTCTTAAATGGTTAACATGGAGAATGAATCTCATCGCGTCGTGGAGACGGTAGTCCGTACGTACGCACGAGCGATGATATCATTTCTATAAATATTGAATTGAATTGGAGTGGATTATACAATATATCAGAATCAATATGATGTTGTAATAACTATGTATATTTATTCTTTACACCATTATACCCATCCATGTAAGGTGGTGGTGGAAAATAGATTACACCACGGCGTGGAGACGGTATTCCGTACGTACGCACGCGCGGTGATTTCTTTTTCCGTAGGATAGATAGAAGGTGAATTAGAGTTGTTTCATATTTATAATAACATATCAGTATATAAGAAATACTGATGTTATTACTTTATCATGAAACAACTAAAGAAGAAGAAGTTGAAGAAGAAAGAAATTGAAAAGATCGATAATGGATATTACCTCTTCTTTGAAACGCTTCTTTGAATCCTCCACTTAGGGAACTAATATTGGTCTTTGAAGAAGACCAAGACCTCTAGGATTATTCTAGGGAAGTGGAGAAGGTATTTTGGCAGGGGTTGGCCGAGCTTTAGTGCTCAAATTGGTGTGAGGAGGAGGGGGAGGAGGTGCCCTTTTATAAGGGAGGAGAGGGGCACCTTAGGAATATCTCAAAATATTATTTTATATTAAAGTCAAAATCGGTTTATAATGGTTCCAAAGGGTCTTATTTCTAAGCTAAAGTGGGGATGGGTCGAAATCCTATCAACCAATAGGATTTAGACAAGTTTAGGGTATTATTTTAACCTTATCAATTAGATTTAACTCTAAGTTAATTAATTTAACTTTTACCGTGTCTTTTTGTTTTCTTTCACTATATGGTTAATACACTTACTATAACATGCCAAAAGAACCCCAAATTGTGTATTATTAATATATATATCCTTATCTAAGTCATTTGGCCGAACCTTAGATTTTTAGGAATAAAATAACAATTAATAATATAATATTTGATTTAAAAACTATTTTGTGTCAATTTTGACACTATTTGATATATGATTTTTGTGAAAGTCATAAAAGAATTATATGTTCGAACCAAGTTGATTAAATCAACATTAATATATCATAGTAACCTATAAAATTAGTGGAATTCATAAAAAGTCTCAAATTACATTTATTTTGGTGTTTATAACATCAATTATGTCAATATTTCATTAATAAGATAATTACTGCATCATCATTGTGTCATAAATAAATTAATTTATTTAAAGTCTAAAAATTATAAATAAAATATAATTATGTAGGAAATCTTTTTATATTTCTAATGAATATTTACAATTGAATTTATCTTATGTATAACCCCATATTAAAAATGATTTACTTATTAAACTTTGATTTTAACTATTTTAACCCTTCTTTAAATAAATTAATAATAAATGTCCTAATCTAATCCAAGTGGGCCTAAATGGTCATATTATATTCATAAGGTTGTTTTTGGTCGAATTACACTTATCCAATAGAATTAGGACATGTGTTAGGGTAATAGTAATATCATATTTACCCTTAGTTACCCTATTTACTATTAACCGCGGTAAAAAAAAGTAAAAAGTTACTATTCACCAAAAATTATTTTTATCTCATTGAACCACATTTTACTTACTGATATCAACCGTGTCTGTCGGATTTTCGAAATTCCATTCACAGAAGCGGTAAAATTAAGTTTTATGAAAAATTCAGTTTTTAACCTACCACTTAGTGGTTTCACTATTCATCAAAAATTGAAGTTTTTCAGAAAAATGCCAAAATTTCATCCTAAGCTATATTTCATATTCCGAATTCAAAAATGAAGTCTATTTTACCAAATTCATAACATAGAAGTTGCATTAATTAATTTTATAATTAAATCCCGCTGTTAAAACAAATAGCGTGTTTTTAAGAAACAATATCTATCAAAAGATTGACACTTGATTATGTCTGGTTTAAATATGAAATTACATTAAATGACCAACATTGTATTAAATTGTAAAAATATATTCTAAATATACTTTAAAACCACTCAAATTAATAATTTATCACTATTAATTATTTCGATTAAAAAAGTTGTTTTTAATTATAATTTAGTAATTTTCACTTTTCATCAGAATATGAAAGTTATCCGAAAAGTACCAAAATTTCACCTTAGGCTAAATTCGATACTCCGAATCCAAAAATGAAGTTCATTTTGAAAAATAAGATTTACAGAATTTTAAAAAGTGGTTATTACTATTCATACCGGCTAGTTTTAATAATATTTTAATAGCATATCGTTGTTTAGTAAAACTCGGTATTGCGTATTACACACGCTATCGAGGAAGGTCGCGATTGCGTGTAATGCAAGGCAAGTCAAGGATGCGTGTTGTGCAAGCTCCTTTTGGTGTAGCGTACAACACAAGACATTAATAAAATTAAAAAGAATATTTTTTTATAAAATCTTGGGTTGTTACATTCTACCCCCCTTAAAATGAATTTCACCCTCGAAATTCGTCGGGGTTATAAATGGTTTACTATTTGAAAGTTTCTTTAATAGAAACCCACATCGTAAAAAGGAATATCAAAACCAATCTTTAAAAACAAAAGTATGAAACGTAACGGTTACCCAAATAAACTAATCATTGGGTTTCCACATAGGTGAAAATATGGATATGGAAGAGAAATCTAACCATCATGTTCTGATGGAGAGTGGTAGAGAACATGGCTATGGAAAAGCCAATAATCACAAATCCATAAATTTGTGACGATCTAAGGTACCATCCGATTCATCAGGTATAAGATCACTAGGACAACATTTTTGGTTTTCAAGATCATTTCCCTAAAGTTGAAAATTTGAATTGGAATAAATACTTTCTTTATTTTGGTACAATCTCACTATTGTTCGTGCCTAGAACAATTTCCACTTCATCTCTTAAATAAATGAAGTTGAATTTGTTATTCGTGAAGTGTTAGCAGATCATGTGATAGAATGACGGGTCATTCCATCTGTCTCAAATAAAAGGCTAGCAAAAATTATATACATAAGTCGATCTATAGTGAGATTAATCATATATAGTTCCTAAAATGGACTTATACTTCATATATCATACTGCTTAATATAATAAAACTAGTTTCTACTAAACAGGGACTTCCTGTAGGCCTGTGGTAGGCGATAAAGGCCAGTCGCACTTCGGTTGTGGGTTCGATTCCCACAGCCTTGTCCGAAGCGATGGGCTGTCACCCGTCCTGCAGGTTGTCCTTTTTCTAAAACTATATTACTATAACATCCCATAAATAATATCGAAAAAACTTCTATCCTTAAACAATACTAACTTTTGTCCAACATAATCCATTCCAATCTTTAGGATTATCCATAATACTGCAATCCACTCTCATAACATAGTGAAAATGATTACCAGAGATTTAATACCATCGCCAATTCCCATATATCATAAGATATGTTTTTTTGGTTACATTCCAAACATTCAAAGTCCTTAATCATGTATTCTCTTGAATACCTTTGTGAAAACATGAATGCAGTTAAAAGTTAACACCTTCCACATACTAAAATCCTCAAAATTCTATATACTCAAACCATGATATCACTTAGTCCTTATATCAATCATGAGCTCATGAATACAATCAAACATCTCATTATCGTCTTATCCCTTCATTATGCACATATCATCTACATTCCAAAAATATCTGAATAACCTTTCATGGATACTTGTACCATTAATCATATACTTTCAAAACTCAAGGAAAGACAATAGTGTAACAATCCTTAGATGTCTTTTTATTCCATAGTACCATGAGATTACTTATACAACATTACACGTGATAAACATGTAATCATTCCACTAAATTCTTAAACCATTGACCGAGATTCAACAATTCTTTCATCTCACATATCATTTGTAGTCTCATCATCATCATCCACATAAATACTACCCATATGACCATACTGATTCTCTTCATGAGTCTTTCCCTTAGGGCATTTGTTTGCATAATGCCCATACATTCCACATTTAAAACACTTAACCATTTTTGATGTCGTAGCAATACCATTATCCTCATCCATGGTGTTAACCGAACCTTTTCCTTTGCACTTAATTGCTTTGTGTCCTTCTTTTCCACACCCAAAGCATCTTCCAGTTCCCTTGAAACATTCTCCTTGATGCCTCTTCCCACATGATTTACATAGGGGAAATTGAACTTTCTTTCCTCTATGATCATCATGAAACTCCATCTTTCTCTTATTAGCCGAGTCAGGAAACTTACCAAATTTTACTTTATTGATCATATTATGAGATTGCTGATTCGGCATAATAATGATCTTTGGACTTCCAAATCCCATTTCATTTGGTTTCTCATGAAGAATATCATTCCATTTTCCATCATATCCTCCATTGTCGTGAATCATCTTATTTCCAGCCATTTTCTAAAACCCAAAAAGAATAGTGTGAGAGGCAAAAATCATGCTAGGGAAAACAACATAATAAAGGGGGAGTACCTTCAATATCTAACATCTTAGGTTTAATTCTATGATCGTTAGCGTATTTCTAGTACTATAACTTATACGTCTACTTAACCTTAGGGACATCCCTAGACATACCGTAGAAATATCTCTAGGGATCTCACTAACGTTTTCGCATCCTAGTTTCCAAAGGTTGACTAAACCTTTCCTCTGATACCAACTGTAGAGACCCGTAGCCTGACGTACATTGACTTTACATTACTTTTGCGGAATACTTAGTACATAACAAAAAACACACACACAAGGATCGTAATAGTTTAGTGTCTTTGGAAACTCGGAACGTAATCTTCTAATCGTGGTGAAAGATCTTCAATATCTCCCATAAAGATCTTCCCTTCTTCTTTTTTTACCTAAAACCTTTCTTTATATCCTGGGGAAAAGAAAACATAAAAGGGTGAGCTCAAATGCTCAGTAAGGGTAAACAAAAGAAATATCAATCACATCATATTCATAAGAACATAACATTTTGGAAATCATAACCTGTAAAAGAGAGCATAATTTCATAACATGGGATAAATCATGGCAGTGAAATGTAATCACAATAATCATAAATTAAAACATGAAACTTTGTGGCATTCACACATAATCATAGAGAATCATTTATTGTTAGTCAAGACTCATTGCCAAGACTATCTTAGTGGACAAAGTCCCTTTCTGAATCGAGTAACCCTCGTTTCAGTCCTTTTTCACTGAACCGGTATAACCTACCGTTCCAGCCCTGTCTATCTCATGAGATATAAAATCTTTACCCAATGCATTGGAGGGAGATATAGGTCCCACCCATCTCATAATGATACCATTCTTATGTGTGCCACAAAATCATAAATCATACATCATTGCATAACCCATGTAATAAAAATGGGATTCTTAAACAACATGACATCATAAAACAATTCATATTAGAAAAAGGAATTCATAAAAATATTTCCATCACAACATAATCAAATCCATGTAATAATAGGGATAGAAACATAACCCTTTATTATCTTAGATGGAAAATAATTTTGATAAAACACTTGAAATCCATTCTTGAGGAAAATATCTTGTCTACTTCAAAAACATTTTCCTTTCTTAACATGTCTTACAATTTAAAACTAAAAGAAGTTGATTAAAAATAAACTTGAAAACTTGTAAAGGAAGCTTCTTGGAAATAATGTTTTAAAAATCCATTCATGCCGTATAAGTTAGAAAAACATTCTTCGTACTTTTGTCGGAAAAGTCAAAAAGTACCTCGTACGAAAAACGACAAAAGATTCCTTTCATATCTTTTACTAAAAACTCACCAAAGGGTAAAATAGGTTTTAAACAATTTTAGGTGGATGGAAATAATATTACATAATGAGGGAACATGGATGTGGATGATAAAATACACCCCAGTAAATACCAAAGTATAAACAATCTCGGATAAAAATGAGATTGTGATATTTCCCTTACCTTAGGTCCGATTTGCTTCGTATGTGTCCGAACCTCCTGTATAATGATTTAAATAATGTCATTGACTTATTACAGAATCATATTCATTGTTATGATATCATATATGGTTCACTTATGACATTATATTACCCGTTCTTTTGTAAATTCCATGTTAAAGAAGCGTTTTGGGTAAAATCGTTTCATTTATCGTAGGTGTTTTGACTTGTTGTTCTTGACATCATTATTACTTATATCATGATTTACTCACTTCCAGAATATAAAATATGATTTATATATCATATATATTCAGTATATATATATATATAATAGGTAGATAAATAAAATGAAAAACACCGTTCATGGAGACGGTAGTCCGTACGTACGCATGAACGCTGTTTTCCTTTCCTTATTGTCTTGAAATGGAAGTAAGTAGATGACATACATATGTATATATATACATAAATCCAGTAGCTTTATAATGTCATATATTTCATTATTATTTCTTATATATACATTATAATCATTCTTAAATGGTTAACATGGAGAATGAATCTCATCGCGTCGTGGAGACGGTAGTCCGTACGTACGCACGAGCGATTATATCATTTCTATAAATATTGAATTGAATTGGAGTGGATTATACAATATATCAGAATCAATATGATGTTGTAATAACTATGTATAGTTATTCTTTACACCATTATACCCATCCATGTAAGGTGGTGGTGGAAAATAGATTACACCACGGCGTGGAGACGGTATTCCGTACGTACGCACGCGCGGTGATTTCTTTTTCCATAGGATAGATAGAAGGTGAATTAGAGTTGTTTCATATTTATAATAACATATCAGTATATAATAAATACTGATGTTATTACTTTATCATGAAACAACTAAAGAAGAAGAAGTTGAAGAAGAAAGAAATTGAAAAGATCAGTAATGGATATTACCTCTTCTTTGAAACGCTTCTTTGAATCCTCCACTTAGGGAACTAAGATTGGTCTTTGAAGAAGACCAAGACCTCTAGGATTATTCTAGGGAAGTGGAGAAGGGATTTTGGCAGGGTTTGGCCGAGCTTGAGTGCTCAAATTGGTGTGAGGAGGAGGGGGAGGAGGTGCCCTTTTATAAGGGAGGAGAGGGGCACCTTAGGAATATCTCAAAATATTATTTTATATTAAAGTCAAAATCGGTTTATAATGGTTCCAAAGGGTCTTATTTCGAAGATAAAGTGGGGATGGGTCGAAATCCTATCAACCAATAGGATTTAGACAAGTTTAGGGTATTATTTTAACCTTATCAATTAGATTTAACTCTAAGTTAATTAATTTAACTTTTACCGTGTCTTTTTGTTTTCTTTCACTATATGGTTAATACACTTACTATAACATTCCAAACGAACCCCAAATTGTTTATTATTAATATATATATCCTTATCTAAGTCATTTGGCCGAACCTTAGATTTTTTGGAATAAAATAACAATTAATAATATAATATTTGATTTAAAAACTATTTTGTGTCAATTTTGACACTATTTGATATATGATTTTTGTGAAAGTCATAACAGAATTATATGTTCGAACCAAGTTGATTAAATCAACATTAATATATCATAGTAACCTAGAAAATTAGTGGAATTCATAAAAAGTCTCAAATTACATTTATTTTGGTGTTTATAACATCAATTATGTCAATATTTCATTAATAAGATAATTACTGCATCATCATTTTGTCATAAATAAATTAATTTATTTAAAGTCTAAAAATTATAAATAAAATATCATTATGTAGGAAATCTTTTTAGATTTCTAATGAATATTTACAATTGAATTTATCTTATGTATAACCCCATATTAAAAATGATTTACTTATTAAACTTTGATTTTAACTATTTTAACCCTTCTTTAAATAAATTAATAATAAATGTCCTAATCTAATCCAAGTGGGCCTAAATGGTCATATTATATTCATAAGGTTGTTTTTGGTCGAATTACACTTATCCAATAGAATTAGGACATGTTTTAGGGTAATAGTAATATCATATTTACCCTTAGTTACCCTATTTACTATTAACCGCGGTAAAAAAAAGTAAAAAGTTACTATTCACCAAAAATTATTTTTATCTCATTGAACCACATTTTACTTACTGATATCAACCGTGTCTGTCGGATTTTTGAAATTCCATTCACAGAAGCGGTAAAATTAAGTTTTATGAAAAATTCAGTTTTTAACCTACCACTTAGTGGTTTCACTATTCATCAAAAATTGAAGTTTTTCAGAAAAATGCCAAAATTTCATCCTAAGCTATATTTCATATTCCGAATTCAAAAATGAAGTCTATTTTACCAAATTCATAACATAGAAGTTGCATTAATTAATTTTATAATTAAATCCCGTTGTTAAAACAAATAGCGTGTTTTTAAGAAACAATATCTATCAAAAGATTGACACTTGATTATGTCTGGTTTAAATGTGAAATTACATTCAATGACCAACATTGTATTAAATTGTAAAAATATATTCTAAATATACTTTAAAACCACTCAAATTAATAATTTATCACTATTAATTATTTCGATTAAAAAAGTTGTTTTTAATTATAATTTAGTAATTTTCACTATTCATCAGAATATGAAAGTTATCCGAAAAGTACCAAAATTTCACCTTAGGCTAAATTCGATACTCCGAATCCAAAAATGAAGTTCATTTTGAAAAATAAGATTTACAGAATTTTAAAAAGTGGTTATTACTATTCATACCGGCTAGTTTTAATAATATTTTAATAGCATATCGTTGTTTAGTAAAACTCGGTATTGCGTATTACACACGCTATCGAGGAAGGTCGCGATTGCGTGTAATGCAAGGCAAGTCAAGGATGCGTGTTGTGCAAGCTCCTTTTGGTGTAGCGTACAACACAAGACATTAATAAAATTAAAAAGAATATTTTTTTATAAAATCTTGGGCTGTTACAGTCCAGGGGGTCGGGGGGCAGTCCAGGGGTGTGGTGGGGGCTCCAATGGGGTGGGGGCTATCAAGTGGGGTGAGGGGGTGAGGGGGTGCTGTTCAGGAGGGTGGGGGGGTTGTCCAGGGGTGTGGTGGGAGACTCCAATGGGGTGGGGGAGGGCTTTCCAGGGTGTGGGGGTATACATGAGGGTGGGGGGGTTGTCCCGGGGTGTTTGAAGCTGGCCAGGGGGTCGGGGGGTAGTCCAGGGGTGTGGTGGGGGCTGTCAAGTGGGGTGAGGGGTGAGGGGGTGTTGTTCAGGAGGGTGGGGGTTGTCCCGAGGTGTTTGAAGCTGGCCAGGGGGTCGGGGGTAGTCCAGGGGTGTGGTGGGGGCTGTCAAGTGGGGTGAGGGGGTGCTGTTTAGGAGGGTGGGGGGTTGTTGAGGGGTGTTTAGGGCTGTCCAGGGGGTCGGGTGTAGTCCAGGCGTGTGGTGGGGGCTGTCAAGTGGGGTGAGGGGGTGAGGGGGTGCTGTTCAAGAGGCTGGGGGGTTGTCGAGGGCTGTTTGGGGCTGTCCAGGGGGTTGGGGGCAGTATAGGGGTGTGGTGGGAGCTCCAATGGGGTGGGGGAGGGCTGTACAGGGGGTATACATGAGGGTGGGGGCTATCAAGTGGGGTAAGTTTTATATGTTATCAATCTAAATGCTTAAATTTGCTTTATTTCATGTTTTGATCTCCTTATGTTTTTGTGGTACGAATTATTGATTTGGTTTCTGGTTGATTTTGGGGGAGAGCAAAGGACTGCAGTGAATTTTTTTTTAAAAAAAAAATTCCTTTCATGTCGGTTATTTTATAACCGACGTGATAAAGAAATTGAGAAGAGTTTATCATGTCACTTTTTTTCATAACCGACGTGATAAACACCTGTGTCATGGTTTATCACATCGGTTATTACATAACCAATGTGATAAAGGACCTGGGAAATGATTTATCACGTTGGTTAATCAATAACCGACCTGATAAACGGCCTGGGAAATGGTTTATCACATCGGTTATTTAATAACCGACATGATACACCATTTCCTAGGCCTTTTATCACGTCGGTTATTGATTAACCGACGTGATAAACCCCTCCCGAGGCTAGTTTAGCACGTTGGTTATTTAATAACCGATGTGATAAACCATCGCCCAGGATTTTATCACGTCGTTTATTAAATAACCGACGTGATAAACTCCCCCGCACGTGTTTATAACGTCGGTTATTGTATAACTGACTTGACAAAGCCCCCCCCCCCCCCCCGGTTTATCATGGTGGTTATATAATAACTGACGTTATAAACCCCGCCCCCCCAGGTTTTTTCACATCGGTTATTAATTAACCGATGTGATAAACACCACGATGTTATGTTTGTTACGTATGTTTTTAAATAAATGACATAAAAAACTTTATTCATAACGTCATCCGTATTAACATCGGCTAAAAACCGACGTAAAAAATGAAAAATAACCGACGTAAATAACGTTTTCTGCACTAGTGTGGCATGGAGGTTTGATCGGATGGTTGTAATTAATCTGATCAAGAAGCCATTGTTATGTGTATTTTTTAATGATGGGTTAATAGTACCAGTATCGTGTGATCCCACATCAAAGTTTCCTTATGTAGAGTGATTCCATATAAGCTACCCCATTCCTTCAACACCACGATTCGGTGCCAGGGTTGGCACTAGAACACTCTACACACATTCCCTCACTGAGTTATTCCACACCTTTGTAGTGAACTCAGGCACTATTCACATGTAGTACGTGCCATACATATACTTTTTCACACCCATGTAGGTGTTATACACCCACTTCCTCCTACTTACATGGATGACTGGCTTGGATAGCTCTCTTACATGGTTGATCTTGCTCCCATATAAGTTGGATTGAGCTGTCCTAGCTAGTTGTCTATGGCTAGATAGGCGTAGGCACATTTTTTTCCAGTCACTTAGAAAATATCTAATTGAAAAATACCACTATATAATAATTCCAAAAACTACCCTCAAAAAAATTCTTATCATTTTTTATATTCCACATGAAAAAATAATTATCCAACTATTCACCAATTCCTCATGAAAAATATTTTTTAAATGGCCTTTAATCAATTATTCATAATTTCTCAAGCATGTTGCAAACATTTCATTAGTTCTTCAACTATTATTGACACATGCATTTGAAATTTAAGATTAGTTCAACAATAATCACTATAACAAGGTTAATTTCTCAAGAATGACACTAAATTACATTGAATGAATCCATAACAATTCTCCAAGAATCTCCACTTAATCTCCACTCACCAACACATACTGACTCATTGGAAACAAATATAGTACTTGGGATTAACGCCTAGTACCTGAATACTCTCTTTATCCTTCTTCTTTTCATTAGAGGATATAGTAGGCTATAGAGGAAGGATATATCTCATCTAAATTTAAGATGAATTTATTAACCTATGGATACACTATAGAGAGGGAATATCTTTTAGCTACCACTTTTTTATCATTATCAAACCCATTTTATGGTGTTTAAATATGTTTAAGATGATATTTAGTTTAAGATATTCCATGTATAGTATTTATTCACTTTAAATTTATATGTAGTTTCATTTATATTACACGGGAGATTCTCATAAAAGAGTTTAAATCACTTATGCTTCATATGATAATTGTTATTGGACTTATTAAAAACCCTTCAATTAGAGAACTAAAATTACATGGATATTATTGGTATTAATTTCAAACTTTTGTATATAGAGGTTAATGAACTATAAAAGTTTCTTTTATAGGAAGAGTTTGTTGAGAAATCTCAAAATAAGAAAAAAAATCTTTTTCATTAGTTGTTAAAACCAATAGAATCAATAGAAGAAGGAATAAAAATACTTATAAAAGGGAAACTCTAAAATATCCATTATTGGTTAAAAATAGTGGAACAAGTTCTGATTCAAGTGGGAGTGATTCCAAATAGGACACCCTAAATAAGAAGTAACCTAAGGTGAATCAGTTGAGAAAAAATAGATATCATATTTAGGAAAACCCATGGATTTATTTTAAGGGTAGTGGAAGAACATGGAGAACGGTGAGGATATATAAAACTTTTATATTAATTGGGACTTACATTAAATATATGAAGATATAAAATATACTTATAAAAGGTGTTAGATTTGGATGCAGTGGACACACATATTGGGATTACAGAAAACTCAGATTTTTTCAGATTCAATGGATCATTCATGGTTTACATAATATGAATGTCATGACCAATGAAATGTTTTCCAAAGAATATTGATATATAATTTTTATGGAACCAAGAGAGATGATATTTCACATTAATTTATAATTTATTTAAAAATATGGGAAGAAATATTATCGTGATATTGAGATCTTTCTTCACTGATGATTTTGATATTCCAACCCCAATCAGTGTTTTGTCATTTCATTATGAGGAACTAAAGTAGATCCCCTCTAGTGGAGATCCACACATTCTCCTTCAATCTTGTAATAACACTGTTAAACCATCGGGTCATATCATGGTCAATTTAATGTCTTGAATTTTTTGTTTTGATCACTTCATATTCTTTTGGGCTTGAAGGAATTTTCTCTTGTTATTCTTGGTCTTAAGAGGAATATAGGAGGAGGGATATATTAAGAGGAAATTGGTGTGCACAATAATTAACCTTTCTCCAATTAGCATAGTAGTATATCTATAGACTTAGGGTTAGTTTTTAACATTTAATTAATTTCATAAATACCCTTAATAATATATTAAACCCAAAAGTAACCCTATATCATGTAATAAAACAATATTATTATTTTATTTCATTATGTGCGCTAACATATGTAATGATAAATATTTATTTTACAGTCTGGTAAATAAATATTCATCGCTAAAAAAATTAGTTTTCTCATCCTCCTCAACATTTATTAAATTAAAAAATAAATATTTAAATAAATATTTTCATTCCATAAATAAATAGACATTTCATTCATAGTATGATGAATAAATATTTATTTGATATTCATGTAACTAAATAAATTATTTAACAAATAATTATTTATTACAGTGTGAATAAAAATATAAATAAATATAATATATTTGCGTAATTAGAAAATTACCTTGTGAATAGATATTTATATAATATTTGTGATCATTTAAAAAAATCTTGAATAAATATTACTTATAGGTTTTCAGAATAGTATTCATTCCAGTTGTTGAATATAAGTAATATTTAACTAACATCAAATAAAACACTTTGTATGTGACCTGCTAATCATATTTCTCAATAGAATTAGGTAGGCATGCCTAGAGTCCAAGATTACTATCTAGAAATGGGTTAAGGAACCCATGGTGGAAGAAGATATATCACAATAAAAAAAATACATATGAATGCATGTTGTGTAATATAATCTCTTTATCACAATATCTAATCAAGAAGGTTTCACACCTGTGTCATCAACCTCTATGCTTGATACATATTTCTTTGACTTTTTGAAATAAAATCATATATACACCATAGACATAGAATTTAATGTGATGGATCAATTTAAATTAAATGGTCGAAACATCAACTTCTATAAAGATGGAAGGGTAAAATCCTTCTTTAACTTATTCATTAATAACATATCATTTGTGATGCACTCAATTTACCCAACTTCACTAAAATAATATTTCACCATGGATTAATAAAATAAATAAAAGTGTGTGAGTCGTGAAATGCTTTAGTAATAATCTTAAAGTCCAATGATCATTACACATGCTCCTAGATGGGAATATCCGATGACACAAAAACATATGGATTTTCAACAAGTGGGTTTACTCTCATAATCTCATGTCTTAGGGATTACCAAGTGAAAACTTTATGAGATGAAGTCTCATATGATTATGATTACTCTCACCTAATATATAACATACTATGTTTCCCATCATAGAATATAATTCTACCATAGAATAAGGTTTAAGAATATCATCATGGAATTTCAAGGTTCTCATTATAGTGGGGAATTGTTATTCCCTTTTTAATGTGATAAATTTTCTAGGAAATTATTACATTAAAGTCATAAGGATCTAAAAATGAGATGTAATAAGATATTTTCATTAATATTCACTTATTTGAATATGAATGAAATCTAAATTACAAACTGTTATTTTTAGGGTGCCAACTCTAACAGACTACCACTTGGACTAGAGCTAATTTTTAATGAATTTTGGTCTTCTAGATCTCACATGATAATCATGTTTCTATAGATTTATGTCTTAATATAAGGGTACTGCCACATTTTATTATGTGGAAACTCTGCTCACAATGAAATTCCTCTTTGAGAAAAATCCATCAAGAGATGATATTTTTTAAGTATGTGCTTTGTCTGCTGATATAACTTTGGATCCTTTGCACAATCCACCACTACAGTATTATCATAATAAATTATGATAAGTACTTTGCTTCTAGGAACCACGTTAATATATTATATGAATTTTTGAATATGAATTTATTCATTATCTACCTAAGAATCCAAAATGTACTCAGACTCTACTATAGAATTAGAAACCTCAGCTTTCTTTGATATCTTTCAGCTCACAACACCTCCATTGAGAGTGATGATGTATCCTAGCTGTGATTTCAGATCATTTTAATATGTTTGGAAACTATAATTTTTATATTAGCTCCTCTTCTCTTTCATAGATCAGGAATACGTCTTTGGTATTCCACAAAAACTTAAGGATAATCTTGACCACCATCTAGTGGTAGTCACCTGGTTCAGCTTGATATCTTCCTACCGCTCTTAAGGTGTAGTAAATATCTAGCCTTGCATATAGCATAACATACATTACTAGACCGATCATTGACACATATGGAATATTTTCCATACACTGTCTTTATTTTTGTGTTTAATGACACATTTTCTTGAAAATATGAATGCCATGTGACACTGGAAACAATCTATAACATCCCGCCTTTTTAACACATAAACTTTCATTACATTATAAAAAAATTGATGATCTTTAAGGTTTAGTGTCTTGGAAACCAGAAACTTATTACATGAAAAAAACATTATTCTTAAACACTTGAAAGGCTTCTTCATTTGTTCATCCTAAGTTCATTATGGCATATCATAACCTGGGAGCATACATCAAAGGAAAGGGTGAGAAAAAGGCCCAGTAAGGGAAACAAGGGAAACATTTTACATGAGAACTTGAGATACATCAATAAAGTCATGAAAAGAACTTTAAGGCATGAGAATGAAATCATGAGGCATATCATAATAAAAATAAATTATTTAATAACTTGAAGATGTGGCTGAAACATTTAACAAATACAATCATTTATATTTCATAAAGGTATATCCCCAAGGTGTCATTAAAAATTACCAAGGTTATTCACCAAGGTATCAGTCAAAATGGTCATCTCTAGAGATTAAGTCTTTACCCAACGCATTGGAGCGCTATCAGGGCGCACTCTTAAATTTTCCTTTATTATCATGTGATCCACATATATCATCATAAATAATTTCATAAACAACCCATATATAATAAAATAAATGGGTTTCATTTCATAGTCATCACATTTTAAAAACTGCTTTAAAGACGTGATCTTTATGTCACTTTAAACCCACGAAAAAGGAAAGTGGGTTTTGTGTATGTAAATCCCAGAATTTAAAATAGAACATTTTGATATATATGTGAATACCACTATATAATAAATATCTTTTAGTATTAAATTAATAAAATAAAATAATTTGAGAAAAGAGAGAGGTATTTTGAGACGAAAATTCTACAGCATAACAGTTATGTTACAGGGTTTTAGAAAACATTGAAAAGAGAGGGGACATGGGTCACCCACTCCTAAATGATATATAAAATAGTAGAGGGACATAATATAAAGGATTTAAGAACATGGTAATGAAATTTGAAAGATATACCATATGAAATGAAGAACATGAAAGGAAGACAAAAAAAATAAGATTTCTCTTATGGAAATTCGGCAGCCTAACGGCGTCACTTAAACTTCAAAAAATGAATTGATGAGATAAAATAGGGTCTCTCATAATATGAACATAAAAGATAATTATTATAGATATAGATATCATACCCCCAACAAATAAAAAGTAACTTGAAAGATTTGACATGAAAATAGAACTTGAAAATGAGAAAGGTGAAAGAATCACTTAAAAATTCGGCAGCCTAACAGCACCACTTAAACATTCTTAAAATGAATTGATGAGGTCAAATAGGATCTCTCATAATATGAACATATAATATCATTATTATAGATATAGAGATCATACCCCAAAATAATAAAAAGGAACTTGGAAGATTTGACAAGAAAATAGAACTTGAAAATGAGAAGGGTGAAAGAATCCCTTAAAAATTCGGCAGCCTAACGGAACCACTTAAACATTCTTAAAATGAATTGAAGAGGTCAAATAGGGTCACTCATAATATGAACATAAAATATAAGTATTATATATATAGATATCATACCCCAAAATAATAAAAAGTAACTTGAAAGATTTGACAAGAAAATAGAACTTGAAAATGAGAAGGGTGAAAGAATCCGTTACAAAAATTTCGACAGACTAACGGCGCCACTTAAACATTCATAAAATGAAATGATGAGAGTAAGAGGGGATCTCTAATCATATGAACATTAAAAGTTAAGTAAGAGGAATATAAAAGAACATCCTCTAACATAAGAACATGGAGCATAAAAGAAATGACTTAAAGAGGGTACTTGGAAAGAAAGAGAGAGGTAGGATCCCTTACCTTAAAACGTAACTCTTAAAACTCAAAGGTTGGGACCTTGAGGGCTTGGGGGCACCTTGGGAGGACTTCTTGGGAGGTAATGATACCATAGATTTGTTGGGGGAGAGTTGGGAGTGAAAACTAAAGGAGGAAAGGATGGGTATAGGGAAAGTGAGGGGACAAGGCATTAATGGCCAAGGGACACCTCATTGGTGGTATTGGAAAAACCATGGGCTTTCCCATGGTATTTGTCTATGGTATTGGCCACTTGGGACACATCATACCTTATATTACTATTCATAAGTCTACCATATTGATTACATACTTAATACATCATTTAATGATGTCATTAAACACTCGTAACTTAAAAACTGTATTTTCACTATTCATCGAAAATTCAACTTTCTCAGAAAAAAACCCAAAATTTCACCTTAACCAAATATCAATGCTCTGATTTCAAAAATGAACTCCATTTTATAAAAATTATTTTCTAAATATTTTTAATTTAATTTTTAAATAAATACACTATTCACCGAAAATTCATTTTTTTCAGAAAAATCCCCAAAAATTACCTTAACATAATATCGATGCTCTAAGTTCAAAAATGAAATCCATTTTATAAAAATAATTTTCTAAATATTTTTAATTAAAAAACACTATTCACCCGAAAAAACTTATACTTGACTAATAATTTCGGAAACAGTTATTTACCTATTTTATTGAATCACATTACTTAATCAAGGTGCCTAGATTATATTAATACTTTCTTTAAGTGATATTACTAATCTATTTGGTCACATTACTAATCCTAAGCATAAAATCACTATTCATAATTTACTATTTATCAAAAATTAAGTTGATCTTATTAGATTCTAAATTTCGTACTGAACATAATTGTAGAAGACCATTTTTTGAAAATCATTGCACATCATTAATTATTTAAGGTTTACATAATTATTTTAAAATATCCTTTTTTCAAAATTCATCAAAAATATGCATAGTAGATTCATCCGGACATTTGAAAATTCACAAACATCATCATAAGAAGAAATCACAATTTTTATTTAAACCATGGGATTATAAAAGGCAGTTATGGTCTCCTTACATATCCCCTTATAACCCCCGCATAGGACCTAAGTGTAAGGCGTGCTAAGGTGAGAGAATCTGAGGGCGGCTCGGCCAACATTGCACGAGTAGTAATTTCTATCAGTTTGAACTTCTCGTGAAGGTGATTCCATTCTAGCTTCGCATGATGAAGTTCTTCTTGGGTTTGGTCCAGAGAAAAGCCCAGTGGTGCTACCTCCTTCCCAAGTTCGGTTAGATGGGCTTCGATTGGCCCGAGACTACTGGATGAGGCCATCAAATCTTATTTCTATATTAATTAACAAATATCACTTGTATTTAGAGACAAAAATCGCAACGTTTAGTTTCGAGCAGTCATATTGACCAATGGTCATATAACAGTCAAAACTCAACGGTCTCATTTTAATTATACTCATTTTATCAAATGAAACAATTTTGTTGAGTATAAAATAAAATAACACACAAAATTAGGAAACAAGATTTATTCAAAATTTCGGGTCATTACAATCTTCCCCCCTTAAGAAATTGCGTCCTCGAAATTTTTAAAATTGGGTTTGGAAATTTCATTGAAAGTCCCACATCGAAAAAAGAGTCAGTAACACTATTACTTTAAAAGAAATAAAAGGAAGTACAAAGTTCACCCGAGTTAACCCATACTAGGATTCCATGTAGGAAAACATGGACATGGAGGAGAAAACAAAGGGTCACGTTCTGAGGGAGAGTGATAGAAAACATGATTAGGATAAATTTAATAACAAGAAAATCACAAACTTATGATGGGTTAAATGGTATTTGATTTCCCAGTAGGAAACGTTAACAGACAACGTTTTTGTTTTACGTTCCTTTTCATAATTTTGAGGAATTCATCTACTACATAGAATAAAACACAGGGAAATATACCTACCTTCAAGTAGAGTTTCATCCTTTAATAAGTTTCTACCAAAACTTATCTTTTCTCCAAACGATGAGCATTCAAAACTAATTGATCTCATCAAAGAATAAGAATCATCTTTTAGAGAATCACATAATCCACCAAATATTAACAATATATTTCTTCTATCTTTAAACATTATCCCAAAAATAGAAAAGGTAAGATAAAACAACTCTTCCAAAAGAAAGAACCCCAGAGGAATGGAAACTACTTTAAATCTTCAAAGTTCCACAGTACTACCCAAAGTTCATCATAGACCATTCCATAAATAATTGTCCTTAAAATTCATCAAACTAAACCAAACTAAGATTGAAACCCAAATACAAGAAGGATTCGATAACATAGTCTTCCAAAATAAACTTCATCGTTCATCTCCAAAAAACATCAATCACTCCTAACATCTTATAACAAAAGTAGCTAAACTAAACATATTTTCCCCAAGATAGGTTAATAATTTCCATAAGTAACCTAAATTACTATAAGTCCACCTTTAATTCATAAATTATTCAAAATATATGTCAACCTTTACTCCTCAATGAAAATACCATAGTAATCTATTTACCTCGATCATATAGGGTCCCCAAAATAGTGAACATCTTCCAAAATAATAATCATCTTTTAATCCCCTAATCATCTCTGTCATATTAATATGGAAATCATCACATTTCCTATCACATTGGTTGTTGGGACATGTTCTTCCATTTCCCACCATTAACTAAGAAAATAAAGTATAATTAGGGGATTAAATACTTATCCAATAATCATGAAAAGGAACTTAAAGCATAGAATGATAACTTTTATAAGAAAAGTATACCCTAACTTGTGATCCCCTAGGTTCTGACATAGGTTATCCATGATCATATATTCTTATGTAAATCTTTATTTTATTCTATCTTTGTCCCTTTAATAACGATTCATACTAAGCTTATGAATTTACCAAATCATATCCCCCAGGAGTGTCGTAACAATAGTGCGGCAAGGCCCATTGTCGTGTACCAGTTCCCGTTCGAGTCTAGATCAAAGTGGTGTTTTCGGGTTTTACCCCTATGTACATCTGTGCCAGAGCCACCTCTACCTGCTCGTATCCAGACAGGGATGTATTTTCTTGGTAAACCACTTACTCAATACTTACCAAAATACCAGGAATATTTCCTATATTTAAACTTTTCTATAGGTTTCTTCCTAAAGTTTTCATATAATAATTTCCACAAATAACTAAACCATCCTTTGATACCAACTATAACATCCCGCATTTTTAACACATAAAATTTCACTACATTATACAAAACTGAGGATCTTTAAGGTTTAGTGTCTTGGAAACCAGGAACTTATTACATGAAAAAAACATTCTTCTTAAAAACTTGAAAGGCTTCTTAATTTTTTCATCCTAAGTTCATTACGGCATCTCATAACCTGGGAGCATACATCAAAGGAAAGGGTGATCAAAAGGCCCAGTAAGGGAAACAAGGGAAACATTTTACATGAGAACTTGAGATACATCAATAAAGTAATGAAAAGAACTTTAAGGCGTGAGAATGAAATCATGAGGCATGTCATAATAAAAATAAAGTATTTAATAAATTGAAGATGTGTCTGAAACATTTAACAAATACATTCATTTCCGTTTCACCAAGTTTCATCCCCAAGGTGTCACTAAAAATTACCAAGGTTATTCACCAAGGTATCAGTCAAAATGGTCATCTCTAGATATTAAGTCGTTACCCAATGCATTGGAGCGCTATCAGGGCGCACCCTTAAATTTTCCTATATTATCATGTGATCCACATATATAATCATCAATAATTTCATAAACAACCCATATATCATAAAATAAATGGGTTTTATTTCATAGTCATCACATTTTAAAAACTGCTTTAAAGACGTGATCTTTATGTCACTTTAAACCCACGAAAAAGGAAAGCAGGTTTTGTGTATGTAAATCCCAGAATTTAAAATAGAAAATTTTGATATATATGTGAATACCCCTGTATAAGAAAGATCTTTGAGTATTAACTTAATAAAATAAAATAATTTGAGAAAAGATAGAGGTATTTTGAGACGAAAATTCTGCAGCATAACAGCTATGTTACAGGGTTTTAGAAAACATTGAAAAGAGAGGGGACATGGGTCAACCACTCATAAATGATCTATAAAATATTATAGTGACGTAATATAAAGGATTTAAGAACATGGTAATGAAACTTGAAAGATATACCATATGAAATTAAGAACGTGAAAGGAAGACAAAAAAATAAGATTTCTCTTATGGAAATTCGGCAGCCTAACGGCATCACTTAAACTTCAAAAAATGAATTGATGAGATAAAATAGGGTCTCTCATAATATGAACATAAAATATAAGTATGATAGATATATATATCATACCCCAAAAAATAAAAATGAACTTTAAAGATTTTACAAGAAAATAGAACTTGAAAATGAGAAGGGTGAAAGAATCCCTTAAAAATTTGGCAGCCTAACAGCGCCACTTAAACATTCTTAAAATGAATTGACGAGGTAAAATATGGTATCACATCATATGAACATAAAAGATAAGTATTATAGATATAGATATAATATCCCAAAATAATAAAAAGAAACTTGAAATATTTGACAATAAAATAGAACTTGAAAATGAGAAGGGTGAAAGAATCTGTTACAAAAATTTCGACAGCCTAACGGCGCCACTTAAACATTCATAAAACGAAATGATGAGAGTAAGAGGGGATATCTCATCATATAAACATGAAAAGTTCAGTAATATGAATATAAAAGAACATTCCCCAATATAAGAACATGGATCATAAAAGAAATGACTTAAAAGAGAGTACTTGGAAAGAAAGAGAGAGGTAGGATCCCTTACCTTAAAACGTAACTCTTAAAACTCAAAGGTTGGGACCTTGAGGGCTTGGGGGAACCATGGGAGGACTTCTTGGGAGTTAATAATACCAGATTTTAGTTGGGGGAGAGTTGGGAGTGAAAACTAAAGGAGGAAAGGATGGGTATTTATAGGGAAAGTGAGGGGACAAGGCATTAATGGCCAAGGGACACCTCATTGGTGGTATTGGCAAAACCATGGGTTTTCCCATGGTATTTGCCCATGGTATTGGCCACTTGGGACACCTCATACCTTATATTACTATTCATAAGTCTACCATATTGATTACATACTTAATACATCATTTAATGATGTCATTAAACACCTGCAACTTAAAAACTGTTTTTTCACTATTCATCGAAAATTCAACTTTCTCAGAAAAATCACAAAATTTCACCTTAACCAAATATCAATTCTCTGATTTCAAAAATGAACTCCATTTTATAAAAATAATTTTCTAAATATTTTTAATTTAATTTTTAAATAAATACACTATTCACCGAAAAATCATTTTTTTCAGAAAAATCCCCAAAAATTACCTTAACATAATATCGATGCTCTGAGTTCAAAAATGAAATCCATTTTATAAAAATAATTTTCTAAATATTTTTAATTTAATTTTTAATTAAAAAAAACTATTCACCTGAAAAAACTAATACTTGACTAATAATTTCTGAAACAGTTATTTACCTATTTTATTGAATCACATTACTTAATCAAGGTGCCTAGATTATATTAATACTTTCTTTAAGTGAGATTACTAATCCATTTGGTCACATTACTAATCCTAAGCATAAAATCACTATTCATAATTTACTATTCATCAAAAATTAAGTTGATCTTATTAGATTCTAAATTTCATACTGAACATAATTGTAGAAGACCATTTTTTTGAAAATCATTACACGTCATTAATTATTTAAGGTTTACATAAATATTTTAAAATATCCTTTTTTTCAAAATTCATCAAAAATATGCATACTATATTTATCCGGACATTTAAAAATTCACAAACTTCATCATAAGAAGAAATCACAATTTTTATTTAAACCAAGGGATTATAAAAGGCAGTTACAGTCTCCTTACATAGCCCCTTATAACCCCAGAATAGGACCTAAGTGTAAGGTGTGCTAAGGTGAGAGAATCTGAGGGCGGCTTAGCCAACATTGCATGAGTAGTAATTTCTATCAGTTTAAACTTCTCGTGAAGGCGATTCCATTCTAGCTTCACACGATGAAGTTCAGCTTGGGTTTGGTCCAGAGAAAATCCCAGTGGTGCTACCTCCTTCCCAAGTTCCGTTAGATGGGATTCGATTGGCCCGAGACTTCTGGATGAGGCCATCGAATCTTCTTTCTATATTAATTAACCAATATCACTTGTATTTAGAGACAAAAATCGAAACATTTAGTTTCCAGTGGTCATATTGACCAATGGTCATATAACAGTCTAAACCCAACGGTCTCATTTTAATTATACTCATGTTATCAAATGAAACAGTTTTGTTGAGTATAAAATAAAATAACACATAAAATTAGGAAACAAGATTTATTCAAAATTTCGGGTCGTTACACAATCCCCTCTTGGATTTTTCTATATTTAATCTCTTCAATATCTTATTAATGTGTGTACTTTGACTCAGTATAACCTGCTTCTTGGATCTATCATGATGGATCATGATTCCAAGAATATATGTTACTTCACCAAAGTCATTCATGGAGAATCAAGTGTCTAACCAGGCCTTAACATATTGTAATACTAGTATTTCATTTCCAATAATTAGTATTTCATCAACATAAACTATAATAAAAATACCCCACTCCCACTAAACTTCTCATAGACATAAGGATCACATTCACTCTATATGAAAAAAAAATTGTGGCTTCGTTAAACTGAATGTTCTGTGAATTTTATGGTTTCTTTAATCCATAAATGGATCTTTACAACTTGTATATTTTTTTGGCATCCTTTAGAGTCACAAAAACTTTTGTTTGTGTCATGTAGACATCTTCTTGGAGTTTCCCATAAATGAAAACTATTTTGACATCCATATTTCCAATCTCATAGTCATGGTAAACTATTTTGGAAAGAAAAAAAAATTGATCAATTTTAGAATAGAAACTCGTGAAAAGGATTCATCATAGTATATGCCTTGACATTGTTTAAACCCTTTTTCAACCATTCATTCTTTATAGGCACTGACTTGTCCATCCATGTCTAGTTTTTTCTTGAATACCCATTTAAAAAAATGGGATTTACATCCACTGGTGGGTCTACTAAAACTCAAAATTGGTTTTATTACATGGAATTCATTTTATAATTCATGGATTTTTGTTATTTGGAAACTTATGTACCACTTAATACTTTTTTTTAGTTAGAGGATCATTATTATCAACTAATAATGAGTCATCATCCTTAGTGACTAGAAACTCATATCGTTCTAGTTCTCTAAACTCTTTCATACTCTTAGGCAGTACTTATGTCTCTAGAAATTTCTTTTCTATGGGGATTTTTGGAATCTATTCTTATTCTAACTCTTATGTATCTTGATCCTAGACTTCATCAAAGTATATCTCTCTCCCACTATATTTTTAATCTTATGATCTCTCTTAATTAATGTGAGATTTTGTTCAACCACAACCATCTTATCTAAGGTGTCGTATAGGTAATATACCCTTGTTTAATTAAGGTTTCCTATAAAGATACACTTAGTTCCTTGGGGTTAAATTTTGTTTACAAAAATATACTTAACAAACAATTCACAATCCCACACTCATAAATTCTACAATGAAAATTTCTTTCCACACCAAAGTTTGTATGAAATACCATTTTTTTATTTAGTTGGAAGTTTATTAAGTATGCATACCACTATATGTAATGTGTATCTCCAATAGGATAAGGGAAGACTCACATGTCTCATTATTTATCTCACCATTTCTAAAAAATTGAAGTTCCTCCTTTCACTTACACCATTCCATTGTGGTGTATAAGGAGTGAGTTATGATAGAATTCTAAAATCATGTAAATAATTAATTATGTCTTTATTAAGTTATTATCCACCACATTCCGAGTGTAGCTTCTTAATATTATTATCAAGATGATTCTCAACTCCATTCTTGCATTCTTTGAATCTATCAAAGGAATCAAATTTATACCTTATTAAGTAGACATATCCATATCTGATAAAATAATCAATAAAAGTTATAAAGTATGAATACCCACCCCTATATTAAACTATAAATGTTCCACACACATTGGTATAAACTAAATAAATAAGCTCTATATCCCTTTAACCTTTTCCACTAACTGGTTATTTGGTTAATTTTTATTGTAAACATTCATGACATACACCAAGTGGTTTTAATTCAAATGAATCTAAATATCAATCTTAGTGTAATATGGTTAAATGATTTTTGTTTAAATAACCTATATAGTGATTCTATAGTTGGGTGTGGTATGATTCATATGGAATGATTTTTTTACTGATTTCCATTCTTTGGTTCATCTAATATAACACATAAAAACCATTATTTAAATATGACTTACCATAACATATTCTTTATTTGTAAAAGAAACAATATTTATTCCCAAATTTGATAATAAATCCATCTATATTAATTATGGACATGGAAATAATGTTGTTTCTAACTGACAACATATAATAATAATTTTTCAAGACCAAGATCATTATAGTTATCAATGTGAGGTGGTAATCTCCAATTTCCACAGCGTAAAGTCTCGATTAGTTGACTTCTCATAAATCCACCTCACTATGGGCAATTTTTCAAAATATACTTGGTTATTATATTTGAATATATATGTGATAAAAAAATGTTGTATATAATTCCCAAATTTTTTAAATGGATAAATTTCACTCGATAACAAATGCACCTAAGGTTTCCCCTTATTTCTTTGTTTGGATTCATTTTTCTTCCAGTATCCCTTCTTTCCACATGAAAAACATATGGGGTCTTATTCCATTTATTTCCCCTTGATCCTCCTCTTCTTATAAGGTAATTTTTAAGAATATTTATACTTTTAGTTAGTCTCAGATCTCTTCACCTAGACATTCTTTTTATTCTCCATAATAACATAAGGATTTTCATGCTTCTTATCCTTGTTAACTTGGAAAATCAGAGTGATAAGATCTGGGAGATACTTATCTATGTTGTTCATATTGAAATTTACAATAAAAGTAGATAATATATAAGGTAGTTATGAAATAATAAGACTATTGTATATTTGTTCAGGAATATTGTACCCTAGAACTTATAGACGCTCAATATAGCCAATAATTTTGATTGTATGAGGCCTAGTCGGCGCACCTTCTCTATGTTTTCTTGTAAAGAGTTACTTGGATATCTCAAACTATTCTTGTCTGGACCTCTCCTAATAAATATCATGGATATTTTGGATTATGTTATAGGAATATATTTTCTCATGAAACTTTATGAGTTCTCTAGGCATAGATGACATCATTAAATAGTGAACATCTAGCTCATTTTTCGTGTGTTTTTCATAGATAGTGAACTACTAATCACTCACCCCATTAGAAAGAAGATTAGGGATTGAGGATTATATCATGTAATATTTAAATTCATGGCACAAAACAACCCATATTCTTATGAACCATTCCTATAAGTTAATTCCAATTATGATATGGAATTTCTCTAAAATTGATTATAGGGATAATGTAGTTGATGAACTTTTCAATATTCTATAATAATAAGATAGAAAGTTACTAGTACTTTATTTTATTAAAAATTATGTGAGAAATAATAATTTTAATTTTATTAAGTCTCCCACTATCTTATCATGTCTCAATAACCATCACCATTGAAATTGGAATTTCACATCACATTAGACATCCTAGTGGAAATAATCCATGTTTACCTTCTTATAATCCATAAAAAGGACATGAAAATTATAAGATGGTTTTTAGGTAGGTGGTGTTTCTAATTGTGGGCTTATAGCTCCTTATTCCATTGATTGGACTCCCTGATCCTAAAATACAGACATGGATTTCCTCAAAAGTTACATCCAAAATTTATATTTAACATAAAAAGGCTATTAAATCCAATAAAAATTTGGTTAAGATGACCCACCATCTTTGTTTAGATACTCCTATAATTGAAATTTCCCATGAAAAAATATTGAACTGTCACTTTAACTATATGTTCATCATAACTCCAATAATTGAAGGAATAATGACTTAATATTTACTTGAGTTATTTTTTTTATTATGTATAAATTTTCTTATTTTATCTCTTATATTCCATGTTTATATAAATTGGGTTTTAATTTAGTGATTAACCATGTACTTGATAAAATATTTATGTATAATAATTTTATTTTAATTCCTTTTTTCATATTTAATTTATTTATTTATGTTATCATGGTCTTGTATCTATAAAATAAATTATACATTAGAAACAAATAAAACAAATAAATCATTAAATAATCATGATATTTAATCAGTGGTATGTTTATTGAGAAAATAATAAAAGAACCATTTAACCTAGTGGAAAAATCTTGAGCCATTATGGGCTCGAGTTTATAGTATTCCACCTCTATCCTATGTATCTTCTTGGTTTGTTTTCTCTTCAAATCCATCTTGAGCCAACTTCATGCACCTGGAAAATCCATCCTTACAACACTTTTACTTCATTTTTAGGTGAAGGAAACCAAAAAATGGGTTTACATAAAAGAAAATATGGGCATGTAGTCCCATACATAATAAGGAGGGAGGGATGAATCGTTGGTTCTCAATTTAATTTAATAAAATAATTAAAAAGACTCATGTAATAATTAAATTAAAAAGAAACCATACACATACATAGGTTGTTCTAAGATCATGATCATCCACTAGTGCAATGAATATGCATTAAAATAACAGGCTATCATTAATTTTGATTCATTATTTTATTAATATAAATGAGTGTGGATTAATTTGAATAATTATCTAATTAATAAATTTATTAAATTTATCTTAATCTACATCCAATTTGTTTTGAATATACTCATCTGCTATGAATTTAAATAAATTAAATTAATTAATTTAATTTAAAATTTAATAAAATAAGTATGCAGCTTGTACTTGGAAGAAACTCGGCAATTACTTGTCTGAAATACTCAGTATGTATTGAGATCATATAAATTCTACTCAAATGGCATATGGAATATGAATTTTTTATGTAATTTCATGGTGTGTATGAGTCAATAAATGGCACACAAAGTTCAAGTTAATCAACATTTCATATAATACTTTTAATGCACGTGGATTAGTTTAAGTATTATGACTATACATGGTATGTAGTTATGAAATTTATGCAAAAATATATTGAGAATTATATATATATATATATATATATATATCCTCTCATAGGCATGTATGAATCAATAAATGACACATAGAACACATGTTGATTAGGTTTAAAGGATTAATAAATTAAATTTTAATTTTCTATGTAAATAGGTTGGGTACACGATGTTTACATCTAGATACACATTGTGTATCTTTATTATTTTGTGTCTATGATACACACCTAGGGACTCAGTGTGTATTAATACATGAAAACATGTGGGGTATAAGGATTTTGAAGTTGGTACATGTCATGTAACCTCATTGTTACATGGTTTTCAGTCCCTATGCATCATGTAATTATTACTCTGTGTATTTGACTATGTGTTTTCCACCACAAAAACATGTGATCTACATTGTGTGTAATCTAAAGGAGTAATAAATTAAATTTTAATTTTCTATGTAAACAAGTTTGGTACATGGATTTTACATCCAGCTACGCTTCATGTATCTTTCTTGTTGTGTGTCTATGATACACACTTAGGGACTCAAAATGTATTACTACATAAAAATGTGTGAGGTGCATGGAATTTACATCTAGTATAAGTTGTGTAACCTCTTTGTTACATGGTTTTCAGTCCTTATGTATCGTGTAATTATTACTCTATGTGTGTTTGACTATGTGTTTTCCACCGCAAAAACACATGGACTACATAGTGTCTAACCTAGTTACACAGAATTTATTCCCATGTGACATGTTCTAGAATAGATTTTTCAACACATGGAGAATTTAATGCACCATGTTTTCTTCATTTCATGATGTGGATAATTAATTCATGCTATGTTCTTGTGAAATAAACTCGGATACACGGCATGTACACCAGCTACATACTATTTCATCCCATGTTTCTTGACCAAAGTTTTCAGCACCTCCCGATGGATTCTTCAGATAATCTTCATTAAAATTTAATTGGGTCAAGATTAAATGAGTGATAAACAAAGGGATAAATAAGAGATCTCAAAGATTGGATTCAGGATCAAATTGCATGAAATAAAAAAAACTAACTTTAAATGCGTATAATGATCAGAAATAATTAAATAATTATAAATTTAATGTGATCCACCTTATACCACTTGTTCATTCATGATGCAATGGAAGAGGATATTGGGGCTATATCTAACTCATTTTTTGTTAGATTCAACAGATCATTCGCAATGTACAAGATGTGAATGTCTTAACTAATGAAAATTTTTGTGGAGAATATTGACAAATAATTTTACCATAACCAAGAGAGATGATCTTTCGTAGTAATTTATAATTAATTTAAAATAAAAATAATAAATATTATTATAGTATTGATATATTTCTTCATTAATTATGCTGATCTTCTGACCCTAATCGATGTTTTGTTGTTTCATTGTGATGACCCAATGTAGTGCCTCACTAGTGGTGATTCACATGTTCTCCTTCAATCTTCGAACAAAGCGAATGAACTTATAAGTGGTAGCATGGTTGATCGATCATCTTACATTTTTTCCTTGATCTCTTCACATTCCTTTAGGATTGAATGGATTTTCTCCCATGTTTCTTGGTCTTGAGAGGAAGTGAGTAGGAGAGAGATATTGAGAGGAAATTGTTGTGCACAATGATTAACCTTTCTCTAATTAACATATAAATCAATTTATAGACTTAGGGTTAGGGTTTAACATTTAATTAATTTCACAAAGGCCATTAATAAAATATTAAACCCAAAAGTAACTCCATGTTATGTAATAAAATAATATTATTATTTTATTTCATGGCATGTACTAACCCACTAAATGATAAATATTTATTTTAAAATTTGGTAAATAAATATTCATCACCATACAAAATATGGTCTACTCATCCTTCTCAACATTTATTAAATTATTGAATAAATATTTAATTAAATATTATTAATTCAATAAATAAATAAATGTTTTATTCACAGTCTGGCGAAAAAATATTTATTTAATATTCATGTAACTAAATAAATTATTTAAGAAATAATTATTTTTTATAGTGTCGATAACAGGGGATAAATAAATATTATATATTTCCATAATTAAAAATTTACCTTGTGAATAAATATTTATTTAATATTTGTATTTAGTTAAAAAATATTGAATAAATATTACTTCTAAGTCTAGAGAATAATACTTATTCTAATTGTTAAATATAAATAGTATTTAACTGGGATCAAAGGAAAACATTACGTATGGTCCTCTAGGCCTCTTCCTTGGTGGAATTAGGTGGGTTTTCCTAAATTATAAGATTACTGTCTAGAAGCGGATCAAGGTACCCATAAAATAATAAGATATGATGAAACAACAAAACCGTAAACAAACATTCAATGTGTAATATAATCTATTTGTGATGATATCTCATCAAGTAGTTTTCAGGCCCATGTCATTAACCTATTTTCTTGATACGTGCTTCTTTGACTATATGAAATGAAATCATCTATACACCATGTCCATAGAATTTAATGTGAAAATTCCATTTTAATAAAAGGGTCAAGACATCAAATTCCATAAATATGGAAGGGATAAATCCTTCCTCAACTTATTCATTAATTACATATCATTCATGACTCACCCAACATATCCAACTTCATAGTGATCATATGGCATCATAGTTTACATAAATAAATTAAAGTTCATGATTCATGGCATGCATTAATAATAATCATAATGTCTAAGGATCATTACACATGCTCGTAGATAGGAATATCTAATAACACATAAGCATGTGGATTTCTTACAAGCTAATTTGTTCTCATATTCTCTCATCTTATAGATTACCAAGTGTGAACTTCATGAGATTAAGTCTTCTCCTCTTACGAGTGCTCAAAAATAACAATCAAAATTCTATGTAACCTATCATATAATTTAATCTGACCGTAGAACAATGTTTAAGAATATTTTCATGTCATTTCAAGGTTCTCATCATATCGGGGAAATGTTATGACCTTTTCAATGTGACTGATACTCTAGAACATAATTACATTAAATTCACATAAAACTATAGACAATATGTAATAAGATATTTTAATTAATATTCACTTATTTAAATATACATGCAATCTAATGTAAAAAAAATTAGTTCTAGGATACCAAAAACAAAAAAAATGATCATGTGTGCTGCTGAAAAAAGTGACAAAGAAATTAACGCAGTAGCTAGTTGGATGAATTCATGATAGGGAGACTCATCTATGTCTAGATTTAGTGAAGAACATGGGTATACACCTATTCTAAAGTCCAGAGGACTAGAAGTATGATAATCAGATATCATTTCACTTATTGGTGCTCATTATTCATCTTGTAATTTGAGTTTAAGAAAATAACCTTACTCTATTCATTGTTCCTTTGATAATAAATTGGAACATGGGTAGCGGGATTGCAACCACTTCACACTAAGTTATAGACACCTGATAATAAGGGTGAGTGAACTGTGTAAAAACCCTTATGTCTGTGTGTGTTTAATCTATCTCCTCTTGAAGTCAATATTATTGTTGTTTTGGGAATCATTATATGATCCATGGATTAACAAAAATGTGGTAAATTAGCATGTAATGGAGAAAAGGTGGGGAAAAGTTCTTATTGGAATTCAAGCACTAATTCACTCCCCCACCCCCCTCTCTTTTTTCAATTTCCCATAATCCAGTTATTATATTATTTAGGTTAATTCTAATAATTTACCCAATGAAAACATAAGTATGATAATTCCAAATTTAAACATAATATAATGAAAGATATTTTTATCCCCTTACTTAAAAGAACTTCAACAAATACTCCACAAGAATGAGGAAGAACCAATGATCAAACACCTCCCAACACAATATAATTCCCCAAAAAACCTATACACATTAATCTACCATCAAGTCTTTGATCAAGTACTATCAAAACTAAAACACATCCCTTATCACAGTCATATGAGAAAGAAAAATAGAAAATAAATGAATAAAGAGGAATTGAATTGAGATAAAGTGTGGAATAAGTTATGTTGGATCGAAAGGGATCAATCAAGAGAAGAAAGATCCTTAGATACAGAAGAAAATGAACAAGGATCACTAAAGGAGGGCCAAAGTTAAGATATGGTTTTAGAGGGGCCAAAAAGATTGAACTCAGGGAATAGGGGGTAGAATTTATATTAAAATTTTAAGCGGCACCATCATGGTGTGGCGAAGCCTTCACTGCGGCATAAATGACCCTGGTCAAACAAGATCTAAAAATCCAAGATTTCAAAAATGGCCCAGTCCCCTATCCACCACCCCCATTAATATTGATTATTTTACTATATAAATGTGTATTTGACCACCTCCATAGCATGGTGGCTTTAACCATGATCTTTTCAGCCTCAATGGAAGATCCTGAACTTCTAATGAGGTACATTCTTGTTTAAGTTTATGTTTTAACTTTCTTAAAATGGTTGAATAAATATTTATAGAGAATATGAGAAGACTTGGGGGTGTCCTAGGGGTTCGGGGTATGAAAGAGGAGGAAAAGAGTCCATCCAATACAGGTTTCATGGTTGGCACACAGTTAGTGATAACCATGCACTGGAACCATGTGCCCTGGAGAGCGTGATGCATGGTTGGTAAAACTATGCATGAAAGGGGGACCAAACTGTGTAGACTTGTATAGATCCATCCCATATGTACTCTATATATTTTTTCAAACCATGTGGGATCCTAGGAGACCGTGTGACCTAGGCCCCCTTTGGACAGAGGGTGGTACACGGTTGGCACGTGGTTTATCCAACCAAGCAGTAAAACCATGTGACCTATTAAAAATGGGGGGGTTGCCATTTTTTTACCTCATAATTTATGAAACCTCGCTAAATTTTCCTTATGTTTCTTCCTACAGTAGCAAGGGTTACAAACCATACTCCCCCAAGCTTATAATATGAAATTATCCTTCAATTATTGGCCATTTCTAGTTTCATTGGGTGAGAATAGAATATCCTTGTGAGTATAACACACTTTATATCTCTATTTTCTAGAAGAGGCCTTGTATAATCATTATTCACCTTCAAAATCCATAAAACCTAACTTTTAAAAAATATTCTAGGTTAGGGATTTATGAAGTGTTTAAGTTCGAATCAAGGGAAAATATTAAGTGAGAATTCATCTACAGACTTGAGGTAGGTGGTCTATATGTTATATCCCATAGTCTTGATGTTTTATTTATGTGTATGTGTTTGTGTTATGGCACCTTCTTGTTTTCCATTTGGTTTCCTTGACATTAATTGTTAAATTGGTTAGGTAAATGATTAATTTAACCCCTCATGATCCCCATGGAATGCGTTGTGGTTGATTAGACTGGGCTAAGGGTCACCCATGGGGTGTGCCACTCTCTTGAACATGGAATTTAGTTTTAAAGTGTTGAATTGAAAATTTATGAGATGAAAATAAATGATAATTGTGTTTGGTTGTTAACATGGAATAAGGGGGTGTTTGGCCTAACTTTAATGTGTTAAATGGGTTATGAAATGTGAATAATAATTTTGTTAAATGGTTAATGAATCATGTGCACATAGTTAAGTAGTATGAGTGAGGTTTTGGACTGAGGCTCTACTCCATGGGCTAGGATAGACTGAGGCTCTAGGCCCCACACACTACTATAAAAAGGGCCTTTAACAGTGATATAAAAGTCCTTTATTAGTGTTAAAAAATTTATGATAATCACAAAGTGGTTAAAATCCCACAAATTTTATTAGCACTAAAAAAGTGTTGTTAAATGCACCCTTTAACAGTGTTAAAAGGTGTTGTTAAAAGGGTCCTTTAACAGTTCTTTTTTTAGTGATGTTAAAGGGTGCCTTTAATAGTTCTTTTTTATCACTGATAAAGGAAATGTTGTTAAAGGGGTAAAAAATTTTGGACACCTATGTGCCTGACCCCTTTAACAGCACTTCCACAACCCCTTTAATAGAACTCCATGCCCCCTTTATCATCTCTTTTCACCCCACTGATCCTTTTTGTCAGTGCTTTGGGAATTTCCAGCCTCATGCACATCCACCTGGATTCGAACCCTACACCTCTCCTTCAAATATGGAACATCTTTACCACTACACCATGTTGTTTTTCTATATGTTTAATTATATTTCTGTTTATTTATATATATTTATATAATTATTTTTAAATTCATGTATACAATATGTGTGTGTGTGTGATATATTATATTTATTTAAATATATTATATATTATATTCATTTACATATAGTAGATTATAATATATATGTTTATTAATACACACACATGCATATATAAACATTATAAATATATTTTTATAATGTAAAAAATGGTTAGATATTGTTTTAAATGCATTTTAGAATATTTATTTATTTATATATATTATAATATACATTTTTACATAAATATATTGATATATGTATTTATATGATTGACTTATTATAAGTAAATATAATAAAGAATGCATATATTTAATTATAAATAAAATTAAATTATAAAAAATGATGAAATTTAAAAACCATAATATCAATATGAATGTAAGACTTGGGAATAAATTCATTCCCCACTGAAAAAGGGAAAAAAGACCCCTTTAAACGAGGTTGAAAATCCATCGAATGTTAAAAAAATTGAGGTACCCCAACTAAAAACTCAATTTTGGAGTCCTTATAGGAATTTTTTGTCCTATAAAAATGTGGTAGAGGTTTACTTGTGTCACTAAGGTCATAGATCTTGTCGCAGGCTTCGATTTGATATGTCGTAGATCCCAAATGGACACTCGGATCAAAAGTTATGGTAGTTTGAAGTTCGAGTTATATTTTCAACTTATTTTAGATCTTTTTTTTATTTTTTTATTTTTTTTATCTTAAAATTGATATTAAATGACTATTACTCGATAATAATAAGAAAATTATTAATTAAAAATATTTTTTTAGTTATTTTACAATCCATTTTCACTAAATATTTTATATATTAAGTGTAAATTCCATTTACCTTATCTAAAACATATTTCAAAAAATATATATTATATTTATATCAATATAAATATATTTATATATTAATATATTATTTTTAATGAAAAATATTTTTTTTAAGTATACATTTATCAGTTCTTTTTTAAAAGTGCTGATATAGTGTGGGTCTTTATCAGCGCTTATAAAAAGCATTGTTATAGACTCCCTTTAACAGTGCTCTTTTTAGAACTGACAAAGGGGGTCTTTAACAGTGTTTTTAGCTATCATTGTTAAATCCCTATAACTGGATAAACCCATTTTTGTAGTAGTGACCCTTGTATTTCATGGTTTAGGTTGTCAGACTAAGGATCTATGCCCCTAACGAATTCTTTTGATATGAATACCTTGATTGTGGCTCTAATGTAAGAGAATTATGTATTTTTTTGTGAAATGATTATCTCTGTAATGTATAAAACTTGACTCCACTTATGTGTATATTAGTTTATCAGCATTGGTTGAGGCATTTTTGATGAATACGGATAACACATGGATCTAATGATGAAATTGGCTAATGGAAATCAGGCTAATTAATAGAACCTGGTTTATCTTTTATTTATCTTGTTTTTTACTATAAATATTCATACAATATTTATTTAGATTTTATATTTTTTAGACACCATTGGTGGTGACCTACTGAGTTGTAATCACACACTTCTTGGGCCACCATTGGGTACTTGAGAAGACTTCATGGTTTTAGGTCAGGATAAGGTCAAGGGCCATGTGCTAGATGTTTGATTTAGGGCTCAAGGATGTGCATAGATGAGTGGACTGGACTTGGTATTGGGACCCATTTTGTGGATTATTTATATTTTATTTATTTTTGGGTTTTATTTGACACTTGTCACTATATGACATGACATGGCATATTTACTGTTTAGTTGTGGGTGTGTACCTAGTTTTGGTAAATGGATTATAATGCATGTTTATTATTTATATTGTTTACATTACTTATTATTTTATCTATTGTAGCTTACTCTGGAATAGATGTTATAGTCTCTTCATGTGTCACATTAGACCATCACTGCTAGTTAGTAGCCTTTGGTGTATGGGTAGGTGTGCCTGAGGTCACATGATGAACCGGATTAGGTCACCGGTTATAGTGGAACCCGGGTTAGGGCATTACAAAGTGGAATCAGAGCAGTTTTTATTTCTATTATTTAATTTATTTGGGGAAGGTATATATAAGACTAGTTGGTGTCGGTCCTTGACAATGATCTCATGCATAGGAGTAGCTAACTCATGTATGGGGGAAAACCTAATTACCCATGGTGGGATTATTTTTCTTGATATTCTTTGTTATAGTTGAATGCCATTTCATGGGTGATGCACTTGATGTGTAGTGTTATTTTTTTATTAGATTTCCCTCATTGGGCTAAATGGTACAAGGTTTTTCATCCATGGAACTAAGGGATATCTACGACATGCATCATGTTAGGAACACATGGGGAAAAGATGTTATGGTTAGGTATGGGAATTGGAAATGCATTTAAAATTCTATTGAGTTTTAAAGTAAATGTGCTCAATAGAGATGTTATAATTGTATAAATAATTGAAAGATGTTTGTGAACTGAATGGGATGTCTAGTGAGTTACATGTGTTTATGTAAGTTTCGGGTTTAACTTGTGTTGATCATGGCCTAGGATAGGGTTGGTTGAGGATATTGATATAGATGTGTCCATAACCATTAGAATAGTGTATGCGGGATGAGTGGTTTATGGATAGTAGTGAACCCTCTTCTGTATGAATTATGGAAACTTTATGTTATGTGTTTTAAGATGTGTGTATGGAATTATAGATGGATTCCACAAAGACTACACTTACTGGTTGGTCAGAAAGAGGACATCACTGAGAATGTACCTCTCGTACTGGAGTAGGAAACCCCAGTGGTTCCAAATAATAGAGGGTAAGAGCGGTTTTGTGAGAAATTTTCTCAGTTTATGTAGATGATGGAAGGGGACCCAGAGTGGGTTGCTCCAAGTATGTTTGACCTAACTTGACAGTTTTAGTTACATCACCCTCTGAAGTTCACAGGGTATGGTGGTCCTGAGGCACCTGAGTGCTAGATAGAGTTCATATATAAAAATATAGATCTCTTAGAGACTCCTATTGAGAAGAGATTAAAGTTTTCAACTTATATGTTGTGAGTACTAGTGAAGAGCTAGTGGGATATTCTAGTTCAAACTGAGCAGGAAGATGATATGATATAGAAATATTTTCAAGAACATTTTTACCCAGATACTCTGAGATGGGATAGGGATGCAGAGTTTATGAGTTTGACTCAGGGAACCATGTATGTGATGGATTATGTTGGCTGCTTCATCAACTTGAAATGATTTTTTCTAAAATTGGTAGGGGATGAAGTAGCTACGAAGATATGTTTTCAAGATAGAATTAAATATGATATCAACTCCTGGGTGAATATCTTATGTTTAAATAGGTTTTCTGAGGTGGTGGATCAGGATGTCATTTTTGAGCGGAACCTGAAGAAGGCTTCTAGTGTTAGTCGTGTGGTTCTAGTTGGGTAGTCCAATGGTATGAATTCTAATGTTAGGAAGCATCTATTTGAGGGTATACACTAGATAAGTGGTAGAAATAATAGCCAAGGAATAGGATTAGTCTCTCAGGGCAGTGACCCAGTGTTCTGTTATCAGTGTGGTCGACTGAGACATGTGAATGGTCAGTGTCCCTGACCACCAGTTGAGTGTTGAGCATGAATAAATATGGTTCATGTACATAGGTTCTATAAGAACTCTTGATAGGTGGTAAGTGATAGAAGATCAAGGCATATGGAGAGCATGTGAAGGGGGTCTACTACCGCATACCAGGTAGGAAGTTGGAGTTCTAATGGTTGTACCAGCTGGGGTGGTAGATGTGGTGCTTCAAGATAAGAGCATAGTTACCAGTAGGATAGTTTATTACTAGGGACTTATACTGGGACCCATGGGAGAGTGATAGGTCATCTTCATGTAATTCATCCTGAACTTAGAAGTTGGGAGGCTGGACCATTGACTTTTCTAGGTACGGTCCTTGTATATTTTCACTTTCTAGTGTTTATTTGATATGGGGAGCTTGAATTATTTTATATCTATTTAGTTTGTGAATTTTTTGGGTCTAGTGATGGAACATATGTGTGTAGTTATTTAGATTGATAAATTATCGGGAGTACAGTAAAAAAATATCTGATAATGTAAAGAGTGCGCCCTCGAGACCGGTGGGTACCATTTCATTTTGGAATTTTTTTTATTGAGATGACAGGTTTTGACCTAATATTGAGGATGGATTGGTTAGTGTTTTATCAAGATCATATTTATTTATATCATCTAAGGGTAACATTCACATCACTTGAGGGTGGAGTTTCTGTTCACCATGGGGAATGGGATATTCAAGAAGGCCATGCAGATCCAGTTCATCGGTAGTTGGGTGAGCTCACAGTCTAAGTTTTATGTCTTGTGCTTTATGATGGGGGATTATAGTAGCTTGTCTTTCCTCTTATGGTGAATATGTTTCTGGATGTGTTTCTGGAGGATTTCTCAGGGTTACCACCTAAGAGAGAGGTTGATTTCATGATTGATTTGATGCCTGGAGCTGAGCCGGTTTCTATTATTTCATACAAAATGGAACCAGTAGATCTTCAAGAGATTAAAACTCAGTTAAAGGAAATATAGAATAAAGGGTTTATCCATCCAAGTACGTCACCTTGGGGATCTCTAATTTTTTTCTAATAATACTAAAGAAACATTGTGTTTATGTGTCAATTACCAAAAGTTTAATTGAATGATAGTTAAGAATCGATATCCCCTTCCACATATCGATGATTTTTTACTAGATAAAATGTGCATCTATGTTCTCTAAGATTAATCTGAGGTTAGGGTATGATCAGCTAAGGTTGAGACCTTCTGATATACTATGGACTACTTTTATTAGTAGGTATGGTTTTTATGAGTTCATTGTGATGTCATTTGGGTTAGCGAATGCTTCTTCTATGTTTATGGCCTTAATGAACCAAATATTCAATTTGTATCTAGATTAGTTCATAGTTTTTTTTGTGGATGATATCTTAGTGTAATCCCAAACTCATAAAGATCATGTCAAACACCTTGAAATCATATTAAGTACACTAAGAGATCATATTCTATATTCCAAGCTATCTAAGTATTAGTTTTGGATCGACGGGATACATTTCTTGGGCCACGTCATCTTTGAGTAATTTTTTTCAATGGACCCAGGAAAGTGAAAGTAGTGGTATCTTGGGAGAAACCCAATAATTTTTTTGATATCCAAATATTTTTGGGTTTTTTAGGATATTATCAGAGTTTCATCAAGGACTTTTCTCATTTGGAGTCACCACTTTTGGGTTTAACCAATAAGGGTGTCAATTTTGAGTGGTCTGGAGCATGTGATAATTATTTCTAGGAGCTAAAGAAGCAGTTGAATACTGTACTGATTTTGATCCTACCTAAGTCAGATAAGAAGTATACCTTATTTTGTGATTCATATGGTATTGGGATTGGGGTAGTGTTGATATAGGGAGATCAGGTCGTGGCGTATAGATCATGATAGTTTAGGCCACATGAACGTGATTTCCCTATGCATGATCTTGAGTTGGCCATGGTGGTTTATTACTTGAAATGTTGGAAGCACTACCTTCCAAGTGAAAATTTTGTTGTGTAAACCGATCATAAAATCCTTAAGAACATCTTCTCCCAGTGTGATTTGGACCTTCGATGGAGGATATGGGTTGAGTACATGAAATCTTTCAATTTTGAGTTTCCCTACATGTTGGGAAAATGGAACAGTGTTGAATATACCTTGAGCCAAAATACACAGACTCAGGCAGTCCAAGAGTCTAGTTATGAGTGTAATATGATGGCTTTGTTTGCTGATATGCACATATAGGTTCAAGAGGGATAGGGATATATTACCCTCACATCCTCGATAGTTGAGTCCACACTTCTGATCTAGATCAAGGATATGCAGTATAAGGATCTGGAGTGTTTGTATTTGAGGGAAATCCTTAAGTGTGGGGATCCAACTTATGACTGGGATATTGATGATGATGAGATCATTTATGTTCATGGTTGTTTTATGGATCCCACTTGTATGTGGTAGGAGTTTATGCATGAGTTTCATGCCTTGAAGTGTTAGGTGAATTCTGGTTTAACAAAAATGTATTATGAACTTCATAGATAGTATTGGTGTTCAGGGATGATGAAAGAGGTTGCAGGTTTCATGATAAGATATTGCACCTATCAGAACATGAAGGGAAAACATCAGTGACTGGGTGGTTTTCTATATCTGTTTCCTATTTTGTAATTAAAGTGGGATGATGTCACCATGGAGTTTTCTGTGGGTCTTCTAAGGAAACCTTGAAAGAATGATTCTATATGGGTGGTTGTGTATCATTTGACCAATGTAGACCAATTCTTATTGATATAATAGATTTTTATTTTGGACCTTCTTGGTGACTTATATGTTCGGGAGATAGTTCGGTTTCACAGGGTGTTGTGGACTAGAGTTTCATATCATGATCCACATTTTACATCATGCTTCTGAAAAGGGTTGAAGAAGGCACTTGGTACCCAGGTGTTCTTGAGTATGAAGTTTCACTCATAGATATACGGACAGTCGAAGCATAATATTCAGGTGCTAGAGGACATGTTGAGTGAATATGTCCTACACTTTGGTGTATCTTGGGATAAGCACTAAGCGCTCATAGAGTTATCCTATAACAATAGTTATCATGATACTATTAATATGGAACCATATGAAGTGATCTATGGTAGGACTTTTAGATATCTATTTTTTTGGATAGAGGATAGGGAATTAGAGTTGTTGGGACCGAGTCTCATGCAGGAGACATTGGAGCAGGTTCAGTTGATTCAGAAACATATGGTTGCAGCTCTGAGAAGGCATAAGTTGTATTCTAATTGACGTCTTTGATATCTTGAGTTTGTGGTGGGTGATTTTTTTTCCTTCAAGTGTCACCAAGTTTAGGTCACTTTCAGATTCATAAACAGGGCGGTTTAGTGCCCAGTTTTGTAAGATTGGTTCAGATTGTGGAGAGAATCAGATCAGTGGAATTCCAATTGGCTCTTCTATAGCGGTATAGTGGTATACATGGTATTTTTCAAATACCATATCTTTGGCAGTATCATCCCGACCCATATCATGTGATTTATTTTGATGATGTTGAGCTTTAGGTTGATGCGCCTTTTAAGGAGCATCTGTTTCGCATTTTAGATTGCAGTGGGAAAGTTTTATGAGGTAAGATTGTGTTATTGGTTCGAGTGTTGTGGAAGCATGGAAACATTTAGGAGGAGACTTGGGAGATGGATAAATATATGTGTGCCTAGTGGCCCAATCTTTTTATCTTGGGGACTCGGTGATTCTTGGGAGTGCATCTCAAGGACAAGTCGTTATAAGGTGGGGAGGTTTTAAGATCCCAAATTTATAATGAGGTATGTTCTTGTTTAATATTTTTGTTTAACCCCCTTAAATGGTTAAAGAAATGTTTCTAGAGAATATGAGGATCTTGGGGATTTGCTGAGGGTTTTGTGATGTAGAGGAGGATGAAAAGCGGCCATCTAGTGCATGCTACATAGTTGGTGCATAGTTAGTTCTTACCGTATTCCAGAGTTGTGCACCTTGGAGAGGGTGGTGCACAATTGGTAAAACTATTCATGAAGGGGGGAAAACCATGTGGGATTGTAAAAAGCCATCCTACACATCCTCCACATAGTTTTTCAAACCGTGCAGGCTCCCAGGAGACCATGAAACCTAGGGACCCTTTGGACAGAGGGTGGTGTATAGTTGGTGCATGGTTTGGCCAATCGTGCAGCCAAACCATGTTCCCCATTAAAAATGGGGGGTTTACCCATTTTTTCCCCTTCAGATTTATGAATACTCACTTGATATTCCTCCCATTTATTTCTATAGTAGTAGGGGTTATGAACCATTCTCCCCCAATATTCCAAGATATGATTCTCCTTTGATTATTATCCATTTCGAGTGTTTTTGGGTGAGAATCAAAGATCTGTGTGAATATAACACTCTACTTGCCTCTATTTTATAGAAGAGGACTTTTATAATCGTTCTTATCCTTCCAAATCCCTAAAACCTAACTTTTACTATAGATTCTAGGTTGGGGATTTAAGATGCGTTTGAGTTATAATCAGAGGCTAAGATTAAGATAGCATTCATCTACGGACTTCAGTTGGGTGGTCTACAAGTTATATCCCATAGTCTTGATGTTTGATTTATGTGTATGTGGTTGTGTTTTTATAACTTCATATTTTACATTTGGTTTCCATGATAGGAATTGTTAAATTGGTGTAACATCCCCCGATTTGGCACTCTCTCACATGGCCAAAGTGGATTGGTTACAAAACCTTAAGCATGCCTCCTCGTACACCAGTGGTTATTGACTAGTATTGTGGGTGTGATAATTATAGCGAGGAGACTATAAACCCAAGTTATAGAGTTTATAACACAGTAGAAATAATAAATATAAATAAATAAATATCAGAGTGCGGAAGTAATGGAAACAATATAATACAGCAGAAAATCAATAATAAAAGCCAACTGTAATCCAATAAATAAAGGAATAATGTAATTACATTATGGAATGTAACTAAATTTCATGATATAAATAATAAAAATAAAAGACTACCAGGATCAATAAAGTCTAAAAATGTCCCTGGTCCTGAAATCCATGTCGGCCTCAACTCCAAACTTCAACCCATCCAATAAGAAAACAATCAACAACAAGATCATTTTTCCTTGTTCAAAACTACATCCATATAATCTGCTTGGGTGTCAAATAGTGGCCCAAATAGGGTGTGATTATAACTCAATAGGTTGACACCACCATGTATAAACACAACCAGTCTGATAATAAGTGTATGAAATAATTCAATAAATAGGTGTATTAATTAATTAAATTATTAAATTAATATTGCATCAGCGCTATTTCACTCTTGTTCTACCAAGGTCATTCATCCTATTTCATTTCCCGATTTAGCAGCAAGTTCTTTTAAGGCAGTCGTCACCCAGGTATGTTTTAGGAGTCATCCCTGCTAGTCCTGCCAGATATTGGTAACAATTATCTTATCCCAAAGTGGCATTGGCCTATCTATCAAGTATCGATGGATCCAGATGCTTCGTTGTGTTCTCTCTCTAGAGATGGAATTAGGTTTTGTTTCATTCATTTTTTGATTCGTTTTAATGGTTTGGGGGGTTATCTTTCTTTCACCGCTCTCACAGTGGTGTTAACATTGCGCAAAGGTGGAGCGGGGTTTGGAGAATGAAGCTGATGCGGGGCTTTATCTTTTCATTGCTGGTGGATGTGGAGTCTGGTGATTTGTGGTTTCTTGTTTTTGTGTTTTTCTATTTTAGTGAATTCTTTTAGTCACAAAGGTTTGGTTTGGATATTTGGTTTCTGCTCTCCTGGTGGTGTTTCTATCAAAGGGTATGGAGCTCCTGTTGAAGGTCATTGCTCTTTGTCGACGACCTGGCCGATCTAACTCCACTCTTGCTTCCCGATCATCGCTCCCATTCCAAGTCAGTCTAGTGAAGTGATTTTCTCAGAGGTTTTGGGATGTGTAGTTTGATCAATTTCCAGTTTTTGAGGAGGTGCGACTGATGCAGGCTTCGTTCCTTGGGTTTTTAATGGCATTAGATTTTATTACTCCTAGTGTTTGTATTGGTCTGTAAAGGTGTCTATGGAGTTTTAGAAGTCTTGACTGATGTTCTTCAGTGGAGATTGTCTTGGTGTTGGCATGGTTCTCAGTGATGGTTTCCCGGTGTGTTGATGGTCGACAGTTGAGTTTTGAAGGTTGTGTGATTTTTCGACGACGATGATGGTGCTTAACAATGATGATGGATTCCGATAGTTATTCCTTGCAGGTGATCTGTTATAATGAAGATTTTTGTTTGTGTATAAGACATGCGGTGGGACATGGCCTGAGGAGGGGATAATTTTGAACTTTGATTTTTGAATCTAGTTTTTGTGTTGTATGCGTGGCAGTGAATGGTTGTGTGTGGTTCCAATTTACCAAAAATTGGTTTATTAAAATAATAAAAAAAATGGATTGATTGAAATACTACATCAACCTTCTTTGGCTCTATGTTAGAATATCTCTGAGCATATCTCACAACCATGTCAACTAAAACCATATAACTATGGGATAACATAACCTGCCTCGGTGCCAAGCTAAAATGTATCTGAGCATGTCTTACAACCATGACAACCAAAACTATATAACCATGGGATAACATAACCTTCCTCGATGTCATGATGGAATGTCTCTGATCATGTCTTACGACCATTCCAACCAAAACCATATAACCATGGTATATAAAACACACAATTCTAGGTCAAACCTACTATATATTCATTTTAGCAATTAATTAGGGTCAATCCCTGTATATCATCATTTCAACATCAATTAGGACTTTTCCCAATATATCATCATTTCAGCATATAATTAGGTACAAGGCTAGTATATCATCATTTCATCATAAAACCAGGGTTAATCCAAGTATATCATCATTTTAGCATATGTCGGGTCCAATCCTAGTATATAGGAATTTCAGCATAGAAATCACAAAAAATGTCATAACAACAAGTATATCACAATATCACATCATATGGATCACTGGTTTATTATGAAAATTTGAAATTATCTTTCAATTTTCTCATTTCATTCATCAATTGTTCATAACAAAAACATGCCAGTTATCTCAATAAAAAATCATTCCAAGGTGAATCTATATCAAGAAATCACCCAAAAAACCATGTCATCCTAAAAACACTTTAATCCATTAAATAATTCATTTATAATCAAGGGTACTCTCACCTGAATAGTAGCTATATGCTAGGTCAAAATCCAATTGTATCCAAAGGGACTATAAGAAATAATTCAATTCATTATTTAATTTATTTAGTGCATGACATGTTGGTTCAATTTCAATATTGCACATACTTGAAGAAAATCAAACCATAGGTCTAAGATTTAGACCCCCTACCTTTAATTGATGATAAAAAATGATTCCAATGGAAAACAACCATGAGGAAGATGGTTTGGATGATCGCAAGAAGGTTCCTAGATCAAAACCAATCAAGATCAAAACCAACAATGCACACGATCAAGAGATTACATGGAAATAATTAGAGAATGAAGGGAGAGAAGAGGGGAACTAAAGAAAAACAACATACCAAGGATTTATCACATGAACGGTACATATGAATTACACAACGTGTAATACAGTTACACATCATGTAATTATTTTTAGTGGTATACACCAAAAAACCCATCTCCTCATCTGAATATTTAATTTTCCTGAATATTACACGACATGTTATCCATTTACATGGTGTGTAAATGTTCTACAGATGTTCGTTCATCCCATTTTTCTTATAAAACCAACCTAAACCCCCTTTTAAGTCTTCTTAGCTTACCAAGAACCCATGGTAACACTTGAATCATTTATACCTAGACTCCATTAATTTGAACAAATATACATCCTTGAACTTTAATTCATTTTCCCCAACAAAGGCTCTCCACCTCCAAACAAGACACGGACACCAAGGCTCAAATGAAAAAACCCAAATAGGGATGTACCTAGAAAAATATGGCATCATATAACCTCCCCACCATATAATAGCTCATCCATGAGCTACTCCAAGCATCACTATGGGGTCTTGGTGAACAAGTTTGGCCATTGTACTTTCATATCAAACTCTCATGCTCAGGTCTCCTCTTGAACTCGTCCATGTTGTCTCTGTACTCGAACCAAAGGAATCTCCTTACCCAGGAGATACTTCTCACTATAGTCCTCAATCTCTATTATATTCTCCTAAAAAGATTCATTAGCACTAAACTTGATATATTCTATGTTTTTCATGTGAGAAGGGTCTGAATAATATCTTTAAAGTTCTGATACATGGAACACATCGTGCATGGAACTATAGAACTGTGGAAGGGCTAAATGGTACACCATTGGACCGACCCTATCCACTATCTTAAACAACCTGATAAAATTGGTCGCTAGCTTTCCCTATTTCCTAATATGGTATTGCCCCAATCTAGGCGACACCCGAAGGAAAATAAGATGAAGAACTTTGAACTCTAGAGGTCATCTATGATGGTCAGCATATGATTTTTTTCCTTATCTATGCAGTCACCAACCATTGTCTGGTCAACTAAACCTGCTCAGACATCTCCTGCATGAGATCAGGACCAACAAGTGTTAACTCACCTACCTCCAACCAACAAAGTGGTGAATGATATGGCCTTCCACATGAGGACTCAAAATGTCACGACCCCCTCCCCACAAAGTGTACCCCTCCTGGGCCGGTAATGTGATAAGGGAGATAATGACCCCCGATTCCCACCTCCAGTAGGCCCCGGGTTGGAGACTAGCACCGAGGGTATAGTAAACACACAAATGGGAGGCATTACCCTCTAAGAGAAAACATGCGAAAGAGAGAGATAAGATAGACACCAATCAACTCCGAATCAGAACTGGAATATAAAAGAAACCCAAGTACACATATGAAATTTCATGCAAAAGTACTACAAATGGAAGGGAAAACTGCAAGTACCCAAAAGGAAGTAAAACAGCAGCAACCACAAGCCCGAACAGCTCCTGCAACCCCAAGCTAGTAGAAACCATCTTGATCTCCAACCAGCTCTAAGTGACCTAAAAAACGGTTTATATATACATAGGGTGAGTATAACAGTATACTCAGTAGGATCCTCCCCGAAGCCTCTCATGAAAAAGTAAAGAAAGCATACTAAAGCATAGTGAACAACAAGTGAAACTAACTCTTCACCTAAACAGGTATACTAAGTTCACAACCTCACCATGGCCACTCTCACCAAGTAACGCATACAAGAATATAGCATATAGTAAATAATATCAAGGGTACCCTGCTACTACTTCCCCACTGGTTTTTCGATTTTCCCCAACGTCGCACATCCTAAGCATCTCTCTCCAAAAAGGCTTGCCCGCAGACACCTGGGTGAAGCACCACAATCTACACCTCGTACACCACAAAGGCTTGCCCGCAGCCACCTGGGCGAAGCACCACACCATCCTCACAACCAAAAGTAACTAGGTAGTTTTCGGGAGCCACCACAGCTCGCATAACATGTATCATACGTCAGTTATTATACCTCAATCCATTACAGCCCATACGTCGAGTAAGGATCCTCAAGCCATCACATCCTATACACGTTACACCTATAGTAGTCCATAGGATAATATATCCAGAATATATGTGTGTGTGAAATAACCACAAGCCATTACAGCCCTCTACACACATATATGGGGAAACTAACTGTTGTGCATATTAGAACAAGTATATACCAAGAGAAGAGAGTGGGGCCAAAGGGGGTAGTCAGCTATTCGTCCTCCCACCGGAATGTTGGGGAAAACACCCCCTAGGGCTCAGAATCCCTGGGGTGTCAGTTACCCTTACTGAAAGGGTGGAGTAGCGTATAGAAACATAAAAAGTACAGAATATATTATATCTCACAACCACACTATGGGCATTACCTAGTCTTATACACAACTGCAGTTAATGTCTCTCAGACTCTGGGCTGCTACTTCTAAGACTAGGTATCCTATAAGCACACAACCATTTGAAGAGCTTTATTAGATTACTTCATTCCCTTTTTATCAGTTCCATTGTACGTTAATTAATTCTTTAAACATTAATTAACCATGAACAATTTAACATTAAACTTCATTAGCATCACACCCAATATCCATTGTACCTTCCATATTACAACCTTGTCATTATGTTCCAAAAACTCCAACCCCGTGAGTTAACACCATTTATTCAATTATTCATTATAGAATTACTTTCCCATATTCCCAGGAATTCTAGAAAATAATTCTATGCTACTAAACAAAAAGTGCTCAACACGGTGAGTATATGTACTACCCGTCGAGTCTTTGTCACCTATAGTAAGAGCATAGACCCATTCTCCCTTGAGAGGCTAAACACGGAAAGCACGTGGCATACCCCACGTGTCTTTGCCTCTTTTGGAAAAAGGGTAAGCAAGACCAGCTACCTTGAGAAGTGGGGAAAAGTAAATCAGATAATCAACCAAATAATCAACAAGTATCCAACAATCACATCCATCCCATTCCATCATCCCTGGTGTCCTCCCCGACACCCACATGCATAAACCGATGTATCTCGCCACTCTAGGCATCATCTGCTGCCACCACCAAAAGTCTCCATGCCTCCACATATCTCAACAGCCATCCAGGATCACATCACAGCACAAGCAGTAGGAAAACAACAATCACATCAATGGTATCTTGGACCTTGAACAATCAAGAGGGTAACTCAGAACCCTTTTATAAATCATCAAACAAGTGTTTCTTTAATCCATCTTGAATTAACAGATTTATTAAACGTAGGTTCCAAATTCAGGAAACCTAATCAGTAAGCTATCACAAATAATTAATCATACTTACGGTACTAATTTGATTAACATCAAATTACAATAAGAACCAGATTCTTTTTCATGCCTCTTTATCTTTAGCCAACAGTTATTAATTAATCTCGGCTTACGTTCTTTACCAATTTCCATTGAGAACAAACAGCTAAACAAAGCAAGCATAGATATCACACTATCAAGCAAAACAAGAGGCAATAACATATGATAGATATCAATTTATTTATCCTGTTCAAATATTTATTATGTCAATTCCATTATGATCCCCTGGGATAAAATATTCTAATGATACAGTTTCACATAAAAGAAAAGAGAAGCGACGAATCCCCTACCTCAACAATTCTTAACATTCTTTATCCACACAACGGGTCACAATCCTCCTCTCGCGACAACTGCATCCACCGGTGGATGCCACGGTATGACAGCACCAACCAAACCCCAAGAAAAACCTATTAGAATCTTAGAGATTACATGGTATAATATGGAAGGGAGAAACAGGAGAAGATGGTCCCCAAAGGGACGATGATAAAACATACCTTATATGGAAGATTTACCGACACAGCTCGGTTGCATCCAAAATAGAGCGGAACCAATCGGAGGAGTAGGGTTTGATTGTGAAACTCCTACGGGAAGGATTTAAAGGTTCTAGCGTCTCATAGCTGAGAACAAAGAGGAAGAACAAGGGGGGATGATATCTTGTCCCTTTTGAAGATTTAATGGTGCGACGGTTTAAGATACGCTTAATTCTACATTAAAAGCGGATCGCATTGTCCCACACAGGTTGACCAAGTAAAAACATCTCGAGCTATAGGCATAATTAATATTGGATTTATGGCATTTTAATCGGCCTTAAGAGTCCTTAAAATAAGGCTTTAAATGTATTTTACGTCAAAGGAAATGTCTAAGGGGTGAAACTGTAGGAAGCTGGAAACACTGTTCACATACTCAAAATTTGGCAAAGGAAAGAAAAGGTCACCTTTAGACCTCACCGTTAGAGGTTAACAGTAGACCTCACCATTAGAGGTTACCAATAGACCTCACCGTTAGAGGTTACCGATAGACCTCACCGTTAGAGGCTACTGATACACCTCACCGTTAGAGGCTACCGATAGACCTCACCGTTAGAGGCTACTGATACACCTCACCATTAGAGGTTACCGATAGACCTCACCGTTAGAGGTTACCGATAGACTTCACCGTTCTGGAAACACTGTTCAAGTATACCGGTCTAGAAACACTATACACCTACCGATCTGGAAACACTGTGCAAGTCTACCGATCTGGAAACACTGTACAAGTCTACCGATCTGGAAACACTGTACAAGTCTACCGATCTGGAAACACTATACACTTACCGATCTAGAAACACTGTACAAGTCTACCGATCTGGAAACACTGTACACCTACCGATCTGGAAACACTGTGCAAGTCTACCGATCTGGAAACACTATACAAGTCTACCGATCTGGAAACACTGTACAAGTCTATCGATCTGGAAACACTGTACACCTACCGATCTGGAAGCACTGTACAAGTCTACCGATCTGGAAACACTGTACAAGTCTACCGATCTGGAAACATTGTACACCCACCGATCTGGAAACACTGTACAAGTCTACCGATCTGGAAATATTGTACACCTAACGATCTGGAAACACTGTACAAGTCTACCGATAGACCTCACCGATAGAAACTCTATTCACTGAACCTCGTCAATAGAAACACTGTTCACTGAACCTCACCGATAGAAACATCGTTCACCTACCGTTACTATTCATAAAACTGGAAACACTGTTCACAGAACTGGAAATTTGGCAAAGTGTTGGGGATAAGTCACCTTGACCTCCCGGAACACCTCCAACACCACATTTTCACAAAGTAATGGACCAGAGAGGTACGGGACATTACACAAAAGGTTCCATCTATATAAAATCCTAGAATTTGTTATTAAATAAAAACTCCATGAGTTCCATATGATGCTCTCACAAACCATCGAAATCTAGAACACATGCTCATAACATATCCTTCAAAACATGAATAGTTTTCTTAGATTGACCATCAATCTAAGGATGATACGAAATAATCAAAGAAATTGCAATCTTAAAGCATTATAAAGACCCTTGCAATACTGTGATGTGAAATAAGGATATCTATATAAAAAGATAAACCTCATAACACCGTGTAACCAAACTACCTCACACACAAAAAGACTTCCCAAATCATCAGCTGTGAAGGTATCCTTGGTAGGAAAGAAGTGGGAAATCTTCGTCAGTCAATCCACAATCACCCATACAATATCATTCTTATGAGTTATACTGGGTAATCCTATCATAAAACCTATAGTGAAATCATCCCATTTTCACTCAGGAAACTTAAAAGGCTGAAAAAATCAACTGGCCTCTGATTCACTTCTTTCACCTGCTAACTAGTAAAACATCTCACCAAAAAGCCTGCTACCTCCTTCTTTATTCTTGACCACCATTATTTTCTATAGATATCATGATACATATTTTTCAAACCAGGATGTACCTCCCATCTAGAAGCATGAAAGTCTTCCATTATCTCCTCATACAATCCCATAGGAACCCAAACTCATCCATGGAAAAGAATAGAACTTACACTTCTAAGAGACCATCCTAATGGTGTCTCCCCACCATATAAGTTGTATCTAAGAACTAAGCCCTACAAATTAGATAGATGATCGGTCTTGATATGGTCCAAAATCATGGGTATAAAATATGTCAAAGTCAGGACTACTTGTCCCTGAGACTCCTGAACATATAGATGCATGTCTTCAAAGAGGTCCATTACCCACCACTCATCGCAAGACTCTCGTACTACCTATGTCTGCATCTTCTGGCTCAATTCATCAGCAATGACATTTCCCTTTCCTAATGTATAATCCAAATCAAAGTTCAAATACTTCAGATACTTGACCCACATACTCTTCCAAAGGTTCAGGTCTCGTTGAGAAAATATGTACCTAATGATCTTGTGGTATGTGTGTACCACAATCCTCTCACCCATGAGATAATGTCGCTAGCATCTCAGGGCATATACCACTAATAATGACCCAAAATTAAACTACGGGAAAAATCACTATTTGCGATGGGATTTCTTCCCGTCGCAAATAACCCGTCCAGGAATCTATTTGCGATGGGGAAAGTAGCCAGTCGCAAATAACCGATTATTTGCGACGGGATTTCGTCTCCCGTCGCAAATAGTTTGGCGCGACTTGCGCGCCAAACCGCGCGGCTTGCGCGCCAAAACGCGCATCTTGCGCGCCAACCGCGCAGGGGCATTTGCGACGGGCCCCGTCGCAAATACCCGGCGACGGTCAATACCTTTTTGCGACGGGATGTCGTCCCGTCGCAAAAAGACGGTCGGTAGGTACTATTTGCGACGGATCCCGTCGCAAATAACCTTTTAACCGCCGACTGTAATTAATGCGGGCGAGGGTATTTGCGACGGGCCCCGTCGCAAATATTCCCGTCGCAACAAATCTAACCTATATATACCCCCATCCATTTTTTTCACAAATCATTCAGATCTTGCTCTCTCTCTCTCTCTTCATTCTTCAGTTTCAAAGAGAATTTTTTTTTAGTTGGAGTTTTTTATACGAGAGCAATCGGAGGGCGTCAATATCTTCAGAATATCAAAGTTTAAGGTATTTATATTTTATTTTATTTTTATTTTTTATATTTTTTATGTTAATTTTAATTGTTGTTTATTAGTTCTACTTTAATTAGATTTCAATTGATTTTTATTTATATTTAGTTTTACTAAGAAATTGATATTGTTAGTTATAATTATAAATAATTAGTTATAATTAATATTAATTAAATATAATTAGGAATAAATAGATATAATTAGCAATAAATAGTTATAATTAGCAATAAATAGATATAATTAGCAATAAATAGATATAATTAGCAATAAATAGATATAATTAGAAATAAATAGATACAATTAGCAATAAATAGATATAATTAGCAATAAATAGATATAATTAGCAATAAGTAGATATAATTAGCAATAAATAGATATAATTAGCAATCACTAGATATAATTAGGAATCATTAGATATAATTAGGAATCACTAGATATAATTAGGAATCAATAGATATAATTAGGAATCAATAGATATAATTAGGAATCAATGGATATAATTAGGAATAATTAGGAATAATTAGGAATAATTAGGAATAATTAGTAATAATTAGGAATAATTTGGAATAATTTGGAATAATTAGGAATAATTAGTAATAATTAGGAATAATTAGGAATAATTAGGAATAATTAGGAATAATTAGCTATAATTGGGAATAATTAGCTATAATTAGGAATAATTAGCTATAATTAGGAATAATTAGCTATAATTAGGAATAATTAGCTATAATTAGGAATAATTAGCTATAATTAGGAATAATTAGCTATAATTAGGAATAATTGGCTATAATTAGGAATAATTGGCTATAATTAGTAATAATTAGCTATAATTAGTAATAATTAGCTATAATTAGTAATAATTAGATATAATTAGTAATAAATAGCTATAATTAGGAATAATTAGCTATAATTAGGAATAATTAGCTATAATTAGGAATAATTAGCTATAATTAGGAATAATTAGCTATAATTAGAAATAATTAGCTATAATTAGTAATAATTAGGAATACTTAGTAATAATTAGGAATACTTAGTAATAATTAGGAATAATTAGTAATAATTAGGAATAATTAGTAATGATTAGGAATAATTAGGAATGATTAGAAATAATTAGGAATGATTAGGAATAATTAGGAATGATTAGGAGTAATTGGGAATGATTAGGAATAATTAGGAATGATTAGGAATAATTAGGAATGATTAGGAATAATTAGGAATGATTAGGAATAATTAGGAATGATTAGGAATAATTAGGAATAATTAGCTAGAATTAGATATAATTACCTATAATTAGGAATAATTAGGAATAATTAGCTATAATTAGCTATAATTAGGAATAATTAGCTATAATTAGCTATAATTATGAATAATTAGCTTATAATTAGTAATAATTAGCTATAATTAGGAATAATTAGCTATAATTAGCTATAATTAGCAATAATTTGCAATAATTATCTATAATTAGCAATAATTAGCTATAATTAGAAATAATTAGCTATAATTAGTAATAATTAGTAATAATTAGTAATAATTAGTAATAATTAGGAATAATTAGTAATAATTAGGAATAATTAGGAATAATTAGGAATAATTAGGAATAATTAGGAATAATTAGGAATAATTAGGAATAATTAGGAATAATTAGGAATAATTAGGAATAATTAGGAATAATTAGGAATAATTAGGAATAATTAGGAATAATTAGGAATAATTAGGAATAAATAGGAATAAATGGGAATAATTAGGAATAAATAGGAATAAATTGTAATAAATTGGAATAAATTGGAATAAATAAGAATAAATAGGAATAATTCGGAATAATTTGGAATAATTTGGAATAAATAGGAATAATTCGGAATAATTCGGAATAAATAGGAATAAATAGGAATAAATAGGAATAATTCGGAATAATTCAGAATAAATAGCTATAATTCGGAATAATTAGGAATAATTCAGAATAATTAGCAATAATTCAGAATAATTAGCAATAATTTGGAATAATTAGCAATAATTCAAAATAATTAGCAATAATTCTGAATAATTAGCATTAAATAGGAATAATTAGTAATAAATAGGAATAATTAGCAATAAATAGCTATAATTAGGAATAAATAGCTATAATTAGGAATAATTAGCTATAATTAGGAATAATTAGCTATAATTAAGAATAATTAGCAATAATTAGAAATAATTAGCAATAATTAGTAATAAAAAAATTATATTATTAATATTTACGAAAAAACAATATTAATATTATTAAAATAAAAAAAAATTATAAAATATTAAAATTATCAATATTCGCAACAGGATTTGCTCTATTCTTAACATGTTCAAATCTCAAAGGTTCGCCAATTGTCAGGTCATGCGCAATAAAAAGTTTGTGTCATCCATGTCCAATGTAAACTCTATAATTTTCCTTCCATGGTTGATCACCTCGCAAGTAGTGTTACAATCAGACAAACCAAGTCATGCCCTTCTTATCTATAAGAATTATCTCACATGAACCTTTACATAGATCATTCTTCCTTGAAAATTTAATGGAGAAATAATGATATCCTCTCAAATTTTTAAGGAAGAATGATCTATGTAAAGTGTCATGTGAGATGATTCTTAGAGACAAGAACGTCATTACTTTGATTGTCCTATTGCAACACTACTTGCGAGGTGATCAACCATGCAAGTACAATTATAGAGTTTACATTGGACATGACTGACACAAACTTTTTATTGTGCATGACTTGATAATTGACGACCCTTTGAGATTTGAACATGTTAAGAATAGAACAAAGTCTGTTGTGAATATTGATAATTTTAATATTTTATAAATTTTTTATTATTTTAATAATATTAATATTGTTTTTTCGTAAATATTGATAATATACTTTTTTATTACTAATAATTAGTAAACGAAATCTGCTTGGATAATGAAGGGAAAATTTGTAATCATCTCCACAACGATGATTCCCAAATTTACTTTCATTATTCAAGCAGTTTTCCTTTTGCTAAGTATTGCTAAGTATTGCTAAATTGGAAATAAATAGTAATAATTAGTAATAATTAGTAATAAATTGTAATAATTAGTAAAAAATTGTAATAATTAGTAAAAAATTGTAACAATTAGTAATAATTTGTAATAATTTGTAATAATTAGGAATAATTAGCAATAATTAGAAATAATTAGCAATAATAAGTGTAAGAAAGATGCAATTAAATGAGCTGTCGGACAAAAGAGTAGTCGTCAATCCACTGGAAATTGTGTCACCCTTAATTAATGATAATTATTAAGTCATTGTAATTATTTATCTTCTTTTTCAGATAGTGTTTTTATAATTTCAAACTATTCAAAAACAGTGATGATTTTATATTTTATGTAGAAAAATATGGAACAAGGAAGTCAACATCAGTCATTATTAGATGATCGCGCTTGGATAAATCAATGCAGAAATCCAAATGGTTCTGGTTTAAATAATGTATATATTGAGGGTGTTGAAGTTTTCTTAGCATTTGCATCATCAAAACCGGAATATGTTTCAGAAGGCGCAATTAAGTGTCCTTGTAAAAAATGTGCTCTGAGAACGTTTGACACATCTGACAAGGTTGGGGGACATCTCTTGCGGTTTGGTTTTCAACCAGATTATGTTTTTTGGTATCAACACGGTGAACGCAGTTCTAGAGAAGATCCTAATAACTTGATTCTGGATCCATCATGATTTCAAAATTTAGTACATGATGTTGCAGGTCCATCTATGCAACAAACTGAAGCTCACGATGATATTGATTTAACTCCTGAGTTGGCACCATCCGAATTTTATGAGTTGTTGAGGTCTGCTGAGGATGCATTATATCCTGGTTGCAAGATAAGAAAATTAGAAGTGGTTGCAAAATTTATGGCTATTAAATCAGATAATGAAATGTCAAACAACTGTTTTGATCAGATATTTTCTTTGGTTAAAACATTGTTACCTGAAGGAAATGTGTTTCCTGAAAATTACTATGAGAGCAAGAGGCTGATTCATAATTTGGGCCTTAGTTATCAGAAGATTCATGCATGTCCAAATGATTGCATCTTATATTTTGGAGAAAATGAGTCATTGGATATTTGTCCCACATGTGGACAATTGAGATATAAAGAAGCTCAACCGGGGATGTCTAGATCGATTCCAGTAAAATAGTTGAGATATGTCCCCCTTACACCCAAGTTGCAGCATTTATTTATGTCTCAGAACACAGTGTCAATGATGTCATGGCACAAAACCAGGATTTCAACTGATAAAAGCTTGAATCATCCATCTGATGGTGATTCATGGAGACATTTTGACCGTCTGCATCTGTATTTTTCTATAGAAGCCCAAAACGTGCGATTGGGTCTTTATACTGATAGTTTTTGTCTGTTTGGTTCTTATGGTGGTCATTATTCATGTTGGTTTGTCTTTGTAACTCCGTACAATTTTCCTCCATGGATGTTGATGAATGATCCTTAAATATTTTTGACTCTATTAATCCCAGGACATCCGAAAAAGAATATTTATGTTTATTTTAAACCATTGATTGATGAGTTAAATGCATTGTGGAGTGATGGTGTTAATACATATGTTGTTGTTGTGAAACAAAATTTCATATTAAAAGCTGCATTGATGTGGATGATTAGTGACTTTCCGGCATATGGCATGTTATTTGGTTGGAGTACACATGGTCCGAAATCATGTCCTTACTATATGAAAGAAAACAAAGCCTTTATGCTGATCAATGGAAAAAACCTTGCTATTTTGATTGTCACTGTAGATTTATTCCACCCTATCATCCTTTTCAGAGAAACAAATATCATTTCAGAAAAGGTACAATTGAAAGGGATGAACCTCCAAAGATGATCTCAATTATAGAGTTAAAATCAGTTGTATTTTCATTACCCCCCATCACATTTGGACCAACAATAAACCAACAAAAAATTCATGGCTTTGGGAAAGAACATAATTGGATAAAACGGAGAATTTTTTGGGATCTTCCATATTGGTCTGATTTGTTGGTCTGCCACATGTTAGATGTTATGCATATTGATAAGAAATATTTTGATAATTTATTTCATACAGTTTTGGATACACCAGGTAAGACCAAAGATACTGTAAAGGAACGATTAGATCTTGCCCAAATTTGCAGGCGACCAGAACTTGAATTATTTGAAAATGTCAGATCACAGAGTTTAATGAAGCCAAAAGAAGCTTATACACTGTCCAAAGAGAGTCGCTTATTATTTTGTCAGTAGATTGTAGATTTGAGACTTTCAGATGACTATGCTTCCAATTTGGGCAGATGTGTTAAGAATGGTTATATTACTGGATTAAAAAGTCATGATTTTCATGTTATAATGGAAAGACTTATGCCGATTGGATTCAAAGGTTTGTTGAATTCTATGATTTAAGATTCAATAACAGACATATCATATTTTTTTCGAGACATTTGTGTAGCGACAACATACTACGATGCGCTAAGAAAACTAGAAGAAGATTTTTCTGTAATTATATGTAAACTGGAAAAAATATTTCCGCCGGATTTCTTTGACTCAATGGAACATCTGATATTACATTTTCCACATGAATCTAAATGTAGAGGTCCAATACAGTTTTGATGGATGTAACCATTCGAGAGATGCATGCAGAAATTGAAGAAAAAAATACGTAACAAAGCATCAGTTGAAGGCTCAATTGTTGAAGCTTATTTGCAAGATGAAATTGCTTTTTTCTGCTCTCATTATTTTGAATCTCAATATCCTTCAAAACAGAATCGCATGGGGAAAAATGAGGGGAATGTTAATGACGAAATATAAAATCAATTAAAAGTTTTTAATCAGCCAAATCTTGGTTTCAGTGGAGTTCATGAATGATGGATTTCAGATGATGAACATCACAGAGCTCATACATATGTTCTATTCAACTGTGAAGAAATGACATCATTTTTCCTGTGAGTTCTTATATCACTTATTCTATAATTTATGTTATAGTATTTAAACTTATTTTATTTTTAGGTTATATGATAATTATATCAAGAAACAACTTCCACAAATTACAACAGTTTCTCTTCAAGAACGCAGACAAAAAAAATTTCTCAATGGTTTCAAAAACTGGTAACATAAATTATTGATGGTTTAATATCAATTCCATTTATTATTTATTATATTGATAATTGTTTTAAAAAAATTTAGGTGTCTCAATATGATGATAAAATTGATAAGCGACTATGTATATTGAGTGACCCACCATCCAAAATGGTTAAATCTTATAATGCATATGTGGTGAATGGTTTTTGATTTCATACACATGCATACGGGGAATCAAAAAAACAATGAACAGTGGAGTTTTCTTGAGAGGATCACATCACAGAGAAACTGAAGTTGACTTTTATGGCATTTTGGATGAAATTATTGAGCTGTGTTATCTAGGATAGAATTATATAAAAATGTTTAAATGTCGGTGGTTGGATACTGAGAGAGGTTTGCGTGTTCATCTGACTCATAGAATATTAAATATTAAATATAAAAGTCATCTTACAGTAAATGAGCCATTTTTACTAGCTCAACATACACATCAAATTTATTATGCAAAGTATTGTGCTACTTCAAGAGACTTGAGCGATTGGTGGAGCATAATAAAAATGAAATCTTGGGAAAATAAGTTTACTCAGACTGAATGTGGTTCCGCTGAAGTGGAAGAAATTGAAATTTTTCAAGAGACAGCTCAAAATCCATCTAATTCACAAAGAGACGTGAATATCGACGATGACACCCCACAATTAAGGATCGATGGTGATGAATATGTTAATGATGTTACAAATGAATTTGAAATGACAAGAGATGTTGAAACTGAAACTCATATGGATATTGATGATGCTGAGGAGGAAGATGAAGACATTGACATTGACAGCTATGGATAAGAGGATGAAGATGAACATTGACACAGTTAAATGCTGGTTATAATCATAACTAATATATATCTATATATAATAGTTATTTTCAACTATCTGCTAGCAACAATCATTTTGTGTTTTAGATGGACTCTGGTCTATTGAGTGAGTTGGAGGAGGCTGAGCTACCTTTGGATGATGATGATGTGGGATCAGCTGACCCTTAGCCTATTGGTGGTTTAGGAGGTATGCGGAGGGGGCGCGGTCTTGCGCGACTGATGATTCCTGACCTTATCCCCAAGTGACGTCCACATCTTGGTTTCGATCCACGCACACGGAGGTATGGTAACCTGTATATTTTAGTTAGATTTCATTAATTTATTTATATATATACTAATTGTTTGATTATTTATTCCTTTTTCACAGTTTTCAGCATGTAGATATTGGACAGGGGAGCGCTATATTGCGAAATTATTTTTCTCAGTCATGGATCACATGGGAACAGATTCTCGTTGATGTGCGACACGACATGTTCCAGCATTGGCTGGTACGTAAATAAATAATATTTATTTTGAAATTTATTTTATTAACAACTTGATATTATAAATTATTTGTAGGGTTTATGGCATCCTATCGATGATAGCATGTGCGATGTTATCCACACGGCATGGCAGGTTTCTATGCATGGCCGTTTTCACCAGTTTTTGCACAATTTGAGAAGGATAGACATTAAGAAAGTAGGGGTGACAGAATTTGATGAGTCGTGTAGATCCCACCGACCAGAGTACATTTCATCTCACGTTTGGGATGGGTTATGTTTACACTGGTTGGGTGGTGGATTTCATAGGAGATCTTCAGTGGGATGATAGAACCGGGGGAGACAAGAGGTGACGCATCGAGCTAGTAGTCGTACATTCAGTTCGCATAGACAGCATCTGGTAAGTATATTTTTTAAATATTTTATATAACTTTAAATATAAACAGTTTATTTTATATTTATGTAGGTAGTCGAGCATCCTGATATTATGGAGTTCGACGTTTATCGGAGGATGTACAGTGATCCAGTCATTGGAGAGATTAGAGGTGATCGCCAGTGTCAGATTGTGGTTAGTATTGTTTTTTCAGTTTAACAATTAACTGCATATAATATTTTGACAATTTTAATTTTAAATTGGAATTGAAGGATCGTATGAGGATGCGACCTCTCAGACACATGTTGAGGGTCAGGACGAGATGGCTGAGCAGACCAGTGCTCACCATTTCGATGTGGCGGCATGGATGCAGGCGACTCAGTATGGCTTTGAGAAGGGAAGAGTAGTTGGCATCGGCTCTCATTTGAATCCTTGTACTTATTATGGTACTGTTACGATGTCGGCGTCCAGCTCGAGAGGAGCTCGTGGAGAGACATCATATTCTGGCTCACAGTATCTGGAGCAGTTGCAAGCTTAGGCTGAGCATATAGAGATGTTGCAAAAGCAGCAAGAAGAGATATGTCGGCGGCAGCAGCAGCACCAGCAGCATGAGGAGGATATGCTTCGATGGCAGCAGCAGCATCACAAGTAGATGGAGTACATACTCCGACTGACTCGTAGTTTAGGGATGGAGTTTCCTCCACCAGCTCCTCCACCCCCTCCAGAAGACGACCCCCCCAGTGATTTTTTTATGTTACAAACATTTGAATTTAACATTGTAATATGAATTATTTACATTTTCTATCTTTTATATCGGTGCAAATATTACATAATTTAATTTTTAATATTTTTTTATTTTTTTATATTTTTTTGTGAATATTGAGAATTTTAATATTTTTTATTTTTTTATTATTTTAATAATAGTAATATTATTTTTTCATTAATCGTAATTTTATTAAATTTTATTTTTTTTAAATTAATTTATTATTTGTCACAGGGCCTTTTGTGATGGGTTCCCGTCACAAATAGTCTAACTAAATATTTTTAAAACCATATTTGTGATGGTACTACTTGACTGTCGCAGATAATTTGTTGCGGCGGGCCCGTCGCAGAAAGTGTTATATTTTTTTTTTTGCGACGGGACGAGAGACCGTCGCAAATAGTTTTTGCGACGGGCCCGTCGTGAAAACGTTATGTATATATAATACATATAATCGGAAGCTTATTTGCGATGGCTATGTTTCCCGTCGCAAATAACATTTTTTGCGACGGACTCGTCGCAAATACTTGTATTTGGGACAACATTTTCTGCAACGGGCTATTTGCGACGGGGCCCCATCACTAAAGCCTATTTGCGACGGTATCTCATCGCAAATAGGTCGTTGCAATTATTAAGAATTGTGGTAGTGTTATGAGAAGGGTAATTCCTCTCATGTGGTGTCAACTGTCTAGAGTCATAAGTAACTACTCAATCCTCCTACATTAAAATTTCTCTGAGTCCAACTCTGAATGAATCATAGTACATGGTATATGATTTATTTGGAATAGGTAAAGTGAGGATAGGTGTTAAGGTCAATCTACCTTTCAACTCCTAAAAATATCTCTTGCAAAAATCTGACCAAACAAATTTTACCCCTTTCTTGGTCAGCCTAGACATTCGTGTTCCCAAACAGAAGAAGTTCGGGATAAAGCACTAATAATAACATGCTAAACCCATAAATCTCAAAATTTCAAAAACATTATTGGGATTATCACAATATACCATAGTTGTAACCTTCTCTAGGTCCACTGACACTCATTCCTCTGAGATGACATAGCCCAATAAGTTCACTTTATCAATCCATAAACTACATTTAGTTAGCTTGGCGTAAAATCGATTCTCTCTCAATGTACTCAGGACGATGTCAATATGTTTTGCATGATCATTATCTTACCGGGAGTACACTAGTATGTCATCAAAAAAAATCACCACAAACTGATCCATAAAATGATGAAAGATCTTATTCATCAAGGCCATGAATATCGTCTGTGTATTGGTCAAACCAAAGGACATCACTACGAACTCATACAAGCCATACCTACTCTTAAAAGTATTCTAAGGTATGTTTGATGGTCTTATACTCAAATGATAGTATCCAGATATTAGGTTGATCTTAGATAAGATCTTAGCACCTCTCAACTGATCGAAAATATTGTCAATGCACAGAAGAGGATACCGGTTATTGACCGTCATCTGAAAAGATCACCAATAATCCACACATAAGCGTAAAGTCCCATAAACCTTATTGGTGAAGAGAACTGGAGAACCCCATAGATGTGTACTAGGTTGTATGAAACCTTTAGTTTCCAGATCTTCCAACTTAACTTTCAACTCTCGAAGCTCTACTAGTTTCATTCTATAAGGTAGGATAGCTTTGTTCTCGGCACTGACTCGATCGTAAGATTGATCTCTCACTTGGGCGGTAAACCATAGAACTCATCAAAAAATACATCCTAAAATGTTCTACCACTGGAGGAAAATAATCTTGGTGCATTCCACCATCATCTAGAGAAACATTGTCTATCTGAGTCATGATACAATCCAATCTGCACCAAATTGATCCTGCATGACCAGCCTGAAGATCCCACTCACCTTGATGAGAATAGATGCCTCCTTCGGGAGATAAAAAAGGTAACTTTCCTCCTATAATAGTCGATATGATCCTGGTATATAACTAACCAATCCATACCAAGAATCAACTATAAACCTATCATTTCCAACATGAATGGTTCCCAAAATAAATGGTAACCACCAATATCTATAGAACACACCTTGAAACATTTTATATTCTCTGGATATACACCCAGTGGTGTATCGATGGTCAAAACACCATCCAATCTCTCCACATCCAAGACCAAACTATTTACAAAAAGAGTGGATAAAAATGAATGTTATGATCTTGTATCAAACAAAACACAATTGAGGGTAAATGATACAAGAATCATATCTTTGACAGTAGATAGTTTGACATCCATAATAGCTAGAGTAGTCTATATAACGTGAAACTGACTAGCCCCTATGTCCTACGCTCCAGCATGACTCCCCTGAGCCATACCCTCTACCTAATACTATCATTCCTACACTGGGGTACCACATCCCCTACCTTGACCAGAATGTCATGTGGAACTCCAGCTACCTATCTGCTGAGGAGTAGTTGAGTCCTTTACAAACTCTGGTTCCTGCCTTGTTCCCCTACCACTGCTCTTCTTCTACATTCCCCTACAAAACCTCTATAGATGGCCCAATTTTTTGCAAGCATGACACTCCAAAGCGGGGTACAAACACTAAGGTTGTTTTTGGACCATCTTTCCACACTAATAGCACTGTAATGGAACACAATCCTAATATGGATTCCCACCTCCCTAACTTCTTTTACCATTGTTTCCTTAGTGAAAATTGTCACAACGACGCTTTTTTCCACAAGAAAAAGAGTTTATAGTTTTCCCTATTGAAACAGCCTGGCTGGTGCTTGGGTCCTCTCTCGGATTCCCTTCCATGATTAGTTCATGATTTATCACATTTGTAAAACTGGTCAAATGGAACATGTTCACCTGCAACCTGATCTCATAGTGAAGACCATCCTAAACACATCTCTCCTTGGAGATCTCATCATCTTCCAAATATTTAACAGAGTAAATTAAGTGAGTGAAAATCTTAGAATAGTCTAGCACTAACATTCCCTCCCATGTTAGGTGCATGAACTCACGAGCCCTCTCATCCCTCAACATATCAGGATAGAAGTGGCTTAATAAATTCATCTCTAATCCCTTCCAAGATAACTCTTTTTGCTACTCTTCATGTTCCAGAATATCCCACCAATTCTTGGATGGTCCACAAAGAATATATGTAACAAGATTCACCCTCCTATCTGTTTAAATGTAGGTGGATATTTTAGCTAAAACTATCTTGTCAGCTCATACATTGAAGGCACAAAGCGAATAGTCTTTCTTTTCATGGATATCATGACCCTTAGGAAGTTGTTGCAAATTTGAACATCCATTCGATCCTCAGAAGCTACAGGAATCTCTGGTCCAGTTGCATTAGGAGCATGTTGATTTCCACTCTCCTGATTCTCAACTTGAAGATGAAGAGGAGTAATTTTCTCTACAAGACAAACACACTTCTTATAACACTAGCTATGATAAAGGAAACCTCAAAAGGTGACAAAAACAGAGAACCAATAACTCTTGGTCTCTCTAAACATGGATTATAAGTGTTTTATCATGACAAAATAGTTCATTTATGCATTTCTCAGATATAACAGGTATCTCATATCATAGTTCAACAAGCAAGTATATTTCACATGCAATATATATGTCCCTACCATGACCAGTTCATGTCAAAATATATCCATATGTGCCTATCATGATGCATGCATACTCATCATGTGCCATAGTAGTCCATGAGTATAATTTCAATAATTAATAACATTATGAAATAATAACCTCACACAACATGTGAATCACCCAAGGAGACATCAACTGTAACAAGTGAATAGTATAAATAGTTATCCCATCCCTAGGCACTCAAATTTTCCCTCATACATGGGTTATCTACTCCCATGCACAAACTCATTACCAAGTCCTGACACATCCTAGTATCCTTTATACCTTCCCCAAATAGTAAAAAAATAGAAAATAAACTCAGTGTACTCTGATGCCACTTTGTAATGTCCTCTAATTCGACACTCTCTCACGTAACTGAAATAGGTTGGTTATGAGACCTCAGGCATGCCTCCCCATACGCCAGAGCTTGCTGACTAAAAGCAGGGGTGTGATAAGTATAGTGGGGAAACTATACCCCTTGGTTATAGAGTTTACAACACAGTGTAAATAATAAATATAAATAAATAAATATCAGAGTTTGGAAGTAATGTAAATAATATAATACAGTGAAAACCAACAATAAAATATGACTCTATAATCTAATAAATAATAAAGGAATAATGTAATGACATGATGGAATGTAACTAAATGTCATACTAGAATTAATACAAATAAAAGACTATTAGAGTCAATAAAGACTCAAAAGTATCTGGTCTTGAACCCCATGTTAGTCCCAAATCTAAACTCCAGCTCATCTAGCAAGAAAACAATCAACAACAAAGTCATTTTCCCTTGTCCAAACCTGCATCCATATAATCTGCTCGAGTGCCAAATGGTGGCCTGAATAGTGTGTGAGTATAACTCAATAGGTTAACACCACCATGTCTAAACATAAGCATTCTTATAATAATTGTATGTAATAATGTAATAAACAAGTGTTCTAATTAATTAAACAATTAAATTATTACCACATCAACCTACTTTGGCTCCATGTTGGAATATCTATGAGCATGTCTTACAACCATTCCAACCAAAACCATATAACCATGGTATAACATAACATGCCTCAACGCCATGTCGGAATGTCTCTGAGCATGTCTTACAACCATGCCAACCAAAACCATATAATCATGGGATAACATAACCTACCTTAGCATCATGACGGAATGTATTTGGGAATGTCTTAAAATCATACCAACCAAAACCATATAACCATAGTATATAAAACACACAAGTCTGGTTCAAACCTGCTATATAATCATTTCAACAATCAATCAGGGTCGAGCCCAGTATATCATCATTTTAGCATTAATCAGGGCCAAGCCCAGTATATCAGCATTTCGGCATACAATCAAGGCCAATCCTGGTATATCAGCATTTCGGCATAAAATCAGGGCCAAGCCCAATACATCTGCATTTCAGCATATGTCAGGGTCAAGCCTAGTATATAAGCATTTTAGCATAAAATCACAACACATGTCATAGCAACAAAGATATCATAATATCACATCATATGGATCAATGGTCAATTATGCAAATTACCATTTATCTTTCAATTTCTCATTTCATTTATCAATTGGTTATAACCAAAACATGCCAGTTGTCTTAATCAACAATCCAATACAAGGTGAATTTATATCAAGCAATCATCCAAACATCCATGTCATGCTAAACACACTTTAAACCATTAAATAATTCATTTATAATCAAGGGTTCGCTCACCCGAATGATGGCCACAAGCTAGGTCAAAAGCTAATTGGATCCAAAGAGACTCCAAGGAATAATTCAATTCATCATTTAATTTATTTAGCACATGATATGTTGGTGAAATTGTAATATTACACATACTTGACAAAAATCAAACCATAGGGTTAAGATTTAGACCCCCTACCTTTAACTGATGATCAATAATGCTTCCAATGGAAAACTCCGATGAGGAAGAAGGTGTGGATGATCGCAAGAAGGTTCCTAGATCAAAACCAATCAAGATCAAAACCAACAATGTACACGGTCAATAGATTATACTACAACGGTTGGAGAATGAAGGGAGAGAAGAGATACACCAAGGAAAAACAACATATTGTGGATTGATCGCACAAACGGGACATCCGAAACAGAGGGAGGCACTCCAAAATCGCCATGAAGGAGCCCTAGGGTCGAGAAGAAGAAGCTGCACACGAGTTGGAAATAAAATCAATCGCATGGCACATTTTAAAACTGTAGGTTGGGGAATTACACGGTGTGTAATACAGTTACACGTCGTGTGACTCTTTTTATAGGTGTACACTGAAAATCCTGTCGCTTCAGCATAATATTTAATTCGCCCAAACATCACATGATGTGTAATCCATTTACACGACGTGCAAATATTCCGTAGATGGGTTTTCAGCCCATTTTTCTTATAAAAACAACTTGAAGCCCCTTTTAAGGCTTCTCAACTTACCAAGAACTCATGACAACACTTGACCCATTTATACCCGGACTCCATTAATTTGAAAAAACATACATCCCTGGACTTTTAAGTCATTTTCCCCAACAAACGCTCTCTGCCTCCAAACAAAACATGACCACCAAGGCTCAAACAAAAAACTCAAAGTGGGACATACCTAGAAAAAGATGGGATCTTACAATTGGTTAGGTAAATGATTAATTGAACCCCTCATGATCCTCATGGGATGTGTTGAGGTTGATTAGACTGGACTAAGATTCATCCATGGGCCGAGTCACTCTCTTGATCATGGAATTGAGTTGTTAAGTGTTGAATTGAACTGTAATGAGATGAAAACCAATGATAATTGTGTTTGGTTGTTAACACGGGATGAGGGGGTGTTTGGCCTGACTTGAATGTGTTAAATGGGTTATGAAATGTAAATGGTAATTGCGTTGGATAATGAAGCGTGTGCACATGGCTAAGCGGTATGAGTGGGGTTTTGGACTGAGGCTCCACTCCACAAGTTGGTCTAGACTGAGGCTCTAGGCCCCACCCCAATATCGCATGGGTTAGGGTGTCTAACTGAGGCTCTATGCCCCTAACGAATGTTTTTTATATGATTACCTGTGCTAAGGCTCCGAGATAAGAGATTTATGTATTGTTTTGTGAAATGATTATCCCTGTGATGTCGGGAACTTGAATCCCCTTATGCGTAGATTAGTTGATCGGCATAGGCCAAGGCATGTTTGATGAATGCGGATAACACTTGGTTTTAATGATGAAAGTGGCTAATGCAAATAATGCTAATTAATGGAACCTGGTTTATCTTTTAGTTATCTTTTTATTTACCATATTTCTACATACACTATTTATTTAGACTGTATGTTTTATAGACACCGTTGGTGGTGGCCTACTCGATTGTACTCACACTCTACTATGGTTGTCATTGGCAGGGCCGGCCCGAGGGCAAGCCCCGCGAGACCCCGGGCTAGGGCAACCATTGAAAAGTGGGGCAACACCCACCTCTCTGTTTCCCAGCCACCCCTTCACATTCCACCTGCGATGGCGTCTCCCTGCCCCGCCTTGCCCCACCACGCCTCCTCATCTCTCCAATCATCTCTCTACCTCCCCATATCAGCTCCCTATTAGTGTGGGGTTTCCAAATTCTTCATCACCTTCATTTTCTCCTCCATCGTCGCCCTCTCCCGCACCTGCTTCGCACCAGGGTCGGGTCTGCTTCGCACACCAGAACTTCAACCAGGCTAGCTCCACCTCTCCCACATCCGATCCAAATCCCTCTCCCCTTCTCCTTGTTCATGGATTCGGCTCTTCCATTGCTTATTGGCGCATGTGATATTTCATTGGACTCCCATTTCCTTCCTTCTCGTTAATCCATTTTATATGTTGTGGTTTCATTATCTAATTTTGTGTTAAATTTTTCGAATTTCACGTTTTTCAGTTAACAATTTTCCTTTTCTTCCCTAAGGCCTCCTCATGTTTACTAAATCTGTTGTAGAACTTTTTTAGTTTTTTTGTTCAGTGAGGGACAAGGTTCAGAATTTTTCAGCTAGCGACTAATGTAGGCACCGATTCCAGAACAACGCTGCTTAAGATTTCTTCATTTTTTCACCATTTTGTATATAGTAATTTTTTTTCTCTCTGCGTTTCTTTGTGAAGGTGTATTTACATTGAATAATTTATAATGACCTGTTTGAATAATAAAATTGAATTATTAGTTAAGTTATTGAATATGAGATGATTTGTTTCATTATTCTTTTTAATTTTATCAGTTTTTTATGTCGATTTAGGTGGTTTTATGTCTTCAAATGATTTACTGCTGAATTGAATTGTTCACAGAACGTTTTATTATTTCCATTGAAGATATAATGTATAAGTTGACAGTGAGATCATCAAACCCTCCCTCTTAAGTTGGGATTGATTCAAATGGTGCTGTGATTTTTTTGATTCTCCTCAAGGTGCACCGGCAAGGTCAGTCATGCTCCCTTCATCTCCCCAGACACACGTAAGTCGTGGTAAACTCAATCTCAACTTCATCCTAATGCAATTTTATTCTTCAAATTTATAATTATCATCATCATTATTATTTTTTCAATTTTATTTCTTATAAATCTTTTCAACATGGGGTGTGTTTAGTTTTTGAAGATCTCACTTTTGATTCAGTGAATTTATGATTTTTGGTGTCTGTTTTTTGATTCGTTGAATTTCTGATTTTTTATGTTGTTTTTTTACTAAACTAAAGGGCAACATTGTGAACATTTGTCTTGGGAAACCATTTTTCCCGGGCCGGCCCTGGTCATTGGGTACCCGAACAGACTTCATGGTTGCAGGTCAAGACAAGAGCAATGGCCCTATACTATGTGTTTGATTTGGGGCTCAGGGATGTGCATGGATGAGGGAACTGGACTTAGTGTCAGGTCCTGTTTTGGGGATTCTTCATCTTGTTTTTATTTTTAGGTTTTCTTTGACACTTGGTACTATCTGACATGACATGACATATTTATCGTTTGGCTGTGGGCATGTACTCAATTTTGGGAAATGGATTGTGATGCATGTTTATTGGTTATACTGTTTTCATTGCTTTTATTTTATTTGTTGTGTTTTACTCTGGTATAGAGGGTATAGTCTCCCCACGTGTCACATTAGACTCTCGCTCCTAGTTGGCAACCTCTGACGTACAAAGAGGTGCGTCTGAGGTCACGTGACGAACCAACTCGGGGCACCGGTTATAGTGGCACCTGAGTCGAGACATTGCACTCAAACCCCGACTCCACCCATAAACCACCACGACATAGATCATTCTGCCCTCTCCATTTCCACCCTTACCCTAATAATTGACCACGACATAGAATCTTCTTGAAAATAGTCATGGAGCACCAGGACTTCTAAAATGGGTGTTTCACCCCTCCTTGTTTCTTATAAAAATTTCATCAAGAGACCACACCCACCAAAACACCTTCCTCCGCGACATTGACTACCACCATCGCATAAACCACCCCAAGAGAAGCGTTTCATACCCCAAATCTACAAACCGAGCAACACAACCAACCTACCATGCCACAAATGAGACCACGACAACCACAACAACATGGGTATTCTCAAAACGGTCGTTTGGACCCTTGATAGGTTGAAAACTATCTTTTCTTCTCAAAACTTCTTCTAAACTCTACTACAACCCTTTAGCACCCCCAAATTACAAAGTTGGGGTCCGGGAAGGTTTGGGCATCAACAATAAAAACACAATAAATAATAAAATTTTATTTTTCAATATTGGTACTAGAATAACAAAAAATGACAAATAAAAATGTCCATCAACATAATGTCAAAAAATATTGGTTTCATATCATCCTTAAGGGACACGATATTTCATAAATATCAATAAAATATATTTTGGTATACAACTAATATAAACTAGGGTCATTTTATTGATATTTATTTTAAAATTGAATGTTATCTTTTATTAGTGGCTTTCATTAAACTACTTGTGCAAAGATAAGTCATAATAATCGTCCTAAAATATCATAATCACTCTGACACTGATTTTAAAAAGATATATATTTACATTAATTTCACAATAAAAAATTGATTTAATAAATAATTATATTTACTTTAGTAAATGGAATAAAATTATTTAATTGAGTTTTATGATGTTTTGAGTATATTAACATTCAGCATTTTCATCCACTCCAGGGATGATTTTATATATATATTGAATTATTTTTTATCAACAATATTGAACTAAAATTATCATATTTAATTGTTTGTTCATGGATGTTTGTTTTATTGCATATATGTTACATATAAGATTCATAAAATTATGATGAATCTTGATATGTAATAATCAATTAAAAATATTTTTTCAAGGAATCATCGGGGCATGTTTTTTATAAAAAGTGTTTATATATATATATACACACACACATAGGATAATAACTTGAAAATTTATAATATAATAATTGTGCATTTTGAAACCAGGTATTGAAAAAATGAGCATTATTATTATTTCATTGAAAATAAATAGAAATGACCATGACGTCAATGACGATGATCCGTTATGAGTGACATTCAGAGTAGATAGTAAAAAAAAAACATGGAAGATTGAAATATCTAGGTGAAATTTATGCAGACGGAAATTCAAAAATTTGGTGTGACATCTATGATTTTTATTTATTTATGACATAAATTAGTATTTTTCTAACCTAAGAATTTTAGAATTGTATCTTAGCTTTGGACATTCCCGTAATAAAGAATAATTGGATTTCTTGGTAAATATTTTTTTTTTAATGGATTTATAGATACATTTATTATTAAGTGCTAGTACACTATACATTTAATTAGTAATTACTGGTAGTTGATTTAATGTAATCCAGAAGAGGTGAGGAAGCTGACTTTCTTGTTCACAGTGGGGAAGATCAGTGGATGTCTGTCGAGGGCACAAGAAACGGACCTAATCCAGGGCGTCCGAGGCGCGTGTGAAGCCGCCGGAGGGGAGTCCGTGAGGCTAAATATGTCATTTAACGTTAGGGGAAAAGGTTACGATTGCCATTATGTTGGGGGCCCAACGGGACGGGTGGGCCAGCCTCAGTTGCAGTCCCTGGGGCCGACGGTGAAGGACTTCTTTAAAACTGGGCCACCCTGCCGGCCTGCAACTAAATCCAAACTCTCACTCACGTTCAAGCTCGTAGAGGCAAAAAATGAATATAGCAAGTTAATGCTAGGAGCCTTAAACTTTATAGTTTACCCACTTTAAGCAAATACACAACTCTGAGTCTCGAACAATGCAATGTCAAATATGACATTTTACTATGGCTAAGCTAATTTTTTTATTGTTATTTTTTTTTATTTCTTAAAACTTCATTAAATATTTATATTTTTTATAAAAAAAATATACATAGAATATTCTTTTTAGTGTTAAGAAAATAGTAACTAGTTAAAGATGATTTCATTGTACATATTGTATTTTTATAGATAAAATATATGTTGGTAAAAAGGGTTAATTCCAACAAATATTAAATTCAAGTATAAATACCAACAATTGTTTTTACCAACAAATATATATATTTGTGTTGGTGGTTCAATACCATCAAATCTTTTACTAACACTAAAATACATTATTTCATCATATTAATTACTGACATTTTTATCAAGAAATGAATTTATTGTTATTAATTGTCATTACTAACATATTTTTTACCATTATAAAAATCCGTTGCAATAGATTATTCAATAACATATTTTTTTTCCAAAAATTGATTATATATGTATATGTATATATTATTTTCAATAAATATTTTAATAAATCATATAATCACATGTTTTCATTGAAGAATTATGTGTTTGTGATGTATAATGTTTAGATTTGATTTAAAATTGATGGTAAATGATTAAATTTTTTAAAGAACTGAATCAAATCAAATTTGTTTTCGTAAAAAAGAAAAATTGAAAGTCACATATATAATTTCATTATATGTATATAATAGAAATTTTTAAACAATGTATAAATTTAAAACTTTTTTCGTTATATATAAATTTATTACTCATCGTGTTTTTTTTAATTATCACCAACAATATTACACCCTACGCCTCGACATCCCCATTAATATTGCGCCTTTCATTGCACTACAAAACCCTAAATTCAACCCCTCGTCATCCGCATCGGTTCTTCAACCACTTGTTGATGCCCTTTCGATGTTACATTGTTCATCATCATTATTTTGTCGCTCGCTACGTCAGTTTGTGTTCATCACCTATTATTCATATTTTGTCCATTCATTTCCTTGTTCTTTGCACCCCCACCCACAATCCCTGTATCACCTTGCCACCTGCCCCCACATTGGTGATCCATTGTCGATCCCTACATGCTTAGTTTATCATTGTCGTCCTTATCGTCCCCCATGTGAAGATTGAAGGCTCACACATTTTTGTTCTCTAATATACTTTTTATTGTTTTTCATGTTCATTCTTCATCGATGGTTGAGCATAATCACAATTTTAGTTTCTGCTCGTTTTTTTTTCACTACTACACATAAGACCTTTAACATCTACATCACTATAATAGGGCTTTATCACCACAAAAAAGCACCAACAATCGGAACGCCCTTAAAAGCCCTAGGTCTTTATCGGCGCTAGGAAACCGTTGATAAAGAGACGTTTTATCAGCGCTAAAAAAATCATTGATAAAGGCCACCATTCTCAGCGCTTCTTTAAGCACTAATAAAGGTGACCCTTTATGAGCGTTTTTCCTAACGATGATAAAGAATCCATTTATCAACGTTTTTTCTAGCGCTGATAAAGGATCACTTTATCAACGTTTTTTCTAGCACTGATAAAGGGTCCCTTTATTAGCGTTATTACTAACCCTGATAAAGGGGCATACTGGTGCAATGTAGTGTTAAAATTACAACACACTGCATCATCAAAAACAAAGAGCAAATAGAGAGAAAATACATAATTTAATTGAAATAAAATTTAAAAGACAAATACAAACACACACACACAATATTATATAGATTTCAAACATTGGTTTGTACAATTACATGAGTAAGTACAATTTATCACAGACATTCAAAAAAATCAATGTTCTTTTGTCTTTGACCACCGAATCTCAGTCATTCTATTAGTTTTTGAACAAACTACACCAACTTGAGCAAAAGAATGCATTTGTATAAGAAAACAATTCTTATGTTATTAATACTATATAAAAATAAATTAAACACAAAGTGTCAATTTTAAACTACATATACTTTATGTCATACCAGACATACAGTGTATCAGATTGAGTTGCGATTGATTTTTACACGTCACACCATTTCATGTTGTTTTCAAAAGCAGGTCCTCTTGAATTGGCTCGCATATGTGGTGATAAAAAACTCACTATGAATGTGATCCGATTCAAGAGCACTTACTTTTCGAGAACAAACCTTCAATTACCACATCATTTCTTATTCATCTTTAAACATCATCCCTATGAAAATTAATTAAATAAGTACCTGATAAAAATAATAAAGAAATTAATTTACTAATAGCAGATAAAATGACGAGAAAATAATTTGAGCTTGTTATGCTCAGTTTTGCCTATGTGATGCGCATTTTAAACTAAAATGACACTTATATATTGAAAACACACACTTCGAGTCATACCGAGCACATCGTGTGTCAGATTGATGTGCAGTCAATTTCTATACACCAAAAATGAATTATGGATCATTATCCTAAAGTTTGAAAACAATCTGAGCTCATTTGCTTGATTTTGGCTAATGACGCGTGTTTAAACTAAAATGACACCTTTATATTGAAAACACACAGTTTGATTCATATCAGTCACATCGTGTGTCAGATTGTTGTGAAGTTGATTCTTACACGTCATAAATGAATTATTGATTGTTGTCCTAATGTTTGAAAACAATCCGAGCTCATTTGCTCAATTTTGGCTATTTGACGTGTGTTTTAAACTAACATGTCACTTTTATATTGAAAACACGTGTTTCAAGCCATATTGACCACATCATGTGTTGAATTGATGTGCGGTCAATTTCTACATGTCAAAAATGAATTATGGATTGCTCTCTTAAAGTTTGAAAATAATCTAAGCTTGTTTTCTCTGTTTCGGCGATGTTACATGCGTTTTAAACTGAAATGACATTTTTGTATTGAAAACACACATTTTGAGTCATACCGACCACATCGGGTGTTGAATTGACATGTGGTCAATTCATACATGTCAAAAACGAATTATCGATCATTTTCTTAACATTTAAAAATAACCAGAGATTGTTTTCTTGGTTTTGGCTATTTGTGCGTGTTTTAAACTAAAATGATACTTTTGTATTGAAAACACACACTTCAAGTCATATCGACCACATTGGGTGTCAGATTGATGTGTGGTCGATTCCTACATCTCACAAATGAATTATCAATTGTCGTCCTAAAGTCTAAAAACAATCCAAGCTCGTTTTTCTCAGTTTTGGCTTTGTGATGTGTTTTATACTAAAATGACACTTTTATATTGAAAACACATATTTCGAGTCATACCGACCACATCGTGTGTCAGATTGGCGTGCGATCAATTATTACAGATGAAAAATGAATTATAGACCATTTTCCTAAAATTTGAAAATAATCCTAGCTCGTTTTCTTGGTTTTAGTGATGTGACATGCATTTTAAACTAAAATGACACTTTTATATTGAAAATACACACCTCAAGTCATACCGACCACATCGGGTGTCATATTGACGTGCGTTCAATTATTACATATCACAGATGAATTATCGATCATTTTCCTAAATTTTGAAAACAATCTGAGCCCGTTTGATCAGTTTCGGCTATTTGATGTGTGTTTTAAACTAAAATGACACTTTTGTATTGAAAACATGCATTTCGAGTCATACCGACCACGTCGGGTGTTGGATATATGTGTGGTCGATTCCTACATGTCACAAATGAATTATGGATCATTTTCCTAAAGTTTGAAAACAATCTAAGCTCATTTTCTCAATTTTGGCTATGTGGTGTGTTTTAAACTAAAATGAACTTTTATATTGAAAACACGTACTTTGAGTCATACTGTCCACATCATGTATCATATTGGTACACGGTCAATTCCTACATGTGAAAAAATAAATTATGGATCATTTTCCTAAATTTTTAAAAATAATCTGAGCTATTTTTCTCAATTTTGGTGATGCGACACATGTTTTAAACTAAAATGACACTTTTATATTGAAAACACACACTTTAAGTCATACCGACCACATCAGGTGTCAAATTGACATGTGGTCAATTCCCACACATCACAAATGAATTATCAATCATTTTCCCGATGTTTGAAAATAATATGAACTCTTTTTCTCAGTTTTGGCTATTTGATACGTGTTTTAAATTAAAATGAGACCTATGTATTGAAAACACGTACTTTGAGTCATACCGACCACATCGGGTGTTAGATTGATGTGTGGTTAATTTTTACATGTCAAAGATGAACTATGGATCAATGTCCTAAATTTTGAAAATAATTCGAGTTAATTTTCTCATTTTGGCTATGTAATGCGTTTTAAACTAAAATGACACTTTTATATTGAAAACACGTACTTCGAGTCATACCGACCACATCGTGTGTCGGATTAGCGTGCAGTCAATTCCTACATGTGAAAAATGAATTATGGATTGTTTTCTAAATTTTGAAACCAATCTGAGCTCGTTTTCTTGGTTTTGCCGATGTGACACGTGTTTAAAACTAAAATTACACTTATATTGAAAACGTGTATTTCAAGTCAAGCTGACCACATCGGGTGTCTGATTGACTTGCAGTTGATTCCCACACATAGAAAATTAATTATTGATCATTTTACTAAAGTTTTAAAATAATTCAAGCATGTTTTCTCGATTTTGGCTATCTGATGCGTGTTTAAAACTAAAATGATACTTTCGTATTGAAAACACGCACTTTGAGTCATACCGACCACATCAGGTATCAGATTGATGTGTGGTCAATTCCTACATGTCACAAATTAATTATGGATCATTTTTAAAAAGTTTAAAAATAATCTGAGATTATTTTCTTAATTTTGGCTATGTGATGCATTTTAAACTAAAATGACACTTTTATACTGAAAACACACACTTCGAGTCATACCAACCACATCGTGTGTCATATTGGAACGTAGTCAATTCCTGCACATGAAAAATGCATTTTGGATCATTTTACTAAAGTTTGAAAACAATCCAACCTTATTTTCTCAGTTTTGGTGACACGACACACATTTTAAGCTAAAATGACACTTTTATATTAAAAACATGCTCTTGAGTCATACCAACCACATTGAGTGTCAGATTGATGTGTGGTTAATTCTTACACGTAAAAAATGAATTATAAATCATTTTAATAAAGTTCTAAAACAATTCGAGTCTAATTTTACGGTTTTGGTGATGTGACACTTGTTTTAAACTAAAAGGACACTTTTATATTGAAAATATGAAATTCGAGTCATACTGACCACATTGTGTGTCAGATTGGAGTGAAACCAATTCTTATATACAAAAAATGAATTATTGATTATTTTATGTTGGAATCCTTCTATTTTAATCATGTTTTAATGATCACAAATCCTATCCATTCTATAAAACTCATTAATCCTATTTAATCTGTCTCAAATCATGTGTATAGATGGTTAGTTTCTTTATGATTTAAATAAACCTATCCAAGATCTTAATTTCTATAAATTAAGCTTGATTATTTTAAACTATATTTAACTTTGGTCTATAATGATTTATTTCATGGATGATTAAGTATAATTCATTCTGTGAATATCACTGCTCAAGTCTATATACAAATATTTGGCTAAGTCTGAAAAACTGTGAGTCTGCCACCAGTTCTGTTTTTCTGGCAAAAGACCCAGACACCGTGACTAGACACTGTGACCCAGACACCGTAACTCAGACACCATGACTAGACACCATGAACCAGACACCATAACCAGTTTCATATTTGTTGGTGTCTATGACACTTGTTCCTTGCTAAGACACCATTCGAAGTTTGGAAAAAGATCAAACACCGTGATCCTAACACCGCATCTGTGATACAAGTTCTTGATCTCTATAAAAACATGCCATCATAACTATCTCACTGCTCAAAGGAAAATAAGGGGACACCATTTCGTGGTGATACCGTTTCCAAGTGACATCGTTTCTAGACAGACTGTGACACCGTTCTTTAATCGATTTTGTCCTTTTCAATTTAATTTCTAACGGTCATATTTAAGACTTTTAAATGCACTAAAATAATTAATATTTCTTTATAGATATATCACCTGACAGTACGAGGTGTGAGGTGAAGAATACATGCATCCTGTCAGCTTCAACACATGCACTTCAAGAATAAAAAGAAAAGCGTGGTCGTGAAACAAGGTGGTGTTAGAGCAGTAGACGCATGAGCATTCTTCAGAAAAGAACCGACACATACAACAAGATACATCTAAAGAACACATGAAACATTCACAAATCCAAAATCTATAATACCATAGATCAGAGTCAAGAGAATCTTCACAATACCAACTCCACGAAGAACACGATCCAGATCTAACTGGAAACCAGAGCACCAGACTTGCGATACTCTGTTTCTCACAAGTGGACTTGATTCTTGCATCTGCTTCATCCTAGAAGTCCAGAGTTGCATAAAATAACACTTAGAGCACTTCTAACCTTATCTCATCATCTTTTCTCTGATTGTGTATTGTTTTTAGATTTCGAGCAGTGTGTGTGTATATGTATTAAAACATGCATTGTCTCCTGCACTAAATTGAAGGATACAAGATATCTTTCCTCTCATATCTTTTTACACTTGTTTACTCCCACATATAAGTGTGGAAGAGTTCCCTGTGTGACCTGTTAGTTTATACCCACTAAGAAGCGTGGAAGAGGTCGTGTGACCTGGACAGTCCTGTGCACTGTTGTTTACCCCAATCCTGGGTGTGGATCAAGTTTATTAATATAAACTGCTTAGTGGCAGGTGATCACCAAGTGGAGTGGATTAGTTCTCATATTGAGACTGAACCACTTATTTTATATCTACTGTGTTGTTTAATTTAGTGTTCTCTGTTTTACTACATAAATCATAAATCACTAGATTTACTTTGATAGTTAATCTTGGAAAGAAGTTATAATTGTTTTGACTTATTATAATAGCTTCAAAAGTAATATTAATAACTGATATTAAGATTATTGATAATTAATCAATCTTTGGAGAAGTTATTTAAATAGACAAACTTTCATAACCGTATTACTTTGATTAATTGGGCTGTATTTATTTTTATCGGGGAAGCTTTTTAAGAATAATTTTTTCCAAACAGAAATTTTTATAGATACTCAATTCACCCCCCTCTTGAGTACTCTACTCCGACCAACATTTGGTATCAAATGTGTTTGTTATTCCTATTAAGACTCTGTTTTTGAAACTATTCAACTGTGATTTTAGTTATACCTTAAAGATATGTAAATTTCTGTTAATTATAAATTTCTAGATCTTTAAAAGTATTTATTTATTATGGATAATAGATTGGAAGGTGCTGTAAAAAACAGAACACCATTATTTAATGGAACCTGTAACGCCCCGACCCCAGTTACCCAGAGTCGGTGCATTATTACATAACATTGACATGATCACAAGAAAGATCAAATCTCGAAAGACCGATTAGTTTAGTAGCCTTGGAAACACTAGATATATTCATAAGTCTTACATTACATCATAAAAATGAAAACTACAACAACATAGTCTCCATAGTCCACACTCATATCCCCATATACTATCCCTGCAGGTCATTCATAAAATACTTCTTTACATCCTGGAAAAAATAAAACATAGAAAGAGGTGAGCTCAGATGCTCAATAAGGATAACAATATAGTGGAAACATTCATAAATAAGCATAAACATTTAAGGCAATGTATAACTAAAACAAAAGCCTTTTAAACTTGAACTTAAACATAATATGGCAAAGATAAAATGAAATAATGCCATTTACTTATTCACATGGATATTCTACTCATCGAATAATCACATGAAATATCAATAACCACTTTCATAATGATGGAATGCATAATGCCAGACTATCATAATCACATAGCCAAGGCCTCGTGCCAAGACTACAAATAAGATTTTGTCAAGGCCTCGTGCCAAGACACTAGTTTGTCTCATGAGACCTACTGATGCATCGAGCAGCTATAGCGGGCTCCACCCGTCACTTATTAAGTCCAATTCATTCCTCATATGAACAGGTTTAAACATAACATAAATATTCGTATTAAAACTAGCATACAAAATGTCAATACTTTCACCATAAACCATGAATGGTATAAAAATAACACATCCACAGTCAAACATATCACAAAACCTTCAATATAATATAGAAGTTTTGTATCATAATAAATCAACTTCAAATAAGCTTAAAATCCATCAAAGGATGTTGACATAGATGAAATCAAAACTATTTGAGAGAAATATCTATTTTTTTTGAAATCATTTAAAAGTCACATAATTATAAAATAAAAAATTTACTTTGAAAATATCATTATAATCTTGTAAGGGAAGCTTCTAAGATTTTATAACGGCGGAAAATAGCCTCACCCACCATATAAGTTAAAAAAAAATACATTCTTGCCTTAATTCTGTCGAAAAGGTTTAAAAGGACCTTGTTTGGAAAACGACGAAAAGATTCCTTTATAAACCTCTTATAAAAAGTCAAATAAGGGTATAAATGACTTTAACCCATATTCTGTAAAATAGTAATAATGTTTTGAAATACATTTTTAAAAACATGGATGTGGATGATAAAGAGGTCCTAGTAGATAATTACGTATAAACAACCTCGGATAATGAAGAGATTGTGAAATAAACCCTTACCTTGTACTTTTCCTTGGTTGAGGGTAGATTAATCTTCTGTATAATGGTGAAATAATTTTTATTAAATTATAAAAGAATCATATACATTAATATGATATCATATATGATCTTTTAATATTGCTTTGTTAATAATATCTTAGTATTATCGTCGTTTCTGGTCTTAACTTACTCGTTTTATTTTATATGTTTTGTTACATAAGCCGTGTTTGTTATGGATAGATTGTATCTTATTCATATCCAGAATGATATCAAGTCCTTAAACATTATTTTTAATCATCAAATGAGAATTAGTCTCAAATGGATACTATGAGGAATGAATTTCATTGTGTTCATGGAGACGGTAGTCCGTACGTACGCACGAGCGACAATATCATTATTTTGATATTAAAATAATATATAATTGGATGTTATATCATATATACAGAATCATTATCATGTTATATTTATTATTTACATGAATTACACATCATTATTATACCCATCCAAATAATAATGTTTTGAATAACAATTACACCACGACGTGGAGACGGTAAGCCGTACGTACGCACGTGTGGTGACATGTCATTCAAAGGATAGATAGAATACTGAATATGGTTGTACCATGTTTACAATAATATCACAGTATATATAAGATACTGGATTTATTATTTTAGAATGTTAATAACAAATAAAGAAGAAGTGGAAGAAGAAAGTAACTTGAAAGAGGGTGGTGAAAACATTACCTCTTCTTCGGGTTCTTCCTTTTGATTTGATCAAAAGAGCTCCTTAGGTTGGATTTATGATCAAAATAAGGCCTCTAGGTTGAAGTGAGAAAAGTTTATAGAGTATTTAGGCAGGGTTTGTCCGAGAAAAAAGGCTTTGAAGGCGTGAATAATTGGTTAGAAGTGGTGTCCTTTTATAAGGGGGAGGAGGGGCTCTTTAGAAAAAACTTAAAGTATTATTTTATAATAAATTCATATTTGGTTTCTAATGGATACAAAGTGAATTATTCAAAGAATAAGGTATGTATGGGTCTAAATCCTTTCAACCAATAGATTTTAGACAAGTTTGGGTCATTATATTAACCTTATCTTTTAGTTTTAACTCTTGGTTAATTAGTTTGACACTTAACATGTCACTTTGTATTTTTATATTATATAGTTAATAAACTTACTATATACCTCCAAGTGACCCCCAAGTGGTCCATTAATGATACACCTATCATGATAAAAGTCCTTTGGCCGAACCTTAGACTTTTAGGAATTTAATATCAATTAATAATATAATATTTGTTTTAAAAACTCTTTTATGTCAATTTTGACACTATTTGGTATTTGATTTTTGTGAAAATCATAACAGAATTATTACTTCAAAAAATGTTAATTAAATCAATACTAACATGTAATATTAACCTATAAAATTAGTTTAATTCATTAAAAGTCTCAAATTATATTTATTTGGGTATTTATAATATCAATTTGTTTAATATTTCACTAATAAGGTAATTAATGCATCATCATTGTGTCATAAATAAATTAAATTATTTAATGTGTAAAAATTATAAATAAAATACCATTATTTAGGAAATCTTTTTAACTTTCTAATGAATATTTATAGTCTAAAATCCAACATATATAACCCTATGTAAAAATTGTTTTTCTAAACGATATATGCTTATGTCATTTTTGTATTTACTTTAACTTAATTAATATAAAGTGTCATTATCACTTACAAGTAGATCCATGGGGTCCCAAAATCGACTCAAAGATGCCCATGGTCTAACATGTATCAACAAATAGGGTTAAGACACGTTTTAGAGTAATTTATTATTATTATAATATTATTTTTTTACCCTTATTTACCAGATTTACCCTTTAACTATGGTAAATAAAATATTTACCGAAGTAATTATTCAAAATGTCTAAAAATAAAAGTTAACTATTTGCACAATTTGGACATCCTGATTCAAAATATGGAGTCTATTTTTCCAAATTCAAAACACAGAAGTGGCAGAAATTAATTTAAAATTAATTCCCGCTGTCAAAACAAAAAGCGTGTTTTTAAGAGATAATAACTATCAAAAGATTGACACTTGTTTATGTCCGATTTAAATGTGAAATTATTTACAATGATCAAAATTATATTAAATTGTAAAAATATATTCTAAATATACTTTAAAACCACTCAAATTCATAATTTATCACTATTAATTATTTCGATTAAAAAAGTTGTTTTTAATAAAAATTTAGTAATTTTCACTATTAATCAAAATATAAAAGTTATCAAAAAAGTACCAAAATTCCATCCTAGGATAATTTTGATATTCTAAATCCAAAAATTAATTCAATTTTGAAATATAAAATGTATAAAATTTCAAAAAGTGGGTATTACTATTCATAACGACTACTTTGATTGGTCGCGGCGTGTTAGAATCTCAAAGTTGCGTACAACACATGCTACTGTATTATTCAAAGAGAAGCGTACCGTGGAAGCTTGGGGTGTTACATTATCCCCTACTTCAAATAATTTCATCCTCGAAATTTCTTGAATATTACTGCATAAAAAGACTCGGGTGGTTCTTCATCATAAGTTCCTCAGGTTCCCACGTTGCCTCTTCCATTTTATGGTTTCTCCGTAGAACTTTTACCAGATGAGTCGTCCGGTTTCTCATCACTTGTTCTCTCGTATCAAGAATCCTGACGGGATCTTCACAATAAGAGAGATCGGGTTCCAGTTCTAATTCCTCATAGGTGAGTACATGCGTTGGGTCAGACATGTATTTTCTCAACAGTGATACGTGGAACACATCGTGAACTTTGGAGAGATTTGGTGGAATTGCCAAATAGTAAACTACAGCCCCAATTCGTTCAAGAATTTCTAAAGGTCCTATGTACCTGGGACTCAATTTACCTTTCTTGCCGAAACGTATAACTCCCTTCCATGGAGATACCTTCAAGAAAACATGATCTCCTACATGAAATTCCAAATCCTTCCTTCGGTTGTCAGCATAGCTCTTCTGCCTACTTTGAGATGCTTTGATGTGGTTTTGGATTACCTTCACCTTCTCCATTGTTTCCTCCACTAGTTCTGATCCTACAAGTTTTCTTTCACCAACGTCATCCCAACAAGTTGGTGTGCGACATCTCTTTCTGTATAACGCTTCATATGGTGCCATTTGAATACTCGAATGGAAGCTATTGTTATAGGAAAATTATACCAGAGGTAAATATTGATCCCACATACCCTGAAAGTCAAGTGATCAGGATCTCAACATGTCTTCTAAGGTTTGAATAGTCCATTCTGATTGTCCATCTGTTTGAGGGTGGTAGGCAGTGCTCAAATGAAGTTTAGTATCCAGGGATTTGTAAAGACTTTTCCAGAATCTTGAAGTAAAACGGGGATAACAATCAGAAACAATCGATAGGGGTACTACATGAAGTCTCACAACTTCATTAATATATAGTCTTGCTAGACGTTCGAGTGGTAAATCTTCTCTTATAGCAAGAAAATGTGCCGACTTGGTAAGACGATCAACAATGACCCATATTGCATCATTCCTTCTAGGAGTCTTTGGTAGCCCCATGACAAAGTCCATCATAATATTATCCCATTTCCACTCCGGTATGGGAAGAGGTTGCATGACTACTCCAGGCTATTGCCTTCGAGCTTTCACTTGTTGACAAACCATACATCTTGACACAAAATCAGCAATCTCCCTCTTCATGTTGTCCCACCAAAAATGTTCCTTCAAATCTCTATACATTTTGGTGATCCCAGGATGTATAGAGAAATTGGAGCTATGAGCATCATCTAACAATTCCCTTTTTAGATCAGGTATATCGGGAACACAAAGTCTCTTACCGAATTTCAAAATTCTTTCTTCATGCACAAAGCCTCTCAATATCCCATCATTCACAGCTTTAATCTTCTTTTGAAATTATTCGTCATCAATCTGAGAACTCTTAATCCTTTTTAGTAAATATGGTTTGGCAACCATTTGAAAAAGAATTGATGCTTCACCTTCCATGGTGATTCCCATATCCAACTTTACTATATCCATGAAAATAGGATCTATCTCAATTATCATCTTGTTCAAAACTCCATGATCTTTTCTACTCAAAGCATATGCCACCTTATTTGCCTTCCCCGGGTGGTAGTGTATCGTACAATAATAATCCTTGAGTAATTCAAGCCATCTCCTTTTCCTCATGTTGAGTTCTTTTTGTGAGAAAATATACTTCAAACTCTTGTGATCAGTATAAATCTTACATTTTTCACCATAGAGGTAGTGTCTCCATATCTTCAAAGAAAAGATCACAACTGATAAATTGAGATCATGAGTAGGGTAGTTTTGCTCATGAATTTTCAACTGTCGTGATGCATAGGCAATAACCCTATCATTCTACATAAGGACATAAACAAGTCCTTTCTTCAATGTATCACTATAAATAACGAACCCATCATTTCCCGATGGTAGAGTCAATATAGGAGCATTGACTAATCTTCTCTTCAGTTCTTCAAAACATTCTTCACACTCTTTTTTCCAAATAAATTTAACCCCTTTACATGTGAGCTTCATTAATGGGTTAGCTAATCGGGAAAAATTCTGGACAAAACGTCGATAATAACTTACCAAACCAATAAAACTGTGTACCTCAGTTATACTCATCAATGCTGGATATTCTTGGATTGCCTTGGTATTAGAAGGATCAATAGAGATTCCATCTTTAGAGACAATATGGCCAAGAAAAGAAATCTCCTAAATCCAAAATTCACACTTGATAAACTTCCCATATAATTCATGTCTTCTCAGAGTCTTCAGGATAATGCGCAAGTGATTTTCATGATCTTCATAGATTTTGGAGTATACCAAGATATAATTAATAAATACCACCACAAAATCATCGAGTTCCTTGAAAACTCTATTCATTAGATCCATGAATAAAGAGGGTTCATTAGTCATCCCAAAAGACATTACTGTAAACTCATAATGCCCGTACCTGGTTCAAAATGCTATCTTCAGAATGTATTCCTTCTTCACACACAACTGATGGTATCCAGATCGAAGGTCAATCTTTTAAAAGTATTGATCTCCATGCAGTTGGTCAAATAAATCATCAATGCGAGGTAGGGGATACTTGTTCTTTATTGTTATAGCATTGATCTCCCTGTAGTCGATACATAACCTCATAGATCCATCTTTCTTTTTAACAAAAAGAACAAGGGATCCCCATGGAGAAACACTAGGGTGAATAAATCTTTTATTACTCAATTCCTCTAGTTGTTTCTTTAGTTCCACTAATTCTACAGTGGCCATTCTATAAGGGGTCTTCAATATAGGCCTAATCTAGGAATTAAATCAATGGAAAGATCAACTTCTCGTTTTGGAGGATGTCGAGGTAAATCTTCCGGAAACACATCTACATATTCTTTCACAATAGGTACATACTCTATTTGAACATTCCTTTCCTCACCCACAGTTATTTCATTCTATTCCTCCCCAATAATTGAATTTATTTGAGCTACTAGGAGTGGATCTAGATAAGAATTAGGTGGCGACGATTATGCTCTAAAAATAAGGTGTTCTTTATCATCATCATCAAAAATCGTAACCTCCTCCTTAAAATAAATTTTTGCATCATGGTCCAAAAGCCAATATATACCGAGGATTATATCAAACTAAATCATAGGTATGACAATGAGATCAACGGATAAAGAACATTTATGTGCTATAATGGGGACTGATTCACAAAACTTTATTGCAATGATACTTCCCTTTGGAGTTTTAACTGACAACTACTTTGTTAAATCAAATTGAAAATATATAAATTTATTAGGAAACTGGGAAGATATGAAACAATGCGATGATCCAGAATAAAATAAATCATTTTCTAAACTTGAAGAAACCATTAAATTACCTGCCACCACGTCTTTCAGAGCTTCTACCTCAGCAGTAGTGATAACATAAGCTTGGCCTTGATCCCTTGGAATTTTCTGAGGCAAGTTCCCCTGATTCTTAGTACATTCATTTTCATAATGTCCCATATCTCTACAATTATAGCATTCCATGTTGACAGCAACTCTCTTTCCCTTACAATCATGAGCTTGGTGGCCATTTTCACCACACTTGTAACAGACTCCCATTCCTTTTAAGCAAGTACCGAGGTGTTTCTTCCCACATTTACTGCAGGATGGATTTTCAAATTTTCCCTTATTACCCTTATTTCCATTTCCAGATTGATCAGCAGATCTCTTCTTCTCTTTCTTTGCTTTAAAGTCATAAGACTTAGAGAATTCATTTTCTGTCTTGATAGCACATGAGACAATGTCTTCGTACGACGAGAAGGATTGTGAGACTAATGCTCAACGAAGAAATGGTTTTAACCCATCAAAGAAACGATCAATCTTACTTCTTGGGTTACATATATAATCTCCAGCATACCTTATTAACCTTGTAAAGTTAGCCTCATACTTTGCGACATTCTCATCCTCCTTTTGCCTCAGACTCAGAAATTGCCTTTCCATATCTACTCGATGGTCATGAGGAAAGTATTTTTCTAAAAACAGATCTTTGAACTCCCTCCATTCCATATTTGATACTTCATAATATTCCTTCATGTTTTTAATCAATTACCACCATTGATCAGCATCTCTAGTGAGGCGGTAAACTGGCATGATAACTTTTTCCCTTCCACTACTCCCCAAAGCCTGAAATATTTTCTCTAGGGAACTTATCCATTGCTCAGATTCCAATGGATTTTTACTCCCATTTAATATTGGTGGTTTTTTCCTCATGAAGCGATCTAACATTGATCCTCCACGTTGTGGATCGGGGTTCTCCATACGGGTAAGGTTATTATTCATAACCTGAGTGAGTTGTCCCAGTATGGTGATAAGCTGATCAACACCAGTTACATCACCAACTCTACTATAATTATCTTGATCAGGAGGGAAATCCCTACATGGAGTGTGTACATTGACACGATTCCCATTTCTTCCACTAGGCGCCATTTCTAAACAATGGAATAAACTAGATCTGTTTATGAATCAAAATACATAATTCCATACTTGTAAAACACTGAACATAAATTGAACAATTTATGGATATAACCCATAATCATAAAAAACGTTTTCTTTGAGGAAGTATATACTCATAAACCCTTTATAATGGTTCTTAAATAAAATGAGAATTATCCTAATCTTATCCCCTGGGAGTGTCATAACCAAGAGTGTAGCAAGGCCCGTTGTCATGCACCAGTTCCCGTTCGAGTCTAGCTCAAAGCGGTGTTTTTGGGTTTTACCCCTAGGTACATCTGTGCTAGAGCCGCCTCTACCTGCTCATATCTAGACATGGATGTATTGCTTGGAAAACACACAAAATTTCCACAATACCAAAATTCTAGGAAGTTCTTCTATACTAATCCTCAAAGTCCATATTAGGTCTATGTGATCTAATCAGAGTTTATCTAAATCTAGCTTTCAAGGTTTTTACTAAACTTCCTCTGATACCAACTGTAATGCCCCAACCCCAGTTACCCAGAGTCGGTGCATTATTACATAACATTGGCATGATAACAATAAATATCAAATCTCGAAAGACTGATTAGTTTAGTAGCCTTGGAAACACTAGATATATTCATAAGTCTTACATTACATCATAAAAATGAAAACTATAACAACATAGTTTCCATAGTCCACACTCATATCCCCACATACTATCCCGACAGGTCATTCATAAAATACTTCTTCACATCCTGGAAAAAATAAAACATAGAAAGGGGCGAGCTCAGATGCTCAGTAAGGATAACAATATAGCGAAAACATTCATAAATAAGCATAAACATTTAAGGCAATGTATAACTAAAACAAAAGCCCTTTAAACTTGAACTTCAACATAATATGGCAAAGATAAAATGAAATAATGCCATTTACCTATTCACATGAATATTTAACTAGTCAAATAATCACATGCAATATCAATAACCACTTTCATAATGATGGAATGCATAATGCCAAACTATCATAACCACGTAGCCAAGGCCTCGTGCCAAGAATATAAATAAGATTTTGTCAAGGCCTCGTGCCAAGACACTAGTTTGTCTCATGAGACCTACCGATGCATCGAGGAGATATAGCAGGCCCCACCCATCACTTATTAAGTCCAATTCATTCCTCATATGAACAGGTTTAAACATAACATAAACATTCGTATTAAAACTAGCATACGAAATGTCAATACTATCACCATAAACCATGAATGGTATAAAAATAACACATGCACAGTCAAACATATCACAAAACCTTTAATACAATATAGAAGTTTTGTATCATAATAAATCAACTTCAAATAAGCTTAAAATCCATCAAAGGATGTTGACATAGATGAGATCAAAACTATTTGAGAGAAATATCTATTTTTTTTGAAATCATTTAAAAGTCACATAATTATAAAATAAAACATTTACTTTGAAAATATACTTATAAGATTGTAAGGGAAGCTTCTAAGATTTTATAACAGTGGAAAATAGCCTCAACCTCCGTATAAGTTAAAAAAAAGACATTCTTACCTTAATTCTGTCGAAAAGGTTAAAAAGGACCTTGTTTGGAAAACGACAGAAAGATTCCTTTATAAACCTATTATAAAAAGTCAAAAAGGGTATAAATGACTTTAACCCATATTCTATAAAATAGTAAGAATGTTTTGAAATACATTTTTAAGAAACATGGATGTGGATGATAAAGAGGTACCAGTAGATAATTACGTATAAACAACCTCGGATAATGAAGAGATTGTGAAATAACCCCTTACCTTGTACTTTTCCTTGGTTGAGGGTAGATTAACCTCCTTTATAATGGTAAAATAATTGTTATTAAATTATAAAAGAATCATATACATTAATATGATATCATATATGATCTTTTAACATTGCTTTGTTAATAATATCTTAGTATTATCGTCGTTTCGGGTGTTAACTTACTCGTTTTCTTTTATATGTTTTGTTACATAAGCCGTGTTTTTTATGGATAGGTTGTATCTTATTCATATACAGAATGATATCAAGTCCTTAAAAATTATTTTTAATCATCAAATGAGAATTAGTCTCGAATGGATACGATGAGGAATGAATCTCATCGCGTTCGTGGAGACGGTAGTCCGTACGTACGCACGAGCGACAATATCATTCTTTTGATATTAAAATAATATATAATTGGATGGTATATCATATATACAGAATCATTATAATGTTATATTTATTATTTACATGAATTAAACATCATTATTATACCCATCCAAATAATAATGTTTTGAATAACAATTACACCACAACGTGGAGACGGTAAGCCGTACGTACGCACGTGTGGTGACATGTCATTCAAAGGATGGATATAATACTGAATATGGTTGTACCATGTTTATAATAATATCACCTTATATATAATATAATGGATTTATTATTTTAGAATGGTAATAACAAAGAAATAAGAAGTGGAAGAAGAAAGGAACTTGAAAGAGGGTGGTGAAAACATTACATCTTCTTCGGGTTCTTCCTTTTGATTTGATCAAAAGGGCTCCTTAGATTGGATTTATGATCAAAATAAGGACTCTAGGTTTAATTGAGGGAAGCTGAAAGAGTATTTGGGTAGGGTTTGGCCAATCCAAAAGGCTTTGAATGTGTGAAGAATTGGTTAGAAGTGGTGTCCTTTTATAAGGGGGAGGAGGGGCTCTTTAGAAAATACTTAAAGTATTATTTTATAATAAATTCATATTCAGTTTCTAATGGATCCAAAGTAGATTATTCAAATCCTAAGGTGGGGATGGGTCTAAATCCTTTCAACCAATAGATTTCAGACAGGTCTGGGTCATTATATTAACATTATCTTTTAGTTTTAACTCTTGGTTAATTAGTTTGACACTTACCATGTCACTTTATATTTTTATATTATATATTTAATAAACTTACTATATACCTCCAAGTGACCCCCAAGTGGTCCATTAATGATAAAAATATCATGATAAAAGTCCTTTGGCTGCACCTTAGATTTTTAGGAATTTAATATCAATTAATAATATAATATTTGTTTCAAAAACTCTTTTATGTCAATTTTGACACTATTTGATATTTGATTTTTGTAAAAATCATAAAAGCATTATTACTTCGAAAAAAGTTAATTAAATCAATACTAACATATAATATTAACCTATAAAATTCGTGGAATTCATTAAAAGTCTCAAATTATATTTATTTGGGTATTTATAATATCAATTATTTTAATATTTCACTAATAAGGTAATTACTGCATCATCATTGTGTCATAAATAAATTAAATTATTTAATGTATAAAAATTATAAATAAAATACCATTATGTATTAAATATTTTTATCTTTCTAATAAATATTTATAGTTTAAAATCAAACATATATAACCCTATGTAAAAATTGTTTTTCTAAAAGATATATGCTTATGTCATTTTTGTATTTACTTTAACTTAATTAATATAAAGTGTCATTATCACTTACAAGTGGATCCGTGAGGTCCCAAAATCGACCCAAAGATTCCCATGGTCGGACATGTATCAACCAATAGGGCTAAGACATGTTTTAGGATAATTTATTATTATTATAATATTATTTTGTTTACCCTTATTTACCGGATTTACCCTTTAACCATGGTAAATAAAATATTTACCGAAGTAATTATTCAAAATGTCTAAAAATAAAAGTTACCTATTTACACAATTAGGAAATCCTGATTCCAAATACGGAGTCCATTTTTCAAAATTCAAAACACAGAAGTGGCAGAAATTAATTTAAAATTAATTCCCGCTGTCAAAACAAAAAGCGTGTTTTTAAGAGATAATAACTATCAAAAGATTGACACTTGTTTATGTCCGGTTTAAATGTGAAATTATGTCAAATGATCAACATTGTATTAAATGGTAAAAATATATTCTAAATATACTTTAAAACCACTCAAATTCATAATTTATTACTATTAATTATTTTGATTAAAAAAGTTGTTTTTAATAAAAATTTAGTAATTTTCACTATTCATCAAAATATAAAAGTTATCCGAAAAGTACCAAAATTTCATCCTAGAATAATTTTGATATTCCGAATCCAAAAATGAATTTCATTTTGAAATATAAAATGTATAAAATTTTAAAAAGTGGGTATTACTATTCATAACGGCTACTTTGATTGGTCGCGGCGTGTTAGAATCTCGAAGTTGCGTACAACACACGCTAATGTATTATTCAAAGAGAAGCATACCATGGAATCTTGGGGTGTTACAGAACTAATTACGCCCAATGTAAAATGAAAATGAAAATTCATTATAAAGTATGACTTTTGAAATTTGGTCTTCAATTATAGATGAGTATAAGATTCATGATACTGATAGAATCACTTGGGATGTCCCAACCAAGACTACCTACAATAAAAATTTCAAATCCATGAATGATCTATATTGATCCTTAAGAGATGAGGAATTTAATAGAATTTCTGCATGTAAATTTTCCCATGAAATTTGGGATACTTTTTCTATTTCACATGAAGGAACTTATAGTGTGAAAGAAATGAGATTTGATACTTATAATATTAAATATTATAACTTTAAAATGAAACCTGATGAGCCTATTTCTGACCTGTATCTTAGGTTCAATGAAATTTTCAACACAATGATATCACTTGGAAGAGAAGTCCTAGCAAAGAACAAATCATGAGTATTCTCAGATGCCTACCTGATAGGTGGAGAGGAACCTCTGTCTCTATTAGAGAATCATGCGACATCAGCAAGTTACCTATAAAATAACTCATTGGGAAACTAATGATGTATTAAGAGGAGCTTAAAGTCAACAAGGAAGAGGAGGATGAACCTAGAAGAAAATCTGTTTCATTTAAGACCACCTTCTCTAAACATAAAGAAAAATGGAAATTGGAAGTCTCTATAGAAAGTTCCAGTAGTGAACAATCATCACCTGATAGTGATGAGGATATGGATCAATTAGACAGAAGGTTTAAGAGATTTTATACGAAGAGGATTTTTTAGAAAGCCTAACTTCAAAGGAAGATATGATCAAAATGGAAGCTGGAATAAAGATTGGAAAAGTAGTGACAAGTCTGATGAGATAGTATGCTATGAATGTAAGTGAAAGAAACATATAAAGGTTAACTGTCTCAAGCTCAAGTACAAAAAGAAATATGAGTACAAAGATAGAAAGTATAAAAAGGCAATGAAAAAAACGTGGAGTGCTTCTGAGGACAGTTCAAGTGACTCAAAATCTTTACATGATGAACATGCCAACAAATCCAATATGTTTTTTTATGACAAACACATCCGAGGTAACACTGGAATCTCCTGTACACAATTCCTATTATTATGGAGATGAAAGTGATTCTAGAAATATTTCTACTAAAGAAATTTTTGAGTACTGTAATATGCTTGAAGAGAAATGTAATGAACTAAAATATAAATACAAGTCTTTAAAGAAATAGTATGCTCTTACCTCAACTGTTAAATCTGAACTTACTGTAGAAAGGGAGAAAAATATTCAATTAATCAAAGAAAAAAATGCACTAAAGCTATCTAATGAGTAATTGAAAAAGGAACTTGAAATGTTTACTAATGGTAAATATACTTTGGTACAAATTCTAGGTAAAAAAATTTCTTCTAAATATAATACTGGTATTGGCTATCAACCCGGTAAAAGAAATTTTGGAAGAACTAATTTTGTTTCTAAATCTAGAACATACAACTTTACTCCTAATTCTAGAAAACATTCAACTAGTTAAAATTATGATTCACTCTCTATCGTCTTAAGATTTTTTAGACCAAATAGATTTTATTTTTCAAGCACTTTACATAATGCCTATAGGAAACCTATGACGCAGATATGGGTTCCTAAAGCACTAGTCACTAATATTACTGGACCCAAACAAATATGGGTACCAAAGTCTATTTTTATTTGAATATTTTGTAGGAAATTTTCTTAAAGAGCTACTGTAAATTCTTATGGTACTTGGACAGTGGGTGTTCAGGACACATGACTATGGACTATTCATGCTTCAAGAACTTAATAAAAATTGATGGTGGACATGTCACCTTTGGTGACAATGCCAAAGGAAAAATCATTGGCCTTGTCCAAATTGGTAACTCTAACTCAGTTTTAATTTCCAAAGAACTTTTTGTTTATGGATTGAAATATAATATGCTTAGTATACAGAACTATGTGATGATGGATTTCATGTAAAATTTGAAAATGATGCTTGCAATGTTTTTAATTCTAAAAATGAATTAGTGTTTTCTGCATTGAGAAATGAAAATGTATACTATATTAACTTAGAGTCTTTAGTTTCTCAAAATGCATCATGTTTAAGTGTATTTCACAAAGAATCTTGGATTTTTCATAAGATACTAGGACACTATAATATTCAATCTCTTAGAAAACTAACTAGAAAGAGTTTAGTCAAATACCTACCCAAACTTGAGTTTCTAAATGATAAAGTGTGTAATCCTTGTCAAAAGGGAAAGCAACACAAAATTTCCTTCAAACCAAAGAAAGAAGTGTCAATTTCTCAACCTCTCGAACTGGTTCACATGGATTTGTTTAGACCATATAAAGTTTTCAGTTTAAATTCTAAGCACTATGTTTATGTTCTTGTAGATGACTTTTCTAGATATACTTGGACTTTATTTTTGTTTCACAAAAGTGAAGCCTTCTCTCATTTCACCAAATATGCCAAAAATTTAGAAAATATTAGTGGAATTAGAATCAAATCCTTAATAAGTGATCATGGCCGTGAGTTTGAAAATCAAGAGTTTGAATCCTTTTGTCCACAAAATGGATATAGTCATAATTTCTCTACCCCTAGAACACCTCAACAGAATGAAGTTGTAGAAAGAAGAAATAGAACCATGCAAGAGACTACTAGAACTATACTTAGTGAATATGACTTACCTATTTATTTTTGGGCTGAATCTTTAAATACATCATGCTATATTATTAATAGAGTGTTGATTAGACTTATTCTTAAAATAACTCCATATGAGTTATGGAATAATAGAAAACCCAAAGTAAGATACTTCAAAGTTTTTGGTTGAAAAGTCTTTATCCTTAATACTAAGGACAATCTTGATAAATTTTCATCCAAGAGTGATGAAGGAATATTTCTAGGATATCCAATCTCTAGTAAAGCCTATAGAGTGTTTAACAAAAGAACTAAATGTGTAGAAGAATCTGTCCATGTCAAATTTGATGAAACAGATCCACATGAGCCTAAGGCCACTCTAGAGAACCTGGGGGATGATGTGTCAAATCTAGACATCAATTCAAAATCCTTTAACCATCCTGTAAAGGAATCTGTAAAAACTTATAGTTTTGGAAATTCTTCAGATTTAAGTCATAATGAACCCGAACCTGCGGATGAACCTGAAATCACTGGTTCCTCTTTTTCTAGAGCTGTTAGAACTCTTAAGAACCATTCTTTAGATGTTGTTGTAGGAGATTTAGATAAAGGAACTCAAACTAGAGATTCTATTATAAATCAAGTTGAACATCAAGTCTTCTTGTCAAAAATTGAACATAAAAACATCAATGATGCTATCAATGATGAATTTTTGGTGATGGCTATGTAAGAAGAACTTAATCAGTTTGAAAGGAACAAAGTTTGGAAACTTTTTGAAAGACCTAAAGAAACATTTACCATAGGCACTAAGTTGTGTTTAGAAATAAATTAGAGGAAGCTGGTAACATATTTAGAAACAAGGCTAGATTAGTTTCACAAGGCTATAGTCAAGAAGAAGGAATTGGCTATGAGGAAACCTTTGCACTAGTAGCTATACTTGAAGCCATCAGAATTCTACTTGCTTATGCTGCACATATAAATTTCAAACTATATCGAATGGATGTTAAAAGTATATTCCTAAATGGGTATATAGCTAAGGATGTCTTGTTGAGAAACCCCATAGTTTTATAAATCCTCATTTTCCAAATCACATTTTTAAATTATCAAAAGCTCTATATGGTTTAAAACAAGATCCAAGAGCTTGGTATGATAGATTAAGTACTTTTCTTATTTCCAAAGGTAATAAAAAAGGAATAGATGATCCCACCCTTTTTATAAAACGAATTTCCAATGATGTTTTAGTAGTTAAAATTTATGTAGATGATATTATCTTTGGATCTTCAAACAATTATTTATGTATTGAATTTTCTAAAATGATGCAAAACGAATTTGAAATGAGTTTAATGGGTGAACTAAAATTCTTTCTTGGATTTAAAATCTTTCAAAATAATGATGGTATTATTTTAAATCAAATCAAATATACTAGAGATATTCTAAAATGTTTTTTCCTGGAGAGCACTAAAAGTAGTGACACTCCAATGAGTACTACTTGTAAGTTGAATCTTGATGAAGATGAAAAATCTATTGATCAAACCACTTATAGAGAAATGATTGGAGTCTTAATCTACTTAACTGCTATCCAACCTAGCATTATGTTTAGTGTATGTATGTGTGCTCGTTTTCAAGAAAACCCTAAGGAATCTCATTTAAATGATGTTAAGATAATTTTAAAATACCTCAAGCATACACCCAATCTAGGATTTTTCTATCCCAGAGGACAATCTTTTGAGTTAGTTAGATATTCTGATGTTGATTTTGGTGGTTGTAAGTTAGATAAAAAAAGCACCTTTGGAACATGTCACTTTTTAGGCAAGTCACTAGTATCATGGTACAGTAAGAAACAAAACTCTATTTCATTATCTATTACTAAAGTTGAGTACATAGATGCTGGTAGTTGTTGTGCAAAAATTTTGTGTATGAAACACACATTACTAGATTATGGATATCAATTCAGGAATGAACCTATAAATTGTGACAATAAAAGTGCTATTAACATCTCAAAAAATCCTATTTCACACTCCAGGACAAAACATATTGATGTAAGACATCACTTTTTGAGAGACCATTATTAAAAAGGTGATATCACTTTGGAATTCATTGGAACTGAATATAATCTTGCTAATATATTCACCAAAACATTAAATTATGAAAGAATAGATTACATCATACATGAATTGGGAATGATAAATCTTAAGTAGTAAGTGTACCGTTTCATATTTTATGGTTTCACAAGTCATTGTCTTAAGATTACTGTCTAACTCTAATAGTTCAATAGTTTTACTATCTTATAAGTTGCTGTTTCATGTTTACAGTCTGACAATTACTATCTATCAGTTACTATCTAGTACAATACTGTTTCAAACAATACGATTATACCGTTTAGAAGTCACACAATTGAGATCTCACTGTGAAAACCTGTTACGGTCTCACTGTGAAAACCTGTTACGGTCTCACCATGAAAACCTGTTACAGTCTCATCATGAAAGTCTATTCTGGTCTCACCATAAATACACTTTATCATTTTACTTACATATTATAACCCATGTCGTGGTAATTAATTATTTTATTCTTTTACTTTCCCTCACTTTTGATTTTGCGATGCTTGATATACCTAAATGATAAAAGTGAAAGAATTTTAAATCCTTTGTTCACTCGAGCTCTCTTCTCTCAAACCATAACCCCTCCTTCAACCTTTCTCTCTCTCTTGAACCTTCATTGAATTCCCAGAATGAAACTTCCATCCTCATCAACTCCTAAGAATCATAGATCAAAGAAGAATATGAAAATAGCACCGAATATAGCACCCGAGGGTCCTTTGAATCCAAACCCGGTGAACTGAATAGTGGTACCTGAAAAGAAAATTTTACCTAAGTGGCTTCTGTCAAGTAAGTATTTAGTATTTAAAGTACTAAAAGATCAAGTATGGTTGGATTGGTTCAAAAAAGAAGAAAGACTGATATACCCAAATCTAGTTGCTCAGTTTTATCAGTTTGTTCAATTATCTTTTGATTCAAAAGATGGTTTTGTTGTGAGAAGCTGGATCAATGGACAAATATGCACTTTTTCTTTGAGGTTATGGGATGCTTGACTAAGGATACCTCATGAGGGTATTTTTGAGGACTACCAGAGAGGTCCTCCTCCTCCAAGTGAGATCTTTGTTTCAGAATAAGCCTTGAGAAGCTTGACTAGAAATGAAACTAAGAGAAGAGATATAGCTACAGAGCTAGATAGTGAAAATAAACTTTTGTTTAAGTTTGTTCAGAATCTGATCAGTCCAAGAAAAGGTGATTTTTCTATACTCAAGTATCAGGATTCATTTTTGATACATCTTATGAATAATGGACACAAGATTAACCTATACAAGTATGTTATACTTCATATGTGTGAGTTGATAAATACAACCTCTAAGTTAACCTCCCTATTCTACTCAAGGACAATCTCTACTATGCTTTATGCTAAAGGGTTGGTTGGACCAGATAAAGAAGTCATTAAGGACTATGAATTTTGTATCTCAAAATTTACAGTCAAAAGAATGAAAATAAGTTGGAATCTGTGGAGAAAATCATGGGTAGAGGATAATGATAGGTTCTATGAAAAGTTCAACCCAGTTGAGCACTCTTCAAGACCTAAAGACATTTATGATTCTGGTTTGGATCCAGATGAGATTGCTGACTATTCTGTTGAGGAAGAAGAATAAGAGGTTATTGCACCTACAGGGAAAACTATCCAGGATGAGGAAGGCAGTGAACCTTCTCCTCAAGTCTTAATTGAGAAGGAAGTACCTGTTCCTAAAGAAATTGTTGATCTGGAAGAAGAAATTGCTTCTAAAGAAGAGTCTACTATTAGTGTAAGGGAAAAGGCTATTCTGGAAGAACATCTAGAAGAATATCTTTCTCTCAAGAAAGAAGCTGCTCTTGAGGAACACCTAGAGGAACAAGATATTCCTGAGATTATCCCATCAGCTGAAGAAATAATGGAGAAAGATTTTAAATTATCTAGAAAAGAAATGGGTGAAGCTATTGGGGATGAAATATTGGAAATAGATCAAGGATCTAAATCTCTTAGTCCTGTAATAGATGCACCTGTTGAAGAGGAGAAACACTCAAATCTGGAAAGTGTTGTTGTGCCTAATCCAGTTGATCCAAGCTCTATGGATACATGGTATAAATTTCCTAGCTATTTTGATGTGAATTATTCCCAAGAAGTCTCAATTAATGGTATAGACCTTTCTACTGTATTTCAATTGAAATAAGTTGCCGATCTTGTCTCTGCAAAGAAACCTAAGACGGTCTTAGCTCTTATCCATAAAAATTCACAAGAACCTTCTACCTTAGTAAGTAAGGATGATTTGAAATCCCTTGAAGCTAATTTGTTGGCTAGAGTTGAAAATCTCATGAACACTCAACCTGCTCCTATGAAAAACTTGAGTGAAATAGATGCTTACCTGTTTTTAGAGAAGATAATTTGGAAGATTCAGCCAAAAATGATTCATGAAATTCAAGAAGATATAGTTGAGAACAAAAAACTAAGTGATGAAGTAAAGTATCTCAAAGGTATGGTTGAAGATATGAAGAGAGTGCTAAAATCAAGACCAGAACCTGTTTCTCATCCTATTGAGGATGTTGGTAGTTAGATTCAATAGGAAGTTTTCTCCTTGATTCAACCTAAATTAAATTCCTTAGTTGAAAATGTGGATGAAAGAAACAAGAAAATAGTTCAAGAAATGCGTGAGCTGGTTATTGGTCTTAACAAGTTGACTGATGAGTATAAGGGATGTCTCCAAAAATTTCTGAATCAACTGAAGTCTCTTACTTTGGCTGTTACAGCTTCTAGTGCCTTTGGAAATTCATCTAAACCCTCCTTGGATAGTGATCTTATCAGAATGGTTGTTAAATAATAACTTCAATCAGTGCTCAATGGTTTTAAAAAAGAGTCTCTATCTGTAGTTGTCAAGAATAGTGATAGAGTTCTTGATCTGGTAAGAATACATTCCAAGATTTCCAATGATTCTCAAGAAGAAATTACTAATAAGGTGTATTTCTACTTCAATAGGATTTTCTCTAAGTATGATATAACAAACCATTTTAATTACCTTGTAGAGAATATGAAAATCCCTCATATCACTCAAGATTTCAAAACTCAAGTTCAAAAGCGGAAGGATTTAAATTATTTGCGTGGAAAGTTCATGGAAAACAAGGATGACTTAGAGAAGGCGATGCAGTATGGTGGTGAGATTATTGCTGACTTTATAAAGATTTTGAGGCCTTATCTTCATGTGTAGAGCACCACTATTGTGGCTCCTACAGCTTCACCCTTGCGACCTAGTTTTCCTACCTTCTCATCCACTGCCCTTGCCTATACCTCTATATCTGTCTCTCAGGCTCTGAGTCAGATCAGACCTATTATCCTTGACCATCAATTGCCTCAGTCTTTCACTGCACCTACCTTGGCCCCTTATGTTTTTGAAGGTCACCCTCTACCTTCTATATCAGTTGGTTCACTTCCTTCTTTAACTTCTACCATTTCTCCTGTGGCTTCTAGTGATGCTGCTACCAAGGGAAAAGAGAAGACAATCGGTGCTACAGAAAAGTGAACACTATCTTTTTATATATATATTTCTGTATTTTTATTACTTACTGATTACAATGACACCTCTTTATCAATATAATGCACTGTGAACTTTTATTGTCTCTTCTCTTATTTACTTTTGTACTCTTTTTGATAATCCCAAAAGGGAGAGGGACATGCACTCTAAATGCACACTAAGGGAGAGACACATCCACTAAGAATAGATATCTCATTCATATGATTTGTAATCATCAAAAAGAGAGATATTGTTGGAATCCTCCTATTTTAATCATGTTTTAATGATCACAAATCCTATACATTCTATAAATCTTGTTAATCCTGTTTAATTTGTCTCAAATCATGTGTACAGATGGTTGGTTTCTTTATGCATTAAATAAACCTATCCAAGATCTTAATTTATATAAATTAAGCTTGATTATTGTAAATTATATTTAACTTTGGTCTATAATGATTTCTTTGATGGATGGTTAAGTCTAATTCATTCTGTGAATATCATTGAAAAAGTCTATATACAGATATTTGGCAAAGTCTGAAAAACCGTGAGTTTGCCACCAGTTCTGTTTTTCTGGAAAAGGACCCAGACACCGTGACCAGATACCATGACCCAGAAACCGTGACCCAGACTGTAACGCCCTGACCCCAGTTACCCAGAGTCAGTGCATTATTACATAACATTGGCATGATCACAAGAAAGATCAAATCTCGAAAGACCGATTGGTTTAGTAGCCTTGGAAACACTAGATATATTCATAAGTCTTACATTACATCATAAAAATAAAAACTACAACAACATCATATTTTCTCCATAGTCCACACTATTATCCCCTCATAATATCCCTGCAGGTCATTCATAATTTACTTCTTCACATCCTGGGAGAAATAAAACCTAGAAAAGGGGTGATCTCAAATGCCAAGTAAGGATAACAATAAAGCAAAAAATTTCATAAATAAGAATAAACATTTAAGGCAATGTATAACTAAAACAAAATCCTTTTAAACTTGAACTTCAACATAGTATGGAAAAAATAAAATGAAATAATTCCATTTACTTATTTACATGGATATTCTACTAATCGAATAATCACATGCAATATCAATAACCACTTTCATAATGATGGAATACATAATGCCAGACTATCATAACCACATATCCAAGGCCTCATGCCAAGACTACAAATAAGATTTTTCCAAGGCCTTGTGCCAAGACACTAGTTTGTCTCATGAGACCTACTGATGCAATTTTTTTTAGAAGATACTTATGTTTAAAATTGCTAAAATATACTCCAGTGTTTTTCTGAAAACATTATGCAAGCTTCTGAAAACAAAATAACTAATTCTGAGACTGCTCGACTAATTACAGGCCATAATGGGTCCTCTCCCAATCCCTTACTATCTACCACACTCGAGAGTCAGGTTTTCTGAAAACATTTTTAAGCTTGCGTTAAATACGTATACATTTTCACTGGATTTTCATATATTTGAGAGAAATATATCTTTTTTGAAATCATTTAAAAATCACATAATTATAAAATAAAACATTTACTTTGAAAATTTTCTTATAATCTTGTAAGGGAAGCTTCAGAGATTTTATAACGGCGGAAAATAGCCGCACCCTCCATATAAGTTAAAAAAAACATTCTTACCTTAATTATGTCGAAAAGGTTAAAAAACAACTTGTTTGGAAAAAGATGGAAATATTCCTTTATAAACCTCTTATAAAAAGTCAAACAAGGGTATAAATGACTTTAAACCATATTCTGGTACATAGTAAAAATGTTTTGAAATATTTTTTTAAGAAACATGGATGTGGATGATAAAGAAATCCCAATAGATTATTACGTATAAACAACCTCGGATAATGAAGAGATTGTGAAATAAACCCTTACCTTGTACTTTTACTTGGTTGGGGTAGGTTAAACTCCTGTATAATGGTGAAATAATTGTTATTAAATTATTCAATAATCATATACATTAATATGATATCATATATGATCTTTTAACATTGCTTTGTTAATAATATCTTAGAATTATCGTCATTTCAGGTGTTAACTTGCTCGTTTTCTTTTAGATGTTTTGTTATATAAGACGTGTCTGTTATGGATAGGTTGTATATTATTCATATCCATAATTATATCAAGTCCTTAAACATTATTTTTAAATCATCAAATGAGAATTATACTTGAATGGATACGATGGAGAATGAATCTCATCGCATTCGTGGAGACGGTAGTCCGTGCGTACGCACGAGCGACAATATCATTATTTTGATATTAAAATAATATATAATTGGATATTATATCATATATATAGAATCATCATCATGTTATATTTATTATTTACATGAGTTACACATCATTATTATACCTATCCAAATAATAATTTATTGAATAACAATTACACCACGACGTGGAGACGGTAAGCCGTACGTACGCACGTATGGTGACATGTTATTCAAAGGATGGATAGAATACTGAATATGGTTGTACCATATTTATAATAACATAATAGTATATATAATATACTGGAGTTATTATTTTATAATTGTAATAACAAAGAAGTAAGAAGTGGAAGAAGAAATGAATTTGAAAAAGGGTGGTGAAAACATTACCTCTTCTTCGGGTTCTTCCTTTTGATTTGATCAAAAGGGATCTTAGGTTGGATTTCTGATCAAACTAAGGCCTCTAGGTTGTAGTGATGGAAGTTGATAGAGTATTTGGGCAGAGTTTGGCCTAGCCAAAAGGCTTTGGGGGTGTGAGTTAATGATAAGGGAGAGTTCCCTTTTATAAGAGGGGTGATGGGCACCTTTGGAAAAGCTAGAAATATTATTTTATAATAAATTCATATTCGGTTTCTAATAGCTCAAAAGTGGATTATTTAAAGGTTAAGGTGGGTATATGTCGGAAACCACTCAACCAATATAATTTAGATAGGTTTGGGTTACTATATTAACCTTATCATTAAGTATTAACTCTTAGTTAATTAGTTTCACTTTTACAATGTCTCTTTGTATTTTTATATTATATGGTTAATAAACTTAATATATATATCCAAGAGACCCCCAAGTGGTCCATTAATGATAAACCTATAATGATATAAGTCTCTTGAAAGAAAATTAGATTTTTAGGAATTTAATATCAATTAATAATATAATATTTGTTTTAAAAACTCTTTTATGTCAATTTTGACACTATTCAATAATTGATTTTTGTGAAAATCATAACAGAATAATTACTTCAAAAAAAGTTACTTAAGTCAATACTAACATGTCATATTAACCTATAAAATTAGTTTAATTCATTAAAAATCTCAAATTATATTTATTTGGGTATTTATAATATCAATTATTTTAATTTTCCACTATTATGGTAATTACTGCATCATCATTGTGCCATAAATAAATTAAATTATTTAATATCTAAAAATTATAAATAAAATATCATTATGTAGGAAATATTTTTATATTTATAATAAATATTTACAATTGAATTTATCTTATGTATAACCCTATATTAAAAATGTTTTAGTAAATAAACTTTGATTTTAACTCTTTTAACTCTTCTTTGAATTAAATAATAATAAATGTCCTAATCTAATCCAAGTGGACCTAAATGATAATATTTTATTAATAAGGTTGTTTTTGGTCTAGATACACTTGTCCAATAGAATTAGGACATGTGTTAGGGTAATATTAATATCATGTTTACCCTTAATTACCCTATTTACTTTTAACCGTGGTAAATAAAAGTAAAAAGTTACTATTCACCAAAAATTATTTTCATCTTATTGAACCACATTTTACTCCTTGATATTAACCGTGTCTCTCGGATTTTTGAAATTCCAATCACAGAAGCGGTAAAATTAAGTTTTATGAAAAATTCAGTTTTTTAACTACCACTTAATAGTTTCACTATTCATCAAAAATTGAAGTTTTTCAGAACAATGCCAAAATTTCACCCTAAGCTATGATTGATATTTCGAATTCAAAAATGATGTCTATTTTACAAAATTCCAAACATGAAAGTTTCATTAATTAATTTTATAATTAATTCTCGCTGTCACAACAAATAGCGTGTTTTTAAGAAACAATATATATCAAAAGATTGACAATTGTTTATGTCCAATTTCAAAGTGAAATTAATTATAATGAACACCATTGGATAAAATGGTAAAAATATATTCTAATTATACTTTAAAACCACTAAATAATATAATTTATCACTATAAATTATTTTGATTAAAAAAGTTGTTTTTAAGTATTTTTCACTATTCATAAAAATTGGAAGTTCTCAGAAAAATACCAAAAATTCAACTTAGGATAATTTCGATATTCTGAATCCAAAAATGAAGTCCATTTTGAAATATAAAATATATATAATTTCAAAAATTAGGTATTACTATTCATAACGGCCAGTTTGATTGGTTGTGGTGTGTTATAACTCGATGTTGCGTACAACACATGCTATCGCATTATTCCAAGAGAAGTGTACCGTATAAGCTTGGGGTGTTACATTCTCCCCTCCTTTAAATAATTTCGTCCTTGAAATTTCTAGAATACTACCGCATGAAAAGACTCGGGTGGTTCTTCATTATAAGTTCCTCGGGTTCCCACGTTGCCTCTTCCATCTTATGGTTTCTCCACAAGACTTTTACCAGACGAGTCGTCCGGTTTCTCAGTACTTGTTCTCTCATATCAAGAATCCTGACGGGCTCTTCGCAATAAGACAAATCGGGTTCCAGTTCTAATTCCTCATAGGTGAGTACATGCGTTGGGTCAGGCATGTATTTCCTCAATAGAGATATGTGGAACACATCGTGAACTTTGGAGAGACTTGGCGGCATTGCCAATCGGTAAGCTACAACCCCAATTCGTTCTAGAATTTCGAAAGGTCTGATGTACCTGGGACTCAATTTACCTTTCTTACCAAAATGTATGACTCCCTTCCATGGATATACCTTCAAGAAAACATGATCACCGACTTGAAATTCCAAATCCTTCCTTCGATTATCAGCATAGCTCTTCTGCCTACTTTGAGCTGCTTTGATATGGTTTTGGATTACCTTCACCTTTTCCATCGTTTCCTCCACCAGTTCTGGGCCTACAAGTTTTCTTTCACCAACTTCATCCCAACAGGTTGGTGTGAAACATCTCTTTCCGTATAACGCTTCATATGGTGCCATATGAATACTCAAATGGAAGCTATTGTTATAGGAAAATTCTACCAGAGGTAAATATTGATCCCACATACCCTGAAAGTCAAGTGAGCAGGATCTCAACATGTCTTCTAAGGTTTGAATAGTTCGTTCTGATTGTCCATCTGTTTGAGGGTGAAGGTAGTGCTCAAATGAAGTTCAGTATCCAAGTCTTTATGAAGAATTTTCCATAATCTTGAAGTAAAATGAGGATCACGATCAGAAACAATCGATAGGGGTACTCCATGAAGTCTCACAACTTCATTAATATATAGTCTTGCTAGACGTTCCAGTGGTAGATCTTCTCTTATAGCAAGAAAATGTGCTGACTTGGTAAGACGATCAACAATGACCCATATTGCATCGTTCCTTCTAGGAGTCTTTGGTAGCCCCATGACAAAGTCCATCGTAATATTGTCCCATTTCCACTCCGGTATGGGAAGAGGTTGCATGACTCCTCCAGGCTGTTGCCTTCCAGCTTTCACTTATTGACAAACCATACATCTTGACACAAAATTAGAAATCTCCCTCTTCATGTTGTCCCACCAAAAATGTTCCTTAAAATCTCTATACATTTTGGTTCTCCCAGGGTGTATAGAGAAATTGGAACTATGAGAATCATCCAGTAATTCCCTTTTTAGATCAGGTATATCGGGAACACAAAGCCTCTTCCCGAATTTCAAAATTCCTTCTTCATACACAAAGTCTCTCAATCTCCCATCATTCACAGCTTTAATCTTCTTTTGAAATTCTCCATCATCGGTCTGAGAAATCTTAATCCTTACTAGTAAAGATGGTTTGGCAACCATTTGAAAAATCATTGATGTTTCACCTTCCCTGGTTATTCCCATGTCCATCTTCACTAGATCCATGAAAATTGGATCCCTTTCAATTCTCATATTGTTCAAAACTCCATGATCTTTTCTGCTCAAAGAATCTTCCACCTTGTTTGCTTTCCCCGGGTGGTAGTGTATCATAAAATCATAATCCTTGAGTAATTCAATCCATATCCTTTGTCTCATGTTGAGTTCTTTTTGTGAGAAAATATACTTCAAACTCTTGTGATCAGTATAAATCTCACATTTTTCACCATAGAGGTAGTGCCTCCATATCTTCAAAGCAAAGATCACAGCTGCTAACTCAAGATCATGAGTAGGATAATTTTTCTCATGAATTTTCAACTGTCGTGATGCATAGGCAATAACCCTATCATTCTGCATAAGGACACAACCAAGTCCTTTCTTCGATGCATCCCTATAAATAACGAACCCATCATTACCCGATGGTAGAGTCAATATAGGAGGATTGACTAATCTTATCTTCAGTTCTTCGAGACATTCTTCACACTCTTTTTTCCAAAAAAATTTAACCCCTTTACGTGTGAGCTTCGTTAATGGGTTAGCCAATCGGGAAAAATTCTAGACGAAACGTCGGTAATAACCTGCCAAACCAATAAAACTGCATACCTCAGTTATACTCGAAGGTGCTGGACATTCTTGGATTGCCTTGGTCTTAGAAGGATCAACAGAGATTCCATCTTTAGAGACAATATGGCCAAGAAAATAAATCTCATGAAGCCAGAATTCACACTTGCTAAACTTCCCATATAATTCATGTTTTCTCAGAGTCTTCAGGATAATGCGCAAGTGACTTTCATGATCCTCGTAGATTTTAGAGTATACCAAGATATCATAAATAAATACCACCACAAATTCATCTAGATATTCCTTGAAAACTCTATTCATCAGATCCATGAATACAGAGGGTGCATTAGTCAATCCAAAAGGCATTACAGTAAACTCGTAATGCCCATACCTGGTTCGAAATGCTGTCTTCGGAATGTCTTCCTTCTTTACACACAACTGATGGTATCTAGATCAAAGGTCAATCTTTGAAAAGTATTGATCTCCATGTAGTTGGTCAAATAAATCATCAATGCGAGGTAGGGGATACTTGTTCTTTATTGTTATAGCATTGATTTCCCTGTAGTCGATACATAACCTCATAGATCCATCTTTCTTTTTAACAAAAAGAACAGGGGCTCCCCATGGAGAAATACTAGGGCGAATAAATCCCTTATTACTCAATTCCTATAGTTTTTTCTTTAGTTCAACTAATTCTACAGTGGCCATTCTATAAGGGGTCTTCGATATAGGCCTTGATCTAGGAATTAAATCAATGTAAAACTCAACTTCTCATTCTGGAGGATGTCTAAGTAAATCTTCCGGAAACACATCTACATATTCTTTCACAATAGGTACATCCTCTATTTGAAAATTCCTTTCCTCACCCATAGTCATTTCATTCTCTTCCTCCCCAATAATTGAATTTAGTTGATCTACTGGGGGTGGATCTAGATAAGAATTAGGTGGTGACGATTCTGCTATAAAGATAAGGTGTTCCTTATCGTCATCATCAAAAATCGTAACCTCCTTCTTCTTACAATAAATCTTCACATCATAATCCGAAATCCAATCCATACTGAGGATTATATCAAACTCAATCATAGGTATGACGATGAGATCAGTATATAAAGAACATTTATGTGCTCTAATGGGGACTGATTCACAAAACTTTGTTGCAATGATACTTCCCTTAGGAGTTTTAACTGAAAACTCCCTTGTTAAATCAAATTGGAAATATCTAATTTTCTTAGCAAACTGGGAAGATATGAAACAATGCGATGATCCAGAATCAAATAACGCCTTTGCTAAACTTGAGGAAACCATTAAATTACCTTCCACCACGTCTTTCAGAGCTTCTACCTCAGCAGTAGTGATAACATAAGCTTGGCCTTGATCCCTTGACCTTTTCTGAGGTAAGTTCCCCTGACGCTAAGGAAATTCATTTGCATAATGTCCCATCTCCCTGCAATTATAGCACTAAACATTGGTAGGTTCCTTCTTCCCTTTTCATTCACGAGCTTGGTGGCCTTTTTCACCACACTTGTAATAGACACCCATTCCCTTCAAGAAAGTACCAGGGTGTTTCTTCCCACATTTACCACAGGATGGATATTCAACCTTTCCCTTCTTCCCCTTATTTCCATTCCCAGATTGATCAGCAGATCTCTTATTCTCTTGCTTTGATTTAAAGTCATAAGACTTAGAGAATTACTTTTCGGTCTTGATAGAACATGAGACAATGTCTTCGTACGAAGAGAAGGATTGTGAGACTAATGCTTGACGGAGAAATGGTTTTAACCCATCAAAGAAACGATAAATCTTACTTCTTGGGTTACGTATATAATCTCCAACATACCTTTCAAACCTTGTAAAGTTAGCCTCATACTTTGCAACATTCTCATCCTCCTTTTGTCTCACACTCAGAAACTGCCTTTCCATATCTGCTCGATGGTCACGAGGATAGTATTTTTCTAAAAACAGATCTTTGAACTCCCTCCATTCCATATTTGATACTTCATCATCTTCCTTCATGTTTTGAATCAATGACCACCATTGATTAGCATCTCCAGTGAGGCGGTAAACTGCCATGATAACCTTTTCTCTTTCACTACTTCCCAAAGCCTGAAATATTTTCTCTAGGGAACTTATCCATTGCTCAGCTACTAAGGGATTTTTACTCCCATTGAACGTTGGTGGTTTTTGCCTCATGAATCGATCTAACATTGATCCTCCACGCTGTGGATCAGGGTGCTCCATACGGGTAAGGTTATTATTCATAACCTGAGTGAGTTGTCCCAGTATGGTGATTAGCTAATCGGCACCAGTTGCATCACTAGCTCCACTATAATTATCTTGAGTAGGAGGGAAATCCCTACATGGAGTGCGTGTATTGATACAGTTTCTATTTCTTCCACTAGGCACCATTTCTAAGCAATGGCATAAACTAGATCAGTTTATGAATCAAAATACATAATTCTATACTTATGAAACACTTAACATAAATTGAACTATTTATGGATATAATCCATAATCATAAAAATGTTTTCTTTGAGGAAGTATATACTCATAAACCCTTCATAATGATTTGTAAAGAAAATGAGAGTTATCCTAAGCATATCCCCCAGGAGTGTCGTTACCAAGAGTGCAGCAAGGCCCGTTGTCGTGCACCAGTTCCCGTTCGAGTCTATCTCAAAGCGGTGTTTTCAGGTTTTACCCCTAGGTACATCTGTGCCAGAGCCGCCTCTACCTGCTCGTATCCAGACAGAGATGTATTGCTCAGAAAACTCAAAAAATCTCTACAATACCAAAATTCTAGGAAGTTCTTCTATACTAATCCTCAAAGTTCATCTTAAGTCTACGTGCTCTAATCAGAGTTTATCTAAATCTAGCTTCCAAGGTTTGTACTAAACTTCCTCTGATACCTACTGTAACACCTCGACCCTAGTTACCCAGTGTTGGTGCATTATTACATAACATTTCCATGATCACAAGAAAGATCAAATCTCGAAATACCGATTGGTTTAGTAGCCTTGGAAACACTAGATATATTCATAAGTCTTACATTACATCATAAAAATAAAAACTACAACAACATCATATTGTCTCCATAGTCCACCCTATTATCCCCTCATAATATCCCTGCAGGTCATTCATAATTTACTTCTTCCCATCCTGGGAGAAATAAAACATAGAAAAGGGGTGAGCTCAAATGCCCAGTAAGGATAACAATATAGCGGAAACTTTCATAAATAAGAATAAACATTTAAGTAAATGTATAACTAAAACAAAATCCTTTTAAACTTTAACTTCAACATAGTATGGCAAAAATAAAATAAAATAATGCCATTTAATTATTCACATGGATATTCTACTAATCGAATAATCACATGCAATATCAATAACCACTTTCATAATGATGGAATGCATAATACCAGACTATCATAACCAATAGCCAAGGCCTTGTGCCAAGACTACAAATAAGATTTTGCCAAGGCCTTCTGCCAAGACACTAGTTTGTCTCATGAGACCTACCGATGCAATTTTTTAAGAAGATACTGACGTTTAAAATTGCTAAAATATACTCCAGTGTTTTTCTGAAAACATTATGAAAGATTCTGAAAACAAAATAACTAATTCTGAGACTGCTCGACTAATTACAGGCCATGATGGGTCCTCTCTCAATCCCTTCCGGTCTACTACACTCGAGAGTCAGGTTTTCTGAAAACATTTTTAAGCTTACGTTAAATACATATACATTTGCACTGGATTTTCATATATTTGAGAGAAATATCTCTTTTTTGAAATCATTTAAAAATCACATAATTATAAAATAAAACATTTAATTTGAAAATTTTCTTATAATCTTGTAAGGGAAGCTTCGAATATTTTATAACGGCGGAAAATAGCCGCACCCTCCGTATAAGTTAAAAAAAACATTCTTACCTTAATTACGCCGAAAAGGTTAAAAAGCACCTTGTTTGGAAAACGACGGAAATATTCCTTTATAAACCACTTATAAAAAGTAAAAAAATGGTATAAATGACTTTAAACCATATTCTGGTACATAGTAAAAATGTTTTGAAGTACATTTTTAAGAAACATGGATGTGGATGATAAAGAAATCCCAGTAGATTATTACGTATAAACAACCTCAGATAATGAAGAGATTGTGAAATAAACCATTACCTTGTACTTTTCTTTGGTTGGGGTAGGTTAACCTCCTGTATAATGGTGAAATAATTATTATTAAATTATTCAAGAATAATATACATTAATATGATATCATATATGATCTTTTAACATTGCTTTGTTAATAATATCTTAGAATTATCGTCGTTTCAGGTGTTAACTTGCTCGTTTTCTTTTATATGTTTTGTTACATAAGACATGTTTTTTAATGGATATTTTGTATGTTATTCATATCCAGAATGATATCAAGTCCTTAAACATTATTTTTAAATCATAAAATGATAATTATACTTTAATGGATACGATGGATAATGAATCTCATCACGTTCGTGGAGACGGTAGTCCGTACGTACGCACGAGCGAGAATATCATTCTTTTGATATTAAAATAACATATAATTGGATGTTATATCATATATAAAGAATCATTATCATGTTATATTTATTATTTACATGAGTTACACATCATTGTTATACCCATCCAAATAATAATTTATTGAATAACAATTACACCACGATGTGGAGACGGTAAGCCGTACGTACGCACGTATGGTGACATGTTATTCAAAGGATGGATATAATAATGAATATGGTTGTAACATATTTATAATAACATCATAGTATATATAAGATACTGGAGTTATTATTTTAGAATGGTAATAACAAATAAGGAAGAAGTGGAAGAAGAAATGAATTTGAAAAAGGGTGGTGAAAATATTACCTCTTCTTCAGGTTCTTCCTTTTGATTTGATCAAAAGGGCTCTTAGGTTGGATTTTTGATCAAACTAAGGCCTCTAGGTTGTAGTGAGGGAAGTTGAGAGAGTATTTGGGAAGATTTTTTCTAATCCAAAAGGCTTTGGAGGTGTGAGTTAATGAGAATGGAGAGTGCCCTTTTATAAGAGGGGTGAGGGGCACCTTTGGAAAAGCTAGAAATATTATTTTATAATAAATTCATATTTGGTTTCTAATGCCTCCAAAGTGAATTATTTAAAGGTTAAGGTGGGTATAGGTCAAAAACCACTCAACAAATAAAATTTAGACAGGTTTGGGTTACTATATTAACCTTATCATTAAGTATTAACTCTTAGTTAATTAGTTTCACTTTTACAATGTCTCTTTGTATTTTTATATTATATGGTTAATAAACTTACTATATACATCCAAGAGACCCCCAAGTGGTCCATTAATGATACACCTATCATGATATAAGTCTCTTGGCCGAACCTTATATTTTTAGGAATTTAATATCAATTAATAATATAATATTTGTTTTAAAAACTCTTTTATGTCAATTTTGACACTATTCAATAATTGATTTTTTTGAAAATCATAACAGAATGATTACTTTGAAAAAAGTTACTTATGTCAATCCTATCATGTCATATTAACCTAGAAAATTATTGTAATTTATTAAAAGTCTCAAATTATATTTATTTGGGTATTTATAATATCAATTATTTTAATTTTTTACTATTATGGTAATTACTGCATCATCATTGTGCCATAAATAAATTAAATTATTTAATATCTAAAAATTATAAATAAAATATAATTATGTAGTAAATATTTTTATATTTATAATGAATATTTACAATCGAATTTATCTTATGTATAACCCTATATTAAAAATGTTTTAGTAAATAAACTTTGATTTTAACTCTTTTAACTCTTCTTTGAATTAAATAATAATAAATGTTCTAATCTAATCCAAGTGGACCTAAATGATAATATTTTATTCCTAAGGTTGTTTTTGGTCAAGATAAACTTGTCTAATAGAATTAGGACATGTGTTAGGGTAATATTAATATCATTTTTACCCTTAATTACCCTATTTACTTTTAATCGTGGTAAATAAAAGTAAAAAGTTACTATTCACCAAAAATTATTTTCATCTTATTGAACCAAATTTCACTCCTTGATATTAACCGTGTCTCTCAAATTTTTGAAATTCCAATCACAAAAGCGGTAAAATTAAGTTTTATGAAAAATTCAGTTTTTTAACTACCACTTAGTAGTTTCACTATTCATCAAAAATTGAAGTTTTTCAGAACAATGCCAAAATTTCACCCTAAGCTATGATTGATATTCCGAATTCAAAAATGATGTCTATTTTATAAAATTACAAAAATAAATGTTTCATTAATTAATTTTATAATTAATTCCCGCTGTCACAACAAATAGCGTGTTTTTAAGAAACAATATATATCAAAAGATTGACAATTGTTTATGTCCAATTTCAAAGTGAAATTAACTATAATGAACACCATTGGATAAAATGGTAAAAATATATTATAATTATACTTTAAAACCACAAATAATATAATTTATCACTATAAATTATTGTTATTAAAAAAGTTGTTTTTAAGTAATTTTCACTATTTATAAAAATTGGAAGTTCTCAGAAAAATACCAAAAATTCAGCTTAGGATAATTTCAATATTATGAATCCAAAAATGAAGTCCATTTTGAAATATAAAATATATATATTTTCAAAAAGTAGTTATTACTATTCATAACGGCTAGTTTGATTGGTTGCGGTGTGTTAGAACTCGATGTTGCGTACAACACACGCTATCGCATTATTCCAAGAGAAGCGTACTGTAGAGGCTTGGGGTGTTACACATACACTGTGAACAGACACCGTGAACCAGAAATCATGAATAGACACCGTGAACCAGACACCGTAACCAGTTTCAGATCTGTTGAAGTCTATGACACCGGTTCCTTGCTAAGACATCGTTCGAAGTTTGGAAAAAGATCAAACACCGTGATCATAACACCACATCTGTGTTACCAGTTCCTGATCTCTATACAACCATTCCATCATAACTATCTCACCGCTCAAAGGAAAAGAAGAAGACACTATTTCGTGGTGATACCGTTTCCAAGTGACACTGTTTCTAGACAGTCTGTGGCACCGTTCTTTAATATGTTTTGTCATTTTCGATTTAATTTCTAAAGGTCATATTTGAGTCTTTTAAATGCACTGACATAATTAATATTTATTTGTAGACATATATCATGATATTACGAGGTATGAGGTGCAAAATACATGCATCTTGTCGGCTTCAACACATGCACTCCAAGAATAAAAAGAAAAGCGTGGTCGTGAAACAAGGTGGTGTTAGAGCAGCAAACACATGAGCATTCTTTAGAAAAGAACCGACACATACAACAAGATACATCTAAAGAACACACGAATCATTCAAGAATCCAAAAGCTGGAATACCATAGATCAGAGTCAAGGGAATCTTCACAATACCAACTCCATGGAGAACACGAGCCAGATCTAACTAGAAACTAGAGCACCAGACTTGCGATACTCTTTTTCTCACAAGAGGACTCGATTCTTGCATATGCTTCATCCTAGAAGTCGAGATTTGAATAAAATAACACTCATAACACTTCTAACCTTATATAATCATCTTTACTCTTATTTTGTATTGTTTTTAGCTTTCAAGCAGTGTGTGTGTGTGTCTGTATTAAAACATGCACTGTCTCCTATACTAAACTGAAGGATACAAGATATCCTTATTCTCATATCTTTTTACACTTGTTTACTCCCACAGATAAGTATGTAAGAGGTCCCTGTGTGACATATTAGTTTATACCCATGAAAAATTGTGGATGATGTCGTGTGATCTGGACAGTCTTGTGCGCTGTTGTTTACCCCGATCCAGGGTGTGGATCAAGTTTATTAATATAAACTTCTTGGTGGTAGGTGATCACCAAGTGGAGTGAATTAAGTCTTGTCTTGAGACTGAACCACTTGTTTTATATCCACTTGTTTTACTGCATAATTCAGAAATCACTATATTTACTTTGATATTTAATCTTGGAAAGAAGTTATAATTGTTTTTCCTTATTAGAGTAGATTCAAAAGTAATATTAATAACTGATATTAAGATTACTGAGAATTAATCAATCTTATGAGAAGTTATTTATATATACAAACTTTCATAACCGTATTACTTTGATTAACTGGGTTGTATTTATTTTTATTGGGGAACCTTTTTAAGAATATATTTTTTTCAAACATAAATTTTTATAGATACTCAATTAACCCCCCTCTCGAGTACTCTACTCTAACCAACATTTTCATAATGTTTTAAAATAACCTGAACTCTTTTTCTTAATTTTGGATATGTGACACACATTTCAAACTAAAATAACACTTTTATATTGAAAACACATACTTAGAGTCATACCAACCACATAGGGTGTCAGATTAACATGTAGTTGATTCCTACATGTCAAAAATTAATTATGTATCATTTTCCTAAAGTTTGAAAAAAATAAAATCTTTTTTAATCAGTTTTAGCTACATGATAAATGTTTCAAACTATAATAACACTTTTGTATTAAAAACACAGACTTAGATTCATACCAACTGCATCGTGTTTCAGATTGATTTGCGTTCAATTCCTATATGTCAAAAATGAATTATGAATCAATTTCTTAAAGTATCAAAATAATCTGAATTTTTTTTCTTGGTTTTGATCACGCGATGTATGTTTTGAACTAATGTGTAAATTTAAAAAAATAAGTATCAGATAAAAATGATAAAAAAATTAACTAAAAAAGTAGATAAAATGATTATAAAATTTAAAAATTAAGTAGTCAGAATTCTCCTTTTTATGATTTATGTATACATTTTGACACCATGTATTCCGCCCATTCATTTCTAAACAAATCAATTTCCTTCATTATACTTCTCCTTGAGAATCATATAAAAAATAATATATAATCATTATGATACTAATGCATCATATCCCAAGGGTATCTCTAAGGTCATAAGTTGTACTAGATCACAATTGGAAAACATTATGACACTATGTACTCTGACCACTTATCTCTAAATAAATTTACTTCTTCTTTTGAGTACATTGATTTTTGGAAATATTGGTAGTACTAAAAAAATATAGGCAAAAAAATATTAAGAAATATTTTTTTTGAAATTATAATTACCTTCAAAAATTAATTTTTTGAGGACTCTAGTATTTTGATGATATATGATATCTTTTATTAATTTTCAAACTTAATATCCACAATTTTTGTTGTTATCTTGCTTCAGAAACTACAGAAACATTGAACAAAATGAGTAATTTTTTTGAAATATATTTTGATAGTTAAACATTTCTATATATACCTTAATCCATTTCCATTTGAAGAAATCCATAGGCTAATTATGTTCAGTCACCGACCTCATACCATGATTTATCTTATATTTATTGATCACTCTATCATAACAAAATTCATGTTAAAACACAAAATAAAATATATAATTTGAATTTTATTTATAAAATGTTGATTATAGTGCATTAAAATTCACAATACACATAATGTGTGACCAGTTTGTTGGAAATCCATGCATTGGATCCAAAAAATAAACATTTGGGGTATCCAAATTGATTGTGATCAGCATCCAGTGCTTCCTAAAAAAACAAGTAATGGAAAAAGAAGAAAAATATATTTTATATGATCAGACTGTAGAGTTTAACCCTTGTATTGTAGACATATACAAGAGTCTTTTGTCTAATATTTTCTTCACAAAATAATTTCTTAGATCATCTTTTTTCATATCAATTTTTTCCAACCCCCAAAAAATTTCATCTATAGAAACGATACAAGGATTAATGAATCTAAATCACGCTTTATAGGGTTTTTCCTTTATTTAGTAGTAATATAAATACCTATAGAAAATATTAATAGTTATTAACTTTAATGAACATGGTAGATCATTTTTTTGGATAAATGAATTATGAAAATATACCTAATGTATGTATTCACAACTGAGACTCACAATCATTCAAAATTGAGAATATCATTTATAATCTCGAGACCAACTGCATCTGTAATGAGAGTTCAAAATATTTCGTCTTAATTTTGAATTTAATAAACATATACATATTTGAATGTGGTGTCTTCATAAAGTTTTAATGTTAATATATGCTACAATGAAACTGGCATAGAGAAGGTACTCCGAGAAGGTCCTTTTTTTTCTTGGTTGATTTACTGGATTGTTTTGATTCGACCTTCTGTTTCCCTGTCATTTTATCCATCTATAATACCATACCCCACTTCATAACATTTTTATCAAATATTATAGGTTTTTCATTTGAAAAAAATATTAAGGATACCCCTCATGTATCTATATAAGATCATATGTCCATACTATGAAAATTCTAATAACTCATTGACCGTTATAATATCTAGATCATCAAGTAGAACAATAAACTATGTGCTCGACTCTTGAGCTACTTCAATTTCCACTCTCAGGTGATATTTTGGGAGTTATTTGTTGTAAAGTATGTATCTATGGATATTATACACCGCATCCCTCACAATAAGACAGTGTGTGGGTGTTGGTAGATAGAAATCACATACAACTTTACCCTGTAGAATTTCATTAATATGAATTTATTGGAAGTTATTTGATTCACATTTGGGAGAAAAATTAATGAAAAAATTTATTACCTAAGGTAAGATATATGATTGAGGGGAATAACTAGACTTAAATCTAGTGGGGTCATTTGGTTATTCATGTGCCGATCTTTGTTCCATTGCTAATTTGCTTTGATCCTTTCACATATATTGGTTTTATAAACCAGACCGGAGAATAATATCTTGAAAAAAAATTATTTTTTACCTAGAATCATTTCATCATTTAATATATATATTCTTGTGTTTTTTATTCTTGAAATATGTAACACCCCAAGGATTTACAAATAAATTTAATTTAGAATGTAATGCACACAACACTGAGTCTATGTGAAACAACACTTTGTTATTATAATTATTTAAAAAAGATAGTTATAACCTAGCCATTAAAAATAATTTTGCAGCTTCTGTGAACTGAATTTTGAAAAATGAACATACATGGTTGTGATCAGTAAGATATTTAGATTCTGATAGGATCAACTTATTTTTTTGGTGAATAGTAACTTGACCCTTTTGAATAGTAATATTACCATTATGAATAGTAATATGACCCTTATGAATAGTAAACCAGCCAAATGAATAGTAACCTCACCCATGAAAGTATAAATAAAATTTAGGCATCTTATAATTGAAAGTATGATATAATTATATCATATTTTAAGTAAATAAACGTTTTAAAAATTATTAATTAAGTATTAATATTTTTATAAAAAATAAATGTTTATTTACAATTTTATAATTAATATAATGATTCAAAAGAAAATTTATTTTCAGAAAATAGAATCATAATTTAATATTTTGATGTCTTATGATTATAGGATAATTTTATGATCCCTTAGTTAATTTTTCAAAGTTTCATAAAATTAGTTATAATTTTAAAATTGATATTTTTCGAGTAAATGACGATTTTAATTAAAAAATAATAATTTATCATATTTAGAAAATTATTTTCATAAAATGGAGTTCATTATTGGATTCTACACATCAAAAAATGTTTAGGGTGAAATTTTGATATTTTTCTAAAATAGTTGATTTTTTTTTGTGAATAGTAAAATACGATAATTTATGATAAATGTTAAATACATTAATTTTTGAGTAATTGTTGATATAATGATGAGGTAAGTGTAACGACCTGACCCCAGAAGCCCAGAGTCAGTGCATTATTTTAATACATTGGCATGATTATAAGGAATCAAGTCCCGAAGGACCAATCAATTTAGCAGTCTTGGAAAATAGATTACATACATGAAGGTTACATTACACATTAGAAGATAAAACACAATGTAAATAATCCTTTGAGACCTCCATTAATCCCCTAGATTAACCCTTCTTATCAATCATAAAACACTTCTTGGAATCCTGGTAAAATAAAATATAAGAAAGGGGTGAGCTCAAACGCTTAGTAAGGGTAAGAAATATAATGGAAGATAACATAAATATTAGGCATGGTGAATAATTGAAAACACATGCCTTTACAAATAATAAACATGAACACTTTTATGGAAGAAATATGAGCTGAGTAAATAATGCCATAATAAAACACAGTCATGGGTATTCTACTAGTCGAATAACCACATGAACAATCAATATTATTTTCATAATGAGGGAATATATAATGCCGGACATTTTGAAACATTTTGTCAAGGCCTCGTCCAAGACATATAAAAATGATTTAGGCCTCGTCCAAAACCATATATCAAATTGTGAAAGGCCTCGACCAATTTCACGTCTAATTGTCTCTTTAACCAGGAATATTCTACTAGTCAAATATTCCTCTGTTTAATTAATTTACATAGTCATAATGAGGAAAGTGCATATGTCGGACTCTGTCAAGGCCTCGTGCCAAGACCTAGGGGCTAACTATAACCAGACCCCAACCCGGAGATCCTATGTAACCGGACTCCATCCCGGAGAGTCTCTGTAACCGGAATCCAACTCGGAGAGCCTCTGTAACCTGACTCCAACCTGGAGGGTCTGCTGTAATCGGACCCCAACCCGGAGGGCTTACTTTTACCAGTCCCCAACCAAAAACATACTAGGTCCAATGCATTCCTCATATGAAAAGGTTGAAACATAACATAAACATTCATATTAAAATAGCATACGAAATGTCAATACTTTAACCACAAACCATGAATGGTATAAAAATAACACATCCACAGTCAAATATATCACAAAACCTTAAATACAATATGGAATATTTTTATAATAATAAATCAACTTCATAAAAGTGTAAAATTTATCAAAGGATGTTGACATAGATGAAATCAAAACTATTTGATAGAAATATCTCTTTCTATTTTGAAATCATTTAAGAGTCACATAATTATAAAAGAAAACATTTATTTTGAAAATATTCTTATAATCTTGTAAGGGAAGCTTTGACGATGTCATAACGGCGGAAAATAGCCGCACCAGCCATATAAGTTAAAAAAAACATACTTACCTTAATTTTGTCAAAAAAGTCGTAAAGTACCTTATTTGGAAAATGACAAAAAGATTCCTTTCAAAAAAATATAAGGTCAAATAAGGGTATAAATGACATTAACCCATTGTATGTTAAATAGAAAAATGTTTTGAAATAAATTTTTAAGAAAACAAGGATGTGGATGATAAAGAGGCCCTAGTAGATAATTACATATAAACAACCTTGGATAATGAAGAGATTATAGAATTAACCCTTACCACATTGTAATCAATCGAGTCATATGACCAAAAGTTAATAACCACCAAATCATTCACAGAATACCATGAATATAAAGAGAATCATGATAATATATATCAAATAGAAGTACACAATACACCACATGCAATAAGTGGCGAACAATGGAAATCTCATGGAATTAAAAGTGAGATAAGAAACCCCTTACCTCAAGTTCGACTTGTCTTGTATGTTCCTTGTTCTTCCTTTAATTTGGGTAACTCCCTTTGGTTTGAACCAAATAGACTTCTTGAAGTGACTTCTGCCTAAGGTAAGGCTTCTTAGTGGAAGAGAGGGATCTTGAGAGCTTATTTGGGGAGGGGTTGGATGATCCAAGGGGCTTGAGAGGTGTGAGGAATGGGTTAGAAGTGGTATCCTTTTAAAAGGGAGAGGAGGGGCTCTTTTGGAAAGTTTGAAAATGTTACTTTATTATAAAATTATATTTGGTTTCAAAAGGTCCAAAACTCATTAAATTCAAAGATAATATGACTCATTTTCGAAATAAAATCATCCAATAAGAATTGGACAGGTTTTGGATATTGTTTCAATATTAATAATCTTATTTATTTAAATCATTTATTAGTGAGGTGAATACTGCATCATTATTGTGTTATAAATAATTTAATTTATTTGATGTCTAAAAATTATAAAAAAATACCATAATGTAGGAAATTTTTTATCTTTCCAATGAATATTTATAGTCTAAAATATTACTTATATAACCCCATGTAAAAATTGATATACTAAAAGATATTTCTTAATGTCATTTTTGTCTTTACATTAAGTTAATTAAAATAATGTGTCATTATCACTCTTAAGTGACTCCATGGGGTCCCAAAATCGACCCAAGGATTCCCATGGTCGACCATGACTCATCCAATAAGGTTAAGACAAATGTTAAGGTAATTTTGTATTATTATAATATTCTTTTTACCTTAAATTACCCTATTTACCTTTAACCGCGGTAAATAAAAGTCAAAAGTTACTATTCACCAAAAATTATTTTTATCTTGTTGAAACACATTTTACTTACTAATAACAACCATGTATGTTGGATTTTTAAAATTCAATTCATAGAAGCGGTAAAATTTCATTTAAATGAAAAATTCAGTTTTTTAACTACTACTAAGTGGTTTTACTATTCATCAAAAATCGATGTTTTTCAGAAAAATACCAAAAATTCAGACTAAGCTATATTTGATATTTTGAATTAAAAAATGATGTCTATTTTACCAAATTCAAAACATATAGGTTGTATTAATTAATTTAAAATTAATTCCCGTTGTCAAAACAAATAGCGTGTTTTTAAGAAACAATAACTATCAAAAGATTGACACTTGTTTATGTATAATTTTAAAGTTAAATTAATTCCAATGACCAAAATTTTATTAAATGGTAAAAATATAATCTAAGTATACTTCCAAACCATTCAAATGTATAATTGAACACTATAAATTATTCTGACTAAAAAAGTTGTTTTCAATTAAAACATAGTATTTTTCACTATTCATCAAAATATGAAAGTTATCAGAAATGTACCAAAAATTTATCCAAACTAAATTTTTATGTCCCGCTTCTAAAGAAGAATTTAATTTCATTAAATTGAATATGTAAAAGTTTCAAATATTGGTTTTAAAAATGGTTCGCCATTAAAATGTGATAAAATTACATTTTTTGAAAAATACTTCTTTTATCTGAAAAAATGAATTTGTTCTTATATTATTTCTAAGAAACACATAATATGAATGTTAAAATTATATAGAGTATATAATATTCAGAATGTAGTTAATACTATTCATAACCGCTTTTTGAATGGTTAGTGTGGTAAGTTGTGGTGTGCTCAAACTCGGTGTTGTGTGTAGCGCAAGCTATTGAATTACTTTAATGAGATAACGTACTATGAAATATTGGGGTGTTATAGTAAGAACCATTAGTTAGAAATCACATAAAAAATTTACTTTATTTAGTCACAAGAATCAACACTATTTCTTGTCTTGAGAAAAATAATAAAATAATGAATAAAATAATGAGAAATAACCCCTCTCCTCCACTATAAAAACCAACCCTCACCCCCTCTTCTCCTCACCCCTCTTCTCCTAACTCCTCTAAGCCTTGAATCTTGTAAAATTTCTTCCAAAAAACATCTTCCCTAGTCTCTCCCCATGTCCAGGAGTTCTTGTTCTCAGAAAAATACCAAAACCCTTTTCTTTAAGTAAGTTCTCGAGGAGTAGTATTCCAGAGGTAAAATCCTCTTCCTCTTCCTTTTATTTTCTTTTCAAGTTACTTCTTTTATTATAATATCAATTAATACTCTATAAAAATGATCATGATAACTCCAGTATCATCTATATATTGTAATGATATCATGTTAGTGGAATACCCATCATCAATCTTCTTAATCTCTTAAAAAAAACAAAATCATCGTTCAAGAGGTTCCGATTTACAACCTTCATGGATGACGAACCTTCGTTCTTCAATTTATTCTTCGAGGATGGTTATGATACCATTTTTTATGGTTAATATAGTCTATAATATGTTTATTATAACCTATTTAATGTTCTGGAACCATTATTTACACACAATACTAATTCATACAACAAAACTAGTTCGTGATGATAAAAAACCACCAAAATAATCTAAATGATTATCACTAATATTTTATATAATAAATCATCCTCATACCATATAAAAAAATTAATTATATAAATATTTAATATTATAGATGTTCATTATTATCATATAAAATCAATTATGGTGAATTATATCCATTCCCTGTGAACTCCATTACTTATAAACAAGCGAACTGATCATGAAAACCAAGAAAACAAATGCTCTAGAACGATGAAATTAAACTCTATAACTCATCAATAAGGAAATAAATGAACTTAATAAAACTATAATGATTATAATACATGTATAAAGAGTTCTTAGTTAATTAATTAATGTATTTAATTTTATTATCCAGTATATTAAGGTCAAGTGCAAAACACATTCAGACATAAGGTAAGAGTTTTCTCATCGCACTTCCATTTTTGTGAGATATTTATTATACACCACTATTTATTGTGTATGGTGTATGTATACTTCCCATTGATGTATCATATCATGAATCTATTTATTTTTATGTTATTAAATGTATCCTTTTATGATTATTAATTTTGGGGCATATGATTCGATTGATTACAAATTGGTAAGGGATTCTACCCGAACCCCTGTTTTTACCTTCGGGTTACTCTTTCTCTTCCTTTACTCAAATGTAATGCTTCTTTATTTTTGTATTTTTCTTCTAAATTATGTTATTATTTTCAAAGCTCATATATAAAGATCATATCATCCTCCTTTTATGGGGATATACATGTTTTAAAATGATTCCCTTCTCAATTCTTCCTAATAAACAAGCCCGATTAAAGGAAATTTCTCGAATTCTTACCCATTTTCATGCACAATCTATAATATATTTTAATCCATTATTATTTTTATAAAATCACAAATTTTATCATTAAAAACCATCTTGGTTCATTTCTGGTTTTATCAAAACAAACATTCCTTTCTGCTTTAAAATCTCTTTAATATTTTCCTCAAACCGCACTAAAATTTTTTATTTCTAAAGTTTCTTAAAATATATTTTTACAAGATTTAACTTAAATGAGACATAATTTATGACTCAAATATAATTTCAATTTCCTTAAATTTTATTTTTTTGGATATAAATGTTTAAAATCTTATTTTATGACAAATACAAATGATTTTCCAAAAGAACTCTTATTTCTAGAGTAAAAATAATTTTTCCATATCACTTTTACTTATATGAGATATATGACTTATTCAAAACTTATTACTTGTGTGTGTGGTGTATGCACTTATATTTTATATATCATATCAAGAGTATCCTTATTCTCATGATATTATAATGTATTATGATTTTAATGTTTCAAAGTGGTATGAGACACTTTGGAATGTCTAAAGATTATTTCCTCATGAATTTTGCAATGGTCTCATTTAAAAGTATCTTCATCTATGTCATAATAATTTGTTGAATATTGTAATTTATTGAGGTTTATATATTATGATATTATCTATCATATTTTATTGAAGGGTTTATGATTGGTTTGACTGTGGATGTACTAATTTGATACCATTTATGAGTTATAATTAAGGTATTCACATTTCATTTGCTAGTTTTTCAATACAAATGTTTATGTTGTTTATGTTTCTCCATTTTCATATGAGGAATACATTGGACTTATTAAGTTATGGGTGGGGCCTAATATAGCCCCTTGATGCATCAGTAGGTCTCATGAGAAAAACTAGATATGGTTTTTCCTGAGGCCTTACCCATTTATTAGATTCTTAGCATGAAGCCTTGACAATAATAAATTCTTGGCATGAAGCCTTGATAGTAATTTATTCTTAGCATGAAGCCTTAACAATAATATATTCTTGGCATGAATCCTTGAAGGTATGTTTTAGATATCCATCGTTACACATTTCCCTCATTATGAAAATAGTAATTAATAGTCCATGTGATTATTCGACTAGTATAATATCCATGCTTATGTTTTATTATGACATAATTTATTCAGATTTTTATTCCTATCATATTATGCTCAATATTATGTCTTAATGGAATTTGTTCTTTAGTTATTCACCATGCCTTATTATTTATGATTTAGCTATATTACTTTCCCTTACTGAGCATCTAAGCTCACCCATTTCTTATGTTTCATTTCTCAAGGTTATGAAGAAGATAACTTTGAATAATCTTTCAAGGATGAATTTTATTTAATTTTATATTATATCATGTTTTATTTACTTTTACCAATTTATTATGGTTATTAAGAATGTAATCTGGTATTCCAAGACTGCTAAACTAGCTAGTCCTTCAAGATTTTATTCCTTGCAATCATGCTAATGTAATAAAATAATGCACCAGCTCTAGGATTCTGGGGTTGGGTCTTTACAAAATATTTTCTAGGTGTCACTATAAAACCAACACCTATAATGTGACCATATTTCTCCAATCACTTCAAAGATACTAAAAGTAGTTTTTCTTCAGGTATGGTTGCTGCTGATTCTTGTTTCTAAACTGTATAAAAAACATATGAACATAAATAGATATTTTTTATGTAATACTATTATAAATCATAAAAAATAAATATTATTTCATACTTACACATGTTTCCCACACTTCTTTTGTGTTTTCATAAACTATTTTACCCTTTTTATTTACACATACCTCCTTCTATGACACATGATGTGGGATGGAAGTGGCTTCAGATTTTGATTCATCAATATGCATATAAAAAAAGAAGACATATTGTTTCATATCACATAAAAATTTAATTATAGATTGAAAATACATACCATTTTCTTCTCTAGTGAAGCATACCCCATCCTTGCTTTGCTATAGGGGTGCATTGATTTTGATGCACAATGTTTATCTTTAGTACTCCTTTTTTATTTCATTCAATTAACAATTTTGAATCAAATTGGATAAAATAAATAATGTCAAATAATACATTATCAACTATAATGCACCTGAAATAATTTCTCACCATGAAAACTGATGAAAGAATTCCATGTTTCCTGCTATATAATGCATGCATAAGTAATTGGTGGGTAGGGATTTACTTTCACCTTATCATCCCCAAGATTAAGCTTGGTAAGGAGTATCTGGAAGCCTCTATGGGATTTTCTAGTGGCCATTAAGACATATTTCTTACAGAAATCATCTAAAATTAACAAACACTACAAGAGATTGTCATGAACCGTCGCCTGGGGCCTGTGCTGTGACTACCCCAAGCCCGCCTTCCATAGGCCAGGGGTTGGCGACTAGCACCAAAGGCGTAAATCCCTATACTAGGAAGAAATTGCCTTTATAACCTGTAAACACTCACAACCAAGTACGCAGAAAGATACCAACACAATTAAACTGTATAAAAAAAGGGTGCTGAAAAGTAAAAAGGGTCCATAATACAAGCCCAACAATAAAGGTACAATAAACTGAAAGTACAAGTACAACTGAGGAAAAAGGAAAAACAACTACTGGGTCATCCACCGAGGTTCCTTCCTGAAGGGTAGGTATAGATCGCCTCCTCAGTACTCCACATCCGTTCGTCTCCTCTATGTACCGACACGCCGTATGGTCCACCTCCGGGTACCGTCCAGTCCTGGTACTCCCAGCCTCATTCAGCACTGTTCGTCATCTGCATCCAACACAACAAGGTGCGAGCATAGCCTGTGCATGGGTGAGTATAACGATACTCAGTAGGGACCCCGAGACCCTCAAGGTCTCACAAAATCCACCAAGGATAAACCACAAATAATTAAATCAACAAATAACCCTACTTAGGTATATGTCCATATATATACCTAAGTTATCAAGTGATCCATCTCAATCATGAGGAAAACACAGAAAAACTGACTCAGCTCAAACCAGGATTTCATTCTAGGGGGTAGTATCAAGTAACATCCCCAGTCACATTGTCGAAACCTCAGCTACTGGAGAACTCCTCCTCTATCGAGTACAGTGGGCTTGTCGTGACACCAAGCATGCTTCCCACTAACCTAGGACTGATGAGGTACTCCTCTTGTCAAGTACTGTGGATCTGCCATGTCACCAAGCGTGCTTCCCACCATGGGTTTGTCGCGTCACCAAGCACACTCCCCCTCGTAGCCTGTTGAGGTACTCCTCCTGTCGAGTACTGTGGGTCTGCCATGACACCAAGGTTCTCCCCACTGTGGTTCTGTCGCAATACTAAGGCGCTCCCCACTAGGCTAGTCGAGTCACTTCGAGTTGAAATGGTCAGCAGTCGTCAGGTCTCAGCCAGCTACTAGGTCTCTGCACTACGCTCGCTTGTCTCCGGTAGAATCCACTCCACAAGATACCGGTTGATACTCCAACTATCACGAAGTCCCACAAAGAAGTATCTCAAAGGTCCGCCACATCATAGAGGTCTCAATGCAACAAACGACGCGTCAAACAGATGCCTGGTCTTTGAGTTATTAGCCGTTTAGTCCCAGGGGCCCGGTTGGATTCGTGCTCGATCCAACCTAGCCATTGCCCATCTCAAACCAAAACTCAGTGGGGTATACTCAAAGGGAACAACTCTTTCCAAGATTTCAGCGCCACTGACAGTTCATCAAACGGATGTCTGGTGCCAAAGTTATGGCAAAAAAAAAGTAAAGAGTTGCGGTGGGCCTGGGTCCGGTCCGACCCGGTCCGACCGACCCAGTCCGACCTGGCATGGGTCAAACTGGTTCAGGTCAACCTAGCCCGACCCGCTGGGTCAGGCCCGACCCATGATGTGGCCCGGTCCACTGAGAGGTCTGGCAGGCCGTGTGGGGCCGCAGAGCCCGCGGGGCCATGGGGCGGCTCGGCCGCGGGGGTGCCGCGAGTGCACGGGGCCGATTCAGCCAGGTTACTGTGGGGGGGGGGGGGGGGGGGGTCGGGTGGGAATCCGTGAGGGGCACGGGCCGGTTCGGCCGGGGTTCCTCAAGGGCACGGGCCGGTTCAGCCGGGGCGCTGTAAGGGGGACCAGGCCGGTGTGGCCGGGGTGCCGTGAGGGGCGCGGGCCGGTTCTTCTGGGGCGCTTCAAGGGGGCACGGGCTGGTTCGGACGGGGCGCTACGAGGGGGCGTGGGCCGGTTCGAACGGGGCACCGCGAGGGGGAGGGGGCTAGTTCGGCTGGGGTGCCGTGAGGGGGTGAGGACTAGTTCAACCAAGAAGGTGGAGTGCCGCGGGGGCGGAGCGGGTCACGGTGGCCGTGGGCGGCGGCGGCGTTGCCTTCGTCGGCTTTGTCATCTTCATCGCCTTCCTCCATTTCGAAGAGTGAACCAAAGAAGAACGGTGGAAGGGTTGGGCCATGTTGGTTTGGCCCACACCCTCCTCGTTTAGGGTGGTAGCATTTGGCTCAACAAGAAAGAATAATGATGAAATTCAAATTTTACAACCTCCACAACGATTATTTCTAGTCAAAGACGTCCTACGTCAGAGGAAGTCTTGAGGAAGAAGGTCAAAGTCAGTTTGTTGTAGTCAAAGATTTCCTACGTCGGTGGAAGTCTTGAGGAAGAAGGTCAAAGTCGAGGTCGGTGTTCTTCATTGGCGTTCTTTGTTGGAAGAACGCGTTCTTCATTCGAAGAAGTAGTTCTTAGTTGGAGATCTTTTCTCCCAAGGCTCCACCAAAATGACAAGTTTTCCAAAATAATAGATTATGCAATCTATTATTTTGTTGGTAGAATTCAAAAAGTTTCATTAATTATGATGGGTGGCATAATTAAGGCATAAGGGTTGGCACAAATAATGGTATGTGCATTGGCACAATTAATGTGGAGGAAGTCAAGAGGCTCCTCCCCATTAATGAGTGGGGTTTAGAGTTTCTCTCAATTAAAGGGGGGTTTAGTCCCGGGTGTTCCCCACCACCATAACCTCTCATGAGAGGTTATTGTTCGGGTGGTCCCCACCACTATAACCTCTCATGAGAGGTTAAGTTATGGTGGTCCCCACACCTCAACTTTCACATGGAGGTTTAGTTCCGGTGGGCCTCACCTCCCAACACCCACATGGGTGTTGAAAATAAAAATAAAAATGTCATACACTTTTTTTTTTATTTTAATCTTACTCGAAAAACCCAAAACTATCTTTCACCCTTGACCAACTACCGTCAAGGTGAAAGTCTTCTTAAGTGAAAACTGGTGCTGCGAGTTCAATGGTGCCCTCAGATTTCAATTCCAAGCACTGGTTAAAAAGTTAGAAAAACCCGTTTGTACGTTTACTGAACGTACCTGAAAAAAACTTCAGAAATTCATTCCAGGCACTCCGAGCCTCAGAATCACGCACCGTCAATTTTCAAAGACTCGTAAAATTCCCATATATTTAAAAAAATTATATAAAAATTCCGGGTCTTTATAGAGATTATGAAAAGTTAATCAATATTTCATGATATAATTTTTCTCTAAAATAGAGTGAGTATATCATAAAATTACCTTAATATCTTCCCAAAGGGTTTCCTTCATTACAGGTTGGACATGACTTTATGAATCTATATTAATTGACACATTCATTCTTATTGTGACCCTAACATAACTAATTAATATTGACATGTTGGGGTCAACAAGTTAGTCGTGTTGATTCTAGCCAACCTGAAATTTTATACCCTTGATTTTTACCTTGATAATTTTAGTCAACACAGTGATGTTATGAAATTATTGATTTTTTAATAAACATGTTGTTGATCCCCTAATAATTTTAAAGTTTCAGCATCAACCGTATATTATTCTCTAAGATTGGTAACATCATATTGTGAAGAAGTCATTATCTACATGAGTACTCAAATATTTAATTTAGATTATGTTAATACGTAGAGAACACATAATATTATGAGGAAAATCATAGTATATTAAGAAACACTTTAACATACTCATTGAACTCTATTTATTTTCTTTAAATATTAAAGGGATTTGGATCCTCTATCGAGAATCCAAATCCCCTCTTTGTGGTCCCCTCTAATGTACATGACATTGTCTACATTGGGAATACTACAAAATTATTGTGATCTCCCAATTAAAGGGCCATCCTCGATTGAATTTTCATCTGAACCTATAGCTATTTTAGTCACCAATAGAACAATTGATCAATTCTTTTTTTCTATATACGAGACATAAAATACCTGCACTACTTGTGATTCCATTATGAATGGATAGTCCTTATACCCTTCCACACTAAAATTCACCTTCACAAATCCCATTTCATCAACTTTCACTATACTCCTACTATCAGCCCATTTGAAATGAAAAAATGACACTTGAAATATTATATAATCTAACTTTTATATTTTTTTGATGATGCTCTAATATAACATATTCGCATAAATTGGATTTATATCCTTGAAACCAGAAATGTGTATTGCTTATTACACAAGAGTAACTCCACTTTTTTTTTGCATCGTACTGTAGTTATTATGCTATTTTTTATAGAATGTATAACCATTAATTACAAAACTAGTATAAGATATAACATTTTTATTTGGTCCCATGGCTAGGGATCGAAGTTGTTCGACAATTGAATTTTTTGTAACGATCCAAACTATAATTAATGAAAATTCCTCTTGATCTAATTAAATGTCTTATTATGTAAAATGGTTATAAAAAATGAACTTCCTTGGTTTTATGTTTTTGGATTTTAAAATTCCATTAAGAATTATGACCTTTGCTAATATATCCGTTGAACAATGATCACATGATTAGTATAAATATAGGGATTTAAAAAATACAATTTACTCGGACAAAGGAAGTGATGGCCTCATCTAGTAGAATTTCTCCATATGAATCCCATTTGTTGGAGCTTGGAAAGGAGGTGGCCTCATCAGGATTCACTCTTGACCAAGCCCAAGCTGAGCTTCAACATGTTAAGCTCGAACGGAACCGCTTACCGGTGAATTGGAAGTTGATAGAGATTACCACCCGAGTGATGTTATCCGAGCCACCCCAATAGTCTATCACCATCGCACACCTTACCCTTCGGTCATATGTGGGTGTTATAATATGTTATGTAATGAGACCCTAGTACTATGATTATGTACATTATTTTTGTATAGAGAATATACATTCATTTTATTATTGTTACTTTGTAAATATTTTTTAAATAAAAAATAACATTTTTAAGAAATCTATTTTGATGAATTAATGGATTTTTGAATTAAATAATATTTTAATTAAATAATATTACTAAATTACTTTTTATTAAATATAAATGACCGTATAATGATCTAATTGTGATTTTTATTAAGGTTTGAAAGCTGTTTTTGTTAAAACCCATGAATTTTCAATAAATGTCTGTTTTTATTTTAAAAGTAAAAATTCAAATATTTAGAAAATTATTTATATAAAATAAAAATTATTTTTGGAATCAGGATATCAAAATTATCCAATAGTGAATTTTTCATAATTTTCTGAGACAATCAAATTTTTGGGTAAAAATTAAATACCATTTAAATATATAATGTGTTTTATGACATCATAATGACCCAATAGTGAAGTAATAAAATTCTATAAACATTATGTTCGGACAATATATGTTTTAAAATTACAATAACGTGATTTTTGGTTTGTTTGATTTATTTTACAAAGTCTTAGTGAACCCTCCAAGACATATAAAACATTTTGTCATTTTAAAAATATTTCCTTGAGAGTGTGACTCACCTCCACATAAGAAATCATAATATTTTAATAATTTAGACCATTGGAATTATAAAATATTTTTTTCCACTCCCCTTTGGCAAAAACCATGGGAAAAAACCATGGGATGGTTTGTGGTTTTGATTAGTTTAATCTGTGGTGCCCAAAACCTAAATAATAAAGAATTACCTCTCCTTTCCTATATAAAACCACCCAAACTCCCACTTCCTCTTCAATAAAAGTCTTTTTAGTTCGTCCAAACTCTGAAATCTTCTCTCTATAATCCTCCCAAGGTGCCCTAAGCTCACAAGAAGCCTCTCTTAAGCCTCTCCTAAGCCTTTGGGATCACACTTCCAAGTTAGGGATTCCTTCCTTTATCATTTTATCCAAGTTTATTAATATTGTTATGCCCTTTTATTTTAAATTATAAATGTTGGGGTATGATTTAACAGCTCCCCCATACTTCCCTGTTTATGTTTTAATTATGGGATAACCCGTTAATGCCTTCCATGCCCACCCGTTACCATGCTGAAATTCCGTAAGGAATTTCTCTCTCCTCATTTACATTCAAGCAATTATTTTGTATTATGAATATAAATTCCATTAATGCATTCTATGTACACCCATTAACATGTCAAAATTCCTTAAGGAATTTCTCTCTCATTAATTCCTTCCATGTACACCCGTTAGCATGCCGACATTATGTAAGGAATTTCTCTCTCCTCATTTACATTGAAGAAATTATTTTGTATTATAAATATAAATTCCATTAATTATGTTGGGATATGTATCTATATGACCACTTACTATCCATTTCATGTACATATGATGATGCACCCCTTTCTCTCTCATCAACCATTTTTACGAAGTCTTATGTCACGCCGTTATTCTGCCGAAATTGCACCACAATTTTCCAATCCTAAATCATTGTATAGTGAATACCATGCCCATTTATCTATCAAGGGTATTCACATTTATGAACATTTACTTATTGATGGAAATGTTTCATGTATTAATTGCACATTCATTTATCATGGAATAAATTATGATGTTTAATGAATCCATGTTGTATGATCTTGTGGCACACTTATGCATGAAATGAAATGTTTAAGAAGGGTGCGCCCTGATAGAAATCCAATGAATTGGGTAAGGATTAGTATCATGATACGTCAATTGCAATGACGGTTTACTCATGATAATTCAAGTTAAATGAGGGTTTACTCATGCTCCATGTGCAATGAGCCTTAGCTCATGCTAATACCATGTTAATTGTTGTTGCCACATTTCCATGTTACGATAATCATGTTATATCATGCCTTTATGTTCATATTTCTCTTATGCTCCATTTATATTCCTATTTCCTAATATGTACTATATTCTTCATGTCATGCCTTTTTTAAACACTTACTAGGCTTTATAGATCACCCTTTTCTTATGCATGTCCTCAGGTTACCCCATGCAATGCTAAGTATGAGGGAATGTAGTGGTCATGTAAAGGGAGTTTTCAATAAAGATGTTGTGTTTCATGTTTTAAGTCGTTATTTAATTTTACTAAGCCCCAAATACACTAGACCTCTTGATATTATATGTTGTATCAAGTGAATATTTTATGTAATAAATCATGTTTAAGTGTGTAATAAAGAGTAGAGTTGTCATAGTTGGTATCAGAGGATTGGTATAGTTATTTTTGGGATTAGGATTAGAAAACCATAGTGAAATACTTAGGGATAAAACTAAGTCTAATAAAAACATACCTAAGTTTTGGTGAGTATTGAGTAAGTGGTTTATCAAGAAAATAAATCTCTATATGGATATGAGCTGGTAGAGGCAGCTCTAGAACAGATGTACCTAGGAGTGAAAACTCTGATAAGGAGTTTCGGGCTTGACCTAGGGTAACCTGGTACACGACAACAGGCCTTGCTTCACTCTTGGTTATGACACTCCTGAGGTATATGATTTGGTAAATTCACAAGCTTTGTATGAACCATTGTTAAGGGAATAAAAAAATTCCCCTAAGAATATATTTTGGGAAGTAGATCATGGATAACATAGATTGAATCCTATAAATTCATAATTTAAGGAAATAAAAGTAATTTATAAGTCATCAGTTTTTGTATTTGGATTCCTCTTTATGTGTTTAATAATTTAAAAGTACTCATCCCTAAGTCTATATTGGATAGAGTAGAACCAGAATAAAAAAGTGAAAGGTAAGGTTATCATCCATAGTTCTCAACATTATTTTGTATCCCAGAAGTTTAGTAGAACAATCTCAATACCACCACAAATCATGGAAGTAAATATGTCGGTGAGTGCGACAAATGGGGCAATCATTTTATCCCATGAATATAAATCCTCCTCTATCATAATAGGTTTATTGAACTTCCTAGTGAACCTCATAATACTCCCTCTGGTGTAATTTGATACAATTCTCAGCATGGATTGGCTTTCCTTATATAGAGCCAACATAAATTTCTACGAGAGGGAAATCACTCTCTATATGGAGAATCGACCCCTGATTCTATACAAGTGCAAGGAGAAAGATGAATCTTCTTTAGAACCATAATATCAAGCGTTGATATTACTGCCATATGAGCATGCATATCTAGATCAGATGATTGAATCTAATGAAGCAACCATCTTTGAAGACATGCCTATTATGAGGGAATTCTCTGAAGTGTTTCCTGAGGAATTTCCTGGTCTTCCTCTTAAAAGAGATGTTGAATTATCAATTTACCTTATACCTAGGGTGTTACCAATATCCAAGACTCTATATATAATGACTTTTGTGGAGATTGATGGGATAAAGAAACAACTATAGGAGAATATGGATAAAGGGTTTATATGCCCAAGTGCTTCACCATAGGGTTCACCTGTCCTCTTCATCAAGAAGAAGGATGGGTCAATGCGCCTTTGCATTGATTATCGCGATCTCAACAAAATCATGATAAAGAAAAAGTATACTCTACCAAAAATTGATAACTTGTTCGATCAGCTACGTGGAGCACAATACTTATCCAAGGTGGATTTGTGGTTAGGATATTACTAAGTAAGGGTGAATAAGGAGGATATCCCCAAGACAACTTTCCATACAAGGTACGAGCACTATGAATTAATAGTAATGCCTTTATGACTCACTAATGATCTAGAAATATTCATGTACTTCATGAATAAAGTCTTTATAGATTTCCTCAACAAATTTGTGGTAGTCTTTATAGATGATATTCTAATATACTCCAAAACAAAGGAGGATCATGAGGAGAATCTAAGCACTGTACTAGAGACCTTGCGAAAGGAGAAGCTCTATACAAAGTACACCAAGTGTGAGTTCTAGTTGAAGGAGGTATCATTATTATGTCATATCATTACAAGCGATGAGATATCTATGGATCCCTTTAAGATAGATGCAATAGAGGGATGAACGAGGCCAACATCGGTAACAAATATCCGTATCTTCTTAGGGTTAGCTGGATATTATCACCGATTTGTGAGAAATCTATAATGATTGTCAAACCCTATAAACAAGCTAAATCAGAAGGGATTCAAGTTTCCTTAGAGTGATGAATGCAAAGAAAGCTTCAAGCAGTTGAAAATGAGGCTTATCACTGCACCCGTAATCAAATTACCCACAATTAGAGAACTTTTTGTGGTATTTTGTGATGCTTTAAAGAAGGGAATGGGTTGTGTGTTGATTTATAATGATAATGTCATTGCATATGATTCAAGGAAATTGAAAGTTCATGAGAAAAACTATCCAACACATGATCTGGAGTTGTCTATGGTGATATTTTCTTTAACAATTTTGCAATATTACCTCTTTGGGGAGAAGTGTGAAATATATACGGACCACAAAAGCCTCAAGTATATATTCACATAGAAAGAGTTGAACATGCACTAATGAATATGGTTAGAGTTGATCAAAGACTATAACTGCTCAATCCATTACCACCATAGGAAAGCGAAAAAGGTGAAAGATTCTCTAAATATAAAGGACTCAACAATTATATCATTAATGAGAATTGAAAAGGATCCAATCTTATTAGATTTTATGAATATGGACATGGGAATCATAAAGAAGGGAACATCATCAATCCTTTCACAAATGATTGATCAATAGTCTCTTTTGGAAAGGTTAAAGGATGCTCAAAAGGATTATGTGGGAATTCAGAAGAAGGTGGAAACTATCAGAAAAATGAAATCTTTAGAGTTCAATGTCAATGAAGAAGGAATTGTGAGATTTGGGTCAATACTATGTGTTCCATCAAGTTAAGAGATAAAGATGGAACTTTTTTATAATGCACATAGTTTGAATTTCTCTATTCACCTAGGAAACACAAAGATGTATTGAGATATCCAAGATAATTATTGGTGGGATAATATGAAGAAGGATATCGTTGAGTATACATAAAATTGCCTGGTATGTCAACAAGTGAAGGCTGAGAGGAAGAAGTATAAGGGGATGATGCAACCATTACCCATACCAGCATAAAAATGTGATAACATCACCATGGAATTTGTCACTGGACTTCTGAAGACATCTAAAGGAAACAATGCTATCTGGGTTGTTGTGGATCATCTTACAAATACTGCACACTTCATTGCAATTTGGGAGGATTTCTCACTATATCAACTGGCACATATATACATCAGAGATGTGGTAAGGCTGCATGGAGTACCACTATCAATTATATCAGATTTAGATCCAAGATTCACCTATAAGTTTTGGAAGAGTCTTTAACATGATCAGGATACTGATTTGAACTTCAGTATGACTTATCATCCTCAAACTGATGGCCAATCTAAGAGAACTATCTAAACATTTGAGGAAATGTTGAGAGAATTCTCAATGGAATTAAAAGGAGGATGGGATCAACATCTTCCACATGTTGAGTTCTCATACAATAACATTTTCCACTCAAGAATCCAAATGGATCCTTATGAAGCCCTATATGGGAAGAGGTGCAGAACACCGTCATGTTGGGATGAAGTTGGGGAGAGAAAACTCCTAGGTCCAGAAATGGTTGAAGAAATGGTGGAGAAGGTTAAGACCATCCAACAACACATTAAAGCCACTTAGAGTTCACAAAAGAGCTATGCTGATAATCATTGAAGAGACCTAGAGTTTGATGTCGGAGACATGGTATTCCTCCACATATCACTGTGGAAGTGAGTTATGAGATTTTCGAAGAAGGGTAATCTTAGTCTAAGGTACATCAGCCCTTTTGATATCCTTGATCACATTGGAGTAGTGGCCTATCGACTAGAAATCCAACCAAACCTATCTCAAGTACATTATGTGTTCCATGTATCACTCTTGAGGAAGTACATACCTGACCCATCGCATGTACTCAATCCATTAGTGGTACCATTGGATAATGACCTCTCTTATGGACATAATCCGGTGAAGATCTTAGATCATAGGGAAAAAGTTCTACAAAATAAGAAAATGCCCCTAGTGAAAGTGTTGTGGAGAAACCGCAAGTTTGAAGAAGAAACATAGGAACCAGATGAAGTAATGAGGCAGAGTTACTCATATATGTTTTAGTGTGGGAAAATGAAATTTCGAGGGTGAAATTTCTTAAGGGGGAAAGATTTTAATGATCAAAAATTTCATTAATGAAAATTCCTCTTGATCTAATTAAATTTCTTATTATGTAAAATGGTTATATAAAATATGAACTTCCTTGGTTTTATGTTTTTGTATTTTAAAATACCATTAAGAATTGTGACCGTTTCTAATATTTTTGTTGAACAGTGATCACATGATTAATATAAATATAGGGCTTTAACAAATCCAATTTACTTGGACAAAAGAAGCGATGACCTCATCCAGTAGAATTTCTCCATAAAAGCCCATTTTTCAGAGCTTGTAAAGGAGGTGAAATAATTGGTATTCTCTCTTAACCAATCCCAATTCAAGCTTCAACACATTAAGCTTGAACGAAACTGACTACAGGTGAAGTGTAAGTTGATAGAGATTACCACCCGAGCGATGTTATCCGAGCCACCCCAAGAGTCAGTCACCATCACAAACCTTACCCTTCAATCGTATGTGGGTTTTATAAGGGATTATGTAATGAGACCTTAGTACTATGATTATGTACATTATTTTTTGTATAGAGAATATACATTCATTTTATTATTTTTACTTTCTAAATAGTTTTTAAAGAAAAAATAATTTTTTTTTAATAAATCTATTTTGATGGATTAATGGATTTTTGAATTAAATAATATTTTAATTAAATATTATTACTAAATTACTTTTTATTAAATATAAATGACCGTATAATTATCCAATTGTGATTTTTATTAAGGTTTGAAAGCTATTTTTTTCAAAACCCATGAATTTTCGATAAATGCCGATTTTTATTTTAAAAGTAAAAAATCACATACTCAGAAAATTATTTAGATAAAATGAATATTATTTTTGGAATTAGGACATCAAAATTATCCAACGGTGAATTTTTCATAATTTTCTAAGACAATCAATTTTTTGGGTAGAAATTAAATACCGTTTAAATATATAATGTGTTTTATGACATCATAATGACCCAATAGTGAAGTAATAAAATACTATAAACATTATTTTCAGCCAATATATGTTTTAAAATTAAAATAATGTGATTTTAGGTTTGTTTGATTTATTTTACAAAGCCTTAGTGGACCCTCCAAGACTTATAAAACATTTTGTCATTTTAAAATGATTTCCTTGAGAGTGTGACTCACCTCCACATAAGAAAGCCTAATATTTTAAGAAGTTCAGCCATTGTACTTATAAAATATTTCTTTTCCAATCCCCTTTGTCAAAAACAATGGGATGGTTTGTGGTTTTGATTAGTTTAATGTGTGGTTCCCAAAACCTAAATAATAAATAATTCCCTCTCATTTCCTATATAAACCCACCCAATCTGCCACTTCCTCTTCACTAAAATCCTTTTAAGTTCATCCAACATCTGCCCTCCTCTCTATAGACTCCTATCGAGGAACCCTAAGCTCCCAATAAGCCTCTATCAAGCCTCTACCAAGCCTTTGGGACCACACCTCCAAGTAAGAGATTCCTTCCGTTCTCATTTTATCCAAGTTTCTCAATATTATTATGCCCTTTTATTTTCAATTATAAATATTGGGGTATGATTTCTAACCTACCCCATAATCCCCTATTTATTTTTGAATGATGTTATACCCCCTTCTCTCTCATTAATTCCTTCCATGTACACCCGTTACCATACTGAAATTCCGTAAGGAATTTCTCTCTCCTCATTTACATTCAAGAAGTTCTTTTGTATTATGAATATAAATTACATTAATTATGTTAGGAAATGTATCTATATGAACCCTTACTGTACATTTCATGTACATATTCTGAGACACCCCTTTCACTCTCATCAACCATTTTTACAAAATCTTATGTCACGCCGTTATGCTTCTGAAATTGCACCGCAATTTTCTAATCCAAAATCATTATGTAGTGAATACCATACCCATTTCTCTATCAAGGGTATTAAACTTTATGCACATTTACTTATTGGTGTAATAGTTTCATGTATTAATTCTACATTCCTTTATCGAGGAATAAATTATGATGTTTAATGAATCCATGTTGTATGATTTTGTGGCACACTTATTGCATGAAATGAAATGTTTAAGAAGGGTGCGCCCTGATATCACTTCAATGCATTGGGTAAAGATTAGTATCATGATATATCAAGTTAAATGAGGGTTTACTAATTCTAATTCAATTTCAATGAGGGTTTACTCATGCGCCATGTGCAATGAACCTTAGCTCATGCTAATACCATGTTAAGTGTTGTTGCCACATTTCCATGTTACGATAATCATGTTATATCATGACTTTATGTTCATGTTTCTCTTATGCTCCATTAATATTACTATTGCCTAACATGTACTGTATTCTTCATGTTATGACTTGTTTACTCCCTTACTGGTCTTTATAGCTCACCCTTTTCTTATGCATGTCCTCAGGTTACCCCATGAAATGCTAAGTAAGAAGGAATGTAGTGGTCATGTAAATGAAGTTTTCAATAAAGATGTTTTGTTTCATGTTTTAAGTCGTTATGTAATTTTACTAAGCCCCAAAGAAACTAGACATCTTGATCTTCTATGTTTTATCAAGTGAAGATTTTATGTAATAAATCATGATTAAGTGTTTAATAAAGAGTAGGGTTGTTATATTTTTATTTTCAGATAACTCCTTATAAATATGATCTAAGAACCATGATATAAACTATTAATTATGTGTATTTTATTTCTATCCTTAATCCATTGATGGATTCAATTTTCTAATAATTACTTTTTGGGAATCAACATATAGATCAACATCTTTACTATTATGTAAAATGTAGAAGTGAGATTTCTCCCACTCCGTGATGGTAATTGTAACAACATCTCTTATAGAAATCCCTTCCCCCATAAGTTGTCTACTGTGATGAGACATTGTGATACCTATTCTATCAACATATGATAGGTAATTGATATAGAATTCAACAACATCTTCAAAAATATATCATTATACAATACAACCATTTAGACGACTTTGATTCTTGATGTACCCTTTCAAAATCTTTATATACCATTAAATGTGGTTCATCCATATGTAATGGAATATACCACATAGTCAAACCTGTCTAATCAAGTGAACCGTAATGTGGACTATTATATTAAATAATTATGATGGGAAGAATATCTCTAATTCACATAATATAACTGCAACCTCTTTATTCATGATTTAAAACTTCTTCAGGTTTATAACTTTACTATATATGGATTTTAAAAATAAGAAGTGTCTAGTTAATTCATGTCATAATTTTTTATTTAGAATAAAATGTAAAGATATGGGCATCAAATCTTGCATCAAAACATGAAAGTCATGCGATTTTAGTCCCTATAACCTCAAATTAGTCATTGAAACAACATTATTGATACTTGATGAATACCCCTCGGGAACTTTTACACCATTAAGTAAAATGAAAAATTTCTATTTTTCTTGTTTGGATAGAGTTTAAGATGTTGAAGGAAGAAAAGTCCACCTTTTACACTTCATTGATACCAATTATTCCCTTATCCCCATTTCAATCATGTCCTAACTAGACTTGATTCCATATTTTTTCCAGAAACATTTAGTAATGTTACAATAACATTATCAAATACATTTTTTTTCTACATGCATGACATGAATAAAATGTATGACATACAAACAATTACATCATGGTAATTCAAAGAAATTGATCTTTTTTACAACATGATTTCATAAGGTTTTTTGAAAATAGTTTACTAAAAACAGTGTCAATATCTTTTACTTTATCAAATAATTGATCACCCATTAGTGGAGACCGTGTTGTACCTCATTTGGTATTCCCATAGAATATTATCATCTAGGATCAATATTTATGTCATCGAGGTAAAAATATACAATTTCTTAAAAAAATAGGCTTCAAGGAATTTTTCAACCAAACTGAGTGTATGCATTCTTCACAAATGAGACACCCCAACATTCCTTTAATGCTACATCCTTACAAATTTCCATAAGTAAGAAAGTTATTTATCATCCCATACAATATGGACCTCAGTGTAAATTCTTTACCTATATGAGAATTATACATTATAACACCTGTATCCCACATAAATTTTAGATATTCTATCAATTGAACTAAATAGACATCAATATCATTACCAGGTTATTTTGTTCTAGATATAAGCAGACAAAACATAATGTATCTTAGCTTCATGCATAAACATGGCGTAAAGTTATAATTTACCAACATAACTGGACATATACTATGAGTAATAATCTATACACCAAAAGGATTATTCCATCTATTGACAATGCAAGACATAATTTTCTCAACTAATTTCTAAATTCAAGATACTCATAATCAATTTTCTTCCACTGAGATGAGTATGCTAGATGTTGTAGTTTTCCTTGTTTAATTATTGTATCTACATTCCATGTCAATTTTATCACAGTTTTCTAACATCCATATAGTATTCTAAACCAAGGAATAATATGAAATTACCATACAACTTTCAAATCACTTGATTCATATTTATTCTATCGATTAATTCTAAACTTAGGGAATTTTATGAGTGATTCATGGTCCTTGCGAAACAATATGAAATCATTTGGACAAGCATGTATTTTTTAGAGTTAATATCCATTGATTATATCATTCTATTAGTGTCATATGTTCTATAAGGGATTTCATTTTCTTCTAGAAGCATATCATTTAGAAGATTAAGTAATTATGTAAAGTTTGTGTCGCTCCATCTATTACTATATTTCAAATTATATGACTTCAATACAACTGATAATGTTGTGTATTTAGTACAACTAGTATATAATGGTATCTTAGAACAACTATGTAACTTCTTAAACAACTTTGGGAAATCATGAAGGTAATCTTCAATTACCATTTCCATTTATTATATATGATCTCCATCATCATTTACACTGGTATTTATATCAAATGATCCATAAATCATAGTATCATCCCAATTAGTGTGCACATTCATTTTTTCTCCATGTTTAATCTAGAATTTATAGTTTTGATCTATTATATGAAAAATAAAATGTTCTTCCAACTCTTATGGACTATTTTTTATTTAATAAAAAAACATAAATAAAAAAAGGATTTGATAAGGGTCATATTCATGCTCTATTGAAAACTTGATGAAATATTTAACTCTATTTTCATACTCTTTTATCATACGATTAGTGTGTATCCATTTTTGATTATTATCCATCCTATTAGGTTTATAAAATATTTATTTTTTACATAAAATAAATAAACACACATAATATATTCATAATAAAAGGAGAAATTTATAGATAATTCTAATAAGGGGAAACCAACAATTTAATGTTATCAGTTATTAATTATAAAAAGTTATCATTTTACACAAGGGTGACATGAAAAAAACATGGGGTAAATATGTGGACGTTATTCTAGGTTCTCAATTTGATGTTGTGTGGGACAAAAATGTGGTAATAAATATGTTGGAAAACAAAATTTATTTATTATTGGATGGAATAATTCCCTTGGAAACTCTTATTCTTTCTTTTCATTTAATTGTGACATAGCTTTATAAATTTGTGTAAAAATATCTTTCCTCAGAACATACAAGGTCATGTAATCACCAAATTTTAACACAAGGTAAAAGAGCTTGACATTTCAGGAAACAAATGGATGAAACTATTATTGATAACAGAAGTGAAGTTTGATTACATGTTACTCTCTTTCTCTATAGATTATTCTAGACCATGTATTATAATAATACCAAAAAACATATTTGAACTATAACCCACTAATGAACCCCTATTTCAAAAATAGTAAAGTTATCAATCTTAGGTATATTTCAAATATTCTACAATATAAAAACCCTCTATTAAATTTCATTAAAAATACCACAAATAATTTCCATTAATAAACATTCTAAAAAATTCAATTCGTATGGATTTCACATCATTGAGATCCAAAAAATTCTGATTCCACCTCTAATAATGACACATATCACTATAATCTATCTCCCACATCTGGTAGTCAAAACCTTTACAGGTATATTCAAAATAGTATACTCATTCTTAATAAAATCCAAACCACATGTATGGTTATGGGAGATTATAATAAACTTTATAAAATCCTTCCACTATCTTATAATCTTGTATGTGTCTAAGATAAATGTGTTTTAAATTAGAAATTTTTATGGGTGACACTCAAACCATTCCTAATGACACACAATAGATCAAAATAATAATAATATTATGTACATGGATTAATCAAAATAAATAATGTTATAAATCAGAATATGAAACTTATACATACCCACACATCTAAAACCATGAATAAAATTTTCCTTGTCCACCCCTCATATTTAAGGAAATTAGATAAGAAAATGAATCTAAAAAACCATTTTCTCATCATCTATATTAGCCAAGTAAAAAAATCAAAACACCTACAATCCTAAGATCCCTATTACAATACAAAAATAAATAGAACACTCTAAAACACCTTGAAACTTCCCTAGGAATTGACAGGTCCATTATATAACTATTTATAGGAATGTAAGGTGAAAATAGGTTGAATAAAAAAAATGATTTTGTGTCCTCACATAATGGGAAAACCACATACCCTTTCAACTACATCTAAACATGATATAAACCTTATAGTACAATATCATAAATTCTACACCTCAAACATTATATACTAACATGGTCATATCATAAATACCTAAAATAAAACACACACAAAACCCTATAAGAAACCCATTTAGTAGGTCTCTCAAATCATAAATAAGATCAATAAAAACCATGTGTTTATATTTAAAACAGTATATTCTTATTTTTAACTCAATTTTTTTTCAATGTTTATTTTCACAAAAAATGAACATTTACCCATTTAATCAAGTAATCCCTTTAGAAATCAATTTTATAAAATCCATGACTATTCATATTCAATTTCAAAACCAATTTATCAAATCAACTACAAAATAATTTCATAGAAATCACAATAAATAAATAAAATTTAATTACCAATCTATTTTTGAATTTCAAAACCCCAAAAATCCAATCTTCCTTTTAAAATATTTTTAAAATCAATAGTAAAAAACTATATTGAGTTTTGAATCTAAATAACAAAAATTCATAATTTTATAAAACTATAACATTTAACTTCAAACAATACTTATAAAAACAAAACTCCCCAAGAAAATAAAAAAAAACACAGTCATTCCTTTAATTAAAATCACACTAATTCTCATTAATGTTTTGGAACAACCAGCTAATAAACACATCACTAATTTCTGGGTTATTGCTTGGAATCCAAAAAACCCAAGATCAAATCTAGGTAGGTACTAATTTCTAAGTACTATAGCAAGGCACTATAGCAGCACTGTAGCAGTGGTGACACTGTAGCGGTAGAGGCACTATATCGGGTACTGTAGCAGCGCGGGTACTATAGTAGTACTATTCACTGAGGAGTCCTTTGGGTAAAAAACATGCTTTCAAGCCCTGTATTTAGGTGACTTGTCCTTGGGCCTTTGGGCTATGTAATGGGTCTCCCTCTAACCATACAAAAAAGAGGTCTTTTCATTAATAATAAAATTAAGGCTTTGGCCCCAAAAAGACCCAGGATGAAATCCGGGCAGGGACTAATTTCCGGGGTACTATAGAAATACTGTAGTAGGGAACTATAGTAGTACTATAGTAGTGGTAGAACTGTATTAGTGGTTGCATTATAGTGGCGGAGGTACTGTAGTAGGTACTGTAGCGGTGGCAGTACTATAGCAGCACGGGTACTGTAGCAGTAATATTCACTGAGGGGTCTTTTAGGCTAAAAAATGGGCTTTCAAGCCTTGTATTCAGGCCACTTGGCCTTGGGACTTCAGGCTATGTAATGGGTCTCCCTCTACCCATACAATAAAGATGTCTTTGATTTAATAATAAAATTAAGGCTTCAGCCCCAACCTTTTAAAAAAAACTAAAATCAAAATTATAACTTTCATTATGTGATGATAAATGGATTATAATTAGAAAAATTCAATTTAATTAATGAGTCTCTAGTATATAAATAATTAAAATAAGTTTAAATAAAATATCAATTAAATTAATAGGATTTATATTTATTATACATTTATCGCAAATCATTAAGAAGAGTAATGGATACACATTTCATATCACATTTATAAATAGACTTACTTACACTTTTTCTATCATAATCATCACAAGACATCACCCTTATAAAAAACCTTAAATCATATAATAATAATTTTTAGAAAATTATATATATTAAATGGTAAAATATTGAATCAAATACATAATGTGAATTGGTAAAATCGTGAATCCAATCTCTCACTTGATTGGCTTACAAAACAATCCATTCAATAAAAATTTGAGATAACGATGGCGACAAGGTGGTCGGGAAGGGAGAGGGGGAAGGATTGTTGCGTCATTCAACTGAGGGAGTAGAAGATGGGGAAAGGGTGGTTTCCAAAGGGTCGCTTCAGGATGACAGGTGGTCGGCCCTGACTGATTATAATGATGGAGGGGAGGCGAGCAACATAAAACAAGAAATTAAGTAGAAATAATAACATGATTTGGACCAGGTATGCATGAGAGAGCTGATTGACAACATTGATAAATGAGAGAGAAATAGAAATAATAACATAACTTAGATTTGAGAGAGTTGATTCGTTTGTGAAAAGGTCGAGGGGGAACAGTAGTCGAGATGAACTTCTGCGATAGCTTGAATGGTGTGAGGGAAACTGATTCAGTTAGGGTTCTATTTAAGACCAGAAAGGATTTTATCAGTGCTTCCAAAAAAGTGTTGATAAAGAGGGGTTTTATCAACACTAAAATAATAAGCATTGATAAAACACCTCTTTATTAGTGGTTTTTAGTGTTGATAAAGACCTATATAATTAATTTTAATAGTATAATTAATATAAATTTAAAAATTTAAATGTATCTATTTAAAAATAAATAAATATAAATGTATATAATTATAAATATATTAAAAAAATTGTAAATAGGTATTTATAAATATAATTATAGGTATATATTTATAATTATAATTATAAATAAATGTATTTGTAAATGTATTTATAAATATTTGTATATAATTATAAATATATTTGTAAATATATTTATAAATATTTTATATAATTATAAATATATTTATATAATTATATATATTTATATAATTATATAATTATATATATTTAATAAATAAATATAAATATAAATATAAATATAGTAAATATATTCATTATTTAAATATATTTATTATAATTTTATAACTATTTAAATATATAATTTTTTAATTACAATTATATAAATACTTTAAAATAATTATATTTATTTATTAATAATTATAAATATATAATTTCATAATTATAGTAAATATACTTTTATAAATATATTTATTTATATATAATTATTTACAAATATATTTTTAACATTATTAATGAATATATAATCCTAAATGCATGAATGTTAAAAATGAGTGAAATTAAATAATTAAAGATGAGTAAGCTTTAAAAAATATTAAAAAATGGATAAGTTTTATTACTTATACAAATTATTAGAAAAATAAAATATGGATATATATTGAAATGAATATGAACACATTTTGAAAATATTAAAACATAGTAAATAAATATGTATAAATAAATATTAGAAAATGATTAAATTCCAAAAACATAAAAAATAAAAAATATTAAAAATGAATAAATAATAATAACTGAAATAATATTAAAAATAAATAAACAAAATTCACTGATGAAAAACATAAATATTAAATGTATTATGTTACTAAATGAAATTCTAAAATGAATATTAAAATTTGAATAAATTACATAAATATCTGGTGTATGTTTCTATATAAGATTTCATTAACTACGTAAATATTTGTGTGTGTAAAATTAATTTATATATATACAAGTTTGATATATGTTAAATTGAACAATGACATTATATAATATGTAGTGTTTATTTATGAAATAAATAATAATAAGAATGAATAAATTTAAAGAATGCATAACTATTATTAATTATATAGATAATTTTTAAAAATTAAAAATGAATATTTATATATGTTAAAATAGAAATGAATACATATTAATTATATAAATTACAAGAAAATTAAAAACATTAAATGTTAATGAACAAAAATGTATAAATAAATATTATAAAATAGATAAAATTAAAAAAATACTGAAAAATAAAAAATTGAAAATGAATAAATTACAAAAATATTAAATATCTTAATGAATAATTATGTATAAAAAATATTAAAAATAAATAAATTACAAAACTATTAAATTAATAAATATTTAAAATCTATAAATTATAAAAAATAAGCGCACACTTATCATTATTAATGAATAAATTATATTAAATGAATTCATGTTAAAAATAAGTGAAATTTAATTATATATATATATATATATATTAGGTGATTGAGGGCATAATTACATTAAACACACACACACACACATACCATACACATAGGCTGGAAAGGCAGGCCATAACCCCCTAAGGGATAAGACACTCATTAAGCCTTATTTATTCAATAAATGACCCGAAGGCCTAATGGAAATGAAACCCATTACATAGCCCAAAAGTCCAATGTAGAGTCATGCCTGCATCATACTACCTACATCACCAGGCTTACATCATGCTTGCGCCACTGCCTGCCAACGTTATGCATCATGCCTACGTCACCGACTGCCTACGGAAATTCTCTCCCACCCTAATTTGAACTCGGGTTTGATGTAGGATTACGAGGAGCCTTTACCACTCAAGTAAGCCCCCAAATATAATTATATATATAATTAAATAATTAATATACTTTTTAAAATTAATAAAAATGAAAAAAATTATTTAAAAAAGAATAAATTTAATATATATAGAAATAAATAACACATTAATTATTTAATTAGTATATTAAGTATTTTATTATGTTGCGCCCCAAACCAATTAGCCACTCAAATAGTACAACAAGACAAGTGACACTAGGCCTTAAGAACTCCTTGTACGAAAAAGGATGCCAACTAGCAGTGAGGGTGTAAGAGGCGATAGTGGGGCGACTATACCCTATAATGATGATATAATAATGTTCTATATAAATATAAAGCAATAAAGAAGAAATACCAAAATCAAGACCAGTAACTCACCCATGACAAAAACACAACAATAGCAGCAGAAGAAATAACAATAACCAACATCAGTAGTGGAATAAATAAACAATCCAAACATACCATTTATAGATAAACATGCATATCAAAATCGATCATACATATCAATAAGCAGAAGAGTCTCTAATGGTCAACCTCAGTACACACATATATAATAATATGTTGATATAGAAGAAAAGTAAAAGTAAAATCCAGCTGATGTGGGAACCTCAAGGTCCCATGCCATCCATCCCATGCTAAACACCCCAACACTATGGTCCAGATCTAGAGCACAGACCTTTACCCGATCACAAATCTATAAAGTCTACATACATCCCAAAGGGTCTATAAAGTGGGTGAGAAATAATCTTAGTAGGCCACCACCAACGTGTAACTATATTACATATATTATTTAGTAGGTGCATACTAAAAATAAATAAAGGTAGCACATTCATTTAATAAACATAAGCTTCCCTGGTGCTTAACAACTACTAGGAAGCTATCACTTGCTTCGACCAATGCCAGGATACTATAGAGGATAGTATCCTTATCTCACAAACATAATTTCAAATAGTCCAGGTGTACTCTCAGGTTCCACTTCTAGTAAATTCCCTTGGTACCATGTGACAACTGACACCTCGTGTCCATATTAAGTCACCAACACCCCAAAGGCACACCCCAATCACATACTTGGTCCCGCATACCTCAACTCATAAGTAACCTCGTCAGATCATAGCATGATGTCTGAGGCATAATGATACCTGTTCTCCAAATACTATCACAACTGAATCAACAACCGATGTCCTGAGGAATAGAAATATCCATCCTACCAAAATAGTCATGGCCCAACGACCTCAAGTACAGCAAGCCTCAACCCCCAACCGATAGTCTTAAAGCTGTCAACCTATGGATCATCACCATCCCTATGGATTTCTATGGAAAGAACCTCCAACCATTTTCCTAAGACACAAATAATTTAGGCCTCTACCCACACAAGTGGTCAACACCACCTCATCATCTGAGTCCTAATATGCGTACATGACTCCAAACAATGCATTAGCTAACATAGGTGAGTGATAATCACCAAATAGAACCTAATCCACATCAACTGAAACCTCATTCCACTATGACCATTTCGATCCAATCTAATGGTCAACACCATCCAAAATCACATGGGATAAGCTCATAACATGAAGACCTTATCACCTCATCTGATGAACAATTCACCAACTTGTGATCAACATCACTTGAATATATATATCTCAGGCCACACCCAGCCTGATGATTATATCACATTAGTCTGGATAGCCAACGCCATCTCAATCCTCAGGATAAACCTACCACAATCACATGAATATCATCCCAATCAATTCACATATATATAACTGTTAAATATAATTAAATTTAACAACTCAAATTAAATAAATCAACACCCTGACCTAATTTGACAAAGTTTCGACATCTCACCAAGCCTCAACCATTTGTAGAATTGAGGAGCATGCCCATAGGCATCTCCAACGGTCTCAATTAATTAATTAAAGGAAACTATTTAATTCATAGGGTATCGCTCAGACTAACCAATGATGCACTAAAGTCCATGCCCCCAAAACACTCAAAAAACACAAAGAAAGGTAATCACCACCTACCTTATGTTGGAATATGATCACATGTATGATCTTAGCCTCTGACTCGGACCGATTTGGAATAAATCATCATTTTAGATGAACACCCTTAAAATAAGGTAAAACCAATCGTATAGATTTAGCACACCATATTGTGAGTGAAAGGAAGAAAATAGGTAATAGGATTCAAATCCTTACTGATATGGATCCAATGTTGTAGACAGATCGAGAAATGGAGGTCAGAGAAAGAATATGAATCAATACCTAGAGAAGGAAGAAACGAGAGAGGGCACTCCTTGTGCACACGAGTGGAGGAAAAGAAAAAGGGAAGAGAAAAGAAAAAGAAGAAAAAAAATGTAATTTCACACTTTTAATGGGCTGCATGGTTAGCTCATATGATTTTCCAAACCATGTGGAAACCGTGTGACAACCACTATCCAAAGCTCTGGACTCACATGGTTCATGTGCATAGTTTTCTAAACCATGCAAAAACGTGCATGAGAACTCTGTCAAAAACTGCAAACATGGTTTCACAACCATGAACCCCCTCCATAATGGTTTGTCAAACCACGCATGAAGCACCTGTAGGGTCTCAAGATTACTTCTTGGAGGCCATACAATTTTTTCAAACCATGCACCCCATTCTACGCACCCCAGAACTTGGGTTTTTGGTATCTGATGCACTCGAAACCCAATAAAATCCCTAATATAGTTTCAAAGAATTAAGACTCATCTAAAAACAAGGTATTTGGTTAGGGAAACTCTTAGAATTAAGTTCCTTTGATTAAGAAAAGATTCATTCTACTCACAAAACTCCAAAAATTGAAAACAAATGAGGAATTTGACCCGCTCCAAAAACGCGGAATGTTACAATCTCCCCACATTAACATAGTTTGTCCCCAACCTATAAAACAAAACCCAAAGATGGAACTGAACATACCCATTTATTTAATGAAAATTAACATGGAATAAACTGGTAAGGGTAGAGGTCAACTACCTCAAGGGGATCCCCACCTTAGGAGTTACCTACCCCAATCGAATCCTAACCCAAAACTCAAATGAAACCGATGGTCCACCAACCATCCCCAGACTCAAATTCCTACTGTGATGCATCATAACTCCTGCACCTTATCAAGTGCTCCCATGTCATACCCAACACCCATCAGAATTGTGCACCGCATCAATGCCCGCCTCAGGCCTATATCACACATGGTACCTTTGAGGTCCCACATCTCAAAAGATGCCCAAAATTAGTCCTAGTGCCTCACACATCAAACAATTCCCGCATCTCAATGATGTCCAGATGCTAAAGCACCTCAAAATCCATGCAACCAATGGTTCTAACATATAAATCCTGATGCCACAAACCTTGTAAAAACAAACACACAGATATATATAACAAATATGATCTATTGCCAACCTATTAACCAGCATATGCTTAGTACATAGATACATCCTGTGCACCTTGTGCACCCAAAATAGACATGCCTCTAAAAAGGCCATACTAAAATAAAACAAAGAAACTTAGTCACACCCATGGAGTACCTCTAACTCTCATCAACTCACTAGTATGCTCTGACCTTGGTAGCTCCATAGCATACACCTGGCCTGAAGCCATACAACCTGAAGTATGACCTCCCTACGATGTTGCACCAATCACTGACCAATGACCCCAATGTTGGGTCCCACTCTATCTTCCAAGACCTCTATATGTAGCTGAAACCCAACTACAATCACTTGGTACTACTCCCAATCCAATCTCAGAACCCCGAGTCTGCCCTGGTCCCTGACTTCCAGCTGTCTGAGAAGGCTTCTTGCAAAACCTCTTGAGATGCCCGACCTTCTTACTTTCCCAGAAATCTTTTGGTGTCTGATCGCACTACATACACACATGACCTGAATTCCCACATTGGAATAACACCATCGACTATCCACTATGAGGTGGTATTCTCCCTAAGCTCCCATATCAACCCCTAGATGACACGTACAAGACCCACTCTGAGCTTCTCTTCAAGCCACAGACCAAAATGTCACAACCCATTCCCTGGGGCCTGTTCCATGACTACCCCAAGCCCGCCTTTCATAGGTCAGGGGCTGGCGACTAACACTGGAAAGACGTATCCCTAAAATGGGAAGACATTTCCTTTTTAACCTATACAGACACACAGTATAAGAACAAAACAAGAAGAAACTATGAAGTAATCTGCTGTAGTAAAAGTGTGTTGAAAGTAAAGGGGCTATAATACAAGACCAACTAAAAGTACAAGTACAACTAAAAATAAAAAATACAACTAAAAAGTGTAAAATAGCTCCTAGATTGTCCACCGAGGATCATACCTAAAGGGTAGGTATATTTAATGATCAGTAGTCCCTGCGTCACGTCACACCAAATGGTCCACCTCCGAGCACATCTGATCCTGGATCCCTCAGCCTCGATCAATGCTGCACATCGTTTACACAAGACACCACAAGGTGTAGGAATAGCTCGTGAAGGGGTGAGTATAACAATACTCAGTTGGGACCCGAGACCCCGTAGGTCTCTTAGAGTTCCACAAAGGAAATTCCAAAAAGAAAGACCTCAATATCAAAGCATGAAGCAATAGACATCAACTCTACTTAGGTATATGACCATACATATACCTAAGTTATCAAGACTTACTCATCTCATACATGAGGGAAGAATACCACAAGGAAACACCATGAAGGTAGAATTACCACACATGTAACACAACAAAGATAGAATTACCACACTGGTATCACCACTAAGACAACACCACAAAGGTAGAAGAACCACATAGGTAACACCACGAAGATAAAAGTACTACACAGGTAACACCATGAAGATACCACTACAAAGGTGAAAAGACTCAGCTCAAAATCAGGTATATCTTAAGTACAGAACTACATATGATTATTCATAAGCTAGATCATCTTATTCTATTAAGAAGCACTGTTGCTAACCCACACAAGATCGTTAGATAATAACCACTGCTGACCTACACAAGATCTGACCAACACAGGATCGGTATGCGCTGACCCACACAGGATGACTGAGTGCTGACCCACACATGATCTGATAAAAGATTACCCACACATGATTGATATATTCTGACCCACACAGGATCGATATTTTTTGAACCACACAGGATCAATGTTCTTTCTTTACATTACAGCCTGCCACAGGATTCCTCGTACCCGGTGAACTCAAGTTCTGTAGAATCCGCCCCTCAAGATATCAGTCATACCTTGACTACCACTAATCTCTATAAATGAGTAAACCAAAGGATTATCAGGTTGTTAGGGTTCCAACACGATAGACGGTCCATTAATCGGACGCCCGGTCTGTGAGTTATAAGCGTTTTAGTTATGAGGGCCCCATTATATTCAGGTTCAATCCAACCCATCCATAATCCAAATGTCTCTAAAACTCAAGTGGAATATACCAAAAGTACTGTCTTGATCTAAGGGTCCCAATTACATAGACGGTTTGTCAAACGGACGTCTGGTTCTCAAGATATGACCCTTTAAGTGTTTCTGGGTCCAGTTGGGCCCGGGTCCGGTCCGACCCAGTCTAGGCTGACCTGTCCTGGTTTGGGTTGACCTGAACCGATCTGGGTCCAACTCGACTGGGTAGGGCCATGGCGGGCTCGGCCTGCTGAGCCGTGGTCTGGCCCGGCCCGCAAGGGTGTGGCTCAGCCTGCATGGGGGGAGGCCCGACCCATAAGGGGGAATCCCACAAGGGGCGGCCCGTAAGGGGGAACGACACGCTGGGCAGGCGGCCCACTACTGGGTGGAGTGGCCACTGTGGCGGGGCCCACCCTAGACGACACCGGGGGTGAGGCCCCTAGTCTTCCCGAATGACCAAGGGGTTGTTCGTATTGTGAAATGGCGGTGCTACGTGGGTGCCGCCTGGTCGCCGCAGAACCCACCAGAGGCATGGGTTCCTCCTCTACCGCAGCTACGACTACGGCCCTTTGCTTTCTGGCAGCATGCTGGTCATGCCTCCCTCCCCTTTTGCAGCCGGACGTCACCTCCGACCGCTGTGGCTGACGAGCCGGGGCCAGTTCCTCTGGCGGCACGAGTGCGCCGCCTCCACCCTCACCTTCCACGGCTTTGACCGTGACACCTTGGTCAACGAAGACACACGACGACGCATCACACCTCCTCCACGGTTGGTCGGTGCCAGCGACCACCGTCATTTTTTGCTTCGGGACTCATCCAACCCAAAGGTAGAGCTAGCGAAGAATGCACCAACTTTCAACAAAAGGGTGGAGGGACCAGGCGGCCTTGTTCATTTAGCCCGCACCCTCCACATTAGTTTGGTAGCAAGAGGTTAGGAAGGATTCAAATAACTCTTGAAAAACAAATCAAAATTAAACCCTACCTCAAGAATGATGGAGAACTCCCATGATTGAGGAAGTGGGTCAGTGTTTGTCGTCCTCGCAACTAGCCTCCAATGACATCGCTTGATCGTCGATCTTCGGTTCGGGGTTTTGGTGTCACTCGTCACCACTCGCCGGAACCAGCTCTGTCCTCTAAGGGTTTTGAATCTCGACACTTTGTCAGCACTTCTTGCTTGGTGAAGCAGTGCCGACACCTCTCCAAAATCTCTATATAAATAGGAGAGGGGGAGGGTGTCTAACGTTCATTGGATTTAATAGGGGATCATTAATTAGGAACCTTCCTAATTCCCCAATGGTGCAGTTACTTAGGATTGAAAGGTCAAGCCGTTTATTGTCTTGACACATCGTTGGTCCCACATTTCCTCTTGTCCATTGGAGGAAAATATAAAAGAGAAAAAAAAACAACCAAGTTATTTTTATTATTCTTTTAAAAGTCCCAAAACTTAACTTTTTCTCTAGGCCTACTGTGGTCAAAGTGAAGCCTCCATTAAGATAATCACAGTGCTTCAAATTCAATGGTGGCCTCCGATTTTTAATCCGAGCACCGGTTCAAAATTTAGAAAATACCGCTCACCTGTTTAGTGAACGTACCTAAAAAAAAGTTCATAAATTCATTCCAGGCACACAGGGCTTCAGAATCACGCGCTGTCAATTTTCACAGACTCTTAATAATTACATTTAAATTAAAAAAAATTACATGGAAAATCCGAGTCTTTACATTCTCCCCACCTTAGGGATTTTCATCCCTGAAAGCCACAACATAGACTAAGAAAACAAATGGGGGTACTGAGCATGAATCTGAGCCTCCCACTCCCACATTCTCTCCTCGAGGTTCCCGTGCTGCCAGAGAACACGAACCAGAGGTATCAACTACCCATGAAGGACTCACTCCTGTCGATCCTCAATCTCTATTGGAACCTTTGTAAATGTCTCCCCATTATCGAATTCCATCTCTCCATGGTCGATGATTTGAGATGGGTCATGCAGGTATCTCCTCAGCTGGGATATGTGGAAGACATCATATACCCTCTCTAACTGTAGTCGAAGTGCTAGGTGGTAAGCCACCCCACCTATCCTCTGAAGTATCAGAAGTGGTCTGATAAACCTTAGTGATAAATTTACATCTCGGCCAAATCTCCATAAACCACATCGAGGTGAGACCCGTAGGAAGACATGGTCTCCCTCCTCGAACTCCAAAGGTCTCTGCCTCCTATTAGCATAGGACTTCTGTCTGCTCTGTATAGTCTTCATCCACTCCTAGATGATCTGCACCTTCTCAGTGGTAGCCCATACCAACTTTGGACCCATAAGTGTTGACTCCCCTAGGTCCGTCCTGCATAGAGGTGATCTTCAAGGTTGACCATATAGGGCCTCAAATGGTGCCATACCGATGGTGGAGTGATAAATATTGTTATATGAGAACTTCACCAAGGGAAAGTGATCCTCCGAACTTCGACCAAAATATAGGATGCAAGCACGGAGCATGTCCTCCAGTGTCTGTATGGTTCGCTCTATCTAACCATACATATGAGGATGAAAGGCGGTGCTCAAATGTAGATGAGTTTCAAATGCCTCATGTAATCCCTTCTACAACCGGGATGTGAAATGTGAATCACAGTCAGAGACGATCATCGATGGAACCCCATGAAGTCATATAATCTTCTGTACGTAGAGGCGTCCCAAGCCCCCTACTGATCCCTATTCTAGGATAGGTAGAAATTGGGATGACTTGGTGAGTCAGTCAACGATAACTCAGATGGAATCATGTCCCCTAGACATACATGGAAGCCCTGTCACAAAGTCCATAGAGATTCCATTCCACTTCCAATACAACACCTCTAGTGGCTGTGCTAAGCCTGCTAGAACCTAATGCTTGGACTTCACTTACTAAAAAGTGAGGCATCGCGAAACAAACTTTGCCACCGTTTTCTTCATCCCTGGCCACCAATGCTGATGTCAGAGGTCCTAGTACATCTTTTCCACACCAGGATGTACCGCCAGAGGGGACGTATGGAACTCCCTCAACACCTTCTCATTTAGCGCCTCCAATACCATGGTACGTCCTCTAAAGAGAATGGAGTGCTCCCCACCTTCAGAAAATCCATCAGGTTCCTATCCCGAGGATATCTGAGCACGTTGAGCCTCACAGTCAATGTCCCCAAGCTGCACCTCCCTGACTCGCTGAAGGAGTGGGAGAGTGACTACCATAGACTGAAGGTAATCTGATCCATCTCTATCCATGAAGGATATATGCAACGCGACTAGCTGCTCTGTCGCCTCACATAGAAACTACAGACCAAACCTCCTGTTGAGTGCATCTGCTACCACGTTCCCCTTCCTAGAAGTATAGAATATCTCAAAGTCATAGTCCTAGAGGAACTCCAGCCATCGCTGCTATCTCAGGTTCAGGTCCTTCTGTGACAATATATACCTGATAAACTTATGATCAGAGTAAACTGTAAAGCATTCTACCATAAAGTAATATCGCCACATCTTTAGGGAGAAGGCCACTGCTACTAACTCCAGGTCATGGGTAGCGTAGTTCTTCTCATACTGTCTTAGCTGTCTTGAACCATAAGTGATCACTACTCACTCCTACATCAGGAGACATCCAAGTCTGGTCCCTGATCTATTGTAACAGACTACATACCCAACGCCCTCTTTTGGTATCCTCAAGATGGGTGAACTCACCAGTCTCTACCTCAGCTCCTGAAAACTTTTTTGGAATCTCTCCATCTATACGAAGGGTTGTCTCTTATTCGTCAATGCTAAAAAGGGTACCGAAAATCTAGAAAAGTTAGGAATGAATCTACGGTAGTATCCAGCCAATCCCAGGAAACTCCATACCTCGATCACACTCCTGGGTGGATCCCAAGCTAGCACAAACTTTATCTTTTCCAGATCCACTACAACTCCAGCCTCCGAGATAACGTCTCCCAGAAATTGAACCTCTCGTATCCAGAATTGGCACTTCAAGAGATTACCATAAAGCTAGTGATCTCAGAGTGTATCTAGAACTATCTGCAGATGATAGGCATGATCCTCCTCCGTCATTGAGTATATCAAGATGTCATCGATGAAGACCATCACAAAGAGATCGAGTTATGGCTAGAAGATCCTGTTCATGAGACCCATGAACACTAATAGGGAATTGGTCATGCCTAATGTCATAACCAAGAAATCATAGTGGCTATATTGATATCTGAAGGCCATCTTCTGTACATCCTCATCTCGTACCCTGAGTTGATGATAGCCTGATCTGAGTTCTATCTTCAAAAACCAACAGGCTCCCTTAGGTTGATCGAAAAGATCATAAATCCTCATAAATGGATACTTGTTCTTCATGGTCACCTGGTTCTGGCACCGATAGTCCACATAGAGTCTCAAACTCCCATATTACTTCTTTGCGAACAAAATAGGGGATTCCCATGGAGAAACACTGGGCCTTATGAACCCCTTTCTCTGTAAGTCCTCCAACTATACCCGTAACTCACAAATCTCCACGGGAGCCATCTGATATGATAGTGTAGATATCAGTGCCATCCCAAGGTACATGTCGATGTAAAAGTCTACCTCTATGCGTGGAGGTAGTCCTAAAACATCATTAGGAAAGACATCAACATACTGGTCCACCACTACAGGATAGCTCAGACTCTCAACATTAACTGCCCTGAGGGTAAGGCTGGCCAACTGATGTGTGATCAGCTGCACCCATCCATCCAAAATTGATAATTTTTTATTAAAGGATGGAAAGGGTGGGACATGGATCAAACATATTCAAAGAGGTATAAAATAATGCAAGCCTAAGGCATCATCACAAACCAGGATAACACACTCAGGGGGGAGAGATCCAATGCTACTAAAAATAATATGGGGGTTGGAAGGAGAATCCCATGATGCCAGGAAGTCCGCAACTTTATTTCCTTCTCTAAAAGTGTGGTTAAGACTAATGTCATCATGTATAATCCCCTTGTAGCTGCATAGTAGGTAAGTGATATCCCATGGAGTGGTAGAAGTACCTTGAATAGAACTGAGGAGAGTCATGGAATCAGTTTCCACTTGATGAATAATGAATCTGAGGGAACGACACACCTCCAGCCCTGTGAGAAGAGAGGAAACCTCAGCCATTAGGGAATCACCTAGACCGAACCACCAACTGAAGAACAAGACAGAAGACCCCTTCTGATTGCAAACCATGCCCCCGCCCCTCATGAAACCATTCATACATGATCCCTCAATGTTCAGTTTAAGTCCTGATCTAGGAAGGTTCCATAAAACACAATGACCTTGAGAATACACCCTTGAGGATGGAAAGTGAGACCTAATAATAGCCATGAAACGCCGAAGGGAAGGGTCTAGTCCACCCTGATTGAGTAGAAGCGAAAGCTCCATCACCAGGGACTTTGCCCTGAACCTCAACAATGTGCATAAGCTGGAGTGCCCCTCATGCCTAGCCCTATTACGGGTATCCCATGAAGTCCAAAATCCTATGGAAAACAACATGGAACGAGCCCTCTACTCATGTACGCAGTCCGCCGAGCCAAAGAACCATGCCTGGAAGAAGGCATCCCCAGAGAGGCCCTGTATGTCACGCCCTAAGAATTCACTAAAAATACTTCAGATGCAGGTCTCCCATTCTACCTTAAAGAAAAGATGCCCAATCAACTCCTCCTTAGGTTCTCTATAGTAGAAGAATTTGGAGGCAAAATAAATTCCTCTGCGATTCACCTCTTCATCAGTGGGGAGTGCGTGATTACAAATCCTCCATATGAGAAAGTTAAACTTAGTCAGGATATCAGTACACCAAAGGAAACCTCCCTATGAATCATAACCTTCGTTGGTATGAAAAACCCCACGATAATCCTTCACTGAAAAGGAGACGGACTGGGAGCCCGTGAACACCAACCGGTCTGGTTCATTTGTGATCCTAATATGGTAGAGTGGATGTAGTTGAGATGGGGAGAGGACAACTTGGGTGAAGGTAGGGAAATACGCGTCCTGCAATAAAGAAAAGTCTAGAACAAGGTAGCCCGAAAATCCAAGGATACTCCCTGAACAGTTGGCCCTCCAAAAGTTGATCGCCCCATCACCAAAAATCCACCGAGAATGCTGCTGCAGAGTAAGGATGTGACATCGAGTAACTTTCCAAATCTTTTAGCATCTCCCACCTACAATGTCATACTAAGATCCATATTTTTTAATGGAGAACAGTTCCCATAGAGATCTCCCCTTCAAAACATCCAAATCCAACTTTTCCTGCAAATAGGACATGGAATCCGAAACACTCCTAAGGTTAAAACCACCCTCCTCAAAACTGCGATCCATACTATACCATGATGCCCAATGGTATTTCCCATATTATTGGGCATCCCAAATAAATATAACCAAAATATGTTCAATATTATGAAGAATCATCTTGGTAGCAATAGTAGCCGACAAGACATGCATGGGGATGGAGGTTAACACACTATTGACCAATGTAATTCTTCCACCAAAGGAAAGAAAGTGGGTTTTCCAATTAAGAATATGAGTAGAAATTTTATCCACAATAACGTCAAAATGATGAATGCGAATCCATCCCAGTGAAATTGGATCCCCTAAATAATCCATGGGAAAGTGCCTCTGAATGACCCCCAGGCTATCTTTGATCCTCTTTCCCCTTGAAGCAGAGCACAACCTTGAGATATAAACACCACTCTTCCCATGATTGATGAACTGCCCACTCCAATTATAATAAACATCAAGAATATGATTGAGGTCATGAATGTTCCTGCTGCAACCATTGAGAAAAATGGGGAGATCATCTGGAAAGAATATGTGGGAGATGCCTGGGAGGTTTGGTTTACACCATAAGGGTCGAACAAAACCATTAGAGCAACATTTATTCAGGTATCTACTAAAGATATCCTGAACCATAATAAATACACTGGGTGAGAGAGGATCCCCCTGTCGTATCCCCCGAACCAATTTAAAGAAACCACAACTTTTCCCCATAAAAGTAACCGAGAACCACATAGACCCAAATCATCTGAAGAAGAGATCAACCACCCTCTCGAAGAAACCCATACACCGCATGACTCTGATAATGAAACTCCACTCAACTCAATCATATGATTTGTCCATGTCAAGCTTGATGGAAATGTTTGAGCCTGAGATTTTCCTGTTGATATCACCCATCATTTCCTATGCCAAGTCAGTTGCTGACTAAGTGGACCTACGTTGAATAAATCCCTCCTGCTCATTTGAGACCCACTCATGGAGGTACAATGAAAGCCTTCAGTTAATAACAATTGTAAGAACTTTGTAGGGGAAATTTCACATGCTGATCGAACTGAATTTCTTTAAAGAGGAGGGGTCCTTGACTTTGGGAATGAGAATGAGTGTGGTGGAACATGCCACACGTGGTAAGCTTCCCCTGTAGAAAAATTCTTGAATACATTCCACTAGTCTGTGTTTAATAAAGTCCCAGGAGATGATATATAAAGAACCTAGAAAACCATCAGGGCCTGGGGCACTTTTAGAGTTAAGTTCCAATACATCTTTCCACACCTCTTTCTCATCCGAAACCTTTTCAAAGACCTCATTGATGTCATGGGAGACCACATGTGGGATGGAGTCAAAGAGGTCTGAGTTTCCTATTGGGTATCCAAACTGTATGTATGGGTTAACATCCGTAAGTAAGGAATGAAAATGAGACACAACCATACCTCCCATCGCATGTGGGTCATTAATGGAAGAGACATCGTCAAGGAAGATGTTCGGGTATTTGGACCTCTTCCTCTCCTTAATTCAAGTATGAAATAAAGTAGTATTTTTATCACCCACTTTAAGACAAGTAACCCGTGATCTCTCTCTTTCACTTCTTTCCTGCTTGAGGAGTAGGTCCACAAGTCTATTCTTCAAACACACTAGGTTACTAAAAACAACATCATCCCATTGAGATTCTAGTCCCTCCTCATACTTCTCAATATTGGATTTAAGGGTATCCAGGTCCAAGAAATGAGAAGTCTTGGAATTTTCCCATAGACGTAGATCATCTTTCAGCCTTTGAAGGCTGTTTTGAAGTCCCACCAAAGAGTTCTCATGCATAGGAATTTTCCATGACGAGTGCACCGTAACATGAAAATCAGGGTCACCCTCCCTGGATCTAGAATAGAAAAAGTGACCATGGATAATATTTTTAACTGCTAGGATGAGGAGGATAGGGGAGTGATCTGAGATAGCTTGGACTAAGTGTTCCACCTTGGTAGCAGGGAAGGATGAAATGAGATTCATATTAGAAAAGAAACGGTCAATCCGACTCCACATATGGTGATTACCCTTTTGGTTATTTTCCCAAGTATATTTGTCTCTGGAGAATACGAGGTCAAGGAGACCAGTTTGAGACACAAAGCCCGCAAAATCAGGTATGTCCCTTAGTAGGTAAATACCTATACATTTTCTTTCATGAGACTCAAGGATGCAATTAAAATTCCTACCAAAAATCCAGGCCTCATGAGCTATGTCGAGGTCACACAGATCTTTCTAGAGAAATTACCTATCCTTTGGATCACATTTGGCATAAACGAAAGACATTAAACAAAAGGAAACACCAAAAATGACCTTCAAAAAAATATGCTGGATAGAAACAGCAACCCTCTGGACTGAAAAGGACTGGTTTCAGAAAATACAAATGTGTTGGTTATCTAGGTCTCCATGCATGTAGTGACCAAAGCCTAACTTACTAGAAAAATCTCGGATTCTTGAGTGATGCTGCTTGTGTTCAAGGATTGCAACCAAGGCCACCTGCCTACATCTAAGTTTAGATATGAGGAAATCAATTTTTACCCATGAACCCAGTACCTAAGAATTCTAGATTAAGTAGGAAATCATGGGGAATAAAGGCGGTGGGTTTTGGCCCCCGTCATTGAAGAGGGCCATGGCAATAAAAGAGTGACTAGAACCTGTGTCTATAAGTACTGTAGCTAAGGTGGAGTAGAAAAAGATCATACCTCTAATCATATCTGGAGTGCCATGGTCGTAGGCTTTAGCTGCATGGATATGAGATCATCCCTATCCACCTGCTCCCTATGGTCAGGGTGGACCACCTGGAGGTGGTGGCAATAGAATCTCGAATCGCCGCCCACCACCTGCTACACGGCCAGCTCCTCTGCCAAGTCCACATGATGCCTGTAGACCTACCCAATCGAATCTCTACCTCTACCTCGACGGTCCCTCAACTATCTTCTGGTCGTCCATACGACGGGTTAGGCAGTCACATGCCATGTGACCCTACCCACCGCACGAGTAGCACTACCTACTCCTTAGCTGTCCTCCTCTGTTCCGTGATCCCAACCCCACCGACCTTGTATCATGAGGTCACCCACAAGAAGGCCTGGCCCACTTGGGCCCCTGCATCATCCACCTACTGCCTACTGCATATGACTATGCTACCTGACATCCAATGGTGGCTCTCACTGTTGGTGCCTGATCAGCTAGGAAGATTTCCACCAAAAGCGCTCGCTCTAGCACCCCAGCCTACATCGGTATGATGAGCGATATCATTGATGCTCTGATCTCCTGTTAGAGACCCTGATAAAAGGTCCAGGCCTTGAAGAAAGGGCATCATACCATGTTGGTGGAGTAGCGGGAGAGATAAGTGAACCTTGCCGAGTACTGGGCCACAATCATGCTACCCTGCTGTGAGTGCAACAGCTCCTGTATATATACAGAACCTATGGTTGCTGGGGCGAGATCTGCCCTAAAAAGGCTCTCGAAGTCCACATAGATGAGGTTCACCTCATCATGTATCTAGAGAATCAAGCTCCACCATCTCCTTTCTGCTACCTGAAAAATACAGGTTGTTAGGATCACCATAAGGTTAGCTGGTGTCCCAACCAGGTGGAAAAATCAGACTACAGCCTCCAGCCAGTCCTTAGCTATCTGCGGGTCTGTCTCGCCTCGGAATCTCAGAGGCCTCTATCACTGAAACTTGTACAATGCGCTCAGTCGGTGTGCATATTCTGTTGGTGGGGCTAGTGTAAACAGCTACCCAACGGGTAGTGGTACTGCCGGTACACCACCCAAAGGTGCTAACACTGTAAGAGGGCCCTACACCGAGGACTCATCGCTCGGTGGGCTGTCATCGCATACTCTCTCAGGAATCCTGGCTGGCTGTCTACGTGGCAACATCCTGAAAGAAGACAGGTGTGTCACAGTCAATAAGTTATACCTGGTGAGCTGATTCGAAGAGATCATAAGATTTTTTTTTCAAAACACACGTAATCAGTGTTTTCGTACACTGAGTCAGAAATCGAAAGTCAGGGTCCAGGTGTATGGATACGTCAGTTTCCGCACCAACACTAGATTCCCCAAACTGAAAACCACACTCATAACACTTAACACTATTTCCACATAGAAAATACTAGAGTCCTAGTTCTTTGATAGAAATGACGCCTTTGATACCACTTGTCATGAACCGTCCCTCGGGGCCCATGCGTTGACTACCCCAAGCCCTCCTTCCATAGGCCAGAGGCTAGCGACTAGCACCGGAAAGGCATATCCCTAAAAAAGGAAGGCATTTCCTTTTTAACATGTACAGACACACAGTCTAAGAACATAATAAGAAACAACCACAAAGTAATATGCTGTAGTAAAAGTGTGCTGAATATAAAGGGGTAGGAATACAAGCCAAAATGAAAGTAAAAGTACAACTGAAAAGTAAAAATTCAACTGAAAAGTGAAAAAAAAACTTCTGGATTGTCCACCGAGTATGCTACCTAAAGGGTAGGTACAACTCACGATTAGTAGTACCTGCGTTACATCATGAAAAATGGTCCACCTCCGAGCACGTTTGGTCTTGGCTCCCTCAACCTCGATCAATATTGTACGTCATCTACACAAGACACAACAAAGTGCGGGCATAACCCATGCAGGGGTGAGTATAAGTATACTCAGTAGGGACCCCGAGACCCTGTAGGTCTCCTAGAGTTCCAAAAAGGAAATACCACAAAGCAAGACCTCAATCTCAAAGCATGAAGCAATATATATCAAATCTACTTAGGTATATGCCCATACATATACCTAAGTTATAAAGACTTAATCATCTCATACATGAGGGAAGAATACCACAAGGCAATACCACAAAGGTAGAAGCACCACATAGGTAACACCATGAAGGTAGAAGTACCTCACAGGTAGCACCACAAAGACAACACCACAAGGGTAGAAGTACCACATAGGTAACACCACGAAGATAGAAGTACCACACACGTAACACCACGAAGATAACACCAAAAAGGTAAAAAGACTCAGCTCAAAATCCGGTATAACTTAAGTATATAAGTACACATGATTATTCATAAGCTATATAATCTTATTCTGTTAAGAAGAACTACTGCTGACCCACACAGGATCGTTAGGTAAGAACCCTCGCTGAACTACACAGGATCTGACCCACACATGATCGGTATGTGCTGACCCACATAGGATCGATGAGCACTAACCCACACAGGATCTGATAGAAGCTGACCCACACAGGATCGATAGATTCCGACCCACACATGGTTGATAGATGCTGACCCACACATGATTGGTGTTATTTCTTCACCTTACAGCCTGCTACAGGATTCCTCACACCCAGTGCGCTCAAGTTCTGTAGAATCCACCCCTCAAGATATTGGTCATACCTCGACCACCAGTAATCTTTATAGAGAAGTAACCCAAAGGACCGCCATGTTGTAAGGGTTCCAATGCGATAGATGGTGCGTCAATCAGATTCCCGGTATATGAGTTATAGGCGTTTTAGTTCTGAGGGACTTGTTGGATTCAGGTTCGATCCAACCCCGATATACTCCAAATATATTCAAAAATCAAGTGGATTATACCAAAAGAACCATCTTGATCCAAGGGTACCAACGCCGCAGACGGTTTATCAAATGGAAATCTGGTTCTCAAGATACGACCCTTTAAGTGTTTCTGGGTCCGGTTGGGCCCAGGTCTGGTCCGAACGGGTTAGACCGACATGGCCAGACCCGGTCTGGGATGACCCACCCCAGTTCGGGTTTACCCAAACCGATCTGGGTCTAACTCAGCTGGGCTGGGCCGCGGCGGGCTCGGCCTGCTGGGCCGTGGTCCGGCCCGACCCGCATGGGGGGCAGCCCGATCTGCAAGTGGGCGGCCCACAAGTGGGGTGGCCCACATGTGGGTGCAGCTCGCTGGGCAGGCGGCCTGCTACTGGGTAGAGCGGCCGCTGTGGTGGGGTCCGCCCTATCCGACACTGGGGGTGAGGCCCCCGGTCTTCCCGAACGACTGAGTGGCCGTTCAACTTGTGAAAGGGAGGCGCCACTTGGGTGCCACCCAGTCACCACAGAACCCGCCAGAGGTGTGGGTTCCTCCTCTTCCGTGGCTCTTTTCTTGACGACGGTGCACTGGTCGCACCACCCTCCCTTTCTGCGACCAGCTATTGTGATGGCCTCCACCTCCGACCGCCGTGGCTGATGAGCTGCGACCGGTTCCTTCGGTGGCATGGGTGTGTCACCTCCTCTATCATCCGCCGCAGCTTCGGCTGTGGCCCCTTGCTCACCGGAGGCATGCAGCATCGCGCCACACCTCCTCCACGGCTGGTCGGTGCTGGCCACCGCCATCATTTTTTTCCTCGGGGCTCATCCAACCTGAAGGTAGAGCTAGTGAAGAATGAACCAACTTTCAACAAAAGGGAGGAGGGACCAGGCCTTGTTCGTTTGGCCCACTCCCTCTGCATTAGGTTGGTAGCAAGAGGGTATAAAGGATTCAAATAACTCTTGAAAAACAAATAAATATTAAACCCTACCTCAAAAATGATGGAGAACACTTGTGATTGAGGAAGTGGGTTAGTGTTCGCCATCCTCGCAACTAGCTTCCAACGACGTCGCTTGATCTTCGATTTTCGGTTCGGGGTTTCAGTGTCGCTTGTCCCCGCTCGCCGAAACCGGCTCCATCCTCCAAGGGTTTGGTGTCTCAACACTTTGTCAGCACTTCGTTTCTTGGTGAAGTAGTACCAACACCTCTCCCCAAGCTCCATATAAATAGGAGAGGGGGATGGTGTCTAACGTTCATGGGATTTAACGGGGGATCATTGATTAGGAACCTTCCTAATTCCCCAATGGTGCAGTTACTTAGGATTGAAAGATCAAGACATTTATTGGCTTGACACGTTGCTGGTCCCACGTTTCCTCTTGTCCATTGGAGGAAAATATAAAAGTGAAAATAAAAATTAACTAAGTTATTTTTATTATTCTTTTAAAATTCCCAAAACATAACTTTTTCTCCAGACCTACTTCGGTCAAAGTGAAGCCTCCCTTAAGTGAATCCTGATGCTTTGGATTCAACGGTGCCCTCAAAATTTTAATTCGAGCACTGGTTCAAAAGTTAGAAAATTCCACTCACGCGTTTACTGAACGTACCTAAAAAAAGTTCAGAAATTCATTTCGGGCACACCGGGCCTCAGAATCATGCGCCGTTAATTTTTGCAGACTTTTAATAATTCCATTTAAATTAAAAAAAATTACATGGAAAATCTAGGTCTTTACAAAAATAAATCAAATCCAATGACTAACCTACCTAGACTAGAGCCTGAACCCAAGCTTGTACCTATATCTCATGACCTTCCTGACCATCTGGGGCCTCATCTTGACCCTCGGGGGCCTCAACCCATGCCCTATCTAGGAGCACCCTGTCACTACCTTCCTGAGGTTCCATTTGAAGCCGTCCAGGTGGAAACCCACAGAATACCAATGCATGGTCAGATAAACCAGATAATATATATATATATATAACACATAGAAGGAAAGTAGTAATAGGAAACACAATCTCACTACCCTTACCATTCCCCATCAAAACCATGTCACATGACATCCCAACCTCATGGCCTCCTCACCCACCCATATCAGAGCCAGGCATCACATATGCCTCAGGCCACGCCTGTCCAGATGAACCATGTCTCCTCAACCTGATGACCTCTTCCCCCAACCTGGTGATCAACATCACCCCACATCATCATCTTTTCTTGCTCTTATAAGATCCAGGTCCATACATATATATGTCACATGTCACAATCATTTTTAACACAATCACACACACACACACACAATATCCTTTGTGATTATAAAAATTAATAAGCATAATAATCATAAAAAACCCCCTTTCCATACTAGGACAAGGGTCCAATATCACAACATATAACAAGTCACATCAAAGTAAACTACTCAAGGTGGAAACCAAATCAACTATAAAATGAGTAAAACAAAACAATAATTCCCACCCCTGACAACTTGGTTTGTACCCCATGCATGGGGCTGCAGACACCCAAACACGAGCTATAAACCCAGTTCCAATAACTTCCTAAACTCAAGTATACCATAAACCAAATAGTAGGACCATGAAAGAGGTAAAATAAAATCCTTTGATACCATTTTTAGTGCCTCAAACCTATTATCCACTGAACAATGCAATGAGCTGAGTTTCACTAGGCATTAATCATTCCTCCCCATACACCAAAGGCTACCGAATAACATCGAGGGTATAAGAGGTGATGTGGGGAGACTATACCCTCTGGTGATCATATAATAATGTTAAATATAAATATAAAGTGGTAGAGAAGAAAGACCAAAATCAAGACCAGTAACCCGCCCATGGAAGAAGCCCACTAATAGAAACAGAAGAAATAACAATAACCAACATCAGAAGTAGAATAAATAAACAATCCAAACATACTATTTATAGCTAAGAATTCATATCAAAATAGGTCATACATATCAATAAGCAAAAGGGCCGCAAATGGAAAACCTCAGTAAATACATATATAATAACACGATGATACATAAGGAAATAAAAAGTAAACTCTAGTTGATGTAGGAACCTCAGGTTCCCTTTCCATCCATCCCATGCTAAACAACCCAACACTATGGTCCATCTCGAGAGCCCAAAACTTTAACTGATCGCAAAGCTATAAAGTCTAGACGCATCCCGAATGACCCGTGTAGGGTGTGGGAAAGATTTTCAGTAGGCCACCACCAATGTGTGCCTATCTTAAATTTGTAATTTAACAAGTGAATACTAAAAATAAATAAAGGTAGCACAAGAATTTAATAAAAATAAGTTTCCCTAGTGCACAACAACCATTGGGAATCTATCACATACTTCCACCAATTCCAGAATACTATAGAGAAGAGGATCCTTATATCACATCCTAAGACATCCCCTAATATAAAATAGTCCAGGTGAACTCTCAGTTTCCACCTCTAGTAAAGTCACCTAAAACCATATTCCAACCAACACCTCGTGTCCATGTCAAGTCACTGACGTCTCGAAGGCACGCCCCAATCACATACCCGGTACCAAAAACCTCAACTCATAAGTAACCCCGTCAGATCATAGCATGACATCTGAGGCATAATGATACCAGTCCTCCAAATACTATCACCATTGGCTCAACAACCGACGCCCTGAGGAATGATGATATTTTTCTTCCCAAAATAGTCATAGTCCAATGGATTGAAGTACGAAGAGCCTCATCCCTCAACCAAAAGTCTCAAAACTATCAACCGATGTCTCATCACCACCCCCATAGCTTTCTATAGTAAGCACCTCAAACCATTTCCATAATCTACAACTAAAAGAGGAATCTACCCACACGAGTGGTCAATACCACCTCATTATCTGAGTCCTACTGTGTTCACATGAATTAAAATGGTGAATTAGACAACATAGGTAAGTAAAAATCACCAAATATAAACTAAGACACATCAACCATCACCTCTTGCCCATATAACCATGTCACTCCAATCTGATTGTCAACACCATCCAAAATCACGCGGATCAAGCTCATAACCTAACAAACTCATCGCCTCATTCGATGAATGAGTCACCAACATGTGATCAAAATTACCCAAATATATATATCTCAGGCCACACCCATCCTGAAGATCATATCACCTTAGTCTATATGGCCAATGCCATCTCAATCCTTGGTCTAAGCCCGTCGATTGCATGGATCTCATCCCAAGAAATTCACATATATATAATAGTTCAATATAATTAAATTGAAAAACTCAAATTAAATAAATCAACACCCCATCCTAATCTACCCATGGTCTAGCCTCTCAACAAGCCTCAACCATTTATATAATTGAGAACCATTCCAATAGGCATCTCCAATGGATTTAATTAATTAATTAAAGGTGACCATTTAATTTATAGGGTCTCTCTCAGACTACCGAATGACATGCTAAAGTCCACACCCTGAAAATCTTGAAAAAACCCAAAGAAATATAAGAACCACATACATCGTGTTGGTAGATTCTCACACGTCTGATATTTGCCTCTAACTTAGATCGATTTGGAAGAAATTAACATTTAGAAAAATGTCACGAAAAAAATTTAAAACCAATCACATGGATTTAGCACACCATATGGAGAGGGAAAGGAATAAAATAGGTAAGAGGATTCTAAGATTTACCAATACGAATCCAATAGCACAGAAGGATCGAGAAACAAAGTTCGGATGGAGAATATAGATCAATACCTAGAGGAGGAAGAAACTGGATAGGGAGATACCTGTATACGTGGGTGGAGGAAAGAAAAAGGGAGGAAAAAAGAAAAAGGGTGAGAGAAAAAAAGGTATTTTCACAATTTTAATAGACTGCATGGTTAGCTCGTATAGTTTTTGAAAATGTGCAGGAACCATGTGACACCCACTATCCAATGCTCCGGAGTCTCACAATTCATATGCACAGTTTTCCAAACCATACACAGACCATGTTTGAGCCCTATGTCATAAACTGCAGTCATGGTCACATGACCATGCATCCCCTCCTGCATGATTTTTCAAACCATGCACAGAGCACCTGGTGGGTCACACGATTTTTTTAAAACCATGCGCTATAGACCACACACATCAGAACTTGGGTTTTCATCCTCCAACGCACTAAAAACACAACAGAAACCGAAGGAACTTTACAAGCATTAAGAATCATATAAAAACATGGTCTTGGGTTAGGGAAACTCTTGGAATTAAGTTTTGTTGATCGAGAAAAGATTTGGTCTACCCACCAAACTCCAAAAATTCAAAATGGGTAAGTAATCCAACTATCTCCAAAAACCCCGAATGTTACAAATTAGTATATAAAAATAAATTGCATGTTAATTATTTAATTAGTATATTAAGTATTTAATAATTTTACTCATTTTTATTAATTATAAACAATATATCAATTATTTAATTGTATATATATAATTAATATACCATTTTTTACTATATATATATATATTAAATTTAATAAATTTCATTATAAAAAATTTGTGGGTTGGCCCAGTCAAGCTCATGAACTCTCATGAATATATGTTTAAATAAAAATAAAAATATATTAATTATGTAAATTACAACTATATTAAAAACATTAAATGTTAAAAAAAATAAAAAAAAATTATTAATGAAATATTTATTAATAAAAATGAATGATTTTAATATATATATATACAATAATAAATAATATATTAATTATTTAATTATTATATTAAGTATTTAATAAATTTATTTATTTTTATTAAATAAAAAAGTGTATTACTTAATTAATTATATATATAATATTTTTTTTGAAATTTATTAATTTTTAATTAAATAATTAATGTACTATTTATTATTATATATATATATTAAATTTAATAAATTATATATATATATATATATATAATTAAATAATTAATATACTATTTATTAATATATGTCAATATATATTAATATATATATATTAATATATTTCAATAGATATAAACAAATAAAAATTTAAAATAAACAAATTTAATATATATATATATATATTAATATTAATTATATTCATATATAACAATATATATTTTTATATATAAAATAAAAATTTAATTATATAAAAATTAATTAACTTAGCTATCCCTCAACAGGAAACACCTACTGAACACAGACCACGATGAATAAAAGGTGGGCCAATACATAATGGGGCTCATGGAGAGCGGACTAAGACAAGTAGAGTGTGGGATGAGGTCTATGCGAGCCCGTGCGTGTAGGCACAAACCCTTTATCAGTTCTTTTTTAGCACTGATAAATGAATCCTTTATCAGCGCTTTTCATTAGCACTGATAGAAGCTAGTGCTAAATAAACCAAAATATGTAGTAGAGTTTGACTCACCCTAGACCCAATAATTGATCACAGTGAGATTTTTAATCACTTTTGTTTTTTATTGACGTAATTTTTTTAGTTCAATGATGCTAATCCAATTGCCCGACTTCAATGGAAGTTACATTCTCGCACTAGTGGACCTTTTCCTTTGATTGGTTGCCCTAGTTTTTTCCATTTGGAGGTGTTTGTGGGGGAATAAAATGAACTAAAATAGTTTTTCATGGTTGAAGTCTTGGTTTATTTTTCCACCCTGCTCTCCGATGAAGTTCAAGAACTCCCTAACCGGTTGAACAATGCAAGGATGGATGGGTGTGATTTTTGTTTTCTTCTCCCATTTCATTCTATGGAGATTATATGTGCCATCCATTTGTCTATAAATAATTTATTTACTTCATTGGATTGATCTAAAAATGATTTTTCCTAATTTTACAATCCTCCCTTCAGCTTCTGTAAAAGGAACCAATGCACATTTTTCCCACCTAAAAAACAATTGTAATTTTTATTCAGTTTTATTATTTTTGAAATTATATTATGTAATTCATATATACTATTATTTAAAAAAAATTGTATTTTAGTTTGGGTTCATGTGAAATTCAAATGAAACAAGTTTTATTTTTTTTGTTTTCTTTTAGGATATTAAAAATACTGATTATAGAATTATATAAAGCCACTTAAGTTATTTGAGTCTATAATTGTTACTTATTTGTGTATTTCCAAATTTTTAATTCTTATGGTGATTGGAAACATTCTTGCAAACTCAGTATAGTTATAGTGGGCTCATTACATGGGAAACTGTAATATGGTCTTCCATAATCACAAGTTGGTTCGTCTTAGTTTAATAGTTTTAGATTATGATTATGAAAAGCATAGATCATATTTTTTGACTGCTATTCTATTTACAATAGTTCTTAGGGATAAGTGGTATGTATTTTCATTCCTTTTAATGATTTTGTTTATCTAATATTACTTTTTTTATTGTTCTTCTTTATAAAATTTTAACTAGAAGGTGGTTTTTTTTAAATTCTCATATTGGTATATATATCCATTATGTAAGTGTTATTTTTTTTATCATTTTAGGAAGTTTATAGTCTTATACATTTGAATTAAATCTTGATAAAAAGGCAATATTTTTTAGGTTTTTTTGTTTTTATTTTCCAATACATTATTTTTTTGAACTTTATAGTCCTTTAAAACATTAATTCTTTTCCCTAGATTTATAAAATAGATAATATTCAATTTTTAAATTTTATTTTATTTTTTTACTCCTAGAAGTTGCATCCCTCCTACAATTTATTTATTTTTTTCTATGTGTTAAATTAAATTTTTTTGATAGTTCACTATAAAATCTTCACATGATTATTTTTCCCTTTCTCAACAATTTATTAGTTTGATCTAAAATTTAGAGTATTTTGTATTCTATATAATATTTATTCAAATATTAATAAATTATACTACACTTTACTTTAAATATAATATTTTTTTTTCATATAATTATGCATATTCATCATTTTTTTGACATAATTAGGTTTTGTTAGATCATAAATTTTTTAGATTCACTATTGATATCAGTTATGTTGTTGGATTTGATTTGAATGATATATATATATATATATATTAGTTACTATTTTTTTTCATTGGATAAAGATTTTTTAACCAAAAAACCAGTACATGATAATTTGATATATTACTTACTATCATACTTTATTCCACCATTAGTTAAATTTAGATGTTTCATCCATGTAGAGGATTATTTTATTAACTTATGGAAAGTTGCAATAATCTCTTGGACAGAATCATTCAATGGTATATATGTAGTTTCTTTTATTTCTATTAAAAAAAATAAATCTGTTATAATAATTCAATTATTTTCCTTTAAAAATTGAAATTTGTTGTGTTCATGATAACCTTGGTCCTTATTATTATCATACTTGTTAATGTGTAGAGTAACAAGCTATTTTCTCTATGGATGTATCTTGTTTTCTAATTTATTTTCATATTAGTGGTAGGATATAATAATGGAAATAGAAATTGGAGAAACTATAATTGAATGTTCATATATATATTTTTCATGACTGAATCAAATTATTAAATAGAATTTTAGTTTCATTATCTTGAAATAGTATTTTTTCAACACTTATTATCTATAATAAGCAGTTTGAAAATATATGTTATGTTTATTTTGTTAAAGGAAAACTGTCACACTTAAATTACTGAAAAAAAACTTAATAAAAAAAACATTTTTCAATAATAAATATGGAAACACACATTCAGAACACATAATTCTTTTAGAAGTTTTTGCATTCAAACAAGAAATCTACCGATGATATAAGAACCAACAAACTAAACCATCCCACCCAATAATCTATGGACATGAATTTCTGTACAGCTTCACATAAAACAACTAGTGTCTAATCATCTGTTCATTCTATAGCCACCACCCATGACTGATATCGAAACCTCTCACATATTTTAATGAAAAAATGTTATCCAAAAATTACATTGATATTACTTGGTAGGATGATTTTGATGTCCAAAATCAATACCAATAATCCCTTGTTATCTCTTACAAAGCATCAATTTTTCTAGTGCTGAAGAATGAAAACTGATAATTATGATGATGGGGTCTAAATTACAGCCAGAACTTTAATCAGGTTTTCATCAACACATATGTGGTTAAAAAATCCCCCGATATTACCATATTATGTTTCATCTAAATAATGTGCATCCATATCATTCTTATATACTATATTCTACATCAAGTAGAATAAGGAATGCATGAATTACTTTAATTCACAACTAATTTTTATTATAAAACTTTTCATTGGTTAAGATTTACTCAATATACTCATAAAAAAATACAACTTGAGGTAATTCCTCAAGTTCAGAAGCAACCAAAAATTTTACTCCCATAATGAAGGATATGAAAATCACATGTGATGCCTCTCTGCACAACTCAATTTTCATATTTCATGCTATATCTACACACTCACTAGCATTCTTTGATAAATTTTATCAATAGATATCCCTTACAAGGTTTAGGAACTTTTTCATCACAAAACTTCTCTTGGATAATAGTAACAACGATACATCTGCGGTCTTTTACTCATGGAAATGAAATCTCTTAGGAATTATTCTCTTAATAAATATTTTTGAGTATAATAAAACTCTTTTATTTCATGTTTACATGTACAAGGAATTGGTAATGAAAGACAATAAGATTTATAATGTGGACATTAATCTTCATCACCAACCTAGGATAATGAGAAAGGTAAATATGCATTTTGGTAGATTATACCAACCTAGGATAAAGAGAAAGTTATATATGCATTTTATTTGATTATATTTTATGTGATTTTAAAGAATTTAAGTAATCATACAGAACCAATTTCATCTACTAATGAAGTTATATTTTTAAGATCCTTTAATGTGTCATAGATCTTTTTAAAGGAACTTTTTCATTTAAAGAAAATGGTTGTTGTTGAGAAGAAACCAAACTAGCTGAACTTGAGAGTTTAATAATCACTTCCTTCTACTTTTAATTCATTTTAGAATCATCAAAACATGGGATGTTTTTTTATGCTTTAATGTGATGATCCTTATACTAAGCATTAATTTTTACATCATATAAACAATCAATAGTTCTTGAGTTATGCAACATATATTGAATATAGACATCTGGATCTTTAAAACACAATGTTTTAGAGATGGTATTGGAACCACACATCCACATAATTTCTAGCTTGATACTTTAAAATTTATTACATTAATTTCAGTAAAAAATAGCATATTTATGTGTCTGATAATTTTATTCCTGAATAAGTTCCCAGTTATATTCATATAATTTGAAAAGGTCCTTCAAGACTATCTTTGAAACTCTATCCCAAGTACCCAAGGTTCTCGTTGCACTAAATGGTTTTTTAGCTTTTGAGATGGGTGTTATCCTAAATTGAAAATAGTGTAATTCTTAATTGAAATTCATTTTACTAGATTATAGAATTTAAATTAGTTGTTATAGATTACATAATTTTGAGTTAGGATTCATTCTCAATTGAAATTAGTGTCATTATCAATGGTTTTTGGTCACTGGTTAGAAAATATTCTTCTTATTTTTATATCACACATTGTTATTTTATGTTATTTTGGTCATTGGTTATTTTATTTTATTATGGTCATTAGCTATCTTCATGTTGTGGTTATTGGTTATTTTCTTATTATGGTCATTGATTTTTCTAGTTATTTTTCTTCTGTTTTGGTCATTGGTTATTTTTATATCATGCGTTAAATAGGTTATTGTGGTCACTATTTATATCTTTTTTCTGTGATCAATGGTTAAATAATATTTTTGTTTTGGCCAATATATGATATTTTTATATCATGTGTTTAGATGAAAACTATTTATTAAGGATTATATTTGGGTGCTCAACATGCTTCTTATGATGGTGGTTGTATAAAGTGGCGGGAGATCATATCAGGTGATGCTTCAATCATAGAAGTTCAATTCACTGTAATCAAAGGGATGGTGGTGAAGTTGTGCATGTTCAGTTCCACTATAATGGATAATCACTCATGTGAAGTATTGGGGATTCCAGAACCAAGTGTCTTGTGCAACATGGTTTACATCGAATGGAGCCACTACTAGAATTTCGTCTATTTACTTTGAGTTATTTGTGATGAGATCCTGTCAAAAAAACTCTTTTGCGATGGGGTCCCATCGCAAATAGCCCATTGTAGAAAACGACGTCGCAACTAGTATTTTTTTTGTAATGGGACCGTCGCAAAAAAATACTATTTGTGATGGGAAGAGGTCTTGTCACAAATAGATCTTCGATTAAATACATTATATATTCAAGAATTTATTACAATGGGCCTGTCACAAAAAGTAGTTGTGACGGGCCCATCGTCCTGTCTCAAATAGTTCTATGTTTATATATGTTATATACCTAAGCATTTTGTGATGGACCTACCACAAAAACTTATTTGTGACGGTAAAGTAACCCGTTACAAATAAGTTTTAAAATATATATATATATATATAAAATTCATTTGCGATGGGGTCCCGTCACAAAAGGTCCCATCGCAAATACTTAATAAAATAAAATAAAATAAATAAAATAATGATTAATGAAAAAATTATATTAATATTATTAAAATAAAAAAATAAAAAAAATTAAAATTCTCAATATTCGCAAAAAAAATATATAAAAAAATAATAACATATTATTATTATTATTAGTAAAATAAAAAAAATTAAAAAATATAATACTAATAATAAATAATAAAATAATAAAATATTAAAAATAATAAATAAAAAAAATTAAAATATGCAATATTCGCACCAATATAAAAGAAAAAAATTATAAATAGTTTATATTAAAACAAATTCTGAATTCAAATATTTTTAACATAACAAGAAAATCACTGGGGGGATAGTCTTCTGGAGGAGTTGGAGGAGCTAGAGCAGATGATCAAAGAAACTCCATCCCTAAACTATGAGTTAGACGACGCATGTACTCTATCTGCTCGTGCTGCTATTGATACCATCGACGCATTTCCTCCTCGTGATGTCGTTATTGCCATCGATGCATGTTCTCATCGTGCTGATGCTGTTGCTACTACTACTATCGACGTATATTCTCCTCGTACTTCTGCTGTTGCTGCTGACGCATCTCTTCCTCCATCTACTGCTGCTGCTGACACATCTCTTCTTGCTACTTCTACAAACTCTCTATAAGCTCAGTTTGAGCTCACAACTACTCCTGATACTGTGAACCAGAAGATGGCGCCTCTCCATGATTTTCTCTCGAGTTGGACACTGACATCACAACAGTAGCACAATAAGTCCCAGGAGTCAAATGAGAGCTGATACCAACTACTCAGCCCTTCTCGAAGGCATATTGGGTCGCCTGCATCCATGTCACCTCATCGAAATGGTGGGCACTAGTCTGATCAGACATCTTGACCTAACTTTCAGCCCATGTCTGAGATGTCGCGACCTCATATGACTCCTTCAGTTCCAATTTTAAATTAAAATAGTGAAAATATTATGTGCAGTTAATTTTCAAACTAAAAAAGAAATAATACTGACCACAATCTCACGATGGCGATCACCTCTAATCTCTCCAGTGGTTGGATCACTGTACATCCTCCAATAAATTTCGTACTCTATAATATTGGGATGATCGACTGCCTATATGAATATAAAATAAAATTTTAATATTTAATGTTTTATAAAATTTTTAGAAAAGATACTTACCATATGCTCTCCATGCATACTGAATGTACAACTACCAGATCGATGTGTTACCTCCTGTCTCCCCCGGTTCTGCCGACCCAATGAAGACTCCTCTAAAATCTATCACTCAAACAGTATGAACATAATCCATCTCAAACGTGAGATGAAATGTACTCTAGTCGGTGGGCTCTATACGACTCCTCAAATACTATCACTCATACTTTTTTAATGGATTTCTTTCTCAAATTGTGAAAAAAGTGACAGAAATTCTCACGCATAGACACCTCTCATGCCTCATGGATAGATTCATGCATGCTATCATCGATGGGATATCATAAATCCTATAAATAATTTATAATACCAAGTTATTAATGAAATTAATTTCTAAACAAATATAATTTATTTACGTACCAGCCAATGATTGAACATTCCAAGCTGCACATCAATGAGAATCTATTCCCATATGATCCATGGCTGAGAAAAATAATTGTGCATGATAGTGCTACCCTGTCTAACAACAACATGCACAAAATTGTGAAAAAAAGAACAAATAATAAAACAATTAGTATATAAATAAATTAATGAAAGCTAACTAAAACACACATGTTACCATACCTCCACGTACATGGATCGAAGCCAAGAAGTGGATGTCGTTCGGGGATAGGGTCAGGAATCATTAGTCATGCAAGATCGCGCCCCCTCTACGTACCCCCTGAACCATCAGTAGGCTGAGGGTCAGATGATCCCAAATTATCCTCACCCAAAGATAGCTCAGCCTCCTCCAACTCACAAAATAGATTAGGGTCCATTTGAAACAAAAAATGATTGTTGTTAGAAGATAGTTAAAAATAACTATTACATATAGATATATATTATTTATGATTATAACCAACATTTAACTATGTCAATTTTCACCTTCATCATTATATTCATATATGATGATGTCAATGTATTTATATTTATCATCGGCATCATCAATATCCATATAGGTTTTAGTTTCATTATCTCTTGCCATTTAAAATTCATTTGTAACATCATTAAAATCATTGTCACAATCGACCCTTAATTTTGGGGTGTCATCATTGATATTCATGTCTCTTTGTGAAAAAGATGGATTTTTAGTAGTCTCTTGAAAAATTTTAATTCCTTGTACTTCATCGGAACCACATTCAGTTTGAGTTAATTGATTTTCCCGAGATTTCATTTTTATTATGCTCCACCAATCACTCAGGTATCTTAAATTAGAAAAGTACTTTGTGTAATATATTTGATGTACCTATTGAGACAGTAAAAATGGTTCATTTACTATAAGAAGAATTTTATATTTAATATCGAAGATTCCATGAATTGGATGAATATGCAAGCCTCTCTCAGTATCCAACCACCGACATTTAAACATTTTTATGTAATTTTTCCCTAGATAACACAGTTCAATAATTTCATCCATCATTCCATAAAATTCAACTTCAATTTCTCTATGATGCGATCCTATTAAGAAAACTTCACTGTTCATTGTTTTTTTGATTCCTCATATGCACGTGTATGAAATCAAAAACCATTCAACACATATGAATAATAGGATTTAACCATTTTGGATGGTGGGTTACTCAATATACACAGTCGCTTATCAATTTTATTAGAATATTTATACACCTGAATTTTTTTAAAAAAATTATAAATATAATAATTAATAAACTGAATTGATATTTTAAACCATCAATAATTTATGTTACCAGTTTTTGAAACCATTGATAATTTTTTTTTCCGGCATTCTTCAAGAGCAGCTGTTGTAATTTGTTGAAGCTGTTTCTTGATATGACTGTCATATAACCTATAAATAAAATAAGTTTACTTACTGTAACATAAATTATAAAATAAGTGATAGAAGCACTCACAGTATAAATGATTTCATTTCTTCACAGTTGAGCAGAACATATGTACGAGCTCTATGATGTTCATCATTTGAAAGCCATCGTTCATGAACTCCACTAAATCCAAGATCTCTCTGATTAAAAGCTGATAATTGATTTTCCATTTAATCATCAACATTAACCTCGTTCCATACCTTGTGGTTGTGTTTTTAGGGATATTTAGATCCAAAATAATGAGAGAAGAAAAAATCAATTTCCTATTTCAAATAAGCTTCAGCAATTGATCCTTCAACTGATGCTTTGTCACGTACTTTTTTTTTTCAATTTCTGCATGCATCTCTTGAATGGGTACAACCATCGAAACTGCACTGGACCTCCAAATTTAGATTCATGTGGAAAATGTAATATCAGATGTTTCATTGAGTCAAATAAATCCCGCAGGAAGGTTTTTTCCTGTTTACATATAATTACAACAACATCTTCTTCAAATTTTCTTAGTGCATCATAGTCTGTTATCGCCGCACAAATGTCTTGAAAAAAATATGATATATCTATTATGAAATCCAAAATCATATAATTCAACAAACCTATAAATCCAATCGGCATAAGTCTTTCCATTATAACATGAAAATCATGACTTTTTAATCCGGTAATGTGACCATTCTTAACACATCTACCCAAATTGGAAGCATAGCCATCTGAAAGTCTCAAATCTTCAATCCACTGACAAAATAATAATAGAATCTCTTTGGACAGTGTATAAGATTCTTTTGGATTTATTAACCTCTATGATATGACATTTTGAAATAGTTCAAGTTCCGATCGTCTGTAAATTTGGGAAAAATCTAATTGTGCCTTTACATTATCTTTGGTTTTACCTGGTGTATCCAAAACTGTATGAAATAAATTATCAAAAAAATTATTCTCAATATTCATGACATCCAACATGGGGCAGACCAACAAATCAGACCAATATGGAAGATCCCAAAAAATGCTCCGTTTTATCCAATTTTGATCTTTCCCAAAGCCATTAATTTTCTGTTGGTTTACTATTGGCCCAAATGTGATAAGAGGTAATGAAAATACAACTGATTTTACCTATGTACCTAAGATAATTTTTGGAGGTTTATCCCTTTTAATTGTGCCTTTTCTGAAATGTTATTTGTTCCTAAGAAAAGGATGATTAGTTGGAAGAAATCTATGATGATAGTCAAAATAGAAAGGTTTTATTCCATTGACTAGCATAAAGGATTTGTTGTCTTTCATACAGTAAGGACATGATTTCAGACCATGTGTACTTTAGCTAGATAACATTCCATATGTCAGGAAGTCACTAATCATCCACATCAATGCAACTTTTAATATGAAATTTTGTTTTTCAACAACATCATTTGTACTAACACCATTACTCCACAATGAATTTAACTCATCAATCAATGGTTTCAAATAAACATCAATATTCTTTTTTGGATGTCCTGAGATTAATAAGGTCAAAAAATATAGGTCTCCTTCATCAACATCCATGGAGGTAAATTGTACGAAGTTATAAATACAAGCCAACATGAATACTGACAACCATAGGAACCAAACAGACAGAAACCATCAGTAGAATAACCCAATCACACATTATGGGATTCTAAAGCAAACAACAGATGCAGTTGGTCAAAATCTTTCCATGAATAACCATCAATTGTATGATTCAAGATTTTATCAGTTGAAATCTTGATTTTGTGCCATGACATAATTGACGTTGTGTTCTGATACATAAATAAACGCTACAACTTGGGTGTAGAGGTGAAATATCTCAACTTTTTTATAGGTATCGATCCAGACTTCCCAGGCTGAGCTTCTTTATACATCGATTGTCCACATGTGGGAAAACTATCCGACGACTCATTTTCACCAGAATATAAGATGCAATCATTTTCAAATGCATGAATCTTTCGATAACTAAGGCCCAGATTATGAACCAGCCTCTTGATCTCATAGTAATTTTTAGGCAACACATTTCCTTCAAGTGATAGTGTTTTAACCAAAGAAAATATCTGATCAAAATAGTTGTTTTACATTGCATTATTTAATTTAATAGCCAAAAATTTCTCAACCGCTTATAATTTTCTTATCTTGAAACCAGGATATAATGCATCCTCACCAGACCTCAACAACTCATAAAATTTGGATGGTGCCAACTCAGGAGTTAAAATTGTGACACCCCGAGATTTTATGAGATATATTTTTTTTTTCATATCTTCTGTTGTACGCTACACCAAGATTACCTTGCTCTATAAGTAACACCGTATTAGCTTGCAGTATACACAACACTATTCTTGGATCATGTTACACACAATTTCAAGTTCATTTGATAGTAGTTATTCTACGCAACATTGAGTGTATATATATATATATATTCAATGTATAAATGAAATATGCTTAGATTATGTTATACGAAACAACGAAGGAGTCTTGCATAAGACGCAACATTAACTTGTCTTGCATTACACACAATCATGACCTTTCTCGATAGCGTGTGTTGTACGCAATACCAGGTTTCACTAAACAATGATATATGATTATAATATTATTATGAACTAGATGTTATGAATAGTATCAACTACATTTTGAATTTTATAACATTATTATTCATCTTACACATTTTCTAGAATATGGTATGAGAATAAAATAATATTTTCGGGTAAAATAAGTATTTTTCAAAAAATGCAGTTTTGCCACCTTTTGATGGCACACCCACTTTAAATATATTTTTTGACATGTTTAGAAGTTCAATTTGAAAAAATAAAATTCTTCCTTGGAATCAGGATATAAAAATTTAATTTGGATAAATTTTTCATATTATTCTGATAACTTTCATATTTTAATGAATAGTAAAAACACGCTATATTTTAATTAAAAACAACTTTTTTCATTGCAATGATTTATATGGTTAGATTATCTTTTTAATTGGTTTTAAAGTGTAATTAGAATATATTTTTTCCATTTAATCTAATTTTGGTCATTGGAATTAATTTCACTTTGAATTTGGACATAAACAAGGGTCAATCTTTTGATAGTTATTGTTTCTTAAAAACACGCTATTTGTTTTGATAATGGGAATTAATTTTAAAATTTATTAATGCCACTTCTATGTTTTGAATTTTGAAAAATAGACATCATTTTTGAATTTGTAATATCAAATATAGCTTAGGCTGAATTTTTGGTATTTTTTTGAAAAACTTCAATTTTTGATGAATAGTGAAACCACTTAGTGGTAGTTAAAAAACTGACTCTTTCATTTAAATGAAATTTTACAACTTCTGTGAATTGAATTTCAAAAATCCGACATACATGGTTGTTATCAAGAAGTAAAATGTGGTTCAATAAGATGAAAATAATTTTTGGTGAATAGTAAATTTTGACTTTTATTTACTGCGATTAAAGGTAAATAGGGTAATTCAAGGTTAAAAGAATATTATAATAATTCAAAATTACCTTAACACTTGTACTAACCTTATTGGATGAGTATTGGCCGACCATGGGCATCCTTGGGTCAATATTGTGACCCCATTGAGCCACTTGGTAGTGATAATGACAATTTGGATTAATTAATTTAATGTAAAGACAAAATTGACATTAACAAAAATCTTTTAGTAATTAATTTTTATAAGGGGTTATATAAATTATCCTTTTGACTATAAATATTAATTGGAAATATAAAAATATTTCCTACATGGTGGTGTTTTTTTTAATAATTTTTAGACATCAAATAAATTAAATTATTTATGACACAATAATGATGCAGTATTTACCTCATTAATAAATAATTTAAATAAATAAGATTATAATGATTAAAATATTATCTAAAACATTTACAATTATGATTGGATGATTTTATTTCGACCATGAGTCATATTATCTTCATCTTTAATGATTTTTGGGCCTTTTGAAACCGAAGATAAGTTTATAATAAAATAATATTTTCACACTTTCCAAAGGTGACCCTCTCCTCCCTTATAAAAGGGAACCTCCTCCCTCTTCTCTTCACACCCTTTTGAGCCTTGAAGCTCGGCCAAAACCTGACCATTTCTCCTCTAAAATTCCCTAGAAACATTCTGGAGGTTTGTTCTTCTTCAAAGACCAACTCTAGTGCCCTAAGAAGATGTTTAAAGGAGGTGCGTCGAGGAATAGGTAATCTCTTCTACCGACTCTTTCAAGTTTCTTTCTTCTTCTAATTCCTCTTATTTAGTTGTTTCATTATAAAGTAATAACATCAGTATTATTTATATAATAATATGTTACTATAAATATGAAACAACCCTATTTCACCTTCTATCCATCCTATGGAAAATGAAATCACCGTGCGTGCGTACGTATGGAATACCGTCTCCACGCTGTGGTGTAATCAGTTTTTCCACCACCACCTTACTTGGATGGGTATAATGGTGTAAATAATAACTATATATGGTTATTATAACATCATACTGATTCTAAGATATTATATCATCCACTCCAATTCTATTCAATAATTATGGGAACGATATCATCCCTCATGCGTACGTACGGACTACCGTCTCCACGAACGCGATGAGATTCATTTTCCATGATTAACCATTCAATTATGATTATAAAGTATATATATAATAAATAATAATGAAATATATTAAATAATAATGATATTGGATTTATGTACATATATGTTTCATTTAGTTAATTCCATTTAATTCAATAAGGAAATGAAAACAGCGTTCATGCGTACGTACGGTCTACCGTCTCCATGAATGGTGTATTTCATTCCATTTATCGATCCATAACATATATATTTATATATTGAATATATATTATATATAAATCATGTTTTAAATTTTGGAATTAAGTAAATCAGGATATGAGTAATAATATCAAGAACAACAAATCGAAACACATACGATAAATGAAACGATTTTACCCAAAACGCTGCTTTAACATGGAATTTACAAAATAACGAGTAATATAAAGTCATAAGTGAACCATATATGATATCATAACAATTAATGTGATTCTTTAATAATTAAATTACATTATTTAAATCATTATACAGGAGGTTTGGATACATATGAAGCATATCAGACCTAAGGTAAGAGATAACTTTTCCAATCTCATTTTTTTCCGAGATTGTTTATTCGTAAGTATTTACTGGGGTTATTATTATCATCCATGTACATGTTTTATAAATTTTTTTTCATGTATGTTTACTATCCTTTTACCCATTTTTGACTTTTACCACATGTTATGGAAGGAATCTTTCTTTTGTTTACCATACAAGGAACTTTTTGACTTTTCCGACAAAAGTACGAGGAGAATGCTTTTTAACGTATATGACATGAATGGATTTTTACGGTTTCATAACACCTAATTCTCATGAAGATTCCTATACAAGTTTTCATGATTATTTTCAACAAAATCCTTTTCTTTTAAAATTTCATGGAATTTTGTGAAAAGAAAATGATTTTGAAGAAGAAAGGATATTTTCCTCAATAATTCATTTCAAATGTTTTAACAAAACCATTTTCCATCTAAGATGACATTATTTAATATGTTTATATTTCAAGTATAATGTCTCTATGATTTACATGGTTTCAATTTTCTTATGATGAAATGATATCCATTTTTTTATATGGATTATGTTATGATGGGATGATATCTATGAAACCCATTTTATTCTTTGGGTAATGATGAATGATTTATGTTCATGTTATGGCACACATAAGAATGATTTCATTATGAGATGTGTGGGACCTATATCTCCCTCCAATGCATTGGGTAAAAATTTATATCTCATGAGATAGACATGGCTAGAACGGCAGGTTAATCCGGTTCAGTGATACAAGACTAAAATGAGGAGTGAACTCGATTCAGAACGGGACTTTGTCCACTAAGATGGTCTTGGAAACAATGTGTTGGATACTATGAAAATAATATCATGTGATTAATGGTTTCCACAATTATATGTTTTATTCCCATGCTATTTTATCATGATTAATGTTTCTTTATGATCTATGCCTTACGTACTGCCATGTTTTATATCATTACTCAAGATTTTGATGTTTAAATATTATGTTCATATTTTTTTTAAGTTTAAATGTATATGATTTGTTTTATTTTCTCCATTCTTACCCTTACTGAGCATTTGAGCTCACTCTTTATATGTTTTATTTTCCCCAGGATTTAATGAAAGGTTTTAGGTAAGAAAACAAAAGGGGAAAATCTTTATGGGAGATGTTGAAGATCTTTCACCATGATTAGAAGATTATATTCCGAGTTTCCAAAGATACTAAACTATTACGGTCCTTGTGTGTCTGTTTTTGTTATGTATTAAGTATTCCGAAAAAATTAATGTAATGTCCATGTATGTCAAGTCTTGGGGTCTCTACATAAATAAATATCATCCTGAGTTTCAATTTGTTGAACATATGTACTTGCAACATCATGTACTAAATTTTAAAACCGTGATGGATCCAGAATCAAGTTATTATTATCTTCTCTAGAACTACATTCACTCTGTTGATACCAAAAAACATAATCTGGTTGAAAACCAAACTGCAAGAGATGTCATCTAACCTTGTCAAATGTGTAAAACGTTCTCAGAGCACATTTTTTACAAGGACACTTAATTGTTCCTTTTGAAAAAAATTCTGATTCTGATGATGTAAATGATAAGAAAGATTCAACACCCTCAATATATACATGATTTAAACCAAAATCGTTTGGATTTCTGCACTAATTTATCCAAGCGTGATCATCTAATAATGACTACTGTCGACTTCCTTGTTCCATATTTTTCTACAAAATATAAAATTATTACCTTTTTTGAATAATTTGAAATTAGAAAAACACTATCCAAAAAATAAAGATAAATAATTACAACTACTTCTTAATAATTACCATTAATTACAGGCGACACAATTTCCAATGGATTGACGACTACTCTTTTGTCCGATGGCTCATTTACTTGTGACTTTCTCACACTAAAATCACAATGAAGAATCTACTTGGAGGTACACATATCCATTCTTGTTCATACGAGAATATATAATCTTACCTCTGAGCAGATTCTTCATTGTGGTGTCAGTGTGAGAAAGATGCAAGTAAATGAGCTGTTAGACAAACAAGCCCCCTTTTTGTCGACGAATCATCTTCTTACAACTGTTACCACCTGAAAAAATTACAAAAAATGTGGTCCTACGAATGCATATTCAAACTCGTGCATATGAGATTGGATATGAATACGTAGAAGCATACTTTTCATAATGTTTTGAGTCTGTGAGAGTTGAAAGGAGAAGAGTCATCGAACAAAAGGAGTGATTCCAATCCACTGGAAATTGTGTTAAGTTATTACAATTTATTACAATTGATTTTATTCCTAATTATTCATAATTATTCATAATTATTCCTAATTATACCAAATTATTCCTAATTATTCCTAATTATTCTTAATGATTCCCAATTAATCTGAATTATTCCTAATTAATCCCAATTATTCCCAATTAATCCTAATTATTGCTAATTAATCCTAATTATTGAAAATTAATTCTAATTATTACTAATTATTACTAATTATTGCTAATTATTGCTAATTATTGCTAATTATTGCTAATTATTTCTAATTATTGATAATTTTTCCAAATTATTGATAATTATTCCTAATTATTGATAATTATTCCTAATTATTGATATTTATTCCTAATTAATAATATTTATTCCTAATTATTAATATTTATTCCTAATTATTCCTACTTATTTCTAATTATTCCTAATTATTCCTAATTATTCCTATTTATTAATATTTATTCTTAATTATTAGTATTTATTCATAATTATTTCTATTTATTCCTATGAATTACTATGAATTACTATTAATTACTATTTATTTTTATTTATTACTATTTATTAGAATTTATTACTAATTATTACTAATTATTTCTAATTATTACTAATTATTACTAATTATTACTATTTATTGCTATATATTACTATATATTACTATTTATTACTATTTATAAATAATTATTACTAATTATTACTAATTATTACTATTTATTCCTAATTATTACTATTTATTCCCAATTGTTACTATTTATTCCTAATTATTACTATTTATTTCTAATTATTACTATTTATTCCTAATTATTACTATTTATTCCTAATTATTACTATTTATTCATATTTATTATTATTTATTACTATTTATTCCTAATTATTACTATTTATCCCTATTTATTCCTATTTATTACTAATTATTACTAATTATTACTAATTATTACTAATTATTACTAATTATTACTATTTATTACTATTCATTACAAATTATTACTATTTATTACTAATTATTACTAATTATTACTATTTATTACTATTCATGACAAATTATTACTATTTATTACTAATTATTACTAATTATTACTAATTATTACTAATTAATTTTAATTATTACTATTTATTCCTAATTATTACTATTTATTCCTAATTATTGCTATTTTTTCCTAATTATTACTATTTATTCCTAATTATTTCTATTTATTCCCAATTATTACTATTTATTACTATTTATTCCTAATTATTTCTAATTATTACTAATTGTTATTAATTATTACTAATTATTACTAATTGTTACTAATTATCACTAATTATTACTAATTATTACTAATTGTTACTAATTATTACTAATTATTACTAATTATTACTAATTATTACTAATTATTACGATTTATTACTATTTGTTACTATCTGTTACTATTTATTACTATTTATTTCTATTTACTACTAATTATTATAACTAATTATTACTAATTAATCCTAATTATTACTAATTAATCCTAATTATTACTAATTATTACTAATTATTACTATTTATTACTAATTATTACTAATTATTACTAATTATTACTAATTATTAGTATTTATTAATATTTATTAGTATTTATTACTAATTATTACTAATTATTACTAATTATTAATATTTATTAATATTTATTAGTATTTATTACTAATTATTACTAATTATTAATAATTATTACTATTTATTACTAATTATTACTAATTATTACTAATTATTACTATTTGTTAGTATTTATTACTATTTATTAGTATTTATTACTATTTAGTAGTATTTATTACTATTTATTAGTATTTATTACTATTTATTACTAATTATTACTAATTATTACTAATTATTACTAATTATTACTAATTATTAATAATTGTTAGTAATTATTAATAATTATTAGTATTTATTACTAATTATTAGTATTTATTACTAATTATTAGTATTTATTACAAATTATAAATATTTATTACTATTTTTTCCTAATTATTACTATTTTTTTCTAATTATTACTAATTAGTGTTAATTACTATTAATTACTGCAAAATACAACTACTGTAACACCCTGAGCTTCCACGATACGCTTCTCTTTCAATAATGCAATAGCTTGCATTGCACGCAAGTTCGAGATTTTAACACATCGCGACCAATCAAAATAGCCATTATGAATAGTAATACCCACTTTTTGAAATTATATATATTTTATATTTCAAAATGGATTTCATTTTTGGATTCGGAATATCGAAATTGTCCTCTGATGAATTTTTGGTATTTTTCTGAGAACTTCCAATTTTTTATGAATAGTGAAAAATAATTAAAAACAACTTTTTTAATCAAAATAATTTATAGTGATAAATTATACTATTGAGTGGTTTTAAAGTGTAATTAGAATATATTTTTACCATTTTATCCAATGGTGGTCATTAGAATTAATTTCACTTTGAAATTGGACATAAACAATTGTCAATCTTTTGATATATATTGTTTCTTAAAAACACGCTATTTTTTTTGTGACAACGGGAATTAATTATAAAATTAATTAATGCAACTTATATGTTTGGAATTTTGTAAAATAGACATCATTTTTGAATTCGGAATATCAATTATAACTTAGGGTGAAATTTTTGCATTGTTCTGAAAAACGTCATTTTTTGATGAATAGTGAAACCACTAAGTGGTAGTTAAAAAACTGATTTTTCATTTAAATGAAACATTACCACATCTGTGATTTGATTTTCAAAAATCCGACATACATGGTTGTCATTAGGAAGTAAAATGTGTTTCAATGGGATTAAAATAATATTTGGTGAATAATAACTTTTAAGTTTAATTAATCGCGATTAAAGGTAATTAGTGAAATTTAAGGTAAAAATGATATTATAAAAATATGAAATGACCTTTACAGTTGTCCTACCCCTATTGGATGAGTCATGGCCGACCAAGAAAATCCATGGGTCAACTTGGGGACCCCATGGAGCCACTTTGGCAGGAAAATGACATTAAAAACTTTTTATTTAATGTTAAAATAAAAATGTCACAAACATGAGTTGTTTTACTAAAACAATTTTTAAATGGGGTTATACAAGTCATATTTTTGACTATAAATATTCATTAGAAAGCTAAAAATATTTCCTACATAATTATAATTTTTTTTATAATTTTTAGACATTAAATTAATTAAATATTTTATGACACCATGATGATGCAGCGATTACCTCATTAATTAACAATTTAAATAAAATGAAAAGATAATGTAAAATATAAGACTTACACTTGTCAAAAACCTATTGGATGAGTATATTTCGAACCCTTATCACGTTATCCTCGAAATATATAAGTGTGGGACCTTTAAAATCCAAAACTCATTATATAATAAAGTAACATTTTAATCTTTCCAAGAGTGCCTCTCCTCTCCTCTTATAAAAGGCCCCCACCACTACCACCTTACTCACACCTTCAAATCCTTTTGGCTCAGACAACCTCTGCCCAAATACTCTTTCAAATTCCCTCTCTTACTCCTAGAAGCCTCACTTTGGGAAGAATTCTTCCCAAGGAAGCCTTTGGCTCAAATCAAAAAAGAGTTACCCGATTTTAAGGTAATGTCTTCTCTTATGTTATTTTGTTTTATTTTACTTCTCCAACCCCTTAAACTCTTTTTATTCCTTTATTTTGTAACAACACCAGTATAGTTAATATACTAGGATGTTGTTATAAGAAGTATTCGAGATACACTTACACACACCTACATCTAATGGTTAAAGAACATACTGTTTCTGTGGATGACGAATTTCTGCCTCACGAAACGATGATTGTTCAACACTAATATAACACCTTCAAAGGTGGCCATTAAGATGTCACTATATTTATATATGATATATGATATGTTTATGTTTTAATTAAGCTTCTGTATTTTTAATTTATGGCATACCTTTATGGTTTCCATTATGGGTAAACGCGATATCTTCATTTTAGGAAGTGCGGACTACCACCCCCTCAAAGTGATTTGAATCGTTAATGCCATGTGTGGGATGTATAAAGGATGGAGTAAATGGTATTATACATTATATTATACTAGAATTATATTATACCTTTATATAATTATAACTTCATTCCATTAAATATGAAATAGAAATGAAAGTAGCGTTCATGCGTACGTACGGCTTACCGTCTCCATGAACGATGCATTTCATTTCTTACCTCTAAATGTTATGTAATATTATAAATGCATGTATATACTAGATATATAGTATATATATGATATCTACATCATGAATATAATTCTGGAGATAATGGATATTCTACCACATAAACAACTTGTAATTATAAGAAGTTTATGGCTGACTCAAGTACCAAAGATCGACAAAACGACCGTTATTAACTTAAATGACTACATAATTTTCGTAACATTGTAATAATTGATATAAAAGGGATAATGAACTTGAAAAAGGTTCTTAAGAAAGTTTAAAATAACTCTAGTTTATTATTCAGGAGTTTAAAGAGCGGTCGAGTCAAGTCGGACACGAGGTAAGGGAACTGCTTAACCCAATTTCCATTCTTTGGGTTAATCTCCTACTTTCAAATTATGTCATGATATTATTATGTCCTATCTTGTATTTGTACTTTCTTTATGTGTAATTATAGTGAATACACATAATAGATCTATTTTATTTAAAAAAATGGTTTTTGTAAGGGACTTTGTCTCAATCTCCTTTCATTGGGGCATATTTGGTTTTATACACAACTTTCCTTTATACGGTGTATAAACCCCTTTGACTTTTACTTTTATTCAGAAGTAATATTTTTATACGAAGCGTTTTTACTAAATGACATAAGGAATGTTTTTCTTACGTATGCGGCGACAAAGACTTCTCCACCACCGTGACTATTATTTGAGTTTCGGCTTACTCTATAAGCCATAATTTTTTTAAATGAAAAATAAATAAAAAGTTTTAATTTTCTTTTATTTTGGTATTGAAAATGGTTTTGAAAGTGTTTTTTATTATATCAATGTGTTGTATTGATATCTTGTGATTGAATTGTGGAAATGTTATGTTTCCTTTATGCATGTTTTATGTTATACGATTATGTTATGGTTTATGATATGTTTAAACCTGTTCATATGAGGAATGCATTGGACTTAATAAGTGACAGGTGGAGCCTGCTATAGCTCCTCGATGCATCGACAGGTCTCATGAGACAAACTAGTGTCTTGGCACAAGGCCTTGACAAAATCTTATTTGTAGTCTTGGAACGAGGCCTTGGCTACGTGGTTATGATAGTCTGTCATTATGCATTCCATCATTATGAAAGTGATTATTGATATTTCATGTGATTATTTGACTAGTAGAATATCCATGTGAATAAGTAAATTTCATTATTTCATTTTATTTTTGCCATATTATGATGAAGTTCAAGTTTAAAAGGATTTTTTTAGTTATACATTGCCTTAAATGTTAATGTTTAGTTATGAAAGCTTCTGCTATATTGTTATCCTTACTGAGCATCTGAGCTCACCCCTTTCAATGTTTTAATTTTTCCAGGATGTGAAGAAGTATTTTAGGAATGACCTGTAGGGATAGTCTGAAGAGGATATGAGTGTGGAAAATGGAGACTATGTTATTGTAGTTTTTCACTTTATGATGTAATGTAACATTTATAAATGTATCTAGTGTTTCCAAGGCTACTAAACTAATCGGTATTTAGAGACTTGATCTTTTGTGATCATGGCAATGTTACGCAATAATGCACCGACTCTGGGTAATTGGGGTCGGGGCATTACAGTTGGTATCAGAGGCAGTTTAGTACTAACCTTGGAAGCTAGATTTAGATAAACTCTGATTAGAGCACATAGACCTAAGATAGATTTTGAGGATTATTATAGAAGAACTTCCTAGAATTTTGGTATTGTAGAGATTTTGTGAGTTTTCCAAGCAATACATCCCTGTCTGGATACAAGCAAGTAGTGGCGGCTCTGGCACAGATGTACCTAGGGGTAAAACCCGAAAACACTGCTTTGAGCTAGACTCGAATGGGAACTGGTGCACGACAACGGGCCTTGCTGCACTCTTGGTTACGACACTCCCGGGGGATATGATTTGGATAATTCTCATTTTATTTACAAACCACTATAAAGGGTTATGAGTATATACTTCCTCAAATATTTTTTTTATGATTATGGATTATATCCATAAATAGTTCAATTAATGTTAAGTGTTTTTCAAGTTTGTTATTATGTATTTCGATTCATAAACTAATCTAGATTATGACATTGTTTAGAAATGGCCCCTAGTGGAAGGAATGTAAACCATATAAATGCACGCACTCCATGTAGGGATTGACCTCCTACTCAAGATAATTATAATGGATTTGGTGATACAACTTGTGCTGATCAGCTAATCACCATACTGGGACAACTCACTCAGGTTATGAATAATAACCTTACTCGTATGGAGCACCCTGATCCGCAACGTGGAGGATCAATGTTAGACCTCTTTATGAGGCAAAAACTACCAACATTTAATGGGGGTACAAATCCATTAGTATCTGAGCAATGGATAAACTCATTAGAGAAAATATTCCACGCGTTGGGGAGTAGCAAAAGGGAGAAAGTTTTCATGGTAGTTTACTGCCTCACGGGAGATGCTGATCAATGGTGGTCACTGATTAAAAACACAAAGGAAGATGAAGAAGTATCAAGTATGGAATGGAGGGAGTTTAAGGAAATTTTCTTAGAAAAATACTTTCCACATGACCATTGAGTAGATATGGAAAGGCAATTTCTGAGTCTGAGGTAGAAGGAGGATGATAATGTTGCAAAGTATGATGATAACTTTACAAGTTTAGAGAGGCATGCTACAGATTATATATTTAACCCAAGAAGTAATATCGATTGTTTATTTGATGGGTTAAAACGGTTTCTCCATCGAGCATTAGTATCACAATCTTTCTCAACATACGAAGATATAGTCTCGTGTGCTATCAAGACAGAAAAGGAATTCTCTAAATATTATGACAATAAAGTAAAGAAAAAGAAGAAGAGAATGGTGGAACAAGAGACAGATAAAGGGAAAAATGGAAAGAAGGATTTTGCATTATGCGATAATTGTGGGAAGAATCACCCTGGTACTTGCCTAAAAGGAATGTGAGTTTGTTATAAATGTGTAGAAAAAGGTCACCAGGCGCGTGATTGCAAGGGAAAGAAAGAGGCTATCAATTTTGAATGATACAATTGTAGGGAAATGGGGCATTATGAAAATGAATGTCCTAAGAGTCAGGGAAACTTACCTTAGAAAAGGCCAAGGGATTAAGAACAATCTTATGCTGTTACTATAGTTGAAGTGGAATAATTAATGTATTGGTGCTTTTGGACTCAAGGATTATATTCTGGTTATAAGAATAATGTGATATATATAAGGATTGTACTGTAGTACTTGTTGTTTTCATTAAGGTTTTAATATGATGAAGGTAATCATATTTTTAGTATGTGACAATAAGAGAAACTTTACTCTGTTTGGGGAATCTGATGTTACAATTGATTTTGGAATTTAGAGACCTTTTAGAGAAAGTATGGACAAAGGTATTTTGGATAACTATAAAGGTTGGAATGGATTAAGTTTAACTTTGGATAGTATTGTTTAAGGTTAAAAAATTTCTGAAGATTGTTTTTGGAATATTATAATACTATAGTTTTAGGAAAAGGACAACCTGTAGGTTGGGGGATAACCCGTCGCGTCGGACAAAGCTGCAGGAATCGAACCCACAACCATAGTGCGACAGGCCTTTATTACCTACCTCTAGCCTACAGGAAGTCCCTGGTTATTACAAAATAGTTTTCCTAATCTAAATGGTATGTGTTAATATTTTGAACCTTATACGATTAGGATAAATATAATATTTTTGAGTTCTATTATCTTTTTGAGTGAAAGATGAGTTTGTGGTAGAAATTAGTTAAAGGTTGAAACTCTACTTATCAAGCATAAATATATATATACCTATCTCTTATTCTATGAATAAATTAATTATTAAACTTTATTAAAGGTATATTAAAACAAAAATGTGTTATCCTAATACCTTATGTCTTGTTGAACTGATAATATTTTAAATCAACATAGATTGAAGGATTTGAGGCCCTCAATTTTACACTTGTTTGTGATTGATGAACTCAATCACTCCTTAAAAATATTTATGTTTTTCCTCCAATTATATGTCTCTAATTTACACCAATGTTCTCCTTATCGAGATCATAATTTGGTGGTGACTTTTTCATTTCCCTTTCCCTCTTATTAAGGCTAAATTCTATTTACCTTATTTCCAATGTGGGTTTTCCACAAAGGTATTTTCTATTTTCAAGCTTTTATTTTCAAAGAAAAATTTCAAATTGCGAGGACGCAATTTATTGAAGGATGGGAGAATGTAACACCCCTAGCTTCCATGATACGCTTCTCTTTCAATAATGCAATAGCTTGCATTGTACGCAAGTTCGAGATTCTAACACACCGTGACCAATCAAAATAGCCATTATGAATAGTAATACCCACCTTTTGAAATTATATATATTTTATATTTCAAAATGGACTTCATTTTTGGATTCGGAATATCTAAATTATCCTCTATTGATTTTTTGGTATTTTTCCAAGAACTTCCAATTTTTTATGAATAGTGAAAAATACTTGAAAACAAATTTTTTAATCAAAATAATTTATAGTAATAAATTATACTATTGAGTGGTTTTAAAGTTTAATTAGAATATATTTTTACCATTTTATCCAATGGTGGTCATTAGAATTAATTTCACTTTGCAATTGGACATAAATAATTGTCAATCTTTTGATATATATTGTTTCTTAAAAACACGCTATTTTTTTGTGACAACGGGAATTAATTATAAAATTAATTAATGCAACTTATATGTTTTGAATTTTGTAAAATATACATCATTTTTGAATTCGGAACACCAATTATAGCTTAGGGTGAAATTTTGGCATTGTTCTGAAAAACGTCAATTTTTGATGAATAGTGAAACCACTAAGTGGTAGTTAAAAAACTGATTTTTCGTTTAAATGAAACATTACCACTTCTGTGATTTTATTTTCAAAAATCCAACATACATGGTTGTCATTAGGAAGTAAAATGTGGTTTAATGAGATTAAAATAATTTTTGGCGAATAGTAACTTTTAAGTTTAATTAATCGCGATTAAAGGTAATTAGTGAAATTTAAGGTAAAAATGATATTATAAAAATATGAAATGACCTTTACAATTTTCCTACCCCTATTGGATGAGTCATGTCTGACCAAGACAATCCATGGGTCAACTTGGGGACCCCATGGAGCCACTTTGGAAGGAAAATGACATTAAAAACTTTTTATTTAATGTTAAAATAAAAATGTCACAAACATGAGTTGTTTTACTAAAACAATTTTTAAATGGGGTTATACAAGTCATATTTTTTACTATAAATATTAATTAGAAATCTAAAAATATTTCATACATAATGATATTTTTTTTTATAATTTTCAGACAATAAATTAATAAAATATTTTATGACACCATGATGATGCAGCGATTACCTCATTAATTAACGATTTAAATAAAATGAAAAGATAATGTAAAATATAAGACTTACAATTGTCAAAAACCTATTGTATGAGTATATTTAGAACCCTTATCACCTTATACTAGAAATATATAAGTGTGGGACCTTTAAAATCCGAAACTCATTATATAATAAAGTAACATTTCAATCTTTCCAAGAGTGCCCCTCCTCTCCTCTTATAAAAGGCCCCCACCACTACCACCTTACTCACACCTTGAAAGCCTTTTGGCTCGGACAACCTCTACCCAAATAATATCTAAACTTCCCTATCTTACTCCTAGAAGCCTCACTTTGGGAATAATTCTTCCCAAGGAAGCCTTTGGCTCAAATCAAAAAAGAGTTACCTGATTTTAAAGTAATGTCTTCTCTTATGTTATTTTGTTTTATTTTGCTTCTCCAACCCCTTAAAATATTTTTATTCCTTTATTTTGTAACAACAACAGTATCTTCAATATACTAGGATGTTTTTATAAGAAGTATTCGAGCTATACTTACACAAACCTACATCTAATGGTTAAATAATATACTGCTTCTGTGGATGGCGAATTTCTGCCTCACGAAACGATGATTGTTCAACCCTCATATAACACCTTCAAAGGTGGCCATTAAGATGTCAATATATTTATATATGATATATTATATATGATATGTTTATGTTTTAATTAATCTTCTGTATTTTTCATTTATGGCATACCTTTATGGTTTCCATTATGGGTAAACACGATATCTTCATTTTAGGAAGTGCGGACTACCGCCCCCTCAAAGTGATTTGAATCGTTAATTCCATATGTGGGATGTATAAAGGATGGAGTAAATGGTATTATAAATTATATTATACTGGAATTATATTATAACTTTATATAATTATAACTTCATTCCATTAAATACGAAATATAAATGAAAGTAGCGTTCATGCGTACGTACGGCTTACCGTCTCCATGAACGATGCATTTCATTTCTTACCTCTAAATGTTATGTAATATTATAAATGCATGTATATACTGGATATATAGGATATATATGATATATACATCATGAATATAATTCTGGAGATAATGGATATTCTACCACATAAACAACTTGTAATTATAAGAAGTTTATGATTGACTCAAGTACCAAAGATCGACAAAACGACCGTTATTAACTTAAATGACTACATAATTTTCGTAACATTGTAATAAGTGATATAAAAGGGATAATGAACTTGAAAGATGTTCTTAAGCAAGTAATTATTAACTCTAGTTTATTATTCAGGAGTTTAAAGAGCGGTCGAGTCAAGTCGGACACGAGGTAAGGGAACTTCTTAACCCAATTTCCATTCTTTGGGCTAATCTCCTACTTTCAAATTATTTCATGATATTATTATGTCCTATCTTGTATTTGTACTTTCTTTATGTGTTATTATAGTGAATACACATAATAGATCTATTTTATTTAAAAAAATGGTCTTTGTAAGGGACTTTGTCTAAATCTCCTTTCATTGAGGTATATTTGGTTTTATACACAACTTTCCTTTATACGGTGTATAAACCCCTTTGACTTTTACTTTTATTCAAAAGGAATATTTTTATACGAAGCATTTTTACTAAAAGACAAAAGGAATGTTTTTCTTATGTATGCGGCGACAACTACTTCTCCACCACCGTGACTATTATTTGAGTTTCGGCTTCCTCTATAAGCCATAATTTTTTTTAATGAAAAATAAATAAAAAGTTTTAATTTTCTTTTATTTTGGTATTGAAAATGCTTTTGAAATTGTTTTTTATTATATCAATGTGTTGTATTGATATCTTGTGATTGAATTGTGTAAATGTTATGTTTCCTTTATGCATGTTTTATGTTATACGATTATGTTATGGTTTATGATATTTTAAACCTGTTCATATGAGGAATGAATTGGACTTAATAAGTGACAGGTGGAGCCCGCTATAGCTCCTCAATGCATCGGCATGTCTCATGAGACAAACTAGTGTCTTGGCACGAGGCCTTAACTACGTGGTTATGATAGTATGGAATTATGCATTCCATCATTATGAAAGTGGTTATTGATATTTCATGTGATTATTCGACTATTAGAATATCTATGTGAATAAGTAAATGGCATTATTTCATTTTATTTTTTCCATATTATGCTGAAGTTCAATTTTAAAATGCTTTTTTTAGTTATAAATTTCCTTAAATGTTAATGTTTATTTATGAAAGCTTCCGCTATATTGTTATCCTTACTGAGCATATGAGCTCACTCCTTTCAATGTTTTAATTTTTCCAGGATGTGAAGAAGTATTTTAGGAATGACCTGCAGGGATAGTCTGAAAGGGATATGAGTGTGGAAAATGGAGAGTATGTTATTGTAGTTTTTCACTTTATGATGTAATGTAACATTTATAAATGTATCTAGTGTTTCCAAGGCTACTAAACTAATCGGTCTTTCGAGACTTGATCTTTTGTGATCATGCCAATGTTACGCAATAATGCACCGACTCTGGGTAATTGGGGTCTGGGAGTTACAGCTACTAATTACTAATTAACGCTAATTATTTATATACATTACTAATTATCATTAATAATTATTAATTACTAACAATTACTAATAATTAGTACTAATAACTTAATTTTATTATTACAAATAAATATTGATGACAAAACAATTTAAATCAAACTTAATTACAACTAATCAACAATAATTAAAATTAATATAAAGAAATGAAATAAATACTAAATTAAATAAAGTATAAATACCTTTAAACTTGATCTCTTATAATTGTAGACGGCTTCACAACTTCTTCGTAAAAAAAAACCAACTCTGAAAATTTTTCATTCTAAAATTAGAGTTTAGAGAAGGAGAGAAAGCAGGAATTGAGGAGGAATGAAAAAATAGATGAGGGGTATATATAGGTTAGATTAGTTGCGACAAGACTTTTTGCGGCGGGTCCCGTCACAAAAACCTTCGGCCACATTAATTACTGTCAGCGGTTAAAAGGTTATTTGCGACAAATCCCATCGTAAAAAGTAACATGTTGACACACTATTTGCAACGGGACAACATCCCGTCACAAATAGGTTTTTTCCAATGCTGGTTATTTGCGACGGGTCCCATCGCAAATACCCTCTGGGGGTTGAACTAGTTGCAACGGGGGACTCCCCATCACAACTAGTGTTTACCACCTCCCAGTATTTGCAACCGGGCGATGCACCCCGTCGCAAATAATTAGTTATTTGCGACGGGAAAATCAACCCGTCGCAAATAACTCGTCGCAAAAATCAGTTTTTATGGTAGTGAGCATAGAGTTTCAAGTCATCTCCATTATAAGATGCTTCATTACTGATGCTACTTAGTAAATCAAAAGTAAAATTCAAAAGATAAATCAAAATTAACAATGGATTTATTTTTAGTTCAATATAAATATAAATAAGAATAGTAAATTCAAGAAATAAACTTATTCTCTTTAAAAACCCTTTGTAGAAGAAATTGAACCTTTTCATTCTAACTAAAAAAGGTTGAAAATTCAAGATATGGAGAGAGTGGAGAAGTCTAGAAATAAAGTTTATAAGGGGTAAAATTTTAACCAAAGATCACTATACCCCCATGAATAAAGTAAATCCATTCATGATTCAATGTATAAAGACCCCCTCAAGTGGTTTGATTAATATATAAATGGAATCTTCACTACAAGATAGGGTAAGGGTTTTAATAATAATTATGATTTTTAAATAAAAAATTGATGATATATAAATTATATTAAGAATAATTGAAAAAAAAAATAATATAAAGATGCGAGACTAATATATTAATCAAGAATTAATACAAGACAACCCCATATGCTTAAAATAGTTAGATAAATAGTGATATATATATATATATAAATTAAACTCTTTCAAACATGATGAATTATCCATTTAGATTTTTCTAGTTCATTATTTAGAATCCCCCAAATGTTATTCCAATAAATATATAGTGTCATAGCCTTGAAAGATCTTAAACATGTACCGAGATTTTGGGTCTGAAAATGTTATCTAATATTTATTTATATAACCATTTTTTAGAATAATATTTTTGACAATATATATATTTATTTCTTCCATATTTACTATTTTTTCAATCTCACTCATAAGTAAGATTCCCAAAATTTTGATAATATTTTCAAAATTTGTTTTGGTAATACCCCTTTACATTTTTTTAGAAAGATACATTAATTTGGAAAACTAAATTTGGAATTACTTTTGGTATAATGTTGAGAACAAAAATTAATTTTTAGAAATTTATTACAATGGGTGAATTTTAAAAGAGTATTTTCAGGCACTTTGATGTGTGATTTTAAATTCTGAAATTTCGATTTTTATTTTAATTTCAAAACCTATTATTTTTATTCTTTGAAAATTTGTTCATTATATTTAAGGACCTAGTACTTTTCATTTATAAAAAGACTAATTTTCATTCAAAGTTTATTTTAAAAATACAGTTTCTTACAAAAATACTTTTCAATATCTTTTTTAACTTGTTTAAATTTATCAAAATTTAGTTTTATTATGGAGAAAGATGAGGATGAAGAAAAATTAGATGAGGATTTGGAATAGAAAATATAAGTTGGAGAATTAACTACATCATTTAACTCAAATGTTCCATGTGAGATTTAAGACTTGAATATATTGAAGTGGTTATGGAGGTTGAGTTTATTGAGCCATCACTAGTAATATAAGTTGAGTATTTAAATAATTTATATCATTTATTATTCTATTTATCCTTCTTTTTATAAATGGAAAAATCTAGCATGATTTGGTCCTTTTTATTTCATTTATATCATGCCACTTATGGTAAATAAAATTGATTTTTTTTCTAGCGAGTTGAATTATTAGTCTTTATAAGTATGTTCAATTTCATTTCCAAATGCTCAACTTCAACCTCAAATTCAAATGAGACATAGTCATCAATGGATATAAAAGAACTAGTTATTTTCTCTTATTTGGATTCCATAGCCTCTTTAGCTTATTTATTGTATCGATGCGTTATGGTAATTTCCTACACCATGATGGTGCCTACTTGTTCCTCATGTGATTTATTTTTGGTATCTCTATCTTTTGTATAACCATCACATTTGGTTTCGAAGAGATTGGTAAGAAAAAAATAATTTTATTTACTAAATTTTCAATTGAAAAATTATCACCATAAGGCTTTTGACAATTGAAATTTTAGTTAAGACAATAAAAATATTGAAAATATATTCATTTGTATGAAACTAAGACTTTAAAAGTATTGTTTATAAAAATCAAGCTTAATATATTAGAGTTTTTTCACGCCTTCATAAGTAATTTCTTAAAATTTCAAAATTTCATGGGTGTTTTTTCAAGTAGATATTCTATTGAATTAATTTTGTTAAGGAACACAATGAAATGAATTCATAACTATAACATTTAATTCAAAATCAGTAATATCCAGGTGTATTGATTTATCTTCTTGTTCTATTGTAGGGTTATAAACATGAAAGACCACTCTATAAATAGAATATCAAATTCTTCTAAGTATAATTGACAAGTGATTTTTTGAATAAGAGTAATTTGTGTCATCAAAGAAAGGATAACAAGTATAAGATTTAAAATCCATCCTATAAAATTAATATTAAATTGATTAATATTAAAAAAAAATTATTGGGAAAAAAATATCTATTTTAATAAAAAAATGTTCGTCAATGTAGGATAAAAAAATGGGGTTGAATTTCATTTAGAAATTAAAAAATTGAAGTGAAAATACAATAAAAAAATAGAATAAGTAAGACTAAGAGAAATCAAAAGAAAATCATTGATTAAAAAAATAACTCTAATAAATATTATTAGGAAATATTTTTATTTTATCGAGTAAATAAAACAGAACAAATTTATGCATATCAATATTCAATTTATTATGTCTATTGAATATAAAAATAAATTAATAACATTAATCGATAAATTTGATATCATAAGAATAATGATATTATAAAGGCATATAAGTGTAATTTAATTAAATCATTGTTTACTGAAAATTTTATTTATAAAAAATAAAAAATAGAGATAGATGTATTTGATAAATGAGTTCAGTAATAGTTTGGTGGGGCCCCCTATGTATCCTCCCCTCAGGTTTAGAGGTTTGTATTGTTAAACCATTGATTTTGATGTAGATCAGGAAACAAATTCCTCCATTTCCTTTTCATGGTTGTGATAAGGGACCATTACCACTCATTTTTATGGTGGTGAGAACCCTCATGAACTTCATTAGCATCCAAGGAACCCATCCCTCATTTTTTCATTAGTTATCACCCATTGTAGATGTTGTGGTGAGAAAAAAAATTCCTGGTGAAAATAAATTACAAAAATTCTACTTTATCTAAAAATATGGATATATAAAATTTGAGAATAGAAATATATAGGTAATGTATAAGTGATCCTTAAACATTGAGAAATTATATTAGTTTAAGATAGTATTTTGAGATTGGAGAGAATTCACTAGAGATCCATTGTTGAAGCGTTTCAATTCCACTAGTTATTCCACTATACATATTTAAGCCACCATATTCCTCTATTTATATCCTAAAAATGATCTAGAAACGTTTTGGAATTATTTATGGCCATTAAACCTCATCATACTCTATTTAAGATAATCACGGTAAAACTAAATAAATAATTATGACTTGTAGATTCAGATCCACCAGATATTCAGATGATCCCACCATTTGGTCGGTGAAACTCTTGGAGCTCACTACTACTACTAAGATGTCATCATCTTATCAGTAGCTATCAACTATCTAGATTATGTAATTCTTACATAATGGGTATTATTTCCATATAGAATGGGATATCCAGTTCTATACAATGGTGATCTGGTGCTACCTGTAGTTCTGAGAACACTTTTTTGGCACTTTAACTTACATCCATACCTTCATTTGACCCTTTTATTTTACTTAAATTATATCATCACATCCCTTAAAACTTAAAAAAATATAAAAATTCCTCTAAAATAGGTTTAATATGATATTCAGTTTCATCAATATTCCTTCATTAGTTTCATTAAGATCTACATATTTAATTTTATTAATTTAATTTCTATCCAACCAAATGAAATTATTAGATACATAATTCAGTGTTTGTGATCATGAAAACATTATGAGATAAAGAGAGAAAGATGTAAAATATAGGTGACCACTTTGTGATCGTCATCAAGATTATTTGAATTAAATAAAATTCAAAATCTCATCGATGTAAGGTATATAAATATGTTCTTCATTTTAAACTAGTATGATTTTAATTATCAAGAAGAGAAGATCATGATATTAAGGGATTGTATTTTCTGTCATTGTGATTAATGAGTTTTGTTCAATCTATAGAAATTAAATATTGGTTTATGATTGTTAAAATTCAATTATATTCCTGAAATCATGTTTTAAAATAGATCAACAATATTTCATATTCCATGTCATATTTGAAGTAGTAAAACTCAATTGGCATTACTTGTGTGGTCAGCTTACTATTTTAAATATCATAAGATAAAATAAAATAATTTATAGGATATAATATACCATAATAAATTAAAAATAATATTTTATCTAATTTCAAAACATTAGAGAATACGATACAAGGAGGAATATCCTATGAAGTCATCGATCCCTATATGAAAAATAGAGCATCATATCACCTTGATGATATCGATGCAAATCATAAAATAAAACTCTATTGGATTATTCTCACATATATGTTTATCATAGCCTATTATTGATAGTGTACCAATTTTATTATTACATATTCTATAATAGGTGGTGATCATCATTTTTAGACATAAAATATGATTGATAACACTAAAAAAATTTAATAATGTGGGCCTCGCCTATTGCAGCTTATGATATAAGAATGTTCCTGAATACGATATATATATAAAAAATTTATTTTCATTATGTAAATACTCAAATTGTTTATATAATCTATAATAGTTTTATAAATTATAGAAAAATGTATTTTGGGATATTTATTTAATTCATATAGGTGTTTATAATTAAATAACTATACATTTTTTTAAAATTATTTAAATTATTATGAAATATTTAATAAAAAAATATCTATAAATATTAATTGTATATATTTGATTACCATTTTCAAACCATATTTCATGAATTATAATTTAGATATTAATGAATTATATTAAAATTAAATAGTTAATTTATAAAATGTTTATAAATTAAAAAAAAATAAAAAACAAACATGATTTTATATTAATGATTAACTATTCATAATTATTTAATTTCCATTGTTATAATTAAGATAATATTTTTAGAAATTATTTAAACCATATAAATATTAATTTTCATAAAGGATAAAATCAAGGTTTAAATAATAATATATATAATATACTTAGATTTTTTAAATTGTTTAAAAAATGGATTTGGAATTTAAATTGCTTATATTTTATTTAGTATATTATATTTATGTAAAATTCCTTAAAATAAGTAATACAAAGGAGTTCATATTATATTATATATATATAAAAAGTTTATATTTATTTTAATTATCGAAAACTCATAATTCCTATTAAATTATAAAGTGTTTATAATTATTTATTTACATGTTGATAAAAAAAATTCATCTCATTTTTAAATATATTAATTTCTCCACTATTTAATTATTTAATTTCTTATTATTTAGTTATATAATTGTTATATTATTAATTGCTATCGGATTTAGTTTGAAATTTTAAATTTCATCTATAAATTTTTATATATGAATATAAGGAGTTATATATAAAAATGACAATGGATTTAGTTTTCTTAAACCTTTATTATTGATTGACCATGTGCCATGTAAGGTGTTACAGATAAATATGGTTTTAACATATTTATTTTTTTTAAAGGAATTATATTTGAAAAATTAATCATTAGATGCATGAATTTATGTAAAGGGTATATATGAGATAAAATGGTGAGACTAAATCCACATTAAGATAATAAGTGATATATTTCTTATAAAGAAAACAATTATCAGGACACTAATCATCTAATTAGGTTGGACATGTAGTATATGGGTGCCTTCGGGTTATCTAGTTTTATGAAAAAGTGATGACTTTCCCAACTAGGATTAATATATCATTATTAGAATTTTTACCTTGTAACATTTAGCTTGTAGACCATAACAATATTGTGTTACCGAAGAAATAATGGTGTGTTTATCCATTTAATAAATTTTATAAAGTTTTATCCACTTAACTATCCAAGAATCCAATATTATATGATTGGTTTGATACCCTACCTAAATAGATAATTGATTGAAGAAATTACAAAGAAATCCAAATAATAGTGAAATATAGATCTTGTTCCACTAATGGGTTTGATTAGTTTAAAAATGGGTTATAATTTTAGTGGGAGAATATTTAATAAAATTCATTAATAAATGTTTTTAAATCATGAAACTCATATGATAAAATATTTTGTTTTATATAAATGATATCATAATCATCCAACTTATCTTCGAGATAAATAACTTAAATGAGAATCTTAATGTAAGAAATTTATTGAGATTGGAAACCTAATACAATTTCTTTATATTCTATGTGAAAAAACCCTTCCTGAGTAATCAACCATTGAATTAGTTCAATAAGAGAATATTGATGGATGTGTAAAGAATAAAATAATTCACTAAATGTATCATTAATTATAATAATTTTAAATGTTTTGAGAATACTCAAGTTCAAGAAAATTTTAATTAATATTCTCTAAATGTTCAGAATAGATGAACTGGGTGTGTGATTTCTATGTTCGGGTGTTGTGTAGACAATATAAGTAAAAGGTTAAAATAAAAGCATATGAATTAATTTGGAAATTAAAATAAGGATTTTAAAATAGATATTCAATTTCAATAAAACCACAATGGGATTTTAGGATGGATGGATATTGATTCCATATGATTGGATTGTCTGGTATGCCCAAAGAAGTTTTGGAAACATCATGGAAAGTCCATGCTAGGAACCGAAATTATTGAAATCATTTTTTGGTTTGGAAGGATATGTGATACCAATATATACTCTCTCTCTCTATATATATTATAATTATACTATATTTAAATATAATAGAAGTAATTAAATTATCTTGTAATTTAAATTCATATATAAATGGTTATTGAATCATAAATTTGATTGAAAATGAATATATCAATCTTATTTTAATATAAATAAATGTTGTGTATTTTTATTATATGATAAGACTAGTTATTTTTTTAACAAGGGGTTATTATGATCAATATGAGATGATGAATTTTATAGACATGGTTTATGATTCAATAGGTTCTATTATATTTTTTAAAATGGAGAAAAGGATATTTTTTTGGTCATGGTTAAAAGTGTTTATGCATAAATTTTAAAAAATACGAGGAATTGAGCTTACACCACCATCAATGGTGTTTTTTGAATAATAAAACATTATTTTCCAAAATTTATCCAAAAAAATAGAAAACAATATTTTATATGTAAATAATATAATTTTTGTTAAATATTTCAATGAAGTAAATAAGTGTTATTTTCTAAACACATGGGAGTTTTTGTTTCATAAAAAATTAATATAGAAATAATATAATATGTTAAAACATGGTGAGATTATGTTTAACATATTGATATGGTCAATGTTTATAATTAAAGTATTGTAATAGTTATTATTTAATGTGAATTTCAATTAATATGATAAATTGGTTTACGATGTGTCAGGAAAGGAAGAAATGTAAGAATTAATTATTGTCACCAAAAGTATTCAATGAAAAATGTTATTGGAAATGTTCCCAAGAATGATGATAATTATAAACATTGAAAGTGTTCTAGGTAAAAAATAGAAATCCCTAAAATCACAAAATAACATTTTACAGAGTTAAAGAGTTTTAAAGTTTTCTTTGAGTTAAAGATTATATATATGATTCCAAAATATCACCATTATTTAAAACAGATTACTTCAAATATGTTACTCCCTAAAATATTTCAGTTTAAGGGTTTTTTTAGTTGGTCATATAGAGATGGGCTAGGAATTACGTGGAGAAGGAATGAATTTAACAAAACCATAAAAGTGTATCAAACATATGGATGATTTGGTAGTCTAACAGATATAATTTAATGAAATAATAACTTATTTATGGTTTAAAAATTATTAAATGAGTTTAATAATATACATTCATCATGTTATACAATAGGTAATCTATAATTTATCATTTTTTTAGGTTGGCTATATATATTGATATATATTTCTTTAAGGTAAATGATAATTATCCTCTCAAAGTATGAATTTTATTTATCACGAATCGATGTTAGTCATGGAGTGATATAGGCTGTGATATAATGTTATAGTTATAATGAGTACGATTAATGTATTGGGATACAAAATATTTCCATGAGGCAAAAAATGAGTTTTATGTTATAGATGAACCATTAAGTATTTTCGACATATAGTGTTACACACTATTTATTAGTCTTACTAGTAGTGGATGGTTTATATTTGGGGTTCCCACTACCTGAGGTCAGTGAACTACTATAAAAGTGAACCTTAATACTTTGATACTTTTCCTATAAAATAATTGAGTATTATCTATTCAGGAGTGGTTGGGTACATTTTTTATCATAACCAAGATAATATGTTTCCTCTCGTAATATGAGTAGGACATCTAGTCCCTTGATTTTGATATTTTATTGAAGTATAAGTTCATACCGAGATATCACATATGTTTTGATTATAGATCAGGTGATGTGAATGTGATGTTCTCATTCATAAGGATGGATAATATGCGATTTATTCATAAAATTATCTAGTATATATCGAAATAATTGAGAATGATTGAGTTGGAAATTTGGTATTGACATACTCAATATCCCATGGACATTATATGTCTTAGACAAAGGGATTATTTGAGAATGCATTCCTACATATGATACAACTAGTGGACACATGTATAGAGATACATGTTTTTGTCGGAGATCACTCTGGATCCCTATGTAGCTTTAATGTCACTAATGTTTTTCTATAGGTGCATCTTTGATTTTATTTATGAATAATATTGTTTTTCAACCTTACAAATGATAGTGGGGTTACATTTTGGGGTTAACTAAATGTTTATTGAGTTTGATTAAAATATCCTCTCTAATTTTTTTTAGATTTTATCCAAAAATATGTTTTGATGGGTATTCAATAGATTTTTTATATGATGAAATACATGGTGAAATTTGATAATAGATTTATAAATGGGTCTTGATATTATCCAAAATAAGTTTTATATATGGTTTCACATGTTATTATATATGACACTATATAATATTAAATGGAACATTGACTATGAGGATATAGTGTAAGTAGTATATTGAAAGGGATATGGCCAAAACCCCCTGTATATTTGATATGAATGGGGCCATATTGTATTTCATGATATATTCAATTTGAATGGTACAAATTACTGGAATCCTTAGTACATTTAATTCATTGTATTAGGGGATATCATAAGGCCTATTATGAGATATCATGAAACTCCCTTGACATGGTAGAGTACCATTAATGGGTTAATGTTCAACACATCCTATATGTATCATTTAGAAGCGTTTCATCATAGGAATTTATATGAGGAGTATTTAATTCATGTGATGGATGTATGAGTAGGTTTTATCATTAACTTATACATTATAAACCATTTGAGTTAATGTTTTCAATTTGGAATATGGTTATATAGTGAGGAAAACACCATCAGAATGGTGTGATTTTTTTATACTCCCTCCCTCATATTATCTCTCCCTCTCCCGAATAAATCATCTCCAATTTCATTCAACACCAAGATACTAAAATCTCATGGAAGGAAATAGATTATCTCCTACTATATAGGTCATTACCTTTCAACCTATGGATACACAAAAAATTATAGATGTCTTTAGGACTCCTCTTTATGATCTTCATTATGCTCATGAGGATAAGGAAATTTTTAGGTCATCACTGTAGGTTATAAAATTATGTTCTCTATTTTACTGTATCGTGATATTAGTTATCAATCATTTAATATATTGATATTGTATTTTCTATTTTATTCCTCAATAATGAACAACTGTTTTTGAATATGTAGAAACCCATTAGGGAATTCTAAATCATAGGGCCCATGGAATATCTTCTATAAGGAAATCTAGTAATGGGTGACCTTAATAAGATTATGTACCAATATATAACATTTTATATGGGTTAAAATTATTTGGGATACCCTAATAGTATTATATTATCTAAATAATAATGTTTTTGAATATAAATGATGGATCAGAATAAAGAGTTATCTGCTCAACCATCCAAGAGTTATTTATGCTGATTGGTAAAATGTACTAACTAAATAACAATTTTGTGGGTGGAATTCCAAATTGGACTCATTTATTAGTGAATTATAAATATTGGACCAATAATTATTATGGTAAAAATTTAGAAGTGTTCATTATTTCTGAGGGATGACATTTATTAAAATTCATTTTTATGTGAATGTAAAAAAAGATACTCATATGATTCCATTGTAGTTATAATGCTTTCATCATCAAACATAATTTTTTGATCAGTCCTTGAGAAGGAAAAACTTAATGTGAAAAAATTATTTTATTGGTCTAAAAAATAGGAAATATTCTTCAGAATGTAAAATTCATTGTGCTAGAAAATAACTCCTTCATGAGTAACAATCTATTGATATTGTTCGACGTGTGAGTCTAAGTACATATGATAAGAATAATAGGATTAATTTATTGTTTAAAAGGAATATTATTAATTATTTCCCTACTAAATCCTGTCTCAAATAATATACTCAATTTTATTGAGTGTTTCTATGACATATAGAGATATGAGGTTTCCTTTAAGGATTGTTATATCCATTTAATTTATTATGTAATCATGGTTAGAAATGTTTTGTAAATATAAAAGAGTTTGATAGAAAATTTTACCTTTTACTAAAAGTGTTGGGGATAGATAATCATAACATAGGGTTATAAACTCTAATGTTTTTAGATAGTACTATTCGATAAATGTTCATGATATAAAGATAATATAGAACCTGTCCAATAGATCGACTCTGTTGTTGAAGCCTAAATGTAATTTTAGGGATGAAGGATATTGTTTCCAATATATGTAAATATGTAGGATAATTTATTGGGTTTAGGAAACTCAATCATTGTTAATGTTAAGTATATGTGTCATGTAAATAATTATTTTATTTTGAGGGGAATATGATACCAAATGTATATTTTTCAGAAATTATAAATATAAATAAGTTCATAATCAAGGAAAATTGATAGATCTTTTAGTTATTTTTTCAAATGATGAAACAAAGGGTTGATGAATCCTAATTTTTAATATAAATAAATATTACAAGATCAAATTGATCTGAATAAAGGATGTGTACAATTTTCTCAATTTTCATATATGATAGGAAAGTTATTGGTTAACATAGATTCGTTATAAATAATAAAATATGATGGGTTTTTAAACGTGGGTTGTGATTCATCAAATTTCATTACTTTTTTTGAGAAGAAAAGCGTGATAAAAAGATTTTTATTATGGATAAAAGTGTTTATCCATGAATTTTGGTAAAATGTTACGAATACGATTCTACCCCCTAAGAGTGACATATTTTAGTGAATAAATTATTATTTTCAAAACATTTTTTTAAACACATAGAATTCCATATATGATATATATATATATAATATTTTATTTTTAAAATATTCACACTAAAGAAAATAAGAGTCATTTTTAAATATAAAGTAGACTGCAATTCTTAACATTATACTTTAAAGAGAATATAGTTTTTAAGAGGAAAACGTAAGTATTTTTTGGACGTATAGAAGTTTAAAGTGAGGAAATAAAATAATATTACATTCATTATTTAATGTGAATATCACTTAATATCTTAAAATATTTTTAGTTATGATGATAAAGATAATTTTAATGTGTTATAATTTGTTTTTGTAATGAGGTTAATTTCATTTTATATCAAAAATGATTTTAATATGTGTCGGTAAGGATATAATGTAAAGAGTTAACTTTTTTTTAAAAAAAAATCAATTAATAGGTTTGATAGAAAGGATATAATAATTTTTATGATGAACATAGAAAGAGATATAATTATGAAATATAAGTTATTAATACCATAATAGTGGTTGCCATGTAGTTATGTTTTTTAAATACACTATTAAATGAGTTAATCATTAAGAATATAAATCATAAGTCTCACCATTTCTTAAAATATATTTCTTTATATATGTTATTAACTACAGTATTTGAATGGTATATTTTTAATAGGTGTTCAAATAGAGATGTGGAGAGAATTACAAAAAGATTTATTGAGTTTAACAAAATCAAAAATTTCTACAAACATAATGTTGATTTAGTAGTCTATCATATGTGATATGATGAAACATGAAATTTTTTATAGTTTTTTTAATATTTATAAAAGTGATTAATAATATAAAATTTATCATTTTATAAAAATGGATTATTTTATTTGATTTTCCTTTATATTACCTGCATATATCACAAACAATGAAGTTATAATTAACCTCTAAATGTATAACTTCAAGTTATAACTAATTCATGTTCTTTTTAAGGTATTATATATTTGGATGAAATGTTATGGTTAGTGTTAATAGGATATTTAATAGAGATATGGAATTTTATCTTGAGGAATGAAACCTGTTTTGTGTGCAAGATGGTCCTCCAGGTATACCACATGGAGTGCCATAAAATATGTCTTTGGTATACTAGGAATGGATGTTTGATTTTTTATTTTCATCACAACTATGTTTGGAATGATACTTATCCTGATAGATATAATATAATAATATATTTATTATAAAATCCTTGAGGATTAGATAGTTCGGGATGGTTGGGTATATTTATGATCATATCATTTTTTGGATCTTTACAAAGATGATATTTTTTCTATCATATATTGATTATAAAATATAAGATCTTCATTGATATAAAATGGAAAGTGTAAAACCATACACTGACAATAAATATGATGTTATTATTTATTTTATTGTAGGGAATGTATTGTGATCATCAATTTAAGATGAATGACATGTGATATATTCATTTAACTCTTTAGTCTATACTTGAAGAGTTAAGAACATATGATTAGTTATATGAGTTTGACATACTCTATATCTTGTGGTTACTAGATATATTGTAAAGAGGGATAATATGATATTTTTTAATTTTATATGTTTTAGTTGGTGGATATATGTATAGAGACAAATGTGTTTGATGGATATTATTGTAGATCCCTTTGGAGCTAGGGTTGTATTGTATCTTTTCTAGATGCTTCTATTTGATTAAATTTATATATATGAGATTTCATAGTTTTTTTAAACATCACAAAGGTTAGGGTACCTTTCGTGAAACCCCTCCACCACAATATTTGTTTCTTTTGGATTCATCTAATATAAACTTTTTTAGTTGGGATCTATGCCCACTTCCCTCTGAAAATGCCTCGGGGGGGGGGGGGGTGAAACTCATAGGACTTATATTCAATTACTAATACTCCCCTAAATACATTTTCTATCTTAGGGTGTAGCTACCATGATATAGGTTTATATCCCATGTAGTAACACAAGGATTCCCAACCAATCCTCACTATACACACCATAATTCCCAATAGATAATCATTGGGGCTATTAAGCCCATATTCAAAATCATATTTGGTCTGTATTGAATTTAAATGGGGATAAAAGATACCCCTATGTGAATGAACTAGGTACCTTAATCTTACCTTGGATATTATACCACTGTAGGGTCCCTTTTGGGAACACCCACCAACTACAATATTTTCCACTTTTGGATTTCTCCTGCATGGCTTGGATTTCAGTAGGGTTCACTACCCACTACACTGAGAAAAGTTGCTATATCAGGGGGATTGTATCATAAATCTTATATTAAATGCCTAAAACTACCCCATTATTGATATGGGGCATGAGGTTTAGATACTATAACACATCCTCATAGCCCACACTACTACACATGGATTCACAGTGATTAATGTCATAAACTAGTTCTGGTTGCATTCAAAATCGACACCCGACCTTGTACATGGAAATACCCTAAGGGATTTTCCTATACACATGGGATGTAATAAGTGCATCGGTATCATGAAAAAGTGTTTGGAAATAATTTACTAGAGTTTAAAAACTTAAAACAACCAACAAGGATGAATAAAACAAATCTAAAAATTTACAGCAAACAAGTCTTAACAAATATTTAGAATTTAAATATATAGGATTATAAAAGGCCCAAAGACTACTACAAGGGAAGAAACCCAAAAAATGATAGCATAATAACCCCCTCATGACAAGGGGAAATTCCCTCAATCCATATCCATGACACCACATCATGAAGGACCACTAGAAACCCAAACTATCGGTTCTAAGATCTTTACCCAATCCTATAACAAACATTACCAAATCGACTTACACTCAAAGGTGTATGTAGGTTGAGAGCCTTAGAATACTAGGATGCCACACAAAATGATTCCATGTGAAAAAAATTATAAGATAATTTTTTTTGAAAGTTTTCATAAACTAGAAAATCTAGAAACAATTTTCTAAAGGATGAAACATTAAATGAAAATAGTTTTAAAGGGGGATATTTTAAGGAATGAAAATTTTTAAATAAAAGGCACAAGCTACTATATTTTCCAGACAAACACACCATATACTGACAATGATTATCATATAATTAATGACCACTAGTCACAGGAACGCCCTTAGGAAATAGCTAGATGTGGGCCCCAAGTTCCTCATATCATGGTGAAAATTAACCATAATTAATATCCATTATTGTGAACGTGCCACAAGTAGGGAACATACAGATAAACTAGTGGTCCCCAACATCATCATAATAGTTTAGTCAGTGTTTTCATCATCAAACTTTATACGTGAAATCGGGATGAAACCACTTCAGATCACTAGAATACTATTACACGTCCACCCACCTAGATACCCTGGTTTCCATATTTGTTCTCAATCAGGTTCTATATTTCATAAAATTCCATTTTCACATAAAAATTATATTTCCAAAACACACACAACACCAAATGTCCCGAACCAAATCCGGTCGCTGTCAAAACCGGCGCAAAACCCAACCCGTGAAAAGGCCCGAAGGGTGTTAACTATCCCCAAAGGATATAAAAAGTTCCTGGGTATCATATATTTTGGTTTTGGAATGATTTACGTGAATATGGATACATAAAAAATAAAAAACAATCGATAAACCGAATCTGAAAAATTCATACCAAACAAGATTTAGAAAAAATCTAAAACTGAATACATATGTTTAAACATATAAAAAGTTGTCCAAAGACAAATAAAAACAACAAAAAAATATCCCAAAGGACTCCAAATGACAAGGGGTCATCACCCATAACCCGCCTCCACAACTCCACATCATGGATGGGAACTAACACCCCGAAACGACATCACCCAAAGCCTTTCCTTTACTTGTGTCAAACATGAACAAGTATACTTACTCCCAAGGGGTGTAAGTTGGGGTGTGATCGTAATACAAAGATCATTCCACCAATATATTCCATAGGTTAATCAATACAAGATAAAAACCATGCCATTTTTGATACATAAGAAGTGGTGGAAATGATTTCTAAATAATGAAACTTTCAAATGTAAACAGTTTTTCAAGTGATTTTTTCCATGAATGAACACATTTAAGTAAAACATGTAAGATAATATATTTTACAGAAAAAACACAATATTACAAAGATAAATACACAAGAGTCAATGAGAGCCAATCTCGGGAACACCCCTAGGTACTAGGTAGTCTCAAGCCCCATGTACCTCATACCTCGGTGTAAAGTAACCATAAAAAAATCTGTTCTCATGCACGATCCACTAGTAGTGAACATACCCATAAACTATTGGTATCCAATCATCATCAATATATATTTTCTCGTGTTGTCATTATACATTTTTTCCCTATGAAACAGGGACAAAACCCACCCGAATCACTAGCATACTAGTACATATCTTCCCTCCTAGGTACCTGGGTTCCCCCCTTTGTGCTCAAACAATTATCGCACGATAAAAAAAGCCATTATCACTTAAAAACATCAGTTCAGTTCATAATAAACTCAAATCAGTAAATACACATGTTTTTCACCACTTACAACACTCAATAAAACCTTTAGAATTTCAAGAAAACAACTTCACAAAATTTAGCAATGCTTTACACACAAAATCCCATTAAAAATAACACATTGTAGACCATAGGCACACCCATATTCACCAAAATATAATTTTAAGCACCCAAAACACATTTATAAAACCATTACATGAGTTATAAAAAAACCCCATTTTTCATAACATAAGATTGACATGTAAAACATCTAATTTAACACCAAATTGTTACCAAAAAATCATTTTCTCAACAAACGCAACCAAAAACCGATTTCACAACATGGATAATATATGATATGTTTGATAAAAATATAAATTAAGTAAATCTAACCCATATATCATTTATTAACAATGGAATCACCTACCATAATAATGAATACCCTTGAATCTTTGTGTGAAAATCCTACCGCACCACTACTGCACCACTAGGGACTTAGATCAAGCCTAAAACCAAAATAACAGACCAAGAAACTAAAAATAAAACCCTATGTTCGAAGCCCTAAATTTTGTACATTAGTAACTTCAAGAATAAATTAATGAAACCATAATCAAATTGAATGAAACTTAAAGAAAATTGAAAGAAGAATTAAGGAGACCCACTTATTTGAGGTATCTTGAAGAAATCACCCCAAATACCCCAAAATCTAAATTTTCAAACTGAAAAAATGAAATTGAGGTTAGAGTTACGTATATAAGGTCAATTGATAAATGAAATGGGGGAAAAGAGTAAAAATTTAAGGAGTTATGAAGGAAATAATTTATCTGTTTAAATATGCGCGAATTAAGAAAGCTTGAGAATTTTTTACCTAATATATGAAAAATGGTATCCAAAGAGGGAGACACGGATATAGGGGCATGACTAGGGCCATTTTATTTGAGTGGGAGGTGTAATCACCAAAAAATAATAAAAATTGAATAAGATATTAACTAAATATTTTTCTTAATACTGGAAATGGGCTTCCAGGATGGGCCAATTCCTTACAAAAAAACCAAATCCACCATTATTATGAATTTATAAAGGGTCCAAATTGATATGGTTGTGTTAATAGGTCAGGGGAGGACATGTTAAAAGTGTAATTAGTGAGAAATGTTTAAAAATTAAAGAGTTATAAAAGAAAAAAAATATTTTTAAATATGTAAATGGGCTCACGGTTTGGCCTAAATTTTAAAAACCCACCATTTCCACCAAAATGCATGGTAAAACCCCAAAAAAAAGTAAGAAATGAAATAAAATGAAAAATACCTTTAAAAAACTCATTTATGTGACAATTCCCCCCACCATGAAAACTCTTCGTCCTAAAAAGTCAACCAGAAGATTGATCGGAAAACAGGAATTGGTACTCTTCCTCGACCCTTGAATTCTATTACCATGTCTCATGTGTATCATTCCCATGATAAAAAAAGAACCCAAACCAGTGTAATAGACTTCCATCGAAGATCCTTTCTTGGATTTCCACTATTCTCACCGGTTGCTCAACAACAGATAAATTAGGCTCTACATCGAACTCCTCCCAATTTAGTACATGGGATGGATCCAGGGTGTATTTCTTCAAATGGGAGACATGGAAGACATCATGGATGGATTTCAACTGAGAAGGTAAGGCCAAGATATATGCCACCATTATAATATGACCGATGATCTTAAAAGGTCCGACATACCACAGTGTCAGCTTCCCTTTCTTTCCCAATCGACGATGGCCCAGACGAGGGGCCACTTTAAAGAATACCCTAGAACCCATAGAAATTTATATGTCTCTACACCTTTGGTCAAAATATTATTTATGGTGACATTGATCTATTAATAAGAACTTCCTGATCAACTTGAACTTCTCAGACATCTCCTGCACCAAACTCGGCCCCCGCAATGAGGTCTCACCTACATAAACCCAACACATGTGGGATCGACAAGGCTGTCCATAGAGCACATCAAAAGGTTCCATTCAAATCAAATATTTGTAACTGTTGTTATTTTAAAAATCAACCAATCCCAAATGGCAATCCCAGGAACCTCCAATGTCAAAAAAACATTCACATAGCATGTCCCACAAGATCGGATTCGCCTGCTCTTTATGACCATACTTTTGAAGATGGTATGTTGTGATCATCTTAATCTGATACCCCAAGGCAATATAAAGGCCTTCCAAAAACCGATAATTGAAACAAGAATATCTATTTGAGACAACTACTGATGGCATTCCATAGAGCCTTACCATCTCCAGGAGATACAAATGGAACAATCGTCCACTTTAGCTGTATCTTTGATCGGAATGAAGTGAGATGATTTGGTCAGATGATCAATCACCACCCAAATGGAATTATTACCCCGAGGAGTATGGGGAAAGAAAACAATGAAGTCCATTGAAACATCATCCCAATTACATGTAGGAATAGGTAATGGATGGATCAAACGAGAGGGCCTTTGATGCCCTTATTTCACATGCTGTTATGTGTAGCATCTCGACACGAAGTCTGTGATGTCTCGTCTCATTCCAGGCCACCAGAACTACCGACGAACATTATAAAACATCTTAGTGGCACCCAGATAGAAAAACCACTAATAATGGTGCCTATCCCTCTTCAACACCTTCCACAGAGATAACGACACTATTGAACAGCCCTTGAAGCACATGATGCCCTCGGGAGACAATGTCCAATCAGAAGACATCTCCCCACCATGAAGAAACTGCCTCAACCATTGACAAAGCTCATCTTTAGGCTGTTTCCGCTGAATCAAGTCCATGATATAAGGATTATACTAAATTCTCTCCAAGAATGCATGCACAATGTGCTCCTTCATCTCTAAATTCATTTATAAAAGAACCTTATCAAATTCCACTCATCACTGGACTTCCTCAAAGCCTTCATTGGAAATCTTCTGCTCAAGGGGTCGGTCCGCACGTTGCGTTTGCCTGGGGTATAGACAATGTCAATGGTGAAACCCTATAAGTACTCGATCAAACAACGCTACCTCAAATTGAGGTCCTTATATGAGAAGATATAGGCTAAAATTTTGTGATCAGAGTACACCACAAACTTCTCCCCAAGTGGTAGTGTTGCCAATTCTTCAAAGCATGCATCACAACTACTAACTGCAAGTCATGGGTCAGGTAATTATTATCATGTGGTCAGAGTTGTTGAGAGCCATACACCACCATGAGATCATACTACATAATCACACACCCAATACCCATACTTAAAGCGTCACAATACACCACATACCCCTTTACAACGTCTGGAAAAATTAGAATGGGGGTGGTAGTCAACCTCCTTTTGAGCTTGAAGGATTTCTAACATTCTAGACCCCATAAAAACTTTACCCCTTTAAGGTTGAGTGTGGTCATTGGTGAAAAAATGCAACACCCCAAGCTTCCGTGGTACGTTTTCCTTTGAATAATGTAATATCTTGCGTTGTACACAACTTAGGGTTTTAACACACCATGATCAATCGAACTAGCCGTTATGAATAGTAATACCCACTTTTTGAAATTTTATAAATTTTATTTTTCAATATGGACTTTATTTTTGAATTCGGAATATCAAAATTATCTTAGGGTGCATTTTTGTTATTTTTTTGAAAACATTCAATTTTTGATGAATAGTGAAAAACAATGCGTTATGATTTAAAACTGACTTTTTATTTAAGTAATTAGTTATTTTATTTTATTTTAGGTCAAAATAGATACATAATACCTATATATGTTCAATGTAATTAATTGTAGTCATTTTATAATAAGTTTAGATATATGAAATTTTATTGAACTTTTTACCGTCTTTTACCGACCTTCTAGGAGCATTTAAAATTTTTCATAAAATGTAATTTTACCACTTTTGTGAGTTGAATTTAAAAAATCTTAGAGACATGGTTGACACCAGTAAGTAAAATTTTGTTCAATAAGATGAAAATAGTTTTTTGGGAATAGTAACTTTTGACTTTTATTTACCATAGTTAAAAGTAAATTGGGTAATTAAGGGTAATTTTTTTTATAATTATCCTAACACATGTCCTAATTCTATTGGATAAGTTTAATTTGACCAAAAAAACTTTAGGAATAAAATATAACCCCTTTGGTCCACTTGGATTAGATTAGGACATTTGTTATTATTTTATTTAAAGAAGAGTTAAAAGTGTTAAATTCAATGTTTAATAACTAAACCATTTTTAATATAGGGATTATACATAAGATAAATTTGACTATAAATATTCATTAAAAATATAAAAATATTTCATACCTAATTTTATTATATTTATAATTTTTATAAATTAAATAATTATATTTATTTATAACACAATGATGATGCAATAATTACCTTATTAATAAAAGATTAAAATAATTGATATTATAAATAACCTAATAAATATAAATTGAGTCTTATTATGAATTAAACTAATTTTTTAGGTTAATATGACATGTTTTGGTTGATTATATAAATTTTACTCTAAGTGATAATGTTTTTATAGCTTTCAAAGAAATAAAACACAAAATAGTGTCAAAATTGGCATAATTGAGTTTAAAACAAATACAATATTATTAATTGATATAATATTCCGAATAATATAAGGTTTGTCCAAAGGGATAAGATAAGGTTATACATATTAATAATGAACCACTTGGAGTTATATTGGCTTATTATAGTAAGTTTATTAACCATATAATATAAAAAATACAAAGAGACATGGTAAATGTGAAACTATCTAACTTAGAGTTAAATCTAAAAGATAAGGTTACCATGGTCACCTAAACCTATCTAAAACCTATTTTTTGGGAGGTTTTAGACCCATACCCACCTTATCCTCTAAATAAACCATTTTAGGGCCATTAGAAACTGAAAATAATTTTATTATACAACAATATTTCAATCTTTTCGAAAAGTGACCCTCACCTCTTTTTTAAAAGGGTACTTCCCCTTCTCTTAATTTACAACCTACCAAGCCATTTGGCTCAGATAAACCCTACCCAAACACCTTTCCAAATTCCATAAAATCAACCTAATGCCTTAATTTGATCAAAAATCCAACCTATGGAGACCTTTTGATCAACTCAAAAGGAAACACCCGAAGAAGAGGTAATAATTTCACCACCCTCTTCCAAGTTCTTTTCTTCTTCCACTTCCTCTTTCATTGTTGTTTCCATAAAAAAATAATAACTCCAGTACCTTATACATACAGTTATGTTATTATAAATATGATACAACCTTATTCGTTATTCTATCCATCCTATAAATGAAAAAGTCACCATACGTGCGTACGTACGGCAAACCGTCTCCACGCCGTGGTGTAGTTTGTTATTCAAACACTTCATTATTTGTATGGGTATAATAATGAGTATAAATAATGTAAATAATAAATATAACATGTTAATGATTCTGTATATATGATATACCATCCAATTAAATACGATTTCACCATCAATATAATGATATTATCGCTCGTGTGTACGTACGGATTACCTTCTCCATGAACGCGATGAGATTTATTCCACATCATAATCATTCAAGAATAATTTTCATTTTATGATTAAAAATAAGGTTTATGAACATAATATAATTATATATATGAATCAAATACATCCTATCAATAACAAACATGGCCTATATAACCAAGCATATATGATATTATATTTATGTATATAGTTCTTATATAATTTAATAACAATGTTTTAACTATTATAAAGAAGGTTAAAATACCATTAACTAAGGAAACATACAAGGTACATGTTAATTATAAAATCTCTTTACTTATATGGGGTTGTTAATACGTAAGTATCTAATGGGGCCTCTTTATCATCCACATCCCTGTTTTCTTAAAAATGTATTTCCAAGCATTTTTACAATTTACTAGACTATGGGTTAAAGTCATTTATACCCTTATTTGACCTTATATGTTTTTAAAGGAATCTTTCTGTCGTTTTCCAAACAAGTTACTTTATGATATTTTTGACAATGTTTAGGTAAGAATGTCTTTTTTTAACTTATACGATGGATGAAACTATTTTCTGCCATTATGAAATCGTCGAAGCTTCCCTTACAATATTATAACAAAATTTTCAAAATAAATGTTTTCTTTTATAATTATGTGACTTTTAAATGATTTAAAAAAAATAAAGAGACATTTCTCTCAAATAGTATTGATTTCATCTATGTCAACATCCTTTGATGGATTTTACAGTTGTTTGAAATTGATTCATTATGATACAAATCTTCCATATTATACTGAAGGTTTGGTGATATTTTTGACTATGGATGTGTTATTTTTATACAATTCATGGTTTATGGATAAATTATTGACATTTCGTATGATAGTTTTAATTCAAATGTTTATGTTATGTTTAAACCTTTTCATATGAGGAATTTATTGGACTTAGTAAGTGATGGGTGAAGCCCGCTATAGCTCCTCGATGTATCGGTAGGTCTCATGATAAAAAAATAGTGTCTTGGAAAAAGGCCTTGAAAAAATCTTATTTGTAGTCTTGTCACAAGGCCTTGACTATGTGGTTATGAAGTCTAGCATTATGCATTCCATCATTATGAAATTGGCTATTGATATTACATGTGATTATTCGACTAGTAGAATATCAATGAGAATAAGTAAATGGCATTATTTTATTTATCTTTTCCATATTATGATGAAGTTTATGTTTACATGGCTTGTGTTTTAGTCTTATAAATTGCCTTAAATGTTTATACTAACTTATTAACATTTTCTCTATATTTTTATCCTTACTGAGCATCTAAGCTCACCCCTTTCTATGTTTTATTTTCCCTAGGATGCGAAGAAGTATATTATTACTGACCTTAAGGGATAGGTTAAGGGAAATAAGTGTGTTCAAATGGGACAATTTTGTTGTTTTTTTCATTTTATAATGTAATGTAACACTTATTATTGTGTAAAGTACTTACAAGGATACTAAACTGATCAGTATTTCAGGATTTTGATTCCTTGTGATCATGAAAATGTTATGTAATAATGCACCGACTCTGGGTAACTAGGGTCAGGGCATTACATTTGGTATAAGAGGAAGTTTAGTGCAATCCTTGGAAGCTATATTTTGAAAAACTCTGATTAGAGAACATTACCCTAAGATATACTTTGAGGATTAGAATAGAATAACTTTATAGAATTTTGGTAATGTTGAGATTTCTTTTTCCAAGAAATAAATCTCTTTATGGATACAAGAAGGTAGAGGTGTATCTGGAACAAATGTACCTAGGAGTGAAAACTCCGACAAGGAGTTTTGGGTTTGACCTGGGGTATCCTAGTAAATGAAAATAGGCCTTGCTGCACTCTTGGATACGACACTCTCGAGGGATATGCTTAGAATAATTCACATTTTCATTGCAAACAATTATGAAGGATTTATGAGTATATACCTCCTCAAAGAAAACATTTTTATGATTATGGATTATATCCATAAAATACTCAATTTATGTTAAGTGTTTTACAACTTTGGAATTATGTATTCCGATTCATAAACTAATATTATGTATGCCATTTTTTATAAATGGCGCCTAGTGGAAGGAATGGGAACCGTATCAATGCATATAATCCATGTAGGTATTTCCTTCCTACTTAAGATAATTATAGTGGAGATGGTGATGCAACTGGTGCTGATCAACTTATCACCATACTGGGACAAGTCACTCAGGTTTTGAATAATAACCTTACCTGTATGGAGCACCCTGATCTACAATGAGAAGGATCAATTTTAGACCACTATATGAAGAAAAAATCACCAATATTCAATGGGAGTACAAATCCATTGGTATCTTATAAATGGATAAGTTCCTTAGAGAAAATATTTCATGCTTTGGGGAGTAGTGTAAGGGAAAAAGTTTTCATGATATTTTATCGCCTCACAGGAGATTATATCAATGGTGGTCATTAATCAAAAACAAAAAGGAAGATAAATAAGTATCAAACATGGAATTGATGAAGTTTAAAGATATTTTATTATAAAAATACTTTCCCCGTGACCATTAATCTAATATAGAAAGACAATTTCTGAGTCTATGGAAAAAGGAGAATGAGAATTTCGCAAAGTGTTAGGATAACTTTACAAGGTTAGAAAGGCATGCAACAAATTATATACGTAACCCAAGGAATAATATTGATCGATTCTTTGATGGGTTAAAAACATTTCTCCATTGAATACTAGTCTCACAATCCTTTTCATCATACGAAGATATTGTCTCATGTGCTATCAAGACAGAAAAGAAATTCTCTAAGTCTAACGACTTTAAAGAAAAGCATGAGAAGAAGAGTTCTGATGAAAAATCTGGAAATGGAAATAATGGGAAGAATGGAAAAGTTGAATATGCATTCTGCTGTAAATCTGGGAAAAAACACCCCAGTACTTGCCTGAAGGGAATGGGAGTCAGTTACAAGTGTGTTGAAAAAGGTCACCAAGCATGTGATTGCAAGGGAAAAAAGAGGTTGTCAATGTTGAATGCTACAATTATAGATAAAAGGTGAATTATGAAAATTAATGTCCTAAGTTCCAAGAGAACTTACCTCAGAAAACATCAAGGGAGAAAGGCCAAGCTTATGAGATCACTAATGCTGAGGTTGAAGCTCCAAAATATGCAGTGGCAGGTGATTTAATGGTTTTCTCAAGTTTATCCAATGATTTATTTTATTCTGGATCATTACATTGTTTAATATCTTCATAGTTTGCTAAGAAAATTAGATATTTTCAATTAGACATAATATGGTAATTGTTAGTCAAAAATCCTAATGGAATTATCATCGCAACAAGGTTTTGTGAACCAGTTCCCATTAGGGCATATAAATTTTCTTAATCTGATGATCTCATCATCGTACTCATGATTTAATTTGATATAATTCTCGGAATAAATAGGATTTCAGACCATGATGTGAAAATTTATTTTAAGAGGAAGGAGGTAACAATTCTCAATGATGATAAGGGGTACCTTATCTTTAGAGTAGAAATGTCACCACATGATTCTTATCTAGATCCACCCCCTATAGCTATACTAAATTCAATTATTGGTGCGAAAGAGGATGAAAAAATTATGGGTGAGGAAAGGAATGTTAAAATTGAGGATGTACCTACTGTGCAAGAATATGTTGATGTGATTCCATAGGATTTACATGGGTATCCTCCAAAATAAGAAAGTGAGTTTTCTATTGATTTAATTTCTGGTTCAAGGCTCATATCAAAGACCACTTATAGAATGACCACTGTAGAATTAGTGGAAGTATAGAAACAACTAGCGAAATTTAGTAATAAGAGATTTATTCTCCCTAGTGTTTCTCCAATGGGATCCCCTATTCTTTTTGTTAATAAGGAAGATGGATCTATGTAGTTGTCCATTGACAACATAGAGATCAATACTATAAAAACAAAGAACATGTTTCCCCTACCTCACATTGATGGTTTATTTGATAAAATTCATTGAGCTCAATATTTTTAAAAGATTGAACTTCGATCTGGATATCATTAGTTGTGTGTGAAGAAGGAAGAAATTCCGAAGACAACATTTCGAACCAGTTATGGGCATTACAAGTTTACAGTAATTCCTTTTGGACTGACTAATTCACCCTCTTTCTTCATTGATATAATGAATAGAGTTTTCAATGAATATCTTGATGACTTTGTAGTGGTATTTATTGATTATATATTGGTATACTCCAAAATCTATGAAGGTAATGAAAATAAATTGTGCATTATTTAAAGACTCTTAAAAGAAATGAATTATATAGGAAGTTTAGCAAGTGTGAATTATGGATTTAGGAGATTTCTTTTCTTGTCCATATTGTCTCTAAGGATGGAATCTCTGTTGATCCTTCTAAGACAAGAGTAATACAAGAATGGCTATCACTGATGAGTATAAATGAGGTACACAGTTTTATTGGTTTAGCAGGTTATTATCAGTGCTTCGTCTGGAATTTTGCCCGATTGGAAAACCCATTAACCAAGATAACACGTAAATGTGTTAAATTTGTTTGAAAAAAGAGTGTGAATAATGTTTCAATGAACTGAAGAGATGATTAATCAATTATTCTATATTGACTCTACCATCAGGGAATGATGGGATTGTTATTTATATCAATTCATCAAATAAAGGACTTGGTTGTGTCCTTATACATAATGATGGAGTTATTGACTATGCATCAAAACCAATAAAAATTCCTGAAAAAATATATCCCAATCATGATATTGAGTTAGCAGCTATAATCTTTTCTTTGAAGATATGGAGACATTATCACTATGGTGAAAAATGTGAGATATATACTGATCACAAGAGTTTGAAGTATATTTTCTCACAGAAAGAACTCAACATGACGCAATGACTATGGCATTAACTACTCAATGATTATGATTTCACTATACACTACCACCCAGGGAAGGAAAATAAGTTGGCAGATGCTTTGAGTAGAAAGGATCATGGAGTTTTGAACAAGATGAGAGACGAAAGGGATCCTATGTTCATGGATCTAGTAAATATGGATATGGTAATAACCATGTAAGTTGAAACATCAATAATTTTTCAAATGGTTTCCAAACTATCTTTACTATAAAGGATAAAGTGTTGTTAGACTGATGATGAGGAGTTTCAAAAGAAGATTAAAGTTGTGAATGATGGGAGATTGAGTGAATTCATATATGAAGTTGGAATTTTGAAATTTGGGAAGAGACTTTGAGTTAATAACATAAATAATCTAAAAAGGGAATTGTTAGATGATGCTCATATATGAAATTTCTCTATACACCCTGGGAGCACCAAGATTTATAGAGATTTGAAGGAACATTTTTGGTGGGACAACATGAAGAGCGAGATTGCTAATTTTGTTTTAGGATGTATGGTTTTTCAACAAGTGAAAACTGGAATGAAATAGCCTGGAGGAGTCATGCAACTTGTTCCCATACCTAAGTGGAAATGGGATAATATTTCAATGGACTTTGTCATGGGGATACCAAATAATACTAGAAGGAATGATGTAATATGGGACATTTTTGATCATCTTACCAAGTCAGCACATTTTCTTGATATAAGAGAAGATTTTCCACTTGAACGTTTGGAAAGAATATATTTTAATGAAGTTGTAAGACTCTATGGTGTACCCATATCGATTGTTTATGATCACGATCCCTGATTTAAATCAAGATTATAGAAAAGTATTCAGAAGGCCTTCGATACTAAACTTTATTTGAGCACTGTCTACCACCCTCAAACAGATGGACAATCAGAACAGAATATTCACTGCAACCATTTTTTTTCATTTTCTTGAGGCCGGTTTAAGGGTTTCTCGTACCCAAACAATGCACATGAAACAACCGCATTACACTTTCAAAATTTAAACACACCTTCAAAATTCAAACACATTACCAGCCACGCCTCGAGCCGCGATCCACCCATCACGTCTCACCTACGCTGCGTCGAACATCACATGCATCGAACCACCACTAATTCACACAAAAAACCAATAATGCCTCCACCGTCTTCAAAATAACAACCGCGAGTAGCCAATCCAAAATAAACCATGAACCCAAATGACAGAGAGCAGAAAAACCATAGCAGATCCAGATCGAAAACCCGGATCATGCACCAAAACCTTCACCAGTCACCAAAAACAAGGCTGGAGCCGCACCTCCAACCAAACCCCAACTGGCCGCAGACTCCCGATGAACAGATGTCTCACCGGAGACCGAACCACGCACAGGAAGTGGGAAGGTTGATCATAGAACCACCAACGATGATGACGATGCAAAAAAATCTCACGAATTTCGAACATCAAAGCATTAAACAAAAAACCCCTTACCACAAGGACCATCATAGAAGAACCTACGAGGGAAGAAGAAGAAGACCCACCACCAGCTTGGAAAATCCCTTCGCCACCTTCGAAACTTCAAACGGAGACCATATTCACCCCACACCCCCACCCCCAGCTGATTCAGACACGTAGTGCAACCCTCACCGCCACAATGGAAAATCGAACTCACCGCGCCATAGAGTGAAGCATCAGGCTAGAAAACAGAGAGATTCACTGAGAGGAATGAGCCCACGGAGTCGAAGATGCCACCATAGGAGAGACACCACACACCATGAGCCACCGGACTGAGGAAACGAAGATGATATTCCAGCCGAAGCGCCACGGGGAGGAAGGCGGTGGCAGGGAGGTAACCCTAGCTTAGCGCCCCTTACGGTCACATCCCTCAGAACAGACTATTTAAACCTTAGAATACATGTTGAGATCTTGATCACTTGAATTTCTAGGTATGTGGTATCAGTATTTACCTTTGTTAGAAATTTTCTATAACAATAGATTCCATTCAAGTATTCAGATGGCACCATATGAAGTGTTATATAAAAAGAGATGTCGCACACCAACTTGTTGGAATGATGTTGGTGAATGAAAACTCGTAGGCCCATAACATGTTGAGGAAACAATAGAAAAGGTAAAGATTATCCAAACCCATATCAAAGAAGCTCAAAGTATGAAAAAGATCTATGTCTTTAATCGGATGAAGGATTTGGAATTTCAAGTAGAAGATCATGTTTTATTGAAGGTATCTTAATGGAAGGGTGTTATGCGATTTAGTAAGAACAGTAAATTGAGTCCTAGGTACATCAAACCTTTAAAAATTCTAGAATAGATTGGAGTTGTGGATTATCATTTGGCAATGCCTCCAATTTTGTCCAAAGTTCATGATGTGTTCCACATATCACTGTTGAGAAAATACATGCTTGACCCTAAGCATATACTCACCTATGAGGAAATTGAACTGGAACCTGATCTGTCTTATTGTGAAGATCCTATCAAGATTCTTGATACCAAAGAACAAGTGCTGAAAAACTAGACGACTCTTCTGGTAAAAGTTCTATGAAGAAACCATAAGATGGAAGAGGAAACATGGGAACCCGAGGAACTTATGATGAAGAACGGCCCAAATATTTTTATGCAGTAATATTCAAGAAATTTTGAGGATGAAACTATTTTGAGGTGAGAATGTAACATCCCAAGATTCCACGATACGTTTCCCTTTGAATAATGTAGTAGCTCACATTGTACGCAACTTGGAGTTTTAACACACCATGACCAATCGATCTAGCTATGATGAATAATATTACCCAGTTTTTGAAATTTTATAAATTTTATTTTTCAATATGTACATAGTTTTTGAATTCTTAATATCCAAATTATCTAAGGGTGAATTTCTGGTATTTTTATGAAAACTTTCAATTTTTGATGAATAGTGAAAAACATTGCGTTATTGTTTAAAACCGACTTTTTATTTAAGTAATTAGTTATTTTATTTTATTTTAAGTCAAAATATATACATAAAAACTATATATGTTCAATATAATTAATTAGTGTCATTTTATAATATATTTAGATATATAAAATTTTATTGAACTTTTTACCATCGTTTACCCACCTTCAAGGAGCATTTACCAATTTGCATAAAACATAATTTTACCACTTATGTGAGTTGAATTTCAAAAATTAGTGAGATAGATTTTAAATTAGTATGTAAAATGTGGTTCAATAAGATGAAAATAATTTTTTTTTCAATAGTAACTTTTTACTTTTATTTACCACGGTTAAAAGTAAATAAGGTAATTAAGGGTAAAAATGATATTATAATTACCCTAAAACACATCCTAATTATATTGGATAAGTGTAATTCGGCAAAACACAACCTTAGGAATAAAATATTATCCCTATTGGTCCACTTAGATTAGATTAGGATATTTATTATTATTTCATTTAAAGAAGAGTTAAAAGTGTTAAATTCAATGTTTAATAACTAAAAATAATTAATATAGGGTTATAGATAATATAAATTCAACTATAAATATTAATTGGAAAGATAAAAATATTTCCTACATAATGGTATTTTATTTATTATTTTTATACATTAAATAATTAAATTTATTTATGACACAATGATGATACAACAATTACCTTATTAATGAAAGATTAATATAATTGGTATTATAAATATCCAAATAATTTTAAATTGAGACTTATGATGAATTAAACTAATTTTATAGGTTAATATGACATGTTAGGGTTTATTATATAAATTTATTCTAAGTGATAAGGTTTTTATGGCTTTTAAAAAAATCTAATACTAAACAGTGTCAAAATTGACATAATTGTGTTTTTAAAACAAATACTATATTATTAATTGATATAATATTAATAAAAATATATGTTTCTGCCAAAGGAATTTTAAAAGGATATATATATTAATAATGAACCACACGAGGTTTGATTGGCTTGTTATAGTAAGTTTATTAACCATATAATATAAAAATACAAAGAGAAATGGTAAATGTTAAACTATTTAACTACGAGTTAAATCTAAAAGATAAGGTTAATATGGTGACCTAAACCTGTCTAAAAGCTATTAGTTGAGAGTTTATAGACCCATAATCACCTTATCCTCGAAATAAATAATTTTTAGAGCCAATAAAAACCGAAAATTATTTTATTATAAAATAATATTTCAAGATTTTCCTAAAGTGACCCTCACCTCTCTAATAAAAGGGTACTTCCCCTTCTCATAATTTCACATCTCCAAGGCCATTTTTCTTAGCCATAACCTACCCAAATACATTTACAACTTCCCTCAATTCAACCTAGAGTCCTTAATTTTATCGTAAAGCCATCCTAAGGATCCCTTTTGGTCAACTCAAAAAAAAACCCAAAGAAGAGGTAATAATTTCACTATCCTCTTTCAAGTTCTTTTCTTCTTCCACATCCTCATTCTCAGTTTTTTCAAAAAAAAAATAACAAATCTAATAATTTATATATACTTTTATGTTATTATAAATATTTTACCACCATATTCGTTAATCTATCCATCCTATAAATGAAAACGTCATCATACATGCATACATATGGCTTTCCGTCTCCACGTCATGGTGTAGTTTGTTATTAAAACACTTAATTATTTGGATGGGTATAATAATAAGAATAAATAATGTAAATAATAAATATAACATGTTAATGATTATTTATATATGATAAAACATCTAATTACATATGATTTCACGATCAATATAATGATATTTTCGCTCGTTCGTACGTACAAATTACCGTCTCCACGAACACAATGAGATTCATTACCCATCATAATCATTAAAGAATAATTTTCATATTATGATTAAAAATAATGTTTATGAACACAATAAAATTATTCATATTAATCAAATACATCCTATGAATAAAAAACATGGCTTATGTAACCAAGAATATAAAGGAAAACGAATCAGTTAACACCCGAAATGATGATACTACTGAAATATTATTAACAAAGAAATATTAGAGGATCATATATGATATCATATTTATGTATATAGTTCTTGTATAATTTAATAAAAATTATTTAAATATTATAAATGTGGTTAAAATACCATCTAAAAAGGAAGTGTACAAGGTAATGGTTAATTCTATAATCTCTTTACTTAACCGAGGTTTTTAATACGTAAGTATCTACTGAGACCTCCTTATCATCCACATTTGTGTTTTCTTAAAAATATATTTCAAATAATTTTTACAATTTAATAGACTATTGGTCAAAGTAATTTATACCCTTATTTTACCTTATATGTTTTGAAAAGAATCCTTCCGTCATTTTCCAAACAAGGTACTTTTTGATATTTTCGACAAAATTAAGGTAAGAATGTCTTTTTTTAACTTATATGGTGGGCACAGATGTTTTCCACTATTATAACATCGTCGAAGCTTCCATTACAATATTATAAGAATATTTTCAAAATAAATGTTTTCTTTTATAATTATGTGACTTTTAAATGATTTAAAAAAAGAGATATTTTTCTCAAATAGTTTTGATTTCATCTATGTCAAAATCCTTTGATGGATTTTACACTTGTTTGAAATTGATTCATTATGATACAAATATAAAAATATTACACTGAAGGTTTTTTGATATTTTTGACTGTAGATGTGTTATTTTTATACCATTCATGATTTATGGATAAAGTATTGACATTTTGTATGCTTGTTTTAATACAAATGTTTATGTTATGTTTAAAATTTTTCATATGATGAATGCATTGGACTTAGTAAGTGATGGGTGGATCCCCTATAGTGCCCCGATGCATCGGTAGGTATCATGAGATAAACTAGTGTCTTGTCACAAGGCCTTGATAAAATCGTATTTGTAGTCTTAGCACAAGGCCTTGACTTTGTGGTTATGAATTCTGGCATTATCCATTTCTTTATTATGAAATTGGCTTTTGATATTACATGTGATTATTTTACTAGTAGAATATCCATGTAAATAAGTAAATGACATTATTTGATTTATCTTTTCAATATTATGATTAAGTTTAAATTTAAAATTCATGTGTTTTAGTATTATACATTTCCTTAAATGTTTATGCTTATTTATGAAAGTTTCCTCTATATTTTTATCCTTACTGAGCATTTGAGATCACACCTTTATATGTTTTATTTTCCCCAGGTTTTAAAGAAGTATATTATGACCGACCTGCAGGGATAGGCTAAGGGAAATAAGTGTGTTCAAATCGGACAATTTTGTTATCATTTTTCATTTTATAATTTAATGTAAAACTTATGAATATATCTAGTACTTCCAAGGATACTAAATTGATTGGTTCTTTAGGATTTTGATCCCTTGTGATAATTCCAATGTTATGTAATAATGTACCGACTCTGGGTAACTAGGGTTGGGAAGTTAGAAAAAAGATGAGAGAAATCATGAAAAAATTGCATGTAATAACCATCCAGGCCTAGGAAACTGCTGATCTCAAACAAATTCTTTAGATACTCACATGAAAAAACTGTACTGATCTTATCAGGGTCAAATAAATCCCCATACATTGAGATCACATATCTCAGAAATTTAACTTCCCTGATCTAGAAAGTGTATTTGGACAACTTTGAATAAAGTCGATGCTCTCTCAATGTGCCCAGAATTATCTACAATTGATGCTCATATTCCTCCTCGATTCCTGAATAAAATATTATGTCATCCAAAAATACCACAACAAAAGAATAAAGATACTGATGGAACACCCTATTCACGAGTTCCATAAAAACCGATGGAGCATTGGTCAATCCGAAGGGCATGACCATGTACTTGTAGTGGTCGTACCGGCTTCGGAAGGCTATCTTTGGGATATTTGCCTCCTTCACCCTGAGTTGATGATATCCTGAACACATGTCTATTTTAGAAAACCATGTTTCCCATTAAACTGATCAAGGAAGACATCTATTCAGGGCAATGGAAATTTTTTCTTGATTGTGACCTTATTCAGCTTTCGGTAGTCAATGCACAACCAACGAGATTCGTCCGCATTTTTTGCAAACAACACAGGATAGGCCTATGGAGATATGCTCTGGTGAATAAATCCTTTGGATTCTAAGTCATCCAGATGAATATTTAATTCCTACAACTCGGTGGGGGCCATGAGATATGAGGGAAGAGATATCACATGTGTTCTTGATGCCAAATCAATCGAGAACTCCACATCCCGATCTGGGGGAAAACCTAAAAAATAATCTAGAAATACTTCTGAAAAATCATCAAATACATGATTTTGTCCACCGTCAGGGGCATGAACATCATCCTCTATCACTATAAATGATAACTAAAAAAAACATCTCCCAACTCTAGGAGTAGAGGTCCCGCATGACTCAACTGAGGATCCCATTCCCCACGAAAACATGACGACTCCCATCAGGTTCTGCAAAAATCACCAGCTGCCTATAGAAATCTATGTGTTCTTGGAAGTGTAATAGCCAATCCATGCCAATTATTATTTCAAACAGTTCGATATCTAAGACTAAGAGGTCCCACTCTATCTCAACCCCTAACACAGAAAGCGTACACAATGGGCACCTGAGACCCTGCTCCTTTCCCAACGGAATCACCCACTCCATCGCAAAATACAAAAAATCAGTTGGAAAATTTAGAGTGTCCAAAAAATGGGATGAAATGAATGAAATAGAGGTACTAGTATGAAATAGGGTAGCAGCTAAAGAAGATGCAATCAAAAAAGTACCTCGAACTGTCAATGGTCCGGCCTCTGATTCTATTGGTGCCTGATCCACCACATGGAGATGTCTGGTCTCTGCCTTAGGATGACCGCTAGTCTGTGGATATACCCTAAACTGGATCTATGCAGAAGATGACCCAGACCTACCACCATGGCCACCAAATCAAGATCCCCCCATCCTCGGCGGCTCTAACTGTGTTGGAACTCCTCTTGAAGCCACCGACCCCACCCTACTCTGATGTGGATGTGCCACCATGAAAAAGCACTGCAAGTGATCCATACCTCCACATTGATAACAGGGATTCAGAAGATGTGCGCATACTGGTCAGATGTTCTCCATTCTCTCACACTGGTGGCACATGAATGATCTCACATCAGAAGCCACAGATGAAAACTTCATGGAAGAGTTTCCTAAAATACCACCTTCCTTATTCACCTGTACCTCCTACTTCATTTTATTCTTTGAAGAGAATCAACTTCCCACTACTAATAGTGTCCCATAGAAACCATCCCTCCCTTTCTAGTCAATCTCCACCATGCACTTCTGATCAAACACCTCAGTATAGGTCCTCAGCTTAAACAAGAACATCCGGGAGTATATCTCTGGTCGGAAGCCTTTGTCAAACCTCTGGTCCTTCACTTGATCATTAGAGATTATTTTAGGAGAATACCGAACTATATCAGCAAAATATTTGGTGTACTCTATCATAAATAGATCCCCCTGAACAAGATCTATGAAATCTTGAAACCTGGAATAAACCAAGACCTCAGGAAAATACTATTCATTAATGATGACCATGAAATCTCCCCAGTGCATTTACTCATTATTTCTAGTTTTAAGTATCTATTCCCACCACATGTGGTTGGTTCCCTCCAATAGAAATGATGCACACTTCACCCTAAGCTCCTTGGGTGTATCAAGGAACTCGAACATGCGCTCGATATTTTCGATCCACTCCTCTGCTTCCTGGGGTTCTACAATACCACCGAATTTAGGAGGTCTATTTTTTATAAACCCCAAGCCATTTCCTTCCTAAGAATAGTATAATATTCTCTAATAGAAGATATAACATGATCTGGTCCATTTATAAGAGCCTAAATAGCCCAAACCACAACCTATAACAGCCTCTTATCAAGCGGTGTGGGAGAACTCTCTGTGGCTTCCTCCCATGGGTTCATGGGAGCTTTCCAGGGAGGCATGTTGCTACAAAAAGGAAAAAGTCACAGGAAAAAAATCAGTACAAAAATTATAAAGATTTCATCAATAACATCAAATATAAATAATCCAAACACATTATAATAATAAAAAACAACTACCCCACCCCCACCCGATGTCCACATGTATTCTGCAGCCCATACGTCTCACCAAGAAGTAAAGTGAAAAAAAAAACAATTCCAATGTTACATGGTGACTCGAGGTCTACAAAGAGAGGTGATGGCCAAGCACACTACTCATTACCAAAACTATGAGTCCCAATAGTCTAACCTCATGTCTCACCTGACTCATCCCAAAATAATAATATAAACCAAAACATTAACCTCCTCACAAACTATTTTGTCACGAAATGAATCTGGTCTCCATCAAAACCATTGCCAAAACTGGCCTACGACAATGCCCGATGGGACTTACCTATCCCCACAGGATAGAATAAGTTCTCATGTATCATATATTTTGGTTTGGGAACAATTTACCTGAATATGGATTTATAAAACATAAACAAAAATTGATAAACTGAATCTGAAAAATTCATACAAAAATAAGATTTAGAAAAAATCCATAATTGAATACATATTTTTATACATACAAAAATTATTCCAAATAAAAACAAAAACATCATAAAAATAGACCCAAGGAATCCCCACAACAAGGGATCATCGCCCACAAGATTTCTCCAAAACTCCACACCATGGATGGGAACTAACACCCCGAACCACCATCACCCAAAGCCTTTCCTTTACCTGTGTCAATCATGACCAAGTATACTTACATCCAAGGGGTGTAAGTATAATGTGATCCTAATTCCAATAGGATACCACCAAGATATTCCATAGGGTAAACAATTACAGATAAAAAGCTTTCCATTTTTGATTCACAAGAAACGATGGAAGTAATTTCTAAAGAATGAAACTTTCAAATGTAAACAGTTTTTTAATAGACTTTTTCCATGAATGAACACATTTAAGTAAAACATGTAAGCTACTATATTTTCTAGAAAAACCTACTATATTCCAAAGATAAATACACAAGATTTAATGAGCACCAATCTTAGGAACACTCCTATGAACTAGGTAGCCTTGGGCCCCATGTACCTCATATATCGGTGTAAAGTTACCATAGAAAAATCCAATATCATGCACGATACACTAGTAGGGAAAATACCAATAACCTAGTGGTCCCAAATCATCATAAATATAGTTTTTAGTGATTTTTTATCCATTTTGATCTGTGAAATAGGGAAAAACCCATCCATATCCCTAGCATACTAGTACATATCCGCCCTCCTAGGAACCTAGGCTTCCCCCTTTGTGCTTAAACCATTATCTCTTGATAAAAAATGACATTATCACATAAAACCTCAATTATAGTAATAATTAACTCAAAAAAGTAACTACACATGTTTTCAACCACTTACACCACTCAATAAAACCTTTATAATTTCAAGAAAACAACTTCACAAAATTGAACAATGTTTTACATAGAAAATCCCTTTAAAAATCACACTATGAACACATTGGACACACCCATATTCACCAAAATAGAATTTTAAGCACCCAAAATATTTCTATAAACCCATTACATGAGTTATAAAACAACTCCATTTTTCATAACGTAATATTGACATGTAAAACAACATATTTAACACCAAATTGGTACCTAAAAATCATTTTCTCAACAAATTCCACCAAAAATAGATTTAGCAGAAAGGATAATATATGATTAGTGTGATAAAAATATAAATTCAGTAAATCTAACTCTTCTATCATTTATTACCCATGGAGTCACCTACCACAATAATGAAAACCCTTGAATCTTTGTGCAAAAATCCTATCGCACCATCGCTGCACCACTTGGGACATAGATCAAGCCTAAAACCAAAATAACAGACCAAGAAACTCAAAATAAAACCATAGGTTCTAAGACCTAAATTATATACATTAGTAACTTCAATAATAAATGGAAGAAACATTATGAAAATCGAATGAAACCCTAATCAAATTTAAAGAAGAATGAATGATACCCACTTACTTTAGGGATCTTGAATAAATCACCCCAAATACACCAGTAACTAAATTTTCAAATAGAAAAAAAAATGAAATTGAGGATCGAATAAGTTATAGAAGGTTAATTGAGAACTTAAATAGGAGAAAATAGTAAAAATTGAGGGAGATATAAAGGAAATAAGTTACCTTTTTAAATCTTCATGAATTGAGAAAGGTTGAGAAGTTTGGAGTGAATTTGCAATGCAAATGGACTCCAAATAGGGAGACATGAATATGGGGGTGCTCCGAATGAAATTTAGTTCTTTTCAGAGAGGGAATCACTGAATAATAATAATAATTTAATAAGATATTAAATAAACAATTTTCTTTAAAAAAAACTGGAAATTGGCTTCCGGGCTGATCCAAATCCTTATACAAAAATCCAAATCCACAATTATTATGGATTTATAAAGGGTACAAATTGATATGGTTGTATTAATAGGTAATGGGAGGACATGTTGGAAGTGTAATGAGTGAAACATGTTGAAAAATAAAAGAGTTATAAAAGAAACAAAATTATTTTTAAATATATAAATGGGATCACGGTTTGGACCAAATTTTGAAAACCTACCATTTCCACCAAAATGCATGAGAAACCCCAAAAACAAAGTAACAATTAATATAAAATGAAAAATAACTTCAAAAATGTCATTTATTTGAATGAAAACATCCCATAGGTATGTCACATAAAACTATATTCACATTCAAATTCATTTTAAAATCATACTCACTCAAAACAACCCGTAAACATGTTTCACAACCTTCTTATAATTTAATAAAACATTTCAATAATTCATAAAATCATATAACTATATTTTAAATCACCAACCATCATTTTCTTTTTCAAAAACCATTTTTAATATCATACACCCACAAAAATATTACAAAAACATCTTTCAAATACTTTGTTTAACTCAATAAACCATTTATAATTTCATAAAACAATCCCTAGAATTACAACAATGTTTTACACAAAAATCCCATTCAAAAACCCTATTTCAAGGCCAAAATCACACCAAATCCCTAACAAGACATGTTTTCATCCCAAGAAACATTTAATAAACCATTTTAATATGTTATAAAATGAACCCAAATGATACCACAAGAGTTACAGAAGAAAAACATAGCATTTCAAGAAAAAATGAAACATTAAAAATAAATGCTAAACTAATTCAATCAAAAACAGATTTAGAACCACGAAAAACATATTATAAATATTTTAAATAATTAAATCAAGCAATATAACCCATCAGATAATTATTTCACATGGAATCACCTACCTTTTGTGTCAATAACCCCAAATCGTTGTGCAAAACTTCAACCGCACCACCGCCGCACCACAAGGGAGTGAAAACAAACCAAAATACCCATGATTGATACAAGAAACTCAAAATTAAACCCTAGGTAGGAAAAACTATTTCTATACATTTTAAATTCAATAAGTAGGGGATAAACCCTAAGTAAATGGAAGGAACAAGAGAAGAATTCACTTCTTTGAGAGACTTTGAAGAAATCCCCACAAATACACCAATATTTGAGCCACCAAGCATCCAAAACTGAAAGGTAGGTTCTAATACAGATTATGTGGTTGATTGGGGACTAAAATGGGGGAAAGAGTAAAAAATAAATAACTTAAGAAACTAACAAATTCCCTTTTCAAATATGGACGATTTGAGAAACCATGAGAAAATTCTCCTTAATCTACAATAAAAATGAGCTCCAATGAGGGAAAATGGAACATGGGGGGTGTCCCTAGGGTTCATGGCCTAGAGTGAGAGGTGTAATGAATAAAAAATGTTAAAAAATAAATGATATATTAAATAAATAAATTATATCCTTAAATATGTAAATTGGCTCATGGGTTAGCCCAATGTCTTAATAAATCACCCAAATGCACCATGATTATGAGTTTATAATGGGTAAAAATGTATATTGTTGTTTTAATCAGATAGGTTAGGTGATGTGGGAAGTGTAATGGGTTAAAAATGATGAAAATGAAGTATTTATAAAAGAAACATTTCTTTTAAATATGGAAAAGGGCTCACGGTTTGGCCCAAATCTTGAAAAAACCACCCCAATAATCATTTCCCACAAAATGTATCACTAAGTGTTTCAAAAATTCAATTCAAAGACACCTAATCCTTATAATTTCCATTAAAAAAACCAAATTTCCAAATACCATACAAGACTTCCAAGACTAAGGACTTATATCAAGAACACACAAGACACCAAATCTAATCCTGGAACACCAGGAAACCAAGAGAAAACTAAGAACCAAAATAAGATTCAAAACAAAGAATGGGGATATTAAGACCATATCCAAAACCCTATTTGGTATGTGTTGAATTTAAATGTGGCTATAAATTACCCCCTTTTTGAATGACCTAAGTACCTGAATCTTACCATGGATACGATACCACTGTGGGGTCCCTTTTGGGCACACCCACCAATTACAATATTTTCCACTTTTAGATTTCTCCTACATGTCTTCGATTTCAGCAGGGTGCACTACCCACGACATTTAGAAAAGGTTTTATATCAGGGAGAGTATATCATAGGAATTATATTACATGAATAAAACTCCCACAGTCTTGATGTGGGGCTTGTGTTTGAGATAATATATCACATCCTCATAGCCCACAGTACTATACATGGCTTCATGTTGCAATATTAATGGCCATGGAGAATCTCCCTATAGATAAGTAGTGAAACTATTAAGCCCCTATCCCAAATCTTGTTGGACATATGTTCAATTAATTGGTATTAATACTATGTCAAGTGATTTTATACTTTGTGGTCATGATAATGAGTATCATGTTAATGAAACATTGAGAGGTACCCCAAAAATGTTTAGGAGGATATTTAGAAGATGTTCTTGATGGATATTTCAAAGGTATTACATATGATGTGATATATGGTGAATTAATGATATATTTTAAAAAATATGTTTTTGAGGTATCTAAAAGAAGTTTCATTTCAAGTTTCAGGTATTATTTTTTATGATGTGACCATAGTATAAAGTGAACCAAGTATATGTGGATTTTATTTCAAGTGGGAGAATGTAATATTATTTACTAAACTGACCATGACTGTGATATAATCTATATCATTGTCAATTATGGTGGTTACTATAATTTAGTGAAATTCATTATTCCATGGTGCACTCTCATTTAATTATAGTTATATGTGATAGTGTAATTGTTCTTTTGGGTTTCCATCTGAAAACTACGATATTCGATTATTCACCATGTGATGGTGAATCATATGATTTTGAATGATAGAAAAATTTGTTTAATAGTTAAATGGACTTATGTGGATAAAACAAAAATGTATCAATTGGTTTTAACATATGTAACATTTATAAAACATTTATATTTATATTGGTTGAATTTTTAGATTTCATTGATTCTTGTATAATCTAGTTTGATCTGCATAAGAGGTGTTAGAATTTATTATATTGAGATATTAATAGACATTTTTCAATTATCTTCACTCTTTTTATCTCATTCTCTGCCAATGTTAAATAATATTCGAGTATAATATATTGTTGAGATATATCCTACTTGACCATCAGTTGATTAACATAATCAATGGATACCTTTAGAGGTAGAAGTGACATTGTTTTTTTCTCACTAAGAAAAATCAATTTTTTTTGAAGATTCAATAGGAAAAATAAATTAGTGTAAAGTATGAAATAATTATTTTTATTTTTTTATATTAATTCTAGATATATAAATATATTTTGGGCTTAATAATGTTTTGGATTATTCTTCTACTACATTTAGATGTTTGAAATCTCTTAAAAACCCTTCACATACCTTGACTATATAATTAACATAGATAAATAAAATATAAAAGTCATATAATATAGTTCACTACCACATAAATATTTTATATAACCCATAGAAACACACCAAGAAGAGAAATAACCATACATAACCTTGTATCATTCCTATTAAATACATATGGTTTATCTTTTATTTATCTCACTTTCCATCTAAGGAATTCTAGTGTGAGCCTATCATTGAGACAAATAAATCACATTCCTTACATGTAAAAATGATAATTCCAAACCCAAAAACAATGATAATTCACTTATAAATTTCCAAATATCAATTACCTCTCTACCATTCCAATGTCTTTGATTCCCAATCCTCATACATGAAGCTTTTTAGAGGTATGTTTAACATCCAAAACACAATGTAATACAAAAATGAAACCCAAAATAACCAGGTTATATCCACATATTTTGAATGAATAATAATATTATGATCTAGAGTGATGAACCCTTTACCTTTTAATTCTGACCTATCTACACCCCATGTTGAAATTCAATTGAGATCACTGAGAAATAGTTGAATGTATCCATCCCCCAAATGTAACCTTGATCATGGGAATAAATTGATGATTGGGTAGGATATGTATTAACACTAAAATATGCTAAAAACACATCTAGAGGTGAGAGGGATGATATCTATCAAATATTTAAATTAAATATTTTCTCTCCTAGTTCTTATTAAAATATAATTTAACACCTCTCATATGCATCAAACTATCTTATATATGAATAAATTAACCCTAAATTGTTTTCTAATATAACTAAAAGGGTTTCATAAACATTTAATACATTTCAACCTATTGAGACATTTTGTTTTAGTCCATATAAATTCATTTAATGATTATTTTCTTCATATTTTAAAACTCCTTGAATCCATCATCATATTACAAATTATATTAAAAAATAGATTTTGAAATGGAAGACTAAAGGAAATAGTCCAAAATAATAGGGAATGATAATTATCAGAACATAAAACATGACTTAGTGACGTTAACTAAATCATGGTGAACTCTAGAATAGACCATGAAATAGAATAGACTATGGATATAATTATTTTAGTTTATAATCTTGAAATATCCAACTTTACCTAAAATACTTATTTAACATTCATCTAATGGTACACAATATTCAACAACTCATGAAACCATGTTGAAAAATCCTTTTGGATACTTTGAGAGATCATTTTTTAAAATCTATAACAAATTTAAAATGAATCAAATTCATATAATTCTTGTGAATATTCATCTAGAAATTCTTCTGAATATCCCACAAAACCCTATTTGGGTACCTCTCAAAGTTACATAAGTGTTATCTTCATTAGTATGACCATAACACATGACCTCACTTTCCATTGTAGTATTTATAATATTTATGAATTCCCAAACCCATAATTTTTTTTAAATAAATAGACTCTATAAGAACATCAATACCACTTAAAAAAAGGGATATAGTGTGGATTTAATCAAACAAATGTATCACTTTACACATTTTCACCAGTTGTATCATATGAAAGTATGAATTTTCAAACGATCCATTTTTCTAAAACATTGAGAAACCATAGGACATAACGAATTCTTACCCTAGATTTGTACTTAAATATTTCTTCTTCTTTGATTATATACTAATCATGTCAATGAATATATCACATATCATTAATATTAAGTGGATTAGAAGATTATATGCCCCTCACCCAAATATATGAGTACATAATATGAAATATATTGGTATATACATACCCTTTATCATCTATATCAATGAAGGGCCTAGATTTCATACTAATTATATGGGAAGAAAAATTCAATATTTACAATTCTCAAATATATGAAATGATCAAAAACATATCCAACCAACCTGTAATTATTTAATTCATAAGTATTGATAAGAAGGGAATCAAATTATTATGGTTTTTATGTTAGGTATCACACTAACCCTAGGTATAACACAATCCAAATATGAAATAAGAACCCCTAAATATCAATGCCATAGTGAATTACATTCCATGTGGTATACTTGGAGGGAAATCTAGTAAAAAAACTCATTTTATACCTCATGTGCATATTGCATTTTTCTATTATAAATAGCAGTCATAATAACATTAATATTTCATACCAATGTATAGTACTCCATGGTAAACATCGGTTAGGGATAAACCAAAGTTGTGCTTTGATAGATTAATTATCGCTTCACATATAGTAATATATACCACCATTTCTAAGGGTGACACTATTATATCTTCATTTCTTATAAAATTATATATTTTATATTTCTAAACTATTATTGGAATATTGGAAAATCAATTTGTAATTTTCTATCTAATCATATCATATATAATATACTACCAAGTCTACCTCATGTCTACTTTAATTTTCTGATTTTTTTAAACTCATTATATATATCTATGTAATTATTACCACGTCTCTATATAACCACTTAATAAAACTATCCCACTAAACTCTTTTACCAAGTAACGCCTATGAAGAAATAAAATTTGAATAATGGTGATGAGTTGTAATCACATTCCTAATGTTCAACTCTTTAAATAATTAATGGAATATATTTAACTAAAAAAATCTAGTGTTAGATGACAGTAAAATCAATCTTTTACTTAAAACTCATTCTCATTTCATCAACACCATCATTCTTGAAACCATTCCATCAATTTTTTTATTTGAGATAATTTTGGTAAAAAATGTAACTCCTTACATTATATCATTACCTACTTATCCTAAACGCCAGTAAGATATAAAATGATATTCATATTATTATGATAACTAATTTTATCTCATTTTATATGTATTTATCATCACAAACTAAATTATTTTATAATATATTTTTATAATCACTTTAAATCTTGATTGGAATAATATTTTATTTTTTAAATTTAAACTTCAATAAGTCCAAAAAATAATCCCTATAGCCTCTTAGACACTATATTCTTTTAAAAATATATTTTGATTAAAAAAATATACTTTTTTATTTTAAAAATACCACACTTTTATTTTATTGATTATATTTATCAATTTATATTTTATATCCATATAAAAGATGGTATTCTATGTGTTGAGAGTAATTATACAAAAATAATTGTTTATTCTTTAAAATATGCCATTGATGAGTGGTGGAATTGTTTTACTTATATTTTAACAAACATCTCAGATAATAACATTTATCGTAGATAAATGTCTTTTTATCCCTACCTAATTCTTAAAAATGGTATATAATATAATTAATGATAAAACATGAATATAAAAACCATAATCTCATTTTTTTAAAAAAACTTTTTAACAAACAACTACCTTATCAGAAAAGAGAAATGAGATAATTATACACCTAAATTATTTAGATCCATCTGATCTAGATATATTTTTTATCATTAAAAATCATAATTAAAAAACACTTTTCTTCATTATTTTAATACAAACTACAAGATCCCTCAATTATGTCCTTGATTATGAATCAATGCATACTTATAAAATTTTAAAAATATACAATTTGTATCATCTCCCCTTTAAAATTGAATAATTGATTCTATAATAAAGATACTTGACATGTACTTTAATGAAGTTCCTAAACCCCTTTCAGTATCCAAGATAGTTCCATTTTCTTGAAAAATGTTACTTTTCCCTAACATTACCAGTAGGTTTTAACAAATGGCGATAACTATTTTATTATTCTAGCCTTATCTTTTTATGAAAACCATTACCCTTATTTACTATCTACACAGAATCAGAGACTTGATATTCCATATCAATATTATTTATCCTTAACAAATTTGAGAAAAATGAGTAATTATTTTTTAAACTCATTCTATTTTTTAAAAAATATTCAATATTTTTTAAAATATAAAGTCGATATCTTGATCAATCCTTAATGTATATCTTCATCCACACTATGTAAATTCACACTCAGTCATATTTAGTATATGAGTGGATACTAAAGTTACTTTAGTCATTTTACATATTATTCCATTAAAACCTCAATTTTATTTTATATTATTATTCTTATAATAATCTATATTACCTTATTGAACATAATCAATATTAGGTTACGCAATAAGGGTTTCTCCAAAACATATATTTTTTCATACTTTTTACTTAAAAATGATTCTTGCAATTTATGCTAGTCTAAGAGTTTTGCATACGTTAAATATTATCTTTCTCTAAGAAAAATCTTAAATTTAATTTCCAGGATAAAAAAGATTCAATTTATTTAAAACAAATGGGTTTATCATATGAGTATCATATTTTTTTCTCATTTAATAAGTACTTTTATTAAATATTCTTGAATTAAAATGATGGCCCATTTTTAAAATTAAACATATATATTAGTTGGCCAAGATCCACATTTTACTAATATTTGGGTGAACTTATATTTTCTGCCAAAAATAAATATTTATTCAATCTATGATTCCAATCATATCGTATATGAATCTTATATAGTTGACTATATATGTATTTACCCAATCCATCATACGGATAAACTTAACTTTATTACTTCAGTAAACTAATCCTATTGGGGTCTCCTATTATTGTGTAACAAAAATAAAACATTTAAAATTTCCACATATGTAATATCCTGAAATTATAAAAGAATAAAAATGTATTATATAGAATATGTTACATGAAACAACAAGCATAAAAAACCCACAAAATATATTTATTTAAATTATATATATTCGATAGCTTACAGAGCACGCAACCCTTAGTCTAAATAAATCATAATATAGTATTATATTATAAAATAGCCATTAAATTAGAGGTTATGAATAACAATAAACTATTTTTTTAAAATTATGGTTATATTATTTATTATAAATAAAACAAGAATCACTTAAAAAGAGAAATGTTTTCTAAAAAAATTGTATTTTACTAAAAGACGGTTTAGTCACTCTATGTGCACATAATTTGAAATTAATCTTTTCCAATTTTAAAAAAATTATTTGATAGAATTAACTTAATTTTTAAAATCATAGTATAAAAATTATGTTATGTTTAATTTTAAGGATTTTTCTAAAATGTTTTTAATTTTAATGAATAGTGAAAATTACTGAATTTTAATTGAAAATTTACATTTCATTAAAATTATTTATAATGTTAAATTATAAGTTAAATTTGTTTTAAAGTATAATTTTTTTAATTATATATCATTTAATCCAACTTAAGTTATTTTAATCATTTTTTTTAAATTTTGATATAAAAACCTTGTAAAGTTTTGAATATTTTCTCTTTGAAAACCAACATTATCATCACGTATGTGGGATTAATTTTAAATTTTATTTTTACACTTTTGTGAATGAAATTTGAAAAAATGGATTCCTTAATTTGAATTATAATAATTTATATTATCTAATATGGTCAACTTAATTGTTTTTGTAAATAATGAATAGTAAAATCAATAAAAAGTATTTACCATAGTTGAGGTAAAAATAGGTTATCTAGGTTTAAACTAAGAAGATAATGGTTAAAATTACATACATACTTATATAAAATATATTTTTTATATATTTAGACCTTATAATGTTTATTTTTCTTGAGTAATTCAATTTTACCTTTTTTTTTCATGTGAAAAACTTTGATACACTTTTTTATTTTCAAAAACTACAAGTGTTCCATTAAACTCACTTATAAAAGGCCACCCCTCTATTATTCACACATTATAAACATTTTGGTTCAGAAAATATGTACTAAAATAACTTCCCCACATCCATAAACTAATTATAGATTCATTATTTTGTCGAAAATCCATTCTTGGAATAAATAGGCTTAATTCAAAAGAGGTGGTCCGACAAGAGGTAAAATTATTGACTACGTGTTTTCACTTATTTCTTCTTCCAAATCATAAAATTAGAATTAAAACATTATAATATAATAAAATCAGTATCTTAAATGTACTGATTTTTTTAGGATATGTTCATGACCTACAACCATCCCAACATCCATAAAATGTGATAGAAAATCATCATTGGTGAGTACAGTGGACTACCGCCTCGCGAACTGATATCATTCATTTTTACATTACTACCTATCATTATTGGGTATAATGATGGATAAAAAGAATATTATATTTATAACATAATGATAACTCTTGATTAATTATATTATATATTATATATATATTTACTTTTTATTCCATAGGGGATGCGATAACGTCGATCAGGTGTACGGAGGGCTACCACCTCACGAAGCGATGTGATTCGTTTTGTAGTACCGATTTACATGTATGGTAATAAGGATAGATTTGATAACAATTTTGGATACAAATTATATAATTATGATATTAATGATATAATTATCTTCATAAAAATATAATATATCAATTTATTTCATTACCTTTACACTCATTGAAGGTTTATAACATCGTTTATGTACATGTGGATGACAACCTTCAGGATGTGATGTGACACTATTTTCGTCACCACAACAAATGGATTATATATATAAATACATTTAAAGAAAAAATATAATATTTTAGATATTTTTATCATTATTTAAAGATAAAATATAACTTACTACCTTTCCATTATGATCGTTGATAAATGGAGACATTACTTGTGGGTACGAACAAATTACAGTATCCATGATCATAATATAGGTCAATTACCAAACCCATATTTCATAATTTTAGGAATAAATATGATTATTATATCATATTTGTTATTATTTAGTAGATTAAACCATATAATATACACAAGAAATAGTAATTTCATGAAAAAAATGAATGATAAAACTAGGAAATTAACACATGAAATAATCAAAATAATTAAATATTGTTATTGGATGGGTGATAAGATGTTATAAAAGGGTAATATATGTTATTATAAATACTAATATGGTCATTTAATAAGTTAGTAACATGTTTAAACCATAATATATTAGGTTTAAGGTTGTTCAAATAAATGTAAGCATGGGGTAAGGGACTTCGTCTCAATTTACCTTCATTGAGCCATATTGTAATGTTATGAACATGATATATTTTATATGGTGTATACAAATTTTATTTTTAATCTAATATCAGGATAATGTAATAATTAATCTAATTTTTTGTTTCAATTTGACTTATTACATCCAATATAATTTGACTTAAGACTTACCAAGTGGTAACAAATTTCATAACTCAATTTCATTTCATTGGGTTATATTACTTATTCATCATCATTGGTATTAAAGGATAACGTGTAAATTACATTTTGTTATATTAGGTTGTATTTATAATTTTTTAGGTGTAATTATATTTGATAAAAATAATAGATTCATTGTCTAATTATAACTTCAAATATATTCTCATTTTTATGGTTTATTTCACAATCACATTATAATAAAGATTGTTTATTCTTGAATTTAGAACGAATGAAATTATTTTATAGTTTCCTAAAAACCCCATTTAATTTTCATCTAAACTATTTATTCATGATATTTTCATATAACAGTATAATTTTTTCCACTAGTATGTACTAAAACTAATTGGGAAAAATGTTTTAATAAAATCTAACTTCGCTTCTCTCTTCCGTTAAAAATACTTTTTCTTCCAAAACCATGATTTATAAAAAATGTTTTCAAAAAACGTTTTTAAACTTATAGAAATTATTTATTAATGAATTTTTTATACATTGTATAAATTTTTATTTTTTTGAATGAAATCTTAATGATTTTTTCAAAATAATGTACATTTGGTTTTTACCAAAAAATTGTAATGTATCATTGTTCTACCATACATGGCATGTACATAATTTTCAACCATCAATAACACTCAATGTTTTAAATATTAATTTATAATTTTAAATTATAATTTTAAAATAAATGTATTTTCAAATCGTTTTCGGAAATTTTTGTTTTAAAATGTGATTTTCATATGAAAAGGATATTTTAATCAAGAATGTTTTGAAAAATATTTTTATGGTATTTATATTCTATCGAATTCAACAACCATTTTTTTCACTTATTGTACATTTAAGATATGTTTTATTAGTACCACGATTATTATTTATATAGATGTTTTATGATTATATTGACCATGAAAATTATTTATAATCACATACCTCCTTCTTTTTTAGTTAATAACATTCCATTGAATTATTCACTTTCCAATGGAAATTAATTTTCCAAAAACATATCCATATTATTTATCAATGATATGTTTATTTATTAAACCATATATAATTTCTACATATATTGTTCAAAATGGAATGTTATATTTTTTCTAGGGAAATATTGAGAAGTTTTTATTGTTTACTGGACACATATATTTGATGATACAACATATTGATTCATGAATTAAATCTATCAGTTGATAAGTTAGAAATGATTTTGCCAAAAAATATGGGTGGGTCCTAGAATTATTTATCCCCTTGATGTATCCGTAGTATTATGAGGCGAGTCAATAGTAAATCATTAAGAGGGTTTCAACATATAGTTTAAACCTTCTTATAAAAGGTCTTGATGGCAGAGGTATCATGATTCCTAAGATCCTAGTGTCCTATAATTAAGAATTTACTTCATTATAATTTTGTTATTATTACCCATGATATTTTTATAATGATATAATCTCTCGGTTCATTTAATTCTTTGTTTATTAATCAAATTCCATGCATTTTGTGTTATTTTATTTTCCATATTTATTATTATTGTCTTATTATCCATGATATTTTTATAATGATATTATGTCTAGTGTCCTTTCATTATTAGTTTATTAATTAAAAGAAAACTGTTTTATGCTATTTACCTTTACATATTGGTTATTTTTCATCTAAATTTGATATCCAAGTTATTGATTGAAATAAATGTGTGTTACGTTATTTAACTTTCCATATTTATTATTATTTATTTATTCATGGTAGCTTCTACTATACATAATTCTTACTAATAATTTTATATCATCCTAATTTTTTTCCTTTTCCCATGGATTCCCTAAAGTGTACTATGATTGTTTTGAAAGGATCTGCTAGAGGGAATAATTTATTTCTAGAAAAAAATTATGTTATAACTAATGTTTTCAAATGTAACATTGGACTCATGTTTGTATCTAGTTTACCAAAACTAATAAAATATTAAGCCCTTCAAGATGAAATTATTTTTATCTTATGAAAATATAATTAAAAAAACACTAACTTCAGGCTACTGGGGTCGGGGTATCTAAAAACTATTCCTTTTATAGTCAACTATTACTTTATTTTCTAACACAGATAATCTTGAGGCACCCCACTTTAACATGATCCACCTCATTACCCAATCAAGGTCTTTATAAGTGACTAAATTGGAAGGAATCTAACACTTATTATTTTTAAATTTGATTTGAAACAAACCAATATATTCAAACTGTATTGATTTCGAACCATTTAAACAACTCAAAAAATATGTTACTAACCCAAATAAAAGTCCAATTATATTAAAACAAATAATAATTCTTCCCTTGAATAAATTTAATGAAACACTATCATTTAACAGATTAGAATAATAAGTAAGAGAAAAATCCTCATGAGTAATCATGGTTTGATTTGAGTGTAACCATAGCTTTTATAGAGAGTGCATAAGACTCATGGACAGTGAGTAGTCGGACTGAAAGTCCCTCTACCATGGGAAAATTTACTCAAGGTAGATTATTATTGTATCAAAATTATAACACCCAAAATGTATGAAACTATAATTAATTTCTTCATTTAGGTTCATAACCTAGATGAATCCAAATTCATTATAGAAGAGAATTATATCCATTATCATACATCACTTGTGGCTCCTTATATACATGTATTACAATTTATAGAACCTGATTAAAATTTAAAACTAAATTAAACATTATAACTAATAATTTAACATTTATATTGAATAAAAAATAAAACAAAGAATAAAATAGATGAATTATTTACATATTTAAAAATTGAGATAAACAAATTATAAACAATTGATAAATAAATTATAATAACATTATAATTTAAGGAAATAAAAACTTGAATAATTTATTTTTAACTAATATGAAAATTTTATCTTATGATTTACATTTTGTTAATATAAAATACTTTATATTCCAAAAAATGAAAATCTTTATGAATAATTTTATAATAAATTAATAAACATTTATTTTTTATCTAATTTTTTCCTAAATTATTTATTTTGAATTGGATTATACATAAACCATTAATCATATCAAAATCAAAAAATCCATTGAAAAATTCAAATAATTTTTTCCAAAAATGGTTTTAATGTATAAATTTTAAATTATCATTTATGAAGTATTCATAAAATTATATAAAAAAATATATAATTTATTTATTTTAAATTTATAAACACTAAATAATTTTTTTTACAGTTTTAATCAACCTTAGAACATGATTAAATCTTTTGAAATATTTTTATTATGGTTCAAGCCTCTTTTATTTGACATAGGCCCTTAAGCCTTGCATTATTGACGTGTTCTGAAAATTTTTAAGGGAAATAATTTCCATAAATTTAATTCAAAAATAGTCTTCACTATAGTCCAATTCCATCATTTTTGTTTTCTATAAATTCTATGAGACATGACTATTTTGTTAAATATATTAAGTTATCCATTTTCCTTTTCTAGTGAAATAATTTCACATGGACATTTTTTTAAGTTTGAACGCCTTTTTTACTTATTTATTCTTTTGTGCCATTATGAGTATAACACAATATTCGATAACACGTCATGAGTCCAAAATATATTTACCTATTTTATGGATAATAAACATTTTTAAGGCCACCTTTGAACTTATATTGGTTCACCATGTCATAAAGGCTTTTAATACATTGATCTATTTTTTGGAAAAAAATACGATTTTCTATTCCCTTTTCTATTGAATAATTTCATTATATTATAAATTTTATTAGGAAAAAAACCATTTCATAAGATTTTTATCCTATGAGTATCATAATTCAACAATAAAAAATAGAATTCTATATGAGAGAAACAATGATTTCTTGGAAAATCATATATTTTTAGTTTCTTTATTCATTTAATGATCAAACCAAACATCGATAGATTTTATCTAATACCACTAAGCAGTTTTTGAGGGATGTTTAACTTCCAATGTGAATAAGAATACCACAAACAAACACAAAATAATATGGATTTATATATACATTTGGAATAAATTATAAAACAAAAGATGATAATGGTGTATCTTTCACCTTGTCAATCCACCCGTTCCTTGCTTTAGAGAATAATTTTATCAAGATATTAGAGATTTAGATGAAATAAAATATATTTTAAAGGTGTCCATGGACCAGGGGAATCACATAGTTCTTGTGTATGATCTCACTCAACACCATGATCTTATAAAACCTTCTTTAAATGTTTAAGAGAATATGTTTTATGAGATAATTAAGTCAAGGAGTTTATTTGAGGTGTATCACCATGATATAATTGAACAAATCTTATGAATATCAAACTGAATTATATGGACAGAATAAAACTATAAAAAATGATTCAATATGATTAAAACCATTTTATAAACGTTCCATACATTTTAACCCATTGATATACTTTTATTTTATCCCTTTATATTCACCTAGTGATTAATTAATTTTTAAAACATTCAAACATCTTTGATTCATCAGCACATGATGAATAACAAAATATTATTACTATTATGATGGAATACTTGAACAACTAGTGTAATAACACATTGACCAATCCTTCAAAAAAAAAACACATGGAACAATAATTCTATGAATATTTATTATATCATAGTTACATTCACTATATTGTGGTTTACTTCAACACATACCACAACATAGACTACATCATAGTAATGCCTATTTTAATGTATAATACAACACTGCATGCATACACAGATGAATCACATAGTAAATTACCAAATATTTTATAATTTTCATACCAAAATTATTATCAAAGAATCTATTATGAAATAAATCGTTAAAAATGATTTGATTGGATAATTTTTGGAAAATAATAAAAAATTACATTAAACACCATTCATGAAGAGTTACTACCAAATGAAAAGAAAAAACATAATATCAATATAAATACAATAACATTAACCCTAAAATATACATCCACTAATAGATTTTAATTTTATATATTGATGGAAATCCAAGATCACTAAAAATTTATAGAAGATAATAATAGTAGGAAAATTCTCTAGGATGAACCATTGTTTGAACAAATTATCACAAGACACATTTATAAAAGTTTTATTTGTTAACTAACTAATGTAAACATCCTAAATACTATAGTTTGTTAGTTCCAATATAACATGGTATTTCTTAACTAGATCTCATATTATCCACTAGTGTCTTGATTCACACCACCAGAACTCTGAGGGAAGTATTTTAAAAGAAAATAGTTATTTTCAACCCTTTAAACTTTTAATGTTCTCATATATAGGATTTTGGAGCCTTTAATTTATAAATTATTTCCTCAAAATATTAAACAACTCATTTTATAAACACAAATACACTTGATTAAACCTAAAAAACTCTAAAAAAATTATATGTCCCTGTAGTGATTTAGTAAACCTTAAAAAATCCCCACCATCTAGTTTCTCATCATTAAGAAACATACTGGATCATCTAATTAGAAAACAAATTCAAACACTGCTATTATATATTCCCTTATTATTCCCACATATCCCCATTAATCTATATATGATTATATTACAGCCTAACCGAAATCATATCATTTCATTATAATGTCCCTTGAATGATGTATCTAACTCTAAATCCATTTCATCACTTTGGGTAATTTATGAAGGGTATGGTAAATAGTTTCTTAGCTATGACAAATAAAATATATTATATATTCTAGAATATCTTTTAAAAAGAAATAAATTGTATGAATCCTCTTTAATTTATTTTATAATCTTAAAAGGACACCTAAATTGAGTGGTTAACTTCATAAATTTTCACAATATATGATTTCCTAGTAGAGGTGATACATAAAGAAACATGAAATCACCTATGATATACTCTAATATTTAGTGTCTTAAGTTTTATTATGATATCTATATTTTTTGATCCATATTAAAACACTCCCTGGTCAATTAGATCCAATTAATTATCTTCTGTATAAAGGTAAGACCAACTAGAGATATTTTACCTACCACCATCTATTATAGATGTGATATATAAGGTCCACCATACAAGGACTCAAATGAATCTATATGCATCAATTAATAATTTTTTTATTGAATATAAATTACACTAAGGTAATACAAGCATCCGACATGAAACCAAATTTAAGAATAAATGCACACAATATATCCTAGAATAGTAAAATAGTTCTTTTAGACCATCCATTTTTTTGAGATATGTTATGCTTATATTTTCTCGATCAATGATATTTTTTTATACCTAACTAAAAGCGAGAATTGAATATTATATCTCAGATAGATACAATGATACTAGTAATTTTTTGTAATTGAACTATTTCCTCACTCTACAAGCTTCCCAAATAATCAATTTGAAGTATCTACCAAATGTAAAACAATAAATTTACCTTTTTCAATATGTTGATGATGACCTAAACTGAATATATTCCCTTGTAATAGATAATTAATGATTTTAATATAAAATTGGCCTCTTATTCCCAACATTCACTTTCTAAAAAGTGAGGCTCTGTTAAAAAAATTATATTTGTACCTCATCATACTCAACCACCTATACTATCATCAGGAATCATGGTATATAGTAGTCAGATCAGGTGAAAAAATCAGTAATAGTAGTGGAATAACATCCTAAATAATGATTATTGGTACTACCAATGCTCCAAACACATATAAAGGCAACTCATCATCCTATATCTAATTATTCTAGTTCTCTTTGATGTAAAATTTCTTATCTTCCATGATACAATTATATTCATCCACTTGACCTTTCTTTATCCTTTTTTTTAATTTTTATGTACCATTTAGTGGTTACAATATTACACCACCCTAAATATTAGATATATTAAAAAAAATCTAAATAATGAGAAAAATAAACTACCACTATTCTATCAACTCTTAAATGACCAATTTTTGAAAATTCCAACTTTGAGCATTCACCATAATGTTACATTTACCTGATGTATACACTATCACAATATAAATTGAATATTAAAACATTATTCACCCTATATATTGGAGGTTAAAATGTTTCTATGAAAATATACACCTTAAGATCATATGGTTTTTATGAACCACTAATTTCTCATAAAACAAATAATGATACAAAACTTTAAATGTATAAACAACTATTAAAAAATAAATATCATATGTTAGGTAGGGATTCTTATGTGAACTAAACTATTGAGATCAATATGACACTACTTAGTCACCTTGTATTAATATATTATCCAATTCCAATAGTAATGTATCATAACTTATCATGTAGAAATTTCATGACTCAAATAAAATTATAAAGAAGAAAAAAAATTCGACTATTCTATATAGGATTTTTGCTCATATAAATAATCTTATTAAAATCCATTCCCTTCCTAGTAAAATAAATCAACAAGGATTATATCTAAAACAAATCATTTATAAATATAATATAGTAACCAACTAGACAAGAAATGTTATGACCTGAAACAAATTCTTGGGAATCATCTAAGAGTTCACTACTTATACCTTATTAGTATCCTCTAATATAACAACTTTGGACACTATATATCCAAAAAAATTAAAAAACATTATGTATAAATCACATTACAAAAACTCAATATACAATCAATTATCTTTTATCATTAAAAACATAATCATCCGGTGTCTCTCAAGATCATCCCATGATTTAGAGTAAAATATTATTTCATTTATGAATACCACAAAAAATAAATTTAAAAATTGTTGGAATTGTTTCCACATCAAGGGAATATGAATTTATGGTGTATTCATAACAATGAACGAAATCAATATAAAATCATACTATATATACCAGTATCTAAATGTTATTTTTGGAATATAATTGGATTATAACAAAATATTATGGTACTATTATCTCATAAAAATATTTTAAAACCACTGATATTCACTTATTTGATCAAAACAATCATTCATATTATGTAGTGAATATATTTTCTTGATCATCATCTTATTTAGATTTTGGTGATCCATACATAAACATAGGATCTTATTTTTAAAAAATAATATCATGGTTCCCCTAATGGAATTATTTTCAAAATAAATTCTTTTCCTCAAGGTCATCAAGTTTGAATTTTATCACCCACAACACCACTGGATCCATTTGATTAGGAGGAATCAATCTGATTTTTGAACCTGGTAATAGTTCAAATGTAATCTCAACCCCCTATTTCAAGGTAATCTCTAAATTTACTATAAATATACATCTAGAAACAAATAAAAGACCATAGTGAATATAATATATTATTAAACCTTAAATAAACCTAGAAATATATCACAATATAGGGTAGTAATGGACACCAATTTTCTATGTAAAGGTCCTAATCGACTTGGTCACAAATCCAAAACTCTAATAAATCCATTTATTTAACCTCTCAAAGAAGTAAATAACACACATATTTGGAAATAGATCATATAGATATGGAAATTAGTTTTCTATTCCAATCTCATTATAATGCTGAAATAACTCAGATCCATTATAAAAAAACCTAGATATGCATAAACCCACTCACTAAAATATTTTATATGAGAGTTATATTGATTAGATAAACTAATTTTACTAGAGGATAATCTACTGATAATACTTTTATTGATTACTATATAATAATTATACAATCTCATTCTAATTTAAAACAAATAAAATGTGTGATATAAACCTATTATAAAAATAACTATATGACATATACATAAACTTGATTACCCATTATACTCTTGATGATATCACTTTAGTATCTACCGATTTCTCTTCCTTAACATATAACTATAAAGAAACTTCCCTAAAACCTTGGGTGAATATAAATTATGACATCTACTATGAAATCCTTTGAAAATTATCATGACCATAATCCCTATAGCTTCTATCTAATATCCTATTATTACTACATGAAGATCCCCTTAAGGGTATGTGAGAAACATGAGTTTGTGTTTAAAAAACTCTTCTAAACCTAATTATTTTATCTTGATATAAATATTTTATATTTACCATATTCCCACACATATAACACTATATAGTATGATTGATAATTTTCAGTCACATATGTCTCGATCACCTTTACTAGAGGTGGCCTTCCACATAAAGGTGGAAATGATGATCCTCCTATAACCCCCTCTCGCACTCACTATGGAAACACATATCCTTGAACCTGTTATCCTAAATATATATTTACCCATCACTAGATCCTCCTATAAAATATTTTATACCGTCTTGATGGACTACCTGGGCCTCTCACATCAATAATTGACTTATTTATAACATTTATATAAGTCAAATGAAAAAATAGTTTCTATTGAGGTAAAGTCACTTAATTTAATCCAATAATAAACAAATAAAACTCTATATCCTCTTATCTATATAATTATATTAAAAATAAAAATAGGTATATTAAAATATATATGTAATTTATCACTAAAACAGACCTTACTATAAATCTATAAAGTTTTTTTATTTACATATATTCAATGTCTCTAGATAACATTTATTATCAAATAAAGCCAGGACACTATCCCAGGGCAAGTGTGGATCTTCTTGGTCTATAGTAAGATGTGTCACCAGTGTCGATTTAGTTCTCCAATTTAAAATACAACTAACTCTACCTTCATATCACCAAAAGTACAAACAATTTCAGAGATTATATAGATAACATGTATCCAATCCATCATATGATATGATTATTATTTCACCAGCAATGGTCTTTATAAATCTCTTAAAACTATGAAGTTTTAAATATTTTTTTGTCAATGTGACCCCTCTATAGAAAAAAATTATAATGAATGTAACCCCAAAAACTCATCACTAATTGGAAATGGGTTTGTTACTAGCATCGAGTGTATAAATCTCGCAAATAGAAAGCATTTCCCTTTAGATAACATAATGGTAGATTTTAAGGGAAATATGTAAATCTATAACCCTAAATCATAATAAGTATCCACAATGGATAAATATATAACCATGGTAAATTTATGAATGATATGTAAAAAAATAAAAGTATACTATACACATGGTAAAAAACTGTAAATTTATAAATCTAAAAAAAACACCCAAATAACCTATATAGAATATAGCAGAAAATGATAATACTAATATTTAATAAACAAAAACAAATAAACTAATGTAACTCCTCTCAAATAATAACATGATCCTAGAAGTATTTGTTTAAAATTAGGGGTTAGTATATCTACTTAATCAATAGGCCATACCCAAAAAATAATAAATGAAAACATCAATATCATACATGAATAATGACCAGAGAAGTGTAATTTTAGTGAAAAATAAAAATAAAAATATTTATTTACACTTATTTGAAGAATGGATAATATAACCCACTCTATAAAAATAAATATGGGCGCCTATAAAATACTTATATTATCTTCCATCCACATATCTATTGATTGACATGTAATCAAAAACCCACTATCATAGTCATTAAAAATTTAAAACCACATACATAATAGTTTTAAAAAAACTAGAAAATAAACATATATCCAAACCAACTAGTGTGGTGAGATAGGGAATACTCAGCCATACACTTAATTAGTCCACTCACCAATCAAGAAGTTGGGTTTCACCCAAGAAAACCAACCTTATATGAATATTATATATTGAATGGTACTCCAATTTATAAAATAATATCAAAATTATAATTTATAATTACCACAAAAATCATGTATCTATATCGAGAGAAATCACAAACCATATTCATACTAGAAACATCCTTATTATCTAGTAACCCATCACCAAAATACTCAATATTCTCACACGGAAATGAAACATATTCTAAAACTTTCTCAAAAAAATACCCCAATTCAACCATTTTACATTATTATTCATTCATATTATATAAGAACAACAATCACCGTATGTGTCATCGGGTTGTGTATATAAACAAAGAAAAGTTAAAATCCTCTGAATGAATAATTATATAAATGGATATTCATTGCATGGAGTATTGAAAGACTTGATGTTTTTTATAGAAATAAAATTAATGTCTATAATGAATATAGAATTTATTTTGTTGTGAAGGAATTATTATACCAATGTATAGAACATAAATTATGGAAATAAATAGTTTAGTGGATGAATTTATATAGGATATCACATATATTATTCAAAAAACACGAGGATTTATTCAATGTTCGAAACTATTTTGTTATCAAAAATCCATGTTGAGAACCAGATGATAGTCTACTCTATAATGGTTAGTGTATATTGAAAAAAAATGAAAATAAAAATTGTTTTTGTGAATAAAATCACTTTGCTCGAGACATGGTAGGGATTTAATCATGTGATAAAAAAATAATTTTATATTTTCATTGTTATAATCAAGGTCATGTTTATGTTAGATAGATATATTTAATCCATAAGAAGATATATAATAAGTTTTTTTGAGATATGATAGTTTTTATTTATTTTTAAATGAAATGGGGAAATTGGGGGACCTATTTTATAGAATACATCTTGGTAAATATCTAGTTTTCTTAAATTGATCAATAAATGGGCCACAAACTATGGTGGATATCAAAAATAAAAGTGTTTTTTCATGGAATTTTTATACCACGTATAAGAGAGTCCTATAAATAGATGTGTACATATTAGAATGATTCAATTTTTGAAATAGTGATATTTAATGGATAAGATAATGTCAAATATTTATTGTTTATATAATAAACTATTGATCATAAGTTATCATGATGTATTGGTTTCTATTATGTTATAGTGGAAATAGTTTTATTAATAAAATTGGATTCAAAATTCCAGTATTTTTGGAGGTTTTTTATTACACAAATTGAATTAATTTTTCACTTTTTTGGAGGGTATAAATGGAATTATTTGTCCCATATACTCAAATATTATTTAATACTTTTGTAACACCTTAAAATTCAAGAAAAATAACATTATATTCAAGAGTGTGTATGACATGCAACACCAACTTTATAAATGAATATAATACCTTGATACATTATGATATATTTAATATTTTAAATAAATATATTCTATATCTTATAATGCATTAAACACTGAGTTATCTTGCATTACATGCAAGAATGAATTTGTTCAGTAGTTTGCGTTATAAGAAATATTGAGTTTTACAGAAAACAATATATTATTAATATATTATCATTTAATATAATAAGATAAAACCTAGAAATTAAATGTATGTTTAATAATTTTATTGACTAACTTATGAAAATATATGTTTGAATTTGTTGGTTTAAAACCATATATAAATGAATATCAAAACCAATTTAATATATAAGAAATGTTTTTAAAAAGAACTATATTTTTCTTCCAAAGGAATTTTATTATAATAAATTTAATTAATTTCAAATATTTAATTATTTTAATAAAATATATATATTATTTATTAAATAAAATATTTTATATATTCATCCAATATATTTTATATGAATAATATAAGAACAAACTCAATTTTACACATAAAATCATAAATTTTTATAAAAGTATTTTTGCCAAATTTTAATGGATAACCTATATAAAATCAATATTTTGGAACTTTTATAAATTTTATATAAAAAAATAAAATTATATTTTGAAATTAAAATATAAAAATTTGGTTAGGGTGATCATTTTATATTTTCTAAGAAGTTTCATTTTATAATGAATAGTAAAAAATACAGAATTTTAATTGAAAACTAATTTATCAAATAATTTATTAATAAGGAAAAATTATATTTTATTTTTTTTAAATTAAAATTATATCAAATATATATAAATTTACACAATTTAGGTCATTGTAATCAATTTTACATTGATAATGGATATGAAAACATAACAAACTTTTCAAAACTTTTACTTTAAAAACCTGTATTGTCGTCTCATCTACGAGATTAATTTTAAATTAATTTTTTCAGTTATATGATTTGAATTTAAAAAAATGGATTAAATATTTGGAATAATAATAATATATAATTTATAATAATTTCAATTTATTTTTGGACCAAAAATATTAGTAAAAGTGATTAAAATTAATTATAGCTATTTAGAGAAAAATTAGCTTAACAATAGAATAAACCTTAAACCTAAGGCCCAAAATGACATAGAAACTTATATAACATAAATTTAATGGACATATTTAGACCTTATACTCTTTTATTGGAAACATTATTTTATCCACTTGAAATGGTAAAAACATGGGTGAAATTCCTTGTTCAAAAATTTACAAGAATGTCACTCCTCCTCCATTATAAAAATACACTCATCCCTCACATTTACTAAAAATTATAAAAAACATTGAAAAATATAAAACCTACCAAAATAATATCCCAAAATCCCTAACCTCACCCTCTATTCCCTACATTGGGTCCAAATCAAACCATGAATCCCTTTGGTTTAAACAAAAAAGTGTTACCCGAAAAAGAGGTAACTTTCATCAACATGCATCTTTAGTTTGTTTACTTATCCACTCAATTAATTTAACTTTATATAATGATTATATAATTACATAATTATATTAAATATACTGATATATGTTTATGTAAATGGCTCAACATACACCTACACACACATCCATAAAATGTGTAACAAACTTACCTTTTGTATGACAAACTACCGTTTCACAAAACGATGTTGTTCATTTTTAACTTTACCACCTCTCATGGTCATGAATTTTGATGGAATTTTATATATATATTATATATGTTATTTTTATATTGTGTTAATACTTATTTAATTTTTATATAACACATACCTTAATTCTTTCCATTTTTTTAGAATATGATAACTTCGTTCGTAGAAGTGTGGACTACCTCCTCCTCAAAGCGATGTGTTTTTTTCACGCTATACCTAGAATGTATTTGGGATGGTATTAATAAATAAATTTGATATATAAGAAATAATTATTGTTATTTAATTATAATATATATATATATATATATATCATTAATTTTTTATTCTTATAAATATGATAAATAAAATAATGTAACGTTCATGAAAACGTACGACCTAACGTCTCCATGAACGGTGAATTTAATTTCATATATTCAAACATTATGGATCAATATAAATACAAATATAATGAATATATAATATTTAAATCGTTATTTGAATTTTTAATATGATTAAATCATGATATTATTAATAGGAACAACAAAAAATAAGTCAAAAACTTACTAGAGAAACTTGCCGATTGACACCTAAAATAGTGAAATTAATGAAAGATTACTAAAAAATGGGTAATAAGATAATATAAAATGATCATATATGATATAATAAATATTATTATTGTTCTTTATTAATTTATTAAAATTATTAGAACCATTATACAAGGGGTTAATGGACATTCACACAAAAAGAAACACACATTAAGGGATTATCATCTCACGTTTTTACATCTATGAGATTACTGTCATATTGACCACTTACTTCTTTTAAGTGGTAATATACTTAACATTATGATATATTATTTCATGAATCTTTTTATATTCAAGTGTTTTAATTTTTTCTTCTAAATATCTCATTCAAAGGGTTATGACATTAAATTTATCAAGTGAGAAAGGTTGTCTTTGAAATCTCACTTTCTTTTGGGCTTGTAAGCTTTATATTTAATCAATAAATTAATTATTACTATTTTACATTACAAATAAAATTTATTTTGGATATAAATACTCTGATGGTATGGGTATAATTATTCAAAACATCTTATACCTTTTTTACAAATGATGTGTACTCTATAGTGATTTGATTAACTGGGAAAATATTGGTAAATCCACATATTTTACTCAGTACATATATTCGATAAGGAAAATTGTTTATGAATTAAATAGATTATTTGATATATGAGGAATGATTTTCATAGGTATGAAATGGGTGTAAAACATTTATCGATATCGCATCGATGCATTAGTAGTCTCATGAGAGGAATAATTTTTCCAAATTAGATATGTTTTTACTAAATATGTTATATTCGATCTTAGGAAAGGCATTTAAGGTAATGGTTCCATGTATCTTGGAAACACATAGTCCACTAATTATGTTTTTCCCTAATTAAGATTCATTTATTATTTATCTATGATATTTTTTCTTTTACATTATATATAGATGTATTTCATTATTAGTTTGTTGATTAAATGGAACATGTTGCAGTAACACACCATTACATATTAATTTATTCCTTATGAAATTATTTGAATGTCATGTGTTCTTAGTTATTTAACTTTCCATGTTGATCATGATCATTTATTCATTATTTATTCCACTATAATTACCCTCACTAAGGATTTGAGGTCACCCTTATCCTTGTCTCCTTCCCCAAGTTTATGAAGAATAAATATTTGAATAAGCATTCAAGGATGCATATCATATCATTTTATTATGTTTAATTTTTTTCTATTTCCTAATTTAATATGAGTATTGTGTATTTAATATGTTTTTCCAAAACCATTAAACTTTTAGTCCTTCAGGATTTTATTTCCTTATAATAATTCCAACATAATAATGTAATTCACCAATTACAGAATTTTGGGTTTGGGAACTTACAATTGGTATTAGTGTAATTTTAGTAGAAAACATGGAAATTAGATTTATAAAACATATATTAGGAAACATAACCCTATGATAAACTTTTAGGATAAGTATATAAGTAAATTATTGAATTTTCATAAGGTATAGATTATGTAGGTCTTCCTTGAAATGCATCCCTATATGGATACAACAAGTATACGTGGTTTTGTAATAGATATAACCAGGGGTAACAACTCTGAAAAGACGCATCGCGCCTAACTTGACTGTAACTTGGTACACAAAAATGAGCCTTACTGTGCACCTAGTTTGAAACTCTCTAGGTATATGTTTAGGATAATTAAAATTTCATTACATACCATTATGTAGGATTTTAAAGAAAGGATATCACAAAAGAAACCATGTTTGTGATTATGAGATTAGATATCCATAAATTATTCAATTTATGTTACGAATTTCACTATTTTTGGGATTATACATTATGTTACATAATTTTATGATCTGATATAATATATATCATTATTTACAAATGTAGTTTTGATGGAATAATTGTATCAATAATCATGTATAATGTAAAGGTTTCCATGCTAAGAAAGAAGATGTTTCTGGTATTGGAACTGAGAAAGTTATTGATATATTAGGGAAGATTAAGCATGTTATGACACATAACCTTTCTTAGATATAGAAACTTGTTCCATAATTAGAGCCTTTAATGTTTTGATCTCATTATGTGTTATAGGACCCCATAATTTAGTAGGACTACTGACCTAATAGCGGCTGAGAAATGGATTAAGTGTTTTGAGAAGATATTCCTAGAATTGGTTTGTATTGAAGAAAAAAATGTTACAATTTTAGTGTATTGTATCAATGGTTATTTTGATCAATGATGGTCATTGATTCAGAATACCAGGGAGGAATAAAAAATAGAACACATAGAATGGAGAACTTTTAAGGAGACATTCTTCAATAAATACTTTCCTCCTAATCAAAAAATGAAGATGAATATAAACATTTTTAGCTTAAAGAAAAAGGATGAAGAGATTTTTTCATATTACAAAGATAAATTTATAAGTTTATCGAGGTATGCTATGAAATAAATAGAAAACATATAGTGAAATATTGATCATTCTGTTGATGGAATTATTATTTCATTGTAGGGGGTTGGTGTCCCAAACATTTACTTTATAAGATGCAATAGTCTTATATGTTATCAAGATATAGAAAGAATATTACTATTCTTATGAATTAAATGGGAAAAAATATACCAAGATGAAGGAAGATAAACTAAAATATAAAGGGAATAAGGGAAAGTGTTATTTTCCAACATGTTATTACTGTGGAAAGAATCACCATGGTAAATTCTTGGGATGACTGGGAGTTTGTTATAAGTATGAAGAAAAGGGTCACTAGCTGAATGAATGAAAATGGAAGAATAAAACGGCTAATATATAGTGTAAAAAATTTAAGTAGATTAGGAACTATGAAACAAATTCCCTTACCATTAATGTAATGTACTTTAGAAGAATCTCTAGTATCAAGGTCAAACATATTTTATTGGAAAAACCAAAGAAGAATTATTATTTTTCTTGTATATTTAGTTCTAATAAATATGTTTTAAAAGTAATATATTCATGATGTTATCATCATATGAATTATAAAATATATATGGATTTTAATATGGTACTTTTTCATTAATTATTTGAGATCACATATTGAATGATACAAAGAAAATTGATTTGGCAGCAAGTTGAACTCTTTGAAAAATACATGTTTGAGAGATAGATAATCATTAATAAATTCATCATTTTGATATAATGATATTTTATAATGAAATTAATGATATGGATTAATTAAAATTGGATACTACTAACTACCATGTAAATGATTCTTGCGTGTTGGATCATAATCTTTTGAAACACTAAATGTTTATGATTTGGTTTAAGTTTATTTTTGGATGAGGTTTTAGAGGTTAATGTGTTACTTCATCCTATGATGGAACTTGCGCTAAGAGATGAAGTGAAATAGATCAATTCACAACCAAACTATATGATTTTTCTTAGTAAATATAAATGTATATTTATTTAAATTCTTAGAGAGTGAAGAAATTATAAAACTATAGGAATATGATCTTGAAACCAAAAATGTTATCCAATTATAATAATTTTTGATGATATCAATGACCTTTATTCAAACCTATGGTTTATGGTTTTGTCATTAATGACATTACCATAAATAATCCCTCTATTATTATTCATCAGAACATGATGGTTAGATTTTTATTCTATATACATTTTTTCACTAAAGTTCTCATAATCGAAAGCCTAGATCTGTGGTGACCATCACACTTCCCTTTACATATAATTTAGAATATGTGTTTTGAACCCTATTTATGATGTGGGTTTTTTAAAAATATTTAATTTTTATATAAAACCCCTGATTATTGATATCTTGTGTAAATTGTGAGGACACAATTTAATTTATATAGGGAGAATGTAACAACCAGAAATTTTAAAGTAAGAATATTGTATTTAATAGCATGTTTGACACCCAACATCGAGCGTATAAAGGAATATAAAACAAAAAGAATTTATGAAATAATTAATATTTTAAATAAATATATTCTATATATATTTTAACGCACACAAAACCGAGTTATCTTGAATTGAACGCAAGAAATACTTTTTTTCGGTAGTTTTTATTACACGTAAGACTGAATTTTACCGAACAACAATATATTAGTAAGATATTATTATTTAATATAATCAGATATAACATATCCATTGCATTTATGGTTACTAATATGATTAAATAACTTATAAAAATATATTGTTGAATTCATGGGTTAATAACTAAATAGAAATGAATATAAAAAACATAATATATAAGAAAAGTTTTTACAAAGAACAATTTTTATGCTTCCAATGACATTTTTTTATAATAAATTAAATTATTTAATAATAGTGAATTATATTAATGAAATATATAAATATAAATATATTATATTAAATAAAATATTTTTTATTTTCATCTAATTTATTTCACAGGTATAAGATAGGAACAAACCAAATTTTACATATAAAAACCAATATTTTTATAAAAGGAGTTTTACCACCTTTTAATGGAGAACCGATTTTAAATATATATTTTGGAAATTTTATAAATTTTATATTGCCTAATAAACATAATTTTTGAAATGTAAATGTAAAAATTAGGTTAGGGTGAATTTTTGGTATTATTCTGTGAAGATTCATTTTTTGATTAATAGTGAAAATATTAAATATTAATTAAAAATTGTTTCTCATGTAATTTATTAATTATGATAGATTATACATGAAATTGGTTTAAAAATAAAATTATATCAATTAAATATCAATTAATCTAATTTAGTTCATTTTAATTATTTTCACTTTGAAATTGGATATAGAAACATATCATGCTTTCGAACACTTTTACTTTTAAAACCTACATTATGGTCTCATCCGTAGGATTAATTTTATATTATTTTTTTCACTTATATTTTTGAAATTTAAAAAAAATTGATTAAATATTTTTATTAATAATAATTTATAATATCTAATAATTTCAACTTAGTCTTTTACCAAAATAATCAGCCAATGCGATTAAAAATAATTTCAATGATTAAAAGAAAATTAGCTTAACAAAGGACTAAACATTAAACATTAGGGAAACATAATTTATAAAATTTTAAAAAATACATTTAATGGAAAAATTTAAACACTATAATAAATTTTATAGTATTTAACCATTATTATATCCAATATAAATGGGAAAAAATGTGGGTGGAATTCCCTTTTCAAAAATTTATATGAATTTCACTCCTCCATAATAAAAAAGAACTCATACATCCCATTTATTCACACCTATAAATCTAAATGGATGATGAAAAAACTAACCAAATAATCTACCAACATCCCTATCATCACCCCATATTCATTAATGTTTTCATAAATCCAACCAAGAATCCATTTGGGGGAAACCAAAAGGAGTTACCCGAAGAAGAGGTAACTTTCATAAACATGTATTTTTATATTATTCCATTATCTACTCCATTAATTTAAGTTTATATCATGATTATATAATAAACTAATTATCTTAAATATATATATATATATATATATATATTTTATGTTATGTTTTATACCTACAACTACACAAACTTCCATCAAATGGGTAACAAACTTACCGTTTGTACGAGGAACTACCGCCTCGTGAAATGAAGTCCTTCGTTTTTCCTTTATGACGTCCATGGTTAGGAATTATGATGGAAAACTTATTTATATATGATATATGAAATATTTATTTTTTCATCATACTTATTTAATTTTTATATAACACATTCCTTAATAATTTCTATTTTTTGGAATATGATATCCTCGTTTGTGGAAGTGTAGATTACTACCACCTCAAAGTGGTGTGTTTTGTTCACAATATAGATGAAATATAATAGGGATGTTATTAATAAACATCTATGAAATAGATGAAATAATTATGATTATATAATTATAAAAAACACAAACATATATATATATATATATATATATATATCATTTACTTTTCATTCTAAATAGGACAAAGAAATCAAAGTAACGTTCATGCTTACGTACAACCTACCATGTCCATGAACGGTGCATTTAATTTCCTATTTCCAAACATTTTGGATTTATATAAATACATTTATGATGAATATATATAAAATTTATATCCTAGTTTAAATTAATTATATGATGAAATCATTATCTATGTAATAGTAACACCAAATAACAATCCAAAACTTACTCGAGAAACATGGGAATTAACACCTGAAATAGTGAAAGTAAGGAATTATTACTAAAAAATGGGTAATAAGATATTATAATAAGATCATATATGAAATAATAAATATTAATATGGTTATTTAAAAATCTATTAACATTATTAAAACCATTATACATGAGTTTAAAGGACGTTCATACCAAAGGAAACACAAGGTAAGATATATTCATCTCACTTTTTATATTTCTGATATAAATGTATTATTCACCAATTAAATCTTTTTAGTGATTTATATACTACTAAATTTGATGTATTATATCAAAAATACTTTTATATTCATGGTATTTAATGTTTTACTCTGAATTTTCTCATCCAAATGGTTTTGAAATGAGAATTATCAATTCATAAAGATTATCCTTGCAGTCTATCCTTATTTTGTGATTGTTAAATTTATATTGAAAAAATCACTTCATTATGAAAATTTTACATTTTAAATCACATTTATTTTGGATATAAACATTCTTATTTTATGGTTATAATTATTTCCTAAAGTGTAATCAATTTTAACATATGATGTGTACTTGAATTTTATTTGATTAACTGAGGATGTATTAGTAAATCTGTATCATTTACTTAATAGAAATATTTGATAAGGAACATTGTTCATGAATTAAATTGATTATTTATTATATTTGGAATTCTTTGTATTAGTATGAAATGGGTTAGGTCCTATTATAGATATCCCCTCGATGCATCAGTAGTCTTATGAGACAAATTAGTTGTCAAAATGAGATGGGTTTTTACACGATATGTTATTAAACATCATATAAAAGGTCTTGATGAAAAAGGTTTCATGTACCTAAGAAACATAGAATCCAATAATTAATAATTTCCCTCATTCAGTGTATGTTTTTATTTATTTATGATATTTTTTCTTTTAAATCATCCATGGATGTAGTTCATTCTCAATTTTTTGATTAAATAGATTTTTTTCAGTCAGAGACCTTTCCATATTTATTTTTCCTTATATAGTTATTTGAATGGAATGTGTTCTCAGTTATTTACCTTCCCATGTTGATTATTTTCATTTATTAAATATTTATTCCACTGTAAATAACCTTACTGAGAATGTTTTATCACAATTATTTTTGTATCCATTCCCCAGGTTGTGAAGAATAAATATTTTAATAATATTTCAAGGATGTAAATATTTTTTTTACATTTCTGGTTGTATTTTCTATTTAAAAATGTAAAATGGGTATTGTGTATTTAATATTGTTTTTCAAAACTAATAAACTCATAGTCCTTCAAGATTTGATTTCCTTGTAATCACGCCAATGTAATAAAGTAATGTACTAGATCCAGGATTATAGAGTCAAGATTTTACAACATTATTGAAGTGAAACATGTATATTTTATTATAGATATAAAGGGAGTTATCTTATTTCATAAAAACAATAAGATGATATATAATGGAAAGAAAATTGAGAGAATAATTATTAAAGGTCACTTGAAAAAAGTGGGTGTGATCCAAAATGTTTTAGAGGATTATAGAGTTTATCCTGTTGATGAAGGAGGATTGTATTTCTATACCTATATTTGTTTAAAATTATATTCATAGTTTCTATAATATTAATTTTTTTTCTTAGAATAGAGGTGATATTTCTGAGTAATAGTGAACTAATTTTAAAATTTAATTTAAGGATTATAAACTATAGGGATATTTACTTTTGATTAAAATTATACAAACAAGGAATGTTTCTATAGTGAAATATAGTAAAATTTAACATCGTAGAGTATATTATCATTAGATGTATCCTAGTAAAGGTGAACTAAGTAAAATATATTCTATCTCTGTTTTATTCTTTATCAAATTCATATTCTTTGTACCAGGGAAGATGTTTGTTTGGCCTAAACAGGAAAAAAATCATTTGGAAGCATTGTTTGAAATATTAATTCATTGATTTAACTCCATCAAAGTATATTCTTCACATGGGACCCTTAGGTGGTATCATAGTTTAAAGATTTTCCACTATTTGGAGTCAATGGAAACAAGTTAGAATCATAAAAGTATTAATATATTTGGTGTTAACAACTTTTATATCTAAAAGAATAAGATGAAACAATACTTTGATCCCTTTTAAGGGATGTTTACGTGGTTATCATACATGAAATTATAATCAACATGGTTTTTAGAGCTCTATTAGATAGTGTTTGTTAGGATTTGGATTTATTAATAAAAGAAATGAAATTTTTTGGTTGGATCTTAATCTAATGAAATACATAAGATTGTGATGTTGTGTAATATAGGTTAGAGGAATAGAAAAAGCACTTATTGGGCATGACCAACTTAATTTTTTTCATAATAATTGAATAATACGAGATGCATAGAACAAATATGTCATGATTAATATAATTAATTGAAGGATTAATTAAAATGAACATCATAATTAAATGTTTAGTATCATAAAATGTAATTTATAATTAATTTATTAGACAATATTGAATTACCTAAACTTATAATTATTTCTTCATTTATGTTCTGGTTGAATCAATCTCATCATACCATCATTGTGTTCTAGTATCAATGTCTAGAATCTATCTAAACATGATCCACATACGAACTAAAATATCTATACATTTTTAAAGAATCACAGGGTGCTAGCATGGTTCACCCCTAAATATTAATTCATTCATATTTGATCACAAAGTTATTTTATTTGAGGATGGAGAGTTCTTGGTCTTCGCTCAATAGAGTATGATAGGATGAGAGAGAATAATCTAGATCTCTATAACTATATATAGTGTTTGAGAGAGATTCTCTATATCCATTGTTCACAAAAAACCTCACTTAGGAAATAGATATTAGTATATATATATATAACAGTCTATGGTCACCTATTTTTATATAATCTCCCTTACCAATTATTAAACTATTATTGAACCCCATGTCTTAATAATAATATAATTATTATTCACATGACATGTCAATTACCTAGTAATGAATAAATATCATTTGTATCATTTATAATCAGGTTAATTACTCAGTATGTTTGTACACAACATTTACTGAACCTTGAATAATAAATACTAATCTCATAAATAAAAATCATTTAATTATTAATCGATATATATAATAAAAATTATGTTATAAAAACTAAAAAATAGATATTTATTATTACTATTTAACACAATTATTATTTTAAATTACTTATTATTAATTATTTTCATTCAACCAAACCCAACTAAATATAAAACCAAAAAATTCGGATAATATTTATTCTTATATTTTTAATTAATCATAGAAATTATTTGAAATTTTGGATACACTTAGTGTGTGACCCTCTAGGCCCCTTTCTCAGTGGTATTATGAAGAACTACCTAAAGTACAATGTTATCATCTATCAAGCTACCAATTCACCCATAAAAAATGTTAATTTTACAATGAAATAAAACCACATAAAAATAATCATTGTTTAATATAATATATTAATCATAATATGCCTCATAAAATAGGTTTCATGCTAGTGTCATTAACCAATGTTATTGATGTCTATTTCTTATAATTTCTTGAAATAATATTTTCCACATAACCCCATTATAATGTATTTGTCTAGGTAGTTCCATTCCTATCAAAGGTCCTGATATATCACCTTCTATTAATGAAAAAGGAATAAATCCTTTCTCTCATTACCTATTAATACAATATCACTCATGACGTACCCAATGTACCCCACTTTTAAAAAAGAATATGTGTTTATATTTTTAATAAATACATCAATGTATGTTAATTTTTATATTCAATAATAATAATCTTAAAATACAAGTATAAATACATATTCCCGAAGATAAGAACGTCCAATAAAACACATAGATATAGATTCCCCACTGGTGGGTCTTGTTGTCATAATCCCATACTATAAAAATTACCAAGGGTGCATAATATAATTAGGTGACTCAAATTACTTGGAGTATTCACCCTTGATATCCTAAATCAATTGTGTCATATAAATTTATTTCATACCACCATAGAATATATAAAATCAAGAATACTATTGTGGAACCTATAGGTTCTCATCATATCAATGAACTTATTTAACATTTTAGTGTGAAAGATATAATTCATAAAATATCACAAACTCTTTCATGAAGGGTAAGAATCATGTTGTGATGATAAAAATAAATAATATTGAAGTAAAATAATATATGTAGTCATTAAGTACATAGATGTTGGTTCTAGGGAACCATCTCCGATAAACTCTCACTTGAAATAGAACCAACTGTTAAGAACCTTCAGTCCACTAGTACTCACATAATACTCAATACTTTATTGAGGTAGGGAGTTTTTAAGGAGTCTAACACATTTTCATATGTGGATAATCTACCCACTGAAACTTTACATCATTAAGTGAAATCCCTTAAGAGATGAAACACTCAAAGCATATGATTTATCTTTTTATGTGACCTTATCTCTTTGGAAAGAGACACCACTGCAATTTTATCACAATAAATTATGATAGGTTATTGAATATGAAGAAAAAAAAATATATATCTTGGGAAAAATTATGAATAAAAAATTATTTATTTTCTACATCAGATGATGCAATATAATCAAAATTAATTATGTAATTATCAATAACTGGGTTCTTTGAGTATATCTAGCTCAAAACTCTTCTTTTGTGAATAAAGACATATCCTAATTATAATTTTAAATCATTAATATCTATCTTAATAAAATATTTTGAATAACCCATGATGACTAACCCTTCATATCCTCTCTATTCTAGGAACACATCCTTAGTTATACACAGTTACTTAAGGATACTCTTAACAACATTCCAATAAATGTCACCTAGATAATCTTGATACCTGACTACCATAAAAAAACTATATAAAACATATAGCCTTATATATAACATGAAATAAAAAATAGATACTATAAAAAGATTATATGTGATCCTACTCATTCTCCCTCTTTCCTATTGTGTTTGAGGACACATCTTCTTGGAAATATGTATACTATTTTATGTTGTGACAATACCCATTGGGATTTTTCCTTACAAAACCTTTTCATTATCTAGTTAATGTACATACATTTATTTTTTTTGGAGTTTCCTCTATGATCTATCAAATATGATCTTGATACCTAGAATGTAGGCCGCTTCACCTAATTCATTCACAGAGAATAACTTTCTCAACCATGACTTAACCACTTATAAATATGGTGTCTCATTTATAATTAGTAATATGTAATCAATATATACTACTATAAAGATGAACATACTCCCAATAATTCACTTTTAAAAACATGTCTCACATTAATTATTAGTGAATCCAAATTATGTTATTGCTTATTTGAAAAAATGTTGCATGACTCAGATACTTTCATTAATCCATAATAGGAAATCTTTAACTTTCATAACTTTTTTTAATCACCCAGAGTCATAAACCATTTTAGTCGTATCTTATACGCATCTTCTAGAAGGATCCCATTATGGAAATTGGTGTTGAAATCCATATTCTAAATATCATTATCAAATAAATATTCTATAGAATATAAATATATTACACATTAAAACTTGAGAGCTGAATAAAATGTTTTACAATAGTCAATTCCTTGATGTTTATTACACCCTTTGGAAACCAACCATGATTTTAGGTATTTAATTTACCATCCATGTCATGTTTTTTCATGATTACCCAATTACCACCAATGGAATTTATAGGAATGGTAGATTAACCAAAATGAAAACACTATATTAGTACATGTAAATCATCTCATAGTTTATAAATTCTTGTCGATATTCATTTTCTAAACTATATACTACCTATTTTTAGGAGAGATGCTCATTATTGTCAAGCTATAATGTTTCACCCTCATCTATGACATGAAAACCATATGATTATAGTTATCTTACCCCTGTGGTGCTCCTACATTGTACTTGGGTTTTAGGAACAAATTATTTTGTATGGACTTATGGAATCTATTACTGTACCAAATCTTCTCTTTCTTGAGCATAAAATTCATCGAAGTATATATTTAGCCCACTATCCTTCTTGAGGATTTGATCCCTATCAAGGAATATAAACTATTTCTTTTATGATTATTTTATTTTCTAAATGGTTTTACAAATAGTATCCCATTTCTCCTTCAGATAATCTACGCATAAACATTGGGATTTAGGATGCTACATTATTTCCTAAAATGGACTTACAACATTCCTCACAAACCTATGCCAAAATATGGACCAAAATATGTTTGTTTCCACTCCATAACTCAAAGGGAATATTGTTCTCCACTTTATTTTGTTCACAATTTAGTATTTATGTTATCATGGGTAATTAATATCTAAAAAAGTACAATAAAATAATTTCATGACTCTTCATTAACTGTACCATGTACATCATCATATGATTTCCTCTTTCACTGAAACCATTCTAATGTAGTGTATAAGGATGTTTGAGTTGTTATAAAACCCCATCACCCCACAAAATTTCAATAAACTCTGGGTTAAGATATTCACAATGTTGATATGTTCAAATTTTATTTATCATCTTATCAAGATGATTCTAAACATCATTCATGAACTCTTTGAAAATTTTAACTAATTCTGACTTATACCGCATCAAGTAGACGTAATAATACCTACTCAAATCATTGGTAAGTTTCATTAAATAATATAATCCACCTATGGATTCTACTGAAGGAGTTCCATAAACATCGGTGTGTACTAATTATAGAAAGTCTATATACATTTCCCCTTAACCACAAAATTACAGTTTGGTCATATTTCTTTATAAACAAGCATGACATATTTCAAGTGATTTAAGCTTAGAAGATTGTAAGTAACCATCTTGATAGACCTTTGTTAAGAAATTCCTGTTTATGTGACCATGAAATTAATTCTACAATTGGGTGTGAAATGAATCATGTAATTTTTATTAATTATAAATTAAAAATATTTGGCTATACTCATTAAATAAAAAAATATCAATATTCAAATTTTTCTACCATAACAGATTATATGTTTATAATAATAAAAATTCATATTTATAAAACTAAAAAAATCCATCCATATTAAAATAAGAAACATAGATGATATTTTTAGTAACAGTAAGAACATAATAATAGTTTTTTAAAACCAATTCCATTCCTATTGATATAATTTTTTAGTAGTCTTCAATTGTTAGGGAATCCTATATAACTATATTTCCAGCCCATAAATCCACATGACCACTAGAAAAATTCCTAAATATAGTTGGTTCCTATATTTTTATAAAAATATGATCACCACATGAAATATCTAATACCCAAATTTTAGATATATAAATATTTGACTCACTAATGAATTCACCTAAATCATCCGATTTCATCATTAGCTAGGTTTAGTTCCACTTCAAGTGGCCTTGATATCAACATGATAAACTCACAACATTATAATTATATACATACATAGGGATCATCTTTTTCTTAGAAGGATGGTGCACTAAATCAGTAGACTTGAAATGAGTCTTGAAACCCTTTTCTTAGTTCTTTCTATTAATATTTACCATAAGGAACACATGTTTTTAATTCCCCATGTGTTTATCAATGTAGATAATAAGAGTAAGAAGTTCCAAAAGATTATATCTCTGTTGTTCATATTATAATTCACAATAAAACCATAGTAGGTTTTAGGTAGTTAAGATAGATTTAGATCTATGTGAAACTCATCCAAGATCTAAAACCCTAAGACTTATAATATTTCTATGATGCTGATAATCTTGAATACAAGAGGTCGCTATAATACCGAATCTATAAGTCTGGATGTTAATAATTCATTTTAGATCTCATATATCTATTTTCTTTCTTTCTCCTAATAATGTCTTGAAGGTGAGAAATGATGCTATATGTATCTATATCATCAAATTACTTTCAAAGCTCACTGAACATTTAGGATAACAGAAAACATTGGAAATACATTTTTTTATTCACATTTTTCAAGTAGAGGGATACTTAATTCTCACTATAATGTTTATAAAGAGACTTAGAAAGTAGCTTTTCTGACACATATAATTTTAATTCATGGTGTAGTATAATGTATACATACCTATACCATTACAAATTTTTTTATCTTGTGAGAAGTTTATCCTTCGCTAGTATGTATTGTAGTGATATTGTCAAGGTAGTGAGGATTACCATATCTAAAAAACATAATATAAGATTATTATTAATTAATTTTTTATGAAATTATATTAATAAATTTAAGTTTTATAATTTTTTTAAATTTCCAACATTTTTTTTGAAACTTAACATACCACACCATTAGTTTCTGAATATCCTGTTTTAAATATATTCTAGTGGAAATGAATAATATTCCAATTCTCATAACCCAAACTCCCTCTTAACATGTTATTTGAAGGTTTTTTGTTAGTTGTAACACACCAACCGCATTAACACATAGTTCCTCGATCTATTGATTAGACTTTGCGTTATTGAAATCCTAGATAAAGATTTCATCATCCTTTACCTCTCTATTATGACAAGCCCTTCCATTTTAGTCAACCTTGGATTTAAACCTAGATAAGAAAACCTAAAATTTTAATCTAAATATATCCTAATAAATAAATGAACCTTGACATGGGATAATCAATAACTTTAAAATATTGATTTGATACTATTTTATGTAATGAAATACTATACCCACTTAATACTTTAGTTGTGATATTTTTACCATTATAAATAGGAACCTAGTTTTATCTTATTACAAGGCCTATTATATTATGTTTATTTTATTTAAGTGATTAACCATATATGACAAAATTTAAGCATAAGATAGTTTAATTTTATTCCATATTTCATGCTTGTTAATTCATTAATTATGTGATCACATAACATTCATAAACATAAATAACCAACTTTTCATCTAAAAAAATAAAATAGAAGTGGAATGATCATGATATTCTATAATGGTTAGGTTATCTGGTGGATGATAAAGTAACCCATGAAACATGGGGAAAACTCCTTGAACTATATCAGGGTTTGTGTTTTAGCATTCCACCATAGATCCTATGTATCATCTTGATTGGTCTTTCCTCATATACATAACTTAGAATGTATCACCTTTCATGATATCCCTATCTTTACGTAAGTTTTTATTCATACACAGGTGAGGGTATCCAATTGATTGGATAAGTGGTTAACATAGAAGAAACCGTGCCAACATAGTCCCTTGTATAATAAAGGGGAGGGTATGACTCATAAGAATTCATTTTATTTTAGAGATAACAATAAATTTAAATGATACCAATCACATATATAGTTCTAGAATATGCTCATGACCATCCATATAGTATGAAATGAACATAAAATTGAAATATATCCATCCATAACTATATACAATTCATTAAGTAAGATAAAAAAAACTAGTCTAATTAATTCCATTTATCCAAATACTATATAAGAATCCTTCAAATTACATCATTCTTAATTATAAAAAAAATTAAATAATTGAATTTTACTTAAATTTAATAGAGTTAAACTATGTACATGGAAGTAAGGACACATACAAGAGAAAAATAACTAGCATGATCCTTGTGCTTATGATTTTATATGGAATCCAACACAAATTGTGTGATAGGTAATTAAATAGTATGTACTATCAAACAAATAACATACCAAACAAATTCTAATTACACTAAATGAGATTCTATAGATGCAGAAAGAGTGAAATATAAGTAAATATAAAACAAAAATTATAGTTTTATAATTTAACATGGATATTAGTTCAATATATAATCAATAATCCAATTACATGACATGAACTATCAAATAAATAACTCACATAATACATGTGAATAGGCTAAATTATATAATCAATTCATCTATCGACATCAAATTAATCACACTATTTGTAACAGAATATATGGTGTATTTTAAGCTACATGACATGTTCTATATTATTCTTATGTCCTTATTATACCTCCTGGGGACTAGGAATGTTTCCCTATAATGGTTATGTATTAGGTACACATCCTGAAATATAACTACAATATGTGTAGCCCCTAAATTTAATGTTTTGTTAGTCCCCATGTCATACAGTAGATACACGACATTTTTGGGTACCCATATTCTCCACTGCAACAATACATTGACTACACATAGTGTATTTTTGTTATATGGCATGTAGCTTTTAAAACCAATTTCTTCTAATTCTGGATAGTTTAGATCATTTTTTATCATACATGATCCTATATCGTCAGTATGATCCTCTAACCATGTAAGACACATGATAGATATATAGTTACATGGTGTATAGCTATGTGCATGACATTTAGTCTTATAATATATGGTAAGAATGCTTGGCATATCCAAATTATGTTTCTAGATATTTCATCATTTTAATTTAAATTGTTTATTGGTTTTTTGAGTAAGAAAATGAAAGGTAAGAGAAAATTATATTTGGATTCTATGAAAAATAGACATTAAGTAAAATAGTTTGAAAAAACAAACCATTTAACAGAAGACTAATAAATAATTATAAATTAACCATTCTAATCGCTATGATATTGTAACGTCCTGCTTCCGGAAGCCACCCAGAGGAGCCCTGTATTCGGTTGGTCACATGGCCTTAAGCGTATTTCCCCGAATGCCAGTGGCTGTTGACTAGAAACGAGGGCTTTGGGTGTGATAGTGGGGAAACTATTCACTCATTGGCAGAGTACACAACGGAAGTAAAAAAATACATACAATAGTGGAAGCAATAAATATACAACAACAGTAAATAGCGGAATACTGGAATAAGAAAAAACTTGAGCACACACACATATATAAAATTATGCATGATAAATATGTGTAGGAAAGCAGCCAAACAAGTCACAATGCTGGAAATAAAAACCGTGCTAAACCAAAGTACAAAAGAAAAAGATAAACAGATCCTCAGCATCGCAAGCCTAAGCTTGGTCCCATTCTCTCCAGCTCCACAAAAAGTCAAGTACCTAAAGCATAAGGATGCTTTCCATTATCTATACCTACAACGATATAATCTGTTTGGGCCAAAAAACATGACCCAAACAGGGTGTGAGACTAAATCCTAGTAGGCAACCACCCAAAGATTTGTGCCTAATAGTCAGTGAATATATGGCAGTTAAAGTACAGAAAAATAGTAAGTTGTAAATTACTCAATAGTAAACAATCCACAGTTTCAACATCAAGCAACAACTAATCAAACAACTAAGCACAAATAGGTAACCCTCTAGGAAGTACTCAAATCCATCCCCTCTGGTCCTACCTAACAAGTACATTACACCCTTTGGGAAGTACACTCGGCCTAACCCCTGTGGTTTAGTATATAAAGACTCTCTGAGGAATCACTCAAAGTCAATTCCCCTTATAGTCTAAGGTAGTTAGGAACTCTCTGAGGAAGCTCCCACAGTCAATTCCCCTTATAGCCCCAAGGTCAAGTACTCTCTGAGGAAGCTAGCTCAGTCAATTCCCCTTAAAGGAAAGGTTGTTCATAGACTCTATGAGGAAGCACTCACCATCAATTCCCCTTATATTCTAAAGAAATCAAGATAATTTAGAGTAAAAAAAAAGACTCTCTGAGGAAGCTTGCATGGTCAATTCCCCTTATAGTCTAAAGTGCTCAAAGGCTCTTTGAGGAATCTCACTCAGTCAATTGCCCTTATAGTCTAAAGTCCTCAAGGACTCTCTGAGGAAGCTCACTCAGTCAATTCCCCTTATATCATACTACACCAGGTTTTCACGGTCCTGTATAGGTCAACGTGCATAGAAATGCAGTAGTGCCAAAGTAAACCTACAAAAATACTTAGCTAAATAGTCTACAACATCTCAAGCATGTGAGAATACAAACTCTCCATCCTACAAAAATAGACATAGAAAGCAGGGAAGGCATCCTAAGGCTAAGAAGGACCAAATGGTTGTAAACAGAACATGTGTGGGAAAAATACATCTAAGCATGGAAAAACACCATACTCATGTCCAATTAACCACTACACTGGCATACAAACATGGTAGGCAAACAACAGGGGTAAAACAGTAAACACACAAAACCTGTTCAAGGGTTTTGGTAGAATTTTCTCATAATACTCAAAGAATTTGAATGGAAAGGCATAAAACACCTACCATGGAATTAGGAGATCAATATATGTGAACCTCGATGATTGATTCACCCTCGAATGCCGAATATCTATAAAAATGTCCAAAACCTTCAACCTATAATAACTTGAGTAAGAAGAGGAAACATGAAATGAGGCTCAAGGAGAAGATATAAATCACTGATCCGATTCCAACGCAACCGACGGTGTTCAATTCAGAGGACAGATGCACGATTTTGGGTTTGTCAAAGATATATGGCCGTACAGAGCTCTCAGTCAAATGGGTCCTAAAAGAAGAGAGTTCTGGCGATTAGACGCGACCCCGGTGTGTTTAATGTAAAAAATGTACATGGCGTGTACTTTTGAAGTACACGACATGTTCTTGCTATTTCCATACTCTGCTTTAAGTGTCCTCTAAGTAACTCCCACATGGCCATGTGTGTGGCTACTACACATCCATCACATGGCCTCCTGTGGAAAAGAAGTACACGTCGTGTACTCATAAAGTACACGGTGTGTACTTAGAAAAATTCCATAATTTCCACTTTTCTCAAAAACGACCAGAAAAGGAAAAACATACCTAAAAAGAAGATCTAAGTTATTACAAACTTCCCCCCTTAAAGAAATTCATCCCCGAATTTCCCTTGCATGTCATAGAAGAAGAAACCCCGAATAGTTTTGGCCACTCTGCTCGTACATCGGCCTCCCTCTCCCATGTATCATCTTGGACTCACCCATGCTGTCATAGCACTCATACCAGAGTAACAGACCAGCCACCGAGAACCTTTGTACTATTATCAAAAAACTAGATAGGATGCTCCTCGAATGACACATCCACTTCGAGCTCAACCTCCTTAGGTTGAAAGAAATGAGACGGTTTTGAAAAGTAACATCGGAGCTGAGAAACGTGAAAAACGTCGTGAATAGCTTGGTACCTTTCAGGTAACTACAATCGATAGGCAACTAGCACAACTCTCTCCAACACCTCAAACGACCCAACGTACCTTGGAAAAATCTTACCCTATCTCCCAATCCTACCGTGTCCCAACCTCGTTGTGACATGTAGGAAAACCTGATTCCTGACCTCGAAATCCAGAGGTCATATCCATTGATTAACATAAGACTTCTGTCGAGACTACGCAGTAGCCATCCTCTTCCAAATAATCTCTATCTGCTCTGTGTTCTCTTGGAAAAGACGAGGTCCCAACATAGCTACCTCTCCTGCCCCCATCCAACAAAAGGGTGATTAGCATGGCCTACCATACAAAGCCTCATTAGGTGTCATCTAAATAGTTTCTTGAAAACTATTGTTGTAGGAAAACTCCACAAGAGGTATATGATTCTCCTAATAACCTCCAAAATCCATAATACATGCCCAGAGCATGTCCTCAAACACCTGAATCATACGCTCATATTGGCCATCTGTCTAGGGATGGTAAGTTGTACTCAAACGTACCTGTGTACCCAACGCCTTCTGAAGCCACTTCCAGACCCGAGAAGTAAAAAGAGAATCCATGTCTGAAACAATATAGTGTGGAACTCCATGTAGACGTATGATCTCATGAATATACAACCGTCCTAGCTTATCAACACTGAATGTCTCATTGATCAGCTAGAAGTGAGCGACCTTCGTTAGTCTGTCAATGACAACCCAAACTGCATCACTCCCTCGAGATGACCTCGGCAAACTAGTCACAAAATCCATCGTGACATCATTCCACTTTCACTCAAGAATGGGTAACTGTTGTAAAAGCCCTACTGGTCACTAATGCTTCACCTTCACCTGCTAACAAGTGGAACACCTCATGACAAAACCAGAAACATCCCTCTTCATACCCAACCACCAATACTGACAGTGTAGATCACAATACATCTTAGTGATTCCAGGATGAACTGCCCAAACTGAGGAATGAAAGTGCCGCATCAGCTCCTCGTGTATGTCTGATGGCACCCACACATTCCCTTGGAAACAAAAGATCTAATCCTCACCGATGGTCCATCTAGGAATTGGGTCCTCTCCTGACACACTCTCCCTTAGTACTGGGCCTTTATAATTTGATAGCTGCCTCATTCGAAATCAATCAAGAAGAGAAGAGGTAACAGCTACAGAAGATAGAAAGGTCTGCCCCTGTCTTTCATGCACCTCCAAATGCATTTCAGAGAACAGATCCATAAGCTGACACTCACTGCTCGCCTCCTGAACTACTTATATATGAGTCCTCCTGCTCTGTGCATCAGCCACTGCGTTTCCTTTCCCAAGCGTATAGGCAAGCTTAAAATAGAAGGACTGAAGGTACTCAACCCACCTTCACTGTCTTAAATTCATATCACACTGAGTGAATATGTACTTGAGACTCTTGTGGTTGGTGAAAACCACAAAATGCTCTCCGAGCAGATAATGTCTCCAATAGCGTAAGGCATGAACAATGGCAGCCAACTCGAGATCGTACATTGAGTAATTCCTCTCATGTGGTCACAACCACCGAGACTCGTACACAATTAATACTTCCCCTTGAATAAGAAAAACTCTTAGCACAATACCTGAAGCATCACAATACACAATATAGATCTTTCCCGACTCTGGAAAGACTAATATCAGTGCTGAAGTCAACCTCCCGTTTAGCTCCTGAAAGGCTGACTCACAAGAATTCAAACACAAGAACTTCACACCCTTCTTAGTCAGACTCGTGAGTGGTGTTGATAAGCGTAAAAAGTCCTGAATGAAGCATCTGTAGTATCCAGCCATCCCAAGAAAACTCCATACCTCAAATACGTTCTTCGGATGCTCCCAGTAAACAACTGCTCTCACTTTCTCTAGGTCTACTAATACTCCTTGCTTTGAGATAATATGACCTATGAAGTGAATTTAATCCATCCAAAAGAGGAATTTTTGAGAAAATAGTATATAACTAATGCTCCCTCTGTGTACTCAAAATGATCTCAAGATGGGTGGCATGGTCGTGTCAAGTGGGACAGTACACAAATATATCGTCCGCAAAGATAACCATGAAGGAATCCAAGTATGGATGGAATAGTTGGTTCATCATGGCCATGATAACTTCATGCACATTTGTGAGACCCAATGGAATAACCATATATTCTTATAGACCATACCTACTATGGAAGGATGTGAGAGGTATATCAGATGATATAACTCACAACTGATGATAACCGGACCTGAAGTCCATTTTCGAGAACAATCAGGCTCCTCGAAGATGATCAAAGAGATCATAAATCCTTGGAAAGGGATATCGGTTCTTGGCCATCAACTAGTTCAGCTTTCGATAATCCACACAAAGATTAAGGGTACTGTCTTTATTCTTTGCAAACAGGACATGCGAACCCCAAGGAGAAGTACTAGGTCAGATGAAACCCTTTGTCTGCAACTCCTCCAACTATTTCTTGAGATCCTACGACTCTGGTGTAGCCATCCTACAAGTAGGAATAGACACTAGTTCCTCTCCTGGAACAAGATCAATAGAAAGTTCTACCTCACGCCCTAGAGGAAAACACGAAAAATTCCTCCAGAAAGATGTCCTTGAAATAATCCACCACTGGAGGAAAGTATAACTAATAAGTCCCCTAGTCATCCAGATACAGACTAGGAATATGGTATGTAACTCCTCCCAACCCATGATGCTCTGGACTCTCTCTACTAGCCTAGACATCCCACTCGTCCTTATAAAGAAACGATATTCCCTCTGATGATGTAAAACTCACCCTACAGTAATAACTGTCAATGACTTCCTGGAAGGGAACTAGCCAGTCCATTATGAGAATGAAATAATAGTCTTTCATCTCTAGGATATAGAGGTACCATAAAAAGTGACACCCACTAACCTCTAGAGGTCACTCCTTACACTGACGTACACTCACCGTTATAGTCCCCAATGGAGTGTCTAGTGTCAAGATATCAGCAAAATAAAGGATGCATAGCCCAAGGCTCTAAAAAACAACAACATATATAAAGCTATGGGAAGACCTTGTATTGAAAATAGAAGAAACTAAAACTGAGGCTACTAAAATTGTACCTTGAACTATAGAAGGTCTGGGATCCTTCTCCTGCTGGGTCTGCTCCTCTGCAAAAGTTTGGCCTGCTCCATAACCCTGTGACCCTAACTGACTAATCTAAGCTAACCCACCCTGTTTTTGTTGGAAACTGGGCAACTGGATACCCCGACCACAACCTCCACCTCGTCCTGAATGTCTGAAAGAACTCTAGTTCCCTGACTGATGAGAAACTGGTGGTGATGCTCTTGAATGAGGAGTCATAAAATAACCCCTGTCACTAGCTTCTGGTGAGAAGAAATGACAAAATTGTTGAAGGTGACCCATCTTTCCGCATGGTTGGAACTCCAACGGGTCTCTTCGGCAATGTGGTCACATATTCCTGCTCCTCCTGTATTTGTATCATACAACCTGGCTACCATAAGATGCATCCATCATACTCTGATATCCTTATGAAAACTCCCTATGGAGCTTCCTAATATCAGTTGGCAGATCACTAACTCTGGATGTCGAACCACCCTGTCTCACCACTCTAGAATCCCTCAGATTATGCTCAGTAATCAGCGCCTGGTTGACGATAGAGGCTATCGAAGTCAACCCGAAGATGTTCACCTGAAATCTGATGTTGTTCCTCAGACCATCCTCAAACTTCAGTGCAAGGAATAACTCATCACTTCCTGGAATAGGCATGAAACGCTGCAACTCGATGAAGTGAGAAGAATAATCCATAAAAGAAAGAGTACCCTACTCTAGGATCATGAACTCTCGAGCTCAATCGGCCCTCAAGGTCTCTGAATAGAAGTAATCGTAGAATATGTGTCAAAACTCATCCCAAGACATATTCTTCTAGCATCCTTCTTGTGAGATCACATCCCACCACCTTTTGGCAGAGTCTTGAAGGATGTAAGTAGTGAGCTTTACCCTATTCTCTGGTGGTATCTCCAGATGCTCAAAGATCGTCAACGTGGCTTCTATCCATGACTCTGCATCATGGGATCCTCCATCCCCTAATAAATTAAGAGGATGCTACTGCTGAAAGACCCGTGTCAATTTTTACATTGACCGGGAAGGAGGCGACACTCCCTGAAAGGTCTGCATCATCCTAAAAAAATCCATCCCTGAACTATGCATCTGCACCTTTTTCAGGTACAACGGCTGGTGGCAAGGCTGCATGACTGGAGGATCTACTGGGATTACCTGATCAACCATGTTTAGTGTTTGATCATCGTATAGAAACTGGCGTACAATCGGATGATGTCTTGGTGGCATGAATCTGTATGGTCAAACTCACACCTTAGATCAAGATTATCAAGGACTAGAAACTAGAAGTGTAAGAAAGGAATAGGAGAAAGAAAAAATTCATGTTTCGCAAAACATGACTACACGGAATGTACAATTACTACATGACGTGTTCCCTCAATTCATTTACATGGGTGTGTACTCCTACCTAAACTGGTTGTGTAACACCCCAAACACAAGACGTGTTCTACTAACACATGACATATACTTGAATCCTCTTCCCCTTTCCAAGTCCTTCTACACGGTTAAGACACATGACCCTCCTATGACAAGACTAAACAACATGTTCAAGGTAGACACGGTGTGTACTAGACAAGCTTCACCCGACCCGTATTGTTAGTGACACAGCCAGACACACGACTCAAACTAAATGGCGTGTTCAAGGTAGACATTACGTGTATGTGGAAGGATAACACCGACCCGTGTAGTTAGTTACATGACTGACTACATGAATAACACTACACAACATGTTTCAGGAGGAAACGGCGTGTACGAGAAGGGATAACACCGACCCGTGTTGTTTGTGACACAATCAGGTACCTAGGTTAGACTACACGGCCTGTTCAACTGGTACAATGTGTATTCCTACAAGAATTTACCTGTACCATCTCTCTTCCCACATTACCTATGACATGGTTAGAAACTACACGACGTATGCAAAAAGTACACGACATGTACTTAATAAAAACAGTTTCTTCTCGAATAAAAGAACACATGGCGTGTAGTGAAAAACTACACGACGTGTATTCTGGGTTTTTCTGGATAGAAAGCCTCAGAAACTACTCTGAAACCCATAAAAACACTGAAAAAGACATTAAAGGTGCCAAATTCTGATCCGTGAGGGCCCATACTCCCAACGATTCAAATCTTGGTATCTTAAACATGTTATAACAAGATAAAAAAAATTCAATGATCCACTAAATTCCATTTCATTAGGGACCATAACACCTAAAGAACAAATGTTTGGCATTCATTCATAAAAAATTTAAACAAATAATACCTTATCAAACAGTAGGTATTTTTTATCAAGGCATCTATCACAACAACATGAATATCTAGCACAACATCTATCACAACAACATGCAATCACTAATGTAACCTAAATGGCATGGCAAGAATGCATGACATATGATTTATAGCAAGTTCCAAAATGATGCATGATATGGAATAACCTCATCTCATCAGGTTTTAATAGAAATAGAACCTCAATATCATCAACAATAACAGCACAAAACATGTAAGTCACCCAATGGTGAAAATCAGTTCAACCGTAAACTTGAAAAAACAGAATAATTAAAATTAAACAAGGTAGATTGGATTTTACCTATACACGGGTTATCTACTCCCAGACATAGCTTATTACCAAGTACCAATTCCATCCTATCTCTAGAAAAAGGCTCCAATCAGTAAATCAAGAGAAAAGATGTCCTTTGATACCACTTTGTAACATCCCTGTTCCAGAAGCCACCAAGAGGCGCCCCGTACCTGGTTGGTAACATGGCCTCAAGTTCCTTTCCCCAAACACCAAAGGATTCCGACTAGCAGTGAGGGCCTTGGGTGTGATATTGGGGAAACTATGCCCTCATTGGCAGAGTACACAGTGGAAGTAAACAAATACATACAATAGCGGAAGCAAACAATAGTAAACCGCGAAGGACTGGAATAATAAACAACTGGATCACACACATTTATATAAAATGATGCATGATACATATGTGTAGGAAAGAAGCTAAAAAAGTCACAATGCTAGAAATACAAACAGTTATAAACCAAAGTACAAAAGAAAATGATAAAGAAATCATCATCATCGCAAGCCTAAGCTTGGTCCCATGCTCTCAAGATCCACCGTATGTCAAGTACCTAAAGTAGAAGGGTGCTTTCCCTTATATATAACTACAACAATATAATCTGTTTGTGCCCAATAGCATGGCCCAAACAGGGTGTGAGACTAAATCCTAGTAGGCAACCACCCAAAGATCTATGCCTAACAGTTAGTTAATATATGGCTGGTAATGTACAGAAAAATAGTAAGCAGGAAAGTACTCAGAAGTAAACAATCCATACATTCAACATCAAGAAAAATCTAATCAAAGAGCTAAGAACGAACAGGAAACCCTCTGGGAAGTACTCATAGCTATCCCCTCTGATCCTACATAACAACTACAAGACACCCTCTGGGAAGTACACTACGCCTAAACCTTGTGGTTTAGTATGTAAAGACTCTATAAGGAAGCACTCACAGTCAATTCCCCTTATAGTCTAAGGTAGTCAGGAACACTCCAAGGAAGAACTCACATTTAGTTACCCTTATAGCCCCAAGGTCAAGGACTCTCCAAGGAGGCTCACTCGGTCAATTCCCCTTATATCCTAGGCCATTTATAGAATCTCTGAGGAAGAAATCACAATTAATTCCCCTTATAGTCTATAGAAATCAAGGTAATTCTGAGTAAAACAATGAATCTATGAGGAAGCTCGCATGGTCAATTCACCTTATAGTATAAAGTGCTCAAAGAATCTCTGAGGAAGCTCACTCGGTCAATTCCCCTTATAGTCCAAACGGATCAAGGACTCTCTAAGGAAGCTCACTCGATCAATTCCCCTTATAGCATACTACACTAGGTTCTCACGGTCATGTGTAGGTCAACGAGCATAGAAATGTAGTATGGACAATGTAAACCTATATAAATACTTGGATAAATAGTCTACAACATCTCAAGCATGTCATAATACAAACTCTCCATCCTATGGCAAGAGGCTTGAAAATAGGCAAGGCAGCCTAAGGCTAAGCAAGTCCAAACGGTCATAAACAGAACATGTGTGGGAAAAATACATCCAAGCACGAAAAAACACCCTACTCATATCCAATTAACCTCTACACAGACATACAAGCATTATAGGCAAACAAAAGGGGTAAAACAGTAAACATGCAATACCCTGTTCAAGGGTATTGGTAGAATTTCTACATAATACTCAAATACTTTGATTAGAAAGGCACAAACCACCTACCTTAGCTTTAGGAGATCGATATATGTGAACCTCGAAGCTTGATTCACCGTAGAAATCCGAAGATCTACAAAAAATTACAAAACTTTCAACCAATGATATATTCATAAATGACAGGAAACATGAAACGGTGCTCAAGGAGAAGAGAGAAATCACCGATGTGATTCCAACGCAATGGACGGTGTTCAATTTGGATGATAGACACACGCTCAGGGGTTCGCCAATGATACGCGGTTGTACAGAGCTCTCGGTCGAACGAGACCTAAAATAAGAGAGTTCTAGCGATTATATGCGACCTCAGTGTGTTTAATGAAAAACAAAAAAGTACACGACATGTACTTTTCAAGTACACGGTGTGTACTCGCCATTTCCGTACTCCTCTATAAGCGGTGTAACACTCCATGTTTTTCGAAAAAAGAATAAAAATGCATGGAACATTGTTTTAAAAAGATATTTTTAATTATTCTTTAAAACATAACTTTTTAATTCTATGTTTTGAATTTCAAGAAACTGTCATCTACATTTGTGTTCAATATGTTATTTGGAGTCTATTGGAACCAACTTGTTTTTTTGGTGAATAGTAACATACCCTTATGAATAGTAATATGAATAGTGATATGACACTAATGAATAGTAAATTTTATTATTATTTTATATTTTAAGGCTTTATGATAATAGCATCTAGGTTAGTTTTTCATTGTGATATAGAAGTAGTTACAAAATTAAAATTGTTAATTTTTGAATTAAGTATGCTTTTATTTAAATATTCAATTAATAAACATTAACATGTTTCTGTAAAATATTAATAACACTCTTTTAACCATTATACAGGAGGTTTAAACAATTTGGAAGTAAGACAAACCCGAGTTAAGAGAATTCGTAACCCGATTTCCATTCTTTGGGTTAACCTCGTACTTCATTATTTATATGCTATTTAAATTGTTTGTGTGGTGGGTTCTGTTTATATTATGTTTTATTATGTGTATTTATAGTATATACTCATACTCCATATACTCTATTAAGTCTCTCTTCAATTGTATGATATTTATAAGGGGGTTTTCATCAAAAATCCTTTTTTTAAATTCAGTTTTTTGAAATTCCAAAGTAATGTTTTTATGGAATTATTCATGTTGTATGATGATGTTTTGGTTCTTGGGAATTATTTATGATGAAGGGTGAGACCTATATTTCCCTCCAATGCATTGGTTATGAGTAAGTTGGAGGTCGGTTGTATGTTTACTCTAAATGTAACTGTGATGGTTACACAAAGTAACGTAGTCGTGAGAGTTACAGATTATAAGGTAACCAAGAATGGTTACAAGTTTATGTAAGTAATGACCCAAGATACTTCTATGATTATATTTATGTCCTAATTTTTTTGTGGATCTTGAGTGAATCTCATGTTAAAAAAAGTAAGTATATATGAGTGACAATCATGTCTTCGGAAAATGTTTTCATACGTTACGAGTATTCATGGACTAATGTGCTCTTTCCTTACTTTTTTCATCCCTTACTGAGATTTTATGCTCATACCATGTTTGTAAATAATTTTTCACAGGTTAATGGATGTGTAATTCCAGGAAATAAGACATTTTAAATGATGAATAATTGTCAATGAGTCTTGTTTTAAGTTTTAATGATTTATATTTTCAGAAAAATGGAAACTGTTTTTATGGTAGCCACTCTATAACAATGTGTAATGTTATGAATGATTTGTCCTAATTCTCTAAAGCTATAAACTCAAAAAGATCCTCAATGTAAAAGGAAGTGTTTTCTTAACTAAACTCAAAATTATGTATGTAATAAAGGCGGGTCCTTATAGTTGGTATCAGAGGATGGTTTAGATAACTTTAGGGGTTAGGGTGATATTAATAGAATACCATAAATGATTTTCACTCTATATTTATGAAATGTGTTAGCACTTAATTATTAACATGATACTTCATCTAAGACATTTTTGTTCAGAATGGTTGCCTGTAGAAGGAACATGGATGCTAAATAGGAGAGGCACCAACAGAATGATATCCTTCTGGAACTACAACACGGAATGGTAGGGATTGGAACCAAGTAGTTTGTGATAGTAATGGCTCAACTAACAGAGGAAATAAATGGGGATGGCATCCATGCAAGAGAACCAATAGAAGTACTAAAATTTAACATGACAGTAGTGGAACATTTTATGAGACAACATCCTCCTGCATTCAATGGATCTTCTAACCCAGTAGCAACTGAAGGATGGATCAAAGACCTTGAAAAAATATTTGATGTTATGGGATGTTTATACAATCAAAAGGTAAGTCTTTTAATTTATCATTTTGAAGGGGAAGATAACCAGTGGTAGTCAATGGTAAGGAATATCAGATGTAGAGAGGATTTTTATGCCTTAGAGTGGGATTAATTTAAAAGTCTTTTACTTGAAAAATATTTTCCAAAGGTGGTGTGACTTAGAATGGAGAAGAAATTCCTTGAATTGAAACAGAAGGAGGAATATTAAGTGTCTTTGTATGAAGATAACTTCACCCGACTAGTGAGGTATGCTCTAAATATTATTCTGGATCTTGATAGAAAAATCAACCACTTTTACTCAGTATTGAATCCAAGGTATCGAAGGGCGTTGGCCTCTCATGAATTCAAAAGTTATGAGAAACTTGTCTGATGTGCTGAGAGGGTAGAGATGGAGTTTGATGATGATCACGTGCATTTTGTAAACAAAGAGAAGAAGAGGTACAATTGTCAATCAATGGGTAAGAATCAACAAAAGAAATCTGATGGTAAGAAAATCCAATTTCCAGTTTGTAAAAAGTGTGGAAAGAAACACCCTGGGGAATGTCTTATCAAAACTGGAAAGTGATTTAAATTTGGTAAGTTTGGGAATATGGTCCGAGATTGTAATGAACATGATCTAAAGACTAATACTGATAAGCAGACTGTAAAGTGTTTTAAATGTGGTGAGATGGGTCATTATGCAAATTCCTGCCCAAAGAGAGATCTGAATGATGAAAAGAAGCCATACTACAAATAGAAAGGTGTAGTGAGATCCATTGCGACTACGTCAGCAGATGTCATGCCATCCAATGAAGTTGTATCAAGTACTTTGTTTGCTCACTCGGATTTTGCTAAAGTTTTGTTTGATACGGGGTCTACCCATTCCTTAATCTCTAAGGAATTTTCTGGTAAATTGGAAACATCACCTCAACAAATGAGACCTTAACTTGTTGTTAAAACACTAGGGGAAAATGTTATAGAAAAGAGGAATTATAAGAATCTTTCTTTTGTGGTATGTGGAAAGACTTTACCTGCAAACCTCTTTGTTTTACCCTTAGTTGAGTTTGATGTTATTTTGGGGATGGATTGGCTTTCTAATTATCATGCTAAGATTGACTGTAGATATAAAGAAGTTGTTCTTGAGAGAGAGTTTCAGTTTGTATACAAGGATGAACCCACACAATTGATAACATATCAGGAAGCTGAGAAACTATTAAAAGACGGAAATGGAAGTTATCTTTCTCATATTGTTGAAAAAAAGTGACTATTCAAATTAATGATGTTCCAGTGTTAAATGAATACCGTAGTGTTTTTCCTGATGAGTTACCTAGTTTCATACCTGATCGAGAAGTCGAATTCACAATTGACTTAGTTACTGATGCTAAGACAATTTCAAAACCCCCATATCGTATGGCTCCAATAGAACTTCTTGAATTGAAAAATCAGTTTCAGGATTTTCTTGACAAAGGATTAATTCGTCTTAGCACTTCAGCATGGGAGCCCCTATTTTTTTTGTTAAAAAGAAAGCTGGTTCCATGAGACTTTGCATTTATTACAAAGCTTTGAATAACATCACTATTAAAAACAAGTATCCTTTGCCTCATATTGATGACTTGTTTGATCAGCTCCAGGGAGCTCAGTACTTTTCCAAGATTGACTTGAGATCTGGATACCATCAGCTGAAGGTGAAGGAAGATGACATCCCAAAAATAGCCTTTTGTACTAGATGTGGGCATTATAAAATTGTTTTTATGCCATTTGTATTAACTAATGCACCTGCTGTATTCATGAATCTTATGAATCTATTATTTCATGTGTTCTTGGATAAGTTTGTGGTTGTATTTATTGATGACATTTTGGTATTTTCTAAAAATAAAGAGGTGCATGAATAACATCTAAGGGTTTTTTTAAAAACATTAAAATAAAAGAAACTATATGGAAAATTCAGAAAGTATGATTTTTGGTTGAAAAAGATTTATTTTCTTCGGAACATTGTAAATAAGGATAGAATAACAGTTGACTCTACCAAAACAAAAGTAGTTGATAAATGGACAAGACCCAAAAATGTTACAGAGATTCGTAGTTTTTGAGTCTTAGCAAGTTATTACCGATGGTTTGTTAAGAACTTTACATGGTTATCTAGCCCGATAACTATGTAAACATGAAAATGGGTTAAATTTGTTTAGATAGAGGAATGTGATGTTTTTTCTTCAAGAACCGAAGAAGAGATTGATGAATTCTCGAGTTTTGGCCTTACCTTCCCGAAATGGTGAGTTCATCATCTACAATGATGCTTCTTTGAAGGGAATTAGTTGTTTTTTGATGCCTAATGATCAGGTAATTGCCTATGCCTAAAGACAACTTAAATCTCATGAGCTAAATTATCCCACACATGATTTGGAATTGGAAGCTGCGGTTTTTTTTGAAAATATAGAGGCATCATCTATACGGAACCAAATGCCAAATATATACTGACCATAAAAGTCTAAAGTATATATTCACTCATAAGGAATTAAACATGAGGTAGAGAAGATGGATAAAACTAATAAAGGATTATGACTGCACAATCAATTACCATCTTGGAAAAGAAAACAAAGTAGCGGATTCCTTAAGTCGGAAACATCATGCATCATTAACCATGCTATATTTGGAACATGATCCCTTGATTAATGACTTGATAAATTTTGGCTTAGAAGTTGTTGGTGCAGGGAATACATCTGTTTTGTTTCAGGTTTCAGTGCAGTCTTCGTTGTCAGATAGAATTAAGAAAGCGTAGAAGGAATACAGTGAGCTACAGAAAAAGGTAGAATTGGTTAAAATGGGCATGTTTCCAGAATTAATCTTGATAAAGATTGTGTTTTAAGATTTGGAAAAATGTTGTGTGTGCCTTGTGATTCCATGTTTAAGAAAGAATTTTTGCGTGAAGCTCGTAGTTATTCATTTTCTGTTCATCAAAGAAGTACAAAGATGTACAGAGACCTTCAGGAGTATTATTGGTGGGATGGAATGAAAAGAGATATTGCTGATTTTACCATGAAATGTTTGATGTGTAAACAGGTTAAAGAAGAGCGACAGTTACCGAAGGGGATGCTTCAGCCTTTTCCAGTGCTAGAGTGGAAATGGGAGAATGTATCCATGGAAATTATGGTGGGACTATCGAAGACTTCTCGAGGTAACAATTCTATTTGGTTTATTATTGATCAACTAACAAAGTTTGCACATTTTCTATCAATTCAAGATACAATGTATTTGGATCAGATTTATCGATTGTACCTCAAATAGATTTTCAGGTTACATGGAGTTCCTCTTTCCATTGTATCTGGCCGAGATCCTAGGTTCACTTCTAACTTTTGGAAGGGACTTCAGAAGTCGTTGGGCACAAAGTTAAATTTCAGTACAACTTTTCATCCTCAATTAGATGGGCGGTCAGAATGAACGATTCAAACTTTGGAGGATATGTTTCAAGCTTGTTCAATGGAATATCAGAGAACTTGGTACCAACATCTTTCATTAGTTGGGTTTTCTTATTATAAAAGTTTTCATTCCAGTATTCAGATGGCACCTTTTGAGGCCTTGTATGGAAAGTGGTGTCAGACTCCATTGTTTTGGGATGAAGTCGGTGAAAGAAAGTTGATGGGTCCATAATTAGTTGAAGAAGTGGCTAAGAAAGTGAGGATGATCTAGCAGCACATGAGGGTAGCTTAGAGAAGGCAGAAAAGTTATGCAGATAATAGAAGGAAAGACTACTCTCTCGAAGTAGGTGGCCATGTTTTCCTTAAAGTCTCTCCTTGGAAAAGTGTGATGCATTTCGGTAAGAAAGGGAAGTTAAGTCCACAGTTCATCGTTCCTTTTGAAATCTTGGAGAAATTTGGAATAGTTGCATACTGCGTAGCCTTTACTCCGAGTTTGTTTCAGGTACATAATGTTTTTCATGTTTCGATGTTGAGAAAGTATGTGCCAGATTTATCACATTTATTGAGCCCAGAAGCAGTTTAGCTGGAAGAGAACCTTTCTTATGAAGAGAAACCGGTTCAGATTCTTGATTGAAGAGAAAAAGTGTTACTAAATAAGTTAATCCACCAGGTAAATGTTTTGTGGGGAAACCACATGGTTGAAGAAGCAACACGGGAGTCTGAAAATGCTATGAGGAAAAAATACCCTCAGTTGTTTAATAAGTAAATAAAATTGCGAGGACACAATTTCAAGAAGGCGGGGATAATGTAACACCCCATGTTTTTATAAAAATGAATAGAAATGCATGGAACTTTGTTTTAAATATATATTTTTAATTATCCTTTAAAACATAACTTTTTTACTTCTATGTTCTGAATTTCAAGAAACTGTTATCCACATTTGTGTTAAGTATGTTATTTAGAGTCTATTAGAACCAAATTTTTTTTGGTGAATAGTAACATACCCTTATGAATAGTAATATGAATAGTGATACGACACTAATTAATAGTAAATTTTATTATTATTTTATTTTATTAAGGCTTTAAGATAATAGAATCTAGGTTAGTTTTTCATTGTGATATAGAAGTAGTTATAGAATTAGAATTGTTAATTTTTTAATTAAGTATGATTTTATTTAAATATTTAATTAATAATATTTAGAAAATTATTTTAAAAAAGTGGACGTCATTTTTTAAATCTACACGCCGATAAATGGTGAGGGTGAATTTTTGTAATTTTTTTGCAACAGTTGATTTTTCAGTGAATAGTAAAAAATACAGTTTTTTAGTTTTGGTGTATTAATGATATCATTAATGATATAATAATGATGTCATTTTCTGGTTGACTTTTGTATAGTTAAATAATATGTGAGGTGTCCCAAGTGGCTTATACCATGGGAAAATACCATGGGAAAGCCCATGGTTTTGTAAATACCACTCATGAGGTGTCCCTTGAAAATTATTAAAATAATCCCTCACTTTTCCTATAAATACAAACTCTTCCCTTCATTGAATTCATTCCCAATTCTCCCTCAAAGAATATCTAGCCTCCATACCTTCATAGTAGTCCTCCTAAGGTTTCATCAAGCCCCCAAGGTCCCGTCCCTCATGTTCTAAGGGTTACTCTACAAGGTAAGAAAATTCTCAATTTATTTTTCCTTTCAAATTCTATTTTATGTGGTATAATTTTCAAGTTCCCATACCATGTTATTATTTCCTTCTTATTATTGATCTTCTATATATTATGATTCATTTCTATATGGGTGAAACTTGCCCTGTCTCATTTTAATATTTTTCGAAAACCATGTTGTGTAGCTGTTAGGCTGCCGAAGTTTTGTAAGAGATTTCTCACTTTTTCTTTTATTTTGAGTTCCTTCCTTATTATTTCATTACATCTCCTTACCCAAGAGGAATTAAATTTACAGAAATCAAGTATACTCTGGATTTTATCATGTTTATGAAAAATTACTCATCTTTATTCTTCTCCTCTCCCACTTATTTAAAGAATAAAAACATTGTCTGTTTGTGTCGAATTATCGACATCATGGATGATGTGATTTCAATTTCCATTAATTATTTCAAGTCTGGTCATGAAACCATTTATGTGGTTGAACTAGGATATAATATATGTTTTATGAACCCCCCATGGTTCTGTAATTCTTTTTTACTCACAGTTTTAATTTAAAAGACAAAACGAGGTTGTTATTATCAAATAACCAGTAAAATGATCTAAACAAACATCATTAACATTGTAAGTTATGAATCATCCTCATGTAATAATTCAAAATGATAAATGGAATAATTTATGTTACTGTTCATATAAAAATACTACTCTATTCCAATTCTGGATTTTCACTTCCAATCGACAAGAATGTCCACCATGAACCAATCATAGAAATCATGTAAAGAATTCAACCAAAAACAGTGCAAGGGGAAAAATACTAACAATTAATGGTGAAAAGATGTTATTAAATGATCATATAAGATGTTATAAACATGAACATGTTTCTATAAAATATTAATAACCCTATTTTAAGAATTATACAGAAGGTTTAAACAATTTTTAAGTAAGACAAACCCGATGTAATGAAATTCTTAACCCGATTTCCATTCTTTGGGTTAATCTTGTACTTCATTATTTATGTGCTATTTAAGTTGTTTGTGTTGTGGGTTATGTTTATATTATGTTTTATTATATGTATTTACAGTATATATACATACTTAATCTACTCTATTAATTATCTCTTCAATTTTATGATATTTATAAGGGGGTTTTCATCAAAAATCTTTTTTTTTTAAATTCAGTTTTTCGAAATTACAAAGTAATGTTTTTATGGAATTATTCATGTTGTATGATTATGTTTTGGTTATTGGTAATTATTTATGATGAAGGTTGGGAACTATATTTACCTCCAATGAATTTTGTATGAGTAAGTTGGAGGTCTGCCATATGGTTACTCCAAGTGTAACTGCGATGGTTATACAAAGTAATGTAGCCGTGAGGGTTACAGATTATAAGGTTGCCAAGAATGGTTACAAGTTTATGTAAGTAATTCCCCAAGATACCTCTATGATTATATTTATGTTCTCATGTTTGTTTGGATCTTGAGTGAATCTCATTTTAAACAAAGTCAGTATATATAAGTGACAAGCATGTCTTCTGAAAATGTTTTCATACGTTACGAGTATTCATGGACTAATGTTCTCTTTCCTTCCTTTTTTCGTCCCTTACTGAGCTTTTGTGCTCATAAAATGTTTTTAAAAGATTTTTCATGGGTTAATGGATTTGTAATACAAGGAAATAAGACATGTTAAATGTTGGAGAATTGTCAAGGAGTCTTGTTTTATCTTTTAATGTTTTATATTTTGAGAAAAATGGAAACTATTTTTATGGTATCCACTCTGTAAAAATTTGTAATGTTATGAATGTTTTGTCCTAATTCTATAAATTTCCAAGATTGAAAAGATCCTCAATGTAAAAGGAAGTGTTTTCTTAAATAAAATCAAGATTATGTATATAATATGGCCGGGTCCTTATTAGCGGCCTCCAAGTCATTCTCACACAGCCGTGTGTGTGGGTACTACATGGCCAGCACACAACCTCCTGCTGCAAAGAAGTACACGATGTCTACTCATAAAGTACACATCGTGTACTTAGAAAAATTCAAGAATTTCCTATTTTCTCAAAAACGAACAGAAAAGGAAAAACAAACCTGAAAAGAAGATCTGGGTTCTTATAGATATCTCTTTTATGTTCTAGGCATAGAGAAATCTTCTATTGGGAATGTATAATTTTTTTTTGTAATAATAATTGAATAATATAACATATAAAAAACAAATATTAAATTACCAATAGAATTAATTCAAGGATTAATTAATGTTAACACTATAACTATAATAGGAGGATCATCACATGTTTTTTTATAATTAATTTATTAACAAATCTATAATTACAAGAACTTGTAATTCTTTCTTCATGGATGAGTTTTTTGACCAAATATCATCATACCATTATTTTGTTGTAGGATCAAAGTGCATAATCCCTTGAGTGGTTATCCACATGTAGACCAAAATTTATAAACATCACCATATAATTGTCGAGTTCTAGCATGGTTGATCCTAAGAAAGGTATATAACTAGATGTATATGAACGAATTTTTAGGGTTTACTATCAATATATAATCCCCTATACCAATTCCTTTTTTCGTTTTGAGTCCCATTTTCTTCTAATAATATAATTATTATTCACTTGGAATGTTTATCACATAAGAGTAAATATATATCATATAAATAATTTCTAATTATACTTTTAAAATCTGCCCACTTATCATCCTTGACATTTACCAAACCATGAAAAATTAATATTTATTTAATAAATAAATATCATTTATTTATTTTTAAATATATATAATAAATATTATCTTTTCCAGAATTACAAATAAATATTTATTATTATTATCTAACTCACTTATTATTTTAAATAACTTGTGATTAAATATTTACAATTAAAAACCCCCAAAAGAATATCGAACCATAAATTAGGAATAATATTTACTCATATATTTGTATATTTATCATCAAATTTAACTGAGATTTTGGATACACTTAGCTTGTGATATTCTAGGACCCTTTATTAGTGGTATTAGACAAAACCACCTAAATTCCTTGATTAGCATCCAGAAACATAAACATTTACCCATAGATAAAGTAGTTAATTTTTCAATGTCATGTAACCTCCTAAAAATGCATACTATGTAATATAATATATTTATCACGATATCTTTATTCAAGAAAACTACATGCTAGTGTCATTAACCCATGTTCTCAATGTATCTTTATTTGAAATTCTGAGAATTATATTTCCCAAATAAAACCATGGCAATGGATTTTTCTAGGAAATTTCATTCACATAAAAGGGCTTGAGATATGAACTTCATTCAATGGAAATATGGGATAAATCATTTCATTCATTATCAATTAATGAAATATCCCTCACGAAACACCCAACATATCCTAGTTCACTATAATATTAGTTCATTACAGTTTTCATCAATAAATTAATGTATATGTCTTATGATATATATTAACAATAATATTAATGTATTATTATCAATAAACACATCCATAGACTAGAACATCCAATTAAACATATGGATGTGGATATACTATGGGAAAGTAATTTTCTCATCATCTCTTTCTGTCAAAATTACCAAAGGTGCACACCATGAGAGGGTTCCTCAATGTCCTATGAGTCTCCACCCCTGATATCATATATCATTTGTGTCCTATTAAATTATATCATCCAGGAAAAAAAATATTCAGGAATACTATCATGGAATATATAGGTTATCATCCAAATAGGGAACTAATATTAACTTTCATAGTGAAATATATACTTAAGACATTATCACATACTATGTCATGAAAATGAATAATCATTATGCAATAAGAAATTTCTTTAATATTCAGTGAAAACATTCCTTAATCCATAAATAATATAGATATTAGTTCTATGGAAACAATTTCAACATGTGAATCCACTCATTCCCTATGGAAAATGTTTATAAACATATATAAATTTGACTTGATGATACATGAATGAATTTGTTGATGAATTTTTTAACCAAGTGAATGTGATTATAGAAGAAAATAATGGAATTAGTAAAATCATTTAAGATATAAAAATTTGGAAGTGTATCAAAATAAGGTTTCCACCTTCATTCAATATGAAGGATTTGGTACTAGAGGAAAATAACCAAAAACCGGTTACATTGGATAGTCTTAATATTAATCTTTTTATATAAGAGATTAGGAATAATTATGATAATTTATTGGGAATGTAGAAATATCATGAAGTGGTGTTTGAGGTAATAAAAAATAATTAAGTGAACTATGATCATAATGAAAAGTAAGTTATCGAGGTTATGTAATTTCATTCTCAAAATCTAAAAATAGAAATATTTAATGTCAAAATAGAAGATTCCAATCATATGTTTTTGATGTGAAAAATTTGGACACCTCATTGATAAGTGTCCCAAGAGATTACAAGATGATGAATATGATTATTCAAACATAAAGATATCTTACAAGGAGGTCATACATAAGATTTTATTCATTAAAAATTTGATTTAGAAGAAAAAAATATTTTTTCCTGAAGAACCTAACACAAAAAATATATAAGTCATTAGTATTTATGATTTTTATGGAATCAATGAAGAAGTTCATATGGCTATCAAATGGAATCTATAAACCAAGGATCCAAGAGATGGTTATGATACTGATGTTGAGGGTGCAGTCCACCTCCAAATAGATTTACATGTTACACTCAAATAAATTTATGTTTTGAGGGATAAAATAAATAAATTCAATGGAGTGGTATGTGATTAGAAAGATTATCTAATGTAATAAGAAAAAGATAAAGTTGAATTAATGGTTGATATTGAATATCTAAAATTTTAGAAGTTATAATATGCATAGAAAGTCATTATGATCAAGATAAATAAGGAATAGAATGATTCAATCATTGAAGCAAGAATAAAACAGTGAAGTATATGATCATATATATCATTAATAAAAGAGTATTAGTGTTAAACCCACCTAGGGACGATTCTGTATTTGTTCTCAATAAATTGTTAAATAAGATGATTGGATATTTAATAATCATGTTCATGGAAATTAATGATTATATAGGTGTATAAATATCTACAATAGATTATGATGATGGAGTCGGATTTCTATGGAAAATATGTAGAAGAGTTGTGATTAAAGGAGTGAAAAAGATGTCTTGAAGTGTGAGAACCCATCCAAGGAACATTGATCATGAATAATATTATTAGAAGTGAATAATGTTATTTTTATGGTGTATTAGAATTATTTAAATATCACACTAATTATTTAAAGTGGCTATATGATTATTTATGTGAAATATATAAATTCTATGGTGTAGTTAAACATGTTTAATTCATTTCCATAAGATTCATCCCAGCTATGGAGTAGAGAATAAAAAAAGGAATGAATTTTCCAAAAGGGTTACCTTAGTTCCATAAGAGTCATGAAATTTTTATAAGATTCATTTACTTATCTTAAGATTAATCTCTATGTCATAAGATTCATTTTAGTCTGTATAAGAATCATTAATATATTATTTAGGAGTCATTTTTATACTCATACAAAATAATTCAATAAATTCTTGAAGACCATTGAGATTTTTGATAATAACTTGGACTCTCTATAAGAGTCACTAAGTGCACAATAAGGGTTATTCTAAATGAATATATTGAAATTATATAATTTAAGATATATAAGAGATGTTACCATCAGAGTCATTTACTCATATAAAGTTTCATTTGGAGTAAAAAATCCATAAATGTTGATATATTCATAAGAACATTGTAAGATTCATTTTACTCTAATGAAGAGTTCACTAGTCAGTGTAATTTTGATGACATTAAAATCTGATGACATTGAATAATAGTTTAATATTAAAATATCATGTTGTTAGTGAGGAAGTCATTAATGATTCAAGCCATTATTTATGGTAGTTTTAATTATTATTAATGGAGTGGATGTTGGAATTATTATTGTTTGTGATTTTAAATTTAAATATTTGAAATAATTTATCATGATCATAGAAGAATTTTTTGATAAGATTTATATACAGAATCTCGAGATGATGAAAATTATGATTTTTTTTATATTTTATTATATTAATAATATTCATATAGTACTATAAATGTAAAAATATAATGTGAATAAATGAATAAAAAATTATTATTATTTGTGAAGTGTGAAGTCGATACTTGGTGAAAGAGTTATAGAACCATTGTATTGAAGGAGGGGGAATATAATGGAAATCTACATCTATATAGAAAATATAGGGGCTATTTACTTCATTAATGATACTTATACAAACAAATTCATTTTTTTGGTACCAAATTTTAACTATTTAAATATATACATAGTAATGGGTTCAAGGTTATTACTTCTCCAATAATGACTTATCAATAATTAGATAAGAGTTGTGTGTGCATGTGATAAAAACCACAACACACTAGGAATGTAGTCATCCATTTAGGAGGGGAACCTCCTTATTAAAAATTATTTTCTTATTTTATTTCCAACATGGTTTTGAGTGTTGAGATAACTATTTTAAATAATAATAAGGCAGAATGGGTTTGAAACATTTTTAAGACCCTTATTCACCAATTTAGTGTCTTTCAATTTGTGAGTTATGATATGAATTGGTATTAGATGAAATTTTACACTCTATATCCCCTCATTAATTTCTAAAAAATTATCATATCTCTTTCAACAAAAGAGGAATTCCTAAATATTATTGAAAATGATTTATGTTTTTAAAGAGAATATATTTCCTTACCATCTCTCTCTAGGTCTAGATATTTAATATTATTTTTGGTATGTGATCACAATTACACGTTAGACATTAGAGAAATTTGTTTCTAATTAAATGAATATTGAAAGTGATATAATGTTGAGAAATTATTTACATTCATCTTTATCAGAAAAGGAAATTACAAAATTAATGAGAATAAATCAAATAAATATATTTGAAAATAATTTTTTTGTATCTATGAGGGAAAGAAAATAGTTAAGGAAAAACATTTAAAGACCAAAATATAGTATTTTTAATACATTTTAATATAATAGGATGAAATTATTGATGAATTATTTACTACGTAAAGAATAACTATTAGTAAGCTTATTATATTATTAGAAACTCTAAAATATTCTTTTTTGTGGAATAATATTAAACAAATATTTTCAAATATGTTTGGTGATAATATCTAAACATAAAAATATATTGATATTTATGATTTCACCATTGATAAAATACACAAAAATATCAATAGTTATGATATGATAATATAAAAAACATTATAAATTAGGGTAAACAAATAAAAATAAATTTTCTTTAAATACTTTTGAGATATAAAAATGGAGAAGATGTGGTGTTCTAATGATGAATAAGATAATATGGAAGAATTTACTATGACACTTTCTATAATTCCAATAAGATTAACATGTGGGAGAGGTATGTATAGGGAAATATTTTTAAAATAAATTAATTGTAAAAAATTTGGACTTTTATCTTCCAATTATCCTATTAAAATCATTGGTGAAAGTTAATGTGGTGAATTTTATAGTAAATTATCCAATAATAAGGATTTTATAATGGAAATTTAGTCAAATGAAAAGAAGAAAATTTCAATAAAATTCATTAGAAGGACATTTCAATTAATTAATGAAGGTTATTAAAATAGTTAGGATAATTTTAATTATGAGAAATCTCTTATAGAATATTCTGAAACAGTTCTCATAGAATAATAAGGAAAGGAAGACGACTCATCATAAGATGAATAAAAAATAAGTATTGAGTTTACTAAATAAGATATAGAAATAAATAAAGGAATATAATAATATAATTTTTAATAAAATGTTCCTAAAGAATATTTTGATAAATAGAGAAAACAAATTTCATCTAAAAAAACTGAAAAAGACAAAATCAAATTCAAAAAATGGTATAATCTAGAAAATTAAAAATTTGAAGATTAGAAATACAGATGAATGAAAATAATTGATCATATAATTTTAATAATTCTTCTTATATAAATGGAACTTTACATGTTATAAATAATAATTGGTGAGTTTGAGAAACATAAGGACAAATATATAATTGATTTCAATAAGAAAACTTCAAAAAATATGTGGATGTTATAAGAAGTATGCTTTGTGTTCCACTAGTATATAGAATTAAATCCATGAGGAAGATAATTATAATGAATCCATTTATAAAATAAAATCCATAAAAATATTAGATTCCAATAATAATATATGTTATTTAAATGCTAAGAAGATAAACCTAAATATTATGAAATCTAGATAGATAAAAAGATAGGAAATGAGCCCATACCAGTATCAAAATTGTAAGAAATAACCTCACAACAGATTTTTGTGGGATAAACTCATTTTATTACTGATAATAAAGCTATAAATCAACAAATTCTAATTTTTTTAATCCAAATAAAATATTTAATGGTTATTTATAGTGCTTTGGTGTTTCTAGTCACAAATCACAGAATTTTGGGTAAAACATGTCTCTACTAGGGATCATAATAGAATAATAGTAAAGGGGGAAGAAATAATCACTAATTAGAACTTTATAAAAACATCAAAAAATTGAAAATAATGTTGAAATAAATAATAGTTTTGAGTTTTTCAAGATGTGTATAGGTAATTTGATCAAGAAAGTCACACCTCAGATAAATTTCTTGCATTTAAAATATCTTAGTAAAACATTTTTTATAAATTATTAAAAGTTCATAATTAAATATTTATTATTAAACTTATAAATGTAGTGAAAGTAAAATTTAATTCATGCAATTATAAGAATACCAAGATCATGGATAATGCATTTTATTTTTAAAGGATAGGTGATTTTACCATTAATAAAAATATTTAATGATATAAAGGAGGATATTTTACCTTTGACAACGATATCTCTTTAAATATCATAGGACATGGAATAACCAATGTTGGGAGGAATTATAATAGTGTTAATAATATCCAATTTTTGATGACTAAAATATAATCTATTGGGTGAATGAAAGATTTGTGATGCAAAAAATGATGTAATATTTACAAAAAAGACTTATTTATTTAACAGTTTGAAATATGGGTAATTTTAAATAAATTGGTTGAGAACCTGGGGTAACATGTTTTAATAAGTAGAAACCATGATTTATTTTAACTTAATCCGTTAAATATAAATTATTTTGTAGAATAAAAGGCTTGGTTATCTTGGAAAAAATAAAATGTGAAAAATTATCAACAAATAGGTTGTGTGAAATATCCTTGTTTTGAAATTCAACACTATAACTATTTTTAATTTTTTAGAAAAGAATAAAAGGTAATCAAAAGTCACAAGGGAGGTAATATTCAAATTATTATACACATATAATGAATCTATTATAATGATTTTGAAACTATGATAATGAATTAAATAAGTGTAGAAAATTAAATCATCACATTCATAAATGGATTCATAAAAACTGCATTCATCATGATCATGAATTATAAAATTGAACCCTTAGACAAGTTTTCATGTTTTATAAATCTTCAATAGAAATAAATAAGTCATTATTTAATGATATTGTAGTCTGATTATGGTATTGAGTTTGAAAAAAAACAATTTTATAATTATCCAGATTAACATAGAATTAGGAATTAGTTCAGTGCTCTATATACTCCTTATTAAGAAGTAATAGAAGAAGGAAGAATATAAGTCTATTTGTGATATCTAGAATAATTATTACATATCATGAACCCTCAATAAATTTCTATATACAAACAATTACTAACATTAAAATTATTTATAACATATGAATTTTGATAAAAAACCCAAATATAAACAATTAAAATATTTGGTTCCAGAATAATATAAATAAAAAACAAATTAAATTGTTTTGAATACCATTATTGATCTAGTCAAAAGAAAAAAAGATTGTATGTGTGATGATAAAGATAATGAAGAAATATTCATTTGTTATAAGTTAAATAAAATCTCATATATATTCTACAATAATTTTTCTTAGAGGATTATACATATTCATGATGTGATGGTTCTTGAAAGATGAAGAAAATATCAAAACCTCAATAATTGTTGATATTGAGGATGAAATTTTATGATATAAACCTACTGAAGAAGCTATAGAAAACAATAAGATTTAAACTAGTGAGTAATATTCTTCTTAGTCCAATAATGATGATGATGATCAGAAATAAATAGGATAAAATTATAGATTATGAAAATATATTAATGTTGAATATGTTATTAGTGATTAGAAACAAGGAGTTAAAACTAAATGAATAATCATTGAAACTAGTCTCAAAAATATTCTACCAATTTTTAGAACTCAAATAGTAGACAATTATTTCGATCATAAATAGTATACCAAATATTTAAATATAGATATTGATCAAATTAAAACATTGTAAAATTGGAAAATGTTCTAAAACCAAATATAAAAAAATTTATTGGAGAGAAATGGATATTCTAGAATAAGTTGGATGAAAAATATAAAGTGGTAAGAAATAAGGCTAGGCTAGAATGCAAGGGTTCTTCAAAAATTTAAGGTGTTGACTTTGTTAAAGAATTATAAAACTTTTATAGTTTAAACCTACATTAATTTTCTTGATATTATAGCTTAAAGATGTTTTAAATTTTTCCAATGATTTAAAATCTTTTTTTTAATAAAGACAAAGATAAATAAGTTTACATGTATTAACATAAAGTATTTTCACTGTATTCAAATTGTAGCATGGTGTGTAAACTCAAAGATAATTTTTATGGTTTGAAGAAATCTATAAGAGATTTCTATTTTATGTTATATGACAATCCATGATTCCTGGAATCCATGATAGTCTAAGTGGAAAAAAATTTACAAGTAGAGAAGACTATCCCCACATCAATCTTGATGATTGTCTATTTGGATGAAATTATTTTTTATATCCATAAATAAGGATTTATTTAATAATTATCAATACATATGAAGTATAATTTGGAAATTTCTATTTTTGAATATTTTATGTTTTTAATAGGTTTATAGATTACCCATTTAACTAGTTATATTTTTTATCTATCATTATAAATATAATGAGGAACTTTTGAGGTGGTTTGGTAAACATCAATCTAGAGGAGTGACCAAACCAATTCAAGTAGCAATAAAATAATGAAATGATATTAATGGAAAAATATTAATTAGAGGTAAATTTTTAATATTAATTGGTTGCCTCATGTAGATTATAATATCTAGGATTTGTTACTCTTTGTTGATAACCACAAAATGATCATATGAAAATAAATAAAGGAATAAATACCTAATTATGGGTATTATATTTCCCTACAAAGAAAAGGGAGAAGAAGGTGTCCAGAACACACAAATCACATGACCCTCCAAAAATACGTGATTGGTAGACCTTAAGTAGGTAACATAAAGGAACCATGAACAACACATAACCTATGACAGATCCTACAGATCCCCTTTGAAAAGTCCTCCTACTCTTGTGAAGGTTTCCCATACAACAGGTGATAAAAAACATTTTGAGATGAGAACATCAAAGTCATGTGACATGTCTATCAACAGACAACTACCAATCCATCCAAAAAATTGTAGAATATAATAGGAAAATATCCACATGATGAGATCCTATTTTTATAGTAAATATCATGTGATGCACCCAGCGAAATGTAAAGATACCAAAATACCCTGGTGAAATGTCCGCCTTATATCATGAAATCCTACTAGCATGTCACCCTATACATGTGAAGGGTCATGGAAATTTTCAAGAGGACTTGTGCTCCACCTACGAAACTAAAGAAAACCCAATGGGTTTGTCAATGATAATGCTCGCACATCACCGTAAACCCCTTTATTGGTCATGTAATGCATCACTAAGGGAGATAATGATTATCCTTTACAACAATCAAGAAACATCATGAGATCTCATAGCCTTTGTGAAATAATTGGAAATAAAAGGGGAAATACTCGAGCCTCTTACAGTAATAAACATCATATGGTGCACCCCATGTAGTTTGTGAGATACAAAAATCACATGGTGACATGTCCACCTCACCATGTGAGAGCCCGTTGGTATGTCACCCTCCCAATCAAAAGTCTTCAAACATGTCCAAGAGGTCATGTGCTCCCCTTTCAGCACTATAAGGAAAAAATGGTTTGTCCATGAAATGAACACACACAACCAAACGACCCTTTATTGGTCATGGTAATCATCACTGATGGGGAGAGTGATTATCTTTGATAATACTGGTGCAAGCTCACAAGATCCCAAAGGTTTTAAAAAATAAAATGAGGAAAAAAATAGAAATGGTGGGAGCCTATCACGGTCATAAATGTCATTCTACATGCTCATTCTCTTCACAAGACCTTGCACTATCCATTTTTCATAAAGAAATAATCTTGCGAAGGACCTTATAAATGAATCATTATTCCTTGAATGGTCCTATAAAAGTCACATTTGATCATGTGAAATCAAATCAATATGCATCCTGATCTCTAAAAACTTCCTTAGAAACATTAGAATAACCTTATGAAATACCCTTTTCATTCCCACATATTTAGTCAAGACCCCATTAATTGGATATAATCCAATTAATGGGTCATTGAACGATGGGTATCACTATCAATAATAATAAGGAAATTCCCCCAGAATGGCCTTAAGTAGGATATCTAAAAAAAGACATAAAATTCATCCATTGACTCTATCCTATATTTTCATGATACATGTCATAAAAGAGAAGAATAATCAGGGTGGTGAGGCCTATAAATCCCTGACCCCAACATCTAAAAATAAATATTTGGATCCTTGCATTGGTGCATTCATGAATCCAAAAATACTTCTTAGAGCTATTGATCTAACGATCTGTAAGGTTTTTCATTAGGTAATGCTCAAGGAACAACTTAAAAGAGATCATGGGACCTGCATATGCACTTCACATGATCACTCATAGATCACATGAAGGACTTTGGGAAGGTTATGCAAGGGGCATACCACATATCTTTTGAATCAAACAAGGCTTCATCAACATAACACTAAAAAAATTTAAGTCATATGAAATAAAAGGATGGGATATGGACTAAAATGATGGGAGACTTATGAGAAGAACATATACACTAGTCCATATGAACTTTACATTACCCACTTGGGTCATGGGACAACACCAGTAAATTTCACTCATATAACATGAAACTCATTTGGTATACTATTTGGATCATGAAAAGACCCCTAGACATGTTAGAGTATGTCAAACTGCGCCCCCGATCATGCCACCCACGTCTCCTAAAACTCTCTAGGATCACCATGTATGAATTTATATGTCCTTTGTATATGTCATCCAAATCATATAGTTGCACCAATACATGCTATCCAAGTCTCGCAATGGAACCAAGGATTATCAAATATCTCTCATGATGTCCTTCAGACAAGCCAAACAGATCTAATGACACCCTACGAGAAAGCCAACTAGATCTTGAGATGTACTCCACACATGTCAGCCAAATTTTATAATGAAACATGGATAAGTTATTCAGGATGTGAAGCACCCTAAAAACATGTCACATTGACTATTACAAAACCCTCCAAATGTTTCATAAAAAATTTACAATTAAATAAGGAGAAGTATGCCGGATCATACAGTACCCTCTAAGTATTCTATTTGAGATCATGCCAGAACTTATAGGATCAACCAACCAAGTCTTGTGACATACTCTAGACATGTTAACCATAATAATGAAATAAAATTTAGAAATGATATCTAGATTAAGTGACGTACATTTAATAAGTAAAATAGATCCTATGATTGTCTCTAGACAAGCTAGGAAGGTATCCTATGAAATATCAAGCAGACAATCAAGGCTTATCCTATAGATAATCAACACATGTAAGTCAAAAAAATCAGGCCAGGTCAAGCAGGTATCATGGGACTTTATTACCTTTTAGAACCTTAGTGTGTAAGCCCTGATCCATTGAACCATGATGCCTCTAGTTCTTATTATATCCAAGATACACTGGACACCATCCTAAGGCTCAACATCCATATTTGACATCCAAAGGGCTATCCCAGTACATATGTCTTGCATCTACATGTTGTGATACTAGTCATTTTCTATCCCTTGTTTCCCACACTGAGCATAGATCATGCGATCTTGGGGAGTTACAATGATCATATTATTCACAAAGGGAAGACTCAATGAATAAGTCTCGATCAACTAAATCATTTAATATGTCCCTAATGTTAGGGAAATAGTTGCGTGTAAGCCCCAAATCAATTGAACTAAAGTAACATCGATTATGTCTACAATTAGTATATATAGTACACCTTTGCATGACCTAAGCTTAAATATACACATAAATTAGTTTAAGTCCACCCATTTCTCTAACACATCAAACATCGAGACCCAATCATTTTCATGGGATGATTATAACTTCTCATCCATTAGTGGAATGAGAGATCAATTGAACTAAAAGAAATATAATTCCTATGATAACTAGTACACTTAGGAAGCCTTTTCAAATCCCACCCTAAAATATACAATTAACTCAGTGTAATTCAACACATATTTATGACACTTCAACCATCGAGACCCAATAATTAACATGGGATTATTATTCCTCCCCATTCATTATTCAACTAAGAGATCAAATGATCTAGGATGAATATAATTCCTTCAATACCCATGATACATAATACACCTTCTTGAGGTCCAAGATCAATATCTGGTGACTATGTACCCTCAGAAATTTTATTTTCATATGATATTAAACAACATGATTTCAAAAACATATCTGGGATTTAATTCATGTTATAAAAAGGATACATAGTATGCCTCACAGTGGCTCAATCCCAACCTTTACACACTAAACGCCTCCCTGCATGGCATTAAATTCTTAAATCTCCAGACTATAACCTCCAACAAATAATAAACCACTAATTATAGGAAATGGATAAAGAATATCAGATATATACCGATGGATTCACTAAAATATACCCTTCATGTATAAAATATATTTAATTTATACTCATTTTTATGGGAGAAACTGATTCTATATCCAGAATGGAAGGCGGTGTAACCTACGATTAACCTATTAGGGTTACTAATCCCATATTAGGATTATGAAGAGATTATTATACACATTTTAAATCTATAATAGAGTCCCTATGTTGTAAAAAATTTCCCCTAAAAGGGTTTGATGAGCCCAAACACCCATCAACTTGACCAATATGAGTTCCTAAGCATATTTGTGTCTAAAACCCCAAATGACAAATTTCCTTTGGAAATAAGGTCCATAACCAATTATATAAGTGGGAACCTTTAAAAGTTTTTTTTAAAATACTAACAAATAGTGAGCATAAAATAAATGATTTTTCAAAACATTGACCCCCAACAATCAAACCACTAAAAAAATCCATCCATGTATTTTTGAAAAAATTTAAATTGTGAACCAGGAATGAATCACTCAAATAATATAGGGATTGGTTAGTCATCAATCATTTAATTTTTTCTTTCATAATATATAAAAAAACGTTGGGGAAAACAATATGAATCTCTCAAATAAAAGGATGATTAATTAACCATGAATCGAGCCATTTTGTCTTGCATAATATATGAAAAAATGGTACCTGACATGAACCAATCAAATAAAGGGATGATATTTTAATCATGCATTGGTCCATTAGGTCTTGTATAGTCTAAAAAAACAAAATTGACAAACTGAACATGATTATTATGGAAGAACCTCTATTTCTAGTATTCTCAGAAATTATGTACACCCTTGCTTTGACAAGTCCACACGAGCAGAATGGTCAGATTTGGAATAAATGTAAAATTGTGTTACCTATGAATATTTGATTAAGTGCATATCACGACTTCATTATTTAATTTATTGGAGACCTAGTTCCCTACTATATTAATTAATATAGATACTACCATCTTAAAAAATACCTATATCCAAGATAATGTATTTATCTATTGACCATTTTGGGAAATTAGAAGCAACTGCAACCCCCGATGGTCTCATAATGACCTCACACACCCTACATATTTAGTATAGGGTAGATATTTCAATATTATGAGAATACATCTCTATGGTATGACCCTGACCATTGAGGCTACCTGAGAGGGCCTTCAAGTGATGAAGCTGATGGGTCCACATTGACGAATGAAAGATACAATAAATCCAGTGGCCCTCATTACTATAACCATCATCTTCAAAATTTTATTCCTAGAGTGTGAAAATATCTACCATCAGTATCTAATGAAGGTGGACTAGTGAGTCAAATATGGCTCCCTCCTGGTTTAGGAGCCTCTAAAGAGGGCTCTTGTCAAGCTTCGTCGATGGTGCCATCCCACCATTCCCCATCTATCGCCTGTTAAGGGTACCACCTGATACATTGCTTCATCTAACACCCATGTACACAAAATAAGGAATACCCAAAAGGAGTGGAAGGATCTGAATAATGAGTAGTGGGATCATATCCACACTTCAATTGAAAAATAATGTCAATATATTCTGAAAGTAGCGAGCGAGCATGATCATATCACCACTAACTTGTAACAAGTCAGAGGATATATTCTTGTAGCATGAAAGTGGGAGGAGATTATCCCTAATTTTATACATGAAGTCCATCGAAATATTCTAGTGGAACAAGGATGATATAAGTTATCCCATATCCCAAATTTAATCAAAGATATATTCCAGTATATATTGGAGATAAAAAATGCACAAGATTATTTTCTTGTGCAATTTTTTTGAAATTCCATTACATATTAGAAACAATTGAATAAATACACAAAAATATTCCAGAGCTGGTATAGATATAGGGACATGAATATATACTTATCACTATAGCCTGGGAAGATAAACACTCTGATCTTCATGAACAAGTGGTTACTCTAGAGAAAGATCATATTATTTCTCTTGTCTATGATGATTATCAGTATATTCTAGTAAAGGATGAGGCACCCAACCAGGTTCATATTCCTCTTCTAACTAAGGATCACCAGGTGAGAGTAGTAAATGCCTCAAGATAGGGTAAAATGCCTTTTGAAATAGTTCAGTGGAACATTATAAAGTCCCACAATTGGGACCATATCCTCATTCTGGCTCGGGAACACAATGTGATATGGTAACATGTCTCGTTACAAGAATATATTTCTATCAAATAAGACTAGAGAATACTCCATAGGCCAATGATCAGGATCATTTACACATTCTAGGTGGGGCTCACCATGTGAGAGTGAAAAATTCATCAGGATAGGCTCATATTTCTATCAATGAATCTTCCTGGAATATTCTAGTAGATCACAAAATCTAGGAGCATATTGCTATGTCTTCCAATGAAAGAGAACATTAGACTCCTTATAAGGCTATATAAGAGGAGGTTCATATCCCTTATCCCATTATGGTGGTCCATAAACATATTCCTTTGGGGAATATATATACATACTGGGCTCACATTCCATCTCTAATAGGGGATCAACAATTGTGATGGGAACATGCATCAAGACATGCTCATATACCTATCATAAATGACTAGAGGTATATTCTAAAGGATCAAGATCTGGATTATATCCCTATTTTGACAAAGGCTAACCATATGAGAGATCATCATGCCTTGGGGAAGGCTAATACCTTCTAATAATAATTAATAACATTGGTATACTCTATTATCTTTTTATTAGTGGGATCATATTATTGATGCACTAGACCATTATCAACAAGTTACAAAAACCATCATACAACATGATGATATCCCTACACAAAGGAAGGACGAAATATTTTTTCCATGACTCGTAATGAGGCACATATTTTTAATTTTATCAATGTTAGAGTCCTTGAGGTCATTAGATACAAATTCTGAACACCATAAGGGGTCATCAACTCTTCAACTAGAGTTGAAGATGATCATTACTGTGATTTTACTCCTAATTTTAGTGTGGATATGGATTTTAGGGACTATATTACTAACATCCATCAAGGTAAACATCCCCATGGTGATATATCCCATGGATAAAATCCACACCTTCCCAGAAACCTCTATATAGTTAGGTGTTCAAAAATTAGACACCATTGTATAAAGAGGTGCTCGAAATACCCCATCAACCATAAATAGTTTTCCATCCACTAAATACAGTAGTCCACTCCAGTCAGCCGGTGTGTCCAAGAAGAACCTAATGTGGTCTCATTGGATAGAGGCATGTAATTATGATGTAGAGGAACCAAACATAAATATATAGATATAGTTATCCATAAACAACGTCCCCACCAGGTTCTAGCCACTTACTATTTCTAACTATGAGATCCTTGATGCATTATAAAAAGAGTACATGCCTTATCTATGAAAAAATATGTGGTATAATCATCATCGACTGAAGTATAATCACCTCCCTTATTTAGAATAATGGGTAAACCTTCATACCATTAGGATACCCTATTATCAGTTTGACCTCGCTGCTATGTCCATGGATTGAGATCCAAAACCATACAATCAGAGTGAAAATGGGTAACATGTATGTATACATTACATCAAAACACTTCATCATCTAATGTCCAAAGGCATTTCATGCATCTGTATTCTAGGATGGAAAAATTATAGAGAGTTACACATCACCACACCCCTAGAAAATAAAAATCATTTAGATATGGAATCCTATAATGTTGTAGACTCTGGTTAGATAAGGATATCAGGTAACGATCAAGCTAGTTGGTCACTATAATGAAATTAATCTACTTAAATGGTTCCCTGAAATCCTGAATAGAGAAAGACGATGGACTAAAAGTCTTTTAACTGATCCCCTCATAGAAACAAGAATTAAATTCAGACACATAATACAATGTTGAAATAAACTCGATGGAATCCTGTAAAAACTAACTCTCGTCAGGGGCTACCAATACACCCAGCTCCAACACAAGAAAAATAGAATGAAATCAAACATTCAGGAGTAGAAACTACCATAGTTATCATACATGAGTAGAACGAACTCACCAGTCTAAGGGAATATCTACCAATTCCTCCACCTATTATATTTTCAATTACTGAGAGGGTTTGGGATATACCAGAAGGAGTTGAAAACAAACCCCATCTCAAAAGGATGGGATATTTATTTCTCAATCACTATCACCAGGTTCATCATCCCCTAAGAGGGTTTTGGGTAAAGGTACAAAAGTTACAAATCCACCTCAGGAAGCTGGATGGGAGAATTTATATCTCGATGTCTATCCTTGGAGTTATCAAATCCTTGATAGGAATCATTGAATTCTCAACAACATGATCAATAAATTCCAACTATTCCCCAAATAGGCCCTAGCCCATAGGGATAGGGAAAATTTTATTATCACCATCACTATAGAGCGAATCAGTTTTATCTGGGCTAGGAGGTAAATATATACGATCGATATCCAACCCAATTTTCCTTCCAAAAGACAAGATTGAGATATTTGGGGCCCATTACTCATTGATGATTAAAAATTCCCCCAATTTCATTAATCACAGGGAAATTCTGAAAGAACCCACAATGAGGGAAATATAACCACACTAGGGTCACAAGAAAAAAAAAGGAAAAATATGGAAAATGTTTTGAGGAACAACCCAAACAATGATAGTATAAAATCATCCTATTATTTTTAAAGTAATGGGATAACCACCATTTCTTGATATACCTATTCAAATTATATAAATATCAAAAAAATATATTTTTGATCAAGACACAAATGAAGAGTGACACAAAATAGAAAATTTGACCTAAGAGGAACATTATTTGGATGAACTAATAGAGGTTTCATGTATCTGAAATTTGAAAAGGTTCCAAAATATGTAACCTACAAATGTCAAGTTTCCATCTATTTGGTAGAACACTACCACAGATAAAGGGAAATGTGTGGTTATGTCCCAATAACAACCATAAAGATTCAAGGTTCCCTCCATGGAGTAAAATTTTTCAAAATATGAGAATGAGATGTAAACTCTCAAAAAACTCAATGAGGAGTTATGTAGAAGGAATATTTTTATTAGGTACTGTCTTAATAAATAGATGATTATTATTCCTCCAAGGGCCGATCCAACTACAAGACAACTGTCTAATTTTTATACTTACTTCAGATATAGGTATGCATTATAGATAAACGAGGAAGTCAAAAATGATAATGACTTCCCTTATTTTTAGAGAAAACCTCTCCCTCACCATGGTGGTCACTTAGTCTTACCATGAGTTCAGGATCAGTGGGAGATGGCGACAATGGAACCTCACTAAGCCTATCCCAATCAATAAAAATGGGGGGTATCTCAAACAACAGTAACTTCATAACTTCTCAACGTCATCGAGTCCCTGTATGATTGAATGGAAGCCATGTAAGGGATATGTAAACCTATACAACATGAGATAAATCCATATCGTGAATCGGTGGATGAGACTTTACCTTCATGAAATTTTAGAAATCCAACACTACCTACCTTTAATGGTGCAAGATACCTTGAACATAATCTCACATACTTCGTATCATAATGTGATCTAATGATGGGCCCTTGAGATAAATAAGGGGAGACCAAGATGAGGTGTCATGTTCATACTCTAGTTGGGATAGTCTTTGTTTGGTATAATAGCCCTCCATAAGGATCTATTCTAGGAGGGGAAGAGCTTCAACATCAATTCATTTACAAATTCAGTTCTACACTAAGGAAAATAAAAATTGTATACTTGAAAAATTGTAGGAAATGAGAAAAAAAGAGGGTATTAAAATTAATATCTAGATAGAATGTTTTAACCTACTCATTCAACATCCCTCCATCACAAGAGAAATTTCTGGAGAATTATGTTGAAAATATCAAGGATGAGTTGTAGACATCTTTGATCAAAATGATGTATCTATCAAGGATAGTTGAGTTCAATGACACAACAAAACCTATGGAATATCCCATTCAGTGAACTAGAAAAAAAGTATTTAATCATTCCTTTAGCATAGAGGAAAATGCTCAGAAAAGTAGAAACTGTTTTTGTTTCCCTTAAACTAGTAGCAGTGGCCATTCAAGCACCCAGGTGGGTCCCAAACCACCTTAAACCTCATATCAAGTGGAAGAAACTATAAAATAATCTTTTTCCTGATTCTAGAATAGATTCGGTTTTCTAGGTATTTGAAGAATGGTTTAATAAAGCATACTCTATTCAGAGTGAACAAGTCCTCAGTTATTTCTTGGTAGCCATGGACAATAACCAGCTCAAGATACCACAAAATAGAAATTCTAATGAGTTCAAACTCACTTACTATCATGAATTATTAAATTTTCAGATAAGGGTGGGTAATAACATCCAAGAATGAAACATCTTCAAATAAATACTTCAAGGCATGGTCTATTCCACACATGTGGTGTTAGATAAATCCTTGCAGTAGGTTACCTACATAACTAAAACCCAATCAGATGGATGAGGTGATTGGTAGAAATATATGGATAGGTGTGGGAAGATATGTTCAATAATTGTATGAGTCGAAAGACTATTAACCGAGCTCATGCCACCTTTAGATCAAAACTTCATAGACCTAAAATAGTTCTTCCACCTTGGAAGGTAACATCATATATGTCTCATAAGGGTGTAAATGACCATCAGACCCTAGAAGAAATGGAAGAGGAAGAGTTATATTCTACTTTGAGGAAATGTCTGAATCTATCATATTTTATTCCCAAAATATTTAAAACATGTACACCGCACCACCAAATGGAACCCTCATATAAATAAGCACCCTTCTTCAGTTATGTCAATGTGATATACATGTAATTACATTTCTTTGATGATGATTATATATCTGAGTATGAGTGTCCCACATGTAACTATGAAACAGGATGCTAGATGCACATGAACTTATGATATAAGGGATAGTACAGGTGTGGATAGACCCCATATTTTGGTCACATACCCATAAATAACTTATATACAGAAAATACTCATTGGAAAGTGATCCATAAATCCCAACAAAGACATTGATATGTCCTGAACTCTGCAGTAGTTTTCTACACCTAGTCACATTATATGATGGCCTAGTGGGGGTGAGATCACCTAATCATCCTAAACAATGGAGAAAATAATAACAAATTGTTCCAATTAAAGAAAATTCTACCTTATCCTCTTAACATGCATAAGGACCATCTATCTCTAATGCTACTGAGCCTTATAATAGGGATAAACCCCAAATTGGGAAGCACCGACCTCAAGAAAAAAAGTACAACATTATAATATAATTGGATATTGTACCAGCTAAGCTCTTAATTATAGATGAGAAATATCTTTCAATGGACCTCAGAGAGGCACTCTTTTAAACCCTCAATGGCCAACATGATTTTGAGAAAGAAGTCACTGCAACTAAGGTCTATCGACTGGAGAGAATTCCATCAAAATATAATTTCACCATCTCATTCATATAGAAGGCCCGGGAAGATTTCATATAGGGAAAAAACATGCCCCTATATATTTTGGGTAGACTAAATAATGTCGATATCCGAAGGGATCTGATTGATAATGGTTCTGGGATCAACATCATCCCGATTTGAACCCTCCGATGCTTGGGGTATTGTGAAGGGGATCTATCTCAGATGAATCTGACTATCCAAAGGTATAATAAGCATTGAAAAAGAATTCTCAGAAACACATAGCTTGAAACCCAGTTTGGGGTTCTCACATCCTATGCTGAGTTTATGGTAGTATAGGAAGACAATTCATACAATTTCATGCTCAGAAGATCATGAATTCACAAAAATATGGTAGTAACCTCCACATTCCTTTAGTGTTTGAAATACCCCATTGGTGGAAATTTAGTAATACTACATTGTGATAGTTAACCCTTTAAATCTTGTAAATCCACATATGTTGAGGTAGGTTTATGTAAGAGGGAAGGGAACCAAGTAATGGAGGATGATGATAAATAGATTGTATCCCCCAAAAGGGATGGGTATCACTGCTTCATATCCCTAGAGTATGATCGAAAATGACTATTTTCTCTCCATAAATCTAGGTGAGGCAATAGACCTGGTCCCAGAGGTCTAATACCCTTCCATCCAAAGCAAAAGTGTAATAGAAAATAAACTATAAAATCCCTCTACAATGACTTTGGATGTAAGGGTTGACAATGCCTTTTATTATAGAATCTCTCATGTCGATAGTGACATAGAAAACCTCATATTTCCATCCTCATCTAAAAACCCCTCCATAGACTCAAAGGTGGAATAACAAGAGGATGACCTCAGGAACTCCCCTCCCACATTCGAGGAAGGCGTCTCCACCACCATTGACGAGATCAAGTATGCAAATTTTGGAACATAAAAAGTCATGTATCCTATAGTAATTAGTTCCAACATGCCCCTCTAGGATAAAGAGATGTACATTGAATTTATTAGATTACACTGACATGTTTTCTTCTGGAACAATATAGAAATGACAAGACTATATACAGATGTGGCTACACACTATCTTAAATTACCCAATGAACATAGAGGCTTCCAAAAAGTATCTAGGAGGATTAACCTCTATCATGAAATAAATTTTGAGAAAAAATTTGGAAAATTTATCAAGTACAACTTATTCTAAGAAGTTCAATACAAAATATGGATGCAAAATATCATCCCGATTAATAAAAAAATGTGTACATTTGGGTCTGCATCGATTTTAGTGAACTTAACCATCATTTCAAAAATGGTGACTTTCCATTACCAATAAATAACTATTGATCAAGGAAATTCCTGACTTCCAAGCCCTTACTGTAACACCACATGATTTAATAGTATGTTATCTCATTAACGTAATTCAATAGCTTGCGCTACACGCAACATCGAGTTCGAGCACACCACGACTTACCAAACTAGCCATTCAAAAAAAGAGATTATGAATTGTATTAAACACATTTTAAATTTTATATATCATATATAATTGTCACATTCATATTTTATGTTTCATATACATAATACAATAAAAATTCAAATTTTAAGATAAAAGAGGTATTTTTCAAAAAAAGTAGTTTTATGCCTTTTAATGGAGAACCCTTTTTAAATCCAATATTTGACACTTTTATAAATTAAATTTAGTGAAATTAAATTAATCTATATAATAGGGACATAAAAATTTGGTTTGGATAAATTTTTGGTACTATTGTGATCACTTTTATATTTTGATGAATAGTAAAAAATACAAAATTTTACGTAAAAACACCTTTTTTAATCGAAAAAATTTATAGTGTTAAATTATAAATTTGAATAGTTTTTAAGTGTAATTATATTAAATTTTTATCATTAAATATAATTTAGGTCATTATATGTAATTTCACATTTAAATTGGACATAAACAAGTGTCAATCTTTTGAAAGTTATTATTTCATAAAAACAAGCTTTTTTTGTCCACAGGAATAAATTTTAAATTAATTTATGCCACTTATGTGTCTTGAATTTGATAAAATGGATTAAATATTTGAAATAAAAAGGTTTGAATTGTGTAAATAGATATGTTTTATTTTTATTCATTATGAATAATTATTTCGGTAAATATTTTATTTACCATGGTTAAAGGGTAAATCCAGTAAATAAGGTTAAAAATAATATTATAATAACTTTAAATTACCCTAACACGTGTCCTAACTATATTGGATGATACATGTCCGACCATGGGAATCCTTGGGTAGATTTTGGGACCCCATGGAGCAACTTGGGAGTGATAATGACATTTCATATTAAATAATCTAAATTAAAGAAAAAAATAACAAAAGAAAATATCTTTTAGTAAAACAATTTTTATATGAGGTTATGTAATTGATATATTTTACTACAAATAGTCATTAGAAAACTAAAATTTTTTCCTACCTCATGATATTTTATTTATAATTTTTATACATAAAATAAATATATTTATATACGACACAATAATGATGCACTATTTTTTATTAATGAAACAATCAAATAAATCATATTATAAATAGTAAAATAAATATTTTTTGAAATATTTTATTCCATACACAAATTTTATAGGTGACTATAACATGTATGGGTTGATTAAATGTATTTATTTCAAATTAATAAATTTGTTAGGACTTTAAAAAAATCAATTATTAAATAATTTCAAAATTGACATAAATGAGTTAAAAAAACAATATTATTGGTTGATATAATAATCCTAAAAATTTAAGGATCTGACAAAAGACATATATAATGATATTTGTATCCTTAATTAACCACCAGGGGTTCTCTTGGAAGTTTATTGTATTTTTATTAACTATATAATATAAAAATACAAAGATACATGGTAAATGTCAAACTATTTAACTAATAGTTAAATCTATAATATAAGTTTAATATAGTGACGCAAACCTGTATAAAACCTATTGGTTGAGTGGTTTTAGACCCATACCAACCTTATATCTTAAATTATTCATTTTTTATCAATTATAAACCAAAATATTTTTTATTATAAAATAATATTTCAATCATTTCCTAAGGTACCCCACACCCCTCTTATAAAAGGGAACTTCCCCTTATCTCAAATTCTCACCTTAAAATCCATTTGGATTGGTATAATCCTGCCCAAATATCATCCAAAATATCCTACCTTCATCCTAGAGGCCTTTCTTTAGTCATAAATCCAACCTAATGAGCCATTTTGATCAAATAAAAAAGAAGAACCTGAAGAAGCGGTAAATATTTCATCACCTCTTTCAAGTTATTTTCTTCTTCCACTTCCTCTTTATTTATTGTTTTCATTATAAAATAATAACTCCAGAATTATAAATATACTGTGATTTTATTATAAAAATGGTACAATCAGATTAATTATTCTATCCATCCTATAATTGACAATGTCACCATACGTGCGTACATACAGATTACCGTCTCCACGTCGTGGTGTAGTTTGTTATTCAAACAATTAATCATTTGAATGCATATAATAATGAGTATAAATGATTTAAATAATAAATATAACATTATAATGATTCTATTTATATGATATACCATCCAATTATATATTATTTTAATATTAAAAGAATGATATTGTCGCTCGTGCGTATGTACGGATTACCGTCTCCACGAACGTGATGAGATTCATTCCCCATCATATACATTAAAGACTAATTTTCATTTGATGATTAAAAATAATGTATAAAGACTTAATATCATTCTTAATAGTAATAAGATACATCCTTTCATTAACAACCATTACTTACTTAACAAATCATATAAAGGAAAATGAATCATTTGACACCCGAAACGATGATACTACTGAAATATCATTAACAAAGAAATATTAGAAGATCATATATGATATTAAATTAGTGTATATGGTTCTTTTATAATTTAATAATAATTATTTCACCATTATACAGGAGGTTAAACTACCCTCGAACATGGAAAAGTACAAGGTACGAGTTAATTTCACAATCTCTGTATCATCCGAGTTTGTTTTTATGTAAGCATCTACTGGGACATCTTTATCATCTACATTCATGTTTCTTAAAATGTATTTCAAAACATTTTTAATATTTACTAGACAATGGGTTAAAGTAATTTATACCCTTATTTGACCATATATGTTTTGGAAGGAATCTTTCCATCATTTTCCAAAAAAGGTACTTTATGAAATTTTTGACAAAATTAAGGTAAGAATGTTTTTTTAGCTTATATGGTGGGTGAAATAATTCTACTCCATTATAACATCATCAAAGCTTCCATTAAAATATTATAAGAATATTTTCAAAATAAATATTTTATTTTATAACTACAATACTTTTAAATTATTTCAAAATATAAAGATATATTCCTATTAAATAATTGTCCTTTCATATATGTCAACATCCTTTGATGGATTTTAAAATAGTTTTAAGTTGATCTATTATGATAAAAATATTCCAAATTGTAGTATGTTTGAATGTGGATGTGTTATTTTTATACCATTCATGGTTTATTTTTAATGTATTGACATTTCTTATTCTAGTTTAATACGAATGTTTATGTTATATTTCAACCCTTTAATATGAGGAATGTATTGGACCTAGTAAGTGACGGGAGGAGCCCGCTATAGCTCCACAGTGCATCGCTAGGTCTCATGAGAAAAATAGATGTGGAATTGGCCAAGGCCTTTACAAATTTGATATATGGTTTTGGCTAAGGCCTAAATCATTTTTAGACGTCTTGGCTAAGGCCTTGAAAAAATGTTTCAGAATATCCAACATTATACATCCCCTCATTATGAAAACAATATTGATTATTTATGCGGTCATTCGAAAATTATAATACCCATGATTATGTTTTATTATGGAATTATTTACTCAGCTCATACTCCTTCCATAAAAGTGTTCATGTTTATAATTTATAAAGGCATGTGTTTTCAATTATTCACTATGATTAATATTTATGTTATGTTTTTCTGTATTTCTTACCCTTACTGAGTGTTTGAGATCACCCCTTTCTAATGTTTCATTTTTCTAGGCTATGAAGGTGTTAGTTATGAGTGACTTTCAGGCATAATCTATGAGGCTTGGATGTTTCTAATGGAATAAATTAGTGTTTTACTTCTTTTCATGTTGTAAAGTTAAACTTATGTATGAATCTTGTTTCCAATAATACTAAAATAATCGGTCTTTCGGGACATGATTTCGTTGTGATCATGACAATGTTATGTAATAATTCACTGACTCTAGGTAACTGGGGCTGGTTCATTATAGTTGGTACCAAATAAAGTTTAGTACAAACCATGGAAACTAGATTAGATAAAATCTTATTAGAGCACATTATCCTAAGATAGAATTTGAAATTTAGTATAGAATGACTTCCTAGAATTTTTGTAATGTAGAGATTTTTTGAGTTTTCAAAGAAATATATCCCTGTCTGGATAGCGCAGGAAAAGGCAGCTTTGGCACAGATGTATCTAGGGGTAAAACCCAAAAACACCGCTTTGAGCTAGAATCGAATGGGAACTGGTGCACAACAATGCGCCTTACTACACTCTTGGTTACGACACTCCTGGGGGATATGCTTAGGATAATTTTCATTTTCTTCACAATCCACTATGAAGGGTTTATGAGTATATAACTCCTCAAAGAAAACATTTTTATAATTATTGATTATATCCATGAACTGTTCAATTTATGTTAACTATTTTATCAGTTTGAAATTATGCATTGTGATTCATAAACTAACCTAGTCTATGCCATTGTTTTGAAATGGCAACCAGTAGATGGAATGAGACCTCCAATAATATGAATGATCCAAGTATTAAGAAGGATTATATCTTTCATGTTGTTAAGCTAACATTTATAAAGGAAATAATCTCCCATGTATTATCATCATATGAAGAAATTGTATTATGTGTTAATAAGATAAGTAAAGAATTTTCTGAGTGCTATGGCTTTGAAGGGAAGCTGGATAAGAAAAAGATGGTAGAGAGAAAGATATATAAAGGGAATAAGGGAAGAAGTATTTTCCCATATGTGATAACTGTGGAAAAAATCACCTTGGTAAATGCTTGAAGGGAGTGGGAGTTTTTTATAAGTGTGTAGAAAAAGGACACCAAGTACGTGATTAAAAGTTTGAGAAAAAGGTTTCAAATGTACAATGCATCATCTGCACGGAGTTGGGACACTATGCGAAGAAATGTCCAAATCATCAGAGTATACCCCAAATGCTTCTATTGGATAATAATCAAGGTATGATACTACTAAAGATGAATAGGAATGATTAGATTTCTTATATCGTCATTAAATTATTTTGTCAGTTGAGTATTGTATTAATGATGTACATGTTAAAATAATTATAGAGTATAAAAGGATTATACTGCAATACTATTTCATTAAGAAAGTGAGATTAGTGGAACCAATAGAAGTGACTCAATGGAAAGTTAAACTTATTGTAAAATACATGGTTGAAGGAAAGAAAAAAACTTTAATATGGTCCCGATACTGAGGCATTGATTTTGGAATAATATATGATTGATTTTGATTTATTATATTGTATATTATTGACATCCTTGGAATGGGTTATTGGTTTGTTTATTCCATCATGGTTGGAGTTTAAAACATTTTTGGATATAAGTAATATATCTAGTATTATATAAGGAATAAGGGAGCATGAATTTAATCAATACAGTTATATGATAATTCAGGGTGTTACTATGTTTTAAAAGAATACATGATGAAGGTATTCACGTGTTATTACATGGAAAAGGGATCTTAATTGTGTTTACCATCCATATAAATTTTGGACTATGAGTTTAGATTGATGTATTTTGGATAAGTCTAAAGGTTGGAATCGATTAAGTTTGACATTGGATACTATTGTTAAGGTTAAATAATTTCTTGATATTATTTTTGGATTATCATAAAAAGGACAACTCAGAGGTCGGACGACAACCCGTCGCATCTGGAAAGCCCGTGAGACTTGAACCTACAACTCAAGGGTGACAAGGGTTCATCACCTACCACTAGACTACGTGCTGTCCTAGATTGTATAATGTGGGTTTTTAAATAGTCTAACAGATTAATTATAAAATCATTATTTTTTACCCTTATACGATTAAGATAGATAGAATATTTTTCAATTCTATTGTCTTTTGGAGTGAAAAATGAGTTTGTGGTAGGAATTAGTTGAAGGATGAAACTCTACTTGTCAAATATATTTTTTTACTTTATTATATTAATAAATTAATTCTTAAACTTTAGGGAAGGTATCATAAAGCCAAAAATGTGTTATTTTAATACATTATGTTTGGTTTAACTAACAATATTTTAAATCATCATAGATTGATGGTTTTGAGGACCTAAATTTTACACTTGTTTGTGATTTATGACAACAATACATCCTTATAAATATTTAAGTTTTTCTTCCAATTATTTGTCACTAATTTTCACCAATGTTTTCCTAATCTAAATCATAATTTTTTGGTGACTTTTTCATTTCCATTTCCCTCTTATTAAGACTAAAATTTATTAACCCAATTTCTGAAGTGGGTTTTCCACAATAGTATTTTTCTATTTTTGACCTTTTATTTTTGAAGAAAAATTTTAAATTTAGAGGACGCAATTTATTAAAGGATGAGAGAAGGTAAAACTACAAGATTTTATTGTATGTTATCTCATTAAAGTAATTCAATAGCTTGCGATACACGCAACACTGAGTTCGAGCGCACTACGACTTACCAAACTAGCCCTTAAAAAAACAAGAGGTTATGAAAAGTGTTAACCAAGTTTTAAATTTTTTATTTCATATATAATTTTTAACATTCATCTTTTTTGTTTCTTAGACATAATATAATAAAAATTCAATTTATAAGATAAAAGAGGTATTTTTTTAAAAAAAATGAAGTTTTATGCCCTTTAATAGCGAACCCTTTTTAAATCCAATATTTTACACTTTCATAAATTCAATTTAGTGAAATTAAATTCATCTTTAGAAGAGGTATATAAAAATTTAGTTTCGAAAAATTTTTGGTACTATTCTGATAACTTTCATATTTTAATGAATAGTGAGAAATACTAAATATTAATCAAAAACAAATTTTTTAATCAAAATAATTTATAGTGTTAAATTATACATTTGAATGGTTTTAAGTATCATTAGATTATATTTTTATTATTAAATATAATTTTGGTCATTATATGTAATTTCATATTTAAATTGGACATAAACTAGTGTCCATTTTTTGATAGTTATTATTTCTTAGAAACATGTTTTTTGTTTTGAAAACAGGAATTAATTTCTACCACTTTTGTGTTTTGAATTTGGAAAATTGGATTCCATATTTGGAATTAGATGGTCCAAATTCTATAAATAGGTAACTTTTATTTTTAGACATTATGAATAATTTGGTAAATATTTTATTTGCCATGGTTAAAGGGTAAATCCAGTAAATAAGGTTAAAAAATAATATTATAATAATATTAAATTACCCTAACACGTGTACTAACCCTATTGGATGATACATTTCCGACCATGGGAATTCTTGGGTCGATTTTGGGACCCCATGGAGCCACTTGGGAGTGATAATGGAATTTTATATTAAATAATCTAAAGTAAAGACAAAAATAACAAAAGCAAATATCTTTTAGTAAAACATTTTTTATATGAGGTTATATAATTGATATATTAGACTATAAATATTAATTATAAAGATAAAATTATTTCCTACCTCAGGATATTTTATTTATAATTTTTATATATAAAATAAATATATTTATATATGACACAATAATGATGAAATACTTTCTTTACTAATGAAACTGTCAAATAAATGATAATATAAATACTAAAATAAATATAATTTGAAATGTGTGATTCCATAAACAAATTTTATAGGTGACTATGACATTTTAGAGTTTATTAAATGTATTTACGTAGAAGTAATAATGTTTTTAGGACTTCAATGGAAAGTAATTATTAAATAATGTCAAAATTGACAAAAATGAGTTTCAAAAACAAATACAATATTATTGGTTGATATAACAATTCTAAAAATTTAAGGATCACCCAAAAGACTTATATAATTATAGGTATATTATTAATGAACCACTGGGGGTTCTGTTGGAAGTTTATAGTAAGTTTATTAACTACATAATATAAAAATACAAAGAGACATGGTTAATTTCAAACTATTTAACAAAGAGTTAAATCTAAAAGATAAGGTTGATATAGTAACCAAAACCTCTATAAACCCTATTGGTTGAGTGTTTTAGACCCATTCCCACTTATCCTCCAAATAATTTATTTTTTAGCAATTAAAAAGCGAAAATTATTTTATTATAAAATAATATTTTAATCTTTTCCTAAGGTGCCCCTCACCCCTCCTATAAAAGGGTACTCCCCCTTCTCTCATATTCACACATTCAAAGATATTTTTCTCAGCCTACCCCTGCCCAAATATCCTCACACCAACCTTAAATTCATCCTAGTGGCCTTAAATTAGTCATAAAGCCAAACCATAGTGCCCTTTTGATCAAATCAAAAGGAAGAACCTGAAGAAGAGTTAAACATTTCATCACCTCTTTCAAGTTATTTTCTTCTTCCACATCATCTTTATTTATTGTTTCCATTATAAAAAATAAATCCAGTATATTATATATAATTTTATGGTATTATAAAAATGGTAAAACTATATTCATTATTCTATGTATCCTATAAATGATAAAGTCACCATACGTCCATACGTACGGATTACCATCTCCACATCGTGGTGTAGTTTGTTATTCAAATACTTCATAATTTTAATGGGTATAATAATGAGTATAAATGATGTTAATAATAAATATAACATGATAAAGATTATTTTTATATGATATAACATCCAATTATATATTATTTTAATATCAAAATAATGATATTGTCACTCATGCGTACGTATGGATTACCGTCTCCCCGAACGCGATGAGATTCATTCCCCATCGTATCAATTCAAGAATAATTTTAATTTTATGATTAAAAATAATGTTTAAATACATAATATCATTATGAATATTAATAAGATACATCCTATCCATAACAAACATTACTTATGTAAAAAATAATATAAAGTAAAATAAACCAGTTAACACCTGAAACGATGATACTACTGAAATATTATTAACAAAGATATATTAGAAGATCATATATGATATATTATTATTGTATGTAGTTATTTCATAATTTAATAATTATTATTTCATCATTATACCGAAGGTTAACCTACCCTCGACCAAGGAAAAGTACAAGGTAAGGGTTAATTTCACAAGCTCTTTATCATCCGAGGTTATTTTTACGTAAGTATCTTCTGGGACCTCTTTATCATCCACATCTGTGTTTCATAAAATGTATTTCAAAACATTTTTAATATTTAATAGGCAATGGGTTAAAGTAATTTATACCATTATTTGACCTTATATATTTTGGAAATAATCTTTCCATTGTTTTCCAAACAAGGTACTTTATAACATTTTTGAAAACATTAAGGTATGAATGTTTTTTTAATTTATAAGGCGGGTGTGGTTATTCTATGTCGTTATAACATAGTCAAAGATTCCATTATAATATTATAAGAATATTTTAAAAATAAATGTTTTCATTTATAATTACATTACTTTTAAAGGATTTCAAAATAGAAAGATATATTCCAATTAAATAATTTTTCTTTCATCTATGTTAAAATCCTTTGATGGATTTAAACTAGTTTTATGTTGATATATTATGATAAAAATCTTCCATACTATATTATTTTTGAATGTGGATGTGTTATTTTTATACCATTCATGGTTTATTTTTAATGTATTTACATTTCTTAAGCTATTTTTAATACGAATGTTTATGTTCTATTTCTACCCTTTCATATGAGGAATGTATTGGACTTAGTAAGTGAAGGGTGGATCCCGCTATAGCTTCTCAGTGCATTGGTAGGTCTCATGAGGAAACTACATGTGGAATTGGGCGAGGAAATTCCCAATTTGATATATGGTATTAGCTGAGACCTAAATAATTTTTAGACGTCTTGGTAGAGGCCTTGACAAAATGTTTCAGAATATACGACATTATAAATTCCCTCATTATAAAAATAATATTAATGGTTCATGTGGTAATTCAAATAGTAGAATACCCATTATTATGTTTTATTATGGAATTATTTATTAGCTCATATTCCTTCCATAAAAGTGTTCATGTTTATTATTTGTAAAGGCATGTGTTTTCAATTATTCAAAATTCTTAATATTTATGTTATCGTCTGCTGTATTGCTTACCCTTACTGAGAATTTGAGCTCACCCCTTTCTTATGTTTCATTTTTCCAGGATATGAAGGAGTTAGTTATTAGTGACTTACATGCATAATATTGGTGGGTTGGATGTTTCTAATGGAAGAAATTAGTGTTGTATTTCTTTTCATGTTGTAAAGTTGAACTTATGTATGAATCTTGTTTCCAATAATACTAAACTGATCGGTATTTTAGGACATGATTTCCTTATGATCATGAAAATGTTATGTAATAATGCCTTGACTCTGGGTAACTAGGGTTGGGGCATTACACTTTCCTTCAAGGATGGTTATTCATTGTACGATAAGATAAATATAGTCCCTAAAGACGAGGAAGACACTACCTGCAGAGCACCTCAAGGGATCTTTTTCTAGTAGGTCAAGCCCTTTATATTGAAGAATGATGGAACTACATACCAACATGACATGAATCATATCATTAATCACTTAATGTAATGGATAGATCAATGTTATGTTGATGACCTGGGGTTTAAAACTCAACAATGGTGTGATAAATTCACTAATATTCAAACAGTCTTTGAAAAGCTGTGAAAACATAGTCTAGAGATGAATCCATTGAAATTTAAATTTGGGGTAACATCGGGGAAGTTCCTCGGCTCTATGGTATTCCACTGTGGCATCAAGGTTTACCAAAAAAATACTAGTTCTATTCTAGTAATTTCACCATAGAAATCTCAAACAACTAAGGGGGGTCCAAGGTCACCTCACCTACATTCAATGTTTAATAGACAACTTGTCCATAAAATCAATCACCATCACCAAGATATTAAAGAAGATAATCACTTATCAATGGGACTAAGACAACCAAGAATCCCTTGAGAGACTCAAGCAGTACATAGTGCACCCATAGACCTAGATTCCTCTGATGTAAGGGATTCCACTCATATTGTATGTGGCCTCCATGGAATTCTCACATGGAACACTCCTCACACAAAATAATGACATGGGGAGTGATAATAGTCACCATTACCTCAACAGAAAAAATGATAGGTTTTGAGACCTAATACTATTATGTCAAGAAGAACTTCCTTGCACTCATCTTTGTAGTGAAAAAGTCTAGGCATTACTTGCAGCACCACAAATTCCACTTAGTCTCTGGTATTGATTTTCTAAAGTACACCCTTGGTAATCCCATAATGACTGGGTCTTGGGCCTAATGGGTGATCATTCATAAAAAATACAACATTTAGTTCTTGTCATAGAAGTCAGTGAAAGAGACATCTCGGGATGATTTCCTTGCGGTACATCCCACATTAGAAAGAACACTGATAGACACCAAACCTCTGGATAAAGAGGTTTTATATGCCCATGAAACTCCACATACTTGTGATATGTATTTTTATGGTGCATCTTGATGTCCTATCAGAAATAGACTAGAAAACCTGAGACTCAATCTGTCAGATTAGGTATTGTGTTTATTTCTCCAAACAAAGATATTTTTTCATTCACTTTCTCACAGTCCAAAGGCTACACGAACAATGAGATAGAATACCAAGACCTCGTCACTATCTTGAAATGATGTCTATAGCTGTAGATAGCCTACATGAATATCTAATGGGATTTATAGCTAGTGATAAAGAAGATTAAGATAGAATATTACATCCAAAAGGAAGAACTGGACCCTCTCACTTTCTACATTTGGGGAATAATGGAAGAGTTCCCCTTTGAGGCCACATTACAACATGTTACCTGATCATATAATAATTATGTTGACACATTGGCTAGTGCATCCACAATATTGGATGACCTTGACCAGGAGGAACCAATATTACATATCACACACCCGAGAATTGTCTCATCGATCACCATCTAAGATATAGAAGAAATCAACCAGGTATACACCACCCAAATCATGATAAACTTATGTGAACTCCTAGATGGATGGAACCAAGGATCTATTATCTCCAAAGTGGGACTCTCCTGATGGATCAAGTCGGGAGTGAATAGATTCGATGGAGAGAATAAAACATCAATACAATGGATAGTCCAAATGATTCAAAATTACTCTATATGATAAGATTCGAAATAATCCTCATCAGAAGCATATTAGAAAGATATATTATCTCCATCATAGAGGAGGTTCGTGCAATCTCCTATGATACTAAAATTTCTAGGACCAAGCTCTCCCACCAGAATAGGATGCTTGGTTACTATTGTAAAACCATGATACATGATTGTGTGGAATTCCCCATGAAATCTCATGTATTTTAGTTCCATGTAAATTTCATCCATTCACCACCATAATGGCTAAATACAACCAAATATTATTGGATAGTCACAGTGTGGGTAATTGATGTTGTGGGGACATATCCTCTAGCCAAACCTAACTAGTTCAAGTACATCCTCACTACTACTGACTTTTTATCTTAATGCGATAGGGAAATACCCCTCAAAGTAGTTTGTACAAAGAAAATGGTAAATAAGTACCGCATCATCACAATGTTTGGAGTCCCTAAAACAATAGCGAAGGATAATGACACCATATTCTGTTTCACAGAGTTGATGAAACTATACGAAAAGTACAAAAATGAGTCCAATCACTCATATAAGTATTATACAGTTGAAAATGGATAGGTATAGGCATAAAATATGACTTTGTCAAATATAATCTTGAATATCGTGAATAAAGACAATAATTCATGTCCAAACCAGCTTCTCTATGCTTTATTGGATTACCATACCACTATGTAGACTACTATATAAGATAAACCATATTAATTGGTTAACGAGAATGAGGATGTTATACCCATAGATAAACTATGGCCTTCACATTGAATAGCCATCTGTGTACAACTCTCTGATGATGAGAAATCACAAAAGAAAATGGATGAGCTAAAACATATCAATGAAAGAAAGTTGAGCACATTGCACGACTTAAAAACCCATTAGAATCAGATCACATTTGCCTTCAATAAAATGTTACTCATCTATTAATTCTTTCTAAGGATAATTGGTATTGGATCTGAAGACCCTAATGATACCAATTAATGATCCTCTGAACTAGGAACCCAAATGGTAAAGGTATTTTATCATACATAAGGTTTACTACAACAAATATTACTCCCTAGAAATGTTGGATGGGGAATGTTCCACACCCCCACCAATACAATATTTCTCATGAAATACTTTTCATAGGTTGCATCATGTATCTATCTTCCTAGAATCAAGATAATAAACTACATGACATCTCATTTCCTAGTTGTAGGAATTCCAACTGAAAATCACTCATAATCCTAAACACATTATGTTAAACTATAAAAAAATAATATTGGTTGAATGATGTTAAATTGAACAAGTATGTAATAATAAAATGACATTAAAATGTACTAGAATGGTCCTCACAACAACATGATAAAATAAATAGAACCTCTTGTCCTTACCTCATGACTATAAACTACACAGAAGAAGTCCTAACCACAAGATGATAAACTACATGGTAGAAGTCCTCACACATGATGTAAAACTACTTTAGATTCATCGTCTCATCAACAATTCACCATAAAAGATCCATATTTGTTCAAAATAAAGATGATATTCCTTTAGAACTATGTGAGTGTTAGATCCAAAAAATAAATAACATTATCCAAGAACTACATGTGGATTGATTCTTGAAATCATAGGGAATGTAGTAATTCATAGAACACCATTTCTAGGCCCAACCCTAGAATTAATTTTTATTCACATCAAGTGATCTACATCCTTAACGCATGACATTAATTTGAACAGATGATGTCCTTACCACATGAACCTAAACATTTAAAGTTTCTACGACTTTGTAAGACTTTATTAACATTCAAATGAGATATGTTGGGATGAATATATCATCTATACTGGTTCATCCACCATATGATTCAAAAATACTCATGTCCATTCCTTAAAATATCTCAATGTGGTGAGAAAACCCTTCTCCATTCCTTGTTTCAATCACTCGTCCTGACTCACAAGTGCTTAGAAACATTAGTAAAGGCATCCCCACATGATCTAGAAATATTAGTTATATATAGTTCTATCATGGTCTTGAATTAAAGGCCTTAAAGGGTACACCACTCATCCTCACCACACGATGTAAAACTTTACGGATCCCCAACATTCATCTTCTTTCACATCGAGTCACCCACATCCTTACCACATGATATTAAATTGCATGGATGATGTCCTTGGAACATGAAATTAAGCTACACAGTATTTTAGAATAATGTATGACTTGACACTCAATATAATGATATATGTAGAGATGCATGGATCCTATATCATGGTCCAAACACCATATTGTAAAAAATCCCATATCTACCTTATAATTTCTTCCAAGTCAGCTGGAAAATTTACCATTACACACTTCTCACACTGATCATAGATCACATGAGTTTAGGATTTCTTATAGATAATATCCTCACATGGTAAAGTCATATCATTTCATGGAAGGTTTATCACGAGTCCTCAACACATGGCATTAAAATGACATATGATTTCCTAGTTGCACGATACTAAATTGTACGGGTTTCAATAAAAATGTGTGTGTTGATTCCTTCCAACATAGGATATATATAGACACCTTCATCTCAAATCCCAGACCTAGCTACAATATTCAATATAAAAAATTACCTCTCTGCATATGGTTCATACATGCGTAGATTGTTTCCCATTCAAAAAATATGTGTGGATTGATTCTTCTACTCATAGGATATGTGGTGAAGCCAAGATCTCTAATCATTGGGTCTATACATGATAAAACAAAATATTCCCCCATTGTTATGTATGGATCATATTTAATTATGTAACTTCTCCCAACTATATTGGGGTTGTCTCATACAAGATTATTTCCCATACATATGGGTCAGATCTCTATATGGCATGCTTGTGCACGTAGTATGTCTTACACAATTTTTCAAATATCTTACCAAAACCATACTGTATGACATTAAACAAAAAGAAAGAAATAATTATTTACCAAATTCTAATAAAATTAAAGGAAAAATTCCTTATAACATGAAATTAAAATGGAACAAAAAACATGTCCCTACTACATGTTGATTAACTATATAGGACATTACCAAATTCAATTCCTTGTCAAAGGGACAAAAGAACCTGACCCTGGTCATCCCGAGTATGAGGTACTTCCACCATATTTTATGATTCTCAATTCATAAATCACACTTCATATCTCATGAACCTCAAGTTGCTGCGAACTTTCCATGACCCTTGGGAAAGGATACCCAACTTCAATGGACCCTTTGTTTGACTATTCAAGTATTCCCATGGATCCAGAATTTGGGCCTATGGTCATCAACCAAATATTTCACTATATAAAAATTGATTTTTAATCCTTGTTATTCTAGTGTAACCATGAAATAAATAAACACCAAAATATATTCAGATTCATCCCCAATATGATTGTCCCATATAATTTTTCATGACCTGAAAAAATCGATTTTTTATTTACAACAATTTTCATTTCCATCTCAAAAGTATTTTAGATTTCTCTTGAACTCGGTAATCCTAATTGTGTCCTTTTGTAACATCCCAACATATCAGGTCCATGTACATCATGAATGTAAACTTCTTTTAATTTGGTCAAAGTTTCAAAAATTTAAACTATAGCCTATAATGGTTTTAATTGAAAGTCCTTATAATTCCAGTGAAAGAGACAGAAGAATTTTCAGGTTGAAACCCCAAAAAGGGAGGCATGAGAAAAAGTAATGTATGCGCTCACAGAACTCTTCTTTTCCATATTTTGTGCACAAATTATGGTACAAATATATGGGGTATAAATCTCATTAAGAATACATTTTATCCCTAGTAAAAGACAAATCTATTCTCATTCCACCCCCTCATTTATGAAAAAGTTAGAGTAATGATTTATCACATCTCCTCACCATGTGAGTATTTTATCTAGGAAGTGAATCAATTTTTACAATTCTAAAAAAATTATTGGATATTACACTTTCCACAAATCATAGTTCATTATTTGTGCACCTCAGATCATCGTAACCTTCTATAACCCTTGGATAAGGATACCTGGCTTCAAGGGACCCTTTTGTTGAATATTATTCTATACATGTGGATCCTGAATAAGGGTATATTTTCATCAACCAAATGTGTCACTCTCAAAAAAGAGGATTTTGATCCTTATAAGCCCTGAAATCACCATGATATAACTTAGCACCTTGGTGTGTTTTGGGCCTTTCCCGGTATGATTTTCCCATGTCATCCTCCTGACCCGAGCACTTTGGATCATTATTTAAAATCCCTACACTATACTATACAACTGTATTTGACATCCTTGATGTCACATCACTATGTTTTGTACCCTTTATCAATGTAGTAATTTGGCATTGCATTCCCAAACCTTTGATGGCCCAAACCTCCTGGATCGAAACCCCATGACATAGGGATCGAGCATCATAATTAATAGATGAATTGATCAAGGGTACCAGAACCCTTCTTTGATAGATTCCCCTCAATACCCAACCTCATAATATAAATGAATGAGTCATAAAAAATACTATATGGCCCTTGGAATAGGGTTGAGAAACCTCTATTTTACCATGATATCGATGCATAAGATATTTAATTTACCAGTCAACCTCATCTCATCCTTTTAGGAAAGGATCAAAAATCCTTATATCCCCTATAAATATAATTGTAGGACCTAGAACTTCAGGGTGTTATGGATCATCCCGGAAACATTGTCCCTAGACCATACTCATTGACTCGAACAATTGGGATTTGACATACATTACCCATATTTCAACATTCTAGGTGGAACATTCATTCATAGTATTTATCCATAAACCAATATTTCCCCATAAATATTTCACGGCCCTTTGAAAATAGTGGATACAGATATGTTTGAAAATTCTAATGACGCATAAGTGAAATGACATATTGACTAGGGGAAATCTCATCCTTGAAGGAAAGCACCTCTAATAATCATGGGCCTCAGAAACACCACAATTGAAATCAACATCATATATTATTTTGGGTCATTCGAAGCATGTGTGATCCATATTATAGGGTCAATGATCAAATCTAGGAAGAAAGACTTTAAACTATACAACATCTCAAGTTCGAAGATAAAAGACCCTAAACTACAGAAATTGAAGGCCCGAGCTAAAATTCCAAAAAAAAATTATAAAGTCCGAGATAAAATAACCTAAACTATAGAAAAATATTAATATAGTGTGAAAGAATGAAAAAGATATGAAGCTTGTGAGTCCCACCATATATCCTTTGAAGAAATCAAGATACACTCATCAAGTCATCAAACTTCTAAAAAATATAGTGCACTCTCCCTCTTGGAAATATATATTCTACCCCAATTATCCTTCTATGAATAAGGTAATATCAAGATATTTAGAAAATACACCTCAATGAAGAATCTCATTTTGGCTGTCATTCATTAGAATTTCTCAAGAAGAGTCTGTTTGAATTTAAATATTCATATCCAAATATTCTGGTTTACTTGATATTATGAAAAGGATGGGTATCATTTATAATTCATACAACATTAGACAAATGAAATATCATTAAAATAATGAATAAAAGAAAATTGGAAAACTATATATAAGGTTTAGTATATCTGTTCATTAATAGAATTTAAAAGGATGAATCTCTACATTTTGAAGTATCTCTAGGAATTTTGTGAAAAAAATTCGGATCAAAGATCAAGCTATAATAATATTTGGTCTACTGAAAAGGCCAATTAAACAATAATCTGATGAGAAATTTGAATTGAATGATAATGTGTTTCTCTCCCCACCTCTTCTTATTCTACCTTGGGACATACAGTCTCAATTCAAGTATTTATCTCCCCAACTAATTTATTGTGTGGTTTCATATAAGGATGATGAAGTTGATAGGTCATACATCAGGTGAGCTATCATTTTAAAATATAAAATATCTTTGAGTGTCTAACCATTTCTATGAGTAGGTCAGACTGGTGATAGACAATAAATTGTGAATCTCATATAACTTCATAAATAAGGGCATCGTATAACTGGTTGTAAAAAGCCAAGAAGTTTTTCCTGACCTAGAATTGACACTCCCATTCATCATAAATATTACCAGTAGGAAGAAGATACCATTTTGATTTCTATATGCTTCATGAATTATTCAAATATGTGGAAAATATAATCAAGTATTTTTGAGCGATGTACTTGTGATAAAAATCACTTCCATCCAGACCCAAGGGAGACTTTTCCAACATATAATTCAATCTTTGGGATTGAGAATCAACTTGTTATCCATCCTTAACATTATTTTGAATATATTTAATGTAATATAACACATATAAAGATATAAAATTATTGTCTGGATAAGGGATAACATCATCATCCATTTGGCCAAACTCATATAGGGGAAACTAGAGTGATAAAGGATAATTCTGGAGATCGAATTCAAGAATCCTTTTCAATGCCCCATTTTCATACTTCACAAGATACCAAGGGCTAGAATTGTAATTCCGAAAAATCATAGCACATTGATTCACTATGAATGATGAATTATGATGAGAGACATAATCTATCTACCCAAAATCAATAATCACATTCCAAAAAAGTGGAATACTCATTGAAATAAAAGAATAATATTTTCTAGTATCATGAACATAGTTTGAATCAGTAGAGGATTCATGTTTTCATAATGGATTCATGAATTTTCTAGCCCATAAAAATATCATAGATTACATAAATCCAAAATTCATCACACAAACACAAAATTAGTCAACAGACTAGTGATCATGTGACCATGACATGGTCACATTATTTGCACAATCAATAAAGGATAATGAGATTATTCCAGAAGACCATGTGATACCTTCCAAGAAAACTATACATCCCTATGGATGAAAGTTCAAGAAATTACTAAAATTTTGTTAATGGTTGATTCAGGAAATCACCATAGAAAAAAATTTCTTGTGAAGGAGTTATCGAGGGAAGGTCTCACAAATGGATATCACTATTGGTTCTTGTGAGGAGGTATTTTTAATGGGTCATGTGATAAGAGAAGGTTGAAAGATCTCTCATTATTGAGTATAAAGTGAATAAACCACTCTCCACTCCCCTATTTATAGGGAATTCATTGGGATACCAAGTGTCTCCTGGAATATCAATCATCACCCAAGACACCAATTGGTGACAATGCCAAATCCTAAGATATAAATTTATATTCCTTAGAAGTGATCATTTTACCCTTCATACATCACTCCTGAGGGGGAAATTTGTTGACACCCTCTAAATGAGCATTGGAATATACTTAAAGGATGTAATACTTGAATATGGTCGTTATTTTTCCCCATCAAAGTAAATAAAGAAGAAGTTGTACAAACTATGAAAATCACATGACCCACCAAAATTCATGTGATCTTGAGACCTTCATAATTTCCCAAGAAGGATCCATAAACATCAAATAACCTACAAAAAATCAGATTAAGTCCCTTTGAAAAGTCTATCTACTCTTACAAAGGTGACATAGAAAATACAAAATCATGCAATATCTATAAGATGAGAAAAAAAGTAATAATACTTTTCAAATAGAAGGAAATTGACAGTTCATACAAAAATATTTGGGAAATGGGAGGAATATATCTAAAATTTGGGAGAATATTGGGGTCGTAAATATCAAGAGGCATGCCCAGATGGCTCTCTAGACACCTAAATCCCCCCAAAACATGTCCACTATATCTCAAAAAATCCTGATGGAATGTCACCCTCATCACATGAAGGATCCAGAATAGGTCTAAGAGGACATGCACTTCTATCTATCTCCAAAAAGTAATAGAAGAGTTTGTTCATGATAATGCTCATGCATAACTATAAGACATTTTATTGATCACATGACACATCAATGATGGGGAAAATGATTATTCTCAACAACAATAAAGAAAACTAATGATTCCGAAAATTATTTGTGAAATAAACAAGGAAATAAAATGGGAAAATGTCATAGCCTATTGTGGTATTAAACATCATGCAGTGTACTCCACGTGGTTCAAGAGATAATGCAATCCCATGGTGACATGTACACCTTTCAACGTGAGAGCCCACTGGAATTTCACCCTCACCCCACAAAGGGATTCAAACATGTCCATGAGGTCCCAAACCCCCCTTAATCTCCATAAGGAAAACAAAAGGGTTTGTCTAGGAAATAGTTTCACATCAACATAAGACATTTGTTGGTCATGTGGAACATCACCGATGGGGAGAGTGTTTTTGTTCAAAAAAACGCATGCAAGCTTTCAATATCCCCAAGACATTGAAAAATAATAGAAGTAAATAAATATGAAAGGAGGGTGTCTCTTATGGTCATAAACATCATGTGACGTGCCTGTGTGCTTTGGAAGATATCCAAAAATACCTTCAGTATGATGTCTTGATCTTGAAAAGGAACCCCGACATGTCATAATTTTCCTGAGAAAGGTCATATAATTTTTTTTAGATCACACCAAAGAATTTTAGTAGGAATATAGTTCTTTTGAATGTCTGTAGACATGTCAGAATGCCAGTATGAAATCCCATTTACATGCCTGCAAAATTAGGAGAGACCCCATTAATTGGATATAATTCAATAAATGTGGAATTTAAGGGATGACCTCATGGTTGATGAAAATTTTGCGATGCCCCTGAAATGACCAAAAATTGGATATCATGAAACACATGAAATAAAATCCCTTCACCGACTCTATCCGGTATTTTAACAATACTCTCCATGTGAAGAAGAAAACAATCAAGGTGTAGAGGCCTATTAATCCCACACCCCAACACTAAAAAATTTATATTTGGATCCTCACACCAGCACACCCAAGCAATAAAGAGTATTTATTGTAACAACCCGAGATTTTATGAGAATTATTATTTTTAATTTCATTGATATATTGTTTTGTATGATATAGAAAAGATAGCTTGCACTACATGCATCCCTGATTTGGCTTGCTTTACACACAATCACGACCTTCCTCGATAGCGTGTGTAGTACGCAATACCGGGTTTCACTAAACAGCGATATATTGTTATAATATTTTTATGGACTAGACATTATGAATAGTATTAACTACATTTTGAATTTTATAACATTATAATTCATCTTACACATTTTTTAGAACATGATATGAGAACAAAATAAATTTTTCGAGTAAAATAAGTATTTTTCAAAAAATGCAGTTTCGCCGCCTTTTGAGGGCGTACCCACTTTAAATATAGTTTTGACATGTTTATAAGTTCAATTTTAAAAAATAAATTTTTTATTTGGATTCAGGATATAAATATTTACTTTCGATAAATTTTTCATATTATTCTGATAACTTTCATATTTTAATGAATAGTAAAAAACACGCTATATTTTAATTGAAAACAAATTTTTTCATCGCAATAATTTATATGGTTAGATTATCTTTTTAATTGGTTTTAAAGTGTAATTATAATATATTTTTACCATTTAATCCAATTTTGGTCATTGGAATTAATTTCACCTTGAAATTGGACATAAACAAGTGTCGATCTTTTGATAGTTATTGTTTCTTAAAAACATGCGATTTGTTTTGATAACAGGAATTAATTTTAAAATTAATTAATTCCACTTCTATGTTTTGAATTTAGAAAAATTGAAATCATTTTTGAATTTGGAATATCATATATAACATCGGCTGAAATTTTGGTATTTTTGTGAAAAACATCAATTTTTGATGAATAGTGAAACCACTTAGTGGTAGTTAAAAAACTGACTCTTTCATTTAAATGAAAATTTACCACTTCTGTGAATTGAATTTCAAAAATCCAACATACATGGTTGTTATCAGGAAGTAAAATGTGGTTCAATAAGATGAAAATAATTTTTGGTGAATAGTAATTTTTGACTTTTATTTACCGTAGTTAAAGGTAAATAGGGTAATTCAATGTTAAAAAAATATTATAATAATTCAAAATTACCTTAATACTTATCCTAACCATATTGGATGAGTAGTGGCCGACCATGGGCATCCTTGTGAAGATTTTGGAACCCCATTGAGCCACTTGGTAGTGATAAGGACAATTTGGATTAATTAATTTAATGTAAAGACAAAATTGACATTAACAAAAATCTTTTAGTAATTAATTTTTATAAGAAGTTTTATAAATTATATTTTTGACTATAAATATTAATTGTAAATCCAAAAATATTTCATACATGAAGGTATTTTTTTATAATGTTTATACATCAAATAAAGTAAATTATTTATGACACAATAATGATGCAGTAGTTATCTCATTAATGAATGATTTAAATAAATAAGATTATAATGATTAAAATAATTTTCAAAACATGTCCAATTCGGATTGGATGATTTTATTTCCACCATCAGTCATCTTATCTTCATCTTTAAGGATTTTTGGACCTTTTGAAACCGAAGATAAGTTTGTAATAAAATAATATTTTCACACTTTCCAAAGGTGCCCCTCTCCTCCCTTATAAAAGGGCACCTTCTCCCTCTCCTCCTCACACCACTTTGAGCCCTCACACTTGGGCAAAGCCTGACCAGTTCTCTTTTACACTTCCTTAGAAACATACTAGAGGTCCTAGTCTTCTTCAAATACCAACATTAGTTCCCTAAGAGGAGGTTTCAAAGATGCGTGTCGAAGAAGAGGTAATATCTGTTACTGATTCTTTCAAATTTATTTCTTCTTCAACTTCCTATTCTTTAGTTGTTTAATTATGAAGTAATAACATCAGTATAAATCATATACTTATATGTAATTATAAATATGAAACAACCCAATTTCAGCATCTATCCATCCTACGGAAAACAAAATCACCGCACGTGCGTACGTACGAAATACCATCTCCACACCGTGGTGTAATCTGTTTTTCCACCACCACCTTACTTGGCTGGGTATAATGGTGTAAAGAATAACTATATATGGTTATTATAACATCATACTGATTCTGAGATATTATATCATCTACTCCAATTCTATTAAATAATTATCGGAATGATATCATCGGTCGTGTGTACGTACGGACTACCGTCTCCACGAACGTGATAAGATTCATTTTCCATGATTAACCATTAAAGTATGATTATAAAGTATATATAATAAATAATCATGAAATATATTACATAATAATGATACTGTATTTATTTATATATATATGGGTCATCTACTGACTTCCATTCAAGTCAATACGGAATGGAAAACATCGTTCATGCGTATGTACGACCTACCGTCTCCATGATTGGTGTGTTTAATTTCATTTATATATATATATATACTGAATATATATGATATGTAAATCATTTTTTACATTCTGGAAGTAAGTAAATCATGATATAAGTAATAATAGTATCAAGATCAACAATTCTAAACACGCACGACAAATGAAAATAATATTACCCAAAACGCTACTTTAACATGGAATTGACAAATGAACGGGTAATATAAATACACAAGTGAACCATATATGATATCATAAATATTATTATGTTTCTTTTACAAGTTAATAATATGTTTAAACCCACTATACCAGATTCTCGGACACATACGGAAGAAATTGGACATAGGGTAAGGGATAATTTTTTGAATCTCATTTTTATCTGAGATTGCTTATAAATAAGTATTTATTGGGGTTATATTTTTCATCCATGTCCATAAAAATGTTTTTCATGAGTGTTTAATATTCATCCATGTATGGTTAAAGTCTTATTTACCCCTATTTGACTTTTACTTTGTGTTATGGAATGAATCTTTCTTTTGTTTACCATACGTGCTACTTTTTGTCTTTTCCATTAAAAGTACGAGGAGAGTATTTTTAACATATACGACATGAATGGATTTTTAAGGTTTCATAACACCTAATTTTCATGAATATTATTCTAAAATTTTTCATGACTATTTTCAACCAAATCCCTTTCTTTAAAAAATTCACAGAATTTTTTGAAAAGAAAATGATTTTGAAAAAGAAAGGATATTTTCCTCAAGAATTCATTTCAAGTGTTTTATCAAAACCATTTTCCATCTAAGATGAAATTATTTCATATGTGTGGGTTTTAAGTATAATGTCTCTATGATTTACATGGTTTCACTTTTCTTATGATGAAATGATATCCATTTGTTTTATAAGGATTATGTTATGATGGAATAATGTTTATGAAACTCATTTTATTCTTTGGGTTATGATGAATGATTTATGTTTATGTTGTGTCAAAACGTAAGAATGATTTAATTATGATATTGGTGGGACCTATATCTCCCTCCAATTCATTGGGTAAATATTTATATCTCCTAAGATAGACATGGTTGGAACGACAAGTAAATATGGTTCCGTAATACAGGACTGGAACGACATGTAAACCCGGTTCAGTAAGGGACTTTGTCCACTAAGATGGTCTTGGCAGAAATTCCTTGGATACTATGGAAATCATATCATTTGCTTAATGTTTTTCCACAATTAAATTTTTTATTCCCAAGCTATTTTATCATGATTGATGTTCCTTTATGACCCATTCCTTACGTACTTCCAAGATTTATTTCACAACTCAAGATTTTGATGTGTAAACATTATGTTCATGTTTTGAAGTTAAAATTTATATGGTTTATTTTATTTTCTCCATGTTTACCCTTACTGAGCATTTGAGATCACCCTTTATATGTTTTATTTTCCCCAGGATATAAATAAAGGTTTTAGGTAAGAAAAAAGGTAATATCTTTATAGGAGATGTTGAAGATATTTCACCAAGATTAGAAGATTATTTTTCCGACTTTCCAAAGACACTAAACTATTATGGTCCTTGTGTGTTTGTTTCTGTTACATATTAATTACTCCTCAAAAGAAATGTAATGTCCATGTAAGTCAAGCTTTGGGTCTCTACAGTTGGTATTAGAGGAAAGGTTTAGTCATCCTTTGGAAAATAGGATGTGAAAACTTTAGTGAGATCCCTAGAGATATTTCTAAGGTATGTCTAGGGATGTATCTACAGTTAAGTATAAGTATAGGTTATAGTCCTAGAATTATGGTAACAATATTATAATTAAACCTAAGATGTTATATATTTAAGGTACTCCCCCTTTATTATGTAGTTTTCCTAGAATGATTTTTTCCTCTTACACTATTCTTTTTGGGTTTTAGATGATGGATGAAACCCAAAGGAACCGTGTTGATCAATGTAATAGGAAATGCAATGATTGTCCTCCTGAACAAACCAATGTTATGGGAGATGGAGTGAAAAATATTATTTTTATACTTACACAAGCTATGAATCATTCTGGACTTCCGAATGAGCAGAGAAGGGAACAATATTCTATTGAGTCCTTCATGAGGAAACATCCACCTTCTTTCAGTGGGTCTTCTAATCCACTTGTTGCTGAAAAATGGATCAGTACCATTGAAAAGATATATTCCATACTTCGATGTTCAGAACATGAAAAAGTCATTCTGGCTGTTTAACATTTAGATGGTGAAGCAGACCAGTGGTGGACTCTAATTAAGAATACAAGGCCCCAAGGTGAAATTGACTCCATGGAATGTAATGAATTCAAGAACTTATTTTTCAATAAGTACTTCCCTCATATTCTTCGAGCAAAGATGGAAAATAAGTTCCTTGAGCTTAGGTAAAAGGATGATGAATCTGTTGGTATATACGAAGCAAATTTTACAAGGCTTGCAAGGTATGCATCTGGCTTTATCATCAAACCTGAAAATAAAGTTGATCGATTATTCAGTGGCTTAAAACCAAGTCTTCTAAGGTCATTAGCTATAAGAGACTTCAGTATCTTAGAAGAAATTTTGCATTGTGGTATCAAGGTAGAAATGGAAGTTGGTGTTAAATATCCATCTCATGGTGTTGACAAGAAACAAAAGATGGAGTTCAAGGAGAAATCTCGGAATAATGGTGAAAAGAATATGAATTTTTCTTTATGCTCAATGTGTGGAAAGAAGCATGGTGGAGATTGCATAAAAGGTACTAGAAAATGTTTTAAGTGTGGAAAAGAAGGTCATCGAGCAATTGAGTGTCGAAGTAATGGGAAAAAGGTAGCTAATGATGTGAATAGAGAAAAGACTATAGAGAACTCTCCACCAACACTTAAATACTTCAATTGAAAGGAAATGGGGCATTATGCTAATCAATTCCATAATACAAGGGTTAATGATGATAGACATGAGCAAAAACTTAAGGAAGAGGAAAAAGGTAAGTCACATGTGATCCCTATTGGTGATGTTGAGTTTGACAACGATGCAGTGGAGTGCTTATGTGTTTATGTAACGAGATTCTAAAATAATGTTGTGGAATATAATTTATAGTACTGTGGAATATTGGAATATCTATGTATTGGTTTATTATGGTTTTCAATAATTATATGGTACTGGTAACCATGAAAAGTAATTCAAATATTTTGGAAAGTAGATGATATATGCATAATGAAGGGATAAGGAGAAAATAATATTAATGATCTCATGACTGATATAAGGACAAAGTGATATCATGGTTTGAGTATATTGAATTTTTTGGAATTTTGTATGTGGAAAGAGTTACCTTTTGACAGCATTCAAGTTTTCACTATGGTTCTATAGTAATTCATGTTGCAAGAGAATAAAATATTAAGGTATTCACATGTTTGGAATGTGATCAACAAGATATATCTTATGATATATGGGGGATAAATGATGGTATTCACATGCTTGGTTAAAGACATTTCTAGTAATCATTTTCATTATACTATGAGATTGGACAGATGTATTTTGGATAAGTCTAAATACTAGAATGGATTATGTCGGACATCAGATAGTATTGTTTAAGGATGGAACCTCTTTTTCAATATTATTTCTGTAATGTTATAATAGTGTAGTTTTATAAAAAGGAAAACCTGTAGGACGGGCGACAACCAATCGTGTCGGACAAGGTTGTGGGAATCGAACCCACAACCGAAGTGCGAAAGGCCTTTATTTCCTACCACTGACCTACAAGAAGTCCCTAGTTAGTAGAAATTAGTTTTATTTTATTAAGTGGTATGATAGATGAAATATACATCCATTTTTAGAATCATATACGATTAACCTCACCATAGATGGACTTATGTATATTTGATAACTTTTTCTAACCTTTTTTTGAGATAGATGGAATGACCTATCATTCTATAACATGATCTGCTAACACTTCTCGGAAGACAAATTCAACTTCATTTCTTTAAGAGATGAAGTTGAAATTGTTCAAGGCACGAACAACAATGAGGTTGTACCAAAATCATGTAAGTATTTATTTTAATTAAAAAATTCTTCAACAATAGGGAAATGATCTTGAAAACCAAAAATGTTGTCCAAGTGTCTGCATATCTGATGAATCAGATGGTACCTTAGATCATCAATAATTTATGGCTTTGCGATTGTTGGATTTTTCATAGCCATATTCTCTACCACTATCCATCAGACCTTGATGGATATATTTCTTTTCCATATCCATATTTTCACCTATGTTCTCCTATGTGGAAACCTAGTGATGAGTTAATTTGGGTAATCGTTATGTTTCATACTTCACTTTTTAAAATTAATCTTTAGTATTCCTTTTTACGATGTGGGTTTCTATGAAAGAAACTTACAAGTAGTAAACCATTTATAACCCCGACGAATTTCGAGGGTGAAATTCATTTTAAGGCGGGTAGAATGTAACAAACCAAGATTTTATGAGAATTATTCTATTTAATTTTATTGATTTCTGGTGTTGTACGCTACAACAAAGGGAGCTTTCACTACACACACCCCTGATTTGGCTTGCCTTACACGCAATCGCGACCTTCCTCGATAGCGTGTGTAGTATGCAATACCAGGTATCACTAAACAATGATATATTGTTATAATATTTTTATGGACTAGACGTTATGAATATTATTAACTAAATTTTGAATTTTATAACATTATTATTCATCTTACACATTTTCTAGAACATGGTATGAGAACAAAATAATTTTTTTGGGTAAAATAAGTATTTTTCAAAAAATGCAGTTTTTCCGCCTTTTGATGGAGAACCCACTTTAAATATAGTTTTTAAAATTTTATAAGTTAAATTTGGAAAAATAAAATTCTTTTTTGGAATCAGGATATAAAAATTTACTTCGGATAAAATTTTCATATTTTAATGAATAGTAAAAACACGCTATATTTTATTTAAAAACAAAATTTTTCATCGCAATAATTTAAATGGTTATATTATCTTTTTAATTGGTTTTAAAGTGTAATTAGAATATATTTTTACCATTTAATTCAATTTTGGTCATTGGAATTAATTTCACTTTGAAATTGGACATAAACAAGTGTCGATCTTTTGATAGTTATTGTTTCTTAAAAACACGCTATTTGTTTTGATATCGGGAATTAATTTTAAAATTAATTAATCAAAAGTCTATGTTTTGAATTTTGAAAAATTGAAATCATTTTTTAATTCAGAATATCATATATAACTTAGGCTGAAGTTTTGGTATTTTTCTGAAAAACTTCAATTTTTGATGAATAGTGAAACCACTTAGTGGTAGTTAAAAAACCAACTCTTTCATTTAAATGAAAATTTACCAATTTTGTGAATTGAATTTCAAAAATCTGACATACATGTTTGTTATAAAGAATTAAAATGTGGTTCAATAAGATGAAAATAATTTTTGGTGAATAGTACCTTTTGACTTTTATTTACTGCGGTTAAAGGTAAATAGGGTAATTCAAGGTTAAAAGATTATTATAATAATTCAAAATTACCTTAACACTTGTCCAAACCATATTGGATGAGTAGTGGCTGACCATTGGGATCCTTGGGTTGATTTTGGGACCCCATTGAGCCACTTGGTAGTGATAATGACAATTTGGATTAATTAATTTAATGTAAAGAAAAAATTGACATTATCAAAAATATTTTAGTAATTAATTTTTATAAGGAGTTATATAAATTATATTTTCGAATATAAATATTCATTGTAAAGATCAAAATATTTCCTACATTTGGTATTTTTTTATAATTTTTAGACATTATATAAATCAAATTATTTATTACACAATAATGATGCAGTAGTTACCTCATTAATAAATGATTTAAATAAATAAGATTATAATGACTAAAATAAAATTCAAAAACATGTCCAATTCTGATTTCATGATTTTATTTAGACCATGATTCATCTTATCTTTATCTTTAATGATTTTTTGACCCTTTTAAGAGGAATATAAGTTTATAATAAAATAATATTTTCACACTTTCCAAAGGTGCCCCTCTCCTCCCTTAAAAAGGGAACCTCCTCCCTCTCCTCCTCACACTACTTTGAGACATCCAGCTCAGGAAAACCTTGCCCAGTTCACTTCTCCAATTCCCTATAAACATTCTAGAGGTCCTGGTATTCTTCAAATACCAACATTAGTGCCCTAAGAGGAGGTTTCAAAGATGCGTGTTGAAGAAGAGGTGATATCCGTTACCGATTCATTCAGATTTATTTCTTCTTCTACTTACTCTTATTTAGTTGTTTCATTATGAAGTAATAACATCATTATCACTCATATACTTATATGTTATTATAAATATGAAACAACCCCATTTCATCTTCTATCCATCCCGTGGAAAACGAAATCACCGCGCGTGCATACGTACGGAATACCGTCTCCACGCCGTGGTGTAATCTGTTTTTCCACCAACACCTTATTTGGATGGGTATAATGGTGTAAATAATAACTATATATGGTTATTATAACATCATACTAATTTTGATATATTATATCATCCAATCCAATTCTATTAAATAATTATCAGAACGATATCATCGCTCATGCGTACGTACGGACTATCGTCTCCACGAACGCGATGAGATTAATTTTCCATGATTAACCATTCAAGTATGATTATAATGTATATATAATAAATAATCATGAAATATATTACATAATAATGATACTATATTTATGTATATATATATATGTCATCTACTTACTTCCATTCAAGTCAATACGGAAATGAAAACAGCGTTCATGCGTACGTACGGCCTACCGTCTCTATGAACGGTGTGTTTCATTTCATTTATCTATATTATATATATATATACTGAATATATATGATATATAAATATTTTTTTACATTCTGGAAGTAATTAAATCATTATATAAGTAATAATAGTATCACGAACAGTAAGTCCAAACACGTACGACAAATGAAAAGAATATTACCCAAAACGTTGCTTTAACATGGAATTGACAAATGAACGGGTAATATAAATACATAAGTGAACCATATATGATATCAAAAATATTATTATGGTTCTATTAAAAGTTAATAATATTTTTAAACCCACAATATAGAAGTCTCAGACACATGTGGAAGAAATTGGACATAAGATAGGGGATAATTTTTCAAATCTCATTTTTATCCGAGATTGCTTATACGTAAGTATTTACTGGGGTTATATTTTTCATCCATGTCCATAAAAATGTTTTTAATGAGTGTTTAATATTCTTATATGTATGTTTAAAGTCTTCCATCCCCCTCTTTTACTTTTACTTTGTGTTATGGAATAAATATTTATTTTTTTACCATACGTGCTACTTTTTTACTTTTCTGTTAAAAGTATGAAGAGAATATATTTTTTAACTTATACGACATGAATGGATTTTTACAGTTTCATAACGCCTAATTTTCAGGAAGATTATTCTACAATTTTTCAAGACTATTTTAAATAAAATCCTTTTCTTTTAAAATTTCATGGCATTTTGTGAAAAGAAAATGATTTTGAAAAAGAAAGGATATTTTCCTCAAGAATTCATTTCAAGAGTTTTACAAAACCATTTTCCATCTAAGATGAAATTATTTCTTATGTGTATGTTTCAAGTATAATGTCTCTATGATTTACATGGTTTCGATTTTCTTATGATGAAATGATATCCATTTTTTTTATATGGATTATGTTATCATGGAATAATGTTTATGAAAATCATTTTATTATTTGGGTTATGATGAATGATTTATGTTTATGTTGTGGCACACGTAAGAATGATTTCATTATGAGATGGGTGGGACCTATATCTCCCTCCAATGAATTGGGTAAAGATTTATATCTCATGAGATAGACATGGCTGGAATGTAAAGTAAATCCGATTCTGTAATACAGGGCTGGAACGACAAGTAAACCCAGTTCAGTAGGGGACTTTGTCCACTAAGATAGTCTTGGCAGCAATGCCTTGGATACTATGGAAATAATATCATGTGATTAATGTTTTTCCACAATTCAATGTTTTATTCCCATGATATTTTATCATGATTGATCTTCCTTTATGACCTATGAATTACGTACTGGAAAAATTTATTTCACAACTCAAGATTTTGATGTGTAAACATTACGTTCATGTTTTGAAGTTCAAATTTATATGGTTTGTTTTATTTTCTCCATGCTTACCCTTACTGAAAATTTGATCTCACCCTTTATATGTTTTATTTTCCCGAGGATATAAATAAAGGTTTTAGGTAAGAAGAAAAGGGAATATCTTTATATGAGATGTTTAAGATCTTTCACCAAGATTAGAAGATTATTTTTCTGAGTTTCCAAAGACACTAAACTATTATGGTCTTTGTGTGATTGTTTTTGTTATGTATTAAGTATTCTGAAAAATTAATGTAATGTCCATGTACGTCAAGCTTTGGGTCTCTACATTTATTGAAGAGGAATATCTCACAACGATAAAGGTTCTCCATCAGGTCAAGTCTGGGGAATAATATAAGAGATCATGAATAATGCATTGGAACTTCACGTGATCACTCATAGATAATGTGAAGGACTTTGGGAAGGTTATGTGAGGGACATACCACATAACTTTTGAATCATGTGATACTAAAACAAGTTAACAATGAAAAAATTTATGTCATGTGGAATAAAAATTTAGAATCAAGGCTAAAAATACATAGGACATATGCGATGAATATATACATTAATCCACATTTTCTTTTCATGAACCACCCATCTCATGTGATAACACCAAGAAATATCATCCAAATCACTTGAAAATCATTTGGTATACTAAGTGGATCATGAAAAGACCCCTATATGTGTTAGAGAAAGTAACATAGTTCCCCTAGGAATGCCACCCAATCCTTGGGAAACTCTCCAGGCTCACTATCCAGACCTTAATATGTCCTTCAAATGTGTGACCCAAATCATATGGCATCACCGATACCAGTTATATAAGAATCATAATGACATCAAGGCATATAAAATGTATCACCTGACTTCTTCAATAAAATAAAGAAAGATATAATGAAACCATCTAGGAATGCTTGCTAGATCTTGAGATATCCTCCAAACATGTCATCCAGCTTTTATGATGACACCTAGACAAGTCATTCCGGACATGTAGAACCTCCAAGACATGTCATATCGACTCTCACGATACCCTAAAAACATGTCATCCATATTTCACAATAATACCATGGAATTTCAGGTGAATTATGTGGTTCACTCAAAGTATGGTAGCTGATATAATGCGATGGATTACAGGATCATCTAGCTAGGACATTCAATGTAATACGAACAAGTTATCTTTGATCATGCGATGATATTCCAAAATTCCATATAAATTATGTGATGTAACTCAAGAAAATTCAATTGGATCACGTGATTTTCTTTATAAATGTCAGGAATATATCCTCTAAAATATCTAGAAGGAAACCAAGGAATGTGAGGAAGATAATCATTACATGTTAAGAATCCAACTAGGCTAGGTCATGTAGCTATACTAGGACCTGTTAAACTTCTCCAGCCTCATTGTGTATACCCTGAACTATTGGAATATAATGAAAAGGCTTCTTACTATAACCAGGTTATGTTGGATGCCTTTATAAGGCCCGAGCACCATATTAGACATCCAAAAGGCTGTCTCAGCGCATAATCCCCGCATCCAAAGGTGGTGAGAATAGTCATTTTCCATCACTTGTTTCCCACATATACCGTAACTCATGTGGGATTTGGGAGTTTCAATGATCATATTCTTCACAAAGGGAAGCCTCAGTGTGTAATCCCCAATCAACAACATAATATGAAATGTTCCTAATGTTTTTGAAACAACATCGTGTAAGACTTGAATCAATAGAACTAAGATAAATATGATTCATACTATAATCAGGATATGTAGGACACCTTTCCATGGCCTGATCTCAAATATACACTTACCCCAGTGTAACTCCATTGATGTATCTAACACTTCAACCATAGAGACCCAATAATTCCCATGGGTTGATTATTCCACCTAATACATTATCAGATTGAGAGATCAAATGAACTTTATGAACTATGATACCTACTGTAACAAGGATACATATGACACATTTCCAAGTTTCATGATCAAATATACACATACCACAGTGTAAGTCCACCCATGTCTCCAAAACTTCAAACATCAAGACCTAATCATTCTGAGGGGATGATTATTCATCCTCATCCATTAGAGGACTGTGAGATCAATAAAACTATGAAGAATCTAATTCTTACTAAACCCAAGATACAATGGATGCCTCCTCGAGGTCTGAGCTAAACTATTTGGTGCCTAAGTGACCACATATATGTCTTTTCCACATGATGTTAAACTACACGGGTTTAAATAACTACATGATATTTGATTAAAGCTATAAATAAGATACATGGGACACCTCATAGAGGCTCAACCCCATGCTAAATATATTAAATTCCTCCATATATGGATGGAAATCCTGAAAGTGCATGAATATATGACTCCAACATATAATCTACTACTCATCATGGGAAATCGATGAAGAAAATAAGATACATAAAGTTGTATTCACTAAAATATCGACCTACATGTTTTAAAAAGACATAAACTGAGGTCATTTTGTGGGAGAAACTGAATCTATATCAGGAATTAAAATATTATTAACAAATGATTAAGTTTTTATGATAACCGGTCACATATTGGGATTAAGAAGAGATAGTAGGGAATATAATAAATGTATAAGAGAGTCATGAAGTATGAAACAATTTCCCAAAAAAATGGTGTGAGGAGCCTAAACTCCCATAATCTCGACCAATGTGAGTTCCTAAGTGTATTTATGTGTGATAGCCCCACTGAACACCTTCCATTGGAATGAAGGTACTTACCCAATTATGGATGAGGGAATCATTGTGATTTTCTATGAAAGGTTAAAATGTTGATCATGTTGAGAATGATTTTTTAGAACATTAAACACCCTATAATCAAACCACCAGAGGAAATCCATCCATATATTTCAAAAGAAACACCATTTGTTCCATATATAAATCTATTACTAAAGAATACAATCTTTTGTTAGAAAAAATAAAAATGATATATATTTTAGAAAATATATTTATGGCCCAATATATAAAAAATATGGGGAGTGACATCTCAAGAGGTTTACAAATTGTAACTAATTATCTGTGTTAAATAAAAAGAATTCCAAATTTGGTGAATTTTTTCTCCTGGGTAAAAGATATGTTTCATGGTATTAAAAAAATAAATCATATGTCACCATTAGTTCCATAGCAGTTGAAATTCTATTTTTATGACATTAAACTACTAAAATGGTTTGGATAATGAAATGACTACTGGATTTAACTATTGAAGTAGGATATCCTCTGGTTATAGTATGTTATAATCAATCTTCAATTAAGCGATAAAATAATATGGTAAAACATCACAGATCTAAAAATAATCATATCAGATATCATTTTATCAAGAAAAAGGTGGAATAAGGATCTCTAAATATAAACCATGTACCTTACAAAGAATAACCAATTGATATTTTCACCAAGAAAATCACAATTGAGTCATTTAAAAATATGAGGCTATAATTAGGACTGAAAACAAATACTAATCATTATGTTATTCAATGTTTCGAGTTTCACCATCTATTTATCATATTTAAATCTTTTAGTAATGGGGTGATGTAATCTATTGGAGGAGTGAACCACTATCCCTATACATGAACTATTTTAATATATTTTTGAGTGAATATAGATAGGTGTTTGGAAATTAAAATTTTATGTGAAATTTAAAAAAAATTAGATAAATATAATCTTTTTAATGATTTGATCAAGGAAAATATTGATTTATGAGTTAACCACACTCGTTTTTTATATCACGATATTTTAAGTAGACATATAGTTAATTGATATAGGGATATTTTATTTGATGAGATTGATTCAAATTATATTTTTTTGTATCAACCAAGATTCAATTATAAGAAGTGGAAATTTTATTTTCATAAATCTATAATGCAATGCACAATTTTATACTTCGAGGAAAAATTCCAATTTGATAGGATGAATATCAATTATGAACAAACTAGGAGAAAAAAATCCTAGAATGTTTTTTTGGAATTTCTCCTTATAAATATGTTTCTATGAATAATAAAAAAGTAATATTTAACTTTTTTTTATTTTTAATTATAATTATATGTTTTAATTTACATAATTAACCAGTTATTAATTATCAACTTGACAGAAATATAGATAATACAATTTGAGGGAAAAATGGATATTTACTAAAATACTATTTTTAAACATCTAATGTCTATTCATTTTAATTAATAAAAATAGTATTTAATAATGAATTATATAAAAGAAATTTATATATTATTTATCTAACTATAATAATTTAAATCAATATTATTACGATTTATAGTCGCTTAGTTAAATTAATATTATATTATGCTTGAAAAATGAATTTATTAAAAAATCATTGTTTTCCTGTTTTGTGGGATTAGTTTTAAATTAATTTATTAAAATTATGTGAATTGAATAATATAATATGGATTATATATTTTTAATCAGAGTATAAAAATTTGTCAATGAGTCATAATTTTTTTCACAATGAATAATAAAGACAGTAAAATTTTCTCACTTCAGTTAAGGTTAAAACAGGTTCACCGAAGAGTAACCAAAAATGATAAGGGTTAAAATGATAAAAACTTTATATTACCATATTCATTGATTTACTTTATACCATTAGCATATGAAATTTCAATAATAGTCATTTTGGGGCCATATTTCCAAGAAAGTGTATTAATAATTTTTTTAAAACATTGAATAATTACAACTCTGCCACTCACCTCAATTATAAAAGGGAACCACCTCCCCTCACTTATTCACACCTCTTGATACATTCATATCAAGAAAAAAAATTCCAAATAAATCCAAAATATCCATATTCATATTTTATAGGTGATTTTTGTCCCATGATTCCATACCTATGGTCAAAAAATAGAGATCCAAAGTAGGTTTTTTCAAGCAAAGGAAATTGTCTTCATGAAGCTCTCTATTGTTTTACTTATTATTTTAAAACATTAAATAATTAATGAAAAATTTCAGTATTTTTTCTCCGATGCTTTCGCCGGGGCGCGTGCATCCGTCTGTGGGGAGGACGCACTGCTTGTTACCCAGCATTCCCGCTTTCCAAAGGCGGGAGACATCCGTTCCTTGTTTGGGGACGTCTGCTCCTTGATCAAAACCGGGATGATGGGATGTCGGTTCTTCCTTCCGTGGATTCCTCCTCAGAGCTCATCACCTAGTCCGGGTCTCCCTCATAGATTTAAGACGGTTTCATGAAGCCCATTTCCAGTGCCATATCTACATGGACGCAGGTTAATTACGATGCTTCCATCAAGATGCTCCAAGGGGTCTTGTCGGGGCAGCAAACTTCGGTGAGGAGAACGGTCACGTTGGGGCATCGTTGGCATGTCTGTCTTCGATCCCTCATCACATGGCTTCTCGAGGGCACAGAAGCCCGAGGCATCCCACATCGAACGTGGGGAATGTGTACCATCTGAGGTTTTCCTCAGCTTCCCATGTTAAAAATGGGGTATGCCGCGAGTTTAACGTCTTCCGTAGACGGATCGGGTTGAAGTTCCCCTAGGGGGGAACACTGACGTTGGGGCCAGCACGTGGGCGGCTTCTCGGATGCCATGGAGTGGGATGGGGTGGCATGATCTCACCGGGATGTGGCGGCCCGGGTAAGGATCAGGATGGATGGTGGAGTGAGACATGGGGCTTACGTTCTGGGATGGCCCAAGAGGGGGAATACAGTTTAATGTCATGCAGGACAAGATACAGTTTAACTTCATGTAGGACGGGATGTAGTTTCACGTCATGCGGGATGAGAGGTTTGGGGCTTACGCTCTGAGGTGGCCAAAGGTGGTCAGGGAGCTGACATGGAGAGGTTGGGACGACCGGGCGATGGGCTTGAACCTCGTGGAGGCTTCCTACATACCGTGCGTTAGCACAGATCAAAGTCCATGTAGTTCGCTAGGATTGGGATTACGCTCTAGGGTGGCCCATAAGAGGATGTCATGGTCGATGCACTATCTAAGCCCACGCGAGTCATGCTCGGTGTGGGAAATAAGAGGCAGCAGGGACCAGACAATCACGTCGCAAAGGGTGCGTCTGTGAGAAGCGGAATGGGGCTTACGCGTTGAGCGGCCCAAAGAGGAAACAGGGGCTTACGCGTGGTTAGCGGCCCTTGGTGTCGGGGCTTACTCCAGGGTGGAGGCCCGTGGTGTGACAAAGCGCAGTGGGAAAGGGACTCCACTGGCCTTGGCAGGGGGGAAGTACGGAGATGCACGGGTGTAGTCATCCGCAAGAAAGGATAGGGGCTTATGCTTTGAGGCAGCCCTTCCCCCGCGGACAAACGCCGCTCCGACAAGGAGGATCTCATTCCATGTGAGAAAGAGTCCATTCCCGTGGAGACGAGTGGCGTAAATAATGTCCGAGCTGGGGGGACCCTACGTGCGAATCACATGATTAGACGATAGTTTAATGTCTTGTGTTAAGGATGAGATGCTTAGCAGTTTAAAGTCCTGCAGCTTGGACGAGGTAGGTTTTCTCCACACCCCTAGGGCTTACATGCCCAACACCCTCTACCCCTTGTGGGAGGGAAGGCATCGGCAAGGCCGTGGTGAAGGGGGGCCGCAGGGCAAACCACCGGGGGGGTCCACATTAGCGTGTCTATATGAAAAAGCAATAGCCGTTAGCGTGCCTATGCGGAGAAGCATAAGGCAAAGCAACACAATGGGAAACATGGCCCAAGGGACCTTGAGGTTACTTCGCACGAGCCTGGAAGGCCGTACGGGAAAACAACGCATGGCGCACATGCCCGGCAGGGGAGACATCAGGTGCCGGTGCAGGGGGAAGCCAAGAAGCGTCAAGGTGAGGGGTCCTAGGCTTGCGCGAAAATGGGAAGGTTTGCGCGCAAAACACCGGGATGGCGCACAATTGGACCAAAGGAATTGCGCATGGAGAGGGAACTATGTGCATGGTTTTGCACGCACGACAGGGTATTTCTCACGTGAGACACGGATTACGCACAAGGCTGGAACCCGGGGGAGGGGGCCAATTCACTGAAGCTTGTGGAGTTGCGCGCAAAGGTGAACTCCGGGGCAAGGTTGCGTGAAACGAGGGATTACCTGGAAGTTATCTTGCGCGCGGGGGGAGCCGAATTGCACGCACGAGAGTCGCTTCAGATTCCTCAACCCCCAAACCGTTCGAGGTCAGATTCTATTTATAGGCGACCTCCGGCGCGGAAACCAGGCAGCGCGTGAAATTCTTCATGCCAATCGCAGCTGGCGCGTAAAAACTCGCTGCGCCGAACTGGGGTGCCCAAAGATTGCGCGCCTCATCGGCTCAATTCCGCGAATCCCGGTGATTCTACGTGCACAGAACACTTTTTCGCACGGATCCTCCTTTATTTCGCGCACCACATCCCGGGCCTCCGGATCGGGCCTCTGATTCCGAATATGAATTTGCTTCATCATTCCAAAACTTTCTCCCGGAGTTACAGAATTTTTTCGGCGTCAACAAATTCCCCCCCTTAGAATTGGATCGGTGAGAGGTCGCAACAATCAGATTCCAAGGGAAACGCTGAAACACTGAAATGATGACTCCCCTGATTAAGTTGCGTGCAAAAGTTCGATGGGGCGCGCAAAACCTACAGACGTGTGTGGAATCTCTTTTCCGCACGGTGCGGAACCCTGGCCTCGCCTATAAAAAGGGGCGCTGGGTCCCAAATCCGTACCTCATCTTTTTCCGCGCGACATGATCATTTCTCTCGTGCGTGAAATTGCTTCCGCGGCTGCGTGTGAAAACGCTCTGGCAGCACGGCATTCCATCCGAAATTCGGCCATGATTTCACGCCTGTTCGGGATTTCCGCACTTCGCGCGCAGATTGCGCGCTCATCTCCAAGATTTCGTGCAACTCATTCAGATTTCGCGCAGAACCCCCTGATTCCGCGCACAATATCCTGATTTCGCCCAACTCCTGAAAGATTCGAGATGGCTGCAAACCAAGTTGATGAGGGGGAAGCCGCTGCCCGTAGGGCAGAAATGGCGGAAAACGAGGAGGTTTATGGAGCCAAGGTGATTATCTCTAACAATCTGACCTTGTTTAATCTTCTGAATCTATCCCAGAAGACGTATCCCTTGTCGGACAACCTCTGCTCTATAATTTTGGCATCCTGGAGGAGGTGCCACTGCCGGGCTTCGAAGTGGACACGCCGCGGTCTTGGGTGACCCGGGAGGATGAACTTCCTCGCTACAACATCACCAACAATGACCATCATTCCAGGGAAACTAGAAATATGGATGTATATGTCCTGAACCTGAGGACTAGGACCATTACCTGGGACGAGCCTGCGGCAGAGGATTCTCCAGCCCTCTACGCGAGCACATTCCGTTAGAGCATCACAGATGACACGAAGGGCTGGCTGAAGGACTGGGACCTGCGGTCCGGGGGAAACTTCACCAACAAATGGGCCTGGGCATTCTGGGTTTGCCACACCTGCGACTAGTTCGAGGAAGAATTGTGGTATATCGGGTTCAAGGCGGTATGGACATCACAGTTCCATTTCCACTGCCAGCCTGACCTCGGACCGGAGCTATTCACCCAGTGGTCTCCTAACACCAACACATTCCACCTCCACCATGGGGAAGTTGGCATCATTCTCTGGGACGTTCACTGCATCGGAGGTATCCCATTGGAGGGTTACCAATACAACGAGTTCGTTCCTACAAAGAACACCTGGGGAGACAGGTCGCAGACGCCTATGATGACGTGGAACCTGTTGGAGCTGGCCAAAGAGAGGCTGGGGGTCAAGGACTTCCTGAAGGATGTTGCCTTCAAGGGCTGGTTCAGCTTGTTCCTCGAGATGGATCTGGCCGTCAAGATGCCGGGACGGGGCTAACGGTGCCCAACCGCGACTCAGAGGAGCAGGGATGGGTCATAATGGAGGACCCTCAAGGCGGGGCAATACCAATCATGGGTATACCACATCATTGAGGCCCGGGACCTGAACGTCCGGTATGCCGGGTTCCTTGCTGCCTTCCTGAGCGGGTGGCTCCTGCCGATGCGGGACGCGAGGATGGGTGTCCGTCCAGCAACATTGGTGATGGCGGGCTCCATGGCCGCCAACAAATGGTTCAACTTGGGCATCCCCATACTGGCCAAGTTGTATACCATCCTGGGGCGCATCTCACGAGGGGGGTCACCTCGGAGAGTATATGGTCCCTTTTAGATCCTCCATGGCTGGGTGGCGGCTCATCTCGGCAGGTATACTTTCCCAAATGCCGTCCGTCCTCCGGGCAACGGTCTGTGACCGTCCTTGCTAAATATCGCAGGGGTGGCGCCGATGACGCTCAATGAGGGCGTGAGGATCCGCATTGGCAACCATGCCAACTTCAACTTCAGCCCGTTCCCCACCCCGGTCGGCCAGCTGGTGGAAAACGATCGAGGCTCTCTGGAACAGCAGGAATACTTCCAGAGCATTCGGGGCGGGGTGCTCGTGGCTCGGATCGATGGGAAGGTGATCTGCGAGCCGTACGTTCCATCCCGATTCGCCAGGCAGTTTGGGTGCCTCCAATGAATGCCAAAAAGGTATTCATGGCTGTCTGGCAGGAGAAGAATCCATGCATCCTGCGCTAGATGTGGTTGATGTTTACCACTTTCGGCTCTGGCGATGTCGTTACTCTTCCTCCCACCGGGGTCGATGCCGGCCTAGCAACCAAATACGCCGAACACTGGACCATTGCGTACCCTGAGGGGCTATTACACAAGTGCGTCCGGCAACTCGAGGTCACTCACGCGGAAACCGGGCGACGAGAAATAAGGCACAGTGCCGTCGAAAGGGGGGAACCAAGGGCGCGTCAGGCAACGAGGCCTGCGCAGGCCGGGACTTCGGCAGCAGGCACATCACATGGTGCCTCCACGTACTCGTTACCCGTAGGGGGGTCACATGAGGTGGCCAGGGAACTGCCCGAGAAGCAGATAAAATATCTGCTCGAACCTTCCCAAGACGCAATTCTCCCGGCACTGTGGTCAGCCTGGATGACCCTGCGGCAATCGCTGAGCGTCGAAGCCATATGGCAGAAGATAATGCAAAACGGGATCCAACTGCCAGAGGCCGGGCTCGTTCGAATTACCGACCGAGTAAAATTCCATCGGTGACATGATTATCTAACGACCATGGATGCATACGCACGCCAACGGGGGCGGCGTGCGGAGATAACTTTCCTAGTGAAAGTGATGCTCGACCAAGAGCATGATCCGGAAGCGATGACACCGGGAGAAGGTGATAGTGACGAGGAGCTGGAGGGGGAGGAGGAAACCGGAGAGGGAGAAGGTGAGGGAGAAGATGAAGAAGAAGAGCCCGAAGGTGAGGGGTCGAAAGGGGTGACCTACCAATGGAGTCTCTGAGAGAGTGGCGAGATTGCCAACTCTGATCTCGACATAACCGAGATTCTCGAGGTTTGTCTCCGTCTTCATTCATTTCCCTTATTCATCCACTCTGCTTTACAAATTCTAACTCACTCCCCCATCCCACTCAGGAGTAGTTGAGCGTTGGACGGGCGTCCCCACCAGAGGAGGGAGGAGAGGAACCAGTGGTACATGATGGGGATCCGACACCCATCATTGAATTAACAAGCGCAGAGGGGTCTCCCCTTACGACGGCTCCTGCCACAGCCGAAACACTGGGGACCGACGCTCCGGATTCCTGTAAGTCTCACACTTTACTATTGGCACTTGGTGAAAAAAGATCCCATCTAACCAGCATATGACTTGTGCAGTGATCTCAACACTGGAGGCACGTTAGGCTGCGGAGCCCGGGCCGTCCGTGAGTGGACCAGCAACGGACATACCACCTCGTTCGGAACATGCTCTCTGCACTGAGTCGGCCCCAAAAATTGATGAACAGGGGGCGGCGAACATTAGCAGCACTATTCCTGAGACGAGTTTGGAAGCTGGTGGAGGCATCATTGCAGTTGGGGTGAGAGGAGAAGGTCGCCCGAATGTCGAGGATTCTATCCCTCATGAAGACATCCCTGGGGCGGATCCTGCTGCCGATCTTCTGGCGGCCTTCCCCATATACCAACCCGCTGACCCTGAGGAGATAGATGACTCAGACTCAGAGGCAGCCGAGGAGAGCCGGATGACACGACGCAAAGGGTGGAAGTGTATCCAGCACTTCCGCAGGCAGCCCCAGTCGGATTGGCTGAGACGGATGGGATCGCTTTAGACCTGGCTGCGCTTCCTGTGCCCCGGAGGGGCTGACGCTCAGCGTCTTCATCTGACGGTCCGTGATTACATGGCCGAGAAGATACGCGAGAGAAGACGACGCACCGACATCTCCCAGTGCCGGGAAGGATCGGCGAGCGCTCAAGTGCTGCTAAGGGCGGAGCAGGAAGTTCGACACCTCGAAGGGTAGGCAGCAGATAAGGAGGTCTTCATCGCAACATGCTCTGAGCTCGTGGAGCAACTGACGGCCCAGCTGGCTGATGCACCGAAAAAACTGGTGGAGGCGAGTCACCAGATGACCGTACTTCGAACCGAGCGGGCGCAGGCACAAGCTAGGGCTGGCGAGCTGCGCTCTGTGGTGGCCGATGAGGAGAGAGTCTTCAAAGAGTGAGAAGCGGCCCTGGAGGCTACCAGCCAAAGGGTAGCAGCGCTAGAAAGATCGCTTCAGCATGCTGATCCCTAAGGGATTTGTTTTTTCCATATCATGAACTTTTTTGCTTGTACTACTCATCATCTCAATCCAATATATGGCCAAATACACTCATTTGTACTCTTGGTTTAATGCGCTCAACCATAGTTTCAAAACGAATAACAACTCATCCCTAGGCTCCTGTGGGTCATGCCCAACGCGAGAAGCAGAAGATGCTCGTGCCATCATTTTGTTCAACTGTGGGGCATTGACCAGGCTTCAGGCGTCCAAAATCAGGCCTGGACTTTTGAGGAGACCCCAATCCGATTGATGTGTCGACTTCTCAATGTGTTCTAACACACAAGCGGGGCGATGCCGAGGGCATTGAAATCCATCCAAACACAGGGGGATGGAGAGGAAGGGTGAATCACACTGCCCAAATTTGGAACCCAATGGGGCTCAAACATGGAGGATAACTGTCAACCGTGGCAGAAAAACAACATCCATATCATGTTAGCCTGGAATGGGGACAATAAATGAGGGCTGACCGCTGACCATGTTCTCAACAAGGGGCCTAACTCAAATATCCCCAGTCATTTTTTTCGGAACGTTGGCTCAGGACAGTAGGCGGACCATAGGTCGAGCATCCATACTATTAGGGGGTCCCGTCAAACATGACCAGTCCTCCGGAATGTTGGCCCAGGATAGTAGGCGGACCATAGTTTGAGCATCCATATTGTTAGGGGGTCCCGTCAAACATGACCAGTCCTCTGGAACGTTGGCCCAGGACAGTAGGCGGACCATAGGTCGAGCATCCATACTGTTAGGGGGTCCTGTAAAACATGAAAGGAAATGAGGATCTGAATAAAGGGGGACACAAAGTGTGGGAGGTGGAGTGGTGGTTTGTACGAACAGAGTCCAACACTCTCGATATTGCACCACCATGGCAGAGACACATTAGGCAGACATACCGACCTGATCACGGGTCGTCCCAATTTCCAGACAGGACCTCTTTAGCGAGAGAACTGCCACTTCCCATTATTACCATGGGGCATCCCGAACCTTCTCGGGTTAGATGTCCCGATTACACCACTTCCCATGAAGTCGGGCTGAGGGGCCGACAATAAGGAAGGACGGGGTTCAGCAATCCCTGGGGCTGGACCCAAGACAAAATGTCCGGGCGGTCCTACGTCTCTCATTAGGATGAGAATCAAGCCACACGTAGTTCTTGAAGCACAGTTTAACGTCATGTTGGACGAAATACAGTTTAACGTCATGCGGGATGAAATGTGGATCTTAGTTTTAGGTCTTAGAGCTCAGAACGTGAATGGGAAGGGGGATAAATGGACACATGGAAAGGCCGTTACAAAACCCGACGTGAATGAGGATCTAAGACATACTTACCATGTGCTCTCCGGGGAAATGCTCGAGTCGAGGGACCGAACACAAAGGTAGGATGGGCCCACGAGGAAGTTCCCCAGGTGCTCCTACGTATCTCATAAGGATGAGAATCAAGCCATACGTAGTTCTGGAAGGCGACATGGTAAGATACCAGTGCCAGGGGAAAAGGGGAGTACGAGCGTGGCCCTTGCACTAAAAGAAGCGGAATTTGATAAATATTATTTGTCCTTTAAGGTGAGTGGTTTTTTTTGTGAAGCAACAGGCCTAGAGTAGTAGGCCGTGGTGTCGCCACAAGCATCAAGCCGTGATAGGCATTGAAAAATGGTATGGTACGAGACCAATACCCAACGTGATGCCCTCTACAATGAGGTCATCACAATGCAGTGCCGTTTTTTCGTCTTGCGGCCAGGACGATAATGTCACAGTTTAGGGTCGTGTGATAGGACCAGCAACATAGTTTAAGGTCGTATGGTTTGGACCGCCACACAGTTTAAGGTCATATGGTTTGGACCAAAAACACAGTTTAAGGTAGTATGGTTTGGACCAACAACACAGTTTAAGGTCGTATGGTTTGGACCAACAACACAGTTTAAGGTCATATGGTTTGGACCAACAAAACAGTTTAAGGTCATATGGTTTGGACCGAAAACACAGTTTAAGGTCGTATGGTTTGGACCGACACACAGTTTAAGGTTGTATGGTTTGGACCAACAACACAGTTTAAGGTCGTATGGTTTGGACCGGCTGAGAGAGGAGCCTCGGGGCAAAGAGGCCTACGAGGGTTCAACAATCGGGGGGGGGGGGCAGGAGATGATAGCTCCCAGCTATGTTGGGCCCGAAAATCAATGTCTGGGTGACTCCTCGTTCCCCATGGGGATGACGGTCAAGCTGCACACAACCCGTAAAGAAGAGACCCAAGCACATACTCTAGCGCTCAGATCCCGGGAGTCCCGAGAGACACCGTTACGCAGCTCGGTCTGTCTGACGTGTGGGGGTGTACTGAGGGTTAGTACAAGGAGTGTCGAAATTTCACCTTGACACTGTGGGGAAGAACATGACATGAACCATGCCACCAACATTCAGGGCCCAGGGAAGCTGGCGTGACGACTGAGGATTACTGCTGACCACGTTCGCAACGCAGCATCTTGTCGTATTATCCATGGGGACAAACAAATGAGCATCAACCACTGACCATGTTCGCAACGCGGGATTCGTATCATTTTTTTGTCTGAAACCCTCGGGGGCGTTGGCCCATGATGGTAGGAGAGCCCTTGGGCGTTGTATCTAGGTCGTTCTTGGGGGTCCCTCCGGGTGTGAAGGATGACGGGGGCCCGAATGAAGGGGGACACGAAGCTTGGAAAGTGGATGGAACTTGCCTAAGTCGAATCTGTAACTCCAAGTCCTGGACTAGAGTACCCTGAGCACCTCAGCAGACCACTAGAAAGGGTCAGAGGGCTCAGTCCGGGAGCGGCCAAAAGATGGCGGATCCCCGGGAAAAAGAGGGGGCGTAATGCCAAACACTCTGGGAATCAGGAGATCATGGGATCTCCTAAGAGATGGGGCTGGACCTGACATCTAGGTTTTTAGGCAGTCATACGTATCCCATAAGGATGGGAATCAAGCCATACGTATTTCTGGAAAGCATCTTTAAATGCCATTGGACATAGGAGGGCTAAATCCTGAGGATAGGGTGCGCGTGGTGCAGCTATTGCAAACCCGACGTGAATGGGGACATAATCCCACACCACGCCACGTGATCCTGTGGTCATGGTCCCAAAGGAAAAACAGACGCGACAACGGACCTCAAGCTGTACCCAAAGACAAAAGGTCTGGGCGTTCCTACGTATCCCATTAGGATGGGAATCAAGCTAGAAGTAGTTCTGGAAATACATTTTAACGTCATGTTGGATGAAATATGGATCTTAGTTTTAGGTCTTAGAACTCGGACCACAGGAAAGGGCGGAGTTTGGTAACTCCTGGGGCTGGACCCGAAACGAAATGTCTCGGCAGTCCTAAGTATCCCATAAGAATGGGAATCAAGCCGCACGTAGTTCTAGAAATACCGTTTAACGTCATGTTGGACGAAATACGGATCTTAGTTTTAGGTCTTAGAACTAGGACCATAGGAAAGGGCAGAACCAAAAGAGGATCTTAGTTTTAGGTCTTAGAGCTCGGACCATGTGCAGTTTAAGGTCTTGCATGACCGTGTGTAGTTTAAGGTCTTGCAGGACCCTGTGCAGTTTAAGGTATTGTAGGACCACCCTGGCTAGGCAAAGTACTTCTTGAGGAACATGGAATTGGTGGGAGGAGTGATACGCTCACCATCCATAGTCATCAGGGAATACGCGCCATTGGGATAGACCTTGTGGACAATAAAAGGCCCCTCCCACTTGGGCTCCAACTTGGGTGGTTTCCTACCGGGAATCATTGGTGCTCTAAGAGACAACACCAAGTCACCTTGCAGGAAGGATCGGAGGCAAACCTTCTTATCGAAATCTCGAGCCATCCTACTCCGATGCCTTTCCAAGTTATGTAAAGCGCGAAGCCTACTTCTGTCCAGCGCTTCCAATTCAGCTAGACGGATCACAACAACTCTATCCGGCGCTTGATGGTCATAGACCGCCATACGCAATGAGGGCAGCTGGACCTCGATGGGAAGGACGACCTCTGCTCCATATACCAGGGAATACAGATTCACCTGGGTGGAATTGCGAGTCGTCGTCCTATAAGCCCAGAGGGCGTTGGGGAGCTTGTCCGGGCAACTTTTCTTGTTCTGACCAACCATTTTTTGCATAATGTTATAGAGGGTTTTGTTAAACACCTCAATCTGTCCATTCACCTACGCATGATAGCGGGAGGTGTGGTTAGAGAGAATGTTGTACTTGAAGTACAATCTTTTCAGCTCAGCCGTTCGGAAGTTGGTTCCATTATCCGTGAGGACAACGTGAGGTATTCCAAACTGGTGGATGATATTGGAGCTCACAAAATCGGCGATAGAACCAGCCTTGACTTCCCTGAGCGGGGCTACCTCTACCCACTTTGAGAAGAAATCTGTAGCGGTCAAGATGAATCGTCACTCACTACTGGAAAAATACCCTATACCAATGGTTTGGAGGACCGTTGGCAAGTAAGCCGTGACAATAGGTCTATACCAACGATTTTGGGAAAACCGTTGGTATAGGGTCTATACCAACGGTTCTGAAAACCGTTGGTATAAGTAATTAGAAAATCTATACCAACGGTTCTTAAAACCATTGGTATATGTATTTCAAAAAAGAAACATCCGGTGGGATTTGATCCCAGGACCTCTAGTTTATAATGTAATGACTTAACCACTAACATAACATGACTTTTTTTAACATAATTTCATAAATATATATATGTATTTTTCTAATTATTTTAAATTTTTATTTATATAATGTTCTCCGTAGGTAGATTCCAAAAAAAATTAAAGGACCTTTCCCAACGGTTTTGCAAACTGTTGGGAAAGGTCTTGCTTTTTTTGGGTATTCTGGCCGAAGGTTGAATTATGGACACCCTTTCCCAACGGTTTGGGAAAACCATTGGGATAGGCTACCCTTTCCCAACGGTTTAGACAAACCGTTGGGAAAGGTGGTCCAGAATTCAGCCTTACCCAACAGTTTGGCCAAACCGTTGGGATAGGCTAACCTTTCCCAACGGTTTGGACAAACCGTTGGGAAAGGGTGTCCAGAATTCATCCTTTCCCAAGGGTTTGGACAAACCGTTGGGAAAGGTGGCCAAAAAATGGGCTTTCCCAAAGGTTTGGCCAAACCGTTGGGAAAGGGTACCTATACCAATGGTTTTTACAAACCATTGGTATAGAAGAGTTGGGAAAAATCATTTTTCCAGTAGTGACTGGCGGGCCGTCACCGGCGGGTAAGGCCCTATGACATCCAACCCCCAGACTGCAAAGGGCCAAGAATACTTAGTAGTATGGAGAGGCTCTGATGGCCGATGCACAAAGTTAGCATGAACTTGGAACGCATGACACCTCTTGGCGTACTCGATGCAGTCATGGATCATGGAGGGCCAGAAGTATCCCAGCCTCCGAATCTGGTGGGACAACTTCGACCCGGCCTGGTGGGCGCCACAGGAACCAGTGTGCACTTCCTGCATGACCTGTGGGATCTCAACTCCTTGAAGACAATGGAGGACAACACCATCAAACCCACACCTGTAAAGAAGCTGCTCACGGCTGGGACCACTTTGAAGGGAGAACTACGGCGCACGGCGTCAAATTCGTTCTCGCTCTGCTCGGTCCATCGGAAGATTGCCATGCCGGAGATATTCAAACAAAGGTGTCCTCCATTCAGGAAATGTCTCGATCACCATGCCTGAAGCCCCAGGGGGTCCTGACGCAGGGGCACCAGCGGTGAGATGGTTCACTCGTGGGCCATGATCTCCCTCTGGGATAATAGGAGAAATGAATCTCCGGTGCACCACATGGATGATTAGGTCATCCTGTTCGGGCTCCGCGAGTGATGCGGCCCGGCTACCCAAAGCATCTGCTTGACTGTTCTGCGACCGGGGAACGTGAACGACATCTGGTCGGGAGGGGAACTTAGCCATTAGATGGAGGGTGCACTCCAGCAATGGCATGAGTTCCGGCTTCCTGACAGCATAGTCACCGTTAACCTGTTTGATGACTAGCTCAGAGTCCCCTTTTACATACAGGTGGGGTACGTTAACCTCCAGATCCAACTCGAGGCCAGTGATGAGGGCATGATATTCTGCCTCATTGTTGGTGCAGCCTTCTGAAAACAAGAAAGAATATGGCATAACGGCTTGCTCCGGGGTGATGAAGACGATACCCAGGCCCACTCTGTTAAGCCTAGGATCATTGAGCCTTCTACCGGTAGGGCTTTGGGAGGTGCCGTCAACGTGCATCTGCCTGCATGAGGTGGCGTGATCGACTGAAAGGATTGCCTCATCAAGAAAGCCCAAATCCAGTGGCTGGTCTGCAGAGGTGGGGTGGGCAGCGAAGAAGTCTTCCAACTCCTATCCTTTGATGGCCTTGTGAGGTACGAACCTAATGTCGAACTGCTGGAGGATCACCGCCCAGCGTGCCAATCGGCCGGTCAACATAGGCCGGCTCAGGATGTATTTCAACGGGTCTACCTGAGAGACCAGCTGTACCTCATGGTGCTATAAGTAGTGCCTTAATTTCTGTACGGTGAATACGAGCGCCAGAAAGCTCTTCTCGATGGGGGAATATCTAATTTCCATGTCGAGGAGCATGCAGCTGATGTAGTAGAGGCTATTCTCTGTTCCCTCATTGTTCTTCTGGGCGAGAAGGGCACCGAGGGATCGCTCTAGGGCGGTCACGTAAAGGACCAGCGGCTTTCCGGGAACAGGTGGCCTCAGGACCATAGGTTGAAGCATATACTGCTTGATTTCCTCAAAAGTGGTCTAACACTCTTCGTCCCACCCATAGGCGGTGCCTTTATTCATGAGCCGGGAGAAGGGCATACACTTGCCAGCCAGATTCGCAATGAATCGACGTATATAGGTTAAGTGGCCTTGGAGGCCTCGAAGCTCCCGAATATTACTCGGGGGAGGCATTTGACTAATGGCCTTGATCTTCTCAGGGTCGATCTTGATACCTCGATGCCTAACAATGAAGCCAAGAAACTTTCCGGAAGTGACCCCGAAGGAACACTTCAACGGGTTCATCTTCAAGTGGTGAGAACGGAGGAAACCAAACACTTTATCAAGGTCTTTGAGATGGTCTCAGCGCTGACGAGATTTAACCACCAGGTCATCTACGTAGAACTCCACCAGTGTCCCGAGGATCGACTTGAATATGCGGTGCATAGCCCGTTGATAGGTGGCACCCGCATTCTTCAGGCCGAAAGGCATAACCCAGAAGCAGAAAGTGCCCTGGGGGGCCCTGAAGGTAGTGAACTCTTCATCATTGGGGGCCATCCAGATCTGGTTGTACCCGGAGTACCCATCCATGAAGGAGAGGGCTTGGAACCCAGCCGTTGCATCGATCAACAGCTCTGTCACGGGAAGGGGAAAGTCATCCTTCGGACAGTGGCGATTAAGATCACAGAAGTCGATGCAGACCCTGATCTTCCCGTTCCTCTTCCTGATGGGAACAATGTTGCCTAGCCACCTGGGGTACTGGACTTCCTTGACGAAGTTTTCCTTAATGAGCTTATCAACTTCGGCCTCAACCATGACACCATGAAAGGGGTGCATTTTCCTGGTAGGCTGCTTGAATCCGTGATGGTTTGATGGGAGGCCAAGGCGGTGGACGGATACCTGGGGATCTAGTCCCGAAATCTCATCATAACTCCAGGAAAACACATTATGGTGTTGTCTGAGGAATTCTATGTACTGTTGTCGTTCCTTGGGAGGTATAGCGGCGCTGACCAATGTGGGTATTGGGTCCGCCTCACTATCGAGGTTCACCTGTACTAGCTCGTCGACCATGGTGGAGACGCCCTCCTCAAAGGCAGGAGGAGAATCTTCCATGTCTTCTTCTCTGCTTGAGGAAGGATCGTCCATGGGGGGTGCCGTTTCGGGGCTGCTCGACCCTGATGGGGAGCTGGCACCGGCTTGGGCAGCAGAGGTCGTCACGATGGGAGACTCATGCACCGCAGAGATCATGGCGATGAAGGCGGTCGATCCAATCCCATCCGGCCTTCGGCCTAAGGGGCCACGCTTTATGACATCAAATAAGTGGTGATGCGTTGGCTTGAGCCACTTGATTCTGGCTTGGCGAAACAGACACGTATGATGTACTGCCGTTGCCATGAGCCCAACGTTCCGATATCGTACAGGGGTAGGAGGCTCGGGGATCACCTGAGCCTGGTTGGTATAAGAGTACAAGGTGATTTCCCTCCGTCGCTTAGACCCAGAAATATGGATTCCTATGGTACCCAAGACAACAAAGCACTCTCCCATATCGGGAGTCGTGGCCTCCAATATCTGGATTGGGAAGACATATGCGTCATCCAGACCTGCCCAGGGATCACTCGCGACAACGGTGGGCTCAACCTCACCTGACAGGATTTTCTTGTCCTTGCTCTTGTAATAGTCAGTGTCTAGGTAACGAGCTTCAAAAGAGGAGAATGGAGACACGTCTCCTTAGATCAAACCCACTCAACCCTTAAGGGAGTATTTGAGGCACTGATGGTATGATGAGGGAACCGCTGCGTGAAGATGGAGCCATGACCTGCCCATCAATGCGTTGTAGGCAGTGTCCTGAGAGACAACCATGAATTCAGTATTAGCAATTAAGCCACCGAACTGGGTCTTCAGACAAATCTTGCCGAGTGGAGTTTTCTTGGTCCTGTCATACCCCTGGATTCTGAGGTCGGAGGGAGTTAAATCATTCTCGGACAACCCCAGTTTTCACAGTGTATGAGTTGGGATCAAGTTAATCCTGGAACCCGTGTCGACAAGATAGCGACAGACTTCCACGCCATTGAACTGGCTGGTGATGTACAACGGGAGGATGTGGCCCTGTATGGGAAGGTCTTCATCTTCACCGGAAAACGAGATAACCGCCTGACATTCGGCATCCTAATCACCTCGGTGTGGAAGGCTTCTGCGGCCGCTACCTCCGTTTCAAATTAGAGGGGTCTCCTTAGAGCCTCGGCGAGCACCTCACGCATTTCAGACGACAGGAGAAGGGCCTCAAGGATGGAAAGCCTTTCTGAAATGCCAGCCAGATGCTTCAGGACATCATACTTTCGTGCCAAACGCGAGCTTCTGCTTACAAGAGGTCGCTCTGCGATTAGGGGCATGACGGGCCCTACTGCCGGGGCCAGTGACTGACTGGTACTAGGCACGTCCCGCTGTTCACTAGATGAAGCCCAGGAGGTGACTGTCGTGCTAGGACCGGAAGGCCATAGTTGGTCAGTGGTAGGGCTAGGCTGGTCGCGATGCGGGAAATGCGGTTCCGCCCGATCCAACAACACAGAAGGTGGTGGAAGCAAACCTATTGTCACCGGGTGAGGGAGCCGCGAGTGCTGCTCTCTGTACCGGGCTTGCTTCCTGGTCTCGGTAGCGTGCACGACCTGACTGGATGTGACGACTGCCGTGCCCCAGCGATTCACGTATCCATGGCTCCGTCGACATTGGCGACAGCTGGGGGCATTGGGGAGGTCCACCTGGTGCTCCTCATCGTCGGGAGCCAAAAAGGGATTTACCAACTCTACGGTGTTAACCGAAGCATACCCCAGACTCTCGGGGAGGTCCACCTGGCACTCCTCATCGTCAGGAGCCAAAAAGGGATTTACCAACTCTACGGTGTTAATTGAAGCGTACCCCGGGCTATCGGGGAGGTCCACCTGGCGCTCCTCATCGTCGGGAGCCAAAAAGGGATTTACCAACTCTACGGTGTTAACCGAAGCATACCCTAGGCTCTCGGGGAGGTCCACCTGGCGCTCCTCATCGGCGAGAGCCAAAAAGGGATTTACCAACTTTACGGTGTTAACCGAAGCATACCCCGGGCTCTCGGGGAGGTCCACCTGGCGCTCCTCATCGTCGGGAGCCAAAAAGGGATTTACCAACTCTACAGTGTTAAACGAAGCGTACCCCGAGCTCTCAGGGAGGTCCACCTGGCGCTCCTCATCGTCGGGAGCCAAAAAGGGATTTACCAACTCTACGGTGTTAAACAAAGCATACCCCGGGCTCTCACTCGAGGAGTCATCCACTACCAGATGGGGTCTCGGAGGGATCCCCATCTCCGGGGGCATGAAATCGCAAAGCGTGCGAGAAGATGACGGCAATGGCAGGGCGCGTTCTTTCTTCTTACGTTGCCGCCTGCTCTTCTGTGATGATGTAGGCTGGGATGACGAAGCCAAAGCGGCGCTCGCAGAATCCGAAGGCTCTGGCTGATTCAGGCGGGCAAGGATGATGCCATGGGAACGGGCGACCGTCCTACTGGCCATCCAGTCATTATACTTCCAGGACCCCTGGTCAAAACCTGTTCCCACCCATCCCCGTCGTCACTGCTGCCATCTGATCCTATGAAGACACCTACCACCTGTACCGGGGCTGGGCCCAACATGACTATGTTGTTGTCAATCTAGTCTTGGAGACAGTCCTTAAACACATAGTATTGCTAGATGGTGTGTCCCAGGATCTGGTGATAAGGGCAGTAGTTAGGGTGATTGGTGAGACATGCCTCTTTTGGCTTCCGGCACTCAGGCATCTACATGATCCTCTGCTCCAAGGCGCTATGGAAATAACCGGGGATCTGGGCCTCTCCAAACGAGTAAGTACGATTCCCTCTACCTGGAAAGGGGATCCTTCGGGGCCGACCATGCCCAGGGGCCGGAGGAGCAGGCCGAGGAGGCAGAGCCAGATTACCTTTCCTAGGTGGTGGCAGTGCATTACGCGGTGGTGCCTGCCGATTTTTATGTGGTCGCTGCTGGGCTGGAGGCTGTGGGGGTGGACCCCTACGAGCCTGCTGAGCTGGCCTCACTGAAAGCAACTCTAGCTGTCTGGGGGCCTCTATCTAGGCCACAATAGTGGGGTCGGCTCTGGCGGCTCTCCTTGCAGAGATTACAGGAGGCAGCGGGCGTGCCTGACTGGCCTGTTGCAGGGCTTCTTCGAGGCGCTGATCCTTGTCCGAGAAGTCCCGGAACCCTTCAGGGTAATTCTGCGTGATCAGAGAATGAACCAACTCCGCCTTGACGTTCCCTACAAACATTGTCAGTAATTGCTCCTGAGTCAGTGACATGTCAAGAGAGTACGTGAGCCCCTTCTACCAGGCGACGAAGTCCGCGACTCACTTGTTGGGTTTTTTCTTTCACCCGAAGAGGTCTGAAATTTTTGTCTTCCAGGTTGTGGAACTGAACTGGTAGAGGAATTTCCAGCGAAGGTCCTCCCAGCTAGTCATCGATACAATAGGGAGCTGGCTGTACCAGACGAATGCTGGTCCTTCCAGTGTCTGAATGAAGCAACGGAGCTTGGCAGCATCCTGCTGTGCCAGAGTCCCTAACATAGGCCCGCACCTCGAGTTGAAGTGGGCAAAGTGTTGTGGCGGGTCTCTGGTCCCGTTAAAGGGGGAAAAAGTGGGGTTCCTGAATTCTGGCGGAGTTGACATGTCATCCACCCACGCTGGGTACGGCTTGCCATCTGGTGGGATTTCCACCTGCCGAGTTTCCAGGGCCTCCAAGCGGACGATGAGTACTTCCATCAGATCATCCGGATGCAGATTCCTGTCCTAAAGGGGATCTCTAACCACAAGCACGTTTCTAGGCTCTTCGATACGGTAGCCGCGCTCAGCGGCTCGCGGGGCAGCTGGCGGAGCGACTCTCAGAGCGGCAGGAGGAAACCGAGCAAGGTCCCCAAGGTTGTCTCGCCGCTCGGGAGGGTTCGAAGAAACATATCATGGCCTCTTGCCATGGGTTCCAGTATCTCCCCTGTCGGCGAACACGACACGGTCACGGTTGCCCGGGGGGATCTCAACAAGGGGTATATGCTCCTGCCCCTGCTGTCCTGGTCTAGGAGCACCGTAGTCAGGCCGCCACTCTGCAATACGTTCGGCTAAGATGTCATCAACCAGCCTCTTTTTCTCAGCTAGATGTTGGCGCAGCGTGGCCTTCTCAGGATCTTCCTCTACCTTCTGCACTGAGGCAGATGGGTCGGTGAGTTTGACAGACCCAACGGGCTCTTTACCCTTGTCGATGTTTCGGCCTAGTGTCAGTGCCTCTGTGGGTACAGGAAGACCTAGGAGGATCCTCTGTTGGTGAGTAATCCTCCCAGATGGGTCTAGTATCGGCCTGTCCTCGGGGGGGTGAGTCCCCGTCAAGGGGCTCCACAATGTTTCCCTCATCTGAAAGGTCATCCATGTTGACTGCGACTGCCCTTGTCGACGTTCCCTCAGGGCCGCCCAGTGGATCGGGCTGTCGGCGGATCGCACAGAAGAAGAGAGCAGCATACTGCCCCCATCCGTGGACGTGCGTGTGGGGGGTTGCTTCCTCAATAACTCTGCGGAGTACTTGAAAACTCTGGATGCATTTTTGCTGGAGGGCCTCATGGTGGTCCAGCGACTCGGGGTTCCGGACCGCGGGGAGTGCTGCTAGGTCGACCCGACAGCACTGCTCACTGATCTCCTTGAGATTCTCTTGGCTCTCGGGATAAGGTGCTAGCTGATGGCGGAGGCGGGAGTGAGTCACCCGAAGAATCTGGCGGAAGCATTCAAACTCTCCCGGGGTGAGTGACTCTGGCACATCAAACTCTGATTCTGTGACCGGACAAAACTTCTCAGGGAAGTGGCCCGCTGCAAGAACGGTCCAGAAGCTCCACGGCTCCGGTTCAGGGTCCAGAACCTGCCGCCCCTACTCATCCATCGAGGAAATTTGGGAAATTGGAAATGGCACCGAGGCAGGCCACCGGGGAGGAGGGCTGTCCGGCGGGGAATACAACGAACATGCTGATTGGCCACCGATCCCTGGGTCATCCTCCATGGGTTGCAGTGACCTGGCTGCCACGTCGCGATAGGATGGGCCGGCGAATGGGCCTCCTGTCACAGCGTCGGTGCTCTCCGAGGGTGTATCGCCTCGCGATTCTTCCGCCGGTCCCCAGAAAAGTTCCTCACCCTCCCTAACAGGGGCGGGAGGTGCTTCCGAGGAGGCCAGTGGAAACTGTGGTCTTGATCCTCGACTGTACGCCAAGTCCTAGTCCTCCTAGATATACCTTTGAAGGAAAGAGGGAATCATACAGATATCTCATTCGGGGAGTACGAGACTGATGCATCGCGTCCCCATCCCTGCCCTCAACTCGAAGGGTTTGGGGGAAGGTTCCATCGTCGAGTCGTACTCTACCTCAGAATCCGAGAAACGGGCTGGTCTAATTTCTATCCGGGATCCCCTGAAATTCCTCCTACGGCGACGATGCCCGGCCTTCCTGCCCCTGGGTAGCTCCTCAGGGTAAGGACGATTTCCATCATAGGGTTCCCCATCCAAAATAGAGCTGGGGAAGAGGGGACCGAAAGCTGGGGTGTGAGAAGCACCGAGACAGATGTCGAAAGGGACATGGGGAGGACCTCCATGTGAGTGGGCGACTGGATACACAAAGGCTCCATGCTCACGACCAACAGTAGGGGGAGTGACCTCATACCCCATGCAGCGGGCGCTGGAAGGAGTCATACCCGGAGCATAGCCATCGCGAAGAAGCTTCCGGCTTTCCAGATTAGAGGCACGAAATGAGCCTTCATGGTGAGCGGCACTACCGCGGGTTGGTCCGTAGTGGCCATTGCCAGTGTCCGCGTCCGGGAGATTCGACCCAACTTGCCTGCAGGGCGGTCGGGGTTTCAATCCCAGTCGGGTACGTGGCTACCCCTTCTCAACGTGTGTGGGGATCTGGTAACAGGAGTCAGCAGTGGCTCGGGCCACAGTGGTTGCTGATGTTGGTGCCCCAGGACGGGCATTCTCTCCCGCTCGTGCCCGACGCTGGCGTCGTGTCAGATGGACCGGAATCGAAAGTGCGGGCATGAAGATTGCATGCTCCTCGGCTCGGGGAGTCGGGCGGCGGCGTCGACGCAGCCTGGAGGGGGTTCTTGCCATTAACCCCTGGGATGGATCGCCGATCGGGTGAACCCGGACATCCCCAACCTCATTGGCGTAGGGGAGGGATGTGTCAAGGCGCTCCGGGGATAGACTTCTGAAGCGGTTGAACGTCGGTGTGGGGAGTGGCGGCTCCCTGCGCGGCCCTCGAGGGCGGTGATGGTGGTGAGGCGCAGCCGTCTCTAGATCCAAATGGGCCATGCCCCTGGTGGGGATGACCCCTTCCTCATCATACCTACGAACCAAGTCATTGATCACCCTCCGCTGGATGATTTCCGACGGGGAGAGGGGGCGCAAGCGCCCGACTGCTATGACAGTTGAAGTCAGAGAGACCATGAAATGGGCGGGACCGTGGGGGGTAGCCGCGTCAGTACTGCCCCTTCCCCTGCGCTGGTGGGCAGGTAGTGGCAGAGTTCCGAATGTAGTGATCTGATTCCTGGAAGCAGGGAGATGAACCCATTATTATCAACAGGAAAAGAGATCAACAACCAAGGACCAGTGTCATTCCGTCTTCCATGGTCGACGAGAGGGATCCATGCTGACGACATCGCAGAACGGAGTAGTCAATGTCCTGACGGCCTCGACCCCTGGCGGGTTCACGTCCTGGTGAGGGTTACTCGAACCTGGTGACATGCTATTCTTCCGAAGCCCCGATGGCTACCATTCCCTGTATTGAGGAGAAGAGCTTCACGTCGGGTTCACCATTTTTGTTTCTCCGAGGCTTTCGCCGGGGCGCACGCATCCGTCTGTGGGGAGGACGCGCTGCTTGTTACCCCGCATTCCCGCTTTCCAAAGGCAGGCGGAATCCGTTCCTTGTTCAGGGAAATCTGCTCCTTGATCGAAACCGAGATGATGGGATGTCGGTTCTTCCTTCCGTGGATTCCTCCTCAGAGCTCATCACCTAGTTCGGGTCTCCCTCATAGATTTAAGACGGGTTCGTGAATCCCATTCCCAGTGCCATATCTACATGGACGCCGGTTAATTACGCTGCTTCCATCAAGATGCTCCAAGGGGTCTTGTCGGGGTAGCAACCTTTGGTGAGGAGAACGGTCACGTTGGGGCGTCGTTGGCATGTTTGTCTTCGATCCCTCATCACAGGGATTCTCGAGGGCGCGGAAGCCTGAGGCTTCCCACATCGAATGTGAGGAATGTTTACCATCTGAGGTTTTCCTCAGCTTCCCATTTTTAACACGGGGTATGCCGCGAGTTTAACGTCTTGCGTAGATGGATCGGGTTGAATTGCCCCTAGGGGGGAACACCGACGTTGGGGCCAACACGTGGGCGGCTTCCCGGATGCCATGGAGTGGGATGGGGTGGCATGATCTCACCGGGATGTGGAGGCCCAAGTAAGGATTAGGATGGATGGTGGAGTGAGACATGGGGCTTACGTTCTGAGACGGCCCAAGAGGGGGAATACAGTTTAACATCAGGCGGGACAAGATACAGTTTAACGTCATGCAGGATAGGATATAATTTCACGTCATGCGGGACGATAGGTTCGGGGCTTACGCTCTGAGGCAGCCCAATGTGGTCAGGGAGCCGACATGGAGAGGTTGGGATGACCGGGTAGTGGTCTTGAACCTCGTGGAGGCTTCCTACGTACCGTGCGTTAGCACAGATCAAAGTCCATGTAGTTCGCTGGGATGGGGCTTATGCTCTGGGGAGGCCCATAAGAGGATGTCATGGTTGATGCGTGCTCTAAGCCCACGTGAGTCATGCTCGGTGTGAGAAACAAGAGGCAGCAGGGACCAGAGGATCACGTCACGAAGGGTGCGTCTGTGAGAAGCAGAATGGGGCTTACGCGTTGAGCGGCCCAAAGAGGAAACAGGGGCTTACGCATGGTTAGCGGCCCTTGGTGCTGGGGCTTAATCCAGGGTGGAGGCCCATGGTGTGACAAGGCGCAGTGGTAAAGGGACTCCACTGGCCTTGGCAGGGGGGAAGTACGGAGATGCACGGGTGCAGTCATCCGTAAGAAAGGCTAGGGGCTTACGCTATGAGGCAACCCTTCCCCCGCAGACAAATGCCGCTCCAATAAGGAGGATCTCATTCCATGTGAGGAAGAGTCCATTCCCGTGGAGACGAGTGGTGTAAAGAATGTCCGAGCTGGGGGGACCCTGCGTGCGAAGCACAGGATCAGAGCACAGTTTAATGTCTTGTGTTAAGAATGAGATGCTTAGCAGTTTAACGTCCTACAGCTTGGACGAGGTGGGTTTTCTCCACACCCCTAAGGTTTACATTCCCAATGCCCTCTACCCCTTGTGGGAGGGAAGGCCTCAGCAAGGCCGTGGTGAAGGGGGTCCACAGGGCAAACCACCGGGGGGTCCACGTTAGCATGGCTATGCAGAGAAGCAATAGTCGTTAGCGTGCCTATGCAGAGAAGCATAAGTCAAATCAACGCAATGGGAAACACGGACCAAGGGACCTTGAGGTTACTTCGCACAAGCCTGGGATGCCGTACGGGAAAACAACGCATGGCGTGCATGCCCGGCAGGGGAGACATCAGGTGCCGGTGCAGGGGGAAGCCAAGGAGCGTCAAGGTGAGGGGTCCTGGGCTTGCGCGCAAAAGGGAAGGTTTGCGCGCAAAACACCGGGACAACACGCAATTGGACCAAAGGAATTGCGCGCGGAGAGGGAACTACGCGTAGGGTTTTTCGCGCACAACAGGGTATTGCGCGTGCGAGACACGTATTGCGCGCAAGGCTGGAACCCGGGGGAGGGGGCCAATTCACTGAAGCCGGTGGAGTTGCGCGCAAAGGCGAACTCCGGGGCAAGGTTGCGCGAAACGAGGGATTAACTGGAAGTCATCTTGTGCGTGGGGGGATCCGAATTGCATGCACGGGAGTCTCTTCGGATTCCTCAACCCCCAAACCGTTCGGGGTCACCTTCTATTTGTAGGTGACCTCCGGCACGGAAACCAGGCGGCGCACAAAATTCTTCGCGCCGATCGCAACCGGTGCGTAAAAACTCGCTGCGCCGAACCGGGGCACGCAAAGATTGTGCACCTCATTGGCTCAATTCTGCGAAACCTGGTGATTCTATGTGCACAAAACACTTTTTCGCGCAGATCCTCCTTTATTTCATGCACCACATCCCGGGCCTCCGAATCGGGCCTCTAATTCTGAATATGACTTCGCTTCATCATTCCGAAACTTCCTCCCGGAGTTACAGACTTTTTTCGGCGTCAACAAGTATAATAAATAAATTTTCTCCCATATAATGAAATTTATTTATTTTTATTACCCAATATTTAACCATCTCAATCTCTATAAAATGGGGAACGAAACCATCGATCATGTGTGTGGTATATTTCCGCCTCACGAATCTATGTAATTTGTTTTCCATCACTAACTCATGTCGAAAGTTCGAAAGATAGAAGTAATTAAAATATATGATAATTATTAAATAATATTTATTCTTTATAATTAATATATTACCCAATTTCATACTTTTTACCCATTACAGAATGATAACATCACTCGTACATATGTGTGACAAAACTTCTCCATGAAGCGATGTGAAAAATTTTCATGTCAAAATTTAAAAAATGATTCTAACAGTTTATCAAATAAATAGATATGATATTTATAACATTATTATCAACATTTATATGATGGAACAATATCCCATGCAAAATAACCAAATATTCCATGACAAAACTTTCTTGATAACAACGAAGCAGTTAACAATTGAAATAATAGTAGTAATGAAATATTTTTAATAAATGAGGGATAATATTATATAAGAGGATCATATATATACTATAAATTTAAATATTGTTATTTAATAAATAAATAACATGTTTATGACCATTATAAATTAGGTTACGTCAAATTTAACTAAAGTGAAATCTGATTTAAGGGATTTCATCTCAATTTTCATTCAAATGAGAAATATTTGGTATTATGAACCTATTTAATTTTATGTTGTGTATATACTTCCAATATTTTGTATTTAAGATGAAAATATATTTATTTATGATGAATAATATTTATATTCATGTTTTCACTTTCAAGGGATTTCATATTTAATATTACCAATAAGTAATAATTTATTTTAGCAATCTCGATTTTGGGATTTCATTTATTTTCATTAAAGAAATATAATAAATATATCCTTCATGGAATCCATCTATTTTTATTTTATAAGAATATTTAAGTGGATTATATATTTTATTCCAAATTTTACTCTTTTTTTAACATGATTCAAGTAGATAAATTTTCGAAATATAAACTAATCATATTTCCCTTTTAATGACATATATTGTTCTTCCACGCCTATAATTTTTATTTTTTTTAAAGGTTATTTTATTAACTCAAATAAATTATTAAAGAAATTTTATTCTATAATTTTATTTTTAAATTGTTTGAAAGGAATATTTATAATTGTTTCCAAAAGTTTTATTCTAGAATTTCTCTATAAAAGTCAAATGAAATGTTTCTTTTAACTCATACGAAATTAATATACTTTCCCACATGAATAATCAATTTACACCCTTTTATATTATTACACATGTTTTTAATGAATTTATAAAGAAAAATATTATAAGAAATATTATTTTAATGTTTGACTTCTATATTATTTTATTCTAAAAACTACAAGAAAATAACACAAAATCTATAATATCTCTTGTTAATTTTCTGGTTATTAACATTATTTGGAAACATTCACTATCATGTGATAGTTAAATATTAAATTTATCTTAAATATCCATATTATTTATATCATAAACATTATTATTTCCTAAACCATATAACATTAATATATATTATGTTCTACATTGAAAGTTAAACATGGTTATTTCCTAAACCACATATCATTAATATATATTATGTTCTATTTTGAATATGACTTATGATGTTTTCTTGTTTATTTTGTCATGAGGGCATGATGCTTGTGTTCCCCCTTCCATATCCTTCATATACCTCTTTTTTTTAATAAGAGGTCTCTGCCCAAATCTTCTTTCTACTTTGAAAGTTATTTTATTTAGTAGGAAATTTTTGATATTTAATATTATTTACTCAATAAAAAAATTGATTAAAAAGAAATATTGTTTATAAATTAAATTTATCATTTAATATATGAGTATTGAATTATAAATGAAGTTATGTGTGGTTACCATAATTATATCGCCCCTTTATTAATTCAAAGGTACCATCAGACAAACCCTTTTTCCAAATTAAGTGTGTTTTTGATGTGTACCTACTCATGGATTAAAATGTATTGGTACCCGGACTTGGTGGTAAATATATAATAAATTTTGAGAATATGAAATCCAATATTAATAATTTCTTCCATTGGGAATTTTTTTATCATTGGATTACTACATTGATATTATCCTTGTATGCATTTTGTGGTCAATTTATTGATTAAATGAAATATTTTGTTTCCATTATTTTCCCTGCTAAATGGATTATGAATTTTTTATTCATGGTATATTATGACCTAAAAAAATATTAATAATTATCTATGATCACATTTAATTGTTTTTATTTCAAAATGAGTTTAAGAATGATATTATGATTAAAATCGTTGATATAGGAGATTCTTTTATAATATTTAGTTTGTATTTTCAATATTATATTTGAATCATGTATATATATTCTTCTTAAATACTACTAAAAATATTTTTCAATTTGTATAATATTCCTTGTATCATAAATAATTTAATAATGTTGATTCCATCTCCTTGTGACTAGAGTTGGTGGTATTATAATTATTTCTTTTTTAGTTATTATCATTAAGGGGGAGAAGTTATAAATAGTACAGAAATAAAATTCAATGTGTGAGATTATTGAACCAAATTTAGGGATATATTATATTATTTTCAATAATTTTTTCAACCATATGGATATAAAACTGATCATAATTTCCATGAAATTTGATGATTATATGGGTGGAGAGATTTCTACATCATTTTTTTTATGATGAAAAAGACTAGATACAAAAAATAATGTGCAGAGGTGTGATTAAAGTATTGAAAAGATATTTTATAGTAAGATAAAACATTCGGGGAAAGATGAACTCTTATATTGTTGAACGTGGTAAAAGTTATCTTTTGGATGGTGTTTTTGAAGATTTAAAAATCCAAAAAAATATTTAAAGGATTTATGAGATCATTTTAGTTAAATGTGGAAATTATATAGTGGAATTAAAAACACCGAATTTAATTCTAATATATTAACTCCCTCTCTAAGGATAGAATTCTTATGTTCATTTAATATATATTAGGATGGCCTATGTCTTCATGGTTCATGAAATTTTTATTTGAATTGTTTTTGCATTGTAAGATTCATTTGTGAAATCATGAGATTCAATATCAACTATGTAAGAATCATTTTCATATTTTGTAAGAGTAAATTTTATAATGATTTATAAGTATTTGGAATAGGTGTTATATCGTGTGAGGATCTGTAAGAGTTATTTGGTCCATCCATAAGTTTCATTTATAAATCCCCAAGAGTCATACTCAATGGTAAGTTTGAATTTTATATATCTGTGAAACCATAAAAGTCTTTTTTATAGGATTAATTTACTCAAACAGTGATTCATCTAATGTGAGAAATTATCAATGGGGGGAGATGTAGAGGAAAATCATAATAATCCTTTTAATCTTAGGGGAAGGTCATTTTCTATTTAAATTATAATAACATTATAATTTGAAAATCATGATATAGATTTATATATTTAATTTTCATGATACTTGTTTGAATGTCATTAGTGATTTAATATTATATTTGTGAGTGTTTTTATAAATATTAATAGAGTGAATTATGGAATTCTATGTGAATTGAATTTCAAATTAAAGTATTTGAAATCAGTTATCAGGATCAAAGGAGAGTTTTTTTACTATATTTAAATATAAAATAATGGGATATAGAATCTTATAAGGAATTTGCATATTTCCTAACTGATATAATGTTCACATAATACTATGAATATAAAAGGATAAAATGAATTAATAAATTAATATGATCTTGATTTGAGAAGTGTGAAGCCAATATTGTTTACAAGATTTAAAAAAACCGTATTAAAGGAATAGAAAGAAAAAGAAGATTAAAACCAATCTATACCATATAGAGGTCCATGATTTCATTGGTGATTATTATGTAGAAGAAATATATTTTTTTGTTAGCTCTTTCTTATAACTAGTTAAAGACAAAAAATTTAATTGGTTTAAGACCGCTCCCTTTCTTATAATATCTTCTTGATAATAAGCAAAAAGAAATATGTGTATGGGATAAAAACCAAAAAACTGTTGGGATGTAGTGATCCTTTAATGTGGAAGACCTCACTAAAATTTTATTTGTATTTATTTTATTTACAACACCATTGAGATTGTCAACATGAATTTTCTTAGTAATAACAAGAGTGATTGGGTTTTAAAAAAATTTTAGTCACTGATTCACCCAATCTTAGTGTCTATCACCCTTAAAGTGATCCAAACTTGAGTCCATCATAATGAGGTTAAATATTGAGGATCAATAAAGAGCCATGAATCATGGGGTGTAATCAGGAGGTGGTATTTTTTGGGCAATTGAGAAATTGATGGATAATATCATGGATCCGAAAAAATAAATTAATATATTGACTATAGAAAAAATTAGACTATCCAAAAATAAAAATAAATCATGATACTAGATAATGAGAAAAAATAAATTAGGATAGAGGATAAGATAAAAGAATCCATTCCATAAAAAGAGATAGATTCAGGTGATACCTAACTGATTATCATCTTAGTGGTGAACACACACATGAATAAATAAAAAATATGGCAATATTATGATATCAAGATCAAAATTTTTAAAAAATGTTATATAGCCGAGGGTTACTTAATGGTACTTGAGATACTAATAAAAATGAATATAAATTAATATTATTTGTATTTATTTTATGGAAAATATTTTTTGGGTGAAGTATACAGAAAAAATCTATTTATTTTTCATCATGGATGTAGAGAAATACACCGACAAAGACATAAGGTGGTAGAGGAAATTTTTTCCAGGAGTTTTCGAATGAGTTGAAACCCAAAATAGGTAAGTGAATTTTTGATATGTGGAGACATTAAAATATATATAAGTGTAACATGTATACATATCACTAATATATTTGAAGAAACAAGCTTGGGTTAAATAAGAAATGTTTTAAAAAGGTAGTCATTATAATAATTTCATTAAAAGTAATGGATTGGAAATGAGTGTGTATTTTTGATAGTGGATTAACATTCTATATGGAATGGAATAAGGAACATTTTATTTTCATTAAAACTACATTTAAGGTGTATAATAAATGTGATAAATGTTTTCTGTATAACATATTCCAAGAAATACTTTCCTCAATATCATTCCAATATCATTACATATAGAGAGAAATGAGTAATTATATGATGGTAAATCTTAAAACCATATTAATAATAATTTAAAAATAGTTCAAGTGTATAAATAAAAATCTCCCAACAGCTATAATTTCTAAACATCACTACATTTTCTTATAAGAAAAGTGTAATACTCATACCCCAGCTACATTTTTTCTCCCCAAAAAGGGTAGAAATACATTCAACATCATAGTGGTTATAATGATTCAATGATAGATTAATATTAATTATATAAAACTACTAAAACAATCTCCCATATTATCAACTTATTCACCCTCAATTCCATATATGTTAATAAAAATAAACATGTATATTGGGAAAAAAGTGGAACATAATTTTTTAGAAGTAATGATTTATATGAGAGTCTTCCCCTTGTGTTGAATAATTATTTTTCTTTTTATATTTATCATGGGATTTACATTCTTCTTTTTTGATAATCCATCACAAATTTATAATGTATTTACTATCATTTGTATAATCTTCTAAGGAATCTATCAGTTTTTTTAGATTTTTTAAAAACATTATTATCATTAGTTGGTAAGATAATTTTCATGAATTACTATTGATATGGTAAAATAGTCATACAATATTAGGTATATTGAACACATTTTCCATATTTTTATGTATTATTCTAAATATTCCAACAAAAACCTATTGAAATATTATTATCATATTTCTTTATCATTTTTATAATGTTATTTCATCACATTTTATTTAATATATTTTTATACCTCCTATATATCTGTAGATATAAATATTTGATGTGGAAAAATAACCAAAAACACTTTATTTCCCTGCTCAAATTTATTTACCTTCTATACATTCATTCCCTTATCAACTTTCTTATACTTCTTTGAAACCTTACATGAATCTTTATCATTTTTTGTGTTCTAATCTTTATTTTCTTCCTCAAAAATATTTCTTAAAAATATTGTTCTTTTATACACATTATAGCTCCCACTTAGTTCATAACTTCTTCATGTAAGATAAATATTATACCATCATGAATATTATCTCTTTTTTAATACTGCACAACACCTTTAACGACCTTTGAATCTTGAAATTTCAGATAGATAGTAGCACTCCTATGAATTTTATTGCTGTCGTTTTATTTTCAAACATTGTGAGTGATATTGTTTAGGGAAAAAATTTCTGAATAAATTAAAATTCTTAGTGAAAGAAAATTTATAATAAATATTATTCATATATGATGATTTAGTATTATCTTTTAAAATCGAACTATATGTGAAAATAGATGTATCTATGTTTCTTTAGAGATCAAATCTTCATGCTTATGTAGTCCCTTATAATCACTACCTTGATAATATTCTTCTTTAATATAAACCACTTTATTAAATTCTTATTTGACATTTTTAACTCAATATGTGTCTTGGGAAACATTGTTTTTTTCATAAAACTATTCTTCTTTCTTAGCCAATCATTCCATAATACTATTTACCATCTTCTTGAATTCTTCCATCTTAATTAATGTTTATTTTCATTATTGATTTTTAAATCATTCCATAAAACTATTTTTTCTTTTCACTATTGATTTTTTATTCATTATGGTTTGATTCCTAATTTTTATATGAACAAAATTCTATAAATTTATATCCTTAACATCTTTCTTTAACTTTTTTCCTTTCATTCTTACGTTTTGGGATTTGATTATGAGCATCTTAACTTTTTTATTTTGGAATCTACTTCAGTTTTATTCTCTATTATCCATCATCATCACTATATGATGACATAAATCATCTTATAAGATGACCTTATATGTTTAAATAATAATTAGACTAATTATTGGAAAAAACCATCCTTATCTCTTCTTCTGAAAAATCGATTCTTCTTCTTTCTGAAAATATTTTTCTTACATTTCATCCACTTCTATTTATAATATTTTTTTATTGTAATGACCCAATAATTTGTGAATAAAATTCTATTTATTTTAATGTATTATTGATATAGAAATAATATTCATTTTTATTGGGTTTAAATAATGATTAAGTATCATTATCATTGATAATATAGTTGTTGAATAGTGATCACATGACTAGTATAAATATAGAGTTTTAAAAAAACCTTTTGACACATACAAAGTAAGTGATGGAATCTACTAGTAGGATTGTTCTATTTGAATGCCTTTTAATGGATATTTTGAGGGAAATAACATTTCTATGATTTTCCCCAGACCAATCCCAAGACGAGATCTAACAACTTACGTATAAGAAAAACTATTTATGGGAGAAGTTTAATCTCATTGAGATCACAACCCAAACCATGTTCAATTAATGACCCCAAGAAAGCCCCACAATTGCACACCATTATCTTAGGACATATGCTTGTGTAATAAAGGGATATATAATAAGAACCTAGCATTAAGATTATGTGAATTATTTTTGTATAGAATAATGAATATACATTTACACTATTATGGTTACTTTGTAAATGGGTTTTAATGAACAAATTATATTTTTAGTTAATATTAAAATTCAATTATGAAATATATTTTGACGAATTAATGGATTTTTGAATTAAATAATATTTTTTGAAAATATCATTACTAAATTATTTTTTATTAAATATAAATGATCGTATAATTTTTATAAATACAATTTTAATATTTATTATGGTTTGAAAACTGTTTTGGTCAAAATCGTGAATTTTTAATAAATGTTAGTTTAAATATTAAAATTTGAAATTGAAATATTTAGAAAATTAAATAGATTAAATGAATATTATTTTTAGATTCAGGAGGTCTAAACTAACTAACAGTTATTTTTTCCACAAATTCTGAGACAATCGAATTTTTGGGTAAATATTAAACACCGTATATATATATTGTCTTTTATGACATCATAATGGAAAAATAGTGTTGTAATAAAATACTATAAAAGGGAAATTTGAAAACTATAGGTTTTAACATTAAAATAATGTGATTTTAGATTTGATTGATTAATTTTATAATGCCTTAGTGGACCCTCTAAGACTTATAAAATATTTAAATTTTTTAAAATGATTTCCTTGAGAGTTTGACTCAAATCCAAATAAGAAAGCCTAATATTTTAATATTTCTATCCCTTTTCCTCATAAAATAATATTTTCACTCCAATTTGTAAAAAACCGTGGGAAAAATCCATGGTAAAGTCTGTGGTGTTGCATATTTAATTATACAGATCCCATAAGCTTAGTTTGTGAAATATTAAAGAATTCCCATATCATTTCCTATATAAACTCACCCAATATCCCATTCCTATTCACTATAATGTCATGTATCTCGTCCTAACTCTTCTCTCCAATCCATATATTCCTCCCAAGGAATCCCAAGCTCCTAAGAAGCCTCTCTCAAGACTCTACTAATTCTTTGGGATCACACGTCCAAGTAAAGGATTCCTTCCTTTTGCATTTTTATCCAAGTTTACTTATGTTTTAATACCCTTTTACTTTCAATTAAAAATATTAAGGTGTAATTTAAAACCTCCCCCATACTTCCCTCCTTAGTTTTGAATGTTTAGATACAACGTTTTCTCTCATTAATTCTTTTCGTGTTCACCTGTTACCATGCCAAAATTCCATAAGGGATATCTATCTTCTTTTTTCCATTCAAGTATTTCTCCCATATTATGAATCAAAATCCATTTTTATATGATGGGATATTATGTTCCATGATCCTCGTACTATCTATTTCATGTATAAATTATGAGAGACCCAATTCTCTATTATCAACCTAACTTATGAATTACCAAATAATGATGCTATGCTGCCGAAATTGCACCGTGATTTTCCAAACCAAAATCATCATGTAGTGAATACCATACCTATTGATCTATCAATAGTATTCAACTTTATTCACATAAACATATTTAACGGTACATACTTGTATTTATTCCATATTCCTTAATTGTGGAATAACTTTTGATGTTGAATGATTCCATGTTATATGATCCATGAGTCACAATTATGCATGAAATGAAATGTTTATAAAGGGTATGCCCAGATAGTGATCAAATTAATTTGGTATTATTTTGTATCATGATATTCCATGTACAACGATGGTTTACTCATGATAATACACCTAAAATTAGGGTTTACTCATTCTAATCCATTTTCAATGAGTGTTTACTCATTTTAATCCATGTGAAATGAGGGTTTACTCATGCTAATTCATGTGCAATGAAGGTTTACTAATGATAATCCATGTTCAATGAGCCTTTGATCATGATAATATCATGTTGTATGTTGTTTCCACTTTTCCATGTTATTATAATCATCATATATCATCCTTTTATGTTCGTGTTTCTCTTGTGCTCCATTAATATGCCTATTTTTTAATATGTATTGTATTTTTCTTATTATACATTGTTTACTCCCTTACTAGGATTTATAGATCACCCTTTACCCATGTGTGTGCTCAGGTTATCCCATGAAATGCTTAGTAATAAGGAATGTTGTGGCCATGAAAATTATGTTTTCAATAAATATGTTTTTTTATGTATTTTGTTTTCATGTAATGTTCCTAAGCCCCAAAGACACTGGACCTTTTGACCATTTGGGTTGTATGTAGTGAATTTTTATGTAATAAATCATTAATTGTGTAATAAAGAGTAGGGTTATTATACATATATTCTACTTCGGACTCATAATAGTTGAACTTATTCTGAGGACTTTTTTCTTTAAAATGACCATCATCATTACAATTCTAGAATTTAATGTAATGTTTACCTTTTTTATTTCAATTTTTCTTTTTTTGTATCACATAGGAATAATAGAAATATTTTTTTTGAAACCCTATTCCTCCACATGAGTATCCAAATTCCTTGATTGTTCATCTATTTCAGTATCTTTGAACTCCCCATTTAACAATTATTATATAACCACCCAAACTGTTATAAATGATGTTTTCATTTTCGATTTTATTAAATGTCTTATTATGTAACAAGGATATAGAAAACACCTACACTTACTTGTTTAAATCATATTGAATTTAAAATAGTGTTATGAATATAAACCATTTTTATTATAGACATTGAATAGTGATCCCATGATTAGTATAAATATACGGATTTAGTGAATCCAATTGACATAGAGAAGGTAAGTGATGGCCTCATTCAGTATGATTGTACCCAATGATGCAAATTTATTTGATCATCTAAGGGAGACAGAATCATTGGGATTTTATCTCAACTAGGACCCAGATGAGATCCAATAAATTAAACAAGAGTTAGACCATTTACATGAGAAGTTCGAACTCATCAAGATCACGAACCAAACCATGTTGGCTAAATGGCCCCAAGAAAGTCTCACAGTCACACACCTTACTCTTAGGGAATACACTTGTTTTATAAAGGGATAGAAATCAAGAACTTAATAAGATTAATATATATACTTTAAAGAATAATTAATTTATTTTTATTTTTTATGTTTACATTATAATTGATTTTGATTTTGATCCAATTAAACAAAAAATGAATTTTTTGGTAATATTCAAATTAAATTAATTGATTTATTTTTATAAATTAATATAATTTTAAAATAAATTTAATTTTATTAAAATTTTATTTAATTTTTCATAATTATTAATGGCCATATAAGTTTTATGAAGTGAAATATACTTTTCATTGGGGTTCAAAACAGTTATTATCCAAAAAGCCCAAAAATTTTCAATAAATGTTGAATATTATAATAAAATGGATAATTCACATATTTAGAAAATTATTTAGATAAAATAAATATTTATTTTTGAATCAGAACACCGAAATTATACAATGGTGAATTTTTCTTATAATTTTTTGATATAGTCAAATTTTAGAGTAAAAATTAAATGTAGTATAAATATAGAGTGTGTTTTTTGACATCATAATTAAAAAATGATTTAATGAATAAAATAATAGAAATTTTAGGCTAAATATATGTTTTCCCTTTAAAATAATTCGATTTTACGTTTATTTGATTAATTGTATTAAGCCTTTATGAATCCTAAAAAACATATAATGTATTTCATGATTTAAAATTAATTTCTTTAAAAGTAAGACTCTCCTCCACAAAATAAAGGGTAATATTTTATTATGGGAGGACCTTTTATAAATAAAATAATGAGAGCCTATCCACTATGGATGAATCCATGGGAAAAAAACGTGTTATTGTTTTTGGTTTGAAATATTTTATTTTGTAGTGTGAAAAACCAAAATATTAAATAAATCCATCAATTTTCCTATATAAACCCACCCAAGATCCCACTCCTCTTCACTCATAAGAATTTGAGAATGAACTTAATTTTCCATTATATCCCTAGAATCATACCAAACCCCCAAGCTCTCAATATTCCCCATTTCAAGCTTTTGGAGCCACACACTCAAGTAAGGGTTCTTGCCTTTCCCATCTTTATTTGAGATTCATTATATTATTATGCCTTATTATTTTTAGTCACTAATGACAAGGTATGTTTTAAAACCACCCCCATACTTACCTTATTATTTATAAATGTTGAAATACACCCTTATATCTCATGACTCCCTCCCATGTGCACCCATTACTATACCAAAATTTTGTAAGCATCCTTTAATTTGTCTTTTTATTCAAGCTCATTTATTATCATATGCCCTATTTTTATAATTATATATGTGTGGACATGTACTTACATGTTCACATTACTATCAAATTCTTGTTAAAATCATTAGAGGACCATTTATCTTTCGCTAACCCATTTTATGAATTTTTAAGTTACATCGTTATGCTGTTGAATTTTCACTGCAGTTTTTCCATGCCAAACCAATTGTGTAGTGAATACCATACCCATTTTCAATAAAAGGTGTTAAATTTTAAGAAAATTTAAAATTTATTTAGGACTTAAATATATGTATTCCAAACTCCTTGATCATTTAATAAATTATGATGATGAATGAATCCAAGTTTTATGATCTATGCAGAACACATAAGAATGAGAATGAAATGAAAGTGATGAGTGTGCTTGAAATTATATAGTGCTTCAACGAATTGGGTAATTCTTAGTCTCATGATACATCATGTTGGGACATGGGTGTACCTGATTCCTTTATTGGAAATTTTCCACCATGATGTATTTGTGGTTTAGCATTGACCTATGTTTATGATACAATGTTTAAAATTGTTTCCACATTTATCATGTTATGATTATCATGCAATATCATGCCTTATTATTCATGTTTATTTATGGATATTTAATACTCCTTATCTATCATTTATTTTTATCTTAATGTTATTCCATTTTTATTCCCTTAATGGGCTTTTTGGCTCAACCATTTCTTATGTATTTTCCACAAGTTATTCAATACTGTTTTAAGATCAATCATTTTAAAGAAGTTTACAATAAAGATATAGTAATACTTGTTTTAGGTTGTAATGTAATGCACATAATCCCAAATACAACAAACTTATCAATATTTTAGATTGTATTAAGTTTTATTTTTTGTAATTAATTCATGTATTAATTTTAAATAAAGATAACGGTCGTTATAGTTGGTATCATAGGAAAAGTTTGGTTATTTTTTGTATTAGTTTTAGAAAACTATAGTAAAAGCCTTATATATAAGACTAAGTATAAGAAAAGATTCCTAAATTTTGGTTATTATAGTTTAATTTGTTTATCATGAAAATATATCCCTATTTGGATACTAAAAGTGGAAATGGTTCTTGAGCAGATGTACCTAGGTGCAATAACTATGAAAAGGTGTTTCGAGCCTGACTCAGGGTAACCAGGTACTTGAATATGGTACGTACTGCACACCTGGTTTGACACTCCTAGGGATATTATTTTTTAATTCATAATATCATTACAAAAAATTATTAATTGGGTAAAAAAATTCACATCAGTGTATATATTAGGAAATTGATCATGGATAACCAAGACTGAAGCACTGAAATCCATAAGTTTAAAAATACAGGTATATTATAATTTATCTATTTAATGTCATTAAATTCTCATTTATGTGTTTAAAACCTATGTGAACTCATACCTAATTTTCCTTTTATTCTATCCAATAAAAATAAATAGGAGGAATCATGTAAATAATCTATGTGATGAGAAATGCAATGACTTCCCCCATGAGATTCCAAACCCGGTGGGAAAAGAATCACACACTTCATGATGATACAGTCCTAGATAAATTAGGTTCTAAATAAAAACATGAATCAGGAGGAGCGTCCAAACCCCCCTATGAGAGTGAATATCTCAATTGAGAGATTCAGTCATCAAAGGCCTCCTATATTCAATGGGTCATACGATCACTTAATCACAAAATAGTGGATCAACTCTATTGAAAAAATCTTCTCAATAATTCAATTTTCTAAACCAGAGAAGGTTTTGTAGGCTATTTATTTTATGGAAGGTGAATATGGCTAGTTGTTGAAATTGATCAAAAATAGGAACCCTGAGGAAGAGACTAAAGAAATGGTGTGGAAGGAATTCTAGAAAATGTATTTTTGATAAGTATTTTTCTCACACTCTCTCTCTAAAAATGGAAAGAGATTTCATTTACCTAAATAAAAAGAGTATAAATCTATAAAGGTGTATAATGAAAAATTAACAAGTCTTTCACAATAAACCTATGACTTGGTCATTACCCCTGAGTTCAATGTTGAGAGTTTCTTTTGTGGGATAAAACCTAGCCTCAGAAAGCCCTGAAGATCCATGACCTTGATATTTATGAAGAAATTGTCCGATATTCCCTCCATGTAGATATATAGATTATTGAATATCAGGGGTATCATGAGGATAAAATGTTTAAATTTTATGTCAATTATGGAAATTTTATAGAGAGATCAAATGATGATAAGAAATTTCAACATCCCACTTTCCAAAGGTGTGGAAAAAAGTACCATAAAAATTTCTTGAAGGGGATGAGGAAATTATTTTGGTGATATAAGTAAGGGAACCTAGCCTATGATTACTAGTAAGAAAAACAAGGTATTGTGATGGAGGAAAATAATTCTCCAGTAAACCCCCATCATATTGTTCATCAGTAAAACTGTATGGAACCAGGGAATTTTCCAACCCAGTGCACTAAGACCAGGGTTTTCATAGGCAACCAAAAACCTCCAAGGAAGCAATTGAGATACTTTTCCATCACAAATTTTGAAGTGAATCTTGATAATGATGTGGTGACATGTATTATATTTATTCACTCAATAAAAATGAATGTAATTTTTAATTCTGGTTTTATAGATTCCTTCATATCATGAATTTTTAGTAGAAATATAAAAACACTACAAAAATCATTGAAGTTATGTTTTCAGTGAAAACGGAAAATGGAAAAATTATTGAATCCCATGTTTATAACTCCCACTATCATGGTTTGTGGTATTTACTTCTCAAAAAACATTTTCATACTCTATTTGTTGGAATTTGTTGAAATTTGGGGTATGTATTGGTTTTCCCTATATTTAGCCAACATAAATTTCCATGAGAAGGAAATCACTCTCCATATTACGAATCGACCCCTGATTCTGTACAAGTACAAGGAGGTGGATGAATCTTGTTTAGAACCATAATCTCAAGCAAAGATATTATTTTATTATGAGAAATCTTATCTCACTAAAATGATTTATTCTAAGGAAATAATAATCCTTGAATACATTCCCATTGTGAGGGAATAAACTGATGTGTTTCCTGAGAAATTTCCTAGTCTTCCTCCAAGCCGAGAGTTTAATTTTCAATTGAGCTTATATCTGGGGGGTTACCATTATCCAAGACTCCATATAGAATGGATGTCATGGAATATGTGGAGTTAAATAGAAAATTATAGGAGAATCTGGATAAAGGTTTCATATTTCCAAGTGCTTCCTAGTGGGGTCCACCAGTCATATTTTTCAAGAAGAAGGATGTGTCAATGCACCTTTTCATTGATTATCACTAGATCAACAAGATCATGATAAAGAAAACTATCATTTACCTTGAATTGATGACTTTTTCAATAAGATACAAGGGGAAAAATACTTCTTCATGGATGATTTTTGGTTGAGATATTACTAATTTAAGGTGAAGAAGGAGGATATCCCTAAGACTACTTGTCATACAAGGTACATGCACTATGAGTTCTTAGTGATATTTTTCAGAGTCACTAATGCCCCAGAAATATTCATGTAATTGATGAATATAGTCTTAAGGGACCACCTCGAAAATTTGTTTTAATATTTATAGATGATATTATAATATACTTTAATAGCATGCAAGAAGATGAGGATCATTTAAACATTGTTCTAAAAACCTTATAAAAGGAGAATATTTAAGTAATGTACAAAAAGTGTGAGTTATTGTTGAAGGAAGTATAATTCATGGGAAATATCATCATGATCGAAAATTTCAATATTATTATTGTTATTCAAAAAGAAAACAAGACCCCTCCATGAAGGTATCAGGGAGGTTTAAAGTGATGAATTCCCAGAGCATCCCCTTGTACAAAATTCTTACATACCCGAGGTAGAGATCCCACATTCATGAACACCATTCAGGGTTCCTCTATAATACACTCTCTAGAAAGAGCATCCACTGTAAAGTTATATTCTCTTTGGATGCAAAAAAATAGAGAAATAATTTGGAATCATAGCGGAACTTTTACGAACAATGTATGAAAAGTCCCATGACACCATCGCTTTCCCCTACAAAGCCTGAATCAATATCTCAGAGTCCAATTCCACTTATTCACACTTCAAGGAGAACATAGTATAGAGGTCAATGCCTATGTGTAACACATGCACATCCTCACCCAGTGAGTTGCCCGTTCCATGGAAGCTATTGAAGGCCATAATGACTAAACCATTCCCATCACACACCAAACCACCTCCACGCATCAGCCCATCCTCGAGTGAGCAATCAACGTTAAGCTTGAATCCCCTTCTCGGATGGATGGGGCCAACATATGTCATAGATATCCCTAATTTTTTTAGGTTAGCTAGCTATTATCGCCAATTTATGAAAAATCTATCATGACTATAAAATCCCCATACTAATCTAACTCGGAGGGGGGTAAAGTTTGGTCAGAATGAAGAATGTGAAGAGAGGTTCAAGGAGTTGAGATGAATGCTTATAACTGCACCTGTGCTCATAGTACCCAAAAGTGGAAAGTTTCTTATGGTATTCAGTGATGCTTAAAATAAGGTCATGGTATGTTTCTTGATGTAAATAGAAAATGTAATTTCCAATACTTCAAGGTAGTTGAGATTTCATGAATATAATTACCCAACATTTGATCTGAAGTTATATGTAGTGATTTTCACTTTTATGAATTTGGCGACATCATTTATTTCAAGAGAATTGTGAAATATATATGGATAAAAAATGTCTCAAGTATATAATCACAAAAAAGAGCTGAATATGTTCCAATGAATATGGTTAGAGATAATCAAAGTCAAAGACTGCTCAATCCACTACCATTCCGGGGAAGTAGATAAAGTGTCAAATCATACAAAAATAAAGGATCTGAAAATTATTTCAATTATAATAATTGAGAGGGATCTATTATTCTTATATATGGAATGTATGGTCATGTGAATCATAATGGAAGTAACTTCATCAATCCCTTTACAAATTATTTCTCAACCATCTCTTCTAGAGAGGATAAAAGATGCTCAAAGAGTTGATGTGGGAATTCAAAATAAAGTGGAAGCTATAATGGAATTTAAATCCTTAGAAATAAATGTTAATAATTAAGGTACCGTGATATCTGGGTCAAGACTATGTGTACCATAAAATCTTATGTTAGAGAAGGAGTCGTGGGATGATGCACATATCTCAACCTTCTCTATCCACCTAGGAATTCCAAAGGTGTATTGTGATCTCCCAGAACACTATTGGTGGGACAATATTATGAAGGAGATAATTGAATGTACATCAATATGTCTTTAATATTAGAAAGTAAAAGAGGAAAGGCAAAAATCCAATCAGATGATTCAAACATTACCCATACCTTCATGGAATTTGGAAAAAACAACCATGGACCTTGTCCCTGATATTCCAAAGACAACAAGAGGCAATATTTCTATATGGGTTATTATGGATAGTCTTACAAAGACTACACACTTAATTGTGATATGAGAGGAATTTTACATAGATCTACTTATATAGATATACATCGGGGAAGTGGTCAGGCTTTGTAGAGTACCACTATTGATTGTATATGATAGAGATACAAGATTGGCCCCCACATTGAAGATAATTTTTCAGTATCCTCTAAAAACTGAGTTGAAATATAGTATATCGTATCACCCTCAAAATGATATCTAATCAGAGCAGACTATCTTGAATGTTGAGGACATGTTGTGATCATGATAAATTGTCTTCAATGGTGGATGGTATCAAAATCTTCTTTTCATCGTGTTCTCTTATAAGAATAGTTTCCACTAGAGCATCTAAATGGATCCCTATTAAGCCCTTTATAGGAATAGGTGTAAGAAACCATCATTCTATGATAATTTTGGGTAATGAAAACTTGTAGGTCATGAAATGGTCAAGGAAATAGTGGAAAAGTTTAAGATCTTTTAGAAATACATCAAGGAGGCTCAGAGTCGACAAAAGAGCTATACTGAAAATCATCAATGAGACATAGAGTTTGATGTCGTAGAAATGGTATTAATCTGCATATATCCATAGAATAAAGTGATGGGATTTAGTAAGAAGGGAAATATTAATCCAAGATACATCGAAAACTTTGAGATCATTGATCACATTAGAGTGGTGGCCTATTGAATTTCACTCCCACATAACCTATCTCGAGTTCATGATGTATTCCATGTATCACTATTTTGGAAGTAAAAACCTGAAGCCACACATGTACTCAATCCAGAGGTGTTACCATTAAATAATTATCTTTCCTATGAGAATAATCCAGTGAAGATCCTAGATCATAGATAAAAAGTTCTACGAAATAAAGTAATGCACCTTATCAAAGTGCTATGGGGGAAACGATAAGTTTTAAGAATAAATATGGGAATTAGAGGAAGTGATGAGACATCATAAACCAAATCTATTTTAAGGGGTGGGGGTGTGAAATTAATGTTTCAAAGGAGAAATTTCTCAACGGGGGAATATTTTAATGACCCAAACTATTATAAACGAAGTTTCACTTTTTTATTTAATTAAATGTCTTATTATGTAATATAGATATAGAAAAACATGAGATTCCTTGGTTATATCTTATTGAATTTAGAAGACTGTTATGAATATTTACCATTGTTTATATAGATGTTGAAGAGTGATCAAATGATTAGTATAAATATAGGGCTTTAATGAATCCAATTGATAGAGACAATGGATGTGATGGCCTCATCGAGTAGGATTTTACCATATGAAGCCCATTTATTAGAGCTTCTAAGGGACATATCATCATCAGAATTTTTCACTGAACAATCCCAATCTGATATCCAACAACTTAAACATGAGAGAAACCATTTACGAGAGAAGTTAATGCTCATCGAGATCACGACCCAAACTATATTCGCCAAAAGACCCCATGGAAGTATCACAATTGCACACATTACTCTTAGCGAATATGTTGGTGTAATAAAGGGACATGTATAATTCCCTTAATAATATGAATATGTATATTTTGCATAATAATGAATTTACTTTATGTTTTTTATTATACTTTATAAAATATTTTGATTTTGATTCAATTAAACATAAATTGTACATTCAGATACTATTCAAATTAAATTATGGGATTTGTTTTTACGAAATAGTGGACTTTTGAAATAAAGAGTATTTTAATAAAGATTTATTTAATTTTTATTAATTATAAGTAGTCATATAATTTTTATGAAGTTAAATGTACTTTTCATAAGTGTTCAAAAAAAATTATTGTTAAAAAATCCTACATTTTTAAACAAATGTCAAATATTATTTTAAAAATAAAAAATCCACATAAATAGGAAATTATTTAGATAAAATAAATATATTTCTTGCAATCATCACTTCAAAATTATCCAATGTTTAATTTTTCCTAGTTTTCCGAGGATGTCGAATTTTCATATAAAAATTAAATGACATATAAATATACTACCTATTTTATGACATAATATAAACAAAAAAAGATGTAATAAATACTATAATAGTTATATTCTGACAAATATATTTTTCCCCTTAAAAAATGCAATTTAAAGTTTATTTTATTAGTTTTATTTTGCCTTTATGAATCCTCCAAAACATATAATCTGTTTTATGATTTTAAATTCATTTCATTAAAAGTGCGACTCAACTCCACATAAGCAGAAGTAATATTATGTTATGTTATCAACAATTCTTAATAAAATAATTAAAACATCTCCACTTTGGATAAAACCATTTTAAAAAACAATGTGAATGTTTGTGTTTTGAAATATTTTTTTTGTAGAGTCCAAAACCTAAATTTTTAAGAAATACCTTACTTTTCCTACAAAAACAAACCCAATAACCCACTACCCCTCCCTCAAGATCCATATATCATGACTGTAATCTTCCATACTCTCTCTATAATCCTTAAATGTAACCATAATAGCTCAATAATCCCTTTTTCATGATTTTGGAGCCACACACTCACATAAGTGTTCTTTCTTTTATCATATTTATCACGGATTCATTATCTTGACATGCCTTATTATTTTCATTTAATAATGATGGAGTATGTTTTTGTACCTCCACCATAATGACCTTATTATTTATAAATGATGATATACCCTTTCCTCTCTCATTAATCTCTCCCATGTATCTCTGTTACAATGCGAAAATTTCATAAGCATTCCTGCCATTATATTTTTATTCAAGAATATTTATTTTTATTCTTTTTTTACTAATTGTTTATGTGTGTAAATGTTATTACATGCAAATATTATTGTAGAATTCATTTAAAAATAACTATATACCAATTTATCTATCATAAACCCATTTTATGAATTTTTATGTGATGTCGTTATTTTGCTGAATTTTCACTGGGATTTTTCCATGCCAAACCAATTGTGTAGTGAATACCATACCCATTTACTATCAAGGGAGTTCAATTTTATGGACATATACATTTTTATTGGGGAATTATATGTATTTATTACACAATCCAAGATTTTTGAATAAATTATGATGATGAATGAATCTATGTTTTATTATCTTTTTGGCACACTTATGCATGAGAGTGAAATGAAAGTGATAGGTGCACCCAAAATTATATAGCACTGCAATGAATTGGGTAATGTTTAGTATCATTATATGTCATGTAGGGATTAGGGTGCACTAAATTAAATTATTATACATATTATATCACGAAGTCTTGGTGGTTTATCCTTAATCTAGGTTTATGATGTAGGGTTTTAAGCAGTTTCCACAGTTCTGATGGTTTGACTATCATGCTATATCATTACTTATAATTCATGTTTCTTTATTACTCATTGATATGACATATCTATCATGTATTATTATCTCCATGTTATTCCATATTTATTCCCTTACTATGATTTTTTGATCACCCATTTCTTATGTATTTTCCCTAGGTTATCCAATGAAGTTTTAAGCATATACATGTTAAAGAAGTTTTAAATAAATATGTTGTAATTCATGTTTAAAGTTGTAATGAAATGTACCTAATTACCAAAGATACTAGAATTATGGATCTTTCAGGTTATACTAAGAGTAATTTTAGCTAATTAAATCATGTATTAATGTTTAATAAAGATAAGGGCCTCTATAGATTCAAAATTTGTTTCTTATTTATCCATATTTTTAAAGACGTTATTTTTACTCATTTCATATCATATAATAATATTTATAAAATAATCCAAAGTTTGACCCTCTAAATATTCTAGAGATGAAACATTGGCATTGATTCTATTTTGAATTTTTCTCCCGAGTTTATCAATGATACAAGAATCCTTATACTTATCACTGAAAACTTTAATATATTTTTCAATATAATTAAATCTTTTAATGTATTAATCAATTATATATTAATAATTAATATTAATATATTCAATCCCACCACATCAAATTTGTGACTTTTATTTTCTAAATTTTAAAATTTTTTATTGATGCTTCTCAACTTTTCCCACATTTTTTATACATTGATAACCCCATAATATTTATATAAACAATCTCTAAGAGATCCGTCAACATGGAATTATGATACTTTACATTAAATTACTAATATATAATATTAGTAGCTATCATATTATCTTAATTAATGGGAGGAAATTCCACTATTTTCGTAGATTTAACTTCAAGACCATGAGACAGAAGTTATGGTAATATCACATTCTTCCAACTGTGATGGGGTTTCTCTAAAATATAGAACACTATTGATGTTCACTAAATTTATATTGTCCATCATTATAGATAATTGGATATTTTAGATGGAATACATGATTTGATATGAATTGAAGTTGTCATATCAGTTTAGGATCACTAAGATTCTGAGGGTGTGAATCAACGATCACATTATTTAAAAAATTGATCTTATAGAATTCAACCTCTAAAGCATGTTATTGTTCTCATTATAATATTAGAATATCTATAAACCTCACTTAATTTTTAATAATATATGGGGAGAGATAAACACATGACACTTACAAGGTTTGGTACCAGGTATTCCTACACCCATGTTGGTTATCCCGCCCCACATGGATTCTTTTACTAACATTATTTAGAATAACAAAGGAATATTTTTTTTTTATAAAACCTAGTAATAATCCCTCCAGAAAACTCTAGATATACCATAAAACAATAAAATATGATAAAAAATTTTGTTATAAACCCAACAATACTTCTTATATGAAATTTCTTACGACTTTTTATACCACCAGTCACAATTAATTACAGTGCCTAGTTTTACACCCTAGGTAGAAGATCTGCATTCTTCCTTTATTATCAATCGTAGAAATATATTCTTCTCCAAATATTATTTCTCTATAAACAAGTTGGATAACCATTTCCTTTCTATAATATTATTTCATATCATAAAAAAATATTCAATGAAATTGATAGTCTGAAAACTAATTTATATTTTATAAAGACCTGGATAAAACAAATCCCACATTTCATGAGCATTTTTATTGAAAATTTTACATATCAAAATTCCATAAATATTATCTCCTTATAGGATGACCTTCATATGATGAGACACAATATTACTTCAATAAGACACCATACAGTACAACTGAAATCAATGGGATTTATTCTAGTGTGATCTGTCTAATCCACATTCATCCTATGTGCAACACCCTTATATGTTATAGAAAATATTTCATCAAATAAATTTAATTTCATTAATAACTTATGTCATAGACCACACTAAGTTTAAATGAACCATGACGTGCTATTAAAATATCATTATTTAATGTGACAGTTAAAACATACATATTAAATTATAGGTTATGAATATGATTATCTAAATTATAAAAATTATATTACATAAAAATGTATAAAATAAATTCTATTTTCTTCAATTGATAAAAAAGGAAAAAAATTATTTAAAAGTTAACGAAATGTTATTTTAAAATTTTTTTACGAATACAATGTGTTTTTATAGTGATAAATTAAATTCGTTTGGATTGGTAAATATTTTTAATTAAATTTATATATTATATTCAATTTTTTTACTATTATTCTAATATTTTTTCTAAGAATGAGATGATATTGAATCAATTTCTTCACTTATAACATTTTTTTTCTAAAACTTATTTTTTCATCACATTTTAAAATATTATTTTAAAATTATGTTTTACCAGTTTTAGAATTTTTTTAAAAATATGAACATAATTTTTGAATGATAAATTAAAAATTATATAATGGTGATTTTTGGAGTATTTTATAAAAATATTAATTTGTTTTGATGAATAGTGAAAAATATTGATTTTTATTAGAAATTATGTATTCATTTAAAACATTAATGAAATTAAATATTGTTCTAAAATGTGTTTAAAATTAAAAATAGTTCAATTATATTTTTATTAATCAAATTTTTATCATTGGAAACAATTTTTTGGTCAATAATCATATAATTTTTTTATGCTAATGGAATCCATATTTTTTGGTCATCTTGAGTTTACCAGGGGTGTAGTTGAAACAAAAGATAAAGGTATGTATACAAATTAAACTTATCTAGATAATATTTAATAGAAATTATAAATAATTATACTATACCAAATTAAAATATATATACATTGTTAATAATATTTCTTGAGAATTAATTTATCATTTTTTATTCTTTTAGAAAATTTCAAACGTGGGTTCCATTCCAAACTTATAAGAGGACGCCACTATCATCTCCTCTCCACAAAACAAGAACATCTTGTTTTAAAAAATAAATTTCTATATATCTTATTTAAATCCCACCACATGACATAGAATCTATATTTTTATTAGAAAAACATCATAGAAAAGCATTACGTATAAACCTAAAGAGGTTCTCCAATGATGAGGTATACTTCTTAACTATTTTTTGTTTGTTTTACTTATTCATCTAACTATTTAAAATATTATTAAAAAATGATAAAATAATAATAATATTTTCTTAAATATACCTAAATATTGTCATGATAATTTCAGGAACATTATCCCTCTCATATTTCATCAAACAGGATACCAAATTTTTGACCGTGTTTGTGGAGAACCGCCTTCTTAAGAACTGAAGTAATCATTTTAAATCACTATATCTCACAAATAAAGATAATACTGGAATTAATGTATATATATATTTATTACATTTATTTAAAAATTACACTACTTAAATCATAATATCACTTCTACCTTCTTACATTCTTATCCATTTAAAAATGATTACATCGCTCATATGTTTGTGTGGACTACCACCTCCACAAAGTGATGAGATACATTTTTCATTTTTTTGACATGGAAGATTATAAATATATATTAAATTAATATATATGATATCAATGATATACATATTTTTCTATAAAGTTATATAATTATATACTTTCCTTTTATTCCATATGTCAAAAAATGGAAACAACATTTATGCGTATGGACGACATACTGCCTCCATCAACGGTGTAATTTATTTTTCTATATCTAAATTTTATAAATGAAAATTAATATTAATATAATGAATTGATATTGTTTTTATATCCTAATAAACACTATTTATATTATGAAATCCTAATAAATGTACAAGTACTTAAACTAAAAAACCTAATAATATAGATAAAATGAACTAGTTATCACCCAGAAAATAACTTCAATAAAATTTTTTTATTAAAAGGATGGAAAATTTTTATAAGTAAATAATATATTGTATTATATATATGATTATGGTTCTATAATTTATTTATAATAAATATCTATTTATTATAAATAAGGTATTAAAAAATATAAAGAATTAATACTTGAGGTAAATAATTTTCATCTCACTTTTTGATGTGAGACACATTCTATATTTACCAATTTTTTATTTTATGTAGCGTATATAATACATTTATTTTTTTTATTATGTTTTTTTTGAAAATTATTGGGATTTAAATGTACATTTATTTTTATTTATGTAATGTTTCTTATGATTCAAACATTACCTAAGTGTAATTGATCTATTTTTCAATCTCATTGTTTACCGGGATTGTGTTTGATTCGGTTTCTTATGAGTTGAATTTTTTATATACCCTATATGAATCTCAAGAATTTTCTTATAATATATTTATTTATAGATAACATATGTTTACTTTAATTTTACTGAATGTTTAAACTAAAGAGAACTAAATAATATTTTAAAGAAAATCAACTTCATTTATCAGTTCGACCGAAATTTGATATCTTTCATGTCCATGTTTTCTAAAAATATTTTGTAAAATGGTTTTAATACACTCTAATGAATTATTTAATTAATTCTTATCAATGTTTAAACTTTTTAAAAGTTTTTTAAATTAATATTCTTTTTTTTCTAAGAGATTTTATTTTGGGATTTTTATTGAAAATGTGAATTTAATCTTTCTTTTAACATATACAGAAAGAAAAAAAATTCTACATAATATATACTTGATGATTTGAATATTTTATTATATTTATACAAGTTTATATTCCAATAAAAATGGGTTTCACATTTTTTTTAATTTTCCATTTTAAAATTTTTATTTTCATTGTGGAAAATATATGTTCATTAGAAATGTTTTAATTATATTTTTATGGAATTTCAATTATTGAATGAAAATAACCCTTGTTGTTGTTTTTTCGAGGATATGATCCAATGATATCATACTTATTTTTTATATGGAAATATTATGATTATTTAGTATTATATTTTTATTAAACAATTTTATTTTCAATGGGTTGTGCTATGATAGGTTGATGAAATGTTTTTGAACCCATTTTATATTCATGGGTTATGATATGATGATATAATGATTTTTTAAGGACCATATAGAACACATAGGTATGGTATTCATTATGTGATGGGTGGGAATATATTTACATAGACCTCTAATTCATTGGGAAAGGTTTCATACCTCATGAGATAATTATGGGGAAAAAGTAAATGTGCTTGATCATCTATGGGAAACAAGTCATTGAACTTGACCCGTTGTGGGAGACAAGTCAATGTGTTTGATCCACTATGAGATTCTTGTGTTGATGCCCGATCCATTATTATTTTATGGTATCTCTATATAACATTGAAATATTAAATGGTTTATATACATAATATTGTTACACACTTATATGATGTGAACTTATGGTTCATGATTGAATTATGATGATTTATCTCTCTTATGATTCATTTATTTTAGAAATTATAATATTTTATTCCATGAATTATTTTTACGGCCCATGACGTATTGGGTATATATTTTTTATTTTATATTCATTATCCCATTCAATTATTCATAACTTATTATTTCATATGTCAGTCTATTGTTATCTCCCATGTTTACTCTTAATAATCATCCAAGCTCACCCTTTATTATGTTTTCTTTTCGCCAAGTTATGATGATAATTTTTTATAGGGTATGTATTTTAAGAGTAATAAACGAGAAGATATTTTTTGGATATATTGAAGATATTTCACGAAATAATAGTTTTTCATAAGTAGTATCCAAAGACACTAAACTATTATGGTCCTTAGGTGAGTATTTATTAAATGTATTGAATAGTCATTAATAAATATTTAATATTTATGTTAGAAAAGACTAGGTCATTATAGTTTTTATTAGAGACTAGTTTAGTCAATATTAATAGATTTATCTTAGAAGTATTTTTTTAAATCTCAGGGGATAAACATACGAATAGGATAACATCCTAATGTTTTGGTAAAAAAGATTTTATGTTGTTTCACTAGTTGTAAATTTCTATCAAAATACTCAAAGTGGAAATGGATTTGGCACAAATGCATCTTGGGATTACAACCTCCAAAAGAGTTGGTTGAGTTTATCACATCCGTCATTCCACTTCAAGGTGAGTGTGCCCTTAATACCCACCTAGTTTGACACTCTCAAGAGATATTCTTAAGTTAATATAAATTTTCATTAAGAACCATTCTAAAGGATTTGAATGAATGATGTCTAGGAATGAAAAATGTTACACCTAGGGTTTCATGGGGGGAAAATAATTTTTCAATATTTATACATACTATTAATTTTTTAGGATTATGTGGTATACCACTATGATTATTATTTCTGGAAATTTGTTTTTTGGTTTTACCCAATGGATGGAACTAGAAGACATAATGATAAAAATGAATGCGATGGAAAATTAAATTATTTTCCACATGAGAAATCAAATTCTGTGGTATCTACAATAAAGAATCATATTTATCTTTGTACACATATTTCTCACACTATGAGTTATACCGAACTCATAAATGAGAAAATGTGGGAACAATTTTATTCTGATTTGTTTATAAGGAAACATACCACTTCTTTTAGTGGCTCCAATGATATATTTATTGTTGAAAAATGGATTAATACCAATGAAAATTTATTTTCAATTATCTAATTTTTAGATAATGAAATATTAATTTTTTCCATTTATCATTTGGAAGGTAAAGAAGAACAATGGTGTAATATTATTAAGAATACGAGGAAATATGATGAGATTTAATACATAGAGTGGGATGAGTTTAAGAGGATATTTTTTAATATATAATTTTATTTTATTATTCATATGAGAATGGATAAGGAATTACTTGAGCTAAAGAAGAAGGATGAGGTATCCATTAGTAAATATGAGGAAAATGTTATTAGAGTTATGATGTCCACTTCTTATTTTATCATCTAACCTGAAAGTATGTTAAATAAATTCTTTAGTGGCTTAAAAACATGTCTCCAAAATGTGGTATCTATAAAATAATTTATTATTTATGAATAAATAATTTATATACATTTTGTGTGTAAATAAAAGTTTGAGATTCCCACCATTCCAATGTTTTTGATTTGAAAAGGAAACCATGTATCATGAAAAATTGAATAAATAATATGGTGGAAATAAATTAAAACCATATACATGAAAAACACGTGAGAAGAAACATCAATGGAGTTTCATGAATGGAATTTTGGGGTTCTTTAAATATGGAAGGGTGGGTCATAAATCTCATGAATGTCAAAATATGGTGAATGGTCCGGTTATAATAATGGATGTGAGAAGGTGAACACCAATTTACAACCCATGATCTAATACTTAAAATAAAAATAGTATAAATTTTTTTCTAAATAGTTCAAGAATATTAAGGGTTATAATGGTGATCAATTTCAAAAATCTCTAAATATAGAGGAAAAAGAAAATATCATGTGATCATGACTGTTGAAGTGGTTTATGGGAATGATATGGTTATAGGTATAATTTTTATCCACTATATAGAAACATATGTTTTATTTGAATGTGGATAAACTGAGTCTTTTATATATAATTAATTTTATCATTTTATTAAATTTATTTCTTTATGATTATATGTTGAGTTGTTGGTGAAATAATCTAATGTTATGATGGTCACATATCTAGAATATACATTATCTCTGATTGATATTTTTTGGAAAGTGCATCCTAAATGAATTGTGAAACTCCATTTAGTTGAATTTTATGTGATTATAGATGTAGATTGGATTCATTTATATGTATCCCATATCAATTTACAAGGTAGAAAATTTTATATTCCAATTTAATGTATTCTCATTTATCAGTGCCAAGATGAATATAAATTTATATTGAAAATTACTTCCATATTGTGGGTTCAAATTCCTATACTTGAGGGAGATTTTACATAAATGGCTGTAGATAAACTCATCATTGATAAATTTATATTATTTTGATGTTTTTTGATATATTTATAGAAAATTTTTATTTTTTTCCATCGAGTTGTTACTTTTAGTTCTCAAAAGAACTCATACCTGGTGCTAAACCTATTTTAAATACTCCTTGTAGAATATCCATAATTAAGTTAAAAAAATTTAAGATAAACATTAGGAGAATATTGATGAAGAAATTATTGATCCAATTGTCTCAAATTGGGGTTAAAAACACCTTATTGTTTAGAATAAAGATGGATTAATGCAACTCTACATTGATTATAGACAATATAACATGATCATTACAAGAACATGTATGATCTACCCCATATAGAGGATTTGTTTGATCAATTACAGGGGATCAATAATTTTATGAGATTGATGTTTGACCTGGGTACTATTAGTTTAAGGTCAAAAGTGAATACATACCCATGAATTCATTCCATACAAGGTTTGACCATGATGAATTTATAGTGATTCCATCTGGTCTTATAAATTCCCCTACCATCTTCACGAATTAAATGCATATAGTCTTTAGATATTATAGTGACTAGTTTTTGGTAGTCTTAAAATAAAGTATTCTTCTATATTCAATAATCAAGGATGATAATACAGATAACATGAGAATTATTCTGAAGTCCCTGAGGAAGGAGAATTTGTAGGGAAAATTTAGCAAGTGTGAATTTTGGAATTGCAGAATTTCATTCTGGGGTCATATAATGTCATGTGAGGGTATTTTAGTGGATCATTAAAAATGGAAGTTGTTGATAAATGTCCCCGAAAAAACACAGTTACTATGATCTATAGTTTTCTTGGTTTGTCTTGATATTATTGAATCTTTGTGGAGAAAAATGTGTGACTATGTAATCCACTCACCATGTTAACTGGGAAAGGAGCCATGTTCTGTTAGATAGACGAATGCGAGGAAAAATTCGATGAACTGAAGTGTAGGATAGTTAGAAAAATTGTTCTTATTTTACATAGTATTCAATATTTGGTTTAAATATATATTAATGTATCAATGAAGAGATGGGAATGTGTTCTCATACCTAATGGTATTGTTCTAGATCATTTCTAATTAAAATTTAATGTTCATTAAAAAATATCTGACTAATTATTTAGAGTTATATGTGGTAATTTTGGAATAAAATATAAGAAGGCATTATAATTATGGATAAATGTGTGACATATATACTGATCATAGAATTTTAAAGTATATATTTACATAGAATGAGTCGAATATACACCAGAGTTAATGGATTGATATAATTAACAATTATAATACACAATACATTAGCACCTTGGGAATGAGAAAACGGTGGCTGATGCTTTGAGGAAAAATGACCATGCTAGATTATCTATGATTAGGATAACAAAAGACTAAATAAATTGAATGTTTCAAAGGATAGATTTTTAAATCTCTAAGGAATGGGTGATGTTTTGTCTTTATTAAATGATTGTTCAACTATCTATGTAAAGACCTGGAAATTCCGTGGATTGTTTTAAATTTAGGGGAATTTTACGAGTCCCCAGTTTTTGAGGGCGCATGATTCCGAGGCCCGGTGTGCCCGGAATCAATTTATGAATTTTTTGTTAAGCATAAGTTAACACATGTAAGCAGTTTTCCTGAAAAAGTTGAGTAAATCTTTAATGGTAATTCGGATCAGAAATACGAGGGCACCGTTGCACTCAGAATGGCAGGTTTACCCTAGGCGTGACTTAAGTTTAGTCAGCGCGGGCCTCCTGTGAGAAATCCCGAAGATGGAATAACCGTTAATAAAATAATTAAATAAATTATTTTATTTTTCAAATGCTTATAACTCATAAAAGGTCCTCGGATTAAAAATCTGAGACTCCCGCTGAACTCGTGAAGGCTTGATTTATTTAATATGATACTAACTTTGGCCAGCGTGGGCCACCATAAAAAGTTAGTTTTTGTCCGCAAATAAAATAATTAAGTGACAATTATTTTATTGAAAAATTCACAACTTCTAAACGGTGAGTTGGATTAAAAATCCTAGAGTACAATTGGGTTCATTAGGGAGTGCTTCACCTAGGCAGAGCCTAACCTTGACCGGCGTGAGTCGAGGGTCAGTGATAATAATTTTCCGAACTTTTTTTTGGGTACGTTCAGTAAACATACGGTCGGGATTTTATATCTTTTGAACCGGTGCTCGAAATTTAAATATGAGGGCACCATTGAACTCACAGCGTCAGTAATTGCTTAGTGATACCTTCACCGTAGTTGCGTTCTAACGAGAGTAGAAGTTATTATTCAGAGGTGTTTCATTAAATTGAATAAAAATAAAGTGTTTACTTTATTGTTATTCATGGCTGTTTAATCCTCCAAGGAGAGGTTGGAGGTGGGTCCCACCCATACATAATCTCCCTTAGGAGGATATTTTTAGGTGGGTCCCACACAATCTTTCCCCCCATTAAACCCTCAGTTGAAGTTTGAAAGGTGGGGCCCACACAAACATCTATACCCCCTTTACCCATTTGTTACTCTGCATAAAGTAGAGGAACCCTTGAACTTCCCCCACCAATTAAATGTGTCAACCCACTTAGAATTAAATGAACCCCCTCGTTTAATTAATTCAACTTTTGAATTCTTATGAATTCAAGACAATGATTCAATAATAGACAAATCTAATATCTCATTTGGTTGGCAATTCATTTGGGTGGGACATGAGAGAGAACTTCATCCTCTCAACGAAGAACGCGATGAATGCTCCTTCCACCGAAGAACGACGACGCCATCTTCTCCCTTCTTCATCGTTCTTCAACCGAGGAAAGGAAAGGGAAGAAACTCCCATGACATCTCCAACGACCTTCATCCATGTCAAAAGAGAAGACGTCGCCTGCGAAGAACATCGCCAAGGACGACGTCACCTCTAAATGCTCATCCGCCAACGACGAGTACCCTTCTTTCTTCCGACGCTTGAGCGTGAGAATTGGGAGTGTGTGACGAATGTGGAAATCGAAGAATCGACGCCTGCCTTTTCCCTCGACTTCGTCTACGGACAACAAATGAGGTAGGAAGTTTTGTGTTGGTTTTATTCCCGTTTCCCAGCATTCTACTTATGGATTGTGAACATCCAATTGTTATCACCATAAATGCGGAGAGTTTGGGCCAACCTCACACAACCCGACACTCTCTGTCGATTTCTTTGTGGTGTACTTCGAAGCAGCAAAGAGGCGCTAGTGACGAAGACAGCGAACAAGGGACACACTACCCATGACCACCATGAAACATGCCTCCCCCACGGTGCCTCAGCGCTCGCCTCGCGCCCCACCTGCGCGCTTCCCTGCTCCCCCGCGCCATGCCGGCGCGCTACCCGCAGCCCCTGCGCCCCGCCGATGTGCTGCCCGGCACCCCAGCACCCCCGCGGCCCTCTGGTGCACTTCCCGGAAACCCCGAGCCCTGCCGACGCACTGATCGGCACGCCCATGCCACGCTAGCGCGCAGCCTGGCACCCCCGCGCCCTACCAGCAGCCTGCACGACACCCCGACACCCTGCCCGGTGCACCCGCATCCTTTCGAGTGGCCATCCGGCCTTCCCGCACACCGCGCGGCCTGGACACTGGCCTCCCGGCCACTAGCCTACTTAGGTGACCCACGACACCCCCTCGGTGTCACTGGCCAAATCGGCCCGGTCTTCCGGGCCGAGTTACTGAGCCACCTACGTGGCGACTATCGGGCCGAACTGCCCTCACGGTCCGCTGGGCAGGGCCCAGCGGACTAGGTCAAAACATAGCCAGATGACCCACCCAATGGGTCAGGTCAGACACAGCGAGTCTGACCGCATCGACCCAGACAGGGTCGGGCCAAGTTGGTCCGACCGTGACGGACCAGACCCGGGCCCATTACTAACCCATTACCTTCTGGGGCCATATCTTTGGCATCAGACATCCATTTGACGAACCGTCTCCAGCGCCGGTTTTCTTGGATCTTAGCCGTCCCTTTGAGTATAACGTACGGGAGTTCAGAGTATAGTTGAGATACAGTCAAGTTGGTTCGTACACAAAAACCAACCGGGCCCCTGGACTAAAATGCTAATAACTCATAGACCTGGCATTTGATTGACGTGCAGTCAGTTGCGTTGAGACCCCTATGACATGGAGGTCATTTTAGATACTTCCACATGAGACTTTGTGACACTTGGAGTATAAACCTGTAGATCTTGGAGCAGATCCTCCCAGAAATGAGCAGACGGAGTGCAGAGACCTAGTAGCTGTAGACCAGATGACTGCTTGACCGATTCAACTCGAAGTGATTTGACTAGCCCAGTGGACGGAGCACCCGGTTTGGTGGAAGAACCTCGGTAGAAGAAGAGCCTGGTTTAGCAGCAGACCCATGGTACTCGACAGGAGGAGTACCTCTAACGGCTATTAGGGGGAGCGCCCGGTTTGGCGGTAGACCCACACCGGACGGAGCGCCCGGTTTGGAATCAAACCCGCGGTACTTGATAGGAGGAGTACCTCAGCAGTCTAAGGTTAGTGAGTAGTGCCTCGGAGTCGCGGAAAGGCCACTGTACTCGAAAGAGGAGGAGTTCTGCAGCATCCGAGGTTTAGATAATGAAAATCCTGGTTTGAGTTGAGACAATGACCTTTGTGAATTCCTCATGATTGAGATGAGTTACTTGATAACTTAGGTATATGTATGCGTATATATCTATGTAATGGTTATCCGTTGAAATTCTACTTTTTGGTTTATCCTTGTTGCATTTTGTGAGACCTTGAGGGTCTCGGGGTCCATATTGAGTATTGTTATACTTACCCCTGCACAGGCTATGCCCGCACCATGTTGTGTTGGATGCAGATGACGGAAAGCGCTGACGGAGGGCGAGAGCGCCAGGACGGGACGGTACCCGGAGGTGGACCTCAGGACGAGTCGGTACCCGGAGGAGACTGAAAGATGTAGAGCACTAAGGAGGATATCTGTACCTCCCCTTCAAGTAGGATCCATGGTGGATGATCCAGGAGATGATAGACACCTTCCATCCATTTGTCTTTTGGTTGTACCTATTTTTTATTTTCCTTGTACTTTACTGTTGGTCTTGTATTTCCGGCCCATTATAATTTCCAGCATATCTTATGTATATAGTTTCTACTTAGTGTTTTACTTTCAGTTGTGTAATATGATTTTATGTGTTTACTTTTAGAAAGGCAATGCCTTCCAAGCTTAGGGATTTACGCCTTTGGTGCTAGTCGCTAGCCCCTGGCCTTTGGAAGGCGGGCTTGGGGTAGTCACAACACAGGCCCCAAGGATGGGTCTTGACAAATTGGTATTAGAGCAGTCGGTTCTAGCACAGAACATAGGACCCTGATATTTTCTTTCTATGAAGCAATAGTATTAAGGGTACTGAGTTTGGTTTTCAATTCAGGGAGTCCAGTGTTGGTGCAGTGGCCGACGAATCCATGCACCAGGACCCTGACTACTGATTTCCAAATTAGTACATGAAAAAACTGATTTCGTGTGTGATTTCAAAAGTTTTCTTTAACTCCACTCAAACCAGGTCAGCCCACCAGGTATAATCTTTTGACCGTGTCACATCTGTTCAGGATTCCTCCATACAGAAAGCCAGTTGGAGTTTCGACAGAGTACCTGATGACGGCCCACTGAGCGACGAGGCTTCGGTGCAGGGCCCTCTTACTATATTGGAACCTTTGGGTGGTGTACTAGCAGCACCACCACCCGTTGGTCAGCATATTCCACCAGCAGTACTGGAGGACTATGCACGCTGACTTAGCATGTTGCACGAGTTCCAACAGAATAGGCCTTCGAGGTTACGAGGTGAGAAAGATTCCCAGGCAGTAGAGGACCGACTGGAGGTGATTGCTAGAGTTCTCCACTTAGTTGAGACACCAGTAGAGAATATGGTGATCTTCGCTACTATTTTTTCCCAGTGAGTGACCCTGAGGTTAGTGCTCATAGTGATGAGGCTTTGGATGTGAACCTTTGCCCGAGAGTGTACCTTCAGGTAGTGTAGCAGCTATATCACTACCTGTTAGTCAAGAGTTTCAACCAGCGGTACCGGTTGATGACACATGTAGGCTTAGTTCCTTACACATGTTTCAGCATCAGATACCCCTCAGGTTCCATGGAGAGCCTGACTTACAGGCAGCTAAGGACATGCTTGAAGAGGTGGTTGAGAGTTCTCTAGAAATTCTACAACTTCGGTAGGAAGACATTTCGGTAGGTGAGTATTCATCGAGGCGTACTGATCATTCCTGGTACTCGATGAATAAGATATTATTAGAGCTTCGGAGCTTGGACCTCCGAGTGAGATGTGTTTAGGTACATCCGAGCAAGCAATTTCTTTTTCCTCTATGCATTTCTACTTATTTTAGGATGATATAGAGAACCTTTGTGGTTGAATGTTCATTGGCTGAGCAGATACAGCCGGTGAATGTTAGTAGTGGGAAATCATGAAACCAACACCATTATTAGAGACTTGGGCATGTAAATTGTTTCAGAAAGAAGATGTAATGGGGACAGATGAATTTGTAGGGCAGCGGACATGGAAGCAGAGCTAGGAGAGCAGTATGAGGTGGTGTACATTTTGACATGTTACAACCACCCACCTTTCTAGTCCCCGCCAGGATCATAGAGCTGGAGGGAAGAGGAAGAGAATAACTACATGCGGTCAAGGAGTGTGACTGAATGGATCTAGGAATGATTCGAGGTATGGAATGTGTCTACTACTAGCTGTTGTATCAATAGACAGAGGTACCAATCATTCATTACTTCCACAGATCTTGTCCCAGACCTAGAGTTTCTAGTTAAACCGTTGACTTGACCCTCACATCTGGAGATAACTTTGGGAGGAGACTCTATAATCACACTTACACCTATGGTATGATCTGACCCTTGAGGAAAGAGTTTCGGTTGGGACGTCTTGGTGGCAGCATCGAGGCCTTATGACGTTTGTTTGTGTGTAGACTGGGAAACCACAGTTCAAACATAGATTGACTGTATTAGGAAAAAAGGTTGTGATTTATCTAAAATGTTGAGATGAGGTTTTCCTTAGTTGGAAAAAACAGAATCCCATGTAGCACAGGTTAAACTCATGCATAGGAGGTTGAAGCCGATCACTCTTGAGTCGGCCAACCTTACCCTCATGGAAGCAGGAGTTTTGAGTTTTCAGTTCCTTTCAAACTATGAATTAGAGATAGACTATACTCATGGGAAGGGAAACTTTGTTGTGGATGCACTCAGCTGGAGGATTGGTATACAACTGCTAGGCGAGGTGACAAAGAAGTTGGCTGCCTTACAGATATCCTTAATCGATAGAGATAGAGTAGCCTTTCTACAGTCTCTTACAGTCACTCCTCCCCTTCATCAGCAAGTCAGAGAGGCACAACGTGGAGACACTGACTACAAGACATGACGTGCTCAGATACCCACACACGTCATCCTCTTTAGAGGACGTACCATGGTAGCAGTTTCACTTCAGGAGGAAGTGTTGAGAGAGTTCCACACATCCCATCTAGCGGTACATCTAGGTGTGGTGAAGATGTACCAGGACCTTCGATGACAACACTGGTGGCCAGGTATTAAGAAGGCGGTAGCAGAGTTTATCTCTCGATGCCTCACTTGTTAGCAAGTGAAGGAGGAGCACCAGGTACCAGCAGGCTTGGTTTATCCCTTAGAGGTCCTAGAGTGGAAGTCATATAGGATATCCATGATTTTCCTGACGGGTCTTCCACGTACTTCTAGGAGTCACGATTCAATTTGGGTGATCATTGACCGACTCACCAAGTCGGCCCACTTCCTACTGACCAAATATGGTATGAGCTACCACAGAGAATGTACAAATCATCCAGGAGTAGATGAAGATTCCATAGAGAAGGCAGAAATCATATGTTGACGGGGACCTCTGGAGTTCGAGGATGGCGACCACGCCTTTCTATGGGTCTCACCTCAACAAGGTATACAGAGATTTGGATGAGGAGGCAAGTTATCTCCAAGATTCAATGAACCATTCCATGTACTCAGTAGAGTAGGCGAGGTGGCTTACCATTTAGCTATTTTACCTCAGTTGCATCGAGTGCACGACGTCTTCCGTGTATCTTAGATAAGGTGATACATTCACGAACCATCTCACATCATCGACCACGGGGAGCTCGACATCGATGACAGGGTGACTTTCACGGAGGTTCCAGTGGAGATTGAGGATTGATAGGAGTGGGTCATACATGGACTGTCGATACCTTTAATGCACGTTTTTTGGAAGCACGGTAACCTCAAGGAGAGCACATGGGAGCGGGAGGCTCATATATGTGCTCAGTAGCCCCCTTTTGTTCCCTTAGTTCGAGTTATTGCTTATGGGGATGTAAATCCCTGAGGTGGGAAGAATGTAAAGACCTGGAAATTATGTGGAAATTGTTTTCATAAATACATAGGGATTTTACGAGTCCGCAGTTTCTAACGGTGCATGATTTTGAGGCCTGGTGTGCCCGAAATCAATTTCATAAGTTTTTTTTACAATTTTTTTAATGCACGTAAGCAGTTTTCCTGAAAAAGTGGAATAACTCTTAAATGGTAACTCAGATTAGAAATACGAGGGCACTGTTGCGCTCAGAATTGTGTGTTTACCCTAGGCGTGATTTAAGTTTAGTCTGCGCGGGCCTCCTGTGAGAAATCCTGAAAATGGAATAACTGTAAATAAAATAATAAAATAAATTATTTTATTTTTCAAATTCTTATAACTCATAAACGGTAGATCAGATTAAAAATCCGAGACCACCGCTGAACTCTTGATGACTTGCTTTATTTAAGGAGATACTAACTTTGGCCGACACGAGCCATCAGAAAAAATTAGTTTTTGGCCGCAAATAAAATAATTAAGTGACAATTATTTTATTGTATAATTCATAACTTCTAAATAGTGAGTTGGATTAAAAATCTAAGAGTACTGTTGGGTTCGTTGGGGCATGTTTCACCTAGGCAGAGATTAACCTCGACCGGCACAAGTCGAGGGTGACTGATAATAATTTTCCGAACTTTTTTTTTCCAGGTACGTTCAGTAAACATACGTTTTGGATTTTATATCTTTTGAACCATTGCTCGGAATTGAAATCTGAGGGCACCGTTGAACTCGCAACGTCAGTAATTTCTTAGTGAGACCTTCCCCATAGTTTCGTTCTAACCAGAGTAGAAGTTAGTTTTGGGGGGTTTTTAATTAAATTGAATAAAAATAAAGTGTTGGCCTTATTTTTATCCATGGCGGTTTAATCCTCCAAGGAGAGGTAGAAGGTGGGGCCCACCCACACATAACCTCCCTTGGGAGGATATTTTTAGGTGGGTCCCACACGAGCTTCCCCCCCTTAAACACCCAATTGATGTTTGAAATGTGGGGCCCACATGAACATCTAAACCCCCCTTTAACCCTTTGTAACTCTCCATAAAGTGTGGGAACCCTTGAACTTCCCCCACTAATTAAATGTGCCAACCCACATAGAATTATTCTAACCCCCCCATTTAATTAATTCAACTTTTGAATTCTTCTAAATTTAATCCAATGATTAAATAATAGACAAAGATATTATCTCATTTGGTTGGCAATTCATTTGGGTGGGACTTGAGAGAAAACTTCATCCTCTCAATAAATAATGCGAAGAAAGATCCTTCCACCGAAGAACGACGACACCATCTTCTTCCTACTTCATCGTTCTTCAACCGAGTCAAGGAAAGGGAAGCAACACCCACGAAATATCCAACGAACTTCATCCACGTCAAAGGAGAAGACGTCGCCCGCGAAGAACATCACCAACGACGTCGTCACCTCCGAATGCTCATCCTCCAACGATGAGTAACCTTCCTCCTTCCGACGCATGAGTGTGAGAATTGGGAGTGCATGATGAACGTGACAATCGACGAATCGACACCCTCCTCTTCCCGTGACTTTGTCTACGAACGACAAACGAGGTATGGGGATTTGTGTTGGTTTTATTCTTGTTTCCCGGTGTTCTATTTAGGGATTGTGAACATCCAATTGTTATCACCATAAAGGTGGAGAGTTCGGGCCAACCTCACATGACCCGACACTCTCCGTTGATTTCTTTATGGTTTACTTCAAAGTTAAAAAGAGGCGATAATGATGAAGATGACGAACAAGGGCCGCGCTACCCGTGGCTACCACGAAACGCGCCACCCCCACGACGCCCCTACACCGGACCCGCGCCCCGCCGGTGCGCTTCCCGGTGCCCCCACGCAATGCCGGCGTGCTCCCCGGTGCCCTCGCGCCCGGACGGCGTGCTGCCCAGTGCCCCACCGGCCTGCTGCCCGGCGCCCCCGTGCCCCGCCGGGGCGCTGCCTGGCACCCCCATGCCCTGCCGGGGTGCTTCCTGGCACCCCAGCGCCCTCCGAGGCACTGCCCGGTGCCCCTGCGCCCCTGCCGGCGTGCTGACCGGTGCCCCTGCGGCCCGCCGGCGCACTGACCAGCACCGCCGCGCCCAACTGGTTCGCTGACCGGTGCTCCTGCGCCCCACCAATGTGCTGCCCAGCGACCCTGTGCCCTGCCGGCGGCCTGCCCGGCCCCTGCTTGCGGCCTGCCTGACACCTTTCCTGGTGCACCCGCCGCCTGCCCAGTGCCCAGCAGGCCTGCCCGCGCCCCGCGCGGCCTGCCCTCTAGCCTCCCAGCCACCGACCTGCTGAGCTGACCCACGTCGCCCCTGTGGTTTCACTGGCTGAACCATCCTGGTCTTCCGGGCAGAGTTACTGAGCCTCTTATGTGGCGACTATAGGGCCAAACCTCCCTCACGGTCCGTTGGCCCGGGCCCAGCGGACCAGTTCAAAAAATAGCGGGCTGACCCGCCCAATGTGCCTGGTCAGACCTAGCGAGTCTAACGTGATCGACCCAAGCTGGGTCAACCCAGACTGGGTCGGGCCGAGTCGGTCCGACCGGGTCGAAACGGACCCGGGCCCATTGCTAACCCATTACTTTCTTGGGCCATATCTTTGGAAACAGACGTCCGTTTGACGAACCGTCTGCGGCTCCAGTTACCATGGAGCATAGCTGTTCCTTTGAGAATACCCCACAAGAGTTCGGGGTATAGTTGAGATACGACTAGGTTGGTTCAAACAAGAAACCAACCGGGCCCCAGGACTAAAATTATAATAACTCACAGACCGTGCATCTGATTGACACACCGTCTATTGCGTTGAGACCACTATGATGTGGAGGTACTTTGAGATATGTACACCTGAGACTTCGAGACACTTAGAGTATCGCTCGTAGCTCATGGAGAAGATCCTTCCGGAGACAAGAAGATGGAGTGCAGAGACCTAGAAGCTGTAGACCTGATGACTGCTTGACCGATTCGACTCGGAGTGATTCGACTAGCCCAGTGGATAGAGTGCCCGGTTTGGCGGCAGACCCATAGCGGATGGAGTGCCCGGTTTGGCAGCAGACCCGCGGTACTCGATAGGAGGAGTACCTCAGTAGTCTAAGGTTAGTGAGTATGGTCTGAAAGTCGCGACAGGGCCACTGTACTCGACAGAGGAGGAGTTCTCCAGCATCCATGGTTTCAATAATGAAAATCTTGGTTTGAGCTGATTCAATGACCTTTGTATATTCCTAATGATTGAGATGGGTTACTTGATAACTTAGGTATATGTATGGGCATATACCTAAGTAATGGTTATCCGATGAAATTATACTTTGTGGTTTATCCTTGTTGGATTTTGTGAGACCTTAAGGGTCTCGGGGTCCCTATTGAGTAGCGTTATACTCACCCTTGCACGGGCTATGCCCGTACCTCGTTGTGTTGGATGCAGACGACGGACAATGCTGACGGAGGCCGAGAGCGCCAGGACTGGACGGTACCCAGAGGTGGACCTCACAACGACTTAGTACCTAGAGGAGAAGGAGGGATGTGGGGCTATGAGGAGGCTATCTTTACCTACCCTTCAGGTAGGATCCGCGATTGACGATCCAGGAGCTGCTAGACACCTTCCAGCCATTTGTCTTTTGGTTGTACCTATTTTTTCTTTTCGTTGTACTTTACTATTGGCCTTGTATTTTTGGCCCCTTTTACTTTCCATAATATCTTATGTATAAAGTGTATACTTAGTGTTTTACTTCCATTTGTGTACTCTGATTTTGTGTGTTTAATTTTATAAAGGCAATTCCTTCCCTGCTTAGGGATTTACTCCTTTGGTGCTAGTCGCCAGCCCTTGTCCTATGGAGGCGGGGATTTGGGTAGTCACGATATGGGCGCTGGGGACGGGTCGTGACAATCTATCCATGTGAGTACTAAAGAGGTAAATAAAGAAAATATTGAACTCCTGAAATAGGGTATAAATTTACCTGAATTCAACCATGATGATGTTGGAATGGTAAGGCTCATGAACTGTGTATGTGTTTTGTCAATACTAGACATAAAAAACAAACTATTATATGAGGCTCATAGTTCTTCATTCTCTATTCATCTTGGTAGTATATAAATGTAGAGATATTTAAAAGATTATTTCGAGTGGGAAAAAGAGAAATTACAGAGTTTGAGTCTTAGTGTTTGGTATGTCAAAAATTTAATATTGAGAGACATAAGTTTATGTGGATGTTATAACCATTATCTGTAAGAGAGGGAAAATGGGAATACTTCACCACTTATTTTCCCATAAAAATCTCCAAACATCTAAAGGACATTATGCTATTTGAGTTGTAGTCAATTAACTTATGAAGTCACCACACATAATTAATATTAGAGAAGATATCCCTATTATAGAATATAAATTAAATAATGGGAAAGGTTTCATGAATTACCACAATCTATTTCATCTAATTTGGATCTATGGTTTACCTTGATGTTGTGGTAAAGTATTCAATAGGCATTGGATTCAGATTTATGATTCCATACTACTTATCAATCGTAGATAAAAGGTAAATATGAGAGAAAAATTTAAATCATAGAGGTTATGTTGGGATCCTATTCTCTCTATTTGAAAGGTGGTTGGGGTTAACACCTTCATATATCCTATTTTCTTAAAAAATATCTTTTAATCAAACATAAAAATGGATCCTTATGATGACGGTTATGGAAATATGTGTATAAATTCAACAAAATGCGATGATGTTGGAGAAAGAATGATATTTGGACTTTTCCTAGCTATTTAAAGAATAGTAAAATTCATATATATTCAACAACATATCAGGGAATCAAAATGTTGATATAAATTTGGTGATGATAATTTCCATCATAGTCTGAAATTTGAATTTGGTGAGTATGTGTTTCTCTAAATTTATCTACAAAGAAGGTTATGATATTTTGGAATAAAGGTAGTATAATATATAGTTATATTTCCCCCTTTGATATTTTTTATTGAGTAGGGATGATATCTTATCTATTGTCACTTGAACTGAACCTCTCTCAATTTCATGATGTGTTCCATGTATCTCTCCTAAGAATGTACATAATTGATACATCGCATGTACATAACCCATATGTTAAACCACTAGAGAATGATATCTCTTATAAATATTGTTTTAATAGATTTTGGATCACAGAGAGAATGTGAATTGAAATAAGTCCACTCACCTAGTAAATGTTCTTTAGAGAAACTACCAATTTGAGGAATCTACATCAGAACATGAGGATATGATGAGGCAGATGTTTCCTCATCTATTTCTATCTAAGTAATGTAATTTCAAGGGTGAAATTAATATTAATGGTTTAAAATTTAACAACCAGATATTTTATGAAATATATATTTAAAAAATAATTATTTCTTCGATAGCTTGCATTATACACAACATTGATATTAATGGAACCATGATGCAATATTTTTTTATTTAATGTGATAGTTAAAACATAACTGTTACATTATTAGGTATAAATTTTATTAAATAAATTGTGAAAATTATAGGGCACATAGTTTTTTTTAAAATAAATTCAATGGTTATCAATTTATTATAAATGAAAATAAAAATCATTTAAAGTACAATATGTGCCTTTCCAATTTTTTTCGTGAATGTAAGTGTTTTCATCATAATAAATTAAACAAGTCACTATTTTTGAATGATTTTAAGGAAATTTGTATATCATATTCAGTCCAATGTTTAATCATTTATTTAATATTTTTTTTATTATCATGAGGTAAGAATTAACCTAGTTTTATTCATAAAAATGTATTTTTTTCTTAGATGTTGTTTCATTACATTTTTCAAAAATTATTTTAAAATTATTTTCCCAATATTATAAATTTTATTTGAAAAAATAAACTTCATTTTTGAAATTATAATTCCAGAATTATCTTATTTTTTTTAAATTTTATGAAATTGCGAATTTTTTTGATGAATAATTATTAAATAATGATATTTTTTAAAAATTTATGTTTTTATTTAAAGGATTTAAAAATTTTAAATTTTTAAAATTAGTTTTAAAATTAAAATTCATTCAATTATATGACTATTAGTCTAATTTATATCATTAGAATCAATTTTATTTTCCATTTTGATTTAGATTTTTTATATTTATGAAAACATTTTCATTGGAATATCTCTTATTCATCATGATTTTGGGTTTCATTTTAAATTAAATTCTGTCAATTAAATGAATTTAGTTTTGTAAAATGGATTTAAAATTTATAATAATCATAAATAATAATATCTAATTAATTAGAATTAATTGGTTTTCATGATCAATAGTGAAAACATAAAAAATAAATTACAATTGTTAATGTTAAAATGGGTTTACCGGGTGTGTGTATGTGGGTGTGGGGGGGGGGGGGGACCAAAAGACAGAGAATATTTCCCAATTAAAAATTAATATGTAATATTGGATTGAAATATTTCAGCCTTATACTATAACCAATTCAAATATATGGCCATTTGGAAGCATTTTTCTTGAGAATGACTTTATTATTTTGATATTTTTGGAAATTTTCATGTGGGTTGGCTCCCCAACTATTTAAAGGAAACCCATTCTCATAACCATTACACACATAAAAAGAGTATTGGTTCTAAAATGACTTTCCCAAATACCTTTATTACATCCTTTCCCCTTATATAGGGTCTTTTGTTTTATTACAAATCCATCCTCTGAAGGCATTTAGAATAAACATAGAGGTTCTCTAAAGAAGAGGAAGATTTCTTAACCTTGCATTTTTGTTTTACTTATTCTTATACATACATAAAATAAACTAAAACCATGAATAAATAATAAAACCAGTATCTTATATATAATTATATTTTAATATGTGAATTTAATTATCTATATTTACATCCACTTCTTCAAAATGAGAAACTAAACCGTCTATCGTGGGTACAGTTGACTATCGCCTCTTGAACTGTTGTAATTCACTCTCCATAACCGCCTCTCATAGATGGATATAATTATGTTTTTAAACTATATATAATATTTATGATATAATTTCAATTTTAGAATTTTAATATCACATCTACCTTCTAACCTTCTAATCCATTGAAAAATTACATCATCGATCGTCTGGGAGTGTGGACTATTGTCTCCATGAAGAGATGTGATATATTTTTCATTTCATTTTGACAAGAATATTAATAAGGATAAATTTAATAAATATATTTGATATAAATTATATTAAAATTATTATTTAATGGTTAATTATTATAAAAATTTATTTCATTCCATCCATAAAATTTTTGGAAATAATTTTCATGCATATATAAGGCCTCCGTCTCCATGAATGGTGTAATCTTTTTTTATATCTCTAAATTTTACAGATGAAACTGAATATGTTCAAAATAAATTTATGCTATATTTATATCATTATTAATATTATTATTATTATTCAACCATAATCAACTTACAATGACCAAAACCACCAAACCGTAATACTCATGAAAAATGAAGCAGTTATCACCTGCAATAGTGATTTTAAGAAAGAATTTGTTATAAACATGCTGTAAAATGTTATAAGTAAATAATATATTGTATGATATATATGATTATTATTATATAATATATTTATAGTATATTAATACATATATACATACATGCATATATATATATATATATATATTCATTAAACCGAAGGTTTGAACACTTGTGAAGGAAGTCAGACATGAGGTAAGAGATTTTCTTCTCACTATTATTTCATTGAGACACGTGTCAAATTCACCAATTGTTTCTTTTATGTGGTGTATATATAACCCATGAGTGTATTTTATTGTTATTATTATGAAAATTATTGGAATTTACAAATTTATTTAATGTTATTTCTTTCATGGGGATTATGAATAAAAAATTACTATAGTGGAAATAGATTTGTTTTATTATCTCATTGTTTATCATGACTGTGTTTGATTATTCCTTACATGATAAAATTTATTTACCTAAATCTCAATAATATCATGAAATTTATTATCCTATTTTTATTTCTCAAGAATAAATGATTTCTTTTCATTTTAATCACTTTAATAACAAAAGAAACAAAAAGAATGTTTTTAAATAAAATCGAATTTATTTGTCTCTTCAATTGAAAATGTATTATCTTCCATGTCCTTGTTTTTTAATTTTTTTAATAATGATTTTCTATATTTTAATTATTTATTAATGATTTTTTTACTTAATTTTTACCGTTTTACAAAAATGGTTTAAATAGATTTTTCTTGTCATTTTCTGAGCAAGTTACTTCTGACTATAGCACTGAAAGAATTTAAGGAATTTTTGTTCCATAATATATTGAATAAAACAAAATTCACACTATAATTTACACTAAATTATTTGAAGACATCTTTATATTTTTCAAATAATATTTTCAAAGTTTAATTATTTTCCCAGTATTTTGTGATTTTTTAGTTTTAAAAATACTATTTTCAAAGTGGAAAGGATATTTTCCTCAAGAAATTTTTAATGATATTTTAATGGAATTTATATTAACTAAAAAAATTTAGTTTTGGTTTCATATGTTTTACTAGGTATATGATCAAAGGGTACCATATTTATTGTCTCTCTGGATGGTTTTTTATTATTTATGATGAGATGCTTATAAAACAAATTTATATTCCGTGTGTTTTTCTATTATGGATTGATTAAAAGTTTATGAATACCATTTTCATTGAATGGGTTAAGATATGGGGATATTATGAATTTTTAATGACCATATGTTACACATTTTCATGGTTTTAATTATTTTATGTATGGAATAAAAATTATATATTTCTCTAATTAATTGGGTAATTTTTTATCTCATGAGATAATTATGGGAAAAAATTCGATGTGTGTGTTACACTACAGGGAAAAAAGTGTTTGATAACTGATCTATGATGATTTTATGACCTCAGTAGTTAAAAATTATACATTAAATTATTATTATACTTATGATTGTGAAAAACATATATAATATGAATTTATGGTTAATGATTTATTTCTGATGTTTTTCCACTCTTATGACACATTTCTTTTTAAATGATAATATTTTACTCCATGATTCATGTTTACGATTTATAATATATTGGTTCTTATGATTTTATGTTATACTCATGGTAATATAGCTTTATAGTTATATTATAATTTTATATGAACATCAATTGATATCTCCCATTTTTACCCAAACTAAGCATCTAATATCACCCTTTCTTATGGTTCCTTTCCATAGTTTATGAAGAATGGTTTTAATTAGGGTATGTATATAAATAATAATAAATGAGAAGATATTTGTGAGATATGTTGAATATCATTCATCAAATTAGAATATTGTGTATATATTTTTGAAATAAACTAAACCATTATGGTACTCAGGTAATTATTTATGAAATTTATTGAATATTCATCTAAAAATATATAATCTTTATGAACGAAAATCTATGTTCATTATACTATGATACTCATTTAGATGATTCTCAGTATAATTAAGCATCAATGTTCTAATGAAACCATTTTTTTGTCTGATGAAAGTTGGTTCAATGTTCCTTGTTCTTGGTTTGATGAAACCTGTATTGATGAACCATATTCAACAAAGTTAATCCTTGTTTGGATACGCATGACACAAAATATTCAGTACATATATTCTTCCACACATATGAACAGTGTACCTCACATTTGTACAATACTTATAGAACTTTATATTGAATCACTGTCTAGATAAATTTCAATAACCCAAATGTATTTTACCACTCACCTCATCTATAAATTCTATGTCTCACCACTCATTTAGAGTTCATTGTGAAGCCTCTATAACCTTCTAGAATATTTTTAAATCTTCTAAGAAACTTGATTCAATAAAAATTTCTCCAAACGTCCTAAAAATTTAGTTAGAAAAAAATATGTGGTGTGAACATATTAGAATAATAATTATTAAAGGGTTTACAAATTTTTTACAAATATAAAAAGAAATATATTAGATAAATTTATGTGTGATGTGTTTTACAAGAACTCACTGGTCGATGGTACACCTTTAACATTATTCATTCAATGTACCCATAATGAAAATATTTGTACATTATTTATTGACTTAGTTTCACTTTGTTATGAAACCTAGGTCTATCAGGCTCAACATATCTCCATAGGATGAATTTGGAATTATATATGTATATTATTTCTTGACTTAGTTTCATATTTATTTTTTTTATATAAATAATTCTTATTCTTATAGAAATTTTTCTTTGGAAATCCTTTTTTTCGTCGCAATTTTGGGTTTAAAATTAAATTAAATTGTTCTAATTATGTAAATTAATTTCTATAAAATAAATTCAATATTATTAATTGGAAAAATTAATATTATCTAACAAGTTTAAATTATATTAGGTCTTAATGAATAGTAAAAACTGTAAAAAATAATTATAGTGGTTAAGGTTTTAATAGGGTTGTGCGTATTATATGCGCTTGTGTTAAAATTAATTTTCCACAAACATATAATTTTCATTTTATAGTATGTTTTTATGTTTAGAGTTATAGGGTTTATAAAATATTATAAGGTTAATTTATTTTTTTCATAAAGGATAAATTACTAAGGTAAATAAAAATAGTAGTTATCGTGTTGAAAACTGAAATGGTAAAAGTGACTAAACTTAGATGTTAATGAATAACATGTTTATAAAATGTTTATTTTCTCATGGTGGAGATTTGGATGGATATTAACATCCATATAGATTATTATTTAGAAATTCATTGGTCATTTGGGTTGAGAGTGACTTTAAATTATTGAATATTTTTGGGTATTAACAAAATTTCCATTCCTCCTTAATTATAAATGGAAACCTCCTCACCTCACTTATTCATGACTCTTAATACAGTTAACACAAAAAAAAACATTAAAAAATATATCACAAAAAAAATTATACATATTATTGAGCGGATTTTCTCTCAAGAAGACCAACCCTAGGGTTCTTAATAAAAGAATGGATGGATGGTTTTCTAAGTGATGCTAATTGTGTTCACTAAGATCTTTCTTTTTTTCCACTTCCCTTATCACCTTCATTAATTTATTAATAATTAATATATTATTAAACCATTATCAAAATATACTAATATTCTATTATATTTTATTAATAACCCATATCCATCTCCACCTCCTTTAATTTGGAAATGAAATCATCGATCATGTGTATAATGGGCTACCACCTCGCGAACCGATGCAATTCATTTTCCATAACCACCTATCATAACTATATATGATGAATAATTTAACATATATATATATATATTATATTTATTCCATAATTATACTCTTCTAATTATAATATTACATCTACTTTCTTACCTTTTAATCCATCAGAAAATGGTAATGTCGCTCGTGGGTATGTTTGGAATACTGCCTCCATGAAGAGATGTGAATCATTATTCAATTTATTTTTAAATGTATGGAATACAGAATTATTTTATAAAATATATTATTTATATAATATAATAATGATTCTATAAAGTTTAATTATTATTTTCCTTATGTTCATTCCATCCCTCAAAAAATGGAAACTACATTCATGTATATGTAGGGCCAATCATCTCCATAAATGGTATAATTCATTTTCTATATCATACAATTATGGATGAATGTAAATATATATTAAATAATATATATTATATTAATATCATTATTAAAAAAATTTAGATCATGAAACCATAATCAATGAATAAGGACAAAAATTAGAGAACCAAAACACGCATGACAGACAAAGTAGTTATCACTTGAAACTATGATTATAATAAATAATTATTAATAAACAGGTGATTAAAGGTTATAATTAAATAATATATGGTATTATATATTTGAATATACTTCTAGAATGGATGTATAATAAAACTATTTTATTATACTGGAGGTTTGAACATGTATGAATGATGTTGAGACTTTAGGTAATTGATTTTCATCTCATTTTTACTTACATGAGAAACATTCCAGAATAACTAATTATTTATTTTACATGAAATATTGACATCAAAAGAATGTATTTTATGATTCATATCTTTAAAATTTTGTGGATATTCATACATTTCAACGTTTCTCTATTTTATGAGGGTTTAATTCAAAATTTTCCATAATGGTAAGGGCTTTATATTACAATCTCATTATTTATTGAGGTTTCTTTCAGTTAAGATCAAAAAATTAAATGTTATTATATATCCCTCAAGAAACCCATAAATTTTATTCTCCTATGATTTTTTCTTAAAAATAATTAGTTCTATTTTATTTTCCTCTCTCTAATAACTGAAGATAAGAAAAGAACGTTTTGAAAGAAACTGACTATTTTTTGTTTGGTCAAAAATCATTTTTCTTCCATATCTAGGATTTCTAAAACTGATGTTAAGAATGTTTTAAAATTTAACTATATATTTTTAAATTAATTTTGACTATTTTTTTTTAATTTTTTAAAAGTGTATTATAATGAATATTGTTTTTTCTTTTTCAAAACAAGGACAATTTAAATTTTTTCCAAAAATGTGATAGTAATATTTATTTTAATGTGCATGATAAGAATGATATTTCTTGATATAATTACTACTCAGAGATTTAAATATTACTTTACATGTTTTCATGATTATTTTAAAAGAGTAAATTTTCACAAATATTTTTGAAATTGTTTTATTTTAAATAGTTATTTTCAATTTGGAAGGGGTATTTTCCTCCAGAATGTTTTTAATTATACTTTAATGGTATTTTATTCATTAACAACAAAAATCACGGATGTTGAGTCTGATTTATTATGTAAATAACCTAATGATAACATTCTTATACTTTCTCTATATGATTTATTATTATGATGAAAAATGTTTTTGAAAAATGTTTCCTTCCCAAAGGTTACAGTATGATGAAATATTTAAGAAACCTATTTCCTTTTCACGGGTTATGATATTTTGGCACCAGAAAACATGTCCAAAAAATTCCAAATGCTTCCATACATGATCCAAGATCATATCCCTTTTCTCAAGATTTGATTTGATAGGACATAGAGCCCAAATGAAGTTATGTTTTAGGAGTTATGGAATTTCATTGTTGGTCCAGAAAAGTGGTTCATGGGGCCCATTTGTAAAACCAACCGTGAACAAATTTCATTCACGAAGCCATTTTTCTTTGTAAACCCACGCAAATGTATGTCCTTTGCAGCATCCATATTCCTTCATGAACCCATACAAATGTATTTCCTTCACAACACTCCTTTTTTCATGGTGTGCTCCGCGAGTCCCATCAAACTCTGTTGCTTATAAATAGCCGGCCCCACCTCATAAAAAGAGTTTTTACCACCCATTTGATGACTGATTCCCCATTTTGCGGTTTTCTCAAGCACCACAAAGCGATGACCATCGTAAAGAGGCCTCTGCCTTTCGTGAAGGAGAGAGCCCCTTCAGGTTGCTCATGGCTTCGTGAAGCACTCCTAAAATAAATAGAGGGTTTCTAAGGAAAAACCCTACTCCACTGATGTCTAACCTTTGCAAAGAACCCTTCTGTCGCAAATCCCAATCCTCCATGAACTTTTTGGGACGAGACATCAGCATTTTTCATTGTGCCCTTATGCACACCCACTTTCCACCTATGGAATACCATGATTTGAGATACTCCTCCACACACCATGAAACACCTTTAGTCGACATATTCTTCTTCGTTTCATTCCTATGTCAAGAGTTGAGATTCTCATCTTCAATTCCATGAGATTCTTGAGTTGAGGAATTCCTCAAGCAACTCCTCCATACCCTATCACCTGACTTCTATAGCTGGTTGAACCATAAAGGGCCGCTCTTGTGTAAGTTCCAACACCAGCCATTTCTAGGAGCCTTATCCCTATCAGTCCTATCTATATGTCTATAAACTGTATCACACCCTATGCACGAAACATAGAATTCCTCTTGCTATAAACAAGGGATGTCTTATGCGCCAAGAATAAGATGCTAATAGTTATCTCTACATGACTATAAACTATAGTACACCTTATATGAAAAATATAGGATGCTACTTTCTCCAAACAAGATATGCCTTATGCTTCAAGAAGAAGATGCCAATAGTCCTCTCTACATGACAATAAACTGTATAACACCCTATGTTCCAAATATACGATGCCTCTTTCTATAAAAAATATATTCCTTATGATCCAAGCAAGAGATGCCAACAGTCATATCTACATGACTATAAACTATAGTTCACCCTATATGAAAAATAAAGGACGCCTCTTTCTTCAAACAAGAGATTTTTTATGCTCCAAGAATGAGATTCCAACAGTCCTATCTACATGAGTATAAACTGTAGTGCACCTTATATGAAAAATATAGGATGTCTCTTTCCCCAAACGAGATATAACTTATGTGCCATGAATGAGATTCCAGTAGTCTTATCTACATGACTATAAACTGTAGTGCACCATATATAACAACTATAGGACGCCTATTTCTATAAACAAGTGATACCTTATGCTCCAACCATGAGATGACAATAGTCCTCTCTACATTATTATAGACTATAGTACACCCTATGTTCCATGTATAGGATGCCTATTTATATAAACAAGATATGCCTAATATTCCAAGCATAAGATTCCAATAGTCCTCTCTACATGACTATAAACTGTCACACAAACTATGTTCCTAGAATATGATGAATCTTTTTCTAAACAAGAGATGTCTTATGTTCCAGTCATTTGATGCTAAGAGTCCTCTCTACATGACTCTAAAATGCAGCATGACCGATCATTCAATAATAGGATGCCTCTTATTCCAAATAATAGATGGATTATGTGAAATGTATAAGATGCCCCATGCCATGATTACAGTGGTGTAATTTCAAGATCATTGGAAACCATTCGAGAATTACATAACTACACCTCATGATTCATGTGTCTTACATTTAGATCATCATCCTATTTCATGTTTAAAGAGATCCCATAACAGCCTGGTCCCATTCTGCATTAGCTCACCTACCATCCTGGGCCAATTCCCCGAAAGGCTTTGGATGACACTTCTGGTCTGGTCCTGTGATTCAAACACAGTCAGTAGTTGAGCCTCATTTTTTTGTCCCCGTTTCAGTCTAACACGATATTGATTCCCTGTTTCAAAAAAGTTCAACATTTATGCTCATTCGTTAAGCCACTCTCACTATATTCTGAATGTCAGGCATGTGATTCACACTTTTCATCTCCTTTTGTTCATACGAATTCCAATTCCCATGGAATTATCCCTCTTGTGCACTAATGCATAGGTGAAGAAATAAATTATATACCTTAACCCACCAGTGAGTTGGGATTCCCTTATGGCCATAAATGTGGAAGAAATTATGGGCAACTTCCATGCGTAAGCCCCCATCCCCCATTGCCACTTCTTATAGGCACTTGGGTAGCTTCCATGCGTAATCCTCATCCACCATTGCTGCTCCATAGCGGAACTCAGGCAGCTTCCATACATAATCTCCATCTACCATTTCCACTCCTTAGTGGCACCCGAGCATCTTCCATTCCTAATCTACATGCACCGTTGCTTCTTCTTAGTGGTACCCCATCAATTTCCATGTGTAAGCCCCATTCACTATTGCCACTCCTTAGCAGCACCCGGGCGGATTCCATATGTAAGCCCCATCCACCATTGATGCTCCTTAGTGGCACACAAGAAGTTTCCATGCATAAGCCCCATCCACTATTTCCAATTCTTAGTAGAAACCGAGCAGCTTTCATATGTAACTCTCATCCACCATTGCCACTCTTTAGCATCCCTCGAGTAGATTCCATGTGTAATCCCCATTCACCACCCTTCGTGGGCGCACCTTTGCACCAGGATCATCAGGCCTTTTCTACATATTGTTTCTCACACTGAGCAAGACTCACATGGTATTAGATTAAGCATTGACCAAGACATATTTCATGGGCCTCCCAAGAGTGTAAGCCCCAACACATCTGGAACTACGTGGAAATTGATCCTTACCAAGGAAAGGTACATAGGAAGCCTCCCTAATGTTCAAGCCTAACACTTATTAGTTCAAACCCCCTTCACTTTAGTTCACCTAACACCATTCGAAACTCTGGGGACTTTGACCCTTGCCAAGGCAAGGTACATAGAAAGCCTCCCTGATGCTCAATCCCAACACCTATTGGTCCCGACCCCCTTCACGTCAGTTCACCAAAACCATAAAAACAATGTGTACTATGATCCTTCCCAAGGCAAGGAACATAGGACACTTTTCTGGGGTTCAAGCCCAATAAAAATTGGTCCTGACCCACTTCACGTTAGTTCACCAAACACATCCTGAACTATGTAGAATTTGGTCCTTGCCTCCTAGGAAAGGTATGTAAGAAGGATCCCTGAGTTTCAATCCAAACACATTCCACTTTTTATTTTCTTCATGGGAAGCTTCCATGCATAAGCCCCCATACACCATTTCTGCTCCTTAGCGGCACCAGGGTAGCATCCATGCGTAAGCCCCATCCACAATTGCCTCTCCATATAGGCTCCCGGGTAGCTTCCATATGTAAGCCCCAACCACCATTGCTACTTCTTAGCGCCACCTGGGAAACTTCCATGTGTAATCCCCATACACCATTGCCACTCATTAGTGGTACCCAGGAAGAATCCAAGAATAATCACCATTCACCGTTATCGCTCCTTAGTGGCACCCAGGAAGCTTCCATGCATAATCCCCCATCCACCATTGTCACCCCTTAGTGACATATGGGAAATGTCCATGAGTAAGCCCCATACACTGCTGATGCTCCATAACGGCACCCGAGAATCTTCCTTACGTAAGCCCAATCTACTGTTTCTTCTCCTTATTAGCACACATGAAGCATCCATGCGTAAGCCTCATGCACTATTTCCACTCCTTAGTGGCACCCGTGAAGTGTCCATGAGTAAGCCCCATTCACCGTTGCCACTCCTTAGAAGCGCCGTAGCAGCTTTCATACGTAATCCCCATCCACAATTGCCTCTCTTTTGTGGCACCCGGGAAACATCCATGCACAAGACACATCCACAATTTCCGCTCCATAGTGGAACCCGGGAAGCTTCCTTGCATAATCACCACCCACTATTGCCAATATTTAGCGGCACCCGTGCATCTTCCATGCATAATCCCCATTCACCACCCATTGTGTCTGCACATTTTCACCACGATCGTCAGGACTTTTCTTCCTCTTGTTTATCACACCGAGCATGAATTGCGTGGTCTTAGAGTAATCATTGACCATGAAATCCATCCTGGTATTCCCTAGAGTATAAGCCCCCACACATACATAACTACGTGGACTTTGATCATTTCCAAGAAAAGGTTCTTAGGAAGCCTCCATGAGGTTCAATCCCAACACCTATTGGTCTCGACCCCTTCATTCCAGTTCACCAAACACCGTTCTGAACTATAGAGACTTTGATCCCTACTAAAGAAAGATACGTAGAATGCCACCCTGAGGTGCAATCCCAACACCTACTGGTCCCGACCCCTTCACATTGGTTCACCAAACACATCCTGATCTACATGGACTTTGATCCTGGCCTCATAGGAATGGTACATAGGATGCCTCCCTGTGGTTCAAGCCCAACACATACATGACCCGACCCCTTCACATTGGTCCATCCTCGTCATGCATGACAGTAAACTGTACGCCTTTTTTGTCCTGCATGATGCTAAACATTACACATTAGAAATATGTGAGATTTGATCCTTTTATTATAGGCAAGGTACGTCAGTAGCCTCCCGGAGGTCCAACCCCAATCGAATATAATACCAATCAGCGACAACCCATTATCAACCCCAACTAGCAGTAAGCCATTGTCAACCCCAACTAGTGGTAAGTCGTTGGAATCCCAATCGACAGTAATCCGTTTTCAACCCCAACCAGTGGTATGTTGTTGGAATCCCAATCGACGATAAGCCATTAGAATCCAAATCGATGGTTAGATGTTTCATTAACCAATCGACGATAAACCTTTCTGATCACTATTTAGTTGTAATCCATTTCGATCCACATCTAGCAATAATCTGTTGTCATCCCTTTCATTGGGACCCATATCTCTAGTCCTCCCACATGGCGTCTGACCAAATCGAGATGCAAACCTCGCGTAAGAACCAACATATCATTGGGTCGTTGTCCTCTGCGCACACCCCGATTCCATGCACCTCACCGAATTACCCGGACATTGATTCCCTGCCACAGGGGTATATTGGAATCCTCTATGAGCTTCAAGACAATCAGCCATGTCTCATCCTTGTCTTTCCCTCGAGCCTATGTGTCCCAAGAAGATCATGCCCCAAACCGAAGGTTATATTTCCTCTAGGTCCCATCTATACATCTATTCTAATGGGTCTCCTCCTATGGTGTCCCATAACCTCATCGAACTATGTGGACATTGATTCCTTTCCACAGGATTACTTAGAAAGTATCTTTGAGGCTCAAAACCAACATCACTGTCATCCTCACGTCGGTTCCATCTCATTATCACTCCACTTCAATCAACTCTCCATCATTCATCCTGATTCTTACCTAGACCGATACATCGTGGTGATATTACACCATTCCCTTCGGTATCTAACCATGCCTAAGCCCTACATAATCCATAATTATTCAACCAAGATTGTCCCTCTTATGATGGGCTGCTATCCATGTGTAAGCTCTAACATGTATCCATGTTGTTGTCCTATGTCCACACCCCAATTCATCACGCATTCAAACTACTTGGGTTTTGATCCCTTTTGTCTACCTAGGGTAAATAGAAAAACTCCCTGAGGATCAATCCCAGCCAAGGGTAAACCATGGTGTTCCCCATCCAGGGGAAAACTCTCCCTGATCTTCCCTCAGTGGTGTCCCTATCAGCCTTCATGGTGTGACATCTTACCTTTCTAAGACACACCACTCTGGGTCTTCCCTCATTGGGAATTATGAACAATCCATCCAGTGTTACCCATTTTGGGGTTCACTCTCCTTGATCCGACCTCAGTGGTGTCTAGATCAGCCTTGACAGTGTGACAACCTCCATTTTGGGGACACATCATCATGGGTCTGCTCTTATAGAGAGTTCTGATCCATCCATATGGTAAACCTTCTATTGTTCCCTCCTAGGGATGTACCAATATGATCTGTCTCAATGGGATGTTTTGATCACTCTCATACCATCTTTGAAAGATGTTAAATTCACATCCTACATTGTGTTAAACATGAGATACCTGAGGAAAACCTCAAAAGATTAAACCTTGACTTAACTGTCTCCGTTAGACATTAAAATTGAGGACTACCCCATTTTAAGAATGGGAAGCTAAATAAAACCTCATAGAAATGCCTCTGGCATAAGATACCTCACAACTAACATGGGATTCCTTGGGTTCCGCACCTTTAAGATGACCTTTTATGAGAAAAAATACAGGTTCCCCAAGGTCCACACATCTAGAGATGCCCCAAAATTCCTAATGTTTTCATCTACTCTAACTAAAGGTTACTACCATGTCAAGACCCCATGGAATGTTCTGACAAAAGTAGTGTAATTAACTAGCACCCACAAAGACACGACACCAAGAATGTGATTCATGATCAATGATATAATCTTTAAGGGAGACCCATACTAGGTGATGAACTCCGAGGAGGAATCCACAGAAAGGGGAACCAACATCCCATCATCTCATTTAGATCATAGAGAAAACATCCCTAAATAAGGAAAGGATGCCGCCTGCCTTTGGAAATCAGGAATGCAGGGCAAAAATTACACGTCCTCTTCGATAGTCGGATGCACGCCCTAGTGAAAGCATCAGAAATAGATATGTCTATTGATTTTATATCACACATATGAATGTTTTTCATTATAATAGGTCTGGTCTTGAAGTTATATATCCATCTCATTCATTGTGTAATGATGGGTGTTTTATGATCTTAAAGGGTACATGGGAGCTTGTCCCAAGCCTAAATGAGGGTACATGGGAACTTATCCCAAGAAAAAAAGAAGGTACAGATGATGTTATACCAATTCTGAAGCTGGTACATGGGTGTTTATCAGAATAGTATCATATTATGAATGCCTTGGTGGGTATCATTGAAATAACTTTTTTTCACTTATGTGTACATCAAAAATAAATGTCTTTTTCAATGGAAATTCTTTCATGGATTATGTTATTTTATTCATTCATGACTCATGTTTATGATCAATGATACACAGAGTATGGATATAAAATGTTATTCTCATAATCCCATTCTCTTATGCTCATGTTATGATGATACATCCCTTGTTTACCCTCACTGAGATTTTGATCTCATGATTTCTTATGTTTCCGTTCCCTAGGTTATGAAGAAACTTATTATGTAAGATATGTATAAGAAGGGTTCTAGTTTTGTGGAACTTAGTTGGAAAATATATTTGTCACATATGAACCAATTATTTATGTGTCCAAGTTTCCAGGGGTATCACACCTAAATTATTCCTTCATGGATAATTATGTTATAAAATAAATACTCATTTATTAATATGTAATATCTATATATTTAAAATATTGGTAACTATAGATGGTATAAGAGTAAGGTTTAGTTTTAATTTAGAATCTACAGTGAGAAGAATATATTGAGAACCCATATAATAATTCTATGTAATGTAGAAAATACTAATATATGGTAATGAAAAGATTGTGTTTTTACAAGAAATTACATCTCTATAAAGATACTAAAAGTGTATATCTCTAGAATAATTTTTCCTTATGGTAATATAAATGAAATTGGAACATTAGTTTTTTCTTAACCATCACCTAGTGTATGAACATAAACCCTTCTCCACACCTAGTTTGACATTACTAGGTGATATACTTAATTTAATTCATATTTTTTTATGAAAGATAATAAAATATTTTAATTTGTGAGGACCTTGTATGGGCTAGGATAAACCCAAGGTTTCATAGTTTAAAAATAATGAGTAAAAATTTAGATATCAAATGAGTGTATTTTCATTATAGATCATTCTGATTAAAGAAATTGACGGTCTTTAAAACCATTTTGGTTGAATTATGGGATTGAATATAGACTGATGAATTCTAGTTGATTATAATGTAGATCAAATATTTAATTATCCAATTATAGAATATATATATATGAATTACATTATATCATGACATTTATCTTTTCATATTTATTCCTATATTCAATGATTAGATATTGAATTAGTAGTGTAAAACCCAAATGGAATGATGATCATATACCAATTATATAATTATTCATCAGTTTATGTTTGTGGGATTTTACTTCTTAAAAAAGTTTTTATTCTCCCTCTAGTTTAATTGGATGTTATCTTAGGCATGAATTGAATTTCTATAAATAAATCCCGCATCAATTTCTATGTAAGTTTGGAAGAGTTTGTTATTCTAAACCATTATATGATCATCTATCATTGAAAATTTATATTTGAACATCTAATGAAAATAACATCCAATGAATGGGTCTTTATTCCTATGAAAAAGGGGTGACTATATTTGATGGTTTTGGAGAAAAATAACATCATGATATGCATATTATTAGAGAGTTTTTTATTATCTATCTGGAAGAGTTGAATAGTACTTTATTCAATCATGTTGTTGTGTTTTCAATAGTACTAAAATCTCATGATACACCTATTTCAAAGACCCCCAATAGAATATAACTGATTAAGTTGTATAAATTGAAGAAGAAAATGCATGAGAATCACAATAAGGGATTTATTCATCCATGTGTGTAGCTATGGTGTTCACCTATTCATTATTTTAAGGAGAATGATCGATCTATGTGACTCTACATTGATTATATTGAGATAAACTAGATCTCAAGAGAACAAGTATCCTCTCCCCCGTATTTAGGACTTGTTTGATCAACTACATAGAGATCAAGAAATTTACAAGACTACTTTTTTTTTGTAGATATCCTCATCTCAGGGTCAATAAAGAGAATATACCCAAGATGAAATTTCAGAAGAGGCATGTAAACTAGGAACATATTTTGAATCAATTTGGTCATACTAATTCTCCTACTTTATTTATGTATTGAATGAATATAGTCATTATATATTACCTTGAATTGTTTTTGGTAGTATTTATAGATGATATACTAATATATTCATAGATAAAGTAAAAGAATGAAGATATATTTATAATAATTCAAAAGACCCTAAATAATGATACGTTGTTTTAAAAAATTAACAACTTTAATTTTGGATAAAAAAGGTTTCATTTATGGGTCATATAATCTAATGACAAGGTGTATCTATGGATCCATCAAAGTCCAAAGTTATTAAATATTTTTAGATACAACCACTATGACAAAGATCTATATCTTTTATTATATCTATAGATATTATCAACATTTTTTGGAGAATTTCTCATGACTGTCTAACCCACTCATGAAGTTAACTCTGAAGGGATCCAAGTCTACATGAAAAAAAGAACGTGAAGAAAATTTCAAAGACCTAGTGGGAAGTTAATTTAGTAAACCTAGGCTTACATTAACCTTCATAGGAGAGGGGTGAATTATTGATATCTATGCATCAAAGAATGTATTTTGATGGATTCTCATACATAATTATATGGTTATATCTTATTCATCATGAAAATTTATTTTTCATGAGAAGAATTACCCTATAAATGATTTGGAGTTAGCTCTGGTATTTTTTCATTAATGATATGTAGTTATTATATTTATAAAGAAATGGATGATATATATAGTGATCATAAAATTTTAAACTATATTTTCACATATGAAGAGTTGAATATGCACTAGATATTTTTTAGGAGATAACTAAAGACTATACGTACTTAATATTTTACCACCCATGGAAAGTGAACAAGGTTGCTGATTCTTTGAGTTGAAATGATCATGCCAGATTATTTTTTATGAGGATCACAAAAGATCAAGTATTTTTGGATCTTCAATGGGCTGAGAAGAAAGTATTGAAGGAACATAGAAAATATTATCATTATCAAATAAGTGTTCAACTATTTATCTAAGTGATAATTAAATAGGTGTAGAAGGAAGAAAATGAATGTTAAAAGAAGTTCCTAAATGTTAATAAGATTATCCATGATTATGATTGAATAATAAAGTCCAATAATTTTTTATTTCTTCCATCCATATCATATTTAAAAAAGGATCTTTAGATGAGTCCCATAATCCTGCATTATATATTAATCTTCTAAGTACAATAATGTGTAGAGATATAATAGCATATTTCTACTGGGATAATAAAAAGAGAGATATTAAAAAATATATATATCAATTATTGTTATTTTAGAATGTTTAGGCTATGGGAAAAATTATAAGGGGTTTTTACAAACATTACCTTAACTATATTGAACATTGGAAAACATAACCCTGGATATTATAATCAAAAAACCCAAAAAATATAATATATGTAGTGAAATTCGGGTTGTATTTCATAACCTTATAAATCCAAAATAATTATTTTCTATCAAAGAGGATTTATATGTTGATAAGATCACCAAAATATACATTAAAGAAGTTCTATAGTTTCATGAGAAACCACATTATATATTATCTGATTGGGATCCAAGGATTACCTCGTTGTCTTCTAAAATTCTTTAATAGGCTATAGATGTAAAGTAGAGTTTTAGTGCTATGTATCATCATGATATTAATGGATAGTTTTTGAGAACCATTAAAACCATATAGTATATGTTGAAATCTTATTTTATGGTTCCAAAAGGTGGTTGGGATCAACAATTTTCTCTAGTTGAGTTTTCTTACAACAATTACTTTCACTCAAGTATTCATATGTCTACTTATGAAGTTCTCAATGGAATGAAGTGTGTAAATATAAAATTATGTGATGAATTTGGATAAATAAAGATATTGGGACATGTTCAAGACAAGGAAACGGTATAGAAATCCGAATCCATCCAATATCACATCAAGGAAACTCAGTTTCTACCGAAATGTTATGATGACCATCGTCGTTGTGATACTGATTTTAAAGCTGGTGAAATATTGTTTCTAAAACATTATCCATGGAATAAGGTTATGAAATTCAAGAAGAAATGAAATATCAGAATTGGATTATTTTTCACCATGAGATTCATGATCGATTGAAGTTAGTCACATATTATTTTGAACTTCCACTGATCATCTCTGAAGTCCACAATGTGTTTCACATGTTGCTTTTGAGGATGTACATACTTGATCTTTCACATGTAATAGTCTCAGAGATCATATAAATGGACGAGGGTAACTTTTTTGAGTAATAAATAATGGGGATTAAATATTTTATAGATAAATTTATACTAAAAAATACCACTCACCTGGTCAATTTTTTGTGGTGAAACCACTAATTTTAGGAATCTACATGAGAACATGAGGATATGTTAAGGAAAAGTATCATCAGTTGTTTGTGTCATAGTAATGGAATTTTGATGGAGAAATTAATCTTAATGGGGGTAGAATATAAAAAATCAATACTATATGATTTTTTTTGAATAAATTTAAATTTTCAATAGATTTTGTTATGTGTAATGCCGATTTGTGACGAAGCACACTATACTATTAAAAAAATTACAATTTAATCATAACCATTATAACCTAAACATTAAATTTAGTATCATGTATAAGATTATTTTTTTTAAAATGAATTATGATGGATTTAGATATCTAAAATATATTTATTAAAAATTAATTATTTTTAATGTATTTATATGTTGCAATAATAATATTTTTTTTTAAAAATATTTTTACTCACTTTTGAGAAAAAATATAATATTTTTACAATTTTAGAAAATTCATTGGAAATAATGAGTTTCATTTTTGTATTCAAAATGAATAAATTTCCTTATAGTGAAATTTTATGAATTTTATGAAGAGATTAATTTTTCAATAAACAATGAATAATAATTGTTTTTATTGAAAACTACCTAGTAGTTTAAAGAAATTATAAAGATATATTTTCTTTAAAAAAGGATTAAAATTAAAATTAGTTCAATTATATTGTTATTGATACAATTTTATTCATTTTAATCTATTTATTTTTTAATTATTGATATAAAAACATTTTATACTTACGATTTTTTTGGAAAACCGTTTTGTTTTTATTTTCAGGTTTAATTTAAAATTAATTTTTTTTCACTTATGTGAATTAAATTTGAAAAAAGGATTTATTTTTTTCAATCATCATAATTAATAAAATTTAATATTATCCACATAGGATTTCTCATAATTAATAGTAAAAAAGAGTAAACATTAGTTACCAGTGTTAAGATTAAAATGTAATTTTATGTGTTACATGCGTTTGTCTTCAAATTAATTTTCAAAACACACAAGAATTTTATTTGATAAGGATTATTTCATATTTATAGAAATCAGTTAAAAATAATATTATATTATTATTTATTTTTTATTCTTAATGGATAATTTACATTGGTAAATAAAAAACTAGTTACCACGGTGAAATGTAAAAAGGTAAATGTGTGTAACCTTTGAGTTTAATTGATTTTTTTAATATATATATATATATATATATTCTATTTTGGATGATTTTATTGACCTTATATTACCGCAAGTAAATTATTTGTCATTTTTGTAGTAACTTGGGTTGAATGTGACCTATATTTATTAAATAGTTTAGTGTATTTAAAAAAACTCCAGTCAACCTTAATTAGAAAAGGGAACCATATACCATAAATTATTCATTCATATTAATCCATTTATCTTTAAAAAACACCACTAATGTTTCTTTCCTACACTCTTATCATTTTTATAGATCTTCTTGTAAAGACCCAGATTTTTCCATGTATTTTTTTTAATTATATGGAATTATTATGAGTCCGAAAAAATTGATGGCATGTGATTCCGAGGAATGGAGTGCCTAGATTGAATTTCGGAATTTTTTTCAGGTATGTTCAGTAAATGCATGAGCGGAATTTTGTAACATTAGAACTGGAGCTCGGAATTAAAACCTGAGGACACTGTTGAACTCATAGTACCAATATTCGCTTAAGGAGACCTTCACCTTGATGATAGTAGGTTGAGGGTGGAAGTTAGTTTTCCAGATTTTCGTGGGAGTGATAAAAGAATAAAAATAAAATAAAAAAAAAACAAATTTTATTTTATTTTCTTGAAACCTCCATTTTGAAACATGGTGGTGGGGACCACCCAAACTCTCCTTTAATGTGAAGAAATCTTGGGAATTATCCCAATTTAATGAGCCGACTTATTTGATTTAATGTGCCAACTTTAATTGAGTTAATAATCTTAACTCAATTAAAGTTTTCTCCTCACTTCTTTGTTGGTAATCATTGGCAAAGAGTGTTTGGGGGAACCTTTTAAGAAATATTCTCTAACTATGAGCAACCCATTAGATCAAGAACGTTGGCATTGGAGCTTGGTTCAGAAGCGAGTTGTGGGAGCGACGAACGCCGATTTCCTCTTCATCGACTTCATCTCCTTCCTCACAACACCTCTAACGAACATCAAGGTAGGGGGTTTAATTTTAAGTATGATTAAATATATTTTTTTGATTATTCATATACTTGATTCTAAAAAATGATGTCCAAACAAACACGACCATCGATCCACACATTTACCATAACATTTTCTATTCATTTTTCATGCATTCTTCGTGCGTCCTTCGACGCCAAATAATTAACCGCGCTAAAAACTCAATGTTTAATTGAGTGCAACATGTGGACGAAAAGATATACACCTGAGGAATGTGAATACAAGAAATTCATAATTTTTGGTCATTGAACAAAGTCATGATGGCTCGGGAAAGAAGGCGGAGGCCAGCACCCGGCCGACCGTGTGGAAGGATGGCAGCACACGTCAGCGCTGCCGGGAGAGGAGGCCACGGCCTGTCGACCACAACAGAGCAGGGCGATGACTGACACACCGACCAGTCACGTGGTGAAGCATAGGCATGCGTCTGTGTCACCGAAGTAGGAGGCCATGACCACTTGGCCGTGGTGGAGGTCAGAGGGCAGCCGACACCGGGCCGACTGCAGATGGACTGTGGCGCCGTCACACCGCTGGAAGGAGGACCGACCAAGAATCTGGCCGGATGAGGATCATTGAGAGGGACCATCGAGAGGTCCCGCAAGCCAGTAGGTCGAAAATTCTGATGGACCATTTAGGAATCCAACGGGGGGCCTTCCCCCGGTGCGTCTAGGGAACCCCCCCAGAGGATAACACCCAACTGGGTGGACCGCACCCGGCCGGGCGTGCTGTGTCGCAGGCCGGGTCACGCCCAGCAGGCCGAGCCACCCCTTCACGGGTTGGGCTAGACCAAAGCCTAATGGTCGGGCCCACTGCGGCCCAGCCCATCCAGGCCTGACCCGGACCGGGTCAGACCGATCAGGTTGGACCAGACCCAGGACCATCCGAACCCAGATACGCCTTTTTGGCCATAACATGAGAATCAGGCGTCCATTTGATAAACCATCTATGGTTTTCGGATCCTAGGATTAAGATGGTACTTTAGATATACTCCAATTATGTTTTAGATAAAGATGGAGTATGGCTGGGTTGGATCGAACGCGAATCCAACCGGGCCCTCGGCGCAGAAACGCTAATAACTTACAGATCGGGCGTCCGATTGATGTGTCGTCTGTTGTGTTGGGTCTCTTATGATGTGATAAAACATTGGGATAATTATTCATGGATATTCATGGAAGTTTTGGTGCAACTAATGGCTTGAAGATAGGTTCTCCAAATCATGTTAAGAGTGGGAATCCAGTGGCTGGCAGTGAGGTGGAGGTTGGAGACAGATCATACGAAGGTCAGTACCGAGAAATTTTGTGTGGGTCAGCACCATTCTTATGTGGGTCAGATCATGTGCGGGTCAGCTATCAATGATACTATGCGGGTCAGTGTATACCAATCATGTCTGGGTTAGATCCTCTGTGTGTCATAGCTCAGCGATCCTGTGTGGGTCTGTGCATACCGATCCTGTGTGGGTCAGGTACTGTGTGGGTGATTATGGGGGTTAGTACCTATCGATCCTCTATGGGTTAGACTCCATATAATTAGCAGCAGTGACTCTTGATAGAATAAGATTATCTATCTTCACGACTGATCATTTTCACTTCTATACTTCACTAATACCGGGTGTGAGATGAGTCCTTAGCTTTATAGTATTCTTCTATGTGGCGTTACATTTGTGGTACTTATCTTAATGGTGTACTTATTTGGTACTTATATCTTTGTGGTGTTACCTGTGTCGTACTTATACCTTAGTGGTGTTACCTGTGTGGTACTTCTACCTTAGTTGTGTTACCTTTGTCGTACTTCTACCTTAGTGGTGTTACCTTTGTGGTGTTCTTTTCTCAAGTGTGAGGTGTGTATTTATTGATAACTTAGGTATATGTATAGGAATATACCTAATTAGTGTGATGACTATTTCTTCATGCTTTGATATTGAGGTCTTGTTTTGTGGTTATCCTTTTTGGATTCTGAGAGACGTTCAGAGGTCTCGAGGTCCCTACTGAGTGTCGATATACTCACCCCTACACGAGCTTTGCCCACACCTTGTTGTGTCTTGTGTAGATGATGAACAACAATGACCGAGGAAGAGGGTTCCAAGGCTGGAGGATACTTTGTGGTGGACATTAGAAAAGATGATCTGTAGAGATGACCGTACGAGAGCTATAACTAACCTTTAGGTAGGATTCTTGAAAGAGTGTTCACAGGAGCTATTTTTCAGTTTTACTTTTAATTTCCAGTTGGGCTTGTATTCTGGCCCCTTTATTTATTTTACACATCATGTTTACTATATAGTTTATGTTGTGCTTGTATCTTTATGTGTGCTTGGTTTGGGTGATTTTTACAGGTTTAGAGGCAATGCCTTCTTAGTTTTAGGGATATGCCTTTCCGGTGCTAGTCGCCAGCCCCTGGCCAATGGAAGGCGGGTTTGGGGTAGTCAAGACATGGTCCCTAGGGGATGGTTCATGACACTTCTGGTGTTCCAAAATAATGACCTCGAGCCTTAATAAGAGATCTTAAGGTTGTTTTTATACATGAAAGTAATTAATTATTTTAAGATCCTTCTATTTTACTTCTTAACTTTTCACCAACATTAATGTATTATTCATTCAAAGATGTAAAAATATCTAAAATATAATATTATTTTATTATATTTATTTAAAAACCTATATATATCTTCTCCTCCATCAAATTGGAAATCAAACCATCGATCGTGTGTAGGATGGACTACAACATCTCGAATCGACACAATTTGTTTTCCATAACCACCTATAAAGAATAGATATAATGATGGATTTAATATTTATATTTTATATTTTTTAAAAAAGTATACTTATTGAATTATAATATCAAATTTACCTTCTTACATTATAATTTGATGGAAAATGATTACGTCTCTCATGTGTACGTGTGGACTACCATCTACACTAAGCGATGAGATTTGTTTTTCATTTTATTTATACTTGGATTGTAATAAGGATGAATTTTATGAAAATATATTATATATATGATATAAAATGTATTCATTAAATTTAAATTATAATTTAACTTTATTTCATTCCACCAGACAATAAAATGTAAAAAACTTTCTTGCATTCATAAGGCCTACTGTCTCCATGAACCATTTAATTCATTTTCTATATCTATATTTTTTGGATGAATATAAATATTTACATAATAAATTTATATAATATTTATATCATAATTGAAATAATGGATATTATGTAACCCTAATAAAATCATAAGGACCAAAACTAAAGAAAAAACATACATGAAAAATGAAGCAGTTATCACCAGGAAGAGTGATATTAATAATTAATTGTTAATAAATGGTTGATGAAAGGTTAGGCATAAATCATATATAAAATTATATAAATGATTATTATTTTTAAATATATTTATAATAAATCCATATTAAATTTAAATTCAGTTCAAATGTTTACCAATGAAGTTTATACTTGAGGTAATGGATTTTCATCTCAATTTTACTTCTATGAGACACATTCCATATTCAGCACTAATTTATTTTATATAGTTTATATATTTTATGTGAATGAATTATATAATTAATCTAATAATTTATTTAAAAATTCATATCCATAAATGGTACTATCATTCATGTGGTTTTGATTAAAAAATTATCAATGTGGTAATGGTTTTAAATTACAATATCATAATTTTTCAGGATTGTTTATAGTTAATATCCGATAGTGAAATATTATGATATATCCCTCAAAAAACCCTTGAATTTTTTCATATATTGATATTTATTTAAAAAAAATTATTCTACTTTATTCAATTTAATAATAAATGAGAACAAAATCATATTTTCCAAAGAAAAATAAGTTTATTTATTTCTTTGGTTGAAAATATTTTTTATTTCATATCCATGTTATCTATTTTTTTTAAAAAAAAGATTTAGTATTCTTATATGAAAGTTTAAATTGCATTTTAATCTTTTTTAATTTTTATAAATTTGTTTAAGAAGAATCTTCTTATCATTTTATGAATGAGTTACTTTTTATTTGTTACCAAAAAATTGTAATGAATGTCTTTTATAATTTAGGACATGAATAACATTTCCTATCATCATGACCCTAAAATGATTTAAAGATTACATTATAATATTCCAATGATATTTTAATTGAAAAAAAATTTCATTAATATTTTGTATATTTGTAGATTTCAAATAGTCATTTTAAAATTTGAAAGTGTATTTTTATCAATAAAATTTTTAATGATATTAAAATAAAATTTCTTTTTAGTAATGAAAAAAATCATATAAGTTGATTTTAATTTATTAAGGATATGACCTAATGAAACAATCCATATCCTTTCTATATATGGTTTAGGATTATGATAAAAAAGGATTATGAAACTTGTTTCACTACCACATATAATGAAATAATGAAATTCCTATGAAAGAATATCATTTTCATGGGTTATGACATGATAAATGACTTTATGACACAAATATATGTTATTTTCATTATGTGATGGGTGGGAATTGAATTTTATAGCCAAAAAATGCATTAGGAACTGATTTCCAGAGACACATTTTTACCCTATAATATTTTGAAATAGATTAAGAAATATTTTCATAGGTAGGTGTTGAGACGATGTGTGATTCTGAGGCCTGGTGAGACTAAAATTAATTTAATAAAAATATTAAAAAAATTATTTAAAAACATGTTGTTTTTCATAGAAAAATGGATTATCTCATGAATGGAGTATCAAATTGATAATATGTTACCCCAATTGATTCTAAAGTGTGGGTTTTACTATAGGTTTGACCTAGAGTTGGTTAGCTCTAGACATTGAGATGAGGAATCCATTGGAGGGTGAATTTAAATTAAAAGAACTGATTAATTTATTTATATTAATTTAAATGCAGTATATATAATCCTACATAAATATGTCATTAAGAATTTTTCTAGGTTTAGATAGAAAACCCTTTGAGTGTGTTGAGAGTTTATCTGATGACCTTAATTGATTAATCTAGATCAGATGATTGTCAATGATAAGATCACGTTGAATTAATAGATATCGAAGAGTATAGATCGTCCCCATTAATGGTGAATGAGTTATTATCCAATGATGGAGATATAATGAAGTTTGGGCATGTAATATTTTGGATTTATAACATTTTCAAAGAATTAATCTTGAATTAAATTATCTTCTTTAATTTATAGTGTTTTCTAAACATTACATGTTCATATTCAATAATTTGAACCGTTTAAATTCAATTATTCAGATTATTCCATGTTTCTCATCCCAAATATCCCCGATCCATGCCCTTTTTTATAAAATTTTTAACTAATTATTTATTCACCATTTTTATTATGAATTTCCACCATATGTTATTTTAGTTATTTGACATTGGCATAAATGTCCACAATTTGACATATTTGGGCTGGTCCTAGGATGATCAGACCCCATGATTCAGAAAATATGTGTAAAAAATGACATGATCAATGATTTACGGATATATTGATATAAATTTTTGGTAGTGATTTTTTATTCATGTAATTAGAATACAAGGTGGAGTTGGAGACGAGATGAGAGGCATGTGGGATGTGCTATGCGATTCCAATAGGTGGCTGGATTTTAGTTTCCACCCACCAGAGGTCAGGAAATCAACGACTTACATCACTATTACTATTTTTGAAAAAATTAAAGTATGAATCATCTGAATTAATTGGTCTAAATGATAGACATGGGATATAAATGATTAATCTAGACTTCTGAAAAAATTCTACCTACACGACATGTACTAGGATAAAAACACATTGTGTAGTACCCCAACTGTGTTGGATAGGTTTTTGAGGAAAAGGCAAGGATCAAATAACATGTGTATGGGATAAATCCCATTTTGACCTCCCTAGGAAGTTGGACCATGTTCCATATACACACTCCCATCACCCATGTGTGAGGATACGATGTGTACTATGGCAATACACCTGTACTGTTTGATGGACATGGGCACGTCTAGGAGAGCACGACTTAGCCCAGTGAGGACAAGAAACACCATGGTGTACCCTTACATGTCATTAAGTAAAAAATTGATAGAATTACATGTACTATAGGGGGAACTACAAGGAGGATAGGGGAGATCATATGCTGCGTGACCAACCTAAATGCCATGTACTTCTTTACAAAACATCTACCTCTCATATCTCCTTAGTTTTGACTCAGATTTTGTCCTATGAGTGGACTGACCTATTTTTTTTTGTAAAACATGATGGTATCATTTATAGTGTACTTTGAGATATGGTTAGAGATTTTACAAATGTTATGATTCATTAGGTAATGCTTGATAATGATAGTGAATGGGAAAGATCAGTGAAGAGTTTAGATGGAGACGACACTCACATGTTTCACTTGGGTGTGGTTCCTCTATACTGGTTGTATGGATTTAGGGGTCGAACCCCCCTATCATAGTAGGGTGTGGGTCTGTTATCCCTAAATAGGGTACTCCCCTATCACACCATGGTGTAGGTCTTCAATCCAAGAAGATAGAACTCCCATGTTGCACTAGGGCCCTAGTCCTCTACAATCATTGTATAGATATAGTGGAGGCACTCCATTTTCACACTAGGGTGAAGAAAATATTTCCACGGATATGGTACTCCTATTTCACACTATATTGTGAGTCCTCCATAGTTATTTTATAGATTCAGAGGTAGAAATCCCCTATTTTAACAGGGAATAATTCCTATTTAAATGGTAACAATGCTCCCATATCTTTGTTTCTGATGCTTTCGCTGGGGCGTGTGCATATATATTGTGCGAGGAGGAATGGTGTGGCTTTTCTTCCCCACATTCCCACTTTCCAAAGATAGAAATCATTCATTACATGGTAGGGACGTTTTCTCCTTGATGTTAACGAGATAATGAGATGTTGGTTCTTCCTTCTGTGGATTCCTCCTCGAAACTCGTCACCTAGTCTGGGTCTCCTTTATAGACTTAAGACATTGTTCGTGAAACTCTTCCTAGTGCCATATCTTCACGGACACCAGTTAAATACATTGCTTCTGTCGAGACATCCAAAGGGTCCAGTTAGGGCATCATCCTTTGTTCAGGGGAGTAGTCACATTGGACATCATTGGCATGTCTGGACACTGGAACACTGGAATGTATGGGTTTCTTCCCCTTGTTATAGAGATTCTTTGAGGGCGTGGAATCCTGAGGCATCCCGCATTGAATGCAAGGAATTATATTCCATAGCCATGTCTCTGAGGTTTTCCTCATCTTCCCATGATTATCAAGGGGTATTACACAAGTTTAACGTTCAACGGAGATTGATAAGACCGATCAGAACATTGACTAGAGCGGATCAGATGAGTGTGACCACCGTATGAAACACTAATATAGGTGGATTGGTATGACCTCACTGGGATGTGGCAGCCTGGGTAAGAATCAAGATGGGTGATGGGTTGCTCACTGAAATGGGTGGTGAATGGGATGAAACTATTGTGAGGATGATGGTAATGTGGGCCTGAGTCTCAGAGAGACTTCCTACATATCCTGGTGGCAAGGAATCAATGTCTGTGTAGTTCAGGAGGGAGATAGGACACCTAAGGAGGCAGTATATGAGAATAGACTCGTGGATGGGACCCGGAGGGAGTGTAACCTCTGGGTTGAGGCATGACCTTCCCAATACACATAAGCTCGAGGGAAATGTTAGGAGATTAGCATGAATTGGGGTGTACACATAAGACAACAACTGATGATTTGTATGGGTCTTACACATGGTTAGGATCCCATGTTGGTCTGGCGCCACTAGGATGGACCAAAGATGTTTTTCCCGATGAAGGGGATTGCAACGGCTGACCGCTAAATAGGGGACACAGTGGCTTACCACTGATCAGGATACATTGACTTACCACTGATTAAGGGACACAATGTCTTTCCATTGACTGGGGGACACAACAGCTTACCTCTATGAGGGGTTTATAGTTTAATGTCATGTGGGATGAAGTTTTACCAATGTGAAAGGGGTCAGAACGACTGATTGTTGGGTTTGAAACTTAGGGAGGCTTCATAAGCACCTTACCATGGCATGGATCAAAGACCACATAGTTCGGGTGGGATGCAGGGCATACACTCTAGGCTGCCTGAGGTGTTGGTGAACCGACATTAAGGGGAGTCAGAACAACCGAGTGTTGGACTTGAACCTCAGGGAGGCTTCTTATGTACCTCGCCTCGGAAAGGATCAAAGACCACATAGTTCGAGTGGGATGTGGGGCTTACACTCTAGGCTGCCTAGGGTGTTGGTGAACCGACGTGAAGGGGGGTCGGAACGACCGGGTGTTGGGATTGAACCTTAGGGAGGCTTCCTACGTACCTAACCATAGAAAGGATCAATGACCAAGTAGTTTGGGTGGGATGTGGGTCTTACAATCTAGGATGCCTAGGGTGTTGGTGAACCGACGTGAAGGGGGTTTGAAATGACTGGGTGTTGAGCTTGAACCTCAGGGAGGCTTCCTACGTACCTCACCTTATCAAGGATCAAAGAACACGTAGTTCAGGTGGGATGTTGGGATTACACTCTAGGATTCCTAGGTGTCATGGTTGATGCTTACTCTAAGCCCACGTGAGGCAATCTCAGTGTGAGAAACAAGAAGTAGAAAAGACCTAACGATCATGTCACGAACGGTGCGTCCGTGGGAAGTGGAGTGGGGCTCATGCATGGTTAGAAGCCAAAAGAGGAAACAGGGGCTTACATGTGGTTAGAAGATCAGAGAGGTTGTTACTTACTCTAGGATGGAGGCCCGGTGGTGCAAAATCCAGGCGGGAGAGGGAATTGGCACCGAAGAAAGGCGGGGCACCGACACAGCCTCTGACAAGAAAAGATAGGGGCTTAAACCTGGGTGGTTTCCCTTTTCCCACATACGAGGCATGAGAAGAGGTCACTGTTTAACGTCATGTCTTGAGGACAATGGCTCTTGGTAGTTTAACATCATGCAGCTCGGATGAAGTGGGTTTTCTCCCCACCCCTAGGACTTACATAACCGATACTCGCCCGACCTTGGGGGAAGGAAGGCATTGACAATGCTATGGTTGAGGGGTGTTATGGAGAGAACCATTGGTGGTCCACATTAGTGTGTCTATGAGAAGAATAAATAGCCTATAGCGTGCCTATATGAAGAAGCATGAGGCGAAGCAACACAACGGGAAGTATCGTCCAAAGAACATTGAAGTTGTTTTGTGCGAACTTGAAGGGCTGCACGAGGAAATGAGTTCCTTATCAAAGGAGTTCACAGATAGAATCTTTGTGAAGCTCTGGTGCCCCATGAAGTGGAGGGACTCCGTGAGGGGATGTTCTTCATGAAGTACAGTTGCCTATGCTGGGGGTAGGGCGTAGGTGCATATTGGGGGAGCTTCGCGATGTAGAAAGGGATTCGCGAATCAATGACTCACAAAGCAAGGGTTCCTTGAAAAGCATAGAATTATGGAGAAATGTGATTCATGATGCACAGTGAACCAACCTTGGAACTTGGGTTACATGCGCATGGAGGGTGCTTCATGAAGCCTAAGTGCTCTGTAAAGACTTGAGTCCCCTTGGGGATCTCCTTCCTCCACGAAGACCCGTAGGCTTCGCGAAAGGTATCCCTCTTGGAAGAGGGGATCAATTAAGGGAAAAGGGGAGGATCTTCATGGAGAAAAAGTACCTTGAGAAGCTCATGGTTGGAAGAGCAGGATATTCTTCGCAATTCAGGAGCTAGGAAGGTGAAAGGTCGGAGAGTCCATCCTCCGGGATCGAGGGGAGCCGTGTATTTATAGGCAAGAGGCACCGCGAAGTAGGGTTCGCCCGATGCGAAGATGAAATTTTCTTTGTGGAAGGTCACTAACGTCAAAGTGGATCATGGAGCTATCCCAACTCCTTACTTCATGGAGGGTCGTGAACGTCAAACAGGCTCATGGAGCTATCCCGGCACCTTGCTTTGTAGTGGGTCGCGAATGTCAAATGGGCTCACGAAGCTGTCTCACCTCCTTGATTTTTCGTGGGTCCCGAACATCGACTGGGATCATGAATCTATCTTTCCTCCTTTATTTGTAGTGGGTCATGAATGTAAAATGGGCTCGCGGAGCTGTCCTACCCCTTTGATTCGTAGCGGGTCGCGAAGGAGATCTTTGGCGCCAGTCATAGGGATCCTGGAGCTTCGCAATCTGTCATCATGAGGCTGTCTCTAATGCTTTCAGGATGTTTGGTTTGCCCCCAATTTTGGCATAAAAAATTCCCCCCTCAGACTAGGATTTGAGGAAAAAATGAGAATCCAAGTCTTAGGGTCCATCGCCAAAATTCCTTGGTTACCCGCAAAGCGGCCTCGTGAAGGAAGTTCATGATGAGGCCTCGTGAAAGAGTCTCACAAAGCAGAGCACCAATGTGTGGGATGGGCGCAACACAAATTCTACCACTACTGGATGTTCCACGAAGTGCCCAGGGCCATCTCTTATAAATAATGGGACTGACATCTCTTTTTTCCTTTTCTCTCTTCGTGATTTCAATTTTCGGAACTCTCGATTCGTGATGCTCCACGTACTCCGCGATCGCGCTCCTTGAATTAGGACTTTTGCTTCGCGGTGCAGAGAAAATCTTCAACTTTGTGTTAGTGTACTCTACGACATGCGTCTGAGGGTCAACGCAGGGCTCTGTGATTCCGCTGTCCAGATCTACCTCCACGACCGATCTACGTGGTCGAGCTTCACGATCGAGCTTCGTGATCCAGTCCAAAATTTATCTAAATTTTAATGATAGGATGGCTCACCAAGAGGTTTTTAGGGGGGTCCTTGTAGACGTTGCCTGAAGGGAAGATATGGTGAACAAATTGGGTGTGGGGGAGTTTGTAGGAGCCACTCTGACCATGATTCACTGGTACAACTTTTTTATGAAGTCCAAAGGGACTACCCATTGTGAAATAGGCTTCCTTTGTATGGATTTGGACCGAGGGATGACATATTCATCCATAAAGAATGTAGGGATGAGCCATCCTATTGGTTCAAGAGCACACCGTGCCAGCACCAGTGGTTCAGGGTGGCTAACGGCCACACTCAGAAGAACTCTACGTCTGTTACCGTTGATTGTTTATACAATAATTTGAAAGAAATTTATGGGAAAGTATTGAAACCAGAGAAGTCCCCTCCTCTGTACCAAAAAATCCTAAAGGTGGCGCTGAGGAACCCGATGAAGTGATGGTCTGATGAGTGGGACCTGCACCAAGGAGGAAACTTCATGGACGACTAGGCCTAGGACTACTGGATAAGTGCCTCGTGTGAAGATTTCAGAGAATATCTAAGGAGAGTTGGACTCTATGAGGCAGCACGTGCCTCCCAACTTCACATCTACCAGCCGAAGCAGCTGATGCTAGAGCTATTGAGCCGGTGGTCATCAGGGACCAATACCTTCCACCTACATCACGGGGTGGATGGAATCAATTTATGGGACGTGCATCAGATCTCAGGGGTCCCAATACTAGGGGAGATTTATGACAAATTCCTCCCTTCTATGGGTGCGTGGGAGGATTTGGAGTAGATGCCACCACTGGTGATGGTGTTGATGAGACTGGTGCTGGGAGAGGACAAGGAAGCAGTGAGAGATGTCCACTTCAGATGGTGGTTGAAGCAGTTTTTGAACTTCCCGAAAGGTAGACAGTTCCCAGTGAGGCCTCATACATTCCCAATGGGAGCTCAATGAGGCATGGTGCATTCGTACTGGCAGCTCTTGGAGGACAACCAGTGGAAATCCTAGAGGTTCAGCATCTGTACCGAGATGTAGCCAAAAGTCAGGCTGGTGACATTCATCGTGTCTCTCATCTACAGCTAGATCATGTCAGTGAGGGACACAAATTCAGGTGTGCGACCCATCACCTTCATCATGGACTCCATGCTAGCGACTGAAGGGAGGGTGAATCTCAGAATTTCGATGCTTTCCAAGATGTAAAAAATGATCTATCACATCAGCCTGGGGAGGAGGCCACAAAGGATATCTGGGCCGTTCCACCTTCTGTATGGGTGGATAGCGGCGCACATTAGGGGGGGGGGGTTATGAATACTGAAACCCTATTTCTCATCTGGTATTGGACTTTCTCCCATATATCATGAATGTCATGGGGAGATTTCTGACTACACTGACTGTGCCTTTGGTATTAAACTGAGTCTGGAAGGTAGAAGAGTTCAAACTGCATCTTTTCCCACTGCCAACGGGGTCCTTCAAAGATGATGGATGAGGGATAGAAGAGCACCGGTCTTATCTACTGGCCTTTCAAGGTGGATTCTTGGTGGTGAGGGTGGATCGTGAGCCACTCTCCTATCCATACACCCCAACATTGATTTGCCAATAAATTTCAGTGCTTGTAGTGACAGCCCCCCTAGGATTACCTAGGGGTGTACCTTGACGATCATTCAGGCATGATGAGGTAGATGTGGATCATGTTCACTCGAGAGGATGAAAATAAGAGGAATGAGCTACCTTCACCCACTACTGCCTTCTGGTTGGTCAATGAGTTTTCCCAAAGATTGGAGGCAACCTACTCGGGGGAAATGATAAAGCAACAAACTGTTGGGGCCGTTAATAGAGGACCTCCCCAACCCCAAGGCTGGGGTCGGAAGGTGGTAGGTACATCCCATGGTAGCAGGGCTGCCGTGGCCAAGAGGCCCAACCCGATTGAGGGGGAGGTAGAGGCAGCAGACCCGGTGGCCGTAGAAGTGAAAAGATACCCAGAAGGGAGGACAATGAGGGGATTCCGTAGGATACCCACTCAAGATTCAGGGATGCGGATACGTCACATAAACATGCCGGATGATGTTGTCTTCTCGGTGGCCTGGGATATTTGGCAAGTCAACATATAGTTCTTGAGCCCTCCCGAGATGTGGCAACACCTAAACCATCTTGGGATGAACATTCTGAGGATATTCCCTTTCAGGGATGGCTTTGCGGTGTCCCAGGCGGAGGCAGAGCAATACCTGGCATAGTTGGAGGAATTTTTTTCATTACCAGGGTGCTCCACATCCAATTACAGACTGCATCAAGGTGTTGCAGGATCGTAAGGTCCCTCACAATTTTCAGACGCTTAACTGAGAGAATGCTTCCCTCTACCAGAAGAATCGGACGAGTCCTCCTGGGAGGACAAGGCTGATAGAGGGAGTCTGTTGGAGGAGGTTGAAGTCAGAGATCAGGGCACATACCTTGAAGAATTCACTGAGGTACTCAAGGTAAAACCCCGAATCCACTCCCTAGGATCCATTTCCAGACTACTTTGGACCCTCTTTTAACATTTAAACTGTGAAGGAAATCCTAATTCAAAGAACCCGTTCTCATACCTTAGTGGATGAAGATACGGGGCCTTAAAGATCCACACCTATGGTTGGATAAATTTCTACATCCAGCAAGGCCCAGACAACTGAGGTGACCCCTTCGGAGATTTCAGATCTTCCGGTAATATACGGGGGGCCATACCTCGGGGTCCCGACAACATAAACCCAATAATGAGATCAGGAATTCGATCTCTATAACTCCCCTCTACCAATTTTATGATTGTCATCCCCTGACCATGTTAAGTGATGTTCACAACCCTTTTTGGTGTGCATAGTTCTTCAAATGGCATGGGTCGCCTTAACGAGGTTGGTTGGGGCTTCTGGTGGTATCTTTCCTAGAGGAATGCTGGTGTTCGTAGAGAAGGATATCCAGACCGATCGAACTGTGGTGCTCCAGATTACTAGTGGGACCGTCAGCAGGGATGTTCTAGAGATTATTGAGGTAGGATCCGATTATGATGATCGATCAAATAGCCCAGGTCCCACCACACCTGATCAAATTCCATATGCAGACACTGCTGATGAGTTCCTGAGGGCACTCCCCACATATGAGCTTTCCAATTATGCTGAATGGGACGAAACAACCTCTGATTAATAGAACATCAAAATAGTCTGTCACCAGTCATGGAAGATGATTATGAGATTTGTTAATAACACCCCATGCACTATAGCTGGATGATATGGATAAACTTCACTCGTGATTGTGCGAACTATGTGATGAGGGAGTGGATGCCTGGCATCCCCACATGCTCATCTGGGATCTTATGGTGGAGAAGATTCAGTAGTATAACAATGACATTGGTGTGGGATATTTGCGGAGGAAATAAGTAAACATCAAGAGGATCCGGGAGGCTGAAAATGAAGTTCAACGACTGTAGGTTCGAGTGGATGAGCACTCAGACACCCTTACCATGCAATCTGGGCTGATATTGCGACTGAAGGACCAACTGGTAGAGGCCTAAGAGGGCCTGAAGAAATTGTTCGAGGAGATGACCTTCATCTGGATAAATGTAGAGTGGGATTAGATTATTGCTATTGAATTTCATCCCATCGCTGCCAAGGAAGAGAGAGAGCTGAACAGATGGCAGTAAATCCATGACGCCATAAGCTAGAGGGTGGCAGAGCTGCAGCTTTATTTCGACAGAATTAACTCGTCCATAGGATGGGTAGACCCTCTAGTGCTGTAAATATGACAAACCCTGAAACATACATTCATTCTTTGATTATTTGGATGAAATAGCATGCATGAGTCTTTTTATTAGTATTGGTTTTACACGCATCTGTTATATTCACAAAATACACAGTGATCAATCCCTAAGCTCATGCGGGTCGATCCCAATGTGAGAAACAAGGGATTATTACTTTGTTATTCTACCTGAACATACAATTTTTGAACAATATTTGGGTATCTGGGGTCTGAAGAACTAATCCAGATTCCCGGGAAGAGAGGGACAATACTTGAATAGAGAATGAAGCTCTCAGAACAGTTGAATTACGGTTTTCCCAGTGTGCTATTGGGCCTGAATAGGGTAATGCCAGGGGTGCTAGAATATATCTGAATAGGGGGGAATAGAAGGTGTGAATCACAATACCCAAGATTCGGAACACTATAGCGATGTCTTGACAATTCAAAATGACCATTGACCGTGTTCGAAACACAATATCCTTTTTGCGTTAGATTGAAATGGGGATAAAAAATGAGGGCAGCCTGCTAACCATGTTCGAAACATAGGGCCTGAATCGAAATGTCATCCATTAGTATTTCGGAATGTTATCCCAGTATAGTAGGAAAGCCATAGTCCAAGAATCCATACTGTTAGGGGGTTCCTTTAGATGTGAAATGGGACGAGGATCCGAATAAAGGGCACGCAAAGAGTGGAGAGTGGGGTGATGGGTTGTTCTACTGGATTCAAACACTCTTGAAATTACCCCACCATGGTGGAAATTAATTAGGTGGATACATCAGTATAATTATGGATCAAACATTCTTTTAAACATAACCTCTCTGACGAGGAAACTGTTGCCTCCTAACATTATCATGGGGCATCCTGAACTTGTTCAGGGCAGAACCACAATTTCATGTCATTCGTTGAGGACATATGAACTCACATAGTTTAACGTCATACAGTAGGAAATGGAGTGAAATGGAATATCCTAAGATGGTAGTATGTGTTGTGGTAGCTATAAACCTGGTGTGAATGAGGACTTGGAGTCCAGATCACACCGCGTATCCCAAGGGGAAGCTCATCAGGTCAAGGGAACCAAATTGAAAATTAGGATGGGCCAAAAGCAAAGGGGTCGGGCATTCCAACATACCCCATGAGGATGGGAATCAAGCCATACGTAGTTCTGAGAGTTCAGTTTAACATCATGCGAGATGGTGAAAGGTACATGTGGCATGGCTATGCCAGTACACGTCCTACTATAACTACTAATCCCACATGAGTCGTTCTCGATGTTGGAAATAAGCAGTAGTGATGGGACTTTCATAGAACAGGGAGGCACACATTAGGTATTATGGGACACTAGGTGAATGACGTCCCACTGATGCTGACCCACCTATATAGCGCACCTAGATACACAGAGAAGTAAAGCCGAGTATGTTGGAATTCCTCTAGAACATAAGGAAGTGGAAATGTGTGAATCATGATTCTCGATATCTGGACCACAATGATGGTGGCACGATGATATGGAATAGCAGTTTCCCATGTTTGAAACATTGTATCTATATCATGTTAGACAGGAATGGGGAAAAACAAATGAGGGCCGGCCACTAACCATGTTCGATAGACAAGACTTGTCACAAATGTCATCGGAGATCTTTAGGAACGTTGGCCCAAATTGGTAGGTGAGCCAGAGAGACATGAGACCAGCCCATGAAGGGGGTCCCTATGGATGTGTAAGAGGATGAGGATCCAAATAACAGGCTCACGAAGCTTGGACATGGAACGAGGGGAATGTCCCCTGTGAAAATTCCACACATTGGGCTATTTTTTAAAATTATTATGAGTACGACAATGAGATGTATCAGATAGAGGGAGTCTAGTCCCTTCCCAAGGATAATTGTCCTGGGGTCACGTGATTTCAACATAAGGTGCTAGGGTTGACCATTAAAGGGGATTGATTTAATGGACTGTGCACATGGTGGTGAAATAGTCAAACATGAAGCATAGTTCCCATTGGGAGATCTTAGTTTTGGTTCATAGAACTCGGACCAAGCTCTGAAAAGATATTTGAAGCACATGGTGTGGCTATTGAAATACCCGATGTGAATGAGAAACTAAGAGACACTCATCACACCAATTGTTCCCAAATGAGTATGGGCTATGGGGCCAAAAAATAAGGGATACGATTTGTAGATTCCTGGGGCTGGGCCAGGAGACAAAAATGCATGGGCGTTCCTATGTATCCCATGAGGATGGGAATCAATCCATATGTAGTTCTGGAAGATTTCATGTAGTTTATTATATTCAAGGAAGGACGTATAGTGATCTTAGTTTATAGTTATAAATCTCGGACCATGGATGGTGGGAAACATGGGAGACACATGGTGGGGTAATTATAAAACCCTACATGAATGGGAACTAGGGGTCCCAACCACCATGTGTTCCTTGGGGAGGCTTTAGGTCTAGGGAATGAAAACAAAAGTTAAGATGAGCCCAAGGTAGATTGCACGGGAATTCCTACATACTCCATGATGATGAGGATCAAGCCACACGTCGTTCTTAATATGGAATGGTGGGATATGAGTGCTAGGTATAATAAGGTTGTGCAAGCCTGGACCATACACAAAAATAAGCGGTGTTTGATAGATCTTGTTTGTCCTTTAGGATGAATGAGTGTTTTTTTGAATAGTGATGGACTTAGGATAGAAAGTCCAGGCATCACCACAGAAATAAAGCTGTGTGAAGGCATTGAAAAATGGTATGGTGTGCGACCGATACCAATCATGATGTCCCTTGAACAAGGAAACCACAATGCAACCCCGTTTTTTGTCATGCGGCTAGGACGATATTGTCATAGTTTAGGGTCATGTGATAGAATCAACCATGCAATTTTAATGTCATTTAGAATTGAAGCAACAATTTATAGTCATGTGGGACTAAGCATTATAGTTTAAAATCATATGGCTTGGATATACACAAGAGAGATGATATTCAAAAGGGGATGTGCACCGTGTGATAAAGCATACCCAATGTGAATGAGGATGAGATCCACACCATACCGCGTGCGATTCTAAGGAGGAAACCTCAGGCTGGGGAGATAGAATGATCAGAGGATAAGGGGCAGGAGAAAATAGTTCCCAATTGACCTGGACCAGAAGATGAGATGTCCGGGTGTTTCTACGTATCCCATGAAAATGGGAATCAAACTGTTAATAGTTCTAAAAGAGATCTTATTTTATGGTCTTATATCTTCGACCATGGAAAATCGGGACTATTCCAAGTATGTACAGACCTTAATCCGATCCCTAAGCCAAAAACAGTCGAAATTTTTGTAGGAAATAAGGGAGGATAAGGTATTTTCAATATGTGAAATACATGAAAAGGGGAAATTGGTGCGGAGCCCCGAATGATTTCCTTATCGAGCCTTTTCCCCCTAACGTGCGGTTGCACACTGAGGAATAGTACCAATAGTTTCAAAGTTCTACATGGACATGATGAGGTGGAAAAGGATTTGAATCATGTAACCAACATTCAAGTATTGAAGGGGATGATGTGACGATGGAGGATAACTATTGACTATGTTCGAAACACAACATCCATATCGCATTAGCCTAGAATGAGAACTAAAAATGAGCATCGACCGCTGACCATATTCACAATGTGGGACCTATATCAATATTTTGTTAGAAACCCTGACATTAGACCATAATTGAATAAGGGCCCTTGGGCCGAGCATCGATGCTATTTGGGGGTCCCTTCAGATGTGAAAGATTATTGAATCTCAAATGAAGGGGAACACGAAGCCTGAAAAATCAGTGAAAGCATGTCTAGGTAGAATCTGACAGTCCATACGATGAACTAGAGTACTCTTGAGCACATTGGTGAATAACCAAAGAGGGTTGAGCGGGGATCAACTTGAGAGTGGCCGATTTGAAAAGATGAGTATAGAACAAGGGGATAGAGAACCCTTAGGAGAAAGTGGTACATGGAGTGGTTGTTAGAAACCCAACACGAATGAGGACATAATCCCACACCACACCATATACACCTCTCCCTAGGAAAGTGCAGGCCAAGGGGACAAGGTGAAAGGGAGATTTGTAAGATATGGGGCTAGGCCAACAGAAAAAATGTCAGGGCATACCTAAGTATCCCATAAGGACGGGAATCAAGATATAAGTAGTTCTGGAATGAGGTAATGTGAAATTTATCGTCATCCAGTAAGGACTCGAATGGGTTTGATACCCCACAAAAAGGAAGTGTACAACACGATGAGTAACCCGACATGAATGATGACCTAATCCTACACCACGTTGTACAACCCTAAGTGAGAAATTGGGCTGGGGACCCAAGAAGGACAAGGGGGCATAGGCTGGGCCTCACACGGAAAGTCTTGGCCAGTTCGTAGTTTAACGTCTTGCAGTGGGGATGAAGGTAGGGGTAAGGTATCTCGTCCCGGGATGTGTATGACACTAAGATCAACCCGATGGGAATGAGGACATAATATCACACCACACCGTACAAACCTAAGTGAGATCTTGGGTTGGGGTCCTGAGAAGTCCAAGGGCCTGAGGTTGGGCCTCAGATGGAAAGACCCGACCAGTTCACAGTTTAACGTCTTACAGTGGGGACAAAGGTATGGGTATGCTATCTCGTTCTGGGATGTGTACGACATGTCATGAAACCCGACGTGAATAAAGTAATAATCATGCACCACAACATAAAACCCTAAGTGAGAATTGGGCCTGGGGCCCAAAAAGGATGAGGGGTGTAACACCCCAAGCTTCCATGGTACGCTTCTCATTGAATAATAGAGCAGCGTGTGTTGTACGCAACCTCGAGTTCTAACAAACCACAACCAATCAAAGTAGCCGTTATGAATAGTAATATCCACTTTTTGAAATTATATAAATTTCATATTTCAAAATGGACTTCATCTTTGGATTCAGAATTTCAAAATTAGCCTATGTTGAATTTTTGGTATTTTTCTGAGAACTTCCAATTTTCGATGAATAGTGAAAAATACTTAAAAACAACATTTTTAGTCAAAATATTTTCTAGTGATAAATTATACTATTGAGTGGTTTTAAATTATAATTAGAATATAATTTTACCATTTTATCCAATGGTGGTCCTTATAATTAATTTCAAATTTAAATTGGACATAAACAATTGTCAATCTTTTGATTGATATTGTTTCTTAAAAACACGCTATTTGTTTTGGGAACGAGAATTAATTATAAAATTAATTAATGAAACTTTAATATTTGTAATTTTTTAAAATAGATATCATTTTTTAATTCAGAATATCAATTATATATTAGGGTTAATTTTTGGTATTGTTCTGAAAAACTTCGATTTTTGATGAATAGTGAAGCCACTAATTGGTAGTTAAAAAACTGATTTTTCGTTTAAATTAAATTTTACCACCTCTGTGATTTGAATTTAAAAAATCTGACATACATCATTGTCATTATGGAGTAAAATGTGGTACAATGGGATTAAAATAATTTTTGGTGAATAGTAACTTTTATGCTCTATTAATCGTGATTAAAGGTAATTGGTGTAATTTAAGGTAAATATAATGATATAATAATATGGAATTACCTTTACACTTCTACTAAACTTTTTTTATGAGTCATTGACGACCAATACAATCCATGGGTCAAATTGGTTTCCCATGGAGCACCATGGGTAAGAAAATGACATTAATACCTTTTATTTAAAGTAAAAATAAAAATGCCACAAACATGCATTGTTTTACTAAAACAATTTTTACAAGGGGTTATACAAGTTATCGTTTCGACTATAAATATCCATTGGATAGATAAAGAGATTTTCTACATCATGGTAATTGTTTTATAATTTTTAGGCATTAAATAAATAAATTTAATTATCACACCATGATGATGCAGCGATTACCTCATCAATGAACATTGTAAATAAAATGAAAAGATAATGTAAAATCTAAGACTTAAACTTGTCAAAAACATATTGGATGAGTATATTTAGAAACCTTATCACCTTATCTTCGAAATATATAATTATGGGACCTTTGAAATCTGAAAATCATTTCATAATAATGTAACATTTCATGACATTCCAAGAGTGCCTCTCCTCTCCTCTTATAAAGGCCCCCACCTCTACCACCTTATTCACACCTTCAAAGCCATTTGGATCGGAAAAACTCTACCCAAATTCTCTATAAACGTCCCTATATTACTCCTATAATCCTGAATTTGTGCATAAGTCTTCCCAAGGAAGCCTTTGGCTCAAATCAAAAAGAGTTACCTGATTTTAAAGGTAATGTCTTCACTTGTGTTCTTTTGTTTTGTTTTACTTCTCCAACCCCTAAACTATTTTTATTCCTATATTTTGTAACAAAACCAGTATATTAAATATACTAGGATATTTTTATGATATGTATTTGATTTAAACTTACACAAACCTTTGTCTAATTGTTAAAGAACATACTGTTTTTGTGGGTGGCGAATTACTGCCTCACGAAATGATGATTGTTCAATCTTATTTTAACACCTCTCATGGTGTCCATTAAGATGTCACTATATTTATATATGATATATATTATGTTTATTTTTCCCTTATGCTTCTGAATCTTTCATTTATGGCATAAATTTATGATTTCCATTATGGGTCAACGCGATAATTTCTTTTTAGGAAGTGCGGACTACCGCCCCCTCAAAGTGATTTGAATCGTTAATGCCATATGTGGGACGTATAAAGGATGGAGTAAATGATATTATATATGATATTATACTGGAATTATAATATACCTTTATATCATTATGATTTCACTTCATTATATACGAAATAGAAATGAAAGTAGCGTTCATGCGTACGTACGGCTTACCATCTCCATGAATGGTGCATTTCATTTCTTACCTCTAAATGTTATATAATATTATAAATGCATGTATATACTGGATATATATGATATATATGATATCTACATCATGAATATAATTCTGTATATAATGGATATTTTACCACATGAACAACTTGTAATTATAAGAAGCTTATTTTTAACTCAAGTACCAAAGATCGACAAAATGACCATTATTAACTTAAATAATTTTATAATGTTCATAACATGGTAATAAGTGATATAAAAGGAATAATTAACTTGAAAAAGGTTTGTAAGAAAGTATAAATTAACTCTAGTTTATTATTCAGGAGGTTAAAGAACGATCGAGTCAAGTCAGACACGAGGTAAGGGACTTCATCTCAATCTCCTTTCATTGAGGCATATTTTGTTTTATACACAACTTTATTTTATGCGGTGTATAAACCCATTTAACTTTTACATTTAATCAAAATTAATCTTTTTATATGAAGTGTTTTAATAAAAAACAAAAGGGAATGTTTTTTTTGTCGTACGTATGCGGCGAAAATGACTTCTCTGCCGCCGTGACCATTATTTGAGTTTCGGCTTCCTCTACAAGCCGTAAATTTTATTTAAAAAAAAATGAAAAATAAATACCAAGTTTTACTTTCCTTTTATTTTGGTATTGAAAATGGTTTTATTATATCAATGTGTTGTATTGATATGTTGTTATTGAAATGTAGAAATGTTATTTTTCCTTTATGCATATTTTATGTGATACGATTATGTTATGGTTTATGATATGTTTAAACCTGTTCATATGAGGAATGCATTAAACTTAATAAGTGATGAGTGGAGCCCGATATAGCTCCTCGATGCATCAGTAGGTCTCATGAGACAAACTAGTGTCTTGGCATGAGGCCTTGACAAAATCTTATTTGTAGTCTTGGCATGAGGCCTTCGCTACGTGGTTATGATAGTCTGGCATTATGCATTCCATCATTATGAAAGTGGTTATTGATATTGTATGTGATTATTTGACTAGTAGAATATCCATGTGAATAAGTAAATGGAATTATTTCATTTTATTATTTCCATATTATGCTGAAGTTCAAGTTTAAAAAGATTTTATTTTAGTTATACAATGCCTTAAATGTTTATGATTATTTAGGAAAGTTTCTGCTATATTGTTATCTTTACTGAGCATCTGAGCTCACCCCTTTAAATGTTTTATTTTTCCTAGGACGTGAAGAAATATTTTATGACTGACATGCATGGATAGTATGAAGGGGATATGAGTGTGGAATATGGATACCATGTTATTGTAGTTTTTCACTTTATGACGTAATGCAAAATTTATGAATGTATATAGTGTTTCCAAGGCTACTAAACTAATTGGTCTTTTGAGACATGATCTTTTGTTATCATTTCAATGTTATGTAATAATGCACCAACTATGGGTAACTGGGGTCGGGGAATTACAGTTAGTATCAGAGGCAGTTTAGTACTAACCTTGGAAGCTAGATTTAGATAAACTCTGATTAGAGCCACATAGCCCTAAGATAGACTTTGAGGATTAGTATAGAATAACTTCCTAGAATTTTGGTATTATAGTTATTTTGTGAGTTTTACGAGCAATACATCCCTGTCTGGATACGAGAAAGTAGAGGCGGATCTGGCACAGATGTACCTAGGGGTAAAACCTGAAAACACCGCTTTGACCTAGACTCGAACGGGAATTGGTGCACGAAAACGGGCCTTGCTTCACTCTTGGTTACGAAACTCCTGGGGGATATGCTTAGGATAATTCTCATTTTCTTTACAAACCATTTTTAAGGGTTTATGAGTATATACTTCCTCAAATATTTTTTTATGATTATGGATTACATCCTTAAACTCTTCAATTTATGTTAAGTGTTTTACAAGTATGGAATTATGTATTTTGATTCATGAACTGATCTAGTTTATGAAATTATTTGGAAATGGTGCCTAGTGGAAGGAATGGAAACCATATCAATGCACACACTCCATGTAGGGATTTCCATCCTTCTCAAGATAATTATAGTGGAGCTGGTGACAACCACAAACATTCAATGTGATAACAAATCCCTAAGTAGCTGAATAATGTATAAATTCATTGGAAAAAATATTCCATACCTTGGGGAGTAGTGAAAGGGAAAAAGTTGTCATGGCAGTTTATCGCCTCACTGGAGATGCTGATAAATGGTGGTTATTGATACAAAGAAAGAAGGATGATGATGAAGTATCAAATATGGAATAGAGGTAGTTCAAAGAGATTTTCTTAGAAAAATATATCCTTGTGACCATCGAGCAGATATGGAAAGGAAATTTCTGAGTCTGAGGCAAAAGGAGGATGGGAATGTCACAAAGTATGAGTATAACTTTACAAGGTTATCGAGGAATGCATCAGATTATATACGTAACCCAAGAAGTAATATTGATCATTTCTTTGATGGTTTAAAACTGTTTCTCCTTTGAGCATTAGTATCACAATCTTTCTCAATGTACGAAGATATAGTCTCGTGTTCTATCGAAAAAAAAATTGAATTCTATAAATATTATGATAATAAAGTAAAGTAAGAGAAGAAGAGAATGGTGGAACAAGTGACAGATAAAGGGAAAAAGGGAAAGAAGGATTTTTTATTATGTGATAATTGTGGGAAGAATCACCCTAGTACTTGCCTAAAAGGAATGGGAGTTTGTTATAAATGTGGAGAAAAAGTTCACCAGGCTCGTGATTGCAAGGGAAAGAAAGAGGATATAAATGTTTAATGCTAAAATTGTATAAAAATGGGGGCATTATGCAAATGAATTTCCTAAGACTCAGGGAAACTAACCTCAGAAAAGGCCAAAGGATCAAGGCCAATCTTATGCTGTTACTACAGTTGAAGTGGAATAATTTTTGTATTTGTGTTTTTGGACTCAAGAACTATATTATGGTTATAAGAATAATGTGATATATTTAAGGATTGTACTGTAGTACTTTTTGTTTTCATTAAGGTTTTAATATGATGAAGGTAATCATATTTTCAGTATGAGACAATAAGAGAAAATTTACTTTGTTTGGGGAATCTGATAAATTGATTTTTGAATTTAGAGACCTTTTAGAGAAAGTCTAGACAGAGGTATTTTGGATAACTATAAAGGTTGGAATGGATTAAGTTTAACTTTGGATAGTATTGTTTAAGGTTAAAAAATTTCTGAAGATTATTTTTGGAATATTATAATACTATAGTTTTAGGAAAAGGACAACCTGCAAGTCGGGGGATAACCCGTCGCGTCGGACAAAACTGTAGGAATCGAACCCACAACCATAGTGCAACATGACTTTATTACCTACCACTAGCCTACAGGATGTCCCAAGTTATTAAAAAATAGTTTTCCTAATCTAAATGGTATGTGTTAATTTTTGGAACCTTCTTTGATTAGGATAAATATAATATTTTTTAGTTCTATTACCTTTTTGAGTGAAAGATGAGTTTGTGGTAGAAATTATTTGAAGGTTGAAACTCTACTTTTCAAGTATATATATATATACCTCTCTATTATTCTATGAATAAATTAATTCTTAAACATTAGGAAATGGATATTAAGAAAATGTTTTATCCTAATACCTTATGTATTTTTGAACTGATGATATTTTAAATCAACATAGATTGAAGGCTTTGAGTCCCTCAATTTTACACTTGTTTTTGATTGATGACCTCAATAACTCCCTACAAATATTTATGTTTTTCCTCCAATTATATGTCTCTAATTTCCACCAATGTTCTCTTAATCGTGATCATAATTTTGTGGTGACTTTTTCATTTCCCTTTCCCTCTTATTAAGGCTAAATTTTATTAACATTATTTCCGATGTGGCTTTTCCACAAAGGTATTTTCGATTTTCAACCTTTTATTTTCGAAGAACATTTTCAAATTGCAAGGATGCAATTTATTAAAGGAGGGGAGAACGTAACACCCCGAGCTTCCATGGTACACTTCTTGTTGAATAATAGAGCAGCTTGTGTTGTACGCCACCTCGAGTTCTAACACAACGCGACCAATCAAAGTACCCGTTATGAATAGTAATAACACTTTTTGAAATTATATAAATTTTACATTTCAAAATGGACTTCATTTTTGGATTCGGAATATCAAAATTAGCCTATGTTGATTTTTTGGTATTTTTCTGAGAACATCCAATTTTCGATGAATAGTGGAAAATACTTAATTTTTTTTAATCAAAATAATTTATAGTGATAAATTATACTATTGAGTGGTTTTAAAGTATAATTAGAATATTATTTTACCATTTTATCCAATGGTGGTCATGAGAATTAATTTCACTTTGAAATTGGATATAAACAATTGTCAATCTTTTGATTGATATTGTTTCTTAAAATCACGCTATTTGTTTTGACAACGGGAATTAATTATAAAATTAATTAATGAAACTTATATATTTAGAATTTTTTAAAATAGACATCATTTTTGAATTCGGAATATCAATTATAGATTAGGGTAAATTTTTGGTATTGTTCTGAAAAACTTCAATTTCTGATGAATAGTGAAACCACTAAGTGGTAGTTAAAAAACTGATTTTTCGTTTAAATGAAAATTTCTCACCTCTGTGATTTGAATTTCAAAAATTCGATATACATCATTTTCATTAGGAAGTAAAATGTGGTGTAATGGGATTAAAATAATTTTTTTGAATAGTAACTTTTAAGTTATATTAATCGCGATTAAAGGTAATTAGTGTAATTAAAGGTAAATATAATGATATAATAGTATGAAATTACCTTTACACTTGTCCTACACTTATTGGATGAGTCATGGCAGACCAAGACAATCCATGGGTCAACTTGGGGGCCCCATGGAGCCACTTGGGTAAGAAAATGACATTAATACCTTTTATTTAAAGTAAAAATAAAAATGTCACAAACATGCATTGTTTTACTAAAACAATTTTTACCCGGGGTTATACAAGTTATCTTTTCGACTATAAATATCCATTGAAAAGCTAAAAATATTTCCTACATAATGGTATTTGTCTTATAATCTTTAGGCATTAAATAAAAAAATTTATTTATCACACCACGATGATGCAGCGATTACCTCATTAATAAACTTTTTAAATAAAATGAAAAGATAATGTAAAATATAAGTCTTACACTTGTCAAAAACCTATTGGATGAGTAGATTTCAAACCCTTATCACCTTATCTTAGAAATATATAATTTTGGGACCTTTGAAATCCGAAAATCATTTCATAATAATGTAACATTTCATGACATTCCAAGAGTGTCCCTCCTCTCCCCTTATAAAAGGCCCCCACCTCTACCACCTTATTCACACCTTCAAAGCCATTTGGCTCGGCCAAACTCTACCCAAATACTCTGTAAACTTCCCTCTATTAGTCATAGAAGCCTCTATTTGGACATAAGTCATTCCAAGGAAGCCTTTGTCTCAAATCAAAAAGAGTTACCCGATTTTAAAGGTAATGTCTTCACTTGTGTTCTTTTGTTTTGTTTTGCTTCTCCAACCCCATAAACTCTTTTTATTCCTATATTTTGTAACAAAAACAGTATATTCAAAATACTAGGATGTTTTTTGGAGATTTATTTTATTTACACTTACACACAGCTTCATCTAATGGTTAAAGAACATACTGTTTCTGTGGGTGGTGAATTACAGCCTCACGAAACGATGATTGTTCAATCTTCTTTTAAAACCTCTCATGGTGGCAATTGAGATGTAAATATATTTATATATGATATATATTATGTTTATGTTTCCCTTATGCTTCTGTATTTTTCATTTATGGCATAACTTTATGATTTCCATTATCGGTAAACGCGATAATTTCATTTTAGGAAGTGTGGACTACCGCCCCCTCAAAGTGATTTGAATCGTTAATGCCATATGTGGGACGTATAAATGATAGAGTAAATGATATTATATATGATATTATACTAGAATTATAATATACCTTTATATCATTATGATTTCATTCCATTAAATACTAAATAGAAATGAAAGTAGCGTTCATGCGTACGTACGGCTTACCGTCTCCATGAATGGTGCATTTCATTTATTACCTCTAAATGTTATCTAATATTATAAATTCATGTATATAAAGGATATATATGATATATATTATATCTACATCATTAATATAATTCTGGATATAATGGATATTTTACCACATGAACAACTTGTAATTATAAGATGTTTATTTTTAACTCAAGTACCAAAGATCAATAAAACGACCGTTATTAACTTAAATAATTACATAATTTTCATAACATGATAATAAGTGAAATAAAAGGAATAATGATCTTTAAAAAGGTTATTAAGAAAGTAGAAATTAACTCTCGCTTATTATTCAGGCGGTTAAAGAACGATCGAGTCAATTCGGACACGAGGTAAGGGACTTCGTCTCAATCTCCTTTCATTGAGGCATATTTTGTTTTATACACAACTTTCCTTTATATGGTGTATAAACCCCTATAACTTTGATGTTTAATCACAAGGAATATTTTTATACTAAGTGTTTTACTAAACGAAAAAAGGGAATGTTTTTTGTTGTATGTATGCGGCGTAAACGACTTCTCCACCGCCGTGACCATTATTTGAGTTTCAGCTTCCTCTACATGCCATAACATTTAAAAAAAATGAAAAATAAATACCAAGTTTTACTTTTCATTTATTTTGGTAATGAAAATGGTTTTATTATATCAATGTGTTGTATTGATATCTTGTGATTGAAATGTGGAAATGTTATGTTTCCTTTATGCATGTTTTATGTGGTACGATTATGTTATGGTTTATGATATGTTGAAACCTGTTCATATGAGGAATACATTGGAATTAATAAGTGACGGGTGGATCTCTCTATAGCTTCTTGATGCATCGGTAGGTCTCATGAGACAAACTAGTGTCTTGGCACGAGGCCTTGACAAAATCTTATTTGTAGTCTTGGCACGAGGCCTTGGCTACGTGGTTATGATAGTCTGGAATTATGCATTCCATCATTATGAAAGTGGTTATTGATATTGTATGTGATTATTAGACTAGTAGAATATCCATTTGAATAAGTAAATGGAATTATTTCATTTTATTATTTCCATATTATTCTGAAGTTCAAGTTTAAAAGGCTTTTGTTTTAGTTATACAATGCCTTAAATGTTTATGTTTATTTATGAATGTTTCCGCTATATTGTTATCCTTACTGAGCATCTGAGATCACCCATTTCAATGTTTTATTTTTCCTAGGATTTGAAGGAATATTTTATGACTGACCTATAGGGATAGTCATAAGGGGAAATGAGTGTGGACTATGGAGACCATGTTATTGTAGTTTTTCACTTTATGATATAATGTAACATTAATGAATATATCTAGTGTTTCCAAGGGTACTAAACTAATTGGTCTTTAGAGACTTGATCTTTTGTGATCATGCCAATGTTACATAATAATGCACTGACTCTGGGTAACTGGGGTCGGGGTGTTATAAGGGGCCTGAGGCTGGGCCTCAAACTGAAAGTCCTAGCCAATTTGTAGTTTAACGTCTTGCAGTGAGAATGATGGTGATCTTAGTTTAAGTTCATAGAACTCCGACCGTATATGCATAGTTTAATTTCATATGCATTGGATAGAAAGGCCGAATCCTCGTACTTATGGAAGACCACAAAGCAACAATGATGATTGAGGATAGTTGTTGACCAAGTTTGCAACACAGTATCCACCCTTATGTGAACATAATTTGGGGAAAATAATTGAGAATTGACCATTGACCATATTCCCAACATGGGACTTGTATCAATTTTCTTCTCTCAATCCTCAAGGATGTTAGTCCGTAATGGTAGGAGGGAGACAGGGCGAAGCATCCATGCCATTCGGGGGTCCTTCAAGATGTAGAGGGTGACAGAAACCCAAATGATGGTTCATGCCAAGCATGGCAGGGCCTGTTCTCATGGAACAGATGATAAATAAAGGAAGGTATATTTTAAGGGTATATGTGTGGCATGGTGAAATAGACCAACGTGAATGAGGACATAATCCACACCACACAACATACTCTTCTCCCAGGGGGAACGCATGCCAAATGGCCAAGACGAGGCTGAACCCGAGGACTAAACATCCGGAAAGTCCTATGTATCCCATAATAATTGGAATCAAGCCATACGTAGTTCTTGATACGACAAAGATAGGGGTAGGATACCCCAATGAGGGGGGTCTATGACATGAACAGTACCCCGACGTGAATGGGGACATAATCCCATACCACACCGTACAACCCCAAGTGAGAACTTAGGCCAGAGACTCGAAAAGGCTGGGGGACCTGAGGTTGGGTGTTCTAGCCCACTACTGTCATATGACCTCTTATGCGGGTGCTTCCTCCTCATATCTCCTAATCCCACATGAGAAATTATCAGTGTGGGAAACATGGGGTAAGACTTGACTCTACCCATTATATAAGGTTCAGATAGTTGGCATCACCTAGGGGAGACCACAGATTGAAGGTGCGACCGGGCATGATGAACCACTACACTCACTATTTGGGACGTATAGTGGTGGCTCTAATGAGAAAGTATAGCTATTGAACAAATTCGAAACACAACGTCCTTGTAGTGACCTGGAATGGGAACAAAAAATGGGCATCGACCGCTGACCATACTCGTAATGCGAGACCTGTATCTATTTGTTGCTCAACGTGCTCGAGGGAGTTGGCCTAAAGTGGTAGGAGAGCCCTAGGACCTAGAATCCCAATAGTTCGGGGGCCCTTCTGGACGTGAAAGATGATGGAGTCCCAATCATAAGAGTGGGTGTAGCATAACATTTACCATCTTTAAAATAGGCGGACACCTCTGAGGAGTGGGATGTATGGCGGGAATGAGATGATCTTGACGTGAATAGTGGAAAAAGCCTACACCACACCATATGTATTGACCAGAGGGGGGATTATGGAATTTGGTCTAGGCCAATAGACAAAATGTCTAGGTGTTCCTACGTATCCCATGTGTATGGGAATCAAGTCGTACGTAGTTCATGAAGGCCATTTAGTTTAGCATCGTGCAGTGAGGACGTGGTGGGATAGAAGAATGGGGAGTGTGAACATGGTGCAACTGTCGTAATCATGACATGAGTGGTGCTAAGGAAGCCAATCCCATATCATGCAAGGATCCTCCGATATAACTATTTCTAGGGGGGATAGTCAAAGAGAAGAGTTTGGGGGCTTGGCTCGAGATGAAATTTTTGAGCGTTTTTATGCATCCCATGTAGATGGGAATCAAGCCACACATAGTTCTAAAGGGCCATGCTGTTTAACGTCATGAAGTGAGGATGATGAAAAGTTTATCGTCGTGCGGGACAAAGCAATTCAGGGTCGTGTGGGACCTGACAGTTTAAGGTCATGACAGACCAAATAGTTTTGGGTCATGCCGGACCATATACAGTTTAAGTTCATGTAGGACCAGGCTGGCTCAGGAAACTTATTTCTTGAGAAACTTGGAATTGGTGGGAGGATTTATACAATCACTATCCATGGTCACTAAGAAGTATGCACCATTAGGGCAAATCCTGTGAATTACGAAAGGTCCTTCCCATTTGGGATCCAACTTTGGTGGTTTCCTGCCAGGTATGATTGGTGTATGGAGGGACAATACCAAGTCTCATTGCAAGGAGCAGAGGAGAACCTTCTTATTAAAGGCTCTAGCTATATTGTTTTTATGCCTTTCTAGATTGTGCAGGGCATGAAGACTATTATCATAAAGTGATTCCAATTATGCCAGATGAATTTCAGATACCTTATCTGGAACCTGCTGGTCATAGACCACCATGTGTAATGAAGGAAACTAAATCTCGATGGGTAGAATGGCTGCAGTTTTGTACACCATGGAATACGGGGTCACCTGGGTGGAATTACGAGTCATCATTCGATAAGCCAAGAGGGCAGTGGGGAGCTTGTTCATCCAACTCTTCTTATTGTCACAAACCATTTTCTACAAAATGTTAGAGAGGGTTTTGTTAAAATCCTTGATCTACCCATTTTCTTGTGCGTGGTAGCGGGAGGTATGGTTAGAATAGATGTTGTACTTTCCGTACAACATCTTCAAATCAGCTGCTCAGAACATGGTTCCATTATCAGTGTGGATGACGTGAGTTAATACAAACTGGTAGATGATGTTGGAGCATGAAAAGTAAATAATAGACCAGGCCTTGACCTCCTTGATGGGAACTGCTTCTTCCCACTTGGAAAAGAAATCTATAGAGGTTGGGATGAATCTGCAATGGAGAGCTGTCGCCGGTGGATATAGTCCTATTACATCGAGTCCCCACACTGAGAGTTTCCAACAGTACTTAGTAGAGTGGAGAGGTTATAGCGACTGATGCATAATGTTAGCATGAATCTAGAATGTGTGACATATCTTGGAGAACTCGATGCAATCAAGGATCATGGAGGGCCAAAGTACCCCAGTCTCTGGATCTGGTGAGATAGCTTCGGCACAGTCAGCTGGGCACCGCAGAAACCGACATGAACCACCTACATGACCTGAGAAATCTCAACTCCTTGGATGCAACAAAGGAGGACACCATAGAACCTATTCTTGTAGAGTATCTGATCTAGAACAGGACCACTTTCGAGGGTAAACTACAGCACACATAACTAGATTCAATCGTGCTTGTCTCGATCAGCTGAGAGGTAACCATTTTGGAGATACTCAACAAAGGGGGATCCCTGGCCGGAAGTTAGTTCAGCCAAACCACTTGAGGGACCTGGGGTTCTTGACGTGGAGGCTCCGGTCGTAATATGGCTCACCTACAGGCCATCGTCATCACCTGGGGTGATGGGAGAAATGACACTCTGATGCGCCACATGGATAATCATATCATCCTATTCAGGTTATGCAAGTGATGCAGCCAGGCCAACCAGGGCATCAACTCGACCATTCTGAGATTGAGGGACATGAGTAACTTCCAGCCGATATGGGAACTATAGCATTAGCTAGAGTGTGCTCCAAAAATGGTACGAGCTCTGTCTTTCTAACGGCATAGTCACCATTGATCTACTTGATGACTAGTTCAAAATCCCCCTTCAAATAAAAATGGGGCACATCAATCTCGAGGGCTAGCTCCAGGCTAGTGATAAGAGCCTAATACTCTGCCTCAATGTTGGTGCAGCCTTCCGACAATAGGTATGAGTAAAATAGAATGGATTGTTCTGGGATTATAAAGACAATACCCAGGCCTACTATATAAATTTTGGGATCATTGAGCCTCCTACCGGTGGGGCTTCGAGAAGCACCATCGAAGTTCATTTTCCAGCATGACATGGATTGGTCTACCAAGAGGATCGCCTCATAGGGGAAATCAAGATCCAAGGACTGGTCAGCAAGAACCGGGTGGGAAAAAAGGTAGTCTTCCAATGCCTTCCCCTTAATTGATTTCTAAGGGAGTAACTGAATGTCGAACTACTGGAGGATTACCACCCATTATGCTATACGACCTGTCAACATGGGGCAGTTCATAATGTACTTTAGCGGGTCTATCCAAGACCCCAGCTGTACCTCGTGGTGTTGTAGGTAATGCTTCAATTTCTGTACTGCAAATACATGCACAAGGAAGCTTTTCTGGATGGGGAAGTACCTGGTCTCCATATCCAGGAGCATGTGGCTGAGGTAGTAAGGGTCGTTCTCCATCCCCTCATTGTTCTTCTGGGTAAGAAGGGTGCCGATAGATCTTTCTAGGGCAGTCACATAAAGGCCCAACGTTTTTCTGGAGATGGGTGGCATCAAGACCGGAGGCTAGATAAGATACTACATGATTTTATCAAACATGACCTGACACTCTTTATCCCATTCATAGGTAGTGCCTTTCTTCATGACTTGAGAAATGAGATTACACTTGCTGGCCAAATTCGCAATGAATCAGCATATGTAGGCTAAGTGTCCTTGGAAGCCCCAAAGTTCACGAATATTGCTCAGGGGAGACATCTGGATAATGAAATTAATATTCTCAGGATCAATATTGATACCCCAGTATCTGAAAACAAAGTTGAGGAACTTCCCGGAGGTTACCCTGAAGGCAAAATTCAAGGGGTTTATCTTCTGGTGGCGAGAACGGAGGAAGCCGACCACTTTCTCCAGGTCCTTTAGATGGTCCCAAAAATGGCGATATGTGACCACCAGCTCGTCCATGTATCACTCCACCAATGTCCCAAGGATTTGATTGAATATTAGATGCAAGGCCTACATATAGGTGGCCCCTACATTATTTAAGATGAAGGGCATGACTTGGTAACAAAATGTTCCTTGTGGTGCCTGAAGGCTATAGACTCTTCGTACTCAGGGCACATTCGGATTTGAATATATCCTGAGTACTCGTCCATGAAGGAAATGTCTTGGAACCCCACCGTGGCATCGATCATTAACTTTTTCACCAGAAGGGGAAAGTCATCCTTCAGGCACTGACGGTTGAGATCTTGGAAGTGAATGCAGACTCTGATCTGTCTGTACTTCTTCCCGACTGGCACAATGTTGTCTAGCCACTTGGGGTACTGGACCTCCTTCACGATGTTGCCTCTGATGAGGTTATCATGTTCTGCCTCCACCATGGCACTATGAGAATAGTGCATCTTCCTGGTATGCTGTTTGAAACCGCGATGATTTGTAGGGTGACCGAGGCGGTGGATGGATACCCGAAGATCTAGTCCTTAAATCTCGTCGTAGCTCTAGGAGAATACATCATGATGTTATTTCATGAATTCTATGTACCACTACTGCTCCTCAAGGGACATGGCAGCCCTGATTAATGTGGGTCTTGGGTCTACCTTGCTACCAAGGTTTACTTGTACCAACTCATCGACCGTGGTGGAAAATACCTCTTCAATGGCAGAAGGAGCATACCCTAGGTACTCTTCTTCACTTATGGAGAAGGGATCCATGACGGGAGTATATTTCTCTGAGTTGATAGGTCTTGAGGAGAGGCTGGTGCCAGCCTGAGTGGAAATGGTCGCTGCATCAGGAGATTCTGGTGTTGCCGAAACCATAGCAATGAAGGCTATCAACCCGATCCCATATGGTCTTCGGCCTAAGGGGGCATTCTTGATAATATCAAAGCAATCATGGTTTTTCGTCTTGATCCAGTTAATTCCAGCCTAGTAAAACAAGCAAGTATGACATACTGCCATTGCCATGGGGAGGATATCCCGATACATTATGGGAGTATGGGACTTAGGGATCACTGAGGCTTGATCCTTATAAGAATACAAAGTGATCGCCCGACCTCACTTGGACCTGAGAATATGCCTCCCCCTATTCCAAAGACAACATAACATTTCCCCATATTGGGGTTCATGGCCTCCAATCGATGGATAATGAAGATGTAGGCATCATCCAGACCTGCCCAGGGGTTGGTTGCAACTGCATCATGCTTGAACTCATTGACATGAATCAACTTGTCCTTGCTCTTGTAATAGTCGGCATCCAGGTAGTGGGCTTCACAAGAGGAAAAAGGAGACACGTCACCTTGCAGCATTCCCACTCAACCATTAAAGGAGTATTTGAGGGACTGATGATATGATGAGAGAACTGCCACGTGCAGGTGCAGCCATGGTATTCCCATCAATGCATTTTACACGGTGTCTTGGGATACAACCATAAACTCAGTACTGGAAACTAGGCCACCATACTGAGTCTTCAAACAGATTTTGCTGACCAGGGTCTTCTCTCTCCTGTCATAAACATGTATTTTTACATTAGATGGCATCAATTCATCCATGAACAACCCCAGTTTCTGCAATTTTCATGTTAGGATAAGTTTGATCATGTAACCTATGTCGACAAGGCAGCGGAGAAATTCCATGCCATTTAATTGTCCGGTGATATATAGTGGGAGAATGTGCCCCTGTATGGGAGAACTTGTTTCTTCTCCATAGAATGAGATAATGGCCTGGAATTCATAATTCTCTATTTCTTCGGCATGAAAGGCCTCTGAAGTTCCATCTCAAACTGGTGGGGGCTTCTTAAAGCCTCAATGAGGGTCTCACACATATCTACCGATAGGATATGGGCCTCGATGATGGATTGCTTTGCTGTAATACTGGAAAGATGACTGATAACATCATACTTCCATACCAGACATGAAATTCTTATTCCAGTAGGTTTCTCCATGATAGGAGGCATGGCGGGTCCTATCGGTTGGACCGACGACTGACTGGTGGTGGGAATGTCCCTATGCTCACTAGTCAAAGCATGCATAATGACTAATTAATAGGGGCCAGCTGGCTGAGACCAGTCCACAATGGGGAAAGGATGATCACGATGAGGTCTGAGTGGCTCTGTCTAATTTATTAGTACAAATGGGAGTGGAGGCGGGCCTGATGACACTAAATGAGGAGGCTGTGCGTTCTGAGCTCTGTGCTGAGTCTTCTTTCTAGTCTCAATGGCATGTACGACCTAATTTTATGTTCCAACTGATGTGCCTCAAATACCCATATAAACACTGCTTTGTCGATGCTAGTATTGGCTGGGGACGTTGGAGAGATTCACCTGGTTCTTCACATAGTCGGGAGTCATGTAGGGGTTTACCAACTTTACAGTGTTAACCGAAGCGTACCCTTGATTGTCAGTCAAAGGGCCATCCACTACTGGGGGGGATCATGGGAGTAATCTCGATTTATAGGGGCATGAAGTTTCCAAATGTATGGTTTGATGATGGTATTGGAGAGGCGCATTGATTTCCCTTGTGCCGCCGATGTTTGCTCTTCTGGGAAGAGGCCGATTGAGATGACGATGCAGAAGTAGTAGCTGCCACTTTTGAAGGCTATGGTCGATTTATGTGTGTACGAATGATACCATGTGAATGGGAGACCACCTTGAAATACATACACTCGTCATAATTCTAGGACCCGTGGTTATAAACTTTCTTCCACTCGTCTTCGCTGTCACTGCTGTTGTTCGGTCTTACAACGATGCATGCCACTTGTGCCACGGCCAGGCCCAACTGACTATGTTGTTATCAACATGGTCTTGAAGCTATTATTTGTACAAATAGAACTACATGAGATTGTGCGCCAGGATCCAGTGATAGGGGTAGTAGTTGGGGTGATCAGTGGGGTTCACCTCTTCTGGCCTTCTGCACTCAGGAAAACGCACAATCCCCTACTTCAAGGCACTTCAGAAATATCTAGGGACCAAATTCTCGTTGAACTAGTAGGTATGGTTTCTTATATCTGGAAAAGGGGCCCTGAAATTGTGGCCTTGATGAGATGCTGGAGGATCCTATCAAGGAGGCGGAGCCTAATTTTCCCACCTAGGTAGTGGCGGTGCATTATGCGGTGGCTCCTGCCAGTTATGAGGAGGCCGCTGCTGGGCAAGAGGCTGCACCTGTGGTGGCGGGCCTCTGTGATGCTGCAGAGGTGGATCCACTGGTAATAATTCCAACCATATGATGGCCTCTATCTAGGCCATCGTGGTGTTTTTGGCTCTGACAGCCCTCCTCGCGGAAATTACGGGGGGAAACGGACCTGCCTGGACGACTTGTTGTATGGCTTCTTCCAAATGTTGTGCCTTATTGCAGAAGTCTCAGAATCCTTTAGGGTAGTTTTGGGTGATCTGAGAGGGAACCCATTCTATCTTATCATTTCCCACACACATTTTCAGTAATCTCTCCTTAGTGAGTGGCATGTCATGGGAGTATATAAGTCCTTTCCAACAGGTGATAAATTCTACGACACACTCTTCATGCCTTTGTTTGCACTTGAAGAGGTCTGCGATGCTTGATTTCCATGTGGTGGAGTTGAACTGGTAGAGGAATTGCCTCTGAAGGTCGTCCCAGCTGGTTACTAATCTAATGGGGAGCTAGCTATACTAAGAAATGCAGGCCCCTCCAAGGTCTGCACAAAGCATTAGATCTTGGAAGCCTCCTAGTGCGCTAGAGTCTCTAACATGGGCCCACACCTTGAGGCGAAGTGGGCCAGATGCTGTGGCGGGTCCCCTGCCCCATTGAAGGGGGAAAAGGTGGGATTCCTGAAACCCAACGGTGTTGGCATATTATACACCCATGCTGGATATGGCTTTCCATCTAGTGAGATTTCCACCGGCCGCGTTTCCAACACCTCCAGGTGGGAAATGAGTGCTGCCATTGGATCATCTGTGTGGGGGTCCCTGTCATGATGGAGATCCCTAACCACGAGCACATTAGAAGGTTCTTCAACATGGTAAGAATGCCCAGCGGCTCGTGGAGCGGCTCGTGGAATGACCCTCAGGGTGGCTGGGGGAGCTAGAGCTGGGTCCCTTGGGTTGTCACGCTATTCAAGAGGGTTTGGCGAGACATACCACACCCTCATGCCGTAAGTTCATGGTTCAACCCTATCCGCTAGAGCAGCATGATCAAGATTACCTAGAGGCATCTCACCAAGGGGAATTTGTTATTTCCCCTACTTTACTGGTCTAGGATTGTCGTATTCTGGCTGTCACTTTGCGGAGCGTTCATCCAGGAGGTCATCGACCATCTTATTTTGCTCGTTATGTTTTTGGCGCAATGTGGCCTTCTTAGGATCCTCCTTCATCTTCTGCACTAAGGTGGTTGGTTCAGAGTGTTTGGAATCTTTGACATGCTCTTTACCCTTACATAAATTCTGGTTGAGCACTAATGCCTCGGTGGGCGTAGGAAGACCCATTAGATTCCTCTCCTGGTGAGTAACTCTTCCCGATTGGAGAAATAGTGGTGGCACACACTTGGAGGGTAAGTCCCCATCAAGAAGCTCTAGCCCATCCTCCTCTTCCACTATGTTGGCCATGTTGACTGTGACCCTTCCTGGGAGCATATCCTCGATATCGCCTAGCGAGTTGGGCTGCCACTGGATTGGAATGAAGAGGAGGGAAGCATACTACCCACAACCACAGATTTGTGCATGGGGGGAAGCCTCCTTGATAACATTGTGGAGTACCTTGAAACTCGTAACACATTACTGTTGGAGGGACATACGATGGCCTGATGACCCGGGGTGTCGGGCCATAGTGAGTGCGGCCAAATCGACCAAACGACATTGCTCACCAATGTCTTAAAAATGTGCTTTTCTCCTGGGATAAAACACTTGATGATGATGAAGGAAGAAGTGCGTCACCCAGAGGGTTTGGTAGAAACACTCAACTTCCTCTGGGGTGAGGGATTTCGGCACGCAGAAATCCAGCGCTTCCATGGGTGAGAACATCTTAGGGAAGTGGTCCACTATGAGGATGTTCCATAATATCTTTAGCTTAGATTCATGTTATGGCCCTTCATTACCCCACTTGTCAAATATTGGTGGATGGGGAACTAGAAGCGGTACTGAGGCAGACCGCTGGGACAGTAGGTCGACCAGTGGAGAGTACGGAAAACGGGCTGACTGGATGCCGAACCTCATGCTGTCCTCTGATGAGTGTAGCGACCTGGTTGTTACAGCGCGATAGGATGGGATGATGGCCGTGGTTCCTAGCACAGGGTCTAGGGATGCTGGAGATAGTCCCCGCTGCTGCTCGCCCGCCATTGGTCCCCAAAATAGCTCTCCGTGATCTCTTGTTGAGGTAGAGAGTGCTTCTGCTGATGACGGTGGTGATTGCACGACCGTGGCCCACGGGGTTTCAAAATTTTCATCCTTATGGATATTCCTACAGTTTTATGGGGTAATCCGATGGACCTCATACTTTTGGAGTACTAAGATGATGCGCCTCATTCTTGCCACATCCCTTGACTCAGATGAGTGAGGGGAGGGTTCCCACGCTGAGTTGTATTCATCTTTGAAGTCTAATAAGCGGACTGGTTTGATCTCCATTAAGATATTCCCTAAATCCTTATTTTGGAGGCAATGACCCACCTTCTTTCCCCTCTATTTCTCTTCTGGAAAAGATATATTTCTGATACGAGGTCCTTCGGCAGTACTAGTGCTGGGGCGGACAGTGTTTTTTCCTGAGTAGGCCAGGGTGCGCGGAGCACCGGGATAGATGTCGAACGGGACACGGGGGGGGGGGGGGGGGGGACCTCTGTGGGTAGTTCTAGAGAGAGTAGGACCTCTTTGGAAAATGGCAGGAGCATGGGGAGGACCTATGTGCTTGTTTCCCCTGGGGAACTCAGTATGAGGATGGTCCTTGTACCGGTCAAGCTGAACACGGGTGAGACCTCCATGTTGGGTGCTAGTGATGCGAGGCTAGCCTTCACCCCTCTGGCTTCCAAGGTTAGGAGGACCTTCTCTAGCTGTAGAGAGTACATGGGGAAGGTTCCCATATTGAAGAGAAACCAGATGTGCGACACCCCCACACCGGATTTCGGGGGCAGGAGGAATGAATCCATACCCTGTGTAGTGGGCACAGGAGAGGCTTCCATATTGAGTGTCATCGCCGTGGGGAAGACCCTCATTTGGATTGAAGGTGGCATGGGGAAGCCCTCCGTGCTGATCCTTGAACCGGGGAATGCCCGCACTCTCCATGGTAGCGGTACGAGGAGGACCTCCATACTGGGTGGTATTGCTGCGAGTTAGTCTGTGGCGACCACTGCTTATGCCACCGATCAAGAGAGTCGACTTGGCCTGCCCATGGGGCGGTTGGGGCCTTAATCAAGGATGGGCATAAAAGTTCCCCTGATTATCATATACAGGGAACTTGTGATATGCTTTGGCGGTCGCTCGGGCCATAGTAGCCGCTGACGTTGACGACCCTTGGTGGAAATCCTCTTCGGCTTGCGCCCGACACTGGCGTCGGGTCGGATGGACCAGAGACGGTGGTGTACGAATGTGGCTTACCTACTCCTTTGTAAACAAGACCAGGCAACAATGTTGACATAGCCGGGTGGGAGCCCTCGCTGGGAGCCCCTAGAATGTGACTCTGCCTGGGCTAGCCCGGAAATCACCTACATCATCGGCGTAGGGCAGGGAGTCCCATTCCAGGGGCTCTCGGCGAGGTTAGCAGCCCAAAGAGGAAACAGGGTCTTACGCATGGTTAGAATCCCGAAGAGGTTGGGACTTACTCCAGGATGGAGGCCCAATGGTGACAAAGCCTAGCGGGAGAGGGATTTCACACCGAATAAAGGAGGGGCAAAGATGCTGCCTTTGACAAGAGAATCCAGGGGCTTACACCAGGGTGGTTTCCCTTTCCATGCGTGCGAGGCATGAGGGAAGATCTCACAGTTTGAAGTCATGTGCTGAGGATGATGGGGCTTGAATGTTTAACGTCCTATAGCTCGGATGAGGTGGGTTCACTCCCCACCCCTAGGACTTACATAACCGATACCCGCCCAGCCTTGGGGGAAAGAAGGCATCGACAATGTTGTGGTTGAGGGGTGTTATGGAGAGAACCATTGGGGGGTCCACGTTAGCATGACAATGTGAAGAAGAAATAGCTGTTAGTGTTCCTATGAGAAGAAGCATGAGGCAAAGAAACACAATGGGGAGTTTCATCCAAGGGACTTTGATGTTTCTTCATGCGAACCTGCAGGGCTGCACAGGAAAAGGAGTTGTAGAGCAAAGGGGTTCATAGATAGAAGCTTTGTGAAGCTCTGGTGCCCCATGAAGCAGAGGGACTCTGCGAAGGGATGTGCTTTGTGAAGTGCAGTCACCTAGGCTAGGGATAGGGCATAAGTGCCTATGGGAGGAGATTCACGAAGTGGAAAGGGATTTGTGAAGAAATGCCTTGTGAATCATGTGTGCCTTGCAAAGAATAGCATTGTGAATCAATGTGATTTCTTGATGCACAATGACCTAACCTTGGAACTTGAGTTGCATGTGCATGGAGGGTGCTTCGTGAATCCTAAGTGCTTTACTAAGACCTGAGTCCCCTGGGGGATCTCCTTGCTCCGCGAAGACCCGTAGGCTTCGTGAAAGGCATCCCTCTTGGAAGAGTGTCTCAATTAAGGCCACAAGGGAGGTACTTCAAGGAGAAAAAGTACTTTTAAGAGCTCATGGTTCGTAGAGCAGGAAGTGATTCGTGATTCAGGAGCTAAGAAGGTGAATGGTTAGAGAATACATCCCCCAGGCTCGAGGGGATCTGGGTATTTATAGGCAAGAGGCTCCAAGAAGCATAGTTCGCCCAGCGTGAAGAAAAAATTTGCTTCACGGCGTGTTCTGAACATAAAAGGGGCTCGTGGGGCTGTCTCTCCACCTTGCTTCGTGGTGGGTCGTGAACGTCAAATGGGATCATGGAGCTTTCCAACCTCTTTGCTTCACGGCAGGCCGTGAATGTCAAATGGGATCACGGAGCTATCCCACCTCCTTGACTTGCGGCTGGTTGCGAACATCAACTAAGCTCCCGGAGCAGTCCCGCCTCCTTGTTTTGTGGCAGGTTGCGAATGTCATCTGGGCTTTCAGAGCAGTCCTGCCTCCTTGATTCGTGACGGATCACGAATGTAAAAGGTGCTCACAGAGTTTTCCTACCTCTTAGCTTCATGGAAGGTCATGAAAGAGCTCTTTGGTGCTGGTCGCAGGGCTCCAGGAGCTTTGTGATCCATCATCGTGAGGTAGTCCCTAATTCTTTCAGGATGTTCAGTTTTCCCCCAATTTTGGCGTCAACAATCATACAAGGGTGTGAGTCCTCTATACTGATTGTATATATATGGCGGTGGAACTCCCCTATCATAGTAGGGTATGGGTCCTCGATTAGCATATATGACACTCCCTTGTCACACCTTGTTTTGGGTCATCTATATTCTGTGTACATATATAGAGATAGTACTTTCCTAACATACTAGGGTGTTGGTCCTCTATATTTAGGATATTATGATCCATTGGGTTATAGAGAAATTTTAAGGTGTGGGCCCTCCTTATTACATCTTCAGAAATATGAGATATAGGGAATCAAGGATGGACCTTTTGAGCTACTACCAGGATCATCATACTGGGATGGGTGTGAGATGAAGATCAACATTATCTCTTGTATGAGTTTCTCTTATGATCATATTTATATGATTTTTTATTGGGTTTTATTTCCATGTCTCTTTTGTTTGACCTGACAATTTCTACCACAAATTCTATTTCCCCCACTTCAGTTTTTAGGGAATCTCACTGGGTATGGATATACTCACCCCTTTAAGGGTTTTTACAGCTTGTGTTATGTCATATAATGATGATGGAAAAATCAGTGGTAATTTTAAAGGAACTTGGGGATAATCAGGTTTATTTGATGATGTATAGTGGTTAAGGATTAGAGATCAGAAGTTAGAAACTATCACCTTTATTTATTTTCCATTTTTTTTATTTGGGATTATTTTTTATTTGGGAATATATTTTTCCCTTTAATTTTAAGATTGTGCTCTCATACTCATTTTATTCCATGCAGGTTATAACATGAATGGTTTTTACTATATATGTTACTGGATTTTGGTTTTATTTCTCTGCAGTTATTAATAGATATGGTCGGGTATGCACATACATTTACCTTAGAAAAAGGCCTCCCATTTTGTTATTACATCCCATTGCGTGCAGCTTGCCTCTAGCCTAGAGAGGTAGGCCTGGGGTAGTTGCATGATGGCCTTGCACCCGAAGGGTGAGACTCAATGTGTCAAGTCATGAAATAGGGGAATATAATGTGGGTTGACTATAGGATGGTGTTTTGAGTTTTTACCCTTATGAGGTTTCATTGGGAGCCAAGGGAAACAGTGTAAAAGTTTCTTGAGTCCAGCTTTCAAGCTAAGAAACCTAGTGTTGGTGTGGTTTTCAACATATATAATCACAATGACTCTTATTATGGTCTTATAAACTAAACATAATGAGACATTGGTTTTATGGATTATTGTTATATACATCATATAGGATGGAGACCTTTGAATGTCTTTCTTGAGTCATCTCCATATATATATATATGATCATATGAATGTGGAATTCCTTGATTATATTTTAGGATCCCTCCATGAAGACATCTTGGTATGATAATGAATCAGGATCATGGTGAAAATATGATGTGTGATGAGGCCCTACTTCAGGGGTCATATCACAAGATCTTTCCTCTTGGTGGGTAGTTATAATAACCCCCAAATTTTGAGCATCATATTATACTATCATAGAAGACTGAGGATTTGTGAAAGATTAGTGCCCTCTTTGAGGTCCAATTCTATAGGCTGATGAGGTTTTGTGGTGAGCTAGATCCCCATACTGCAGAGGATTGGAATGAGTTGGTGATAATGGTTTTTATATTTTTGTGGACACCAAATGATACAATGGTTTTTTGGTAGTCAATATTTTCCACAGAGACTTTAGAGTCTATTCTAGAAAATTAATGATGTGTTGAAACTATCATAATCTGACTTCCATGATTTGTTTAATGAGGAGTAACACAACTTATTATTACAATTAGTTTAGATTCAAGAGTTTTTAGTGATGGATAAATGCTATATTATTATTTCTCATAATTCCATGAGGTTCATTGAACTTACCTACTACTCCCTTGACATGATTCTTGATGGTTACTTTGGAGAAAATAAGTTCTAGAAGGGAGTCCACAAAGGCATTTATTCTAGTGTGGTACCCCTATGAATACCATCATATAAAGGAGTTCATGATCTGGGGATGATGATGAAGATATTCATATCTAAGGGAATCCATGTTTTAGGTGTCATTAGTAGGAATCCAATTGTTTAGTTTTTTGAAGTGTCTATCAAATGATAGATGTGGAGGCACATAAGGGGCACACATTTTTAGACTCAAGAATGTGGTCTTGTAGTTTAGGGTCAATATAGAGGAACATGGTATCTTAGAGAGGGGTGATGATATTAATGTTATGGGAGAGGTCACAGAGAACATTATTTCATGACTTGATGTGTTGAGGAGGGTAGACATTCAATGGACATATATCAAGAGTTGAGGCAACACTATGATGAGGTTACTCCTAGGTGAGTCTCGGGTGGCCCTCAAGGAAGAAAAGATAGAAGAGGAGTATATGTGGTTCTGAGAGGAGGATCTATTAGTGATAGAAGATGTTATGATCTCCTTATACGACCATCACTATGATTCCCACACTAGGCTTGGGGAGTAATCAATCAGGGTTGGGGAAGCTAATGGTTATGGAGTCTTATAATCTGATAATTCATGAGATGATTATACATATAATATATTTTTATGTTATTTCTTGAGTACTACTTGACAGTATTGGTGGAAATTTATTCAACTAGTTAGACATGGTTTAAAATCCGTGTCACCCAGTTGAGACTTTATCCTAACATATTATACATGAGGTTCCTACGAGGAATAATTCTTCATTATTTTTTATCTACTACAGTGTGATATATTTTTTGGGGGATAGAGTTTCTCATGGGACCTCTGGTTCATCATGATGAAAACATATGATTTAATCTTGGGTAAATCATGGTTTTCCATGGCTATATACCATATTTAATATCACTGTATAATATTTATATAATTTAGAATTGATGGGATGAGATTATTATTAATGGGTGAGAGAGATAACATGAAAGGGTGAGTGGGTATTTTGTGGTCTTGCTATGTTGATCCACTATAATCCATATCACATTATGTCCTTTTCATATTCTTAGGAGACCAATGAATAAGTACATTTTGTATTTTTCAATTTCTATGTTGTTATGGGTAGTGGTTTTAAAACCAATTTAAGAATTTTTCACCCTGCCTTCACTTACTTCCAGAATAAGCACCTTTTATTGTAGTATCTGATATCCCTTTTCATTGTATCCTTCCAATAATGATCAAGAAGTTCCTTTTACATTTTAGTGCTTCTAGGATGTATAGATAATGTAGAGATGTGATCTCAATCCATCATATCAGTATTTATCTCCATGAATGATGGGACACATAGCCTTGTATCAAATTTTAGAACACCTTCTATATCAATATTAATCCCAAGAAACACCCAATTCTTTGCAACATCTATTTTATTTTGTGTCAAAGTTTATTCACTTTGAGAAATCTGGATATTCTCTAGTAATAATGGTCGAGAAATTATTTGGGATATGGTTGATGATATTCCTTCCCTTATGATTCCCATGTATAGCTTTACATGGTCCTTGATAAATAGATATTTTTGAATCCTCATCATTTTGCACACAACAGGGTTTTTCCTACTTAATGTATTTGTGATGTTGTTTTGTCTTCTATGGTGATAACTAATTGAATAGTAAAAGTATTTAAGATGTTACAACCATATAATTTTTCTCATGATCCATTACGTTTTTTGAATATATTTTTCAAAATTTGGTTGTGTATGTATTTGTCACACTCCTCTCTATAAGGACATTTTCCCCATATTTTTAGAGTAAAAATTACTACATCAAGATCCATGTCATGCATAGGATAATTCTTCTCATGAGAATTTAACTGTTATGAGGTTACAACCAATCCCCTTTAGATATAAATCAATATAAATAAAAAATCATTCTTCGACAATGGGTATATTTAATATTGGTGAAGTAACTAATCTATTCATTAGTTCTTAGAAACTTTATTCACACTTTTTTTCTAATTAACATTGCCCATTTTGGAGTTATCCTGGTTAGTGTATTAGAAAGTATTGAAAAGTTTTTCAGAAACCTATCATAATATCCTGCTAAACCAGGGGAATGATGAATCTCAATTACCATTGTAGGATGAGTCCAATCCTCTACAACCATTATTTTCACAAGGTCAACTGAAATTTCTTAATTGTTACAATGTTCCCCAAGAATGAAACTTATTTTAATCATAATTCACATTTCCTAATTTTTCCAAATATCTTATCCTTCCCCATAGTTCTCAACATAACCCTTATATTATCCTCGTTCTCCTTGAATCTTTTGGAATACATCATAATATCATCAATAAACACTAATTTTTTATCTATGTTTTCCTTAAAGATTATATTAATCAAATCCATAAATATATCAAGAGAATTATTCATGATTAAGTGAATAAAAATATACTTATAATTCTCACATCATTTTTGATATCCGGACTTCGGAATACCTTCTTTATAAACCCTTAATTTATTATACCTATATTAGAGGTCAATCTTGGAGAAGAATTGATCCCCCAAAAGATATTCAAATAAATCATCAATCCTTTGGAGATGGTACTTTTTCTTCATTGTGATCCTGCTATGTTTTATATAATAAATTCATAATATCATTGGTCTATCATTCTTCTAAACAAATAGAATAAGTAACCCCCAAGGAGAAAGACTTGTTTAGACAAATCCCTTCTCCAACAGATCTTGAAGTTGTATATTAAATTCATCTGACTCAATATTTTCCATTCTATTAGGGTTCTTTGATATCGTCTCTGATCTAGGAATGATTTCAATGTAGAAATGTACATATCATTTTGGGGAAGGTCCAGGTAACTATTTAGGAAATATAACAATGTATTCCTAAAATATCGGTAAATTCCTTATCTTTATACTCTTATTTCATTATCCTGATTTAAATATAATCTTCATAAATATGGCTACGAGTGGTTCTTCTAGACAGTGATTAGAACAATATACCTATCCTTTGAGAAAAACTTTAGGTTTTCCATTTATGAGAAATAAAATTTCCATGTTTTCTAGTTGATCTTATCATTATTCATTGAGAGAAATTCCATACCTATTATAATGTCGAATTCCACTATCATAATTTCTACTATATTTGTGATGAGATTGTACTCTCCAAAGTTAATACTAGTGTTTCTATTAACCAATGATGCTATGATAATACCTCCAACTGTATTTACGGATAAATATAATTTTATCTAGTTTATGGATTTATTCTATATTCTTGGCAAACTTGGAGAAAATAAAGGAATTTATATAACCCGAATCAAACAAATTAATTTCTTGATTTTAGATAATAGTTAGTGTACCTACCACAAAATCATTTGTATCATTTACTTATTCTTTCATAATATAAAATTCTCTACCTAAATCCCATTTTTTATGATGAGGTTGATGGTGGTTCCCCTCTATTATATATTTTGGGAAAACAATTTTAAAAATCCTTGAAATGTCCATACTTAATGTATTGAACTTCCAAATGGGATTTTACCATTTTTTATTTGTTGTTACTATTTATAAGATGAGTCTTCACATCAACCAAGAGTTCCGATATATATTCCCATATCTTTCACATTTTTACCACATTTTAATCACAAGAATTAAGTTCCCCAAATGCTTATTCACACATTTGTTTCACGTGAGGAGTTTCAATTTCTTAACTCCACTTCCATAATCAATGTTCCTCCCTATGTTTGGAACCGTTGGAATTTTATTTTCATCCAAACTATTTGACCACTACATCTCTCAAAACATTAATTTAATGTTCATAACACCCAACACTATATCCTATTAGATTTTATAGTTTTTTTCAAGATTATTTTATAGATGGGAGCATGCAGGAGAGATTCTAGGAGTGGTAGTGATAAATGTACATTCAGTATCTCCACATTTTTGTTTAGTTCGTAATTTTATGTGATTTTATTTGATAGAGGGAATAATTTAGAAACTCTGTATTTTCCTTGTAAGAGTTTTAAATATTTTAAGAAATGTTATCAGAGACGGATGCTGAGATAGAACATGACTCCAAGGCCCATTTATCTGAGATGTAATTTCATAAAAATATTAAATATAATTTATACTGTGTGTGTATTTTTTTCAATAAAAATAGTTAATCCCATGAATGGATTATCATATTGGTAATATAACACCATATATTAATCCATAACACATGGTTTATCCTAGAAAAAACCTAATGTTCATCAGTGTCAGATGTTTGGATCAGGAATCCATTGGAAGATGTGTTCAAATTAAAATAATGTATTTATTTTTTTTGTTTTAATTTGAATAACCTAAATATAATCCTTATTAAGTATATCATTATGAAATTTATACAGGGATAGTAATATATTCTTTGGACATTTTTGAGAGGATCTCTGGTGACCCTTGTTGGTGAATTGATATTAGATAATTCTTAGTGATATGATCAAGGTGAATTGACAAACAACGAAGGAAGAAGATCTTCCCCATCACGGGTGAAAATTTGATTCACAAAATATCATTCCATTATTGATATAGGGCATGTTATTTATTAGAATTTAAGAATTTATAATTAATCAAGAACAAATACAATTATATGATTTTATTTGTGGTGTTTCCAAACCCTCACAATATTCTGTTCTATAATTTGAATTCTTTAAATAATATTATTATAATTATTCAACGATTCTAACCATAAATATCCATGATACATGCTCATAATATTATAAAACTTGGGTAATTATTGTTTCACCTTTTTTATTATTCTTTTCCCCTGTAATTTCTTCATGTTTTTTTTCTATTGGCCTACTAGGACACCGTTGGACATTGTTGGGTAGGTTAGAGCATGATTAGATGCCCAGATTTGGAGTCGATTTGAAAAACAATTAGATCAATGATTTAATATATATTAGTCTGAATTTTTGGTAGAATTGATGGATTCAATGATCCAAGATTCGCGGAAGATATGTAAACAAAATAGGAGTAGTGAAAGACATGCCAAGGGATTCTCAAGGTTGGATGAATTCAGATTTTTTAACAATAGAGGCTGGTAAATCACTATAAAACATATTTATCATCATTATTATGATATTGAACATGGAATTAGATGGATTCGACAACTAAAATTAAGGATATGTTTTTCAAGTGATGTATCTGGAATAATGAAAAAATCTATAATACACAATGTGTACTGAGATGAGACCATGATCTGTATTCCCCAACATGGGGTGACAGGGGTTTTAGAAAAAAGATAAAGATAAAATTCCATTTGGATGACCCACATGTAGTGTGACCCCCATTGGGAAGCAATGTCATGTTCTATCTGCACACAACTAGGACCCCATGAGGGAGGGCTCACCATTTACATAGGGAGTGTGGTGGAATAGCTTGACAGGAACATGCATGGATAGGAGAACATGGATTCTCCCCAAGGGGATGATAAACACCATTTAGTACCCTTAAACAAAGTTTAGTACTACATGGCTAGAAATATGAGTAATGGATAGGATAAAATAGGTGAGGTCACACACTCCTGGACCCCTTTACATGCCGTGCACTTCTTTATGAAACTTCGACCCCTCATATATACTTAATTTTGGCATGGAATTTGGACAAAGAATGGCCTATAATATGAATTGTTTCTTGTATAAAGGAATAATATATCTCATTGTGGAATTTTTGATACATGCAAGATGTTCCAAATGTAATGATTCTTTAAGAGACACTTTATGTTGAAAGTGATTGGGCATGATAATTAGATCATTCATATAGAGATGGTACTCTCATGTCATACGATTAAATGATTCATACATACTCCATATATTGAAATAGAGATGGAAATCACCTTTCACACTAGGGGATAGGTCTAATATCCAGAGATATGGTACCCCCCCTCACACCAGGGCACATGTTCTCCATACACATTTTATATATATAGAGGCAACACTCCCCTATCACACCATGTCATGGGCCCTTTATCTATGGATTCTTTACTACCCTATCACACCAGTTCATGGGTCCTCTAAACACACTTTAAAGATACCAAGGTAGAACTCAGATATCCCACTAGGGAATGAGACCTATATCTATGGGGATAATACTCCCCATATTCACAAAGTCATAGGTCTTTTATACTCATTGTATAGATACTTGGGTGATACCCCCTATCACACTAGGGAATGGGTCCTCTATCCCTAGATATGGTACTCCCTTATTTCACAAGTTAATGGGTACTCCATACTCATTGTATGGATACATCTAAGGAAATACCCTTTCACACCAAGGTGTTGGTATACTATCCATGAAGATGGTACTCCCCTATTTCACCAGGGTCCAGTTCCTCAATATTAGGTGAGACCAAAAGATATGATTCTTCCCTGTCATACTAGCATGTTAGTCATCCATCTTGTAGATGTTGCACTTAATTGGTCTATGGGGTAGTAGTGAGGTGTGTTCCCTCCTCATGACTTCTTTTGACACATGAGATTTTGGGCATTGCTGATGGAACTATAGAGCTATAGGAAGACTCAGCAGCCTCATATTGGCTATGAGATTAAGATACCCTTAATCCTTCATCTAGTTTTTATGAGAATATTTAAATATCATTGTTGTTGGGTTTCGTTTCCCTGTTTCTTTGGGTTGAGTCGAATATTTATATCATGTCTTATACTGATTCCTCTTCGGTTTTCAGGGTCTCTAGCTGTGTATATATATACTCTAACCTAAATGGGATGTTCTCACTCATGTCATGTTTTATGAATCAAGAGACATATCAGTAATGATTTAAGAGGATCATAGGGATAAGGGGTGAATTTTACCATGTACATTATTCGGGTAATGGACATCAGTCATTTGGATCTCTTATCATTATTTTTAATTTATTTTTAGGTTAAGAAATATTTTTTGGTTGAGAATTTATTTTTCCTTTACTTTTCATATTATGGTTTCATAACTTTTTGTTTCTGAGAGGTTATTAAATGCATGGATTTTACTCTATATCTAATATATCATATAATTAGTCATGATCACTTTTTCATGGATATGGTTGGGTGTGTGTGTTTAGGTTCTTTTGTAGGAAGCCTCCATTTTAGTTATTCTTTCTCAGTGCTTTTAGCCTACCCTGGGCCGATGAAGGTAGGTTTGGTGTAGTTTTGGCTCAACCTTCCACTAGATAGGAGGGCCCCGATGGGTCGGTTCGTGATAAGTTTATTGTTATATGATCTTAAAGGGTACACGAGAGGTAATTCCAATCCCAAAATATAGAACACGAGAGGTTATCACAAGCCCAAAATAAGGTATATATGATGTTATCAGAAGCCTAAAAGATTTTACATGGGAGGTTATCTAAATCCCAATGTTGGTACATGGGTGGTTAACCCATGCCTAACATCTTATGAATGTCTTGGTGGGTAGACTTTACATAATATTTTATATTCTTCTGTGTATTACCTAAATATAAGACTTATGAAAATGTTACTCTCTCACGTATTATGTTCTTTTATTCTATTAAGATTCATGTCTTATAAAATACCAATATTTATGAATTTACTTAGTTTTATGATCCATGATATTTTGGGCATGGTTTTCAAATATTATTCTATTGTTCTCACACCATTATACTCATGTTATGTGGATATCTCCCTTGTTTACCCTTACTAGTCATTTTAGGTCACCTGTTATTATATTTACATACCTAGGATATATAGAAAGGTATTGTGAATGATATGTATAATAAGGGTTATAGTTATGAAGAACTTAGTGAAAAGTTATATAGTTCAATTATGAACAATTTTTCTATATATACATGTTTCTAAGGTAACTAAAGCTATATGATTCTAAAATGGATCATTATGGTACATAATTAATATTAATTTGTTAACATTTTATATCTATGTATGATAATTATGGGTAAATATATTAAGAACTAGTGCATTAGATAATTGTATTCTCACAAAAGGAACATCTCTCCCTTTGTACTTCTTACAAAATGTACTTTTCCAACCAGTAACATTAGCTCTGGTCCATCCAATAACATTATACTATCTCAACAATTATTCAAACAAAATTTCATTGAAAAATATCCCCAAACACCAAAATTATACAATTTTTTATAACTTATTCATCATGTAGCTATCCATATGACAAAGTTTAAAAACATTTAAAAATTAATAAAGGCTAAGCTAGGATCATGAGATTCACCATGATGTTAGGAATTGGAAGATAAACAAATAATTATTTGACATTGTGAGGAAACATTGTTAAATTATATTAGGAAATTTTATTACACAACCCGAACAACATATATTCTCTCAAATTTCTCAAATATTTCTCTACATACACATATTTAAATATTGGAAAAAAATAAAAAAAATACACATTGGACATCTTGAAGGGAAATATTAAACATAAGTATATTTAAGATTTTAATATCCTTAATTTTATTAGAAATTGGGTTATCGACTAAAACATCAACACAATATGGATAATGTGTATGATGTGTTCCAAATATCTAACATAAGAAATTACATACTCAATCAATCCCATATAATAAATATATAAGTGGTAAAAGTTAAGAAGAAACTATCTTAAGAGATGAAATTGGTGATGATATCAGAACGAAGAGACACTTTTGTATATAACAAGGTTAATAACCATTTAAAAATAAATTATTTGGAACTATAATTATGTATAGGTGATAGGGGAACCTAGGTATGAAATGAAATAATTTTACCCATATCCATTTTCAACCGATGAGATGAGTTGAAATGTCAATTATGGAGTTTCTAAATTATGGAAGAATGTAATGACTTAGGCCTTCAAATATGTAATTTTCCATTTCAATAAACACGTGTACCATGTTTAGGAATATATGATATTATAAAACACATGAACCATATAATACTAAACAATAATTCTTTATTTTAGTTATTTAGATAATTACTTTTAGAGAATCAATATACTCTATAAAATTTAAAATACTAAAATGTGAAAATAAACACAAAAAATAAATAGAACAAAAAAATTTGTATTATTTTGGTGTCTTCAAATCATCACCCTCATTAAAAATATTGTAAAAAAACAATAGTGATGTATTTTAAATATTAAAAATATAGTATATAGAATGATGAGACAAATTAAAGTGAATGGTGAATTAAGGAAATTATATGTAATTATTGAAAGTATAAAAGAAAAATGACTATTTGAAAAAAAAATCAATTGTTTGGAACTGTATCTTGATTTATAAAAACTATAATAACACAGTAATAATAGTAAGTATACCATTAAAATTATAAAATTAGTTGTAAATAATATTTAATATGAATAAAATAATTAAATTTAAATACTACATTCTTATAAAAAATAAAAAATTAAAACTAAAATATTATAGAATTGAATTCTTGATAATGTGTATTTTAACATATATTACAAAAAATAACAATTTAGTTAATAATTAAAATTTTATATGACATATTTTTTTTATAAAATGAATCAAATTTTGGGAATCATCATGTTAATATTTTATAAGCGTGATATTATGGTAATTTTCAAAGATAAACATTTTTTAAGAGAATAATAATAATATCGTTTTAATATAAACAATAATTTTTAATTAAATCATTCAGGTTGTAATTGTTAGATGTGCACTAAAATTTACATGCATAATATTCATGCACACACACATATGATGTGTTAAATATATATATGTAATATGATATTATATATACAATGTATATTTGATACACCATGTGATTCTTGTATAATATATGATAATACACACACACACACACACACACACACATATATATATATATATTATATGCATGAGATGCATATTAAAATATTTTATGTGGTATAATGTTTGGAACTCTCCATCCCTAATGGTTTCATTAGAATCAAATCAATGGTTTGATTATTTGAAAGAATTTTTTTAATCATTAAAATGAATTCAATGAATTATAATCAATGGAAAATAACACATATGATACATCATGAATGAGGATAATTGATATTAGCCTATACAAGATGCTAATTTGTATTCATTTTGAGTGATGATTGTCTCTTAATAGTACTTTCATAATCAATTTGAAGAAATGTTTAATATGAAAAACTCAATTATTATTGAAAACTATTTTATCTATCATTAGTGGACTCTAGAACCCCTTTGAGATATCAAGTATCCTCATGTAGAAGACATAGTTTACTGATTTAGTTATATTTATAAATTATTCTCTATATATAATAGAAAAATGAAGTAGTTGAAATGGATGAATATTGGGTAATTTTATCCACTTAGTGTTATGATAAATTTTCATGTTTGATTTATTAAAAACAATTATCATATGATTAGGTTGTTTTACACTAAAAATAATCACCATATGATTAGACATAATCCATTAGTGGCATCAGATCCAGTTTCTTTAAAATTTTAATGAGTTTAATCGACTTGTTTTCAAATAACATAATTTCATAAAAACAATTAATCAATTTGAAACAATTTAAAGTGCATTTGGAATTTCCTTTATTCTTTTTAATCTATATAATTTTTATATTGTTTTGCTTTTATGGAGATGATGATACGTAAGTATCATTGAATAATGACCCTTTTGAATATTCCCACGTAAAGGTAAACATGAAACTACAAAAATGTCTTTAATTATTACCCTTACACAGTGTAAGAAATTTTATGTTTACCCTTATATAAAAAATATCAGCTTAAGGTTAACCGAATATACCCTTATTCATGGAGTTCTATATAATGGTCTATAGGTAATAACATAATTAAGTGACTATTACCAATACACATATTTATAAAATATTCCTGTGTAATGATAACAATGTATTACCGATATAAATAATGCCTGCATAAGGGTAAAGTGTGGTTACCCTGTTACAGAATAGGGATTCTACCTTAGGGTGAAAATATTTTTTATATTATTTTTTATATATTTAAATGTTTTTTATGATTTATAAAATAATTATAAATCATGTTAAATGGAATATTGGGAATGTTTCATTTATTATGAATTTATAAATTAAATATTTAAATATAAAAGGTTTATAGTTAATTAAACTATTTTTTATAGAATATTTACCTCCCAAATATTGAAGGTTAAAATATAAAATACTTTTTAATCTATTTTATAATATACCTATTGATATAGAAATAAAATGTTTACTTGAGACCCTAATTCAAAATTTATAATGTTATTACAAATAACAAAACATATTATATTTTAATTATATAGAATATTTATACAATATAAGTTAAATTATAAATTTTTTATAATTCATTAAATATCATATAAATTATATGTAATAAATATTATTAAATATATTGAAATTAATATAAAAAAATTTATTTTTTTATAATTTATAAAATGTTAATAATTATAATTTATTTATTTAGTGTTCAAATATATATATATATATATATATCATGTTTTGGAAAGTAAATATATGTTTAAAAATTTGTTAAATTACTTTGATATTTATGTTTTGCAATTTTTTTAGTAAATGTTAATATAGTCAATGATTTATGTTTTACTATTAAACTAATTTTATGAGTTAGTTACCTGCATGACATGTTTGGTATAACTCTAAAAACATTAGTTTTCATCTACCTTGTCATCAGTTTCTTTTTAATGTTATGAGAATGATTCTTTTTGAATATTGTTTGAGAATATTAAGTGTTAGAGATATTATGAATTGGATTATCTCTTGACTAAATTCTATTTATGTAGTTGATCATAGGGTCTCACCACCTACTAGTCTAGAGGCTAATGACTTTCTATAAAATTAAACATGTTTCGATATCTATCACTCTGTGCTTAAAAATGAGGACTTTCTAAATCACAAATAAATTTGTTACATTACTTGAAAAGTATATATACTCTATGAATATGAATTTTTTTGATATATGTTAGAATATTTTACACCTGTTTTTCATATATGACATTTAATTATGGGCTGTGAAATGAGTTACAAATTAGAATAGTGTGAACATAATAATTTAGTTGTTGGAATAATTATTTCTAAACTAATTCATACGAATAATGCGTACACAATATGGAATAAAAAATGATATAAAAATTATTACATAAAGTATAATAGTTGTGGATTTAATATGCATATGTTGTAAAATTAAATTGGATTAGATATTAAAAGAAAACCACTCAAATATTAAGTGTGAAAACTCTTCCAAAGGGACACTTTTCAATAACTCTATCATAAAACTAGTTAGGTTTTTCATATAAGAGTGCCCCTATATTTTCTTATGTATGAAAATAATGTAATGGGTGAAATGAGATCAACTTCTGGTATCATTTCCCATAGTAGGGTTCCTATGGGTTATCTATTGTTAAAATATTTTCTTACGTTTTCATAGGGAGAGACATAGATGGGAACATGATGGGTTGGGATAAAAAAGGAATAATGTCAAGTGAATATATATAATAGACCATGAAAAAGTTCTATCTTCTTAGATTTCCAAAATTTAAAACCATTGTTAATATGATGATACCCTACCTAAATTACTATTTGTATAGAGTAATTCCATAGTAGACTTAGATCATGGATCACAAAAAGGATATGATGTTTGGGGTCAATAATTTTAGTGGTAGAAAAATAATTTAATGTACCTAATGAAAATACATAATACATGATACTCACCCACATATATTTATTTTCTAAAGATTATGGAATAATTAATCAATGTTGTTATGAGATCACTAATATGTATAACCCATTAAAAATTTAATGATTAACATATAAGGGGGATACCTATTTTTAAGGAGAAAAATTCTAAGAATTTGAATGTTAATGCTATAGATATTTATTCAAAAATATGAATAATGGGTATAATTACTAGTTGTGAATCACATATTATTTTCAACAAACATAAAATCCAATATATAATGGAAATGATGAAGGGTTATGTATATCTTCTTATAGATATGGGTCAAGATTTTCTGTATTGGATGTAGAAACTTATGATCTAGGTCAACCAAACAGATTAATCATAGAATTAAAAAGAATTTATTAGGTTCCCTCAGTAAACATAAATTTTAAATTTTTATCTTATTTTTAAAATATGGTATTTTCATTCATTATTAAGGAAACACGTTATTCTATATATTGTACTGAATTTTTTATGAAATTTATAATATAATTAATGGTTGATATGTTATAGATAAGGATAATCCCAGTTATAAAATTGAAAATAATAATGTTATGAATGATTCTAATCTAACATACCTTTGGTATTGTATCCTCAGACATATAAAATAGGCACACATTCAAAAACCCTATATATATGGGTTATTGAATTCATTTGATTATGAATTAATTATCACCTAAAAATATTGTTTACTACACAAAATGGCAGATGTAAATTTTTGGAAAAAAAGGAAAGGTCTAGTGGACTATTGAGTCTTATACATAGTGATACATGTGGACTAATGATTAGTTAATAAAGTGTTTATTAAAGGTATATGTTTACTTTTAGGGATGTATTTTTTCTGTGTGGTTAATTTTTTATATTGATGAAAGAGTATGAAACATTTAAAAAGTTAGAAGAGTATCAAAACAAAGTATATAATCATATAGTAATGAGTATTAAAACTCTCTAATTTGATCATGGCGGAGAATACTTAAGAAAGAAATTAAATAACCATCTAAGGAATTTTGGATTTTTTCCAAAACTAAATCCTCCTAGAACACCATAGTGGAATTTTATATTTTAAGGATGAATCATACCATGTTGGAAATGGTTTTATTGTTGATGAGTTATTGTGGCCTTCCTATTTAATTCTGGTGTTATTATCTAGAAATATCTAGATTAATAATAAACCATATTTCATATAAAGTAGTCATAATAACCCCATATGAGAAATTCTATAAGAATAATCATAGTTTTTATTTAGTGATGTATTTCAATTGTGAATAACTAGTGTAATGATTGAATTAAAATTAACATCCTCCAAAGTCTTAAAAGTACTTATTCATTTCATACCCAAAGAAACTAATTAATATTCTTTCTATAATCAAACCTAAAACAATGTGTTTATGAAATTATTTATTCTATTTCATAAAAAGGAATTCATCAATTAAGGTTTCTGCTGAAGGATATTTAAATATATATAAGTTCAAGAGAAACAAACTGGTAGGTTTCTAAGATGGATGTTATATCAGTTCGGTAAAGACTTGTTAAATAAGGACCAATAGAGGTTATATAGAAAACTCTATTATCTGGTAGGATTAATCAAGAACCCAAGAGGGAGATATTTCTCAATGATAATTATAATGAATCAATGTTTATAGAACAAGAACATACTTCTTACTAATAGGCTGTTTAATGTTTTTATTATACAAAATGTTTAAAATATATCAAATCTAAAATATAATTCATGTACACTAACAATGTTTGGAACTCAGTAGATGAACTAGAAGGGGTAAGACCAAAAGTGTGAAAGTGGGGTTTCCACTTGAAAAATAAACTATATGATTAATTGTCTACCAAGAAAGTTATCCTAATGGAAAAGTGTTATAAATGAATTTATGTTATTGAGTATGAAGAAAATTTTTTATTGGCTATAATAATAATGTTCATTTAGAATTTTCAAACCATAAAAAATTTATATGATTATGAGATATATTAAATGGATTTAAAAACTATTTTCATTAATATGAATTTAAGAGAGGATATGTATATGATATAAAACAAAATATTTTGAAGTTAAAAACAAGTCTCCTAAGGTATTAAATTTACAACGTTCCATTTATGGATTGAAAAAATCTTCCCAGAGTTAGAATATTTGGTTTGGTGATGCAATAAAAGTCTTTGGATTCAATAATAATGATTATGATTCTAATGATTATAAGTGGGTTATTTTGAGGGTAGACATATTTTTTATATTGTATCCATATGAAAATACTACTTATCATAAATGAAATTTCAGAAATTTATGCTATGAAGGTAAGTCTGGGGAAAAAAGATTATAATAGAGGAATGTAAGAAGGGTTCTGATAAAATATTACATGACACAATTATTAGGAGGATTTGGGTCCTTAAAAAGAGAATGAATGAGTGGGTAAGTTTTCTTATGCATCTTCCATAGGATCTATCATGGTTCCATGTTCTGTACTCAACCTGAAAACCCTTATGCTTTGGAATTAACTAGTTGAAACCAATCCAATCATGATGAGAGTCACTATATTTTTATGAGGAAAATTATTAGTCACTAAAGAATGACTAAGGATATTTTCTTGTTCATTGTAGGTGAGGATGAACTTTTTGTAAAGGGTTACAGAAAAGTTAGTTTCCAATATAAAAATGTTGACATGATTTGTAAATATGGATTCATGTATTATCCAAAATATTGGGGATACCCGTATTTAAGAGTTATAAGAAACCCAACATATAAGAATCAACAAAAAAGGAAGGATGTATCACTTCATCTAACACTTTGAAGAATGAAATTTTGATTAAGTAGTTAATTTCTCAACATGGAGTGGTTCCTAATATAATTTGATAAATCACGTTATATTATGAAAAAAATGTTGTTATTTCTCTGTCTATGGAACTCTAGTATCACCAGAGGACTAAAAAAATCATTCAAAAATACCATATCATATAGGAGAGTATTGATATGGACAGTTAAAATATTAGTTAGGTGGCTATAGTGGAGAATTTAATAAACCTAGTAAAAAACCATTACTACAACAACAATATGAGGGTAATGTAGAATCTCTATGTGCATGAAACACGAGAGTTTAGTTTTAATGGATGTAAATATCTCATTTTAATATAAAAATTTAATTATCTATTTATTATTTATTATTGTTTATTGTAGTTTATTTTACATGAAAGACCAAATGAAAATATCCCCTTAAAGTGATAATTTTATAGTTCTCTCTAATTTATGGTCATTATAATGTATTATGGGTTGTAATAATATAATAAGGCTAGTGTGAATAAAATATTATATATATAAAAATAGTTATATATGAGATCTCCTGAATAGATACATGAGGTAATAAGTAGATATTTATAACATGTATTGATTTCTGAATGTATATCTCAAGGAATTTCATATAATTATCATTATATGTAGGATACTATGATTATTCCCAATCCTTCTTACCAGAGGTTAGAGAGATACCTAGCATGAGAACCTTCACACATTGAAACCATACATACAAAATTAAATATATGAACATTGGTATTATAGATGGGGTTGGGTACGTTCTTGATCATTTCAACAGTTGGAGCACAACCAAAATGATATTTTTCCACTTGTATGAAAAGTAAATAAATCCTTTCCTTAATTTATTTTTATTGATAAAATACATGTACACAATTAGTTGAGCCCATGTGATGTACACATCAACATAAATGAGAGATATGCGATTTTTTCATCTATTCAATGAATTCCATGTGATGTATTCATAAAATTGGATAGTTTTTTAGATAATAAACAAAAGATTAGTTTTCTATACTATATTGAACTATTCCATGTTTAGTGGTCACTCAATGCCATGTTGAATATATTATATAGGTAAAAATAGGGTGTATATGGTAAATATTATGGTAGAAATCATCATATAAAGATATGATTCTATTGGATTAAGATCACACCCATCCCCTTGACATATTGAGTAGAACTAAATCATTTATAGAAGCCATTCATTGCTTCCATCTTTCAAATATAGATTTAATATTTGTTTTCAAAACTGTAAAGGCCTATATAGTTACATAGTTTGGACCTTTGACAAGGATATAATTCTGGGTGACATGATTTTTCAAAATGATGTGAGTTTCATGAAACCATATCTAAAAGTTTTTGGATGTTTTCAAAAATCTTTTAAATGCTTTTGATAAAATACTTATGGTATTTTAATAAAATTGAGATATTTTTTTATGTTAACTAAAATGGATATGTATAAGATTCATGTACACAAGTAAATGATTCATGATATATATATATATATATATATATATATATATGTAATATGATATTATATATATATAACATAAATTTAATACATGAATGTGATGAATTCAGAATGTATGATATATATATATTATATTCGTATAATTATTATAAAAACTGTTTCATGTGATGCAATGGTTGGCCCACTATCTTCCCAATGGTTCTAATAAAATCAAACTAATTGTTGGATAATTTAAAATCATTTAATTTATTAATTGACATGAGTTCAATTAATTATACATAATGGAAAGTAACACATATGATGCATAACAAATGAAGATCCTCAATATTCTCCTATAAAAGATAAAGAGTTCTATTTTTGGGAGGTAATATTATGTTTTAATGGTTGTGTATTCATCTGTTTCATGAATAGTTTTCTAGGAAAATATCCATTCTTATCAAAAAAATCATTTTCCTCTCCACAGAAGGCACTAAAACATCTTTGAGATATCATGTATCCACAAGAATTACTTTTTCACCCATTGGATGGTGTACCCCCCAATAAATAGAATAATTGATTTGTTACATTAATGTTATTTATCAAGTATTCTCATTGTTTAAGTTAAAAATAAAGATTCTACAAATAATAAATACTAGGTACTCTATTAAAATATGTTTTAGGATAACATTACATGTTTTATTTTTGAATGAAATATCAGCCTATGTGTGGATTGTTTTCTTCTACTAATAATAAATATAGTATTAAGTGAAACCTATCTTTATTAATGACCTAATCAATTTAATAACTGGAAGATAAATTAAAAAATTAAATAATACAATGAATAATTAGAAGAGAACCTCCGTAAAACTTAATTTACAAATTACATATTTGTAAGTATTATAATAAACATTGGGATGTTCTTGTGTATTTCTATAATAATCACTCAAGGATTTAGATCTATAGAAATGGAGTAAATCTCTAATGAAGTGGTAAACCCAAAATTCTCTTAATTTCAATATTTTTTTTAATTTTCTAATATATTTTATGTTTATTACTCTATATGATATTTAATTTATTATCATATAACATATTATATTTATCATGATATTTTATTACTATTTTAATCCATTTAATATATATACACCCTGTTTTATTTATGTCACTCCCATTAATGGTCAGTTTCATCCTACTACGAGGATATTAGTAATTATATAGATAGAAACACTTATATTTCTAGTTAGTTTAGAGCAAATTTTATATTTATAAATTTATTTAAATTTAGTATAGTCTTTTGGAATTAATTTGTAAAAATAAAAATTATAATAAATCAAAAAAACAAAACCAAATTGAAAACAAAGATAATTTAATGAAAATATATCTTTGAACCATTGTATCTATAACCAAACAAAGACCAATAAATAAATTAGAAGGTCCCTAATAAAATTAATAAATAAAAAAACTTATGTTTTAGTGTTTTAAAAGACATAATTATATTATATAGGAGGTTTAAATTTTCCTAAATAAAATGGAATCTATGGTATGGTAACACTCGAACCAAACTCTTATTTTGAGTTTATTTTCAATTCCTCTATATTTTCACTATGATTATTCAAATTTTTTTCTAAAGGTATTTAAATTTTCTTTATATTTTTTTATCTATAGGATATATATTTTCTTATTTCATTTGGAGGAATACTAAATCATCTTTAGAATTTTTTTAACATTGAATTTCTGATTTTTTTTCTTAAATTGTTCATATGTTTATACTCATCCCCTCAAAAAATATTATATTTCCTTTATAAATCATACCCTTAAACACGAAATATAATGTATTCCCTTATTATTTTGGGGAACCTCCTTGTATTATTTATCGATATATTCCATGTGAAACCATTATGAATCCAATTATTTTCTCATCGGTTTATTTCATGTTTATGAGCTACATAAGTTTATTTTCATTATAGAACACATGATTATTACAATTTTATAATGTGATTGATGAGAATATAATTATATATAATTCGAAAAAATTGGTTAATGTAATTTATTTCATGGGATTATATGTTTTATTCTTGAAAATGATGCAATCATTTTTCACTTTTCTTGAAGTTATGGTTTATACACATAGGTTATGCATGATAATGATATTATCTTCATTCAAATTATATGTGTGGGATTATCTTATGATGATTTTGATGTGTATTTTTTGATGGTATTTTTTAATATTATTCTATAGTTGGAGTTGATTCTAGTGAGTTATATTAAGATGTAATTTTTGTGGTTGATCGACAACACATATCTGAGGCACGAGGCACTTCCCTTGATAATATTGGATTAAAGTTGTGGAACTGTACTGGATATATCTATATGTTTGTGAATTATGTAATTTGAATTTTAAAATTAAGGTTATTTATTATGAAATTATTTTGTTTTTGTCTTGAAATTTTTATTTATTAGCTGTATAGTTTCCCAATCCACCTTATAAAAGTGGACGTTTTAAAAATTGAAAGAAAGTGATGCAGGATTTTTCCACAATATTAGGATGTTTCAATATTATGAAGGCACTACATTCAATATATCCTTTAAATAATTTACATATGTATATGATGATTATATTATTCTCATGATATGATTAATATATTTATACTCTCTTGTATACTCACATTAATTCTTGTATCATGTTCATTCATATTTTCTTCCCCTTCATAGGCTTTTATCACAAGATTTAATTTATGTATGTACATAGGTGATTACATGTAATAATGAGAATAAGGAATATTTTAATTTTACAGTGAATAATAATTAAGATATTTTTTAAAATTGTCTATATAAATATGTTTTATAGACCAAATTTTCTCACGATACTTAACCTTGTGAACCAAGAATGAATTATTGTTATGTTATTTATCTTTAAAATTATTTAATAACCATTTAAATATGATTCAGGTGATTTTTTTTATTGGATCATAGGAGAGGGTTATAACTCATTCACCATGTATATGATGTATAGTGAGTCTCTTATAATATTACGATCAACGATTCACTTGTTTTGTTTATAATTTTAGTGATGAATCATTAACAATACTTATAGATTTATTAATAACTCATTTACTATTATTTCAGTTACAATGATACCACATTCACTTGGAGATTTATCCTTTTTCTTGATATTGTGTGGTGATGTAAGTTTTATACGGGAATCTTAATTTTATGGTTGTTCACCCTCATGAATTTTTTTTGATGATAGATCGTTCACATATAGTATGTATTTTGTGATGGATCATTCAATTTGAGTATGGTATTTCATGATGAATTATCTCCAAACAATTAATTATTCTCCCTATAATTGTTTCACCAAACAATTACATAATTGTAAATATGTATTGAGAATTGTTATCTAAAGTTCAACTGTCGATAAACCATCTTTCTTATTAGTGGTGAGTATGGTGATACCACAATATCCTGATGATACATCACTCTCCAAAATATTTATTAGGTTAGAGAAATATAATTTATATTAAATAGTCTGTTAGGGATTCATAATCCACCTATTAGTTATTATTAGTGGAACCTCTTCCATAGACAGTTGGTATATAGTAGTTCACCATTCTCATTGTGATGTCTACTGATGGTGCTTCACCCACCTTGATCTTGGTGGTGTGGTACATCATCATATGAGAGATTATTTTAGTGGTGCATCGTCTACCTAGTGATAGGTATTGTTGGTTATTTTTTAATCTATGTATTGGGAGTTGTGATATATCGTACTCATAGATATGTGTATTGGTGGTGCATTGTTCTCCCTTTACAAAAATAATGATATACCATTCAATTAAGATTCGGTTCAGTGTTTTATAATTCCACAAACTAATGTGTTGATGAGGGAACATTCAACCATTGTGTTGTTGTATAAAGATATATCATTGTCCTTTTATAATGAGATGAGTGATGATATATCATTCACAATACAATTGGGCTCAGTGTATGTGTATATCATCCCATTACCACTAGTGGATGTAGGTATGTGTCAACCATTAGGATTTCTCTGTCAGTACTTAATGGGTTGAATGATTTATGTAAGATATGTTACAAATTGATTTTCCTTGAGTATATTAATGAATATATATATAATAGTTTTTATTAGGGGCATAAATGGTGGGGAAATTCTTAGTATTATGATGACACCATATATGATAAAAGTGATGCACATATAGACCATACAACTAACATGCATGTTGGGTAGATGACTTGCGTGTATGTTTATGATTTAGGAGAACCTAGTTGGGTTTAGGAGATAGATATAAGGTGACATAGATGATATCATGAATCTCAATTTATTTAGTTATTACAATTTAATTTAAATTCTATATATGAAAAACCCCTAGGGGTAGTTTTATTTTTCTTTTATGTATGATTACCTGCATGTTTTTTTTTCTATCATTACTTTGTTATCATATTGGCGTTTTCCATTTAAATTCCATAAACTAAACTATGATGTTATATATTTTATGGGTGTTCATTCTTGGTTTTTATTATTGAGATAATAATAAAGGGAATATTCTTCCCACATGGTTTTTTAGATCCTGATTCCTTTCATGTATCGTCTAGAATATTAGTAGGGATGCCTAAAGTCACATAGAGATCCCAATATAGTTGTTTTTGGTAATCCTATATAGGGATATAATGAAGTGGTACATAATATTTTTTCCCTTGCCTTACTATTTTAGATAAGGTAGTGGAATATTAAACTAACTGTAATTTTGGATTGATACATTGTCTTGTTCCAAGCTAGTACGCGCATGATATAAAGTCCATGTTGCCAATGTGCTCAGATTGTTGTTATTGTTCTTTTCTATTAATGTTGAGTAATTTGGTCATTTCTAATGTGCTTCTTATTTATTTATTTATTGGGGTTTATCATGGCTTGAGGTGGAAAGTGGTGTGTGTTCATGAAACATATTCATCACATACATTTCTCACAAAATTTTTAGGCTTATATTTGATTGATATAGTTATGAAAAAAGTTTAGTTTTAAATGAGTAAAAAATTATATATGTTTCTCCTATATTATTTATAAGTTTCCTTTTATTAAACTAAAAATTGGATACTAGTTACTATTTTTTATATGATTATTCATCATGTAGACCTATGTGAATTTGTTTTATGACCTAGAGAGAGGGAAGGTTAGTCATGGTTAAAATATAAGGGATGTGAAACCCTAAAATTTTATGGTGGGTATGGTGGAGGGATATGCATTGATAGTGACATAATTTACCTATATTAAATGAGAAATTGAGTTGATGATGACCCTGTAGTCATTTGCGTTTATTTACAAGTTACCATTATTGATGAGATACCTATGAGGGGGTATTGGTATATGAGTTTCCTTGATGTTAAGAGATACAATAATTAGTGACGTGCATCACAATCTATAGCCTAGTGGGGTATGTTTTATAGGATATATGGGAGATCCATTTAGTGATAATATGTGACTCAGTATTGGGTTTGGTCAGGGTATTCTAGAAATATAAAAAGGATTTACTATTATTTATTGGGTTATGTTGTTATATAAGAGTTTATTATGAATGAGAGGGGTTAACCTATGCACATGGAAGCCTTAAATATGTTAATAATGGGTAGATAATTATTTTTATGCGGTTGAAACATGGGATGTGTGATCAAGTATATATTATAATATTTTGAGGGGTTCCTTAGTTATATATATATAGTGAATAAATGAATGGTGCTTCATATGAGAAATGTGTTTAACCTACATGAATGACATGTTTAATTGTTATATTAGGTGTGTGTTCCTATGATGGATGGTATATGAATCAAGTTTTCATTAGCAAAGGGGTATTTTGGGGTGACACTAGAGGGTTTTCCATCTTGGGTATTCTTTTTTTTATAATAGGGGTAGTTTTCACTGTTTTGAGTGTCCACTAAATATTCTATTAGAGTTGAAATAAGTGAATAATAATCTATATGATATATTAGATATGTGGATGATTATAAATTAATATTGGTAAAATATTGATGAGTATAGTAGTCTTTAGGGTATATCTGCCTCAGTGGCATGTGAGATATGAAAATTCATGGATTTTGTTAAATTTTATAGAATTAGATGATTGATTAATGAAATTTATACCAATCACTTGGGATTCAGTCTTGGTTATACTATTAATTTAGGATATTCTACTGTGATTCCTTCTCAGTGTATCAAATTGGTTAGGCTGGGTGCAGTTTCAGTTACTTGAAACCCATATCAAATTTAGAAACATGTGGGGTTCCATATTTTTTGGGATATGGTATAGTCTTTTTTGATCTCACAAATTCATGGAGTGTGGGTATAATATTCCAATAGTTTTGATTAATTATCATTATTTTATGTTTATATTTTGATAATTTAAGGTTTTGATATATCTTGGATTATATAAAGAATGGTTGATGGTATTATGCATTGATGTTTTATGAATCACGTGTCATAATATAGTTTACTTTGATAATGGTAGGGTGTGTATGACCAGTGAAAACTAGTGCACTATAAAATGGTTACTGTATATGAAATGGTATCTATAGAATAATGGTTCATGGATTGATGTTCCATGAGAAGTATGATCATTCTAGATTAGGAAATTGATTTGGGGTATGAGTTGTGACATCATTTCTTAGAATTTAGAAGTTGTATGATGACTATTTATTCTTATGCCATAACAAGGCATAGAGTGGATCACTACAGTTTCGAAGGAAGTGAGTGTGTTCCTTAATTAAGATGGTGATATGGATATTGATGATATTAAAAGTATATTTTATATTTAGAAGGAGTTTTGGGTATGTCATAAGATAATATTTGTCTACTGGTGAGTTGGTCAAGGCCAAATGTTGATGAATCATTTTATCAATAGAATTATGTTGTGGTAGAATAAACCCCCAAAATGTTATAAACCCCAGAGTGTGTCTTGTTGGATGGGTCTAGTTGAATCTTCTAAGTGGGTATTGTGACTGTCAAAAATCATTTGATAATTTTGTTTAGGTAGGAGGATGCTCATAGTTTGGGAAAAATGAAATTGTATGGTTGGGAGAACACCATTTTGATTTATTAATTCTAATCATTTTTATGGTATGGAACGTTGAGAATCATATTTAATGTTTTGGGAGAACCTGATATAGAAGTGGCCGAGGTTCCATAAATGTGTTTTATGGTAAGAGTCTAAGTTAATATTGGTAATTGGAAATACGAATATGTGTGTGTTGACCAGTGAAGATCATGTAAAGTTAATTTGTTCAAAAACTGATTGGATCACATTGCAGGTTATGGTTTACTGTAGGGAATATGAATAATATTTGGTAAATGATTTGGTAGGGGTAATCAAGTCTATTTGGTGTTGTTAATTTATATATGTTAGGAATATTGGCATGACGAATAATTGATTCATGTCTTAAGTATGGACCCAGGTGTGATACAATAAGTTTTCATGATAGTTGACCACAAATGCTAGGGTGTGGATCCAAGTGAACAAAGGTCTAGTTTAGACCAACAAAAGTAATTGGCGGTGTGGTATTGGAAGATTTAGAAAACATGAATTCAAATAGTAGTATGATATTATTATAGAGTTGGTGGAATTATTTGTAACCATGGTGGTTGATCTATTTAGTTACATAGTAATTTGGTATGATGTGGTATTAACTGGTATTAATTTTTTACATAATTTATCATGAGATATCTAATAATAATCAACACATGTTATTCATAGGATGACCTATATTTATTATTTTCTAGAAAAAGAGGCATATGGGTGGTTTGTTGTTCTATTTTTTCAGGTGTAGTTTTTACATTATCCTAACTAGATGGAACTATGGATTCAAATTGTGAATTAAATTTTTATGACTAAGGGGATCCCAGATAGATGCATATAAAGACTACTCGGGGCTTAGAAGTGTCATAGAGGGGATTTATAATACCCTGAGAATGTTTTTACTGGGTACATTAGAGGAATTTGTCTTCTAATGGTTAGAAAATAGGGTTCTATTTCTATTTTAATATTCATATTAAGAATTAGAGTTTGTAGATTCATTGGAAACAACTGAGTTGACAATATAAATATGATATCCCATCTAAATGATTCCCAAATAATTTATAGGGGTTCGATGGTTTGTATGATGAAGGAAAGTGGAGAAAAAGGGTCATAATGTACCATGTGAAGGTACCTAGGGTGAAATCTCAGTGATTGATGTCATTTGGTGGCCGATGTAGGTTCACTAGGTTCCCAATGAACCATGGAACTATTTCTTAAATTGTAATTTTAATGTTCTTTGGAATATATTTTAAACCACTTTTCATGGTTCCTACCACCAAGATTATCATGAACCAACCCATGTAATCCCAAAACTAGACACCCATGCCAAACCCATATTGAGGCCCAAAGGGATTTCTCAATCCCCAAAGGATGGAAATAATTTCCCAAGAATCAAGAACTACTATAATGGACAATTCATCCTGTAATAATCCAAACAACCAATATATTACATATTTCAATGAAATACAACATTCCAATAAAAATCTGAATATGGAAGTTAAACAGTACACCAAAATACATGTTCCATAAACCAAATAGATAAACCAAAGTAGTTGATACTAATAATGAACCATATCAATATAATATAAGGTCCAATATACAACCATGTCTCCTCCAAAATCCCACACACCACTAACACAGATACCATCGGTCTCTATGAGGTGACTTTACCTTACCTACATTTGATAAAACAAGTTATACACACACCAAAAAGTCTATTTAAGGTTTCAGAAAACCATTCCCAGTAAGACCACACCAAGTTGTACATAATTATTCCTTAATAAAGAAAAGAATTACTATCATTTAAGGAATAAATGTAATGAAATATTTATTTGTATAGTTTTTAAAAAAACATGGAACTCCATCATTTTTAAAACCCCTCATTGAAAATGCATAAACCAACCATCATTAATGCATTTAAAAATAAAAAACTCAAATCATATATAAACCAACATCCCAAAATGAGAACCATGGAAACTATTCCTAGAGTGGGAAATTTCATGGTTAGTAAGGATAATATAATATTTATGATAAAATGACTATGTGCACAAAAATACCTATAACAATGGACTAGTAAAGAGATAACATCCCATTAAGTGTACCCCTATAATAAAAAAATATATTTATATTTTTAGTCAAAATTAATTATTAGAAACTGAAAACCATCCGAGAATACTTGTCCTAATATATCACCCTCATATATACCCAAGGTTCCCATGTTATACTTCCTACACATGGAGGATTTGAAGTTCAGAAATACCCCATAAATTGAGGCTTTTATTTTCACAAGCATCCATAACATAGAGGAATTAATTTTCATATCTTGAATCTTAAAAAGAATATTTTACATATAAACACCAAACAAACCATGTAACACATCCAAAAATGAACTGATGTCCATTTTCATAGAAAACTCTAGTAGGGAAATATATTTTATAAAATAAGCCCAAAATTTCACATTTCAAGAAAAATAAATCATCCCATTAAACAGTTTAGAAAAAAATTAAAATGTGAAAGAAAGAATGGTTCATAAAAAAAATTTCATGAAACCACCAACCGTAAAAAATTTCAATATTAAATAATCAAATGAGGTCTACACTACTAGAAATTTAGGCTATATCCACTATTTCAAACCATGTCTATAAGGCCCAAAACCATGGCTATAGGTTATAGCCATGGTTCAATGAACCGTGGCTAGTATTGGCATGGCTATAGGCCAAGCCCTATGGACACTGTTTTAAACCCTAGAAAAATCCTTATAGCCACGGTTCAAACCGTGGCTATAGCCCTATAGAAATGGTTTAAAACTGTGGCTAAAGCCTTATAGCCACGATTTGAAACCATGGAAAAAGGTAAAACAGAAACAGGCCTTATATCCACTGTTAGAAACCGTGGCAATATATTAAAGTTCAATAAAAAAACACAGTAGGCCTACAGGCCTGCCTTCTACCCCCTGCCCCTGCTAGTCCCCTTCCTTCTACCCACTTGCTAGTCCCCCAGCCACCCCCACCCTAAATTCCCCCCTATTTTTCATATGGATCTGCCCCCTGCCAGTCCCCCTGCCTGTTTTCCCCAGGTTCTACACCCCCTTCCAGTCCCCCCTATCTGTCACCCACCCTAGACACACCCCCCTCCCCTGCACAGACACCCCCACCAAGGACAGACAACCCTGGACACCCCCCTCCCCTGGGTAGACCCCCCTCGAACAGACACCCCCCACCCAAGACAGACACCCCCCTGGAAAGACAACCTTGGACACCCCCTCCCCTGGACAGACACCCCCCCCCCTGGACAGACACCCCCCACCCTGGATAGACACCCCCACCCCTGGATAGACCCCCTCGGACAGACACCCCCCTCCTTGGACAGATACCCTCATACAGACACCCCCTCCCCTGGATAGACACCCCCCTGGACAGAACACTCCCCCTCCCTTAACAGACACCCCCCTCCCCTGGACAGACACCCCCTGGAGACTCCCCCTCCCTCCTGGACATCCCCCACTCCCTTGGACAGACACCCCCCAGACCTTCCCCTCCCCCTCCCTCCTGGACACCCCCTCCCCTGGACAGAAACCCCCTAGAATGCTAATACATTCGGCCATGCAATTTGAAATCAAAGACAAAAACTAAAATAGAATACATTGCAACCCCCCCTCCAAGACACACTCCCGCCCGGGAATGCTAATAAAGTACGTCATTCAATTTGAAATCAAAGACAAAAACTAAAACAAAACACATTGAACCCCCCCCCCTCGGGACAGACACCCCCCTGGAATACTAATACAGTTGGCCATGCAATTTGAAATCAAAAACAAAAACTAAAACAGAACACATTACAACCCACCCTATGTTACTCATTATATCATTTTTTAAGGATATGAAATTCTTAACGGGTTCAAAAATCCCTGAAGTTGATGCCCAATGATACTCATCCTTTATATGTTGAAGGAGTATGAATTCATCTCAATTTCATCAGTTTTTTTCTATAGGTTTACATCAAGACCATTGTGTTAGAATACACTAGGATGGTCATGATCCTTGTCTCACATGCCTAATTTTTTAAAGCAATCAACATGTCACCACAAGAGTGATGATGATGGAACCTTTCATTGAAATGGGAGGATGAGAGTTTAAAATAAATATTTATGGTTTTAATTTCCTATTCCATCTTTCTGTTGCGAAATAATAGGTAGGCACAACGAAAGAAACGAGAAATGAAAGAGGAATGCAGAAAGAAAATAGACACGGGACACAAAAATTTATGTGGTTCTGGAATAACCCTACATCCACGGAGAGTCAGAACATCACTAATTCAGGAGCACAAATTACATAGGTTTTTTCAGTGGTAACCCTATCCTGAAAATGGGCTATAAAATGGATAAGATGATCACTATTCCGAAAAATAAGCCCGTGTCGCTACGGTGAATGGTGGCCCCTTTGTGAAAAGTGCTACAATTTTCAGATATGATACAGTTGCATTCCACAAGCATTCGGCCCAACTGGATCGGGAAACACCAATCCAAAAATTTCTCTTATATAATTAACACATGCCCATGAATCTTGTTCTTGATTCCATCTCCATGTGGACATCGGTTAATAATGTCACGTTATTCTTTTTCAAGGTGACAACCTAATGACCAAAGTTTACTAGAATTTCAATTACATTGTATATTTAGACAATACCATAAATATCTTTCTCATTTCTAGAAGTGAGGGAATCTTATGCTTTCCACATATAAGTAATGGATGGATCTTCAGTTATGATCTGGGCAGGAAGGTTGTTATATCTTCTTTTGTCAAGCCATATAGACATCTTAGGAATACACAGTCATTTGAATACTTTGGATGCTGTTTGTGAGTACCCGATCAAGGAGAGAGACAACTGTGAGACCTTTGTTTGTTGGTGGACAACACCAGCACAGCTGCGACGCGATCACAGCTGGAAGAAGCGTGCACTGCAGGACAGTGCATGCATTATTTATGAAAATACTGATAATGTTCTTTTCTTTTCCAATACCCATGAACATAAAAAATGTCCTCTTCCCATTTCATAAAAAAACCAGCCCCCCTGGATAGTAGCCACCCCCCCCACACATACCTTGCACACCCCTTTCCCCCACTTACACCACCCATGTTCGCAGAAATTGTGATTATTCAGTCTCAACATTGATCACAAGACTCATGGAATACTGTCACTGCGAACCGGCGCAGGGTGTCATCTTGGAGCAGGGCCAAATCACGACATTACCGTGGCATAACCACGGCGTGACTACAGCGTTTTGTCCCGATCCAGCATCATCTGTGGGGCAACATCTTCCTTCTAGGAGTGAAGGGAGTGGGAGGAGGTGGGGAAACATTCGGGTCATCACCCCACCAGTAGAAATTGTGATTAGTCAGTCTCAACATTGATCATAAGACTCATGGAATACTATCTCTGCGAACTGTCACAAGGTGTCGCCCTGAAGCAGGGCCAAACCGTGGCGTGACCGTAGTGTGACCGCGGCGTGACCGCTGTGTGATAGACCCCCCTGACATACCCCCTATGGATAGCCCACCATCCCTCCTCGATAGCCCCCATCTCCCTTGGACAGCCCCATCCCCCCTAGACAGTCCCCCATCCTTTCTGGACAGACCCCCCTCCTGGACACCCCCCTCTCCTTCCTGGATAGACCCCCTGGACAGCCCCCCATCCCTCCTGGACACCCCCTGGACAGACAAAGGAATCATTCGAATTGATCAAATTCGAAGTGTATTTTACAATTTTATTACAATCCTCCACAGTGTTCTAGGAATAATTGAATATAAAAGGAAGAATATGTTCGTTGTCTCTAGTCTTGAGGATCACTAAAATTGGATGATGATCATAATTAATTCTAGGTAAAGTAATACTAGAGATGCTATTCCAGTTATCGATAGCATTGATGTTTGTGAAAGCTCTATCAAGTTTACTTGCAAAAATTATATTGTGTTTCCTTCTATACCAAGTATACTTATCCCCAACCAGATTAATCTCAACAAGGTTATTATCATCAATACAGTGATTAAATTTTTTAATGGAAGTGTTTGACTGCAAGGGCCCTAGCTTTTTACTAGTTCCAAGGATAACATTGAAATTACTGATAATGACCCGTGGGACTTGAATAGTGTGGTTAATGGAGGATATATTGTGCCACAATGTTCTTCTGTCTTGATATTTATTGCAGGCATACACAAAATTAAAGAAGAAAGTATTATCATGCAAGTTTATTTCACATGTCAAAGACTGAGAATCATCATTAACAATATGAATCTTATCTATAGAGATATGTGCAAAGACCCACAAAGAATCAAAATTGTTATTATTGCAAGTTTCTCCTATAAAATTATAACTATATTTGCCAAGACTATTAAATCTAGAAGTAAAAGTGAATTTTGGTTCAAAGATAGAAAAAAGCATTGGTTTATGAGAAAAATGATAATTTTTTAAAGTTGTGATGGTGTTAAGGTTAGAAATACCCTAGAAGCTCCAATATAAAATATTCATTTATACTTACGTTTGGGGCTAGGCCTCTTGTTTTTGTTACCTCTGGAATTCTTTCCGTTCTTGAATTTTCTTAATTGCTAAGTAGAATGCTCTTTAGGTGTCACTAAATTTTTTCCCTGCAAAGTCCTTGAAGGGTTAGGAGAGCTATGATTATTTTGTATACATGTTAAGACCTCTTCATGGTGAATTTGTTTGTGATCAGTTGACCCATATTGGTCACCCAGTTTCTGAGTGGTGAATTCAGCCGTAGGGGGGGTTACTGGTTGTATGTGTCTACTGTAGTTCCAGACCTTCGTCATCATCTTGCATGTATTGTGTTTTTCTAATATAATCCATCTTCATATTGAAAACTAGATTCTGAACTGATGCTTTGTCTATCATCTCATCACTGTGTGATGGTGAGGAGATTTGAGGCTATTTTTCACTATCAGTAGTCGTATTATAGGTGTCCTACAGACCCCCCTGCAGACCACCCCCTGCCCCTGCCCTGTAGACACCCCCCTGCCCGCTGCCCCCCTCCACCCACCCCCTGCCCCCTACCCCTGCCCTGCAGACCTGCCCCTGCCTTGCAGACCTGCCCCCTACCCCTGCCCCCTGCCCTGCAGACCTACCCCCTGCCCCCCCTCAACACTGACCCCTGACCCCCTCCACCTACACCCTGCCCCCTGCCCCTACCCCCTACCCTGCAGACCTGCCCCTAACCCTACCCCCTACCCTGAAGACCTGCCCCCTGCCCCCTCCACCCCGCCCCCTACCCCCTTCCCCTGCCCCCTCCAACCTACCCCCTGCCCCCTCCACTTGCCCCCTGCCCCCCTGCCCGGCAGACTTGCTCCCTGCCCCTCCACCCTACCCCCTGCCCTCTTCCCCCCTCCACCTTGCCCCCTGCCCCCTCCACCTACCCCTGCCCCTTCCCCTGCCCCTGCCTCCTGCCCCCTCCACCCTGCCCCCCTGCCCCATGCCCCCTCCACCTACCCCCTACCCCTACCCCCTACCCTACAGACCTGCCCCCTGCCCCTGCCCCTACCCTGCAGACATGCCCCCTCCTCCTACCACCTCCATCCTACCCCCTGCCCCTGCCCCATGCCCCCTCCACCCTACCCCTTGCCCCTTTCCCCTGCCCCCTGCCACCTCCACCCTACCCCCTTCCCCCCTCCACCTACCCCCTTCCCCTGCCCCTGCCCCTGCCCCTACCCCCTTCCCTGCAGACCTGCCCCCTGCCCCTACCCCCTACCCCCCTCCACCCTTCCCCTGCCCCCTCCACCTATCCCTTGCCCCTGTCCCCTTCCCCTTGCCCCCTGCCCCTTCCCCCTGCCCCCTACCCTGCAGACCTTCCCCTTCCCCTACCCCCTGCCCTGTAGACCTGCCCCCTGCCCCCTCCACCTACCCCCTCCACCCTGCCCTGTGCCCCATGCACCCTTACCCCCTCCACCTTTCCCCCTTCCCCCTCCACCTACCCCTGGCCCTGCCCCCTGCCCTGCAGACCTGCCCCCTGCCCCCTCCACCCTACCCCCTGCCCCCCTCCACCCTGTCCCCTACCCCCTCCACCTACCCCTATGTTGTACCTCTCGTATCCCCTCGTGGTTTAATTTTCATGATCAAAATCACTTTCATGTTTATCTAACATTGTTTTTAAGTGTTGTGGATGATAGGCAAAAGATTGCCAAAGGATTGGCCCAAGAATGGACATCAAGTGGACTGAAATTCAGTCCACCGGCCAGCCGGTGGACCTGGCAGAGGCATTGCCCACTGCCAGGCTCCACCGGTCAGCCGGTGGCTTGACCAGCGGCCAGCCAGTGGCATCCAGCCCCAACAGTGATGGCTACTGTCTTGCCACCGGCCAGCCGGTGGCTCCTCCACCGGTCGACCGGTAGAGCCTGGATCAAGACTCTTCTTCTCTACCAAGGCACCGGCCAGCCGGTGGAGCTGTACCGGCCAGCCGGTAGCCCAGTCAAACTAGCCGTTGGGTTTGACCAGTCAACCTTATTTTGGCCTCCAACGGCTCCGAGGCCTTTTCCAACGGCTCCGAAGACCCCCAATGGGTTCCATGCCTATAAATAAAGGCCAAGGAAGCCCCGGAACCTAATCGGATCATATACCAAGCGCCCAGACATATTGTTTCACATTTGGCGAACCTCCAGCGCTCCACCTTCAAGGATCCTCCTTGCTCCAATCCAACTTCCAATCCAAGGAGCACCTCAAGAAGCTTGGGAGAGCATGCTACATCAACTCCATCATACCTTGGCGCCCAAGTCTTCCTCACATACGGGTTTTATTGTTTTATTTTTTATTGAGCTTTAATTTTGGGTTTGTGCCTACAAACCCCAAACCCTTTTCCCATCCTCCCTTTCTTTTGGGTTTCACACCACCATTAAGGTGTGAAGAGGTTTCTTCAAGCCTTTCCTTTTTAAAAGGCTTGTGTTTCGGTGAGCTAGCCTTCACCCGTTAAAAAGGCTAGTGGGTTCTTGCTAAACCATTAAAAGCAAGTGGGTTCTTGCTTAACCAATAAAAGCAAGCTGTAATAGGTCCTAGTGCTACCTCAAAGCCTAGTGGTTTTCTTGCTAAAACCATTGAAAAGCAAGCGGTAGGAATCTCTCAATGGTTGAGTTGGGAGCGGAGACGTAGGCCGGGTTTTTGGCCGAACTCCGTTATCAATTTCTTGTGTGATTGCTCCTTTATTTCCGCTGCATTTCAACTCTGATTTTTTATTTGTTAATCATTTTTTTAAAAGGCAATTCACCCCCCCTCTTGCCATCATTCCCCGTTTTCTTCCGACCCAACACCCTACCCCCTACACCCTGCCCCTAGCCCACTTCCCCTACCCCCAGTGATTTAACTCTTTTTCCTCCTTTAGTTAGACCCAAAACATTTGAATGGTTATAACCCCCAGTGTTGAGCCTCTTCAATAACTGGTCCCCCCATTCACAAGGCCATTCTTCTTATCTTGATCAATTATATGACGATTTCATGATCTTACTCAATGATATTTCTATATTTGATTTTCTAATGTACAAATTCAAATACATTCAACAGAAACAAAACTTTTATGTAGACTTTTCTTAATAATTTTAATCACTTGTGTATGATCAATGGGGTAAGGGAAACCATGATCAGGAAAATATTATTTCTTCTCCTGATGTTTTAGCCTCACTTAATCACTAAATTATCATGTGTGAAATCTTCTGATACTACACCCAGATTAGTCTCAAAACACTGCACAATATTTATGAAAAATATATCACATGGCCTTTTCTCAAACCACATTAATGTAAGAAACAATGGACCCACCTTCAATTTAATACATTTAGATACAGAAATTAACAATATACTCACTTATAATGAATGAATTAATTTCATTTCCATGAAAACAAACTCATTCATGCATATTATTTTACATATTTTCTTTCTTGTACTCTTCACCCAACTCACTGCTTAACAATAACGTCACTATTTTTCTCTATCATGAAAACTCAAGAATTTATACTGTTACTGTGATGCCCCAGGTTTTATGAACTCGTCCAAGTGAACAATGTTATTCTATTAATGATGTATCTTGTTTTATTTGTTGTGTTTTGTGTGATAATAAAGAATTTGAAACGAAATAAAACATGGAGAATAAGGAAAACTGGTATATATTTAAAAGTTACATTGCAACAAGACCCAAATATTTGATAATACCATTCACAAGACCTAACACAGCCACAACAAGACTACTAATAATCACAACTCGAGTAATCAGATAGTCGTCGTCTTCAGGGTCCCTCAGTGTGAAAAATATAACATCCAGAGCCACGACACACATACTCAACACCAAATGTATGAGGAGATCCATCCTTCCTAGTTTAAGTGTTTTTATTTTGAGAAACACCCTACACCTCCATATTTTTAAAATGGTCCTTTAAGTTATGACCGTTAAATATATATATCCATTGGGTTTTAAATACAATCTTTCAGATTCTGTTGATAATGTTTATCTTAATATGAAAACATTTTTTAATGCTCTTATGATGTTTCAAATATTATAATATATCTAAAATATTTTTTCACAAGGGAATCATAATTTTAAAATAAAAAAGATTTTTCTTGGAAATCAATTGTTTTGTTTCTACAAAAAATCCCGATAGATACCTATATAGTTAAAAACATAGTATTATTTTTATAAAAGATATGTTTAAAGGGTATCTATAATAATTATATCATTTTATCTCTAAAATTATGAATTAACTTTTGGTCTTTTAATTGTTATGAAACAAATGGTGGTGTAATTTAAAGATCCTAATAATTATAATGGTTTTGTATGTAAAATATGAAAGGTATATCTTTTAAATGGTTTATATATGAAATATTTTACATAAGCTAAAAAAGGGATTTAGATTTTAAGTTAAAATTATTATTATTTATTGTATATTAACTAATTTTAGTAAAAATATTTATATTACACACTATTTTGAACTAAGTATACTTAAACTAGTTATTTTGGAAATCTAAATAAATTTTTATTAAAAAATTATGTTGGGGCCCGGCCAAGACGAGGGAATCCCTTAGGGGCAAGCCCTTTAGGCCGAGACCGAGCCCTAGGGACCCGAGGTACTGACCATTGGGGTCCCAGTTGTTTATAGTGTCAACCAGGCCTGAGCCCGAGCCGAGCATGGGTTCGTCCAGCCGCACGCGGGCCCATGTGTAAGGCCCGCGGTGCGCGTTGCATAGGGGTGGGCCAAAGCCCGCATGGGGCCCATGTATAAGGCCCCTGTGTGTGTGGGTGTTCATGTTATTTCACCATAGGTGGTTCAATTTTTATTATAAACCATGCCTCAACCGTGGATCGTTTCGATGTGGGACGCGTTCCACGCGATCAGGACCGTTTGATCGAATCACGCTTCGATCTCGTCTGTCCAACCCGTTTTAACTGCACGATCTTCCCCGCGTGTCACCGTGACCATCTGATCTCTCGCGATATCTAATCCTGACCGTTGGATTCTTTTAAATCGATCAACCATTTCCCCCGCACCTCTTCCATCCGTGCGATCTCTCCAACTTCAATCCAGGTCGTCCGTCCCTTTACGCGTCGACCCTTCACTGTCTTCTTCCTCACCCAGGGGTCCCGTACTAGTAGGCCTGCACCAAGGATGCCTCAGCCTTCCCCATTGCACTGCTCCTCTTGACCTCCAAACACCCCCTCTTGGCTCACTATATTCTCATCTTCCCCACACTGACCTACTCTTGTGTCAAGTCACCCTTGTGCACTAAATCCCTACAAAACCCTATCCTGCTTCATGAAGCCTCTACATCTGCTTCTCATCCAGAATTCCTTCCGAACAGTCCAGCAAAGCCAACGAGCTCCCTGTTGATCTGATCAACCTCCATAATCATGTTAAGGGTTCTTTCTTGCTTGCCTTCATTCAGAGGGACCTTCATTTTATACTCCCAGTGTATATACACAGTTTATATATATATACATAAATATAAACCCCTCGGTTTGTAATGTTTTCAAAAGGGGCTTGCAGCCGTGTTTTTAGTAGGGTGCAAGTAAGGAGGTTTTATGTTTTTCCCTCATAATGAAATACTACTCTTCTATATTTTAGTATATAAGGTTTATATATATTTAAAATTATGTATAGTGAAATCCATCCAGTTTTAAAATGGTTTTGGGGAATTTTCCTAAAATTTAATACAAAGGTTACACGGGGAAAGAGTTATCTTACTTTATTCTAAACCAACCCTTAAAAATATGTTTCATATATATATACAAGTTACCTATATTATTTTTATATATATACATATATGTTATATTTTTTCTTTTTTTGGATTGACCAATGTTGGAAAGGGAATTTGAGTGTAAAGTTTTTATTGTTTTCTTTCAGTTTTATTTCATAAAACCTATACCGATATAAATACACAGTTTTCTATATGTATATAAAGATATTGATAACCCAAACTCTATCTATTTTCGGATTTCCAAAATGATCCAGCATGTTATACTATGAATTATATATTAATGAGGGTTGTTTGAAACTGTTTTACCATGAAAACCACCTCATTGTAAACTTGGTATCTATATATCTATGTACTCATAAACATGTAGACCAATACAAATAAAATTTATGATTTCAAGGGGTGGGTAACAACCTTTAAGTAAATTCTTATTTTATGCGAATTATGTTTTATTAAAGAATCATACTTGACATCGCTCATGATGTGTTTTACTATAAAGGGCGTATTTTCTCTTGATTTAAAATATGTTAGAGGATTTAGGAATTTTGGGATCGTATTATCATGTTGTGTACATTTATTATCTTATTATGCAAAGGACCTGCTTTGATGAATGTTGTTAGTTAATCAAGCTAGGGTTTAACGACCTGTTTATCACCATAACTAACGGAAAGTGTTTTCTTTAAGCATTTCATTCCCATGAAATAATATTTTATTTTAAATATCCATCATTTGTTTTATCATCCACTTATATGCTTTAATAATTAGCTTGTGTGCGATGAATGTTTACAAAAATATGTATGCCTTTGATTAGTTATTGACATATTTTACAATGTTAAATGTCATATCATGTATTAGTAAAATGTGTAATGGTTCATTATTTATTTTAGTACACAATGCATACTGATGACATATCACTAAATGAACTATGAAATTAGATTACCCAAAGTGGTATGGGACACCTTGGGTAATATGAAAATAAATGAGTTATTCAAGGTGGTTTGGGACATCTTTAATATACAAAACCATTTAAGTAAATCACAAATGATGTGGCTCAGATGATAATAAAGACAAATGAAGGGTGCGCCCTGATAGCGCTCTAATGCATTGGGTAAAGACTTAATCTCTAGAGATGACCAATTTAATGACGCCTTGGAGATGGACCTTGGTAATGTTTTCAAATGACACCTTGGGGATGGAACTTGGTGATATGTAAATGATTGTATAAGATAAATGTTTATTCCACATGATTCAAGTTATGTAACAGGATCTTTTCAAGATAAAATGCCTATTCTTTAACGACTAATGCATTTATGATTTCATAAAGTTCATATTTCACTGGTATAAGTTGGAGCATGATTTGTTAAATAGTAACCAGCATATGAAAATTTATATTGTTTCCTTTATGCGCAACTCTGATTATGCATTACTCTTAACTGTTATATTTTATGCTTAAGAAATCACATGTCGTGCTTGTTTAGGATTACTCCTTCGAGAAATGTCACATGGGTTTCATATATTTCTTGAAACTATTGATTGAGCATTTTGATGTTATGTGTTACATTTTTCCTTAAATAAATGATTTTAAGTGAATGATTTTCAAAATTTTACACTGTTTTTATTTTTAAAACCCCTTACTGAGTATTTCAATGCTCACCCAATGTTTTGATTTAAAATTTTCAGGTATCAGCTTTTAAAAGATGAATCATTTAAGAAGTTCCAAGTTTCCCGGAACCCGAACTGCACACAATCCTATGTATGGGGCATGATGTGTAGCTTACCAGTGCATGTTTTATTTTAAAGAAACACATCATGTTCAGAAGGCACCGACTCCTAGGTTTCTGGGGTTGGGGTCTCTATAGTTGGTATCAGAGGTTCAATTTGGATAACTCTGGAAATCCAGAAACTGAAACAAAAATATATATACATATATATACTTAAATTTTATTAAAAAATGGGTTTTCTTAAATTTCATATGGAAAGCGAAGGCACAAATATCTTATCTCTCCCCATAAAGGCCTTAGAGACCATTGTGTCTTTACGTAGTCGTGAGGATTTTCTAAAATATTACCATTTCCTCATGACATGCAAACACCTTTACGACATATCCAATTCACCACAGGTGCTTCAGTTACACCCGAGGGTAGGAATAGATTACCTCCTTATGACGATGTCCCAGTTTCCCTCCTATATACGTTGAGGAGGGTACTATGAGGGAATTTTCTGAACATTCACGGTGGGTGAGGGATTTGGCACTACGATCCTCAACCCTTTTCAAGAAGCTGCTGCGGTCGGTGAACTCCGTGCGGCCTACCTATGGCAGGTTTTAAACTACGGATTCTAGGGTCAGTTGTTGGACTTCCGAATGTTAGAAGATGAGTCCACCCGACTATATTGCAGACAATAAGTGTATGAGGATGTCTCACAACTTCATACCTCTCATGATAGACTCATAAGACGTCATAGGTGCCCCCATGAGTTTTTCCCTAAATGCCCAGCCTGTGTTTGGTTCGAGGAGTTAGGGAGTTTTGCTTCTCTATGTGGAGTTTGTTTAGTCGGTGGTTAAGGGAAACTCAAGCGCTAATGTTTAATAATAAACTTATGTTTATTGAAATGTTGTATTTACCCTTCATTGTATTTACTTTGTATTTACCTTTGAATGGTTTTCAAGTGATTGAACTCCTGACTTAAAAATTTCATATGGAAGGAAAAACCCACCTGTTATCTCTTCCCACTGAGATTCTGGAAATCACTGCAATCAAAATGTGTGAGGATGAGTATGACCCCTTCAAAAATTTGAGAAAAACATGTAATCAGTGGTTTGAGGTAACAAATAGTCCAGAGATTCTCCGTACCTGCCAGGGGAATGCCTCCATCTATTACCGCATTGGCTCTGCATAGCTAGCCGAACGTGAATGAAGAGGAAGTTACCACGAAGGGCACTTTTTGTGTTCTACCCTAGGCCGAAACTACACGGCCGGAGTGAAATTTTAGGAGGTTGCGTTAGAGGGAAATCTTTATGCGACTTATATGATCCAACTTCTCAGCTTTAGCTAGTTTGACCACATCTGTGGCATCAATGCCCTCGACCGAGACATAATTCGGCGAGTCCTTCATACATTGGTCTGCAAGGACATTTCATAAATTTGTATTGTTCAAGCTTCACTATGGAATCCTGAAGGCCCAGAACATGAGTTCAACCCCTACTGTCCTAGGTGTATCTGGGTTAGGGAACTGGAGGGGTTGAGCATCGCTACGGGGGTTCCACTAAATGCACCTGTTGACCCTATACATTGGTGGAGATGGTGAGGAAGTTGCATAACCTTTTAGTTTGTGAAATAAATTGCGAGGACGTAATTTTCTAAAGGGGGGATAATGTGACTCCCCAGGTTTTATGAACTGGTCCAAGTGAACAATGTTATGATTTTAATGACGTCACTTGTTTTATTTGTTGTGTTTTGTGTGCTAATAAAGAATTTGAAATGAAATAAAACATGGATAATAAGGTAAATTGGTATATATTTAAAAGTTACATTGCAAAAAGACCCAACTAATTGAAAATACCATGCACAAGACCTAACACAGCCACAAAAAGACTACTAAGAATCACAACTCGAGTAATCAGATATTCGTCGTCTTCAGGGTCCATCCGTGTGAAAAATATAACATCCAGATCCACGACACACATACTCAACACCAAAGGTACGAGGAGAGCCATCCTTCCTAGTTCAAGTGTTTTGATTTTGAGAAACACCCTACACCTCCCTGTTTTTATAATGGTCCATTAAGTTATGACCGTTAAATATATATAGCCATTGGGTTTTCAAAACAACCTTTGGGTTTCCATTGATAAAGTTTATCTTTACATGAAAACTTGTTTTTAATGATCTTATGATGTTTCAAATAATATAATATGTCTAAAATATTTTTTCACAAGAGAATCATAATTTTAAAATAAAAAAGAGTATTCTTGGAAATAAATCGTTTTGTTTCTACAAAAAATCCCTATAGATACCTATATAGTTAAAAACGCAGTATTATTTTTATAAAAGATATGTTTAAAGGGTATAAATAATAATCATATCATTTGATCTCTAAAATTATGAATTAACTATTGGTCTTAAAAATTTTATGAAACAGATGGTGGTGTAATTTAAAGATCCTAATAATTATAATGGTTTTGTATGTAAAATATGAAAGGCATATCTTTTAAAAGATTTATATATGAAATATTTTACATAAGCTAAAAAAAGGATTTAGATTTAAAGTTAAAACTATTTTTTTATTGTATATTAACTCATTTTAGTACAAATATTTATATTACACACTATTTTGAACTAAGTATACTTAAACTAGTTATTTTGGAAATCTAAATAAATTTTTATTAAAAAATTATATTAGGGCCCGGCCAAGCAGAGGGAATCCTGTAGGGACAAGCCCACTAGGCCAAGACCGAGACCTAGGGACCTGAGGTACTGACCATTAGGGTCCCAGTTGTGTATACTGTCAACCAGGCCCGAGCCCGAGCCGAGCATGGGTTCGTCCAGTCCCATGTAGGCCCGTGTGTAAGGCATGTGGTGTGCGTTGCGTAGGGGTGGGCCAAAGCCCCCATGGGGCCCGTGTATAAGGCCCCAGTGAGTGTGTGTGTTCATGTTATTGCACCATAGGCAGCGCACTTTGTATTATAAATTGTGCCTCAACCGCGGATCGTTTCGATGTGGGATGCATTCCGTGCGATCAGGACTGTCCGATCGAATCACATTTCGATCTCATCCGTCCAACCCATTTTAACTGCATAATCTTCCCCGCGTGTCACCATGACCGTCTGATCTCTCACGATATCTAATCCTGACTGTTGGATTATTTTAAATCGATCAACCTTTTCTCCCATGCCTCTTCCAGTCGTGCGATCTCTCCATCTTCAATCCAGGCCGTCCATCCCTTTACGTGTCGACCCTTCACTGTCTTCTTCCTCGCGCCAGGGTCCCGTACCAGTAGGCCTGCATCAAGGATGCCTCGACCTTCCCCATTGCACTGCTCTTCTTGACCTCCGAACACCCCCTCCTAGCTCACTGTATTCTCATCTTCCCCACACCAGTCTACTCTTGGGTTGAGTCACCCTTGTGCACCGAAGCCCTACAAAACCCCCTCCTTCTTCATGAAGCCTCGACGTCTTCTTCTCCTCCAGAACGCCTTCTAAAATCTCCAACAAAGCCAATGAGATCCCTGTTGATCCGAGCAACCTCTTTAATCACAGTAACATTTCTTTATTTCTTTCCTTCGTTCGGAGGGACCTTCATTTTATACTCCCGGTGTATATATACATTATATATATATATATATATACTTAAATATAAACCCCTCGGTTTGTAATGTTTTCAAAAGGGGATTGCAGCCGTGTTTTCAATAGGGTGCAAGTAAGGAGGTTTTATGTTTTTCCCTCATAATGAAACACTACTATTCTATATTTTTGTATATACGGTTTATATATATATAAAATTTTTTATAATGAAATCCATCCAGTTTTAAAATGGTTTTGGGGAATTTTCCTAAAATTTAATACAAAGGTTACAAGGGGAAAGAGTTATCTTGCTTTATTCTAAACCAAACCTTAAAAATATGGTTCATATATATATACGGGTTACCTATATTATTTTTATATATATACATATTAATTATATTATTTCTTTTTTTGGATTGACCTATGTTGGACAGGGCATTTGGGTGTTAAGTTTTAATTTTTTTCTTTCGGTTTTATTTCATAAAAGCTATATAGATATAAATATACATTTTTATATATGTATATAAAGATACTTACAACCCAAACTTTATCTATTTTCAGATTTCCAAAATGATCCAGCATTTTATACTATGAATTATATATTAATGAGGGTTGTTTGAAACTATTTTTCCATGAAAACCCCCTGGTTGTAAACTTGGTATCTATATATCTATGTACTCATAAACATGTAGACCAATACAAATCAAATTTATGATTTCAAGGGGTGGGTAATAACCTTTAAGTAAATTATTATTTTATAGGAATTATGTTTTATGAAAGAACCATACTTGACATCGCTCTTGATGTGTTTTACCATAAAGGGTGTATTTTTTCTTGATTTAAAATATGTTAGAGGATTTAGGAATTTTGGGACCATATTATCATGTTGTGTACATTTATTATCTTATTATGCAAAGGACCTACTTTGATGAATGTTGTTAGTTAATCATGCTAGGGTTTAACGACCTGTTTATCAGCATAACTAATGGAAAGTGTTTTCTTTAAGCATTTCATTCCCATGAAATAATATTTTCTTTTAAAGATCCATCATTTATTATATCATCTGCTTGTATGATTTAATAATTATCTTGTGTGCAACGAATGTTTACAAAGCTATGTATGCCTTTGATTAGTTATTGACATATTTTACAATGTTAACTGGCATATCATGTATTAGTAAAATGTGTAATAGTTTATTATTTATTTTATTACACAATGAATACTGATGACATATCACTAAATGAACTAAGAAATTAGATTACCCAAAGTGGCATGGGACACCTTGGGTAATATGAAAATAAATGAGTTATTAAAGGTGGTATGAGACATCTTGAATATACAAAACCGTTTAAGTAAATCCTAAACGATATGGATCACAAGATAATAAAGACAAATGTAGGGTGCATGCTGATAACGGTCAAATGCATTGGGTAAAGACTTAATCTCTAGAGATGTCCAATTTAATGACGCCTTGGGGATGGACCTTGGTAATGTTTTCAAATGACGCCTATGGATGGACCTTGGTGATACGAAATTGATTGCCTAAGTTAAATGTTGATGCCACATGATTCAAGTTATGAAACAAGATCTTTTCAAGATAAAATGCCTATTCTTTCACAACTAATGCCTTTATGATTTCATAAAGTTCATATTTCACTGGTATAAGTTGGAGCATGATCAGTTAAATAGTAACCAGCATAAGAAAATTTAAGTTGGTTCCTTTATGCGCAAATCTGATTATGCATTAATCTTAACTGTTCGATTTTATGCTTAAGAAATCACATGTCATTCTTGTTTATGATTACTCCTTCGAGAAATGTCACACGGGTTTCATATATTTCCTGAAACTATTGATTGATCATTTTGATGTTATGTGTTACAGTTTTTCTTAAAAGAATGATTTTAAACGAATGATTTTCAAAAGGTTACACTGTTTTTATTTTTAAAACCCCTTACTATGTATTTAAATGCTCACCCTACATTTTGATTTAAAATTTTCAGGTATCATCTTTTAAAAGATGAATCGTTCCAGAAGTTGTCGATTTCCCAGAACCCAAACCGCACATGATCCTCTGTATAGGGAATGATGTGTAGCTTACTAGTGCATGTTTTATTTTAAAGAAACACATCATGTTCAGAAGGCATGGGCTCCTAGGTTTCTGGGGTTGGGGTCTCTACTGTTACATTTAATCTGATAAATTTATTTTCACATTCAGGTATGGAATAATAGAATACATGATGTCTCTTCCTTCTCACTCTCACACAACTATGCTCGTACTTATATACCTCACGAAATAGATGTATATGTGGAAACTACTTCATGTCCCTCCTAAAATATAGTGTGGATCATACACTGGATTGTGTAATCAAACCATGATAATGAAAACATGAATGTATAGAAATAATCTGTATGAATTCATAGAAACCACACACAAATATTAACCTTTCTTGTTTTCCCTATTTCACTCTCAGCTCTTCCAAATTTTCTCTTGGACATTCTTACTGTTTCTACCCAAGAAACGAGCATGTTGGGGTATTAATGGAGAATACTCCACCGAATTATCCCCACCGCATATGTGCACCACCTATAATATATATGAACCACACCACTTAAAGCTTTGAAATTACGAAAGACACCATCTTTGTAAAACAAATCTCACTGCCACCGTTTTATATTCCCTGTTTCTAATAATAAAATACACCACTAACTTCAGTTTATTAATTTGTGGAATCTTACAACCATATTAATCCCCTCTTAGGATTTGACGAGATAAATTTGATCACTAATCATTTTGACATGAAGAACTATGTATTGAAGCTTCAACGATGAAGCTTAAGGAAGAGTACAACTTCTTAGCTTGACCGCGATGTGACCACGGCGTGACCGCGGCATGACCGCGGTATGACCGCGGCGTGTTGGCCCGGTCCAGCAACATCCGCAGGGAAGCATCATCCGGCTAGAAGCAAAGGGAGAGAGAGGAGGTGGGGAAACATTCCGGTCATCACCCCACCAGTAGAAATTGTGATTAGTCAGTCTGAACATTGATCACAAGACTCATGGAATACTATCACTGCGAACCGACGCAGGGTGTCATCCAGGAGCAGGGCCAAATCACAGCATGACCGCAGCATGACCACAGCGTGACGGCGGTGTGTTGGCCCGGTCCAGCGACATCCACAGGGAAGCATCTTCTGGCCAGGAGCGAAGGGAGCGGGAGGAGGCTAGGCAACATTCTGTTCATCACCCCGCCAGTAGAAATTGTGATTAGTCAGTCTCAACATTGATCACAAAACTAATGGGATATTATCACTACAAACTGTCGTGGGGGTCGTCTTGGAGTAGGGACAAATCATGACGTGACCGTGGCGTGACCACGGCATGACCTCGGCATGACCGCGGTGTGACTATGGCGTAGAAGAAGAATGTAAATGAGAATTCAAGGTACCAAATACTAGTAAGAACTCTTTATGGGAAAAAATTTGAAAAAAGACGTTGAAGAAGAAGGTAAATGAGAACTCATTGAGGGAAAAAATTTGAAAAATATTGAAACATTCTGGTTAACCTGAATACTAGTAATCGGTCTTGAAAGAGGTCATTTCAAAATTGATGAATTTCGAACCCCAGGAAAAAAGACATAGAAGAAGAAGGTAAATGAGACTTCAAGTTACTGAATAATAGATAATGTGTAGGAATACCTAGAGAAATACCCCATGGAATCCGGAAAATCACAGGTTACATATCATGTAATCTGACATTACTAGTACTGTGGGACCCCTAGGCTGTGGAACTGGGCTTTTGGTTGGATTTAAACATCACATGCCATGTGACATGGTTACACAACATGGAGACCCATCTTAAAAGTCTAAAGGAACTTAAAGAGTGTCTTAGTTCAAACAACCGTCTTAATAAAAAAGAGGGAAACCCCCTATAGGGATATAAAAAGGGTCAAGTATGATGTGTGCTTTATGACTAACAACTCCATCAAGTATAAGGAAAACATCAATGCAATAATGTTAAGCAAGGTATACCACTGTGAGTTTTCACAGACAACACACCTCTGTTGGAGGGGTTTTATTACAAAACCACGACTTATTTATCAAACAAAACAAATATATTAACTAACACTTATTCAAGAGTTTCAATTTAATATAAACATTCATAATTAAGAAGGAAACTAAATGAAATTTAAAACATTCTTTAATTAAAGTGGCCAAGAGAGGGACCCTACCTCAACCCCAAGGCGCGTTTGCTTTTGACGATGAAAACTCGAATCTTCCTTTTTTTCTTCTTGCATGCATATGCAACTTCACATATATATATGGACACCTAGACCCTATGTACATATTTTCATGGCCAAATACACACAAGGGGGTCCTTAGATATATATTTATAATTGAATATACCCCTTTACACTTACACATGTATGCATTTTTCATATCCATATATAAGCACACCTGGCCCCAATATATATATTCATACTGCCATGAGTGAATATATATAAAGGGGGAACTTATATATGTATATGACTACCTATGCATACACATGTCAGACTTCGTCAACGGTGACTCGAATCCACCTCAACGAAATCCAAAACGCATTGCAAAAATATAAGGAACCGAAAAATCACAAATTCCCCAATTAAAATTGGTCCAAAGAATAAAACCAGAATAAACCTTACCCAAATCCGATGTTGAAATCATTGTCATCGATGGTGGTGGATAGAACCAACCTCATCATAAGAAACCACCTATAATAAAATGGTTGGAAAAAAATGAGATATAACGACTTCTTATATATATGTGATTAGTGTGTCAACTGTACATGATAAATGATACATGAATCTATAACCAACAATGAAAAAATAATATTCAAATTGATATGTACATCCCAATAATAAATAACATGATCATTAATAAACCTCTTTATTTTTCAATCATAACCTTCAAATACCTATTCAAAAATCAAAAATCACCAAAATATGGGAATAAAGTAAACTTACATCAGCACTTAAATGCGAAAAATAGATATTAGACATTGTTATTAACCTAGAAAATCCATTACTTAAACAAGAGTTCACTGTTTTTCATATCAACAATAATACAACAAACCTTTTGTATGAGACGCTCAAGGGTGCATCCCACCCTAGAAACACTTCTCCATTGCCTGCACACATGCATGAGATGCTCACCACTAACTGCATTAAATTAACAAAATTCACAACATGCTTGTTAGTGAGACATTTTAATCAAAAACAAAAATTTTCCAAAATTCATATCATAATTCATTATGTAAACATTTATCAACCAAAATTTTCAAGTTCAATAACTTCACCTTTTTGAATGCAGTTCCCCCCGTTCCTATTTTTTAAAGCTCACACACCATTTCCATAAAAAATATTCTACCGAATTGGCAACAGTTTTTCATTACCTACATTAAAATCAAATCAACCGACAAGCAATTAGGAAAACTTATAACGAACCATTATCATAAAAAACATTGATCAAAAAGTAGAAACACAAACCTAGATGTTTATTTATGCTTCCAAAAATAGTATGATTCGATCTTCAACAGGCTCATGAGGTGCTGTCAAGATTTTTTTCTGACTAGAAACCACAAGAAAAATGCTATTAAATAGTAAAATAACTAAAGGAAATAAAATAAAAGAAAAGGGAAAAGATTTTTTTAGGTTTAAAACCCCAAACAAGGGATGTTGTTAACTTGTCTACAGCTGCACCCCTCCACCCTGCCCCCCTGCCCCCCTGCACCCTCCCCCTGCACCCTGCACCCTGCCCCCTGCCCCCTGCCCCCTGCCCTCTGCCCCCTACACCCATCCCCCCTCCACCTAGACCCCTAGCCCCTAGCCTGCACAGCCCCCCTTCACCCCCACCATCCATTCCCAGTTGCTAAATAATGTTTTTATATTATGTACAAGTGTTTTATGAACCTAATTTTCCTATGATACTAAACATTTAGATCCTTGAATGTATTATTATATTATTTAACTTAAAAATTCAGTAATAGACATGTAAAAATAGTTGGTTTTATATATAATGACATCCCCATGTCCCTTTACATGCTTTTACCTGAATATGATAACAAATACTACTATAATAACAATAAATTATTGATTAAATATCATTTTATACATTAAAATTCCAATACCTGAGGAATATGAGACTTTCTCCATGTATTGGCACTCTTCTTCCATTGTGAGTTCTTATGCCTTGGTCAAGTTGAAGTGGCATGCAAGATGGGTAGTCACTGTTTCTCATCTATTCATGCCCAACCTTTTTATGATCCTATTAATATGCTCCTTCTGGGTTATTACTAAATCTACATTCTTATTATCTATTTCTATACTTATCCACAACGCTCTGTTGGTTCCATTCATCGTACGATCATTCTACTGTGGTTTATTTGCATTAGACACCTCGTGTTCAGCAACGACACACATGGCCACAACTCGTTAGATGGAGTGTGCACCCCCAGGTGGCTGCCTGAATTGTTTTTCGGGACAGAAAAAAAGAGTAAGTGCGGAGCTCGATATTTCCATTAAAAAACAAGGGGAGATAAACAGGGCATTCTGAGTTTTTGTTTTGGAGGAGAGTATTGCTCTCACGAGATGATGACGATATCGAGAGATGAGGTTCTCCAGAAACTGAGGCATCTTCAAGCGAATCTCATCTCGATCCAAAAATTCCATCTAGACCATCAACTTGTGATGACTTTCGGAATGACAGTTTGAGAATTCTTCAAAGCTGTAGGACGTCGCTGAGATCTGATTCCGCATCTCGAGACAAATGTATGAGCAAAGTTCTTGGACCATAAATTTTCTTCTAGGTCGCAGGTGGAACCCAAAGATCACCTAGATCCGCCTATACTTCCTCACTCCTTTGCACTTCCTGCTGTACATCCTAGGATGTCTAGTGATTTAGAGGTGCAGAATCATGTTGCACTAACAATGTCTTATTTGGTGACAATGGTGGATTCAATTACGCCGGATATGACAGTTCAGTCCTATGTTGATAACTAAGATGCACCACTCAAGAATTTAGGAATTTTGTGATGGAGGAGGGATTTGGGTTCTAGCTTTATAGAGAAGGACCACATCATATTTGTGAGCATGAAGGACGACGAATATGGGAGATTGCTTGGCACCAAGTGCGTGCAAGATGTTTTTTCAAGGATATCATCAATAGAGTCCTCCATTAGTAGTGTTGGGCATCTAGCTGATGTTTGGTACTGCTCAAAACATATGTGTACGAAGAAGAATTTGGAAGATCTCCTGAATCATTTGCATACAAGACACCTTTCCCCAGTCTTGAGGACAAGACTACTTTTCAAGGTTGTGCGAGTGTTAAACACCTGACTATAAGAGAGTGAGGGTAAAAACGTCATTATAGTCGAGGAATATTATTTTTTAGAATGTGGTTAGTTTTTTTCTAGGATGGGACCATGTGAAGGTAGGGGGAGATATTATAAATAAGTAGCAATGGGGTGAGTGGAGGTAGGGAGAATTAACCTGGAATCAGCTTCGGCTTTGATTGACTTTCTGGCTGGGGCGAGGAGCACTTACCCTCTCGAAGTGTCCTCTTCATTCTTCTTCTAATCTACTTTAGTTATCTGATTATATTCACAGATATATATACCAGCATTCTTCTACTCTTATCACACTCTTTCACTTTTCCTTCAGTATTTTCTTTCCCTGTTTTAGTAGTTTTGGTTTTAAATAATCCATTAGACTCTTATCTATCTTCCTTGTGGTTCAAACCTAGTTTCCACTATCTAGTAAGACCATGTCATATAAATTTTATTTTATAGTACAAATGAAAAGCTATCAAAAATCAAGCATCATTTCTGGGGAAGGTTTGGTGTTGAGTGTCTAGGGTAAAAAAACAAATAAAAAAATCGCTGCAGTTTTTGGGCATGAAATTATTAAAACTGCCTTTAAAAATTGTTTCCATCTACTGCAGTTTCATTTACATCTATTTTTCTGTGTGGATTTTCTATTGTAGAATCTTTTTTCCTTTTAATAACAGCTTTGAATTTTTTTAAAAATGCATAGAATAACTAGTCAGATACGTAGTCACCATAGGATCTTGATCACCAATTTCATTAAAGGGTAGCAAGGAGAGCTTTAATGATGCATGAGATAGATTTAATGAATTTCTTATTCAATGTCCAAACCATGGTTTTTCCTTGAGAGTCTTGTTACATTCCATTTTTATGGATTAAATAATGATGAGAAACATGATTTGAAAAAATTCACTCAAGGGTTTCATGCGTATCATAGTGATGAGAAGTTATAGAAATTTTATATTGATCTAGCTAGAAAAGATAGGAATAACTCCTAACTTTTTAATGATAAAATATCATTTTGTATTCTTCGAATGAACAATTGTTAGAGCTGGTGATTAGTGAAAGAAACACATTCTCTGTACTTATTAAAGCGTAAATCTCTAAATTTGAGGAAAAACTATAAACTTGAAGTAGATTTGTGAAAAAAAGGATCAAATGTCCAAAACTTTTAAGAGTTTAAGAGATAAAGTATTTCAAGAAACTCAAACTACAATTCAAGATTTACAAAATCGAGGATGAAAAATTGACCAAAATTTGGAATTTTAAGGGGTTCAGATAAGTGATCTTACTTTGGAAGACAAACCCACCTCCAAAATCTGAAAATGAGGTAGAGAATAAAATTTTTGTCGAGTTTGTCTTAATAGAAGATTAAATGGAACTCTTCAATCATTTCTCAATAAAAAACATTATATTTTCCACTGATTTGGAACCAGGTTAACTGAATTTGTTTTTGAAGAAGAGATAAAAGTGGAAAAGGATTTTAAATTCATTTTAAATTTCTATAAATCTTTTCAAACTGAACTTGAAAAAACTCTTTCGGGATTTTTTTTTAAAACTTAGCCACTTTCACATTTGTTATTGAAAACTCAGAGGTGAAAAATTTGGAATCTTCAAGAGATTATGGAAATCATCAGTTATTGAAAAATTCCTCAACTGGACAGCATGCTTTCCAAGATTGTTAAAGGGTACATTGAGGGGTATTTTGCAGCTGTTAAGGGATATAGTTTTATCCCTAAATAGCATGAAGCAGAAATAAATAAATTCTCACCTAAAAATGAATTGACCAAACATATATGGTGGTTTATAGATAAAAAGATACACCCCCAAGTGACTATGGATAGATTTTTAGTGGTGTCCAGTTGGGGACTTTAAACCTATCATTGCATGAGAGGAAACTCATAATTTATTATTATTTTTTTGTTTGTTTCTTTTCTTTCAAGTAAAAATACCTCCCTGTTTTATTGATCTTCTCTCCCTACTCTCCCATTTCTTTCATCATTGACTTGGATTCATTGCTATATCTTCTCACCTTTTAACATGGCTTTATTTTTTTGACTTTCATTGGTTGGATTAAATTTTAGTCTTTTTCACCCTTGTTAATGGATAGGCTAAGCAGAGAATTTTTTAGGAAAGTTTCTAAATTAGCTATTTTAAATAAAAGAACCAACTACAAAGGGAGTATTATTAATCATTTATACTGAATTTTAACTATTTAAATTAATGCACAATGCCTTGAATTTGATTAATTGAATTCCCAATAATGTGTCCCAATGTAGGAAAATACATCTATTCAAAAACAGGGTTATAAACCCCTCTAGAAGAAGTCTTGGGGATACCTCTAGTCTCAGTCATTGGCCCCATGTGGTATACTCCCTAGCCTCAAGGATGGCCCAATAAAATCTTGTTCTATCATGAACCTATTAGGAAGAGAATCGATGAGGGTGTATAGTAGTTGGTCAAGACCTGTTGTGGAAGAGAAATATATTAATCCAATCCTTAAAAGAAACAAGTGACTGTAGGTTTAGATCCTTCCTTAACATATCCTTAATAATGGTGAGAATATCCCTTTCCAATATCAAATCTCGTGAGGTGTCATCCCAAACATCTTTAACTGGAATATTTTCTACATAAATCTCCCAAAGAGGAGGTATTCCACCCAATCAATAAAAATTCCAAACATCAATACCTACTTTTCCATGGGATAAAAGGAAGTAATTAGTTCTAGGAAACCAATGGATAATTATCTCTTTATGTTTTGGTTGATGATACATGATGAAATGAGAAGTCCATACTACCTCATAAAGATAGATAACAAGTAACTGGTCAGAGAATTATGATCATCTCTTGTTAACCTAAAAAGATCATGCACATTCATCAGAGAAGTTACCTCTAGGTCATATGCCCCAATTAGAGATCCAACCACTTGTAAGAGAATTCATGGAGGATATGAGTTCTCTCAAATAAATTTGATTAATTGGTTGGTGGAAAATATTTAAACCTTCTAGATCTCAAGGGGAGTTAACCAACATGTAGGATAACCCATGGAGGAGTGGTACAAAAAATTGAGTGTCTTTAGAAATCATTTTTTGAATAAAATCAAGGGGATATGACAGTCAGTAAGATGAAATATTATAACCATGTGAAGGAGTGTAAAAATCATCCAGTATACTGAATCCATTCAAATAAATTCAATGTGATAGGGGATATCTCTTAAGTTCATGAGTTATAATACCTTTAAAATCCTTTTTGGCAGAGAACACATCAAAATGAGGGTTGAAATTTGATTCCCAGTAATCATATTACTATGTATGGTTACGTTAGAAGATTTCTATGAACTGGAATCCATCTATATGAACACAAGAAACACACATATTTTATTATCAATAATTCTTATATCACCATCACTGTGTATGGTTCCCTTATATGTTCAACATCATCACACCAATATGCCTTAAATTTCTACCCATACTCTACCCATGCATTCTATAAATACCAGAGGAAGGGAGATCTAAATAACCATCACATGAAATTCAAATCACAATATAACCTTAAAATCAGAACATTGATGAAATAGTATGGTATAAAATACTTGTGTGGATTGGAAGTGAGCAGGAGGGCGCCGCGGTGAGAGAGGTCTCCAGGGAGGAGGGTTCCACTATGAGAGAGGTCGTTGGGAAGATGGCGCCATGGTGACAGAGTTCGTTGGAGAGGAGGGCGTCGCAGTGAGGAGAGGATGGGGAGGAGAAGTTTTCGGGTAGGAGGGCGCCACAATGAGGAGAAAATGTCGGTGAGGAGAAGTCATCAGGGGAGTAGGGCACCGCGGTCAGGCAAGGTCGGGGAGGAGGGCGACATGGTCAGGAGAGGTTTAGGAGGAGAACTCGTCGAGAGGAGAAGAAGACGAGAGGAGAAATAAGTTGGGAGGAGCGTGAGAGTAGAGAATCGAGGACCCCTATATCAATTAGAAAAACATGTTGTATATCCATGGTTATTAAATTAAACCGTTGCAATTTGGAAGATATAGCCACAGACCAATAAAACCTTGTCTATAAGTCCATGGATATAGCTTTAATTTGTAGTAGTGGTAATCATTATCAGGGAGGAAAATACCAAACATAATCTATAAATTTGATCATCATTGAATATTTCATTTCACATTTTCCAAACAAGAAGATGAGCATATCAATAAGGTTTTATGTTTTCACTAGGGATAACTATGATACAAAATATATGTTCAACAATGTTCATGAATTTGAGGAGGGCATGACAAATCAACACTAGTAGGTCATTTAATCAGATAATATTCATTTCAATACTAGTATCCTAGATCTTCCACACCACAACCTAGATTTAGCAACATCCTCCACTATGTGCAGGCAAATACCTGAAGAGTGATAGTGGGATTTTTCTTCAAAAATACTATTGTTAGTTGTCATCATAATGACCAAAGAAATCTATGTCTCTAGAAATGAATCAAACATTAAAGCCAAGAAAACAACACTCATTGATATAATTCAATCTATATGTTTGACCATCATGTTCTTAGTGTTGTAGGATTAATTTCTTCAAAATATAATCTTGTAGATGTTATTTGTAAAATAATTCCGAATGATCTGAATTTATAAAGAGATTTATAATAAATAACATCAAAACATGTCACAAGGAAGACCAATGCACACTAAAAAATTTCTAAGAACCCAAAAATAACAAAAACCCTAATTAAAATTGCGAATAAAGAAAAAGGAAGATGAATATCAACCTCAAAACGGTGGTGGGTGATCCAAAACATTCTGATTTGCTTCGACATCGGTGGACAATGCTGAAACATGGCCTAAGCCGACCCTAGAGACTCATTGCTCTCCCTAAAAAATAACAAAATCAAAAGAATCTGGTTAACCCGTGATCTAGGGTCCAACTAAACAAAATAGGGTGGCGGGGAGAATATAAATTGGCCAAAAGTGGAAGAAGAATGGAAGAGTATGTCTTACCTTAAGACACCAACCAAGAAATCGGAAAAAATCCTGTGAAATCACGGGAAGAAGAGGACTCGGGAGAGGTACGGTGGCGCACGTGGTTAGAGAGGAGAGGGGAGAGATGGTCGTGCGAGACGGGAACCAGAGATTCAGCGGGGAGGAGGTGACAGGAACTGGAAATTCAGAGGGAGGAGGAGAAGGCAACCATCGGGGACCCCGATATCAAATTGGAAAACACGCTCTATGGCCACAGTTATTAAATTAAACCGTGTAAATTAAGAAGATATAGCCATAGACCAATAAAAATGTGGCTATAGGTCTGTGGATATAACTTTAATTTCTAGTAGTGCCACTAGTCCAAGAGAAAAAGGTATCTTAGAATGAAATATAAGACCCTAAATGATGAAACCCATATCAATAGACACTCACTGAACAATAATTAGATCAAAAAATCATAGAGAAACTATATAACCTGAAATTTCATAAAGAAATGAAAAATTATCTAGGTAGATATCGTCTCTAACTTCCTTTCACACAACTGATCTAAAATAAAACCAATACATCAAGAAGAAACCCATAGATTCGATAATAAAATATCATATCTATGGTTCTTATTAAGATAAATATATAATATGTTATATACCCAAACCAGTTCATTGATCAGTAACTAGTTTAGAGGGACCCAAGAATACATCCCTTTATACAAAAGGTAGCTGACTATATGTTTGGGTTTATGTTGGTACAGTGGGGATATGATTGCACCATGATTTTCTGTTTTATTTCACCCTTACACCACAATATTAAACTGATTTTTTGTTTTTATTTTAAAATATTATAACAAATTGAAATTAATATTTTACTTAATAATGTAATTCTTATCACTTTAATTAATGGTGATTTTAATTGTTTTTGTATTTTAATTGCAGGTGGAAGCAATTTAGAGGGATGGAGATGATGTAGAAGTAAAGTGGGCCAAAATGTTTTCAAGCCCAACGATACATGTCCACTATTTTTCACATTTTGAGAAATATGTGTCTTCAATTGGGATGAAATATTTCAATAATATCCGAAACTATATGGTATACAACTCATATCAAGACACCGAAGCTTAGTTATTCAATATAGGGGCCTATCCAAACTGATTCTTCTATAAGAAAAAATCCCGAAAACATCAAGTTTTAGGTTCAGTATTTTAATTATATTTAAAAATAAATTTGTCTAGTGGCCAAAAAATTTAACATGGAGATATTAAAGAGGCTTAAAAACAAATATCATGTTTTTTCCATGTCTGTATATGGCCATTTTCTGGTCTACAACTGAGATAAAAGTGGTACAACCAACACTTTGTTCCCAAAACCACTTCCCATTTTGGCAATAAAATTCCATAATTGAAATCTCATTTCAATGTTCGACCAAGGGATTGATTTACATACACTTTTGAGTTCTATAGGAGTCCTCTCATCCCCTTGGAGGTTCTGGATCTCCCTATACTCATATGGAGATATTAAATGAAGAATGAGTTCCACATGAGCTTACTCCTCCCCCCGATGTCGAGAAAAATGGTGGGTGATCATTTGAGGGAGATACACACATGAAGAGGGAGTTACGACACATAATTATCTACCAGTTTGGTGTATGTTATCATTTTTAATTGTAATTTTATATGTATATTAACCAATTTTGATGCATTTAATTGAAAAACTATTTATTTCATAACTAATCAGTGTTTAATTTTAATTGTGTGACTTGTGTTGTAGTGATTAGGAAACATGATAATCCTCTTATTTCTTAAAAATTTGAGATTTCAGTGGTCCATTACAAACCTTAAAGCATTATATGGGACCAGAACTAGACTAAATGATTATTATGTCAAGGTTTTTTATTTTACATGTCATTTTTAGTGGCTTGTAGGTACCCAATATTTTTGTTAATCCTCAACCAATGTATTACACCAAAGCCTAGAAATAAATTAAGAACAAGGAACATTAAAGTGGTTTGGTAAAATTTCAATGATCATCTAGTTATTATATATTTTTCAAAATCCACATGTCTCTCAACTATTAAACTCTTTAATTTATTCATTTTTTTTAAACTATTTTGAAAACCATCCCCTTATTTTGTACTTATTATTAAAAATACACTCTATAATCTACCAATTCCCCTTGGGATATGACCTATGGTCTTCCCTATACTATTAATAAACTTTTAAAAAAATTATTTTGGTGTTTCATGACAATGAATTCCAATTTTGTCATTTCTTACAGAGAGTGCTTTTTTTAGTGTGCATTTTTTATAAAAGTATATTGTATTATGAAAATATTTTTGTTTTATTTTATTCCTTTTTTTGAAAGTTTTGTTCTAATTTATTTCTACTGTAGGTTCTGTACGTGATTCATTCTACTATCATAGATTTACCACCTTTCAAACCTGAATCGGAGACTGTCCTACGTCAGCGACACCAAGAAACATAGGAGAACCCTTTAAAGGAGGACACCCAAAACATTGAAACTCTTCTTGATCATTCTTATTATTCTTCTTATGGAACCCACGTATAAACTAAAATAAACTATTATGACATGGATGAAAATAATATAACACAACCACAACTGGTATTGATATCCAACCCACTTATCTTCAAATTCTAGGTGAACCACCAAACATTAAACTTAAATCCAGTTTAATTCACTTATTACCATGATTACATGGACATGAAGGAGAATATCCATATGGGAATATAAAATAATTTCATACTAAGTGTTATAAATTAAAACCTTCTAATGTGGATGAGTAAAAATTAAATCTCACGGAGTTTCTGTTTTCATTAGAAGACAATTCAAAGTATTAGATATATTATGTTTATTCCCCTATTAGATCATGGACAGATATGAAAATATATTCTTCTTGATAAATATTTCCTAGCCTCTCTAACTATAATAGTAAATAAAAAAATATGTTATATAAGAAAATCACATGGAGAAATACTTCAGGAACATCAGAAAACATTTAAAAGTTTTTTTTTCATGTTTCCCACACCACCAAATAAGTGATCAACTTATAATATAGTATTTTTATGAAGGTTTAATTCCTACTGATTCAAAAATGATTGATAATACTGTAGGTAGTGTAAAACTTGATAAAAACTTATTTTTGAAATGACCCTCAATGAGAACCTGGGGTTGAAAACTCAACAATTCAGTTTAAGGACTAGTGTAACCATTCAAGTTATACATGAGGTTTAATGTTTTGAGTTTGAGAAGAATGTTAACACAAATTTTGAATAGATATGTTCCCTTCTCCAAAAAATTTATTTTTATAAAGGGAAATACTAATCTCCTCCACTTGTTCATTGTGGTATATGTTCTACTGATACCCACTATTCTGAACAATTCCCATAATTGAGAGAAACTTCTAAGCGTTGTGAGGAATTATTCCCCAGGAACCCCCATAAATAACTCTTTAGGAAAGAAACATATTATCCATCCAATCTTGTGTGAAAATATACCCAATAATATATGCAGGGGGTATTGAATTTAACCTAAAAAACCATGTAACCAACTAGGGTATAGTAATCATCCACCACCACATAGAAATAACCAAAAACCAAAAATGAATTTCCAATTCCCCCCTCCAAAATCAGATCCTATCTGAGATAACATGATAAAAAGTGGTTTTAAATAATATCCAATTCCAAAAAACTACCCAAGTTTATATTCAGGACCCCAAAACCCAATTAGGTCAACTCACCAGCTCGTTAGGGGAAATCCAAAGTCATGGGTCTGGTAAACTAACCCTTAAAACATTATTCATCAAAATGGATAAGGGTAATGTCATTGCCATCACACTTTGGAGTGGAACCCAACTTAAAAAGAAAATAAACTCTCTATTTGAGTCATACTATCTTGTGAAAACCACTATCCCAACCACTAAAAATATTCCAAATAAATAAAAACATTTTTCTTGAGAGAAGACCTAGATAAAAATAGAGTTTTATTTGATGAACCACCAAGCCAAACCATTCCTCATCCATTTCCTTAAAGTCCCACCCAATCCAGAAAACAAAAATAAACTGATCTCGATAATGCAATCCAAGAAACTTTAAAAAACGTTTAGGTTAACATCCCCTGGATTCATTCCACAAATAAAATTCCATGATACAAAAAGTTTCTCAAGGAGATGTGCACATAGTGAAGGATACTTTGAGGTCAGGAGATGATTATATTGGAGAGGAATGACTCAATATTTATTGTTTAATCATTTCCAACCAAATGCAACAATCTTGTAACATTCTCGATTCTATTTACCATAGGATAGTACTACTTTTACAATACAATGCTTGATTTGGGTGCTACTATAAATGCAATCCATCACTCCATTTACCCTTCATTCAAGGTTAGATAATTTAATCCCATTGTATTTTTTTTCAACTCACCAACCTAAGTACAACACACCCCACTAGTGTGTTAGAGGATGTTCTTGTGGGGGTGATAAATTTTAATTTTCTTGTTGATTTTAATGTGCTAAAAATTTAATATGATTGGATGAATGAACATGGACAAATTAAATTGGTTATACCTTTCTTGAAAATTTAAAAAAGAATAATTAATGTCCACAATGGTACATTATCTATGGAGTTTGGTGGTGACATTTTCCACTTCAACATCCTTGATTCCATGAAGCTCCCCTCAGAATAACATTCCTAACATTCTGTTAATTATAATGATGTATTCCCATCCCATGAAAAAAATTATTTTCACTATCCTAATCATATTTTTGAATTTTAATCCTTGATTTAAATTCTAGGTAACAAATCATCGTTGAATTTTGTACTGATCTAGAAAAATGTCATGCATGTCTATTAATTAATGATTTCTTAAGCAATGAGGATTCCATGACCATTCATGATACTGATAAGCTTGTAAAATCATATATCTTATCTTAGGAGGTTTTTTTGAGTAGTTAGATGAGTCAATTGACCTATCACTTGAACATTCACCCCTGTTAATTCAATGTCCACTTGAATTGGAACTTAAAAAACTACATCAAAAAAATAAAATATTCCTATATTCAGAATAAAAACAATATTCTTATCATAAATGCATGTTCAATACCTCCATATTAGTAATTGTGACTTCATGAAAATTAGAGGGAGTATAAAATATTTTTGGGATGGAAAATTGCTGACATTATGGTATTAACCCATTAATTTTCACACATCAAATATTGTCAAATGATGAGGCTATACTAGTGAATAAGGCACAAGTCAATAGAACTGAAACCTCTTAGATGTTTTTAAGAAGGAGTTAACAAAAATTTTGGCTACTAGAATAATTTACCCTATCACAGATATCCAATGAGTCAGTCCAGTGTAATTTGATCCTAAAAAACTTGTCTTTATTTAATTAAAAATAAAAATAATGAATTGGTTCCAACCAATGTAAAGAATAGTTATCCTATCTGCATAGACTATCGTTGACTAAACCCACACACTAAGAAGGAACATTTCACTTTTCCATTCATTGACTAGATAATAGAGAGGGTAGTGGGGATGTCGAACTAATTTTTCCTTGATGAGTATTATAGATATTTTCAGATCCACATTTCCCTCACTGATTAGGAGAAGGAAACCTTTAATTTCCCCTTTGGAACATTTGAATATAGGAGGATGGCATTTGTTTTGAGAAATTCTCCAGGTATTTTGCAGTGATGATTGATTAGTATTTTTTATATCACCTTGATAATTGAATGGAATTAGTTATGTATTATTTCACTAGTTATAGAACCTCTATTGAGGATTTTTTTTGTTTTCTTGGATCATTCCTATGTTACTGTATTGAAAATAATCTAGTATTAAATTATGGAAATTTCCATTTCATTGTTTAACAAGATAAAATATTAGGAAATTTCATTTCCAGGTATGGAACCCAATTAAATAAATAAATATTGGATGTCATTTATTCCCTACCATTCCCCAAAAATTCTTAGGATGTGTGATTATTCTTATGGAGTTTAAGATTTTACTATATTTTCATTCTTGAATTTAGTAAGATTTCACTTCCCCTCTCCCGCTTACTTCAAAAATAAAAAGAATTTATTTTTGATAAATAATGTGAGGTTTATTTTAATCTATTCAAATGGAGTTTTACATCCCCCTGGTAATCAAACCACATCAATTGTATATACAATTTCAGCTCATGTGTGATGAACCGAACTATTCAGTAGGGGAAGTCTTATCATAAAGGTTCGATCGAGCTCCAAATGTCATAGACGATGCATCATACACATTGGTCCCTAACCAGGAAAACTACACAACAACTGAAAAATAATTCCTTGACTATGTGTTTTTCTTGGATAAATTTATGTCATACCTTTTAGTGTCAAAATTTATTATGTTACCGGACAACGCATCCCTCAGGTATCTCCTTAAGAAATTTATAGATAGACCACATCTCATTTGATGGATACTCATCCTTAATGAATTTTACATATAAATTAAGGATAAAACGTAGAAAATGTAATGACCCTAAAATTCTGTGTAAATTTATTTTTATTAAATACATGGGAATTTTACAAGTCCGTGAAAATTGATGGCACATGATTCCGAGGCCCGATGAGCCCGAAATCAATTTCTGAAGGTTTGTTCAAGTACATTTAGTAAACATATGAGTGGGTTTTCATAACTTTTGAACCGGTGCTCGGAATTGAAATATGAGGACACCATGGAACTCGTAGTGTCTATATTCGCTTAAGGAGACTTTCACTTCGATGACATTGGGTCGAGAAAAAAAGGCAGTTTTTGGGTTTTCGTGGAAAATAATAAAATAAAGTGAACTTAACGTTGTTTTTATTTGAGTCGCCATGTGGGTGTTTGGAGGTGGGTCCCACTAGATCTATAACATCTTTGTGGAGGTTAGAAGTTTGAGGTGGGACCACCACACCTTAACCTCCCAGGAGAAGTTATGGTGGTGGGGCCCACCCGAACCTAGCCTCCCGTGAGAGGTGATGACTTGGGGACCACACGGAACTAAACCCCATATTAATGGAAGAGAGGAGAATCTCTCAACTCCCCACATTAATGAGGTGGATCCCATTGACATCCTCTAGCATTTTTGGTGCCACCACCTCCCCATTAATTTCTTGTGCCAACCTTATGAATTAATTAAGGGGAGCCAAGTTAATTAATTACTCCATTTTGAAAATTATGCCAACGAATTAATAAAATATCATAATCTATTATTATTTTGGTTGGAATTGATCTTGGTGGAAACTTAGGAGAAGAGGGAGGATCTCTCGTCAACGAAGAATGAAGAATGAAGAACGAAGAACACCGACCTTCTTCAACTTCTTCTTTGGAGCTTCTACCAAAGCGGGAAATCTTCAACCGACCTTAACTCCACATCGTCGTCAACGATTCGGCGCACGAGCTCGAGATTGGAAGTGTGCGACAGATGCGACGAACGACGATCTCCTTTGTCCTCTTTCCACGACTTCATCGTCGATCAACGAACAAAGGTAGGGGTTGTTTTCTTTTATGTTCCATGTTCATCTTTTCTTTAAAAACGAAGAACTAGGATATGTTTCCTTTGACGGGTGAGTTGTTGTTTATCATTCTCCTACCTTGATGAACCGATTGATATCACCCTAATCGTGGAGGGTGCGGGCCAAACTAACATGGCCCGACTCCCACCGCAGATCTCTTTTGTGATGAACTACGACATGGAGAGGAAGCAATGAGGAGACGAAGATGGCGAAGACAAAGGCTGCGCTACCCACGGACTTTGTGATCTGCACCGCCCCCATGACAACCCACACCGCCACTGGCCGAACCGGCCCCTGGCCGTGCCCTGCCTGACCGCTCGCCGACCCCCCTGGTGCACTACCCGGCCCGCTTGGCACCCTACCCAGACACCCTCTGGGCCACCCTCCAGAATGCCTCCCAGCCTTCCAGGCCGCCTCCCATGCGCCCAGCCAAATCACACTGGGCCACACGCCCAACACACCCCATGCGCCCCGTGCCACCCGAGCTGCACCCTCGTGGCATTCCAGGCCGAACCTGCCCTGAGCCCGGGCCGAACCACCCTCGTGGCCAACTGAGCTAGGCCCAGTGGGCCTTACCAAACCTAATAGGCTAGCCCACCCAATGGGCTGGGCCAGACCCATCGATCTGACTGAGTTAACCCAGACCGGGTCAGATCGGACCCGATCCCACTACAGAGCCTATATTTTCTTTGGTCTTATCTTTGGTAGTGGACGACCATTTTACGAACCGTCATCAACGCTAGTTTACTTGGAGAATTATGGTCCCTTTGAGTAAACCCCACTAGAGTTCGGGGTAAAGTTTGGATACGGTCAGGTTGGAGCATGCACGAATCCAACCGGGCCCTCGAGACTTAAAGGCTAATAACTGAGGGACCGAGCGTCCGATTATCGTGCCGTATTTTGCGTTGATACCCTTTTGATGTGGCAGACCTGTGGGATACTTCTTTGTGGGACATTGCGATAGTTGGAGTATCAACCTGTAGCTCATGGAATGGATCCTTCCAAAGACGAGCGAGCATAGTGCGGAGACCTATTAGCTAGATGAGACCTGACGAATACTGACCGATTACACTCGGAGTGACTCGAGTAGCCTAGTAGGGAGCGCCTTGGTGTCACGGGAGACCCACAATGGGGAGTGAATTGGTGTCATGGAATACCCACGATACTTGACCGGAGGAGTACCTCAGTAGGATACGAGGGGGAGCGCCTCTGTGTGATGCGGTAGACCCCCGGTGGGGAGCACCTCTTTGTGACACGACAGACCAATGGTACTCAACAGGAGGAGTACCTCAATAGTCCGAGGTTAGTGGGAAGCGCCTCAATGTGATGCGGTAGGCCAACTGTACTCGATATAGGAGGAGTTCTCCAGCAGATTCTTGGAAATGTTACTTGATACTACCCCTAGAATAAATCCTGGTGTGAGCTGAGTTATTAACTTTTGTGTTTACCTAAGTATTGAGATGGATTACTTGATAATTTAGGTATATGTATTGGCATATACCTAAGTAGGGTTATCTGCTGATTTCATACTTTTTGGTTTATCCTTGTTGGATTTTTGAGACCATGAGGGTCTCGGGGTCCCTAGTGAGTATCGTTATATTCACCCCTGCATGGGCTATGCCCACACCTTGTTGTATTGGATGCAGATGAAAATATCGTTGACCGAGGCTGAGTGTACCCGGACTAGATGATACCCGGAGGTGGACCACACGGTGCGACGGTACACGGAGGAGACGAACGAACATGGAGTGCTATGGAGGCTATCTGTAACAACCATTCAGGTAGGATTTCTTGGTGGACGATCCAAGAGCCGTTTTACCTTTTACAGTACTTGTACATTCACTTTCCTTGTACATTACATTTGGGATTGTATTTTCGGCCCACTTTTTACTTTTCAGCACTCCTTTTTGTATATAGTTTTACTTAGTGTTTTTCTTCTATCTTGTACTCTATTGTGTGTGTTTATAGTTATAAAGGCAATGCCTTCTTAGTGTAGGGAATTACACCTTCGGTGCTAGTCTCCAGCCCTTGTCCTATGGAAGGCGGTCTTGGGGTAGTCATTGAACAGGCCCTGGGGGATGGGTCATGACAAATTGGTAACAGAGGAGTCAGTTCTACTGCATAACTTATGACTATAATCTTTTATGTGAAGTAATAGTGTTAAGGGTAATAAGTGTGGTTTTCTGTTTAGGGAGTCCAATGTTTGTGTGGAGACAGACCTTTCCATACACCAGGACCCTGACTACTGATTTCCAACTCAGTACACGAAAACAAAAATTACATGTCTTTTTTCAAAAGTTTTCATTAAGTCAGCTCAACCAGGTCAGCTTACTACGTATAATATTTGACCTTGTCGCATCTGATTCTTTTAGGATGCCTCCCTGTGGACAATCGGCTAGAGCACCAAGAGTTGTACATGCAGATAGTCCATTGAGCAATGAAGCCTCGGTGCAGGGCCCTCTTCCTATAGAGGCACTAGCGGTACCATTCCCTATTGGGACACCGATTCCACCAGCCCCAGTAGCAGACGGTGCACACCACTTGAGCACATTGCACGATTTTCTGCACCAGAGGCCACCAAGGTTTAGGGGAGAGATGGACCCACAAGCAGCTAAGGATTGGATGAAGGCTGTGGTAAAAGTTTTTCGATAGGTAGGTACACCAGCCGACCTTATGGTGATCCTTGTCGGGAGTCTCCTTCAGGCAGTAGCAAGAAGATGGTGGAGCCTAATGCTCTAGGTACATGAGGAGGTGACACTTCTCTAGGCAGACTTCAAGAGCCTGTTTCAAGTGGAGTTTGTCCCAGCCACCATACATGTAGTGCGGATACAAGAGCTACTTCACCTACAACATGGCAACATGACGGTGGCACAATACTTAGTGAGGTTCAAAGACCTCTCACGATACTACACCGATATGGTATGGGACCCATTCTTCATGGCCCGAACCTTCGAGAAAGGGATCAAGAGAGAGATCAGGGCTTCGATGATCTCACTCAGTATCCCGACGTAGGAGGGGGTGATAGAGGGAGCCCTCCTGGTAGAGAGTTTCCTTGCAGAGCAGTATCCAGAGGCAAGACCCACAACTAGTCGACATGCAGCAGAGTCTTCTGTAGCAGGTAGTAGACAAATGTTGTAGAGGTTCCAGAGGACCATAACCATTTGTGGATGACTGCATGACTTTGAATCAGTTTTGTGGGGCACCTCGGGCAATGAAATTCATGCTAGAAGTGGGCAGTTTTACTCTTGCGGTGGGCATGGTCACATGGCTCGTGACTGTCTGACCCGACTTTCAGATGATCAGCAGACGATCGAAGGACCACCCAGGCAGAGACAAATATTTGATCGAGGCTATCCATAGGGAGATGGTGGATGTGGCAGAGGATCTATTCATACAACTATCAATGGGAGACTTTTTGAGGTGTTACGGCCACCACCACCAGGAGGTCCACCCCAACTGCAGAGAGCAGGTGGACATGGGAGAGCTCCGCTCCAGGAATCTAAGGCTTACGATCACGGTGCTCTGGATATAATTTGAGGTACGATCTATGTATACTACACCTTAGCTGCAATACTAATAGTCATAGGTTCCAGTCTCTCTTTCATTGCCACTGCCCTCGTTTGGAGCTCGGAGATTCCAACGGAGATGTTGGCTCGATCCTTACGGCTTGAGACTCCTATGGGAGAAGACTTGAAAATTATACACTGGTTCCAGCAATGTGAGCTTACTCTAGGATGCGAGATCTTCTACTAGGATCTCCTAATAGCGGCGTCGATGACTTACGACGTCATCTTGGATATGGGCTGGTTATCTATAGTCCATACTCAGATCGACTGTATTAGGCGCAAAGTGCGGTGTGTCCGTATGGATGGGACCAGGTTCACCTTCACCGGTGAGAAGGGAACCTTTGTAGCACAGGACAGACTTACTCAGAGGAGGGTGTAGCCGATCACTAATCAGTTGGCTTTCCTTACTCTCAGAGCAGTTGATGTGGAGATTCTGACTTATCCTATAGTGGTGGACCAATACATGGATGTTTTCCCTGATGATGTCCCAGGTCTACCTCCTCGCAGAGAGGAGGAATTCTACATTGACTTGTACCTCAGGAAAACAATGATATGAACACCATCATATTAGATGGCTCCCGCTGAGCTTCATGAGCTGTGGGTGCAGCTGGATGACTTGCAGGAAAATGGATTCATCCGGCCTAGTGTTTCTCCCCGGGTAGCCCAAATTCTGTTCGACAAGAAGGCAGATGGAAGCTTGAGGATTTATGTCTACTACCGTCGCCTAAACCAGGTGACCGAGAAGAACAAGTACCCACTCTCGAGGATTGAAGACCTCTTTCATCAGTCGAAGGGAGCACGGTTGTTCTCAAAGATAGACCTTAGACCAGGCTATCACCAGCTCAGAGTTCGAGATGAGGATGTGCAGAAGACAGCTTTCAGATGTCGGTATGACCACTATGAGTTATTGGTTATGCCTTTTGTCATAACCAATGATCCATCAGTGTTTATGGGACTCATGAGAAGGATTTTACAGACTTACCTCGATTTATTTGTTGTATTCTTCATCGACGACATTCTGATCTACTCGACTAGTGAGGAGGAGCATGCCTACCTTTTGCAGGTAGTACTGTACACACTCTGAGAGTACTAGATTTATGGTAAGCTCTCAAAGTGAAAATTTTGGATCCGAGTGGTTCAATTTTTGGGGAATTTCATCTTTGAGGCTGGAGTTGCAGTGGATCCAGCGAATATTGAGGCGGTATTTTCTTAGGATCCACCCAGGTGTGTGATGGAGGTATGGGGTTTCCTGGGTTTTCCTGGATACTATTAGAGATTCATTACAGACTTCTCCAAAATTGCTGAACCACTATCATCCTTAACGAAGAAGAGGAAACCCTTCGTGTGGTCAGAAAGATTCTAGCAGAGCTTTCAGGAGATGAGACAGAGGATGATTATTTCCCCTATCTTGAGTATTCCTATGGAAGGCATTGGGTACGTAGTCTACTACGACGCATCCGGGACCGGACTCGGGTGTGTCTGAATGCAGGAGTGAGCTGTGATCTCATTTGGTTCTCAGTAGCTGAGACAACATGAGCATAACTACGCTACCAATGAACTGGAGTTAGCAGTAGTGGTCTTCACCTTGAAGATGTGACAACACTGTCTGATTGGTGAACGTTTTACCATGTACTCTGATCACAAGAGTCTCATGTATATCTTCTCTTAGAAGGAATTGAACCTGAGATAGTGGTGATGGATTGAGTTCCTCCAAGACTATGACTTCAAAATAGTCTCTATTCCTGGAAAGGGGAACGTTGTTGCATATGAACTCAGCAAGATATCTGGTATAAACCTTCTAAGTGAGGAGAGAGAGTATCTGGCTTCTTTATAGATATCCTTTGTGGATAGTGATGGAGCATATTTCCTTCAGTACCTTACAGTCACTCCCCCACTTCTTCAGCGAGTTAGGTATGCCACCTTTTGAGGAGTTATATGGGCGACCTTGCATATCTCCCTTGTTTTGTACTGACCCTGGGGAGTCAGTACCAGTGGGACCAGAGTTGGTACGAGCTACCACGGAGAAGGTGAAGATCATCCATGAGCGGAAGAAGACTTCACAGAGCAGACATAAGTCGTATACAGACAGGACACAAAGACCTCTGGAGTTCAATGATGGTGACCACATCTTTCTACGGGTCTCAAATCGACGAGGAATACATATATTTGGCCGAGGCAACAAGTTATCTCCGAGATTCATCGGACCTTTTCAGGTCCTCATCAGAGTTGGCGAGGTGGCTTACCACTTAGCTCTTCTACCTCAGCTGCACTGGGAGCATGACGTCTTCCATGTATCTCAGCTGAGTAGATATGTGCATGACCCTTCTCACATCATCTACCATGGAGAGCCGGACATTGATGATGGGGCAAATTTTACGTAGGTTCCAGTAGATATTGAGGATTGACAAGAGTGGGTCCTACGTAGATAGTCGATACCTCTACTGCGCATTTGCTGGCAGCACGAGAACCTCTAGGAGATCACATGAGATTAAAAGGATCATATGCATGCTCAATACCTCCACTTGTTCCCTTAGTTTGAGTTGTAGATTACGGGGACATAAATCCCTGAGGTGGGGAGAATGTAAAGTCCCAAAAATTCCATGGAAATATTTTTTCTCTTAAATACATGGGAATTTTATGAGTCTGCGAAAATTGACGACGCATGATTCCAAGGCCCGGTGTGCCTGGAATCAATTTATGAAGTTCTATTCAGGTACGTTCAGTAAATGTACAAGCTGGTTTTTAAAACTTTTGAACTAATGCTCAGAATTTATATCCGAGGACACCGTTGAACTCACATAGCCCATATTCACTTAAGAAGACTTTCACTTCGACGATAATGGGTCGAGAATAAAAGTTAGTTTTTGGGTTTTCGTGGAAAATAATAAAATCAAGTAGGCTTCACTTTATTTTTATTTGACCCTCCATGTGTGTGTTTGGAGGTGGGTCCCACTGGATCTATAACCTCCTTGTTGAGGTCGGAAGTTGGAGGTGAGACCACCACACCTTAACCTCCCAGGAGAGGTTATGGTGGTGGGGCCCACCAGAACCTAACCTCCCGTGAGAGGTTATGACGTGGGGACCACACAAGAATAAACCCCCTATTAATGGAGGAGAGATAAATCTCTCAACTCCCCTCATTAATGCAGGGGAGTCCCTTGAACTCCTCTACCATTTATGGTGCCACCACCTCCCCATTAATTCCTTGTGCCCACCTTATGAATTAATTAAGGGGAGCCAAGTTAATTAATTCCTCCATTTTGAATATTGTGCCAACGAATTAATAAGATATCACAATATCATATTATTTTTGTTGGCATCGCTCTTAGTGGAAACTTGAGAAAAGAGTGAGGAACTCTCGTCAATGAAGAACGAAGAATTCCAACCTTCTTTGACTTCTTCCTCATAGCTTCTACTGACATGGGAAATCTTCAAGAGACCTTCCATCCACATCATCATCAATGAACCGACATAGGAGCTCGATATTGGAAGTATGCGGTGGACACAATGAATGATGATCTCCTTCGTCTTCTTTCTGGGACTTCATCGTTGATCAAAGAACAATGGTAGGGGTTGTTTTATTTTATGTCCCATGTTCTTATTTTCTTGATTAATGAAGAATGAGGATATGTTTACTTTGATGGGTGAATTTTTATTTACCATTCTCTAGCCTTGATTAACCGATTGATATCACCCTAATCGCAGAGGGTGCGAGCCAAATTAACATGGCTCGACTCCCTCCACCGATCTCTTTTGTGATGATCTATGGCATGGCGACAAAGAAATGAGGTGACAAAGGCAGCTAAGATAAAGGCCACGCTACCCACGGCCTTTGTTACCTGTCCCTCCCCTGTGGTGACCCACACTGCCACTGGCCGAACCGGCCCCTAGCCGCGCCCTACCTGGCCGGCCGCCTGCTCGCCTGGCGCCCTGCCCGACCGCCCACCGGCCCACCTGGCGCCCTGCCCAGCCGCCTGCCGGCCTTTCCACATCCTGTTCGACTGCCTCCAGCTCTCCTAGCACCCTACCCAGCCTCTAGCTATTCGCCTGGTGCCCTACCTCTCCGCCCACTGGCCGGCCAGGTGCCCTGCCCAACCGCCCACCGGCCCGCCTGGAGCCCTGCACGGCTGCCTACCGGCCTGGCCGTGCCCTGCCTGACCATCCGCCAAACCGCCCTCCGGCCTACCTGGCTGCCTCCCAGCCTGCTCTGATGCCTCTCGTGCGCCTGACCGAACCACGCTGGCCAGCGCGCCCCGCATGCCCCGTGTCGCCCGAGCCGCACCCTCATGGCGCTCCGGGTCGAACCGCCCACACGGCCTGCTGGGCATGGCCCAACGGGCCAGGAAAAACCTAACAGGATGGCCCGCCCAATGTTCCAAGCCAGACCCATCGGTCTGACTGGGTCAACCCAGACCGGGTCAGACTGGACCCGGGCCCACTACCGACCCTTTAATTTCTTTGGCCATATCTTTGGCACCAGACAACTGTTTGACGAACTATCAGTGGAGCTGGTTTACTTGTAGCACTGTGGTATTTTTGAGTATACCCCACTGGTGTTCAGGGTAAAGCAATGACACGTTCAGGTTAGAGCATGCACAAATCGAACCAGACCCCGAGACTAAAAGTCTAAAACTCGCGGACCAGGTGTCCAATTGTCGCGTTGTCTGTTGTGTTGAGACCCCTATGACGTGGCAGAACTTTAGAATACTTCTTCGCGGGACTTTGTGATATTAGGAGTATTGACTTGTTTCTCATGGTGTGGATCATTCTGGAGATGGGCGATCATAGTTCAGGGACCTAGTAGCTGGTTGAGACCTGACGACTGCCGACCGATTCAGCTCGGAGTGACTCGACTAGCCCAGTGGGGAGTGCCTTGGTGTCACCGCAGACCCACAGTGGGGAGCACCTTGGTGTCGCGACAAAACCACGGTACATGACAGGAGAAGTACCTCAGCAGGTTATGAGGGGGAGCACCTTTGTGTGACGCGGAAAATCTACACTGTGGCGTGCCTCTGTGTGACATGAAAGACTGACATCGCTCGACATGAGGAGTACCTTAGTAGTCCATGGTTAGTGGGAAGTGCCTCTGTGTGATGCGGAAAGCGCACTATAATCAATAGAGGAGGTGTTCTCCAGCAGCCAAGGTGTTTGACGTTATGCTTGGAAATGTAACATGATACTACCCCTAGAATAAATCCTGGTGTGAGCCAACTCAGCAACTTTTGTGTTTACATAATGATTGAGATGGATTACTTGATAACATTGGTATATGTATGGGCATATACCTAAGTAGGGTTATCTGTTGATTTCATACTTTGTGGTTTATCCTTGTTGGATTTGTGAGATCTTGAGGGTCTTGGGGTCCCTACTATGTATCGTTATAGTCACCCCTACATGATCTATGCCCACACCTCATTGTGTTGTATGCAGACGATGGACAACGCTGACCGAGGTTGAGTGTACCAGGACTGGACGATACCCCGAGGTGGACCACATGGTGTGATGGTACACGGAGGAGACAGATGGACGTGGAGTGTTGTGGAGGATATCTATACCTACCCTTCTGGAAGGATTTCCCAGTGGACGATCCAGGAGTCGTTTTCCCTTTTTCGAGTACTTGTACTTTCAGTTTCCTTGTACTTTATAGTTGAGATTGTATTTCTAGTACCCTTTTTACTTTTCAACACTCATTTTTGTATATAGTTTTAGTTAGTGTTTTGGTTCGATCTTGTACTCTGTTGTGTCTATTTAGAGTTATAAAGGCAATTCCTTCCCAGTTTTGGGAATTACACCTTTGGTGCTAGTCACCAGCCCTAGGCCTATGGAAGGTGGTCATGGGGTAGTCACGGAACGGGTCCCGGGGGACGGGTCGTGACAACAAATAATGTGGTGTCTCACCCTATCATATGGATCCACCCATCCTTAGACATTGACTCATCCCCCCATGTATTCCCATAAATGACATGTTCCCTAATAATAAATTATACTAAGTTCAAGATACTAATCCTTAGTGTGATTAAATTTTAAATTATTTGGTAGCATCTTGAATTCTTATTAATTTAAATAAAAACCAAGATGAGTGTCTAATAATTTAGTACTGTTGGTACGTTTGGAATAACCCATACCTTTAGCACACATGTAGAGACCATGTAATCATATGTCATATTCTAGATAGTGAGTTTTAACCTATCGTTAGGTTCTTCAAAACTATTTCTGTTGGGTTATACTTTGGTCCACAATAGACTATTAGCATGATCCTCTATTCTAGTCTTGATTGGACTGTATTATTTTGGTATTCCCATGATTTATGTACATATTGAACTATTTTTCAAAGAATGTGGAATTTATATAAAATAAATGAAATTACATAACAAAAAATTCCCATCCATGAAATTTATGATGTTTGGTACATTTAATTTAAAGGTATATTTCCCAATTACTTTGAAAAATTTTACTTTTTTTGGCAGTTTATTACATGTCAAAATGGGAAGAGGTATGACCCATGAGGACAGATAATTCTAAGAAAGTTGTGAAATTTTTGGGAACCCAAATTTTCTTTAGGTATGGATTACCTAGGTTCATCATCAGTGATAAAGGTTCTCATTTATGAAACTAAAAAATGCAATCATCTTTTCATTGGTATGGGATCAGGCATCTAGCGTCTACTGATTATCACCCATAAACCAATGGTTAAGATGATTTGTTTAATATAGAGGTAAAAGAATTATTGAAAACATGGTTACTCAATGAATCATTGGGGTATTATTTTACTTCATTTAAAATTATTAATGGCATGTCACTATATCTGCTAATTTTGGGAAAGATTTGTTACATTCCTTTTGAGATAGAGAATTGGGAAAATTGGTCCATTAAACAATGAAACTATAACCATTATGGTTTAGGTTCTCAAAGAAATTTTTAGATTCAAGAGTTATAATATATTCATATAGATTCATATAATAACTCCTGGATATGTAAGGAGAGAACCAAGGTTTTCCATGACTATCTCATCCTTTATAATAAATTTCACATTTGGTAGAAGTTCCACCTTTATAATTAAAGGATAAAGTTGCATTCCGATATTCTTAATTCCCATTGGGTTGACCCATACAATATTAATAATATTTACCCATTTGGTGTTGTTTAGGTTACAAATAGAGAAACCAAAAAAACCATCACTACCAATGGGCAGCGGCTGGAGCACTTTCACAAATCCATTTCAGAGTCCCAGATAGAGGAAGTCCATGTTCAAGAAGAAACCTACCAGTGATAGTAACTAGGTTTTATACTTCATTCCCACATTTTCTTTAATTATAGTTAGGACACTGAACACTTCAGTTGGGGGTGAGGGGATGGGTATGTTCATGGATTTGTTAGTAATTTACATTGTATTTCTTCTCTCTTCCCTTTTTTTCTTGATGCATAGTATTTTTACTTTTCACCACTATCCAAGGTTAGTTAATATTTTTCACCAACATTATTCTTTTTCTATTTTTGTATTCCTGGAGAGTATTTTAACTACTCCCCTTTCTCCCCTAATTTTTGTTCCAAAATTTTATTTATTTATTCCCACTTTATCAAATAAAATGATGCCCACTTAATATTGGAAATAATTGGAAATGCATGAGGAATTTACCTATTTAATTTATTTTAACAATAAAAAATAGTTTCAATGAAGAATTGTGTGTTTAAATATTAATTTAAAATTTAGGTGATACCAGAGATCAAACATGGAGGAATGGTAAAAACCTCCCCCGAAGACCCATGGCAATATTTATGCCCTAGAAAATCCTAGAAATTTAATCCTTTATTCTTATTTCTCATCACACCAGATTTCTTGACAGAATTTGACCTCCTCAAAGAGATCCAAGGCGCTCTATGAGGAAGATTTGAAGGGATTTTCAAATTTCTCTGGTTTCACAAGAGGGTCGTTTACTGCGCTTGTGAATCGACCTTCGAAAAGAATTGTCAGGAAAGTTTCGACTGCAGATGTCTCGGCTTCGAACGATGCAATCTCAGATAGGCTTGATCTATGTATGTTTTCCTTCATCGCTCGTGTTTTTCTATTGAAAGTATCGAAAACCTAGAAAATTGCAGATCTGATTACCAGACTTTCATCTATTTGGGGATTTGAAGATTTTAAATGCGTTTCTCTTGGGTGTGGTTTCTTTCCCAGTCTATTTCCCTCGACTGATCTTAAAGTGAAAGCATGGAGTTCATGTTCGCTCAACCTCTGAGAGTTTATGATTGGAAGATAAATTTAAATTTTGATGATTTGAGGGAAACTTGCACACATGTTTGGGTTATAATTCATGGACTCAATTGGGTTTTGTGGCATCCTGAAATTCTTTATGATATTGCATTGGCGATTGGCATTCCAATTAGGATGGATAATGCCACTGAAATGGTAAGTTTTTTCCATTATGCGTGTGTCCTTGTGGAAGTAGATTTAAGTGCTACACTTATTGATAAGGTGATCCTGTCAACCCCATAAGATGAAATTCCTCTTAAGATAGAATTTGAAAAAAAACCATGTTTTGTGACTCTTGCAGAATTATTGGTCACTCGAAATCTATGTATAGAGCTGATTTATTTTGTACCAATTGTCACTTAAAAGGATATGATGTGCAACATTGTAGGAAGAAAGGAAATCAAGTGAATGATCAAACCATTGTGAATGAAACTCAAAATCAAGAGACTGATAAAGGTGGCCCTGCTACTATTCTCACTCCCCTTGTTTCACAGGACTTTCATGGGGAGGGGACCTCTATGACAAAAGAAACCTATATTGTCAATTATGTGGATAATGTATGCCCTTTTTTTGGAACTGTTTCACCTCCAAAATAGGACATTGGTAATGTTGTATCTACTCAAGTCAATGTAAAGAGTCCATCATCTTGGGTTGATTTAGTAGATGAACCCCACCATGCTACTGGAGGGATGTCATTTAAGGATGCCCTCTTCAAAGGCATTAATGATAAACATAGTGATGTATAATCTGAATATTCACAAGAAGCTATGGAACTTGAAACCCAAGAAGATGAAGATTTTCAGTTCTGGAAAGATAAAAAAACAATTTCTTCAAACAGAAAGGGAAAATTGAAGATGGTTGTTGTCTCTTCAGGGAAAACTAAGGATAATAGGATGCTCTCATCAAGACCAAGCAATGATCCTGTTTTGTGGAAAGCTCCTTCTACAGTGGTTTTTTTCTCCATCTTCTATGGTTGCTAAACTCAATGTTCCAATCACTCATGGAAACAACACCAAAAATGTTGCTTCTCCTTTAGTAGGTGTTATTGAGTGTCCAATATGTTTGGACAATAAATCGGCATGTGTGATGGCTGTATTAATCCAGTTAGATGCTGGTAAAATTATCCCTCCTGTAAGTGCTGTGATATCAACTACTGCTTCGAAGACTGAGAGGCATGATTCATGCAAGCTCGGTATGATTAGTGGGACTTCCCTCCTAGAAATTTCTCCTATTACATCTCTTTTTCAGGTCTCTTCCTCTACTAAAAGTAGACAACACAAGGAGGACATTCCTCCTCCCTCGTGTCTGATCAGTGTGAAAAATGCAATGTTTGTGGTTACACAGGCTAGTGATCCTGTTTCAAAAATAATGGGATATCATGGTTCATGTACTAAGACCCCCATTATGTCCATGAAAAAAACTTTTGTTCCTTCTACGAGCACAAACATGGTTCCACATGGGAAAAATAGCACAAATCCAAAGGTAATTACTCATAATTTATTTGGGTTGCTTGCTTCAGGTAGTAGTGATGAGGATGGTCAATTGGATATTCGGGCTTCAGATGTGGATGATCCACTTGGTGTTGTTGATATTGGGATTCCATATGATGTAGGTGATCCTTGGATACATGTCCAAACTGGGAGAAGAGGTCGACACCCGCGTGGCCGGGGTGGAGGTGCCCTGCACCACAACATGCGTACTCGTTCATGAGAGGGTTGATTTCTTTTGATTTTTTGTTGTCCTTTTGATCCTCTATCGTACTCTTATTTTTAAATTCAAAAGAATATTAATTTAAAATTTAGGTGTGCCTATTTCATGAAAATTGGTTGTTTATCGATGATATAAATGGTTGTATCACTTCGAATACTTTAGAAAGAATGGTACCCTTTGTGTGAGTAATTTATGGGAGAATTGTGACACTAAATATCTGTACACATATTTGATCCCAACCATGAAGTGAGAATTTATCTTACTTAATATAAGGTAAATATAAGTTATGTTAATATTTATATTCATTCCAAAATGGGTTGTCCATACATTCATTCCTTATCAGATACTTTTCATTACTGTACCAGATTGACATATGTGTGTGTACCTATTATCTGACTATTGTATGCCCTATAAAAACACTAAAAAGGGGTTTTATATTGGGAAGGTAAAAAAAACACCCTTTCTCACCCATTTATCTTTTAATAACAATTTCAATTTGGGTCATGTGGAAATCAAACACGGTTTGAAAGAAGAGTTTGGAGATTTTTTTTATACTCAGCATAAAAAAACAAGAATAATAATAATAATAATAAATGAAGGGAGTGAAAAAATGTGAAACATATGGGTATATATAGGTTAGGACCTAATGTTTTGACTTATGGGAATGCTTAAGTGAGTGGTTCATGAAATTTTATTCCAATGAATGTAGGATATCTTCAGTGGAAAAAATCATTTAATCATTAGTTTTAAAAAAATGACCTATATTTACCATATAGAAAGTGGAAAAAATAGAATGAAATTATTTTCACACACACACATGGATAATTATGTACATGGATAAATTTTGAATTAGTTTCTAAATTTTTTATAATTAATCAACTTTAATTTCATTCAGATATAATTTATGATACACCTTTTTCCAAAAACGCTTGGAATAACACCTTAGTGTGGTTTTTGATTTGAAAAAATTTCTTCAAAAATTATGTTTTAATTCAATATTAAATCTTCATGATGTTAAAAATATTTTCATGCATAACTTTCTTGAAATATGACTTTTCCCAAGAGTAAAAATGTGTAGGTGGGGTGTAAATGCACTGCGATTCACCATTTTATTTCACTCTTACACCATAGTATTAAACTGATTTTTGTTTGTAAATTCCATAAAATATAAAAAACAAATTCATTTTTAATTCATAAATTTACTATTTGTCACAGTTATTAAGGTATATTTTACATGTATTTTTTTATTGTAGGTGGAGGTGATTTGGAGGGTGGATGATGATACAGAAGGAAAATGGGCCAAAATTCTTAGAATCCCAAGGACACATGTTCATTGTTTTTAACATTGAGTTGAATGAATGACTTAAAATGGGATGAAAGTTTCAAGAATGATCAAGAAACTCATGGTATAAAAATCATATCATGAAACCCATGAAAAAATACTCAGCATATGGGATCATTAGAACTGATCTATCTAAGGGACATAATCTGTATGAATTCAAAAGTTAGGTTTGTTATTTTGAGAATATCTCAATATAATGATGTATAGTGGTCTTCAAATTTTACATCAAGATAATTAAGATGACTGTAAACAACTATTAACTATTGGAAATGTATTTATTTGGTCCTTTAATAGTCCCCAAAAGTGATAATAGAGGTATAATCAAAAAATGGGTACCCAAAACAACTTCCCAGTTTGGCTATAAAAGCGAACCACATGCACATCATTTAAAATTTTGACCAAGGGATTGAAGTGATTACAATTTGGAGTTCTAAAAAAGTAAGCTCATCCCCTTGTAAGTTCTAGATCTCTCTATAATAATAAGGATAGGTGAAATAAATAAGGAGATCCACCCAAGCATACTCCACCTCCTGATTTAGAACTAAACAATGAGTGATCATTATGAGGGAGACACACACATAAAGATGGAGTTTTGATAGAGAACAATATACTGGTTTGGTTTATTTTTTGGATTTTAATTTTTCTTTTATATGTATGATATATTTTTTCTATGTTATTTAATAATAAAAATATTTATTTCATAACTGAGCAGTGTGTAATTTTAAGTGTGTGAATTGGGTTGTTCCAATTAGAAAACATAATAATCCCCTTCTTTCTTAAACTATTGATATTTTTGTATTATTTTACAGACCTTAAATCATGTTAAGAGGATGTAACATGACTACACAATTGTTATGTAAATATTTATTTCTATTTTCGTCATTTTAAGAGGCTTGTTGGAACCCAAGATATTGGTTACCCCTCAACCAAAAGATTACATAGAAGCCTAATAATAAATTAAGACCAACGAACCTTTCAAGTGGTGTAGTAAATTTGAAATGTTCACATACTTATAATATATTTTTCAAAATATACATATATTTCAACTATTAATCTATTTAATAAATTCATTTTTAACAAAATTTTCAAAACCAAACCCCTATTTTGGTTCTTATTATTAAAAATAAACACTATAAACCACCAAAAATCCTTTTGATATGACCTAGGGTATTCCCTGGACTATAAATAAAAATTAAAAACACAAACAATTTTATGTGTCTTGATAACACATTTAGGACACTATACCCTCATTGTCAGAGTTAAACACAGTGGAAATAAAGGCAACACAATCCAGCCAAATAATAAATAAAAAAAGGGTATAAACGTTAAAAATACATATATGATGTTATGATGATATAGAATATAAGTCAAGAATGTAATGGTAGTAGTCATACAACATTTTCCAGGATAATAAAATGAATAAGGACCGAAAAATACTATTCTACATGAGAATCATGAGTCCAAAAATGATCCTCTTCTCCAATATTCCCATAATAAGAGATTCTCAAGTTCCTACAATAATTTGATTTCAATTATCCATTCCTACATCCCTAAAATCTACCTCTATACCAAGTGATGACCTAAACTAGGTATGATTGAATGTCTGTAATCTGTCACCAATGGTGTCTAATGAAAATACAATCCTTGGACATAAAATGTGACACTGTGAAAACCCTACAACATAAATTAGTGGGGAAAAATAATATTGGTCTAGCTTAGAAACCTCATGGGATACCCAAGGGACTCTACCTACCGTGACACAAGATTGATGCCCCTAATTATGTGACCTCTTAGTTATCCAAGAGACCTAAGGAATACTTCAAAAGCATCTAAGAACAAATAATTTCAAGGAATCCATGATTTTTATAGGTAATACTACAAAATGAACATGTTTGTAATCCATAGAGGTCCCATGGAATTAATTATATATTTTTGAGAAAACATACTATGATCTACCCCTATTGTCTACATATTAGTTCTTTATTGGAATCCATGGTCTCAAAAATTATCATTCTAATAGTTAGAGTTTCTAACCAAAACAAGGAACGAAATCCTTTATTTTTAGTGTAGGTATCAATTGTAATCTACGAATATGGCCTAATTAATTCATTGTAAGAGGATATTAAAGCAATCTAGGGAGGAAAACCTAGGAGTTCTATCTTTTCCAAAGTTCTAAATGAGTCCACTACGACTATTAATGGTGTTCAAGAGAGTAAGAAACCGACTAAATACATAAGGGGAGAACCACATGGCATTGAAATCAATGAATTAGGTGGAATATTATGAGTCTGCTCAAGGAATTACAAAGAAGGAATGCAAGGCTTGCTCATGGAATGACACACCATTAACAGTGTTCCCACATCATTTCATAATACAACAAGTCCATTTATTTTAGCTTTAAATAAATAATATAAAGTTATTTATTTAGTATTTATCCAAGAAAACCATTTATCGTAATCATGTTTTAGTTACAAGATAAATATACAAAGAAAAAAAATTAAAAAATCCCTCATTTTATGTGAAACACCAATCAAACTATGAGAGGTATTTTTATATAAAAAATAAATTGTGATTTTTATAAATTCCATGACAAACGCACCCTAATAGGTTTCATGGTCACACTTTAAGTACATTCTTTAAGAAGTTTTGGACAAACACATCCTAATGTGAGGTTTGGGTTGAAGTTTTAAATCTCTTATGGTGTTTTAGATTCCATTTGTACATCTAGAATGGGATTTAGGGTGAAAATTAAAAGAATATAAATTATAGTCTCAATTCTTGGAAATAACTATCTTTATCATAATGACATATATTATAAAAAGAAAAAACTTTAGGGGAAATAATTTAGACCAAATACCAAGGGTTCATGAAAGGATAATAATACAGTAGCACCCTTAAATTTTAGATAGAATAATAGAAACATAAAAAATTGAAAAAATCACAACAAATAAGACATTTACCTCACAATGAAATAACATTATGAATAGAGAATAAATTTGATACAGGATTAAAGATTTTTAAAACCCTTAATTCAAGATTTAATAGGCTACAAATAAGAGACCATTAAACCATGTATTGAGGGATAAATCACCGAAATAGTATAAGAAGAGGGTAGATCTCTACCATGATTCTACATGTGTGAAAATGTGGGAAAAATTCAAGTAAGTTTGTTAAAACAAAAGTTGGAGGATCAAAATAACCAAAATGGAACAATTGAAAAAAACCTAAAAGGACACTAACTATCTATTGGGTGTCCATAATCTCACTCAGGATATGGGCTCCACCATCAACTAATAAAGTGAACATTCATATGGTCGACCATACAGATCCCTAAAGGGATCCATTCAGGTGGATTTCCAGTAACTATTGATATAATAAAACTCAAGTAGACCCAAATAGATATCTCAGGAGCCTCTAAAGTCTAAGACAAAACAATTTATCATATCATTAAAAATATTAATTTCTCTCTCTATTTGTTTTTCCATTTGGTAATTGTAGTTCATGATTAATTTAAACTGACAACCCATCACATCTTGTAGAAATTTGCAGAACCAAGGGGTAAAAAGGATTCTATATCCAAAATAAATTTATATGACACCCTATGAATCCCCATGATATCCTTAACATATAGTTTTCCCAAATTATCAACCTTGGTGTTGTCTCAAATCATAATGAAATGAGCTGACTTGGTAAGTCTATAAATGACTAACCAAATGGAATTATTTCCTCAAGTAATCCATGGAAACCTAATGATGAAATCCATATATACCTCATTCCATTTATAGATGGTAATATGAAGAAATTGATATAAAATTGAGGTATTTTGATGTCTATGCATAATCTAGTGACATGCATAGTAATTAGAAACAAAGTTATCTATGCTCATTTCTACCATTGACAAAAAAAATAGAAACTTCAATCCACAATACATATTCATTGTATCAAGATGGAAAAATCGAAGGTAACTATGGAAATAATAAAATCTAACCCTCCCCATAGAAAAATTAATGAAATATCTATTCCCGAAACAAAGAGTACATTTTTGGAGAAAACCCACTAAACAATGGTCTCACCGACACATTAAGTGTTTCTAATAGTCCTAAAAACTTATTATCACTATTTCTATCATAATAAAAACTCAAGAATATATGATGTCAAATAATAAATATCTAGAACAACACCAACCTATTGCTTCATCAAATCATGGTACATACGAGCAAAGATTCCACTAAAAAAAGATTTATGACTGAAGATACTTCACCTATCTTATCTATCTAAGTTTTTGATATGTATAAGAATATATGTAACTCTTATTATCAAAATCAATAGTGAAAAATTCCTTAAAAAGGTAATTTCAATGTCTCTTGATAAAATTAATGAATAATTTATTTTATAAATAATTCACGAGATAATTATTCATATGTGGACACACATCATGATATCCATACACAAATACATGATTTTGTTTCATAATAACTCATCCTAAACTATCATATAACCCGTAAAAAAAACATATCCATTTCCATATTCTAGTAAAATTAATATGGGTTATGAAGTCCTAGTTTATTTCAATTCATCAAAGGAAGACTGAATCATAAAATCCAGTATGAATTTTACCCCTTTCATGGTAAGAGAAATAAAAAGAGGTGAAATCCTTGATAATTTATTTACAAACTATCAATAATATCCTACCAAACCCAAGAATCTTCAAATCTCAATGGAATTATGTAGATCCTCCTATGATGATAAAACATTAACCATCTTAGGATTAAAAATTATTCCATGTTCTTAAACAACATGTACAAAGAATGTAACATCACGAATCCAAAAATGAAAATTTCATAATACAGATTAAAAGGGGAGATCCATCAATATTCCTTTAAAAACATTTAGATTATGCTCATTCTCTTCATTTTTTCTTGTGTAAACAAAAATTTCATCAACAAATACTCCGTTAAAATAGTAAATGCAGCAGTGGAAATATTACACTCATTTACTTGAAAATAGTCTTGGTGTTAGTCAATCCAAATGATATCACATGATATTTAAAGTGTCCATTCCCTCTCTTGAAGTCCATATTTAGAATATCCAATTCATGAACTCTTTATTTATGATATCCATACCGATGGTTGATTTTTGAAAATAACTAATATACCATTAATTTATAAAAAATTAATAGATAAAGTGTAAATTATACATATTGTTAATATTGAATTGGTTTAAAGACTTATAAATAAAAAATGAAAGGTGTATCATTTTTCAAAGAAAATATAACTGATGTTGTTTAAGGTGGCACACCACATAGAAAAAATCCTTCAGATTAAATATTTTACACTATAAAATACAATTAATTAAATATATATAGATAAATATGGTGCGATGGAATAAACATTAATTGAATTCTCAAAATTAAATTGATTGAAAACTGAACTTCACTCTCCAGAGGATTACCAGATAACTCAATAGGTAATACCTAGGGAAATGTTATGACCACCGGGGTAAAATTAATACAAGAGGGTTCATCTTCACGTTAAAATGTGAAAGAATAAATATATTTTCAAAATTACAGTTAGCGAGGCCTTGCTCAAGAAGAAATCATAACCTATTCTCCTTGATACATATAAGCTCACCCATAAAATATAGTAAATACCTCTTATCAATGATAGAAAATAATATCTACTTTTTGGGAATCTAACGCATACATCCCAAAAATAACATCAAATAGGTATAAATCAATAACTAGAAAATCCCAAGCTATATATGCTTCTTATATCTAAATATTCCTTGAGGTACATCAATGGCCCCACTTCTTCTTCTTTTTTACAGGTGTTTTTAACTCTATGATAAATGATATGAGTTCTTTTGGATGATTTTAATTATCTATTAATTGTGACGATATAAAAAATGATAGCAACAATCATTAAATTAATTTGTATCTAAAACAATTTAAAAAATATAATACCTCTCACTATTTTATGATTCACATTAACATCCACCAAAGAATATTTCTCTATGTGTAAATATTTTGTTATAGAGGCATGAGGATAGAAAATAGATATTCTTAAGGAATCAAACTACACCATATATGATTTATTTTATGATGATATTGTTGCATAAGGTGTATTATAGTGAGCATATTAAAAATTATACAAGTTACCTCAATTTTCACAAAATTTTATAGATTTTAAAAGGTCCAGGTAAAGTATGTCCATTTTACTCTATCATGCCACACTAGTAAGAATTCAAAGGTCTTCTACTATTATCTATCGAAGGTGTGTTATAATTCTACTATAGCGACCCACTACTACAACATTTATAGGCCTCTATCTGATTAATATTCATTCCATGAGCGACATAGAAGCTACCACTAGGTTAAATGATCATTCCATAAACCTTAAATTTCTCATAGTGTTTATTTCTTACATCAAGGTTATATCATCCTCATCAGTATAAGAGAAAATCTTCTATAGGAAAACCTGATAATATATATCTAGTATCATTCACATATTTCAATATTGATACCTATAATTTTCATTCACTACCACATTATTTGAATAATGGGTATGCTCATGATTTTAATTTGGAATACTCTATCATAGTCTGATCACCCTATTGGAATTTGAGAAACTCCCTAGATTTAACAATCCTCGATGATGTAGGGATTAAAAAAACCTTTTCCCAAAGTATTTATTCTCCAAAACTTCATATTTTTTACTGACCCACTATGTCCCACCATTTTTATCTAGGGAATTCATGTTTAATGGTAACACAATCCACCTTAATGGAGTATAGACTTTTAATAATGTTTAATAATCACTAGAACATCCCTAATAAGTCCTACACTTATGAATGATAATTTTTTATTAGTAATGATAGTCATTTATGGAAGGGAAAATCATATTATTGATCTTTTTTATCCTCCAGTAACTGATTCACTTCCCTATCATGGTATTGGGTTGCAAAACAAACATATCTATTACATGAACCTCTTATACCACCTCTTTAAGAATATTCTCATCATTTGGTGGGTTTTTATATATAACATCATCAATATCACCCTCCTATGGAACTATATGTTACTTCTAGGGGTAATGAAACTATATTAAGAAAGAAGGGAGACAATTAGAAAATTTAGAAATCTTAATTTGAATCAAGAGAATAGATGCGGAGAACTAATGTTAGATCAAAACTCAACATGAGAGAAATACTTACCAACAACACATGGAATGTTAAGTGTTGTTATGATGATAGATGATCCGGAAATTTCACATAACCTACCCTTTATGTCCCAAAAATCCTACCTAATGTATAGCACAACAACCAAAGAGATAAATAACATGGGAAAATATCCTTTGATAAAAATTTCTTATGAAGCAACATGGGTCATCCCTAAAGAAGACTCTCAGTCCAGCCCATAAAATGGCCTCAAAGAAATTATAAATCTCTGTGAGTTGGATGAAATTACATAATAATAAAGAACTATATTTGGGAATGATATTTCCCATAACAAACCATGAAATTATTTTATGGAATATATAAAATAAATATAAAATGAAAATAAAACTTTAAATATCAAATGTTAATGTGGAAAAGTCAATGAATGTGATGAAAACCGAACAAATATACGAAAGTAGAAGAGAAAATTTAAAATTTATAGCTTTGTGATATGAGGGAAAACATCCCACAATTAAACTAATAAATTCCCACACCCCGTTCAAATGGATACGCTATCCCTCCCAGAGGATCCTTACTATTAACCATATCAAATAAAACATGATTTATACACACGAAAATGTATTCTCATGGTATGAGAAAAATAAGACCATTATGATCCCACTAAGTGTTATATATATACATTTTAATAAATAAACCATGTATTCACATCTAAACTAATTAAATTATGGAAATAGTTATTTACATAGTTGTCAAAAAAATATTAAATACACCCGTTTTAATGTATTTTATAAAACATGAATTAACAAAAAATTTACAAATAAATCATTTGTTAAATATTTTATAAATCATCAAATAAAATTTATATCCATGGAATATATTTCTAGGGTTATTTAGGTATGAATTATATAAGATACCAAAAAACTATAATTAAATTTATGGGCGTGCGAAAAAAACTATAGAACACATGACTATGAATTAGAGAGCACTATGATATGTGAACCCCATATCATAACAAAATTTAGATAGAGTTGTTGCATAAATATATGCTAGGTAGATGAAAACCATACTAGTGTGAATGTCTTAGTATATACCCCTCCAATGTAACCTAGGATACCATATTGTATATCCCACATATGGAGGCTTTCAATTTAACAAACATCCCACACTTGGAGGAATTTATTTTCACACCAAAAATCATATAAAGTTAATTTTACACATGACTAATCAAGAAGACCATGTAACACATCAAGAAATTATTCAAAATAAATTTACATCAATAGAAAAAGGGAATATATATTATAAAATAATAAAAAACCTTTAAATTTTAGGAATTATAAGTCATAAAATTAATGAATTTATATAAACATTATAAAATGAGAACGAATGTGTGCTATATAAATCAAAAGGTTTTCTTGAAATTAACTTCCGCAAGTACATGTAATTTACAAAAATAAAATTTTATCCAAAAGTGATAGATAAAGAGGGATATTAGATAGTAATATAGGCTTATAAAACATGAAACCCATATTAAAAAATGAGTATTTAACATTCCCAAGATCAAAAGATCCAATAATAAGAAATTACCATGATACATCTAGAGGAAACACATAATGATCTAGGTAAATATAATATCTATAATAATTTTTCATAGTATATCAATAATATAACCCATCAGATCATAAAAACCCCATATATCTATCCAAAAACATCTCATACCTATGGTTCCATTCAAGATAAAGAGATTAGTTCCAGAGAAAATATTGAACAATAATAAAGAAAAGCCTCTTACCTTGAGTTTACAAGATCAAAAAACCTAATATATGTTAGAATCAGTCTATGTAAGGTTTGATATGTTATAAATACCCAAAAAATAATAACAAGAAACCTATGGATCATCTTAAACCAAATATAGTAACAAATGAATATATAGACATAATAGTGATATCAATATTTGAGACGGTCAGCTGAGACACAAGACTTGTTTCTTTATTGACCTCATCTCCCACTCCTCCATCAACTTTTGAATAGGGGAATCCATGGTTGTTTTCTTTTAAATTTATGTGGGGGTTACCATCCCCTCCCTATATTCTATTTATCCCATTCTTATTCATATTATTTTGCTGAAACTTGGTTTTTGATTTTTATTCTAATTATATTGGAGCATTGTTTAACCTAGTTTGAATGATGGGACTTTGGTTATGCAGTATTGAGAAGGCTTCAATGGGTTTAATTGCTTAGTTTTCATGTGGTTCCACATGATCTATGTATATATGTTTATTTATTTTAAATTCTTAATTAAATTAGAATGAAATTTACTAATTAATATTTTTCATCTATTTGTAAATTTGTTTGATGTGCACTCAAGGATATTTTAAAGGTATACCGTACACCATTTCTTGAGTTTTAGGCATTATAAGGTTGTCTAATGAGTTAATTTTCATCTATTCCTAATCAAATTGATTGTAAATTTAATTTTAAATTAATTATACTTAGTTATTACTATAATTTAAGTATCTTTAAACTCATATAGGTGATCGATAAATAACATGGGCATGGCTGGGTTTGGGAAAAGGCAATGTGGTCTTTGGTGAAAAGAGGAAACTCCTTGGTTGTGGTAGGTTGTGCCTCATATTATAATTTATATAGTTGGTAATATACTTTGGAGAACATATGTCTGGGTTAATGTATGTGAGCGATCTAAGAGGGAACCATGATTAAGATACAATATATGAGTAAAATCTTTGGCATTCAATTATTCTATTAGAAACATTTAGAAGTTATGTATTTATAGTTAATCCATTAATGGTTAGTTATACCATGTGGGGGATGTGGTTAAGAAGATATTGATTCAATATAGGTTTCCATTCCATGAACTATATATTTCATTACATTAGAGGGTAGTGTACTAGTATGTGATGCTCACCAAGAGAAATAACTAGATGTGGACTATATGAAAGTTATCAAATGAACGAATCAAGATATAGGCTTGAGTGGGCATGTGAGTATGAATCGAGATGTGACCAAATGTGTTCAAATTTTCTCTTGATCATTAGCTTGGGATTCCTAATTAGTATTTAGTACCTCAAAACATGTTTTTAGATAATGTGGGCACTAATGGACATAATACCTTGGAAAATTATAGGACACTCCTGGAATGGAATCCTGATGGGTGAACTAATCCCAAGATTATATAATATTCATTGTATAATATTTTTGAGCATTACTTAGTGAAGGAAATCATGTGTTTATTTAGATACATGGTTATCAAGCATTTATTATAAGACATACGGATATGTGTACCATTTGGATTAACCATTGTGAGATGGGTCCGAATATGATATCTTAAAAAATTTCAATACAATCAGTTTTTTGGAAGTATTCCCAAGTTTACGTAATTAGGGAAAAGAGTAATCATGTATGAAACTGGGTTAGTAGAACCAAATCCTAGATTGAAAACTCATTCACCATGGATATGATATATAATTATATTACTGTTACATAATGATCACCATTCACTTATTTTAGTTATTCTTGTAGTTATGATTCATCCATAATACTTGTGAGTTTTATGATAAATCATTAACTCCCATTTTAGATATGGTGATGCTCTAATCTCTTGATGATGCATTATACACCTTGATATTGTGTAGTGAGGTAATATTTACAAGGTAATCAAAATATTGAAGTATATAATTGATCTAAACATTTGGTGCTGTTTTTATACCATGCACACAAATTTTTGAATCGGTGATGGATAATTTCAATCGAGTATGGTATTTTTTGATATATCATTCAAATAGTGATTCTGCATTTTCCTTTTCATTGATGGTGATACCTTGTTCTCAAAAAGAGAAATGTTTTTACTATATATGATTGGAATGAATATATATATATATATATCCAAGGGATATATAATTTTCCATATTTTTGATGATTTTAGAGACATATTATTCACATTGGGATACATTTTTCTCTATAATGTTGATTTGTATAGGGTTATATTGTTCATCTTGATGCATGTATCTGTGGTTCTCTATCATCTTGGGAGTTTTTATGGTTCGTGGATTGCCCACTCATTAATGTGTGTTAGTCGTGTCTACCAATATAGAGATTAGAATATGTAGTATATATTATTATAAGAGATAAGTATTGGATGTGAATCATCTAACCATAATGGAAGTAGTGATATATCATTCAACTGAGATATGGGTTGCTGATATATTGTCAAATATACTAGTGTTGTAGTGATGAAGAATTTACACTCATGTTATTGTATGAGGATTTCATGTTCTCCTGTACTGAAAATATTAGTAGTGTTAAACCAATTTCACTTAGGTTGTGCTCATACTATTGGTATCATCATATTCAAGCACTGAACAATGTAGTTATTTGTCAACCATTAAGGTGACTGCATGAGTACTATAAGGGGATACTGCTTTGTGCATGTGATGTTATTCATTAAATATCATTTAGTACATGAATTCCCATATATGTTTGTATTTATTAGTGAAACTATTTGTGGTGGCCTTATGAATTTAATTACACCACCCCATATGAAAACCATGTTATGCATATAGACAATGTAGTTGATATACTGGTTTTGTAAATGTTCTGGGTGTAGGTTGATGTGTCAGGAATGAAAATTAAGATTAAAAAGATAGATTCCCAGTGTCAGATAATATAATATTATCCTTTTTCTATTTTTATATTTGTTTATATACTTTTTATGACCATCCCTTGTGGGTGGTCCTTGTTCAGTGTATACCCAACTGCCTTCATGGGTATATTTTTTTGATCATAAAGTTCTTATTTCATTGATATCTAAACTTTTTCCCATTATCATGGATCCTGTTGAAATATTTATTTAATTTTATCTTAGTTTTTTTAGAGAAATCCCTCAGTCCTGATTCACTCATTTATTTAGGCCATTTATTCTGATCCCCAATTTTGTGGCCTTCCTCCATCCTTAGTTTTCAACATCCCTAATACCCCGTTCATGATTTTTTCAAGGAATATCCCCATTATAAATTTTTTTAAATCAATGATTATTGTATTAGCGGCATAATTCATGTTCAAGAACATTTATTTTTTAATATCCCATATATATCAGACTCAACTTTTTCCATTTCTCAGGGATGTTCATATTGTCTTGGAATATGCTGGTGTTTTTGGTTGGTGTCCTTCTCCCTCTTGGGTTTTTTGTGGTCTTTATTGATTATCCAGTTACCTTGTTAAGGGTTACCATTTCTAGTGTTTAAATCTTCTCATATTTTACAAACCTATAATGAAATACCACCTTTGGGGCATACATGCTAGGGTTTAAGTGAATTTTTTGATTGATGGTGGATGTGATGGCATGGTGATATTTTGTGTGTTTCATCTCATCTCGCATCTAATTGAATTTTAGGATGAATATGATGTTATATATTTTTAATTATTAATTATTTTATCCTCAATGAATACAATTGTTTCTATTATTTATTGATACCATTTAAAATCAGAAATGAGTCTCTCTTCCTTATTTCTAGATTCCATTATAAGTTTGGATCATTCCTCAGGTCCTCTTGGTTTTATTTTAATTGAAGGGGTTTGAGGTTATTTTTACGTTCATTTATTTCTATTGAGGCCTTTATACACTTCAAACTCTACTCTACATTACTATTCTACCTATATTGCCTGAAATTTGTTCGTTGTGGTGGGTTTTTAGAGGATTTAGGATGTGTTGTCTAAGTAATAAATGGTGTTACAAAATGTGTGAGTAAGGTAAGATTCATTACTTCCTTTTAATTTCATATAAATTATTTATCCATTCTCCTGGTCCACATGACGGTCTGGATTGGTGGATTTGGAGTTCTACAAGTGGATAATTGTTTGTGTTTCTACATCTATTCTTAGCAATTATAATTCAATTAATTGTTGAATTAAGATTGAATATCAATGGTCACTTGTGGATAATGGTTTTTTCATTTAAATTTATTAATGAAAATATACTATAGAGTTATTTTTTCTATTGAATTACTGAGGTTTTTATAACGATGATGGTTATTGATTGATAAGGAGTTCTTATGGGGGTCCCGACTCAGGTGATGATTTCATGAGGTGGTTGAGTATATGGTTGGTGTCTATGAATATGTTATTTTTATCAATATTTTTTATTCATATATAACTCTAATTCTATATCTATAAATGTTGTAATATGATTAGTTTTTATTGTTGTGATGATATTATAGGTTATAACCTCTTCATTTGGTTTATCAAACCCTCACCTCTAGTCAGCTGCCACTGGCACATTGGGTGTTGTGCAGGAGGAAATTTATATAACCTAGATTTGTACTCTTTAGGTATTCCATACCAAGGATGTTACAAGAAAACATAATACATTATTTTAGTATCTCTATAATAATGTAAATAATTCTTTCAACTAGTCCACCTATATAATTTTGAAATATGTTTCTAAAGAACAACTATGTTCCAATATTGGAAAAAAACATCTCCACATCTTTGATGTATTCCTAGAATTATGATCTGATATAATTAACTCAGAAATACTATAAAAATTCACCAACTCTAAGACATAGAAAAATTTCTAGAAATTAATTAAACTCTGAACCTTGATGATAGTGAAATTCATGAACATAATTTGTTGGTCGGCCACTACCTTGATAACATCATAACCATTGGGTGTGTGAGATAACTTAGTTACAAAGTTAATATATATATTTATCAAATTCTACTCAAGTATTTTAAATAGTTGTAATAAACATTGATGCACAAAATATTTGACCAATTACTACTAATATGTCACTATAAGATTTTCTACACGTCCATTAATCAGGTTTAAAAGAACTTTTATCACAATGCCTGCTAAATATTACTAACTCAATAAGTATAACTAGATAAAAATGAAGAAACTAGTAGATAAATTACACTAAAACCCCACAAGAAATAAATATATTACCTAAAAATGAAAATTGATGAACTTTTCTTTTGAAAACCTGTCTAGGGTATATCCTTGAATAATAGTATTATTCAATAAATATATCTCTGGATTAAACAAATAGTACATAACTACTATATCTACCAAGTAATATTAAACCAATGTTTATAATAAAAATGCTTAATTTTTAACTAACTCTATATCCAGATGAAATTTTTTTAATTACCTTATAATCCTTAGGTCACCACTAGTGTGACACCCCTCAATTATACTTGTAGATATTTTTACATAAACACTGTATATATATATATATATATATATATATATATATATATATAAAATATTAAACATTACTTGAAAAATATTGAGTTGTCAGATTATTTAGATAATGAGTTTTGGAGTACTAGGGGATATTAATACAAGGAAAAATGTAAATAATATTTTTAAAGACAATTCAAATATTATATAAGATTCACTAATGATAAATACCTAATTCTCAATTTATCCACATTAGCTTCTAATCACCATTAATTCATTTGTAAAACATATTATTACATGGGTTGATTCCATGAAATCAATCTGCAATGGTTTCTAAATAAAATTTGGGAATTTATTTTTTCAAAAGATTCTAAACTCTTTAAAAAATTTTGATTGAAAAAAATTATTTATATTTAAGACATAAAATTATCCTTTATAAATATATATGAATTTTAGAAAAATATTAATAAAATAAATTCATTCAAAAACATTCTTTTGGAGTGCATTAAATTTCAAATAAATTTTGAAAAGGAATTTGAATAATGATCAAGAATTTTTTATTGATAACATATTCCTCCTTTGAAAAATATATTACCATATTTATAATGGAAACAATTAATAATTTTAAATAATATAAAAAATATCAAGGAATAATGGGGCATTATAGTCTATATAGGACCTAATGGATATTGTCCCTAAAGTTTTAAGTTCACTCCCCATCCTTCATTAGGTTTACAATAACTAATTTCCATTTTTTAATAAGAAATTTTTAAATAGATTACCATTCTCATTTCATCCCCATTTAAAATATTTATTTTCAAACCACACATCATAAGTGTAATATATTTATAATAATTGACCATTTTTAAAAGTCACTAAAGAAAATATATAAATTTATATTAATATTGAGGGGTTATATTTCTCAAAATATAATCATACATGAAATATCAGTGAGAATATATTGAATGGACACAAAAAATTAATCACAATTGACATTCATGAAATATGTTACTAATTTTTGAAGATAAATTATATTCAAAATAAATAATACTCTAATAAAAACACTTAAATATAAAGTAACAATTTTAATCATTCATGACGGAACTTGCAATCAACATTTTAAAAATATAATCACCTTATAATATAGGGTTTTAAAATGAAAAAATTTCCCTTACATAGGGGAACTAGATTAATTTAAAGCATACATCATAAATAAAATAGTACCCATAAAATTATTAATGTAAGATTCATTAGAATAAATCTGAAAAAACAAATATTTTCTAAATCCCTTGGATAAATGAGTTGATTGAAATTTTAACAGTTATATTTCCCAAAACACAAATGGGTTTTCTGAATTTTAAAAAATATATATTTAAAGAATTTTCACCATTACCTAAATTATCTAATATTTATTGGACTTTTCATTACAGCCTTTATATGGTAGCTCCTAAAACCTCTCCTTCTCTAACTATCCCACTCTACTAATTTCTTCAACTATAGAAATTTTACAAACATATTAGGTGAAGGGAACTTAAAAAATTTCTAAATCTAGAAGAGTACCATTATATATTCCTACCCTATATTTCTTATTGATATATATAATTACTAAAATATAATTTGACTCTCTATACAATGACTCATATATATGGATAATTTTGATTACTTTTGATTTCAGGTTAATGATTTCTAATCATACCTCATAGCGTGGTTCTACAAAATAAGAAAATATTAAAAATGTATCAATTGAATAAATCAATATAGATGTTGTAAAACCTCTATATTCTAATATTCATTTTATCTTATATGATACCCATTTCCCACCTTGAAACTGTAGATGGGGTTGGTGAGTAGGAAAATTAGTTGGGTCAGTCGGGTGGTACGGTGAGGAAGAATGTTTATCATCGGTGTGGGATTTAGACGTAATCAGGGTTGAAGATGATAATGATCGACTTGAAAGGGCATAAGTGGATAACAAAAAATAGAGGACGACAAAATTAGTGAAACATCAGATGAAGAAGAAGAAGATGACGTGTCAACAATGACTGAGGAGATGATGATACAATTGGGAGGTCGAAAACTCCATTATTAGGTGAAATAACAATGGAATATTATGATATTGGGAAATGTCGATGTATTTAAGAGGAAGATGATTCTATACCCATAAATATATTGTTTCTATATTTTTATTTTTATTTTTATTATAAATTCTTTTTTTGGTGTATATATTATCTATTTTTTATAGAACATAAAATTTTAAATAATAATAGGATATTATATAGATAAAGAAAAGCAAATAAGAATAAATTAAAAAAAATAATAAGAAAAAAAATATTATTAATGACTAATAATTTAAATAATATATATATATTAATTGTAAATTAATAATATTTACCCATGTTTCATAATTAATATAATCTTCTTATAACTATATTGACGTTAATATCATGTCATTTAATATAAAAATAATATTTTATATTTCATAATATTTATATCTATAAAATTAATATTCAAATATATATATTTATTATAAATTCCAAAAATATATTAAATTCAAATTAGTGTTATATTTTTTCCAAAAATCATATATATATATATATATATTTAAATGTGTATGTACATATACACACACACATGTGTTTGTGTGTATACGAAACTAATATATTTATTTTCCTTAATAATTATTTAAGATTTTTTTAATCATAATAGAAAAAATAATTTTTTTTAAAACCAGCATTAATATTTACAGCTAAATATATCAAATTTATTTCTTGTATAATTCTATTAAAATTAATATTATCTTCTTCTATTTTAGTTGATATCTATATATTTATATTTATATTACTTAACAAATTCTATATTACACTAAAATATATGTTCTTATTTTTCATGTAACACATATAATAAAAACTAGTATTATCATGATATAAATCAATAAGATTAGAATGAAATTTTATGTAAAATATTTATATTATTTATTTGATGATAAATTTAAAATATATTATTGTTTTCCTCTGGAATTGGGGATGACCTCATCGATTTAAGGTTCAAACATTCCAAGCAGTTTCTAACGGGTTTTTTCATAGAACCGGAAACATCCAATGATTCCATATCCATTTGAACCTACTTTCCAAGGTTAGGCGCTCATTAGTTGTAGACTGACGAGGCTTAGGAATTTGCATTGGTCGAGAGGATGGGAGGTCGGTCTCATCACACATTTTTGAGGGGAATTATTTTCTACTCCGGGACTCTCTTTATAGATTTAAGTTATGTTCGTGAATCCTTATTACATTACCAAGTATAAAATGAGCTTTCCTTTAGATCTGACAATCAATGATTGATATGTAGAAATTTAGAGAATCTTTTATATGTATCGAGATTCTTCATCGATATAGAATCATATGTATTTGTTTAGAGATTCTTAGCCAATGGTATCCTTCAATACATAATAAGTCTCTTGGTCATTATGATGACCATACTGGTTTTAAATCCACTCAGTGGGGAACTTGAAGTTTATTTTCATTCAGAAGGACATTGATTATTCCAGAGTTGGGATCGTACCTACAGATGGGATACCTACGTATCCTTTGTTTAGGAAAAGGAATCAGAACCCACGTAGTTCGAGTAAGGGGATATGATGTTTTTGATTGATGGCTCAAAGAAAGATGTCATAATTACTTTTACGCTCTAAGCTCACGTGAGTCATAATTGGTGTGAAAAACAAGAGGTATTGGTAAAACCAGACAATTATGCCATGAAAGATGCAATCATAAGAAATGATATGGGGCTTATGTATGTATGAGTGCCCAAATAAATGAATATTAGGATTTACTTCAGGGAAGAAATCCAGGAACATGGTCCATAAAGGTATATATACTTTATGGAGATTTGGATACTCTAATTTGGGTCTTACTCCGGAAAAGGAGGCCCAAATTAGGAGGGGACTTATGATTGGGTTTTACTCCTGAGAAGGATACCCAGATCAAAAAGTAAATTAGGGCTCGTTAAGAGAGATTAAGGCTGGGGATTACTCTTGAGAAGAAGGACCAGGTTAAGGGACTTGAAAAATTAAGGGACTTGGGGCTTACTCCTAAGGAGGATGCCCATATTTGGGAATTTTTAGATTGGGGTTTACTCCTGAAAAGGAGGCCCAAATTAATGTGAATTATGACTGGGACTTACTCCTGAAAAGGAGGACCAGGTTAATGAGGACTTGGGGCTTACTTTTAAAGAGGATGCCCAAATTTGAGAATTATGACTGGGGCTTATTCCTGAAAAGGAGGCCCAGTTTAAGAGAATCTCTCATCTTAAAGGATGAGGTTGAATGAATGAAATCTCAACCTTTAGTGACATAAAGATGTGTAAATCACTAGGTTTTGAGAGATATTCCATAGAATTCCTTTCATATAAGGAATTAAATCAATAAAACAAGCCATAAATGGATTTGAAGAATGTTTTGAAGACTTAATATTGAATACGATAGGTGGAATGGAATAAGAAGGGTTAAATGGGCAAGCAGGGCACCAAAAAAGGTAGGGGCGCACAAGTCTTGCCAGGCGCACTGGTACTGCGTGGGCACGCAAGTCTTGGTCGCGCAGGTATACCTGCGCGACACAAGGGTACTTGCGCGATTGTTAACCAGTAGGATAACACTTAGGAGTGACTTGGATCAAACCCTTGATATTATCCCTAGAGGCTTTCCCGAAGATGGCGTGCAAGTTCTGATGAAGAAGTAGGGCGGCGCGCAAGTGTCCATTTCCCTTAAGGGTAAAACACTTAGGCGCGCTAGTGTTGGTGAATTCTAACACTTAAAACTTACTCCTCTTATTTAGACCTTCCATTCCAGGTAAAGAATTACAATAGAAGTGTTCGGAAGACATGAAAAAGTGACTTGGGCATTTAGAGCTCTATATCTGAATTCTGGAAAAATTTCCTCTGAAATGGGGGGCCCATTGGGTCTATTTGTAGGCAGGAAAAGAGCACGACCAATTATCACTTAGGGCGCACAAGTCACTTGCACAACCATTAGGCGTCACGCAAGTGGACTTGCGCGACAGTGATGGAACTTGCACGGCGCATGTGATTTTGAAGCCTTGTTCTTGCCTTTATTGGTTTTTTATGTTTTCATCAAAGGCTGAATCAATTTGTGCTAAGTCATTTCCCTTTACATTCCTTTTTACTCTGTGACGAAAAAGAGCGTCAAGAAAAGTCCCCCCTCAGAGTTGGATCCGAATGAAATGCGGATGTGACTCCGAGGAAAAGAAGAAAACCAAAGGAAAGGCGGCACACAAGTGTTCAGGGTGCAACACTCATCACACAAGTGCGAGTCGCGCAGGGCTGGAGCTCGCCGACTATAGGCGTGCAGGTGGGTAGCCTGGCCTATAAATATGCAGTCATTTGCCGCGCAGAGCATCTGATTTCTGGATTTTCAAGCTCTTGCCATGTAGGTCTCCTTTGCCAAGAAAGTTGCTCATTTTCTCTTGTTTTTTTGCTGTCACGTTGTTGTCAAGGTAATAGGACTTGCGTGGTGATACTTGCACGCCAACAACTTTCACGATGCATTAACACTTGCATGACACATTCATACTTGCGCTCCACAATGCCTTTTCCATTTTTCTGAAATTTCTTCACAAATTTTATGAAAAATCAACTTACTTAAGAGTTAATTTATTCAACTTTTGTGCAGAATCAATGGCTCTTAGAACCAGAATAGCTGATGAACTGGCTAGCTAGAAAATTGATGATATGATGAACATCATTGGACACAATTATTATACCGTCAAAAGTAGCACTCTTCCGGATTTGGCTAAGTATCTGAAGAAATATAATTGCGACTTCCCCCAAAGAATTTATTTTCCTTTGTATGGATATGGTCATTTGCGAGAAGTTACTATTCCAGAATCAAAGAACTATCTCCGATTTTCATGGTTTCAGAATTATACCAACTTTTCTTCAGAAAATATCTCATGTGGAGGAGTATTTATAAGTGCTGGAACAGTGGAGAAGGCCCACATGATGCATCATATCCCTTGTAAGCCAGATCTGAAACCTCATACGCCTGTGCTGCAACCACATTGTCATCATTCAATCTTCCGAAATGCTCAGATGGATCAATCCAAAGGATGCAAGAAAAGTTGGGACTTCCGTCCTGGGGGAGGTGTGAAGCCAACTTGGTTGTGGGCATACTGGGTGCGACAAACCTATGCAGTGTTTGTCGAGGATCTGAAAGGAGTGGTGATATACGAAGCTGGCTGGGTTGGGCAAACATATGTTTACAGACATGATAACTTCGTGCCGGAGATACTCATCCACTGGAGCCCAGAAACTAATTCTTTCCATTTGACTCATGGAGAAGTAGGCATCAGTCTGTGGGATGTCCATAAGATCTCAGGGGCTCCATTTTTGGGTGATATGTATGATGAATTCATTCCTCCCAAGGTGACTTGGAATGATTCATAGAAGACACCTGCTTTAGCTCGGGAATTATATAAAATCTTCCACAGGCTCAAGAGTTCAAAGACCTCGGTAACTCATTCTAGAAAGGATATTCATCTAGAGGAGTAGATGAATATATTTCTTATTGAAATAAAAGAGAAGGATCCAAAGGAGAAAGAGCCGAAGGAGAAAGGATCCAAGAAAAATAAATCCATGGATAAGATGCCCAAACGTCCTACCACTTGCCCAAAACCTGAGAAGAGGGGTGCTCCTGGCACATTCTGGCCAACTCTAGAAGCAGGAGAGTTTGAGAAGTGGGTATATGAGGTGAATCAAAGGATCCCAAAGAAGAATCATCTGGAGGGATTCTTGGATATGTGGATCAGCGTTTATCTCTTGCAAGTCAGGGATTCGAAGGGAGGCGTTAGGCCAGGGACCTTCTTCATTGCGGCAAAGTTGGCTAAGTGAAAAATGGTTAGGTTGGATGCCCCCATTTTATCAAATATTAACAGGAGTTTACTTCATGTCTTCAAGGGTGAATCTCTTTTAAGAATAGTGGTACCATTCCATGTTTTATGAGGATGGATCTCCACTCACTTCAGGATTTACAATGTATAGAATGGATTACAAATTCCTAGAAGTTCTTTCAGGCCGTCAGTGAAAGCATTCTCTGGAGTTGCTCTGTTATATGTTAATTCCTATGAAATGAAAGTGAGGCTGAGCATGTTTAAGTAATTCAACTTCTTTCCCTATGGAAATCTGCTAACCGGGCGGTTTGTTGATGATGGAACAACCCATTTGGATTTGAGGGCATACATTCTAGCCTGTAGAGATGGTGTGCTAGTTTCCAGGATTGACAGAGAAATTATATGTGAGGACTATGCTCCATATAGATTTTCACATCAATTCAAGTGTATTCAATAGATTGCTGTGTCTCCCCCAGTACATGTTAGGTTAGAACAAAATCCGATGGTTTCTCAGCAACTGTGGCTGCTGACGTCAAGGGAGAAGAATGGGGCGGTATTTGATATACCAGTTGAAAAAGCGGTGCATAACCTGACTACATGGTATGCCGAGAACTGGATAGCATCATACCCCAAAGGGGTGCTGAATCAACCGGTTTATCAGGTGGGGAAAAGGAAGAGGAGTGTAGGGAAAGAAGCCCTTCCTTATGAAGGTGATGCTTCCCCACCTGAAGCTGATTCGCTAGATTCCTCCTCTAGGACTGATTCACTAGATTCCCATGATGGGGATGATGAGGCACAACAAGTGGCAAGGCGGCCTCGTGCCCGATATAATCCTTCGGTTAGATTCAATAGACCTATTCCATCAACTCCTGGTGAGTTACTTCATTGTGGTAATTTAATTACTACTACTTTATAAAGCAATAAGTCTTATTTTCTTATTCTCTATCTGCAGTTGCAGGAGCTGGGAAGAAATTGAAGTCAAAGATTGTAGGACATTCCTCGCAGCCTTCATATCTAAGACCAGAGGCTGTCCAGTTTTGGCAGAGTTTATATTGTGGTACTGAGACTGCCTGGCTAGATTTGTGTGAAGGCCTATAACTTCCTAGAATAGGGAATCTTATGGATTCTACAGATATCCAATATGAGGATAACCCCAATGAAGTGCGGTCTTACATCAGAGAGATAGAAATGCTCATATATTCCACTGATGAGTCCGTTCCTATCACCAGGAGGGTGAAGGAAATGATTGATCGTGGAACCACTGAGGGGACTGATGAGAAGTGGCAGGATTATGTGGTTCATGAAGATGTAAGTTTTCTTTCCTTATTTTCTTTGAAACTTGATTCAAGTCTAAGCTTTGTTACATAAGGAATTTATTTTATTCATCTTGCATGTTGCAAATAAAGGAACTACTAAGGTCCCTTCTCTACAGTATAGTCCTGGTGGTACTACCATCGGGGCTGATAATGAATCTCCTTGCAAACCGGGTGAGATATCTCTAGGACAGTAGAACATGAATGAGGAACTGGAAACGTCTTTTCATTCTCCAATCCAGGTGCAAATAAGGGAAACTGCCGATACTCCCAAAAAAATTAAAAAAGCAAAGGCAACGAAGGAGGAAGTCCACAACTCGACGCTTCATTAGTAGCGGTAAGTCCTTCGGGTAATCATGAGTCTATACCCATGAAAAGGTTTCTCATATTTCTGGGAATTTTAAGGGCTTATTCAATTTCCCCCTTGAGGGAAAGGACTGATTCTCCTTCAAGGACCACATAGGGTGCTATGGAACAATCGAAAATTCAATCTGACTTGGCTGCTCCCAGAGAAGAGCCAGCATCTGTTCCCAATATCCCTCCTACTATTGTTGCAAGAAGAGAAGAACCTATTTTTGGTACGTTAACAATGCTTCATAAAAATGTTGAATGAAACACCGACTGACTTCCATTATGTGATACTTCAGGTTCAACTCCTACAATAGATCTTCTGGCGGCTGTTGCAACTGATGACATGATTTTATCCAAAGATGCTGTCCAGGGTCAGGGGCCACATGACGTAATTCATCCATAAGACACATCAAATACTCCCACGGGTGAGACTAACCAAGATTCTAAAATATCATTGGATGAAATAATGAATCATGGTATGTCTTTCGAAGAATTTTATGATCATGCTAAGTTATCATATGATTTAGAAGACCTTGGGCATGAGTGTTATCCTTCGCCCAATAAATTTTCTTATAATTTACACTTCTAATCATGACTAAAAATAATATGTAGTTCCATCCATAGAAGCTGTTGAACTTCCAACGCCTGAAGAGGGTGTAGACATTGATGTCAACCCTACCATTGCAGAAACATTAGCTCAAGTAGAGCTAAGCCCAGTAAAAACTCCTGAGACCCATCTTGAAGATCCTTTTGAGACTGGGAAAGATGGGGAGGAGTCTTCTCAGGTTGCTGATCTACCGTTGGGTAAGGGATAACAATATTTTTGATTGTACTTAATTTTCAAGACAATCAATTGATTTTTTATCCTTTTAAACTAACAAAATCTTTCAATTAATTATGCAGGGACATCAACTGCAGTGGCTATATCTGGAGGTGAGGCCTCAACCTCTGCCCCAACGGGAATTGAAAGTGAAGAAGCACAGGTCAGGTGGGAAGGAGAAGAACATGACACTTCCTTAAGTGCATTAATCCTAGATTACATGCCCCCCTGTGATGATGATGTTGAATCAGACCTAGAGGTGCTTAAGGCACTCATCTTTTCACAATGCAAGGCATAGAACAACATATGGAAAATCATATCTGATGTTCCTATAGAAGATGTATAATCGAAAATCCCTCGATTGTCATCCCAGTTCATCATGCTAGGACTTGGCAGTTTTGGATACCAAGAGATCGATACCGTGGTGAAACAAGTCATCTTTAGGAGGGAGTAGGGGAAAAAGTGTCACGAAGATCTGACCAGGGTGAAACTGTTAATCAACATCGGTGGATTTGAGGCTGCGTTATCCTGAGCTGAGGCTGACTATGCTGCCAAGATGAAGGAGCTAAAGCATAAGATCAAATAAAAAGTCGTCCAGAAGATGAACCTTCAGCAACAGTTAGATGCCGTTACTGGGGAACTTGACCAACTCAATAATTCACTGGAGGGAGTTCAAATGAATGGTATGAAGACCATTGCGAATGCCAAGAAGGCACTCCATTAGGCTGAAAAGAGTGAAGTTGGTCGGGTGCAAGAGCTTCAAGTGGCTGCTGATGAAGCTCGGGATGCGATTCATCAAGTGAAGACTTATGTCGATAGCCTTTTGTAATTTCCTGAAAAAAAGTAGAGACTACAATTTGTGGATGTCCTTCTAATTCTTGTGCATCAATGGAGATAATGCTTTCATCTTCAATCACTTGTGCAAGTATTTTCCCTCTACCTACTTTAAATTTTACCTAAGCCAATGGTCCTAGTAAGAATATTTTGATTTTTACTAGGATGATTATAAATAACCCTACAAACTCTGAATCTTTTAATTGCTCAATATTACCTAAATCATACAAAATATATGTTTAGTGACTTGGAACTTGAATTTTATTTAGAGTTCCTTTGTCTTTTGTGGGCATTTTAAAGTCATGCACGTCGGACATAAAGAGGATAATGTTTTAGGTCAAAATAGCTTTGACTGAATGAATTAGAATTGACTCAATTCCTTGATAATTCATCTGAAAACATATTACCATACTCAATTATGAGGGAAATTATGTAAACTATGACTTAAGAATATTTGAATCCGAGGAATGATATGAAAAAGGGATAAAAAGGCACTAGAGTAATTAGTTCCCATGAATGAAGTTACCATTATTTAAAAAACCCGTTAGGGGGTTGAATTATGCAGGGCCACCTAAGGGCATTGGCTGCATAGTCAAATAAATAGCATCTTTTGGCTGACAGGTCCATTATGTAGACTACTTATGCAAGGCCACCTAAGGGAATGTGCTGCATAGTCAAGAAAAAGCACTCTCAGAAATTTACTTTCCTAGTGCTAGAAAGCCGGTGAATGTTTATAGAGATTCAAATTTTCCAAAGTATAAAGTTTGATATATGGAAAGAGGTACTTGAATATAGAGAAGATATTTACAAACAATATTATCGAATAATTGGATGGATATCACTCCTACGAAGGTTTGACCAAACGTAAGGAAGGAGAATATAAACCATAGACTTGAATACTTTCAGATCATGAAAAAGGATATGGGACAACTATGTTAAGGATGGCTATTTTTGCAGATCCCTACATATTTTCATTAAGACAAATAAGGAAAAAAGAAGCTTTCCTCCCACGAATGAATTTACCAATATTTAACAAACCCGTTAGGGGGTTGAATTATGCAAGGTCACCTAAGGGCATTGGCTGAATAGTCAAATAATAGCATCTTTTGGCTGAAAAATCTATTATGGAGACTGTTTATGCAAGGCCGCCTAAGTTCACGTACTACATAGTCAGGAAAAAGAACTCTTAGAAGTTTGACATTTTTGTGACTAGAAGTCAAGACAAGGGTTATGAAGATCTAAAAATATTTAAGGTTAGGATTATGATACATAAATATGGGAATTATCCAATATATTCAAAGATACACAAATCAATACCAACCATAATCATGTTGTGGCTGGGTCCTGAATGGAAATGTTGGACTTCACTACGTATCCCATAAGGATGGGAATTAAGTCATACGTAGTTCTTTAACTACAGTTTAACGTCATGTGGGACAAAAGGATTGGAGATCTTAGTTTAGGGTCATAGATCTTAGACCATAATAATAAATACACAGTGTGTGTTTTCATGGGGACTTTTCATCCAGGGGACTGAAAGAGGGATTTGGGGTTAGGCCCAAAAGACTTGGGGATGGATTCGAGGGACACTCGAACATTCCTACGTATCCCATAAGTATGGGAATCAATCCCAAATAGTTCTAGAAATACCATTTGTACAAATTTGGTTCATACATGTGAAGGGTGAAAGGAGACTTTAGTGCAATGATGGTTTAACCCAAGATAAAAGGTTCGGGCATTGCCATGTATGCACGTAGTCTTTGGAATAAAACATGATTGCAAATCAATGTAAATAATGATTCCCTCTGAGGTTATGGTAGAAAAGAATATTGTAGTTTATTTTCATACTGGAAAAAAGTGTTGTATTGTTTAACTTCATATATCAAGGACGAAAGTGAACCAATGTAAAGATATTGATTCTAGGGGTGGTTTCATGAATCAAAATCATATGAGATGGAGGTGAACCGATGTGAAGAGATTGGTTTTTGGCTTGAACCTTGGGAGGTTGCCTACGTACCCAGCCTAGAAGGTAGGGATCAATGTCCGTGTAGTTCAATTAAATAATGAATTAGTGATCAAGTTGTTCTTGGGGAAAACGATCTAAAAAATAGTGTTGGGACTTACACATGGCTAGTAGCCCAGAGAGAGTGTTATGGTTGAAGTTTGATCTAAGCTCACGTGAGTCATACTCGTTGTAAGAAACAAGAGGTAGAAACAACCTTAACAATGCACAGTTTAATGTCATGTTGGACATATGAAGGGACTATGCAGTTTAAAGTCTTGGAGTTAGGACTATTTGTGCTGCACATTTTAGTGTCATGTAGAAGGGACAAAATAAAGTTTAACGTCATGTTGGACGTATTAAAGGACTTTATGTATAGTTTAGCGTCATGTAGTTAGGACGATGGGGACAATACAATTTAATGTCATGTTGGACAAAAGAGGACTGGGTAGTTTAATGCCATGCAATGAGGACAAAAGAGTACACCATTTAACATCATGTTGGATGTATTAGGTAATTATTCATAGTTTAACGTCATGTTGGACGAAAAAGGGACGATAAATTTTAGCATCATATTGGACGTAAGTGCCAATAGTTTAAGGTCGTATGCATGGACCGTTGGTTATGCAGTTTAACGTCTTGCTGGACGTAAGGGACTTCTATATAGTTTAACGTCATATAGTAAGGACGATGAAGGGGGAAACAATTTAACGTCATGTTGGACTAAAGTTTGAATAGTTTAAGATCATATACACTAACCATGGAAATGATGAAGTTTAACGTCATGCTGGACGTAAGGGACGTTCAAATAGTTTAAGTTCGTATGCATGGTCCATTGCTTTATAGTTTAACGTCATATAACAAGGAAAGTGAAAGGGATACAGTTTAATGTCATGTTGTCTGGACATGATGAGTAGTTTTAATGTCATGTAGGACGGTGGTCCAGTTTAAGGTCATATCGGACCATGGTGCAGTTTAAGGTCATATTCGACCATGGTGATGCATTTTGTGTTTATACAAAATACTTCTTAAAAAATCTGGCATTGGTTGGAGTTGTGATGAGTTCTCCATCCATCAAGATTAATGAATAAGCTCCATTGGAGTAGACCCTATGTATTGAGTAAGTTCATTCCCATTTTTTCTCATGCTTTGGAAGTTTCTTTCCTGGTATCATTGGAGTTCTGAGAACTAATACCAATTCTTCCTGAGTGAATGAACGAAGATGAACTTTTTTGTTGAAAGCTCGTGCTATTCGATTCTGATAGACTTCCAAGTGGTGCAAAGTGCACAATCTTTTCTCATCTAACCATTCCAATTAATTCAATTGTTTTTGAGATTGTTCATCTATAGATGAATGATCAAAAATTTCTACTCAGAGTGAGGGTAGTTGAACTTCAATAGGCAAGACTACTTCCGTTCCATATACCAGTGAATATGGAGTTGACCGCGTTGCAGTGCGGGTGGTAGTCCGATAAGACCATAAAGCATGAAAGAGTTTATCAGGCCATGAATTCTTATCTTTATCCACCATCGTTTAAAGTATATTGGAAAGAGTCTTGTTGAAGGCTTCTATCTGTCCATTGGCCGCTTCATGATACCGAGATGAATGATTGTATTTGATGTTGTATTCTTGATACAACTTCTTCACCTTAGATTAACAGAAGTTGGTGCCATTGTATGTCAATAAGGTTTTAGGGACATCAAATCTGGTAATGATGTTTGACTTGATGAAGCTAACAATGCATTTAGAACTGACTTCTTTGAGAGGTATTTCCTCTGCCCATTTGGAAAAGAAATCAGTAGCAGTAAGAATATACTTAAACTACTTGGCCGTATATGAAGGCTAAGGTCCCACCACATCCATTACCCATGTGGAAAATGTCCATGAGTATTTAGCTATATGAAGCAACTCTAGAGGTTGATGAATGAATTTGGAATATACTTAGCATGAATGAAACGTCATTGTGAAACCAACACAATCTTGTATCATTGAAGGCCAAAAGTATCCAAGCCTTCGAATCTGATCAGATAGTCTATGTCCAAACCGGTGGGCATCACATATTCCTGTATGCAATTCTTTCACGACAGCCATTGTCTCTTCACCATCAATGCATCTGAAGAGAACTCCATCAAAACCACATTTGTAGAGAATTTTCTCTAAGTGATCTGGGCTATCATAAAGAGAAAAATTAACCACACATCGCCTGATTTGTTCTTTCTCGGCTCTATCAGGTGGAAGTGTTCCATTTTGAAGGTATTCCATGATAGTTGACATCCATCCTGTAGTATGACCATACAGTTTAGGAATGGGAATAAATTTCATTAATTTACTCTGTTCTGATTCGAACATAAGGTGAAATTGCACGACGGTGGGAAACACTGATGGTTGTCTCATCCCGATTTGGATCTTCCAGAGCTGTGGCTATATTAGCCAGTGTATCATCTTGAGAATTTTGTGATCGCGGGACATAAGAAAATGTCCGTTAAGAAGGGAATTCCTCCATTAACTCTCTAAAGTAATCATACAAAGGGATTAATTATTCTTTTCTGATGGCATAATCCCCATTGACTTGTTTGATTACTAGGTCTGAATCACCTTTCACCTTTAAGTGATTCACTTGTTCTTAAAGCGCCAATTCCAAGCCTATGATGAGAGCTTGGTATTCTTCTTCATTATTGGTACCACCTTCCCATAAAAAGAAGGAATAAGGTAACACTACCTTTTTTGGAGAAATGATCACAATTCCTAAGCCAACTTTGTTGAATTTAGGATTTTCCATTTTCCTCCCTGTTGGACTTCTAGAAGCACCATCAAAATACATTTCCCATGCCCGAGGACTTTCTTGAATAGAGATGAATTCCCCATCAGGGAGTTCAATATCTGAAGATGTGTCTTCCACTGAAGGGTGTTCAGCTAGGAAATCAGCCAGATCTTGGCCCTTTTTTGCCTTTTGAGACACATACTGAATGTCGAATTGCTGCAAAATAACTTCCCACCTTGCCAGATGTCTTGTAAGCATTGGACTACTAAGGATGAATTTGAGTTGGTTATTGTGAGATACCAATTGGACCTCATGATGTTGCAGGTAGTGTAGCAATTTCTGAACTGCAAATATTAATGCCAGGAAGCACTTGTCAATACTTGAATACCGGGTTTCTGCTTCATGCATAGTCCGACTAAGGTAGTAGAGGCTGTTTTCATTCCCAACATCATTCTTCTGAGCAGGAAAGGCACCCAATTATCAGTCTAGAGCTATCACGTATAGGATACGTGATCTTCCTTTAATGGGTGGAATGATTATCAGTGGACTCAAGAGGTATTTCTTGAGAATATCAAATCCTTCTTTACATTCTTCAGTCCACTGGTATGCGACTCCCTTCTTCATCAATTTGGTGAAGGGTAAACTTTTTCCTGCCAAATTGGCGATGAAATGCCGAATATAGGATTAATGTCCTTGAAGTCCTCTTAATTCTTTCAAATTTTGAGGAGGTGACATACCAAGGATTGACTTTGTCTTCTCAGGATTGACTTCAATACCACGATGGCGTAAAACAAAGCTGAATTTTTTTCCTGAGGTTACCCCAAAAGCACATTTTAAGGGGTTCATCTTCAAATTATGTTGCCGAAGATTGCAGAATATGACTTCTAAATCATCCAAGTCATTAGAATGTTGTTTGGATTTGACCACCAAATCATCCACATAGCATTCAACAAACTTCCCTAAAAAGGTTTTGAAGATACGATGCATGGCACGCTGATATGTTGCGCCTGCATTCTTTAAGCCAGAGGGAATTACCCGGTAGAAAAACACACCTTGAGGGGCTATAAAGGCTATGGATTCCTCATCTTCGGGAGCCATTCAGATTTGATTATACCCGGAATATCCATCCATGAAGGAAAGTGCTTCATTGCCAGCTGTTGCATCAATTAAAAGTTCTGTAATCGGAAATGGGAAATCATCCTTAAGACAATGCCGATTAAGATCTCTGAAATAGATACAAACTCTAATTTGTCTGTTTTTCTTCTTCACAGGGACAATATTATCCAACCACTTGGGATATTAAACTTCTCTTATGAAGTTATCTCTGATAATATTATCCACTTTAGCTTCAATTTTGGAAGCATAAGTTGGGTGTGTTATTCTAGTGACTTGCTTAAATCCTCGATGCTCTTATGGTAAACCCAAATGATGATTAGAAACATCAGGATCAAGCCCGAGAATCTCTGTATAGTTCCATGCAAATATATCTCGATTTTTATTTAAAAAGAAAATATAAATCTCTTGTTCTTCATGATTCACGACCGAACTGATTAAAGTGGGGCATAGATATTCTTTTGTACCCAGATTTATTTCTCTGAGTTCATCCACGGTGGTAGAGATACCCTCTTCAAATGTTGGAGGAGAATCTTTGAGATCTTTCTCTTCTTCTTCATTATGTGTTATTTCTTCCATTTCTACTTGCATAGTAGATGATGAAGCAGAATTTCCATGATCATAAGAGATGTTAAAATTTAAACATCTTGAAGAAGAAGCTTCCATTTCTGACCCAATTGATAATGAAGGGTCTTCCTTGGGAAATAAAGAGGAGATGATGGATTGATAATCGACATCATTGTTCACCTCCGATGTTGCTATAACTTCTTCTGGCCTGATTGGCGAAGTATAGACTTGCTGGATTTCAGCCGATGAAATGAAGACATCTCCATTTGAGATTTCATCATTGCCGGGAGGATCACCAATTTCTCCCATGTTGTCTGCCTCGATTGCCGTAATTAACATTATGGATCTTTCCATAAGAGTATTTTGATTGAGGTCTATCTTGTCAAGTTGACTAATAGGCAACACATAATCTATACTCACATGTGTAAATGGATTTACTGGAATCTTCTCCAAACCATATGGAGCTTTAACTTTTCTAAGCTCCCTTATTGTGGATTTATCCTTTCCCTTCATGTGATAGAATTCCGCCTCAATGTATTGAGACTCACATGTCTTGAACGAGACCTTATCACCATACAATATCCCAACTTGACCATCGAAACAATATTTGAGACATTGATGGTATGATGAAGGGATAACCACATGTTGATGTAGCCAGGGTCTTCCAAGAAAGATGTTGAAGGCTGAGTCTTGATCAACAACCATGAAATCTGATTTGGATACAAGATCTACAAATTGAGTTCTGAGTGTAAATCTTCCTAGTGGTTCTTATTCATTTTTATCATATCCTTGTAACATCATGGTAGAATGAGATAAATCAGATTCCGTGAGGCCCAATCAACGAAGTGTACGAATGGTCATGAGGTTGACTCCTGAACCATTATCAATGAAAGCTCTTTGGACATCTACGCCATTGACCTTTCCAGATAAGTACAATGGTCTAATATGTCCATGGACAATATAATCTTTATCTTCATCAGTTAAAGATTTTACCACATGGCATTTTGCAGGATTATTCTCTATGTGATAGACTTCAGCTGCATCAATTTCAGTTTCAAACTCTTGAGGACTTGACAAAGCCACAATGAGTGCTTCCCGAAGATCCTTTGATAAATTCGAAGCATCCAGAATTGATAACATAGCCGATACATGGGTCAGGTGATTCAATACATCATAATTTTTATCAGAGGTCTGCGTTTCCCAACAGGAACATTTGGTTTAGCAGGCGCCTTGGAAGCAGATGCTTTGGAAGTTGATGCATCTTGTATCGGGATAGGAGTTGGCAATATTTCTGCTTTTGGAAGATTAGACTGATTAGATCCATTTACATGTTGAGAATAAGAAGATGGAACTTTCAAACGGTCTTCCAGAATAAATGCTCCAAGACTGAATTTTATATTGGTAGAAAAACATTCTTGTTCTTTCTAAGCTCACTGAAGGGCTCTACTATGAGTTTCTAATGCATACACAGTTCTAACAGGGGTAGAATTGGAATAGTATCTTCTGAAAGATCCATGTCTTCCCCTATACCCTGAGCCTCTGGAACTTCCTCTAATTCCTCTATTTGATACAGGTAATTGAGGCTCATCAAAATCGAAACTGCAACTAGAATATGGATTCGTTAATTGAATTATATTAGCAGAACCGAAAATCAACTCTTCATCCGATGAATAATCTTCCAGATTAGCTTGTTTAGGCTGTGCCGTTTGGTGGGACGGTGTCCGTTGCTTCAAAGTAGATGGCATAAAATCTGCCAGAGTCAAAGAAAACTTAGGCTTTGACACATACTCATCTTCTTCTGATTTTTCCTCTTTCTTGGAATTGTGCCGTTTCTTTGAGTATTTTTTCTCTGATGAAGAAGGATTTGCTGCGGCGTTCATGGAAGAAGGAAAAATTTGTTTCTTCAATTGTGTTCACAAAATAGCATGAGTTCAGTTGATCGTCTTTCTAACCATCTAATCATCACATGTTTGTGCATTTTTTCTTTTGACTTCTTGCCACTCACCTTTCTCCTCTGGAACTGTAGTAGTAACACATGCTATCTGAGCTGAAGAACCTTTTAGTTTGACTTGTCCTAAGTCGACCATCTTTTGCAGGAGGTCCATGAAGAAAAAACACTCTTGGATGGGATGCCCCAACATTTGATGAAATGGGAAATAGTTGGGACAATATTCATCTCCTTCCTTGTTTGGCCTCTTGGGAATTGGCAATTGAACCAAATTATTTTCCAGAGCCGAAATGAAATAACCAGGAACTTGTTCATTTCAGAAAGAGTAAACTTTTATTTTCAAATCCTCATATTGTTTTTTCTTTGATCTCTTTTCTTATCTTGATGAAAAGGCCTATGTTGTTGGTGCTCAGGAGGTGGATCCCTTCAGGAAGATGAAGGTCTTGAAGTAGAGGCAGGTACAGGTTCTTGATTAAGTGTAACTATGGTAGTCTCTGCTTTACCCATTATCCTTCCTGGAGCTGATGGAATTACACAAGATTTATCCTTAGTCTGTATAAGAGAATCTTAAATCTATTGAGCGATTGAAGTAAGCTCTCGAAACCCTCCGGCATATTTCACAGGGATCAACGGTGTGCGCAACTCATCACACAAATTTGCCACACATATTGGCAACAGTTCCTCTTGAGGGAGTCCTAAGCTTAGGAAATATGTTAATCCCTTCCAGAAAGCAATGAAATCTGAGAACCTTTCATTCTCCATTTTCTTACAGTTTTTAAGATCGAAAACTTTTGTCTTTGGAAAAGTTGAGCTGAATTGAAGAAGAAATCGTTTACAGAGATCTTCCCATCCGATAATTGACCGGGATTTCAAGCTTCTGTACTAGACAAAGGCTGGTCCTTGTAAGGTTTTCACGAAGCATCCGAGTTTCACTGCTTCTTGCTACTCCAGAGTTCTCATCATAGGATCGCAACAGGACACATAATGCATCAAATGCTGTTCAGGATCGCCGGATCCATTAAAAATAGGGAATACAGGGTTCCCAAAAATTGATGGGGGAGAGACTGAATATACCCATTCAGGGTAAATTTTCTTTTCTAGTTGAACCTGCACACGTTTCGCTTCCATAGTCTCTAACCGAGATGTTAATGACTCAATGGTAGTTATTAACTTTTGAGAAACATTTGGTTTAACTTGGACTTGGGCAGGCTCACTGACTGGAGTTTGAACAGGTATGGCAGCTGGTACTGCAACTGATGGCAGCACTGCCAATTGTTGTTTCACTTGACCCATTGGATTAGACCTATGAGTGTGTACTAATAAAGGAGGATATTCTTGATCCATCTCAGTAGCTGCCACAAACTCCCTTGACTGGCTGGCTCCATCATGTTTAGGAAGAAGACTTCCCTGAAGTAGTTCTGCATTCAACCTCCTCAATTCCTTCATCTCTTCCTCCTGTTGTGCAAACCTTTGCTCCAGTGAGAGTGATTGGCCTTCTCCAGAGGAAGAATATGTAACCCGATTCTTTCCCTTCCCCTTGTTTGGTCCCTTTAGAAGAGGTGGAAGTGGGTTACTTGAAGGATTACCTAGGTTCTGAGTAATCCTTTGATTTCGTGTACACAGACCTTCTTCATTTGTGTCTGTGCGTACATCTTCTTGAGTAGGAACCTATTCATATGAATCCCCTGAGTGAGCCTCATCTGGTGGATCAGCAACAACAGAATTGATGACATTGATTGATGCATAACGCATTTCATCCATTCTATCAGCATTTCTGTGATATTGTCTTCTTCCATGTATTTGATGAGACATTGCCTTTTGTTGATTCGATCCCTCAAGAACTTCTTGACGAACCGTAATTTAGAGGAAATATCCTGATAATTTGGCTCTTCATTTCACTTGGAACTTCTTCCTCAATCGAGAAAAGACCGACTTTCGCTGAGGATGGGATTGATGATTTGAAAAAGTCCCTAGTCCGATGGACTGGGGCTGTTCATGCTATCATTGCTCAACTCCTCGAATCCTATTTGTTGATTCCGAGGGTTGGTTGAAGAGATTCTCCAGTCTGGCGAGCTGGGGTGGCTCTTTACATACTATGTCTGAGACTTTCTTAAAAGGTCTCCTGATCTTGTGGACCTTGGTCCGGAAATTAGGTGGATGCATCAACCTGCATCCACTTTTATCACTCAGCTCAAAAGACCGTTGGATGATTTCTGACACTTCTGTCACTTGATGACATGCTTTCTCCATACGAGAGGCCTGTTCAATATTCTCGTTTGCTTGATGCAGGAGTAATTCAACAACTTGTTCTCTGTATTCTTGATTTTGAGAGGAACTAGTTGAGGCCTGTTCTTGGGCAAGATTTTGATTACAAACAAAGCTAGGTATTTGTGGCTGTCCATGGGTAATAACATTGCATAAAATAATTTTCGGCGGGCTTTGCTGACTGGAGAACACCATGAAATGTAGTGCTTCATGAACACCCCATCCTCTAACATGAATACTAGATGGGGGCATTGGAAATTAACTGGTGCAATTTTCATAGTGCGCCAAGGCATGAACGCTGAAGGGCTCTCTGCGGCTTTTCGGCCTTCAGATATCGAGAGACTGATAGAGATGCCAAATCAATTTGGCTTTGTAACCCTTCTATTATCATAACATGATTTTCATATTCATCATAAGATAATACTTTCTTTTTCAACTAACAAAGAGTTTTCCATATGTTAATACGAATATCATGAATTCCATCTTCCGTCAATATCTTTGGAATGTCATATTGAGAGTCATCCAGAGGCCAAAACATGACTGGAACTTCACCTTTCACCACATTTTTTCTCATGTTCATCATTTATTCTTTATGATTCAATGAAGATTCTTCTACATATTTTGACCAGAGCTAATGCTTCCTTATTGTTTAATTGGATTCAACAGGATTGGTAGAGAGATCACTGATCAAACTAGAATATGCATGACTTAGGGGTGGTTTGGAGAATGACCTACACCTTAGGCTATCTTCCGATTGAGAAAGTATTTCACCTCTTAGCGATAAAACATCAGACATGACTAGTTTCACATTTGCAAGTGCCTCAAGATAAGATGGATTTCTCGGCACTACATTTTCCACTGGAGCATTTTCTGGTCAATGTGCATCACTACTGTGGAGAGGACTTTCATAGCGAAATTCATCATCATGGGGAGGACCACCAAGGTGGGTTACAACAAAAGATAAGATCTCTTGCTCCTTGGTCTTCTGACCACACAGAGGGTTCATGTGGCTCTCATCTGAAGATGAAACTTCAAGATAGACCGAATTGTCATGAAGCAAGCCTTCATGAGGAAGTGTCTGTTGAAGACCTTCGTAATTAAGGTTCCCACTATTGGGAAATGAGGGAGTAGAATCTTACATTCCAACAGATAACTGTCTGAGGGATTCAAGAACTCCAGCATCGAGCAAGGCCTTGTTATAGATTGTCTCTTGATTTGTTGACTGTGCTGGGCGGGTCTTTTTCTTAGATGCTTTCTTACTCATTTTAGCAGGTGTGTGTGCCTGCTTAGGAGAAATGATCAATTTAGGCTGATTATATATTCTCAAACTAGGTGTATGTGCCTGACTTGGTTGTCGGTATGATATGGGTGAGTATGCCCCACAACCATCTTGGACTGGAACAGATGTGTGTGTTTGTTCCGGAGTGAACAATCGATGTGTCACTCCACTGGTAGGGATAGATTTATGTGTATTTCCCTAAGATGTTGCTGAAGCTGTTATAATATCCTGGCAAGCATCCATAATATGAGTAGGGATTTGCTTCTGCTCTTTCACCATTGATAGAATATGCTTGGTGACTTCAGCTACTGGAACGGGGATATACGTCTATTCTGTGCTTGGAGTAGGTGTATGTGCCTACTGCTGTCCTCCTTTTCCTATCACTGAATCCTAAATTTACTCAAGTGTAGGGGAAGAGAGTTGAGTCTGCCTCCTGTTTGTCACCGGAGCTTTCTGACTGACTTCTCTGAGTGATACCAAGTGAGACTATTGGTAGGATTGATCAGTACTAGCAGATGTATGTGTCTGCTGATTGCACTATTCTGAACGTGGTTGACAAGATACATCGTATGTAGTCAGACGAGCCTTCTGACTAGCTGATGACGTATAAACAGGTATATGTTCCTATATATAATACTCCGCCGGAATTTCTTGGCAGGATTGGCGGGATGATGCCAGATGAGTCTGCTGGACAATGGAATTAAAACGGGCAGGTGTGTGTGCCCGCTCGTAGCTTGCCACCAAGTTAGGTTGGTGGACTTCTCTGGAGATGGCATAGATGAGAACCTGTTCACTATTTACTGGATTTCGCCTCTGGTGATTCGTCTTGCCTGCTCGGGTTCGAGGAACCTGAGCCAAACGCCTGGAGTCGGTACCCTCATCATGTTGAGGGTGCACTGCCGCACAAGTCTGACAGTGATTGTTTATGGGAGCCCTCAAGAAGGACTCTTGTCTCCTTGAATTAAGGCCATGAGGGACCTTCTCATTCACCTCCTCAGAATATGGGAGTGAATGGTGATTGCGTTCCAGGGATAATGACCCGAAACGGTTGGAGATGGTGGTTAGCACCACCTGCTTCTTGATCACTGGTCATCGTTTTCTGGACGACCGGTGTGAGTTATTCATTTGGAGGGCTTGTCGGGCAGCCTCCAGAGTTGGAATGGTACCGTGTTGACGGTACTCTTTAACCAGCGCATTTGATACCCAACATTGAAGATGCTGAGTAGGTGATATCGTCCTCATAGTGGACGATGATCCATCAGTGGTAGCAGCAGTGACATTTTTAGCAGAAGTTTTCATAGCAGACGTATTAACAAATGTGAACTTAGGAGAAGCCATTCTGGAAATGCAGAAGATCTTGGAAAAGAGTGTCTGTTTGATATAACAGACGTAATCAAGATAAATTCAGCCACTACATCTTTTGGATGAGAACATATATCAATGATTGTTTTTGTTGGCCCTCTAATTGAGTTTTAAAATAGTGTCCTAACAAATAAACAAAAAATCATTTTAACTTGGTTAAGGATTCACGTCGGGTTCACCATTTTTTGTTTCCCTTTGGAACTGGGGATGAACTCATCGATTTAAGGTTCAAAAATTCCAAGAGGTTTCTAATGGGTTTGTTCGTAGAACCAGAAACATCCAATGATTCCATTTCCATTTGAACCTACATTCCAACGGTAGGTGCTCATTAGTTGTAGAATTACAAGGCTTAGGAATTTTCATTGGTCGAGAGGATGGGAGGTCAGACTCATTGTAACACCCCGAGATTTTATGAAAAATATTCTTTTTAATTTCATTAATGTCTTGTGTTGTATGCTACACCAAAAGGATCTTGTACAACACGCATCCTTGACTTGCCTTTCATTACACGCAATCGTGACATTCCTCGATAGAGTGTGTAGTACGCAATACCGAGTTTCACTAAACAACGATATGCTATTTAAATATTATTAAAACTAGTCGTTATGAATAGTAATAACCACTTTTTGAAATTTTGTAAATTTATTTTTCAAAATGGACTTCATTTTTGGATTCGGAATATCGAAATTATCTTAGTGTGAAATTTTGGTACTTTTCGGATAACTTTCATTTTCTGATGAATAGTGAAAATTACTAAATTTTAATTAAAAAGAACCTTTTTAATCGAAATAATTAATAGTGATAAATTATTAATTTTAGTGGTTTTAAAGTATATTTAGAATATATTTTTACAATTTAATACATTGTTGGTCATTGTATGTAATCTCACATTTAAACCAGACATAAATAAGTGTCAATCTTTTGATAGTTATTATCTCTTAAGAACACGCTATTTGTTTAGACGACGGAAATTAATTTTTAAATTAATTAATGCAACTGATATGTTTTGAATTTGGTAAAATAGACACATTTTTGAGTTCATAATATCAAATATAGCTTAGGCCTAATTTTTGGTATTTTTCTGGAAACTTTCATTTTTTGATGAATAGTGAAACCACTAAGTGGTAGTTAAAAAAATGAATTTTTCATAAAACTTAATTTTACCACTTCTGTGAATAGAATTTCAAAAATCCGAGAGACACAGTTGATTTCAGTAAGTAAAATGTGGTTCAATGAGATGAAAATATTTTTTGATGAATAGTAACTTTTTACTTTTTCTTACCACAGTTAAAAGTAAATAGTTTAATTAAGGGTAAAAATGATATTATTATTACCCTAACACATGTCATAATTCGATTGGATAAGTGTAATTCGACAAAAAACATCCTTAGGAATACAATATGACCATTTAGGCCCACTTGGATTAGATTAGGACATTTATTATTAATTTATTTAAAGAAGGGTTAAAATTGGTAAAATCAAAGTTTAATAACTAAATCATTTTTAATATAGGGTTATACATAAGATAAATTTGACTATAAATATTCATTAGAAAGATAAAAATATTTCCTACATAATGGTATTTTATTTGTAATTTTTAGACACTAAATAATTTAATTTATTTATGACACAAAGATGATGCTGTAATTATCTTATTAATGAAATATTGACATAATTGATGTCATAAATACCCAAATAAATGTAATTTGAGACTTTTTATGAAATAAAATAATTTTATAGGTTAATATGACATGTTAATATTTATTTAATTAACTTTTTTTGAACTAATCATTCTGTTATAAGTTTCACAAAAATCAATTACAAAATAGTGTCAAAATTGACATAAAATAGATTTTAAAACAAATATTATATTATGAATTGTTATTTTATTCCTAAAAATCTAAGGATAGGCCAAATGACTTAGATAAGGTTATATATATTAATAATAAACAACTTTGGATTCTTTTGGCTTCTTATAGTATGTTTATTAAGCTTATAGTGTAAGAACAGAAAAAGACACAGTAAAAGTAAAAATATCTAACTTAATGTTAAATCTAAATGATAAGGTTAAAATAGGAACCTAAACTTGTATAAATTAAATTGGATGTTAGGATTACGACCCATCCCACCTTAGATTCTAAATAACTCAATTTGGAGCTATTTAAAACCGAATTTTTCTTTATAATAAAATAATATTTTTAGTTTTTCCAAAGGAGCCTCTCTCCTCCCTTATAAAAGGGGACCTCCTCCCTCTCTTCCTCACACCCCTTTGAGCCTTCAAGCTCGGCCCAAACCTGCCAAATTATCTTCTCCACTTCCCTAGAAACATCCTAGAGGTTCTAGTATTCTTCAAAGACTAATTTTAGTGCCATAAAAAAAGATCTCAAAGAGGCGCTTCAAAGAAGAGGTAATGTCCGTTACCGATTCTTTCAAATTTATTTCTTCTTCCACTTATTCTTCTTAGGTTGTTTCATTATGAAGTAATAAAATCATTATCACTAATATACTGATATGTTATTATAAGTATGAAACAACCCTATTTAACCATCTATCCATCCTACGGAAAACTAAATCACCGCGCGTGCGTACGTACGGAATACCGTCTCCACGCCGTGGTGTAATCTGTTTTTCCAACACCACCTTACTTGGATGGGTATAATGGTGTAAATAATAAATATACATAGTTATTATAACATTATAATGATTCTGATATATTGTATCATCCACTCCAATTCAATTCAATTATTATGGAAATGATATCATCGCTCGTGCGAACGTACGAACTACCGTCTCCACGACGGGATGAGATTCATTCTCCATGTTAACCATACATGAATGATCATAAAGTTTATTTAATGAATAATAATGAAATATATAAAATAATAATTCTACTGTATTTATGTATATATATATATATGTATATCTTCTATTTAGTTTCATTCAATTCAATAAGGAAACGAAAACAGCGTTCATGCGTACGTACGGCCTACCGTCTCCATGAACGGTGTATTTCATTCCTTTTATCGACCTATAATATATATATGCATATGATGAATATATTTAAATCATGTTTTACATTCTGAAATTATGTAAATCAGGATATAGGTAATAATATCAAGAATGACAAGTCAAAACACATACGATAAATGAAACGATTTCACCCAAAACGCTCTTTATCATGGAATTTACAAAAGAACGGGTAAAATAAAGTCATAATTGAACCATATATGATATCATAAAAATAAGTATGATTATGGAATAAGTCAATAACATTATGTAAATCATTATACAGGAGGTTTGGACACTTACGAAGCAAATCGGACCTAAGGTAAGGGATAAATTTTCAATCTCATTTTTATCCGAGATTGCTTATATGTAAGTATTTACTTGGGTTACGTTTATCATCCATGACCATGTTTTCTAAAAATGCTTTCATAAAATGTTTACCATTCTTATATGGATGTTTAAAGTCATTTTTACCCTTTATTGACTTTTTACCACATTGTATGAATGGAATCTTTCCTTTGGTTACCATATAAGGTACTTTTTGACTTCTCTGACAAAAGTACGAGGAGAATGTTATTTTTAACTTATATGGCGTGAATGGATTTTTACGGTTTCATAACGCCTAATTTTCAAGAATATTCCTCTACAAGATTGCATGATTATTTTCAACAAAACCGTTATCTTTTAAAATTGCATGGAATTTTGTGAAAAGAAAATGATTTTATAGAAGAAAGGATATTTTCCTCAAGAATTCATTTCAAGTGTTTTGTCAAAACAATTTTCCATCTAAGATGATATTATTTCATATGTGTATGTTTCAAGTAAAATGTCTCTATGATTTATATGGTTTCAATTTTCTTAAGATGAAATGATATCAATTGTTTATGGATTATTTTATGATGGCATGATGTTTAAGAATCCCATTTTATTTCATGGGTTATGCTATGATGTATGATTTATGATTTTGTGGCACACGAAAGAATGATTTCATTATGAGATGGGTGGGACCTATATCTCCCTCCAATGCATTGGGTAAAGATTTATATCTCATGAGATAGGCATGACTATAATGGAAAGTTAAACTGGTTCAGTAATATAGGACTGGAACGAGGAGTGAACTCGATTCAGAAAGGGACTTTGTCCACTAAGATGGTCTCGGTAGCAATGCCTTGGATAATATGGAAATCATATCATGTGATTAATGGTTTCCACAATTACATGTTTTTTCCCCATTCTATTTTATCATTCTCAATGTTTCTTTATGATCTATGCCTTACGTACTTCCATGTTTTATGTCATTGATCAAGCTTTTGATGTTTAAACATTATGTTCATGTTTTTATGTTCAAATATATATGGTATGTTTTATTTTGTCCATGCTTACCCTTACTGAACATTTGAGCTCACCCTTTTTATGTTTTCTTTTCCCAAAGATATAAAGAAATATTTTAGGTAAAAAAAGGGGAAGATCTTTATGGGAGATGTTGAAGATCTTTCACCACAATTAGAAGATTATATTCCGAGTTTCCAATGACACTAAACTATTACGGTCCTTGTGTGTGTGTTTTTGTTATGTATTAAGTATTCTGAAAAAGTAATGTAATGTCCATGTATGTTAAGCTTCGGGTCTCTATAGTTGGTATCAGAAGAAAGGTTTAGTCAACCTTTGGAAACTAGGATGCGAGAACTTTAGTGAGATCCCTATAGATATTTCCAAGGTATGTATAGGGATGTCCCTAAGGTTAAGTATAAGTATAGGTTATAGTACTAGAATTATGGTAACCTAAGATGTTAGATATTGAAGGTACTCCCCCTTTATTATGTTGTTTTCCCTATCATGATTTTTGCCTCTCACAATATTCTTTTTGGGTTTTAGAAAATGGCTGGAAACAGGAAGATTCATGATAATGGAGGATATGACGGACAATGGAATGATATTCTTCATGAGAAACCAAATGAAATGGGATTTGGAAGTCCAAACATTGTTATTATGCCTAATCAGCAATCTCATAATATGATCAATAATCTCAACTTTGGTAAGTTTTCCGACTCAGATAATAAGAGAAATATGGAGGTTCATGATGATCATAGAGGAAAGAAAGTTCAATTTCCCTCATGTAAATCATGTGGGAAGAGGCATTGGGGAGATTGTTTCAAGGGAACTGGAAGATGCTTTGGGTGTGGAAAAGAAGGACACAATGCCAGTAAGTCAAAAGGAAAAGGTTCAGTTAACACCATGGATGAAGATAATGGTATTGCTATGACATCAACAATGGTTAAATGTTTTAAATGTGGAATGTAAGGGAATTATGCAAAACAATGCCCTAAGGTAAAGTCTCATGAAGAGAATCAGTACGGAAATATAGGTAGTATTTATGTTGATGATGATGAAAGGACTACCAATGATATGTGAGATGAATGAATTGTTGAAGACCGGTCAATGGTTTAAGAAGGTAGTGGAATGATTACATGTTTATCAAGTGTAATGTTGTATAAGTAATCTCATGGTACTATGGAATAAAGAGACATATAAGTATTGTTACATAGTTGTCTTTCCTAAGTTATGAAAGTGTATGATTAATGGTATTAGTAACCATGAAAGGTTATTCAGATATTTTTGGTAAGCAGATGATATGCTCATAATGAAGGGATAAGAAGATAATGAGATGTTTGATTGTATTCAAGAGCTCATGATTGATATAAGGACTAAGTGATATCATGGTTTGAGTATAAAGAATTTTGAGGATTTTGGTTTGTGGAAAGTGTTAACTTTTAACTGCATTCATGTTTTCACTAAGGTTAAATGGGTATTAATTTTTCAAGAGAATACATTATTAAGGTATTCACATGACTAGAATGTGACTAACAAGATATATGGGGGATAAATTATGGTATTCACATGCTTGGTTGATGACATTTCAAGTAATCTTTTTCTTTATACTATGAGCTTGGACCAAAGTATTTTAGATAAGCCTAAAGATTATAATAGATTATGTTGGACATAAGTTAGTATTGTTTAAGGATAGATTTTTTTTGATATTATTTATGTGATGTTATAGTAATGTAGTTTTAGAAAAAGGACAACCTGCAGGACGGGCGACAACCCATCGCGTCGGACAAGGCTGTTGGAATCGAACCCACAACCAAAGTGCGACTGGCCTTTATCGCCTACCACTGGCCTACATGAAGTCCCTGGTTAGTAGAAACTAGTTTTATTTTATGAATAGGTATGATATATGAAGTATAAGTTCATTTTTGGAACCATATATGATTAATCTAACCATATGATGGACTTATAACTTTTGCAAAACTTTTGTTTGAAACAGATGGAATGACCCATCATTCTATCACATAATCTGTTAACACATCACGAATAACAAATTCAACTTCATTTCTTTTGGGGATGAAGTGGAAATTGTTCAATATACGAACAACAGCGAGATTGTACCAAAATCATGTAAGTATTTCTTTTATTTCATCAACTTTAGGGAAATGATCTTGAAAACCAAAAATGTTTTCCTAGTGCTATTATATCTGATGAATCAGATGGTACCTTATATCGTCAAAAATTTATGGCTTTGTGATTTCTGGCTTTTCCATATCCATGTTCTCTACCACTCTCCATCAGAACATGATGGTTAGATTTCTCTTCCATATCCATATTTTCACCTATGTGGAAACCCAGTGATTAGTTTATTTGGGTAACCATTACGTTTCATACTTTTGTTTTTAAATATTGGTTTTGGTATTCCTTTTTATGATATGGGTTTCTATTAAAGAAACTTTCAAGTAGTAAACCATTTATAACCCCGAGGAATTTCGAGGGTGAAATTAATTTTAAGGGGGGTAGAATGTAACACCCTGAGATTTTATGAAAAATATTCTTTTTAATTTCACTAATGTCTTGTTTTGTACGCTACACCAAAAGGATCTTTTATAACATGCATCCTTGACTTGCCTTGCATTACACACAATCACGACCTTCCTCGATAGCGTGTGTAGTACGCAATAACGAGTTTCACTAAACAACGATATGCTATTTAAATATTATTAAAACTAGTCGTTATGAATAGTAATAACCACTTTTTGAAATTTTTTAAATTTATTTTTCAAAATGGACTTCATTTTTGGATTTGGAATATCGAAATTATCTTATGGTGAAATTTTGGTACTTTTCGGATAACTTTCATTTTCTGATGAAAAGTGAAAATTACTAAATTTTAATTAAAAACAACCTTTTTAATCGAAATAACTAATAGTGATAAATTATTAATTTGAGTGGTTTTAAAGTATATTTAGAATACATTTTTACAATTTAATACAATGTTGGTCATTGGATGTAATCTCACATTTAAACCAGACATAAACAACTGTCAATCTTTTGATAGTTATTATCTCTTAAGAACACGCTATTTGTTTAGACGACGAGAATTAATTTTTAAATTAATTAATTCAACTGATATGTTTTGAATTTCGTAAAATATACATCATTTTTGAGTTCATAATATCAAATATATCTTAGGCCTAATTTTTTGGTATTTTTCTGGAAACTTTCATTTTTTGATGAATAGTGAAACCACTAAGTGGTAGTTAAAAAATGAATTTTTCATAAAACTTAATTTTACCGCTTCTGTGAGTGGAATTTCAAAAATCCGAGAGACATGGTTGATGTCAGTAAGTAAAATGTGGTTCAATGAGATGAAAAGAATTTTTAGTGAATAGTAACTTTTTACTTTTTTTTACCACGGTTAAAAGTAAATAGTGTAATTAAGGGTAAAAATGATATTATTATTTCCCTAACACATGTACTAATTCTATTGGATAAGTGTAATTCGACCAAAAACAACCTTAGGAATAAAATATGACCATTTAGACCCACTTGGATTAGATTAGGACATTTATTATTAATTTATTTAAAGAAGGGTTAAAATAGTTAAAATCAAAGTTTAATAAGTAAATCATTTTTAATATAGGATTATTCATAAGATAAATTAGACTATAAATATTAATTAGAAAGATAAACATATTTCCTACATAATGGTATTTTATTTGTAATTTTTAGACATTAAATATTTTAATTTATTTATGACACAATGATGATGTAGTAATTATCTTATTAATGAAATATTGACATAATTGATGTTATAAATACCCAAATAAATGTAATTTGAGACTTTTTATGAAATCAACTAATTTTCTAGGTTAATATGACATGTTATTATTTATTTAAATAATTTTTTCGAACTAATCATTCTGTTATGAGGTTCACAAAAATCAATTACAGAATAGTGTCAAAACTGACATAAAATAGTTTTTAAAACAAATATTATATTATTAATTGTTATTTTATTCCTAAAAATCTATGTTTCGGCCAAATTACTTAGATAAGGTTATATATATTAATAATAAATAACTTGGGGTTCTTTTGGATTCTTATAGTATGTTTGTTAACCTTATAGTGTAAGAACACAAAAAGACACGATAAAAGTAAAAATATCCAACTTAATGTTAAATCTAATTCATAAGGTTAAAATAGGAACCTAAACTTGTCTAAATTATATTGGATGAGATTATTTCGACCCATCCCCACCTTAGCTTCTAAATAACTCAATTTGGAGCTATTTAAAACCAAATTTGTCTTTATAATAAAATAATATTTTTAGTTTTTCCAAAGGAGCTCCTCTCCTCCCTTATAAATGGGCACCTCCTACCTCTCTTCCCCACACCACTTTGAGCCTTCAAGATCGGCCAAAACATGCTAAATTCTCGTCTCCACTTCCCTAGAGACATCCTAGAGGTTCTGGTATTCTTCAAAGACCAATTTTAGTTCCCTAACAGAAGATCTCAAAGAGGCACTTCAAAGAATAGGTAATGTCCGTTACCGATTCTTTCAACTTTATTTCTTCTTACACTTCTTCTTCTTACGTTGTTTCATTATGAAGTAATAACATCAGTATCACTCATATACTGATATGTTATTATAAGTATGAAACAAACCTATTTCTCCATTTATCCATCCTATGGAAAATGAAATCACCACGCGTGCGTACGTACGGAATACCGTCTCCACGCCGTGGTGTAATCTATTTTTCCAACACTACCTTACTTGGATGGGTATAATGGTGTAAATAATAACTATAAATAGTTATTATAACATTATACTGATTCTGATATATTGTATCATCCACTCCAATTTAATTCAATGATTATGGAAATGATATCATCACTCCTGCGTACGTACGGACTACCGTCTCCACGACGCGATGAGATTCATTCTCCATGTTAACCATACAAGAATGATCATAAAGTTTATTTAATGAATAATAATGAAATATATGAAATAATAATGCTACTTTATTTATGTATATATATATATGTATTTCATCTATTTAGTTTCATTCAATTCAATAAGGAAACGAAAATAGCGTTCATGCGTACGTACGACGTACCGTCTCCATGAACGGTGTATTTCATTCCTTTTATCGACCTATAATATATATATGTATATGATGAATATATGTAAATCATTTTTTACATTCTGAAATTATGTAAATCAGTATATAAGTAATAATATCAAGAATTACAAGTCGAAACACATACGAGAAATGAAACGATTTCACCCAAAACGCTCTTTAACATGGAATTTACAAAAGAACGGGTAAAATAAAGTCATAAGTGAACCATATATGATATCATAAAAATAATTATTATTCTGGAATAAGTCAATAACATTATTTAAATCATGATACAGGAGGTTCGGACACTTATGAATCAAATCAGACCTAAGGTAAGTGATAAATTTTCATTCTCATTTTTATCCGAGATTGCTGATACGTAAGTATTTACTGGGGTTACATTTATCATCCATGACCATGTTTTCTAAAAATGATTTCATAAAATGTTTACCATTATTCCATGGATGTTTAAAGTCATTTTTACCCTTTATTGACTTTTTACCACATTGTATGAATGGAATCATTCCTTTGGTTACCATATAAGGTACTTTTTGACTTTTCCGACAAAAGTACGAGGAGAATGTTATTTTTAACTTATACGGAATGAAAGGATTTTTACGGTTTTACAACACCTCATTTTGAAGAAGCTTCCTCTACAAGATTGCAAGATTATTTTCATCAAAAACCTTATCTTTTAAAATTGCATGGAATTTTGTGAAAAGAAAATGATTTTAAAGAAGAAAGGATATTTTCCTCAAGAATTCATTTCAAGTGTTTTGTCAAAACTATTTTCCATATAAGATGACATTATTTCATATGTGTATGTTTCAAGTAAAATGTCTCTATGATTTAAATGGTTTCAATTTTCTTATGATGAAATGATATCAATTTTTTATGAATTATGTTATGATGGCATGATGTTTAAGAATCCCATTTTATTTCATGGGTTATGCTATGATGTATGATTTATGATTTTGTGGCACACGAAAGAATGATTATATTATGAGATGGGTGGGACCTATATATCCCTCCAATGAATTGGGTAAAGATTTATATCTCATGAGGTAGACATGGCTGAAACGACAAGTTAAACCGGTTCAGTAATACAGGACTAGAACGAGGAGTGAACTCGATTCAGAAAGGGACTTTGTCCACTAAGATGGTCTTGGAAGCAATGTCTTGGCAACTATGGAAATAATATCATGTGCTTAATGGTTTCCACAATTACATGTTTTATCCCCATGCTATTTTATCATTCTTAATTTTTCTTTATGATCTATGCCTTACATACTTTCATGTTTTATGTCATTGCTCAATCTTTTGATGTTTAAACATTATGTTCATGTATTTAAGTTCAAATATATATGGTATGTTTTATTTTGTCCATGCTTACCCTTACTGAGCATTTGAGATCACCCTTTTTATGTTTTCTTTTCCCCAGGATATAAATAATGATTTTAGGTAAAAAAAGGGAAGATCTTTATGGGATATGTTGAAGATCTTTCACCACGATTATAAGATTATATTCCAAGTTTCCAAAGACACTAAACTATTATGATCCTTGTGTGTGTGTTTTTGTTATGTATTAAGTATTCCGAAAAAGTAATCTAATGTTCATGTACATTAAGCTTCGGGTCTCTACACTCATCACACCTTTTTGAGGGGAATTATTGTCTACTCCGGGAATCTCTTTATAGATTTAAGTTATGATCATGAATCCTTATTACATTACCAAGTATAAAATGAGATTTCCTTTAGATCTGACAATCAATGATTGATATGTAGAAATTTAGAGAATCTTTTATATGTATTCGAGGTTCTTCATCGATAGAGAATCATCTGCATTTGTTTAGAGATTCTTAGCCAATGGTATCCTTTAATACATAAAAAGTCTCTGAGTCATTATGATGACCATACTGGTTTTAAAGCCACTCAGTGGGGCACTTGAAGTTTATTTTCATTCAGAAGGACATTGATTATTTCAGAGTTGGGATCGTACCCGCAAATGGGCTACCTATGTATTCTTTGTTTAGGAAAAGGAATCAGAACCCACATAGTTCGAGTAAGGGAATATGATTTTTATGATTGATGGCTCAAAGAAAGATGTCATATTTATTTTTACGCTCTAAGCTCACGTGAGTCATACTTGGTGTGAGAAACAAGAGGTATTGGTAAAACAAGACAATTATGCCACAAATGATGCAATCATAAGAAATTATATGGGGATTATGTATGTATGACTGCCCAAATAGATGAATATTAAGATTTACTTCAGGGAAGAAATCCAAGAACATGGTCCATAAAGGTATATGTACTTTATGGAGATTTGGATACTCTAATTTGGGGCTTACTCCTGAAAAGGAGGCCCAAATTAAGAGGGGACTTATGATTGGGTTTTACTCCTGAGAAGGAGACCCAGATCAAAAAGTAAATTAGGACTGGTTAATAGAGATTAAGGTTGGGGCTAACTCCTAAGAAGAAGTCCCAGGTTAAGGGACTTGAAAAATTAAGGGACTTGGGGCTTACTCCTAAGGGGGATTCCCATACTTGGGAAATTTAAGATTGGGGTTTACTCTTGAAAAGGGGGCCCAAATTAATGGGAATTATGACTGGGACTTACTTCTGAAAAGGAGGACCAGGTTAATGAGGACTTGGGGTTTACTCCTAAGGAGGATGCCCAAATTTGAGAATTATGACTGGGGCTTATTCTTGAAAAGGGGCCCCAGTTTAAGAGAATCTCTCATCTTAAAGGATGACATTGAATGAATAAAATCTCAACCTTTATTGACATAAAGATGTGTAAATCACTATGATTTGAGAGATATTCCACAGATTTCCTTTCAGATAAGGAAGTCAATCAAGAAAACATACCATAAATGGCTTTGAATAATGTTCTGAAGACTGAATCTTGAGTAGGAGAGGTGGAATGGAATAAGAAGGGTTAAATGGGAAAGAAGGGCACCAAAAAAGGTAGGGGCGCACAAGTCTTTCCAGGTGCGCAGGTACTGCGTGGGCGCACAAGTCCTGGTCACGCAGGTATACCTGTGCGACACATGGGTACTTGCACGATTGTTAAGCAGTAGGATAACACTTGGGTGAGACATGGATCAAACCCTTGATATTATCCCTAGAGGCTTTCCAAAAGAGGGCACACAAGTTCTGGTGAATAAGTAGGGCGGCGCGCAAGTGTGTCCATTTCCCTTAAGGGTAAAACACTTAGGTGTGCAAGTGTTGGTGAATTCTAACACGTAGACCTTACTCCTCTGGTTTAGACATTCCATTCTAGGTAAAGAATTACCTTAGAAGTGTTCAGAAGACCTGGAAAAGTGATTTGGGAATTCAGAGCTCTATATCTGAATTCTGAAAAAATTCCCCCATAAAATGGGGGGCCCACCAGGTCTATTTATAGGCTGGAGAAGAGTCCGAGTGGTTATCACTTAGGGCGCGAAAGTCACTTGCGCGACCATTAGGCGTCGCGCAAGTGGACTTGCACGACAGAGATGAAACTTGCGCAGTGCATGTGATTTTGAAGCCTTGTTCATGCCTTTGTCGATTTTTGATGTTTTCTTCAAAGGCTGAATCAATTTGTGCTAAGTCATTTCCCTTTACATTCCTTTGGACTCTGTGATGAAAAGGAGCGTAAAAAATTATATTAACCTTAGTCCTTACATCCAACCTTAAATATATTGTTTCCTTATATTATAAATTATATAATTTATGATTATATACTAATTATGTTATGAAAAAAATATATTCATATGTTTTGTATCATATTACATATTAATAATTTAATCAATTTTTTTTGTAACTAAACACTCAAATAATTTGAAATGAATCATTACCCTACTAATTAATTCATATTGAAGACCTATATAGTCCATAGGATTCTTCCATAGATCGCATGGTATTAATTTTTTAGTATCTTATAAAATTATAACAGCTTAAATCCTCAAAATAATATTTTCAATTCATAACATATCCTTGACAACTTAATATTTAATATTATCTGACCCATTAATTTAATATAAACATTGTTTCCCGAGAACTATACTCTTGGATATGATTCCATAATGTCTATATAATTTATTTTATAAATAAAGTATTAAACATTATTTAAAAAAAATAAAAATCAATGGTTTGTCTATCCCTAGAGAAAAGGAGGAATATCGATCTCTATTAAGAGGAAAATTTTAAATAATTTTTTTAAACAATTAATCAAATATTGTATCAGATTCACTCATGAAAAATATATTCATCATGACCAAATCATTATTATCTATAAATGAACACTAATATAAGTGAAAAATTCAAAAACATAGGGTGATTGTAAAATAATTGGCCAGTAAGGGGTATCAAATTTAATGAAGAGATTCATTCTTTAAAAATCATTAAATCTTCCAAAAACAATTTTATTTAAAATTAAATACATGAGATTCACATAAAAAAATACCATTATAAAACCAAAGGATTATCATAAAATATTACTCCTAAAAATTTTTATTTCAAAAATTTCTTTGATAGATTTTTAAATTTCCATGAATTTTTTAAAACCCTTTAGAATAGTGATCAAGTACATTATTTTTATATGATATTCCACCTCTGAAAAACATAATTTTTTTTATAATGGAATCTAATGATATTTGGAAACAAAAAACATCGAGTCTACCTGGGGAATTGAAGGATATATAATGTATATCATTAAATTTAGAAAATGTCCATGGATATTTGAGTTCAGCACTGGAAACAAAGAATATATCATTGGTGAAAGGAACATTGAAAATTCCTTCCTTTAGGGGATCACTAATAATAAGGCCTACACTAATGCATTATATATATATATATATAATTACTAAAATATAATTTAAATATTCATTAAATGACTCCTATACATGGATAATTTTGTTTTATTTTGTTTTGAGGTCTACCATAGATTTCTAGACACCACTATGTTATTCTGGAAGGCAAGAAGATATAAACATTATATCTACCAAATATGTCACTATAGAGAGAGTCAAAAATTGATATTCCATGTTTCATTTTATTTAAAATGATACCGAATTCATACATTGAAATAGTATAAGGTGATGATGAATATGGGGCTAGAGGGTAGGGACTACGACATGGTCGATCTAACAGTGCAATTAGGAAGAAAGATTATCACTAGTGTGGGATTTAGTGGTATTCTATGATGAGGTTGAAGAGGCTGAGTTTTGGAAAGAGAAAATGGAAGGAAGAAAGGAGTGGGTGGTAACGTCAACACAATGATGGATAAATAAGAAGAAGAATAAATGAAGATGATTTCTAAGGATATGATTAAATCATATGTAGGTCCATGGTGTCAATGTTTAGTGGAATGATATTAGACGTTATTGGATCTGGTGGAATCAGTGGATTAGTGAGGAAGACGATGCACCCCCCAATAGATTTCATTATTATTTTTTGTATTTTTTTTAATTTAGTTTTGGTTATAAATATATATATTGTCTAAATGTTTATTTTTTAAATAGTAAGAGGATATTGAGTAGTGATAAGAAGGAGAATAAAAAAAAACTAGAGAAGGATTAAAAATAAATGAAGATAAGTAATTTATAAAATTAATAATTATAATCTGATATATCTAAATGCATAATATTTTTAAATTAATATGACTTACCTATGTTTCCAAATTAATATAACATGCTTATAAGTATTTTTATGTATTAATTGTTTCATTTAATATAAGACTAATATTTTATATTCTATAACATTTATATTTAAAAAACTATTTTTGAAATCTAAATATTAATTTTATATGTCACAAAAAGGATCAATTGAATTTTGTATAAAAATTTTATTTCCAAAATTATATATATATATATATATATTTCTGTGTTTGTGAGTGAGTGAGTGTGTGTGTATTCCAAACTCACATTTTTTATTTTCAACAATAAACACTTCCTAATTTTTTTCATTAATAATTAAAAATAGTACAAATTCCTTTGATACTACCATTAGTATTATCATTAAATATATCCAATTTATAATTTTTATAATTATATTATAATAACTATAATATAATTTTTTTAATTGATATATATATATATATATTAAAATATTTTAATTTTATTTAACAAATACTATATTACCCTAAAATATATGGACTTATTAATCAAGTAACTCAAATAATAAATACTAGTGTTATTAAGACATAAATTTATAACAAAATAATAGAGTATTATGTATAATTATTATATTATTCCTTCATTGAAAATATTAAAATAAATTTTAATGACTTTTTGCATTACAAATGTACCCCCAAACCATATCGTTGTATGAATTTTTATACAAGGTATTGAAATCCCTTACAATCTATAGTTTGTATTATTGTATTGGTTTTCAATTAGTGATTTAAAAGTTGTGTAATATATTTGGGCTATGTACTAGATATTTAGAATTTTTTGAATTATTTGTCAAAGATTTTCCCTATGTATGTAACATATTATATTATGTGTAATATATTTGAGAAGAATTAGAAAATATGTCAATGTATTAGTATGCATAAGAGTAACAAAAAGAATAAATAAGAGTAACCAAGATAATATATAAGGGTTTATATGTAAATGGGCTTTGAAATTTTTTTAAATAGGTTTAATTAATTATTTGAGAGTATTATATCTAAGATCATAAGGCCGTAGAAGCTAAATCATAAGGGTTTAAATGATATTATATACATATAACTCAGAGGATATTCTAATTTGTATAGTTATATCCATTTCATTTTGAGGAGTATAATTAGGCACAATATTGAATTATTGGGTACATTATGAATTACTGAAACATAATATCAAATCAATGAATGAATATGAATGATATTTTAGCAAGTAGGTATAGAGGGACACAATATGTTGTCAAAGTGAAATATAGGTTGTTTTGGTGGGAATGGTGTAGCCATAATGGCTATGAAATATGGATAAGATTATAATTGTGCAATGAAGAACAATGATTCACATCAAAATCATATCTTTACAACTTAGGGAGGACCATGACATATGTTTTGGAGGTCGTGGGTATAATGTGAAACATATTATTGTAAGAAACACATTGATCGTTGATGGGCTCATACCCGGGTGGTAGAGGCTCCTACTTGGCATTCGAAAGACCCAGGATCAAACCTCAGTGGGTGTGAAATTATAGGTTACTATAAAAGCACTGTATTAGGTATTATGAGGTTTTATAGTAGCCAAAAATATTCATCCTATTTGGGCCTTCATCCACCAGTTTGGTCTTATGGGTCTTAGGACATTTGGTCCACCAACTACTTCGGGGCACAGGGCCACCAAAGGCCTTTTGGACACTTGGCTATTGAGAAAATTATGGCCTACATGACATATTTCCTTTGGGGAACATAAGCCATGATCACACCAGAGAGACCACACATGAGCAGGTCTAGAATATGATTTATTGCATGTAGAAACCACCAGAGTAGAGCTAACCATATTGGAAGAGTCATACATTATAAAAATTTTCATAAGTGTCATGAACTATGGATATCTATCTAGGGAACTGATATATGGTCAACTATGAAATGTGGGGAGCTAGAAACCTTCAAATATGAAAATTCTAGGGTGGTGTAGTTTTAAGTGTAGTCAGTTCTTGGGACTTCACGGTCATGTATTGGGTATTTTTACTCTAATCCTTCATGTTATGTATGGACTTGGTTGTTGGGCCTATGATTCATGTATGTATTCCCCTTCAACACTTAAATAGGTCATTATATAAAAATAAATAAAAACATATGACCTTTGGGATTTTGGATGATGAAACACCTTGATAATTCCATGAATAAAGCTACCATTCCAATAGCTATTTCTATATTGATAAAAAACTGATTAGTAGATAGTCTATGAAATATTTACACATTAATATAGGTCATTTGATAAACCTTAAATATAATATATATTATAAATAATAAATTATGAGTGATGATAAAATTATAAAATAAAAAATATTTATGGATTTTACGGAAAGGATGAATATTGTAATATTTTAGGTGAATTCCCAAGAATATAGAGAATTAAAATGGATGGTATATCAATAATATATTCATACATTCCCCATATTTAGTATTTAAAAATTATCACATTAGGATATTTAGGAATAATTTTTTTTAAAATAAAAAAATGAGTGATACATGAGTGTGGACCATCTATAATTAAAATAGTTAGCAATTCTATAAGATGGTAGTGAAGTTGATAGTATAATGATTCATTGAAAATATTATAATCAAAGGAGATGAACAATAACACCCTTTTCTAGACTGTTATTACTTTATTTTGTAATGAAAACTTTCAAGAGATATGTGAATCACCATTCCAACATAATACTTGATATAATTTAGTGAGTAAATATGCAAGAATAGGTAGTGATCCCTGTATCAATATTGTATCATTAGTGAATCTTTAAAAAAAAAATAGTGTGCAGAGTTATATGATAATATAGTGACACATCATTGGAATATGATTATTTTATTATACCATGGTATTAAACCATGTAAAATTATCATGTACCTATATTTAATTTCTATATTTGGATGGTGTTTCTATTTTTTAAGTTTTAAAGTTTTATGTTCTTCTAGATAACATGAATGCAATATCTAGTTGAAGAGTATGATTTTTTGTCAAACCAATATCCCCTTATCTTATTATTTTTCAATCATGTTACTTCAAAAATTCTATCATATCCTCATGTTTTGGGAAATGAATTATTCATCTTGGATTCATCACTATAGAGAATAATATGAGTAAAAAAATGAGTTCCTTTATTTGATAGTGTAAGTTATCAAATATAGAAGAATATATTTATATATCATCTATGGTCTCTTAAACATTATGTATTATCTACTATTGTGAATGGGATACATATAAGTAATTGTTTGGGGATATAGATGAATAATAAAAACAAAATTTTTCTCAATATTGATAAAAGGGTCAAAGTTACCAATAAAGAGCCTTTTCTGAATATATTTACATTAATGTAATGATATTCACTAATTCTTGGTCCATTTTGTAGAAACTATAAAAATATTTGATGTAGAAAAAAATTTTAGTGAGGAAAAGGCTCAATTCATAAAAAATAAAATTAATGACATGATGATGCACTATAATGATAATACTAATAGAATTACCAAAAGAATTATAGATATCATTGGAGCTATTCATGGGTTTTGAGAGAAAATAAAATATATAGATATTGTTAATTTAATATTAAGAAAGATTCAAGATCTTAATAATAAAAAGGTATTATCTCTTAAAGGATGGGATTTAGAAAAATTATCTCAATATTATTTAATGTTTTGGTTGTTTCATATGAGATGTGCATAAGAGAAGAAGGGAAATCAAACCACTAAAATAAATATGTAGTTTTTAAATCTATTGAGATACTTGACATTAGAAAAACTATAATTAATAAGAAGATATAAGTGGTGATTTTTACCTATTGGTGGATATAAAATTCAAGATATGAAATAGTAGACATGAATTCAAGCTACCCCTATATGATTTTTGATATATAAAGGTTGGATCCTTTTGGACTAAGTGAATATGAAAATTTTATTATGATTAAGGTGAAGTGGAAGCCTTAAAAATTACATGGATGAGGTTTCCACATAATAGATACCATAAATTCGGAGGATTGTTCAGAAAAGGATTTATAGTAAAATATATTTTGGGAGAATAACACAATTACATGGAATATTATTTTAAGGATGATAAAATAATAATCATGTTTAATAGATATAATTCCTTGATGATAATACTCAAAGAAGAAAAATCCAAATAAAATAATAACAAGAAAAATAATTTTATTATAAATATAATGTTGCAACCTGATAGAGATATTGATAAAATTAAAATTCAATGAGATAGAAATTGAAATATTATTTATTTTTGAAAAATTAATCTAAATGTGATTATTAGCTTGAATCTATGATTGAATTTCTTAAAGGAAATTGAAATATCCACTAACTTATTAAGAAGGCATGATAGATGTAATCAAATATCATGATAAGAATTGAAGAGGAAGAAATAATGATTCATTATAATAATGATTTTATAAATTTCAAAGAATATAAGGATTAATATATATAAAAATATATGGTTATATTGAGAATTATATTTTAATCTAAAATAAATTCATTTTATTAAAATAATAAGATGTAGTTTATTAAAATCATAGATATTGAATTATTAAAAATATATAATTGTGGCTCATAAATTTTTGAGGAAATTTTATGTTAACACAAACACATGTATATGGGTAATTATGGAGTTGAAATTGATGATGAAACATCAAAAATTGGATTTTTAATAAACTACAATAAATAAAATAAAAAATGTTAATGGAAACCCTCATTCCTTAATGGATTATTTTCAACTGAATAATTATCCCAATGTGGAAAAAATTTAATAAAATAAATTAGAAAAGATATACCCCTTAATGAAATGATATTTTTGGATATATTATTCACACAACATATTTCTATCAAGAGATAGAACGATGCATGAGACGAAAATACCTTGTTAGTTAGTAAATAAGGATAATACCACATCTTTTATGTAAAGAAATAAGATCCTATTATTGGTACTATATTAATATTTCCAACATCAAGAATAAATACATTAAATATAAAAAATAATAAGAGTAAATCTATACTATGGGAATCTCTGAAATGTAAATGTAAGATAACGAAATAAGATCCCATTGAAAAAAATATTATCTCTTAGAAGAAGATGTATATTAAAATAACACTACCTATAATGAATAGTTAGAATAATAAAAACCCGAGGTCCCAACTTTTTTGGGAATGTCATAAAAATAGAATAAGAAAAAATAGAAGGAAAACCTTGTTGAAATTTCAAAAAATTCTATAAGGAATAATAGTAACGAGATCCTTAATAATGGGTGTCTATCTCATGTGAATGGAAATATTAAACACCTGAAAAATATCAAGGATAATGTTGACAAAATCATCTATTTTGGAAATGATTGATCACTAAATATCAAAGGAAATATGATGACTAGGTAAAGAGATAATAATATAAGGATATGAAATATATTCTCTCTGGATTTATTTTGACATAAACTCTGGATCATTAGTCAAATTTTTAGCATTGGAATTGAGGTTAACATCCATTGTAATGGGTTATTGATTAAGTGAAAGGCTGTGAAATATATCAAAAAGGGTTGTGGTAACAAATATACTTTAATATGTGAATATAAAAGCGAAATCATACGTTCTTATAGTTTAAGTGGAAGATAACTTTTTTAATTTGAGGTTTGTAAACATTCACAAAAAAAATCATTTAAAACCTATCTATGTCGAGAGATATAGAGGATATCCAAAATATTAACTATGATGAAGAAAGGATTTATGTTTCTTTTATATTGGTTAACATGGTTAAAAACTATTATTGAAAAAAATAAGAAACAGGAATTCAAGTTACTTTATTCTGTTGACACTGACATATGTTGTCTAACTAGTTTACCTATCATATATGGATAAATTAACTTAATTATTTTTTATTTATGACTATATTAGAATGGATTATGATTTTTTCATGAAAATAAATAATTTTTTAATAGAGTTCATGAATTGATATCGAAAGTGATTTGAAATTGAAACCATTCATATTATCAATTTTTATTAGATAATGGAACAAATTATACTTACATTGAAGTAGAAATATCTCTTGAGAATTATGGAATCAATCATAATTTTTTTTAAGGACCCCAAAAAATATTTTGTTTATTGAATAATGAATAAACATAGTAAATAAGATTGATAAACCAATACATATTAAAAGGGGTGACTCACACCACTATTGGAATGAAGTGGTCTAGTTCAAAATGTATAATCAAAACTAGTCATTAGACAATCCTTAAGGGGAAATAACACCTTCTAATTTATGTTATTGAAGGAATCCTTCACTAATTTTTTTAAAGTCATTGGGAGTAGATTAAATATCCATAAAAAGTAAGGAAATCAGAAAAATTATTGATATTTTGTTCGAAAATGATTGTTTTTATGCAACTTGACATATATTAAAGCCTATAAATGATATAAAAATTCTGAATATGTTTTTTAAGGTAACGTTATTAATGTATTCAATGAAAATAATAATTAAAAATATGGATTTTAAAACTTTTATAAATTCAGAGAAGAAGAATAAAATTTTAATTATATCCTAGAATCTTTCAATGTTCCCTCAAAATTATGATGATTCTAAAGATAAATTTCATGTTGAATTTCTTTAAATTGAGCCAACATGAACATCATATAATAAAAAATATAGTGGAAGTTGATCCATATATTATATTTGGAGATCAATCATTACTGAAATGAACTACAAGGATGAGGAATATATAGAACACCACTCTATTATTACCACGATGACAACATTTTTTAAAGAATCTATGTTTGATTGTTCATGGTTAAGATCCATGTACAAGGAGCCGAATAATATCAAGAAAAACATGGAAGTAATCAAAGGGCATAAATATCAAAATATGATCAAGAAAAAGTGGGTATTTTGGAGTAGATTTAATGAACATGGAATTTTCATATGAAGTTTATCAAAATTTATTTATAAACTATATGATTAAATATAGGGTCTATATATAAAAGTAAATTTCTCACTAGTTTCATAAATTGAGTTAATCAAATACTTCTTGCTAGTGGGAAAAAACATGATTTAAGAATTTCCAAATATATGTAAAAAATAATTTATGAATTGTGTTATAAAGGAATATGTTTAAATTTAATAGGCAGTACATTTACAAATTAGAAATGATGAAAAAAATTAATGATGGGTGAAGGAGGAAATGAAAATACTAAAATGAGAACCACATGCATAGTATTCTCATCATGACACGTATCTGCAGAATCTAGAAATCAAGAGGGGTTGTTTTGGTCAAATACCTTACATTAAGATATCCAAGGAACACTAATTTATATTGTTGGAATATGTTTATTATATAATATTATTATGAAAATTGAATTCTACCTAGGAGTATGCTAATATAATGAGTATAGAACATGAAATGTATATGATTAGAGAAATTAATTATTTTCAGGGACTATAAGTGATTCAGAATGAGAGATTCATGTTTTTCACCAGATAAATATGAAAACTAACCACTAATGGAGTTTCACATGTTTGATTCAAAAAAATGTCAACTATTATTGTAGTTGTAGCAAAAAATGGGAAGTACAAGGATTGAAGGTTAATATAACCGAACATATACATAAGGACCAATGGTTTTTTTTATAACTGATAGTGACCCAGATGAATATTTCCCTTTCTACATATTTGGTAGATTGTTTTCCAAAAAATTACTACGATGAGAATATCATAATATAAATAGATATATATGGAACAGTTAAAGAATTATCACATATTTTTTAATATATAAAAGTAACATTATTTATCATTTTTTTCTGATTGGGATTGGGATGGTGATGTAGTGGAACAAAATCTCATAGGTATTGCTACATCATTTGTTGGAACTATGTGTGTAGGATTTTTGATTTAATTCCATGAGAGAACATATATTAGTATAATTAAGGATAGAAATATGTTTATAACCAAATTACACACATAAAGTTTTTGGATGAAACAATAATTGGAAGATATTGGCATAGATGGGAAACAAACTATGGTGATATTTAATTACACTAAGTGTTAAATTGTACTAAAAATTAATTTTTTTGACCATTACCAAACCAAACACATATAAATTAGAAAAACACATTTTTATTAGAAGTTGGAATAAGTATCAATATAGATGGATTACATTGGACATAATCAATAAGTGGAAGATATCATGAATACTCTATTTAAAACACAATCATTAACAAATAACTTGTCGAACCTTGGTGTTCAAGCACCTCTTTTATCCTGATGAGGTTCAAAAATTCCCCACTCCTCATTATATAATTCTTTACTTGTCCTTTGTGTGTTATTATTATATGTTCTCAAATTTTAATGAATTTATGATAGTATGTGAAGATACCATCCATAGGTAATATCAAAATAGGACAAAAGGATTGTCCTATTTTATATAGGAAGCACTGTTGATATTAGTACATTGTTTTGTTTACATAATAGATCATTGTATCACAAAGGTTTATTAAATATATTAATGAAACATGTCTCGTAAATGATAAAATTTGACACATTCGAGAAGACATGTAATTAAAAATACATCTTAGAAGAATCCTTTGAATTTTATTTTCCAAAGAAGAGAATTACTGTAGGGAAAAAACATATACATTATTTATCATCATTCATACCATATGATTAAATTTTTTTTTGTATTTCATTAATATGAATAGTTATTTTTTCTATGAAAATATGGAGGGATGGAGAAAAATACAAATAGGGAGAATGTTTTATTCCACATGTAACGTGATTGGATTTGTTATCAATTAGAGATTCAGAAGTTATTTAATATCTTTTGGAGATATGTAAGATAATATGAAGTGGTAGAAATATTAGTCATGGAATTTCACAATGTATATAAAATATTGAATGATGGATAATATATTTGAGAATATTTAAAAAACATGGAAATGTGTAGGTATTTCTATGAGTAACCAAGGAATTTCATAAGAGTAACCAAGGAAATTAATAAAGGCTACTCTGTAAATATGACGGAAACGAAGATATGGTATAAAATGAATAAAAGTAACTTTATATAAGTTTAATTTGTAAGATTAATATGATAGGGAAGATAATTCATAATATTTTAGTAGATTTTATGTAAGACCAAATTGAAGGACATATTAAAATATATGGTATTATCCTTCATGTTTTAAGGAGAAGAGCCAACCACACCGTTTTTGGTGACCTATTCATAAAATATTATCTCTAACAAACACAAAAATTGTATAAAGGTAGTATGGAATATTTTTTATATTGTATTGATGTTATCCATAAATCATAAATTATCACATGAGAGATACTAATTATTCTATTGACGGATCATATAGCCCACTTAACACCACTGTCGTTCATGGAAGGATGATGGTCTAATTATGCGGCCACATAATATAACCAAATTATGCAGATTATAGGTATACCAGTTATGTGGGAACATCCCATTTTTTTGGGATCTCATGTAGTTTATGTGGATTATGTGCTAACTTTTATGTTACCCACCCCTTGTTACTAGTAGCCTATAAACACTATAGTTACCTCTTTGAAAACAGATAAATATGGAACCAAAGAATGAGAAAAGTGATAAATGGGAAGGGGAAATCATATAGACTTCTATAATTTATAATTTAAAAATGTTTCAGTGGTAAATACAAATATAAAAATCATATAAAATAATACTAAATCCTATATGAGACAACCATATACCATATTCCCACAAGAGACATCTGTGTGATCATATCCTTCATGATAAAGCATGATGATCCTATCTATGTGGGCGTCATGTGGTTGTGTGATATAAATATTCCTCATGGTTAGGAGAAATATATCTCCCCAAATGACATGTTTAATACCTCATACCAACCTATATCTATGGTTTTCATATTCCTTTTTCTTACACATGTGGTCTACCTCTCTCATGTGGTCCCATATTATGTTGTTTTCTTACATGATTGATTAATATGCTTTGGGAATTCATCATTATCCATAATACCAAAAATAGGTGTAATCCAATATGACCTCTCTATACTCATATAATTTGGTTATTTTATTAATCCATGACACCTCTTTGGATTCCATCTACTACATCAAAACCCAAAAAAGGAAAAACATAGAACTCCTTTTAAGCCGATGGTTCCCTAGGATTAGGGAACACAAATACACACATTCCCATTGGAAAATATATTACCTTGATAAAATGGGGATATGGTTTGTCATCATAGATAGGAATAAACCTTGGATGGAATTTCAACTATGGATCCCCTTATTAATTATGGTTCATATCAGGAATGCACTTGAGCGATTTCAGCAATATTAATGATGAATTTCTTCAATATTTTAAAATCTAGGTCAAAAGAAAATCCCCCTAGAGTAAAACCCTATTCTTTATTATATTAAAAAAAATCTACCTATGTGTACCATCATATAATTAAAATAAAAAAGTGTATGGAAATTTGATATTCCAATTTGGGTCTAACAACCAAAATGATTTCCATTGATGATACTATTAATGATATAAGAAAACATCACACCGGGCCCCCTCCTTTTGTTAAAGACCCTATCACATCTGTCTTGGGACACCACCTTACGAGTAAGAACCATTAACATATTTCATGTAACTACTACATATTTGTAATCCTCAGTCACATCTCTCATAGTTCTCTTCATTAAGAGTCAGCTGCAGTCATATTTTTCATGCGACTTCTACTTATGTGAATACATAGTCACATCATCCTTGAGCCACTAAATAGGTTTTTTACCTATCACATATTTCATGAGGTTCCTTTTTCAGTGCAATCTCCAGGTACATATTCTATGGGACAACTTCTTAGGCGTAATATTTAGTCATGACTTTCACATGCACCATGCGTAGGTGGATCCCATAGTCACATCTATCACTGGCCTCATCATTATGCATAATCCCCAACAACATCTATCATGGGACTTATCCTTATGTGTATGACCTAACCACATATCCTATATAACTCCTATTCAGTTGAAACACATAGTCACATAGTAACATCTCTTATGGGAATCCTTCTTAGGTGTAATCCATAGACACATCTATCATGGACCTTGTCTATAGGAGTAATCCCCAAGAACATCTATTAAGAGCCTTCTCCTTAGGTGTAATTCTATGTCACATCTATCACGAGCCTCATTGTTTTGTGAAATGCCCAATAAAATATACAATGGTCTTATTCCTTAGGTGTAAGGCCCAACCACATCATTCATGGTCCTCCTTCATAGTTTTATTCACTAGAAACATATTTCAAGGGCCTCCTCTTAATATGTAATCCCCGAACACATATTCAATGATACTCCTTCTTAGGTGTAACCCTTATCATATCTTTAATGGGCTTCTAATAAGGTATAATTCCTCAAAAAATATACCTATTTTTTTTAATAAATAATCTCTATATTTTGTTATGTTTTGGTTCTCACATTGAGTATGAATCAGGTAGTATTAGATAACTGAGTTGATCATTACATTTGAAAATTTAAGATTCCTTCTAATCAGGCCTTCTCTATAGGGGCCAGACCCAATAGAACATGACCTTATTAATAATCACATTCAAATGATTTAATAGTGAGATTTATTTGAGAATAATTACATGCATAACCACCACTCAATCCTCTATTTTTATATCTTTCATAATGTAAATGTCCCCACAACATGATGTTAATCTACATTGACAATGTCCTATTAATGTTCCATAAAATTGCCTAAAAATTTCCTTATCACTGGATGTTAAACTGCATGGAATTATCCTATCCTAAGAATTTAAACTATTTAGTTCAAAATAAATGGGATATAATCCCAATTAAAGGGGAACATAGGGAACCTCTTTCAAGTTTAGAACTAATTTCAAATTTATCTACATCGCTCCTCATAGGGACATATTTTGAGGAGTATTTACATCCTCACTCATTGGTCCTTATTCCCTCTAATATTCCTTTACATCCACCTAATATATATTCCTTATAAACCATAGCTATTTTAGTACATAATCAAAATTAAATAATTCCCCATCTAGTAGTGACATATTCCTTATGATTCCCATTATATTACCTTTTCTATTCCGTAATCCCTATGATACCCATCCATACATGGCCACGTTCCATGTAATAAAAAATTAATCTCATGGGTCTATATTTTTTTGATGTAATCCAAAAGATCCCACTCATGCATAAATCACAAACTGACCATTTATATTAACACTTTTTCTCAATGTATTCATCAAATGATGTTAAACTACATGTGTTGGTCTATATTTGATGACCATAAGAGATACGACATGCCTCGATAATTAGAACTGAACTACGTGAGATTTACTTCCTTTTATAAGGATATGTAGAAAGACCCAACAATGGGATTGATACCAAAAAAATATAAACCTACCACTATCCATGATGATGATAAACTCCACAGTTCCTATGATATATGACTTTAACCACACTCCCTCAAAATTAAACATCACTTTGTAATAAAGAAATGAGTTTGATAACATATGATACATATATATAGATCCCCAAATAGTGAAATTTTTATACATTTTTATCTTCACATTGATAAATAACATTTTATAAATACAAATTTAATCATTGGTATATGATGATGAACAACTTTTGGTGCATGGGTAACCTATTCTTCACTAGGATACATGATGGATTCAAGATATAGTTCTAAAATCCATAAGAGACTCTTAGGGTATAAAACAAATCCCTATAAAGGATTTGATGGGCTGGAACCCCCTTACTCTTGATCATTGCTTAGTCTAAAGGGTTGTTTATTAAAACCCCAGCGATCACATGCCTTTAGATGATATTATCTTGATGCTAAGGGTTTAACGTGATGAAATCCTTAACATGAATGCCCTTAAACCATACATTTAATGGTTTGTGTTAGACCATAATTAGGAGACACTTATCTCCATATCAAACCACTTCCAGAGTCTCTCCTCAAAGTGTAGTAGCAAAAAACTCTCTTATCTTAGGAAGGACAATAAAAAGGTTTACAATGATTTCACCTCGATTCAAGATCCACCTAGGAAGGAGCCTATAAATATCCATCAATATCTCCCCGTGATATTGACCCCTCAGAATAAAATTGATGATTCAATTGAAGAATCAAATTCTCAAGACACCCAAACTAAATCATTCATGATATCTCACTTGGTGAAATGACAAACCAATCACAGTGAATAGTTAAACATCCCTAATTCCCCAAATTAATCCCTTTAATATATTTTGGAGCCAACCTATGAGATTTATAATGTTCTTGTTTGGGTTAATAATGCCTATAATAATAATATGGAAGCATCCGAGAAAGAATTCTTGAAGGACGTCATATAAACCAAAAAGTACACACACATTTCCATCAACACACATGAAGGGATTCATGTATCCCAAGGGATACTAGAAGAAATGATCATGAACCTATTCCCACTCCCACCAATTAATGGGTAGAAATATTGATTTCCAATATATAATCCCACCAACATATATTCGTTGATAATTATGGGTATGTATATATCCCTATCAATGTCATTAAAACTTCTACAATATCGTAGAATTGTCAAAAAAATATGGTCATTCACAATATCTAATTACAATATGGGAAAATAACATAGTCACACTTACTAAAATTTTTAAACACATTATAATATTTCAATAGAAACATAGTATAATGAACACATTATTACTCACATTAAATAGGATTATAGACACATCCAGAAAAAGAATATAAAAATAGAATGTGACCAAATTTTCATCTAAACTGGAGATCAATGACCCATTTCAACAACTACTTTATGGTAGAAACATATTATGACCAATTATTTAAGAACTTTTTAGTACATTATATTAGTCACTCAGGACAAAGAACACATTCTTTATCCCCTTTAGTGCATGGAATTTCATTGTCATTTTTCTATCAAAATGAATATGTATGCCCATATAGTTTATAATTATAAAGAGGAAAATCCATATAGTATGATGGAAACGTTGGATTCATGTTAAAAGAATTATACTTATGATGTTCATTGTGATCAAATTACAGCCCTGTATTCTGAATAGAGAAAATATACAATTAATTCTCACTAAGGGAATTCCTAGAATTTAGGAGCAGTTTTATATTTCTTCACAACTAAATGCTTTGTACTTAAGGACCTAAAACAAATTTGAATATTGTCCTAGGATTCTTATGAATCATTGTATAAAAGAGTATGTATCTGTATTTACTAATATCCTACCTAAAATATTTCTACCATTATATGTGGAGGTCCTCCCAAGAGCACTCACCATGAAGTGCCACCCCATGGTGATACCAATATTGATTATAAATAATTTTCACAATATTTGGTTTTTATAATTCCTTATCTTGGAAAAAATATAAAATAGAAAGATGTTTTTCTCTAAACTAGTTTCCACCTTGAAGATCCAACATAAGAAAATGCTTTAGGAATTCCAATTGGAAACATAAGTTGATCTATAATGGTATTTATTCCCCTGATAGAATTTAATATGAAGGTCCTCCTGATAATGACGTCTCATTTCAATAACACAACCACCCCCTTTCCAAAATAACACTGATAAATCCATCACATCATGATGTACAAGAGATTAAGAGACCAACTATACTATGCACCCTATCTCTAATGGGTGTATCAATTAATAATTTAAAGATAACCCATATCAGTGATCATCATCTATTTCCCCACTAGATCACTAATCCTTCAATACAATTGAGGATAATCCTACTAGTCATACCTCCCTGAGTAAGGAAGATAAGAAATGACTTCCATATTTTGAGTAGTTATTGGAGTCACTCACCAAAAATAAATAAATTTCATTGATTATGAGGATAGATATGGAAAGTTAAAATATACCTATTATGTTATGACATAATACAAATTATTATTATGACATTATTAAGGCCTTGTTAGGGGAATTTATACAAAATACTTGTTTGAATCTATGTATGAATCATTGACATCTGAGTACAAATACACTTCCTTATGAATAGTGTGAAAACCAAATCAATGTAATAGAAGAAATTTTCAATCAAATATAATTTTTTGATTTGTTTAGTGTCACATATCTCAAAATTGAGATAGAAGTGTGAATATATTAAATTTTAATGCCTTAATTTCATAATGATCATGTGTCAATTTGTTTATGAAATTATATATAATGTTAAACTTAAAGGATGGGGTGATCATAAAATTATATATTTTTCTATATTCCTCAGTTATCAAATATCTCCAATATATATTTCATGCAATATTTATCTTTATGTCATGTTTCATTCTTAGGATTTTCACATGTTGCAAGGTCTATTCAGCAGGGTCATATCAAGTCCAAATAAAAAAAAATGATGGCCTAGGATATAATTAACCATTAGTAAACTCACATACTCACCTTTAATAATTTTTATTAGGCTTATCATATGATAAAATCCATGGTTTCTTTTTATGAACATCCCTTAATGTAAAATATTTCACTTTCTATATATGAACATCTTTTAGACCATACTCTATAAATCCTAGAAAATTAGAAGGCCAGTGGTAGTGGCTATTGTAGTAATAAAGAGGAGTTACCCCAAACCACATGGATGTGTTGATTTTTATTACCAACACCACCTATAGGATCATCAAATCCTTGAGAGATCAAGATGTTATGCCGATAAAATAAATTAAACATTTTCCTATAGGGATGAGTGAATCATTGTCAAAATATATTCATGTTTTAGAAAGCTTAGTAATAGTTCCATGGAAAAAACATTAGGTCTGAAACAGAGTTCTACATGACCTCATGAACACCTCCTCAAATACAAGAGTCTAATGACTAGAAACAAGGGTCTAATTCCATCATCGGGGAGACTATACCTTAAATATAATGTCCTTACACAAATTATAATATAAATAAATATAAATAAATAAAAAAATTCGGGTAACATGAAGAAAATATTCATGTGGAATAATAGTCATAGAAATAAATAAGCAGGCATAAAATGTGGTAATAATAATCAAAGTAAATTTGTTGTATGTATTGCAGAAATAATACAACAGTAATCCTCAAGAGTTTGTCTTGGTATTATTCCCAACTCTATGCTTCTTGGCTCAACCATATTATACGGACCCCTTATCCTTACTTAGATCACTATATATTATGTCTTCACACAAATCAAAATGTACCTAATTGTTTTGAGAAATAAAACCCAATTTTACAAAACTAATATATCCATAACTAATGCGAACATGTATAATAGGGTTTTCTATTATAATAATAAATATTTAAATAAGAATAAAAAACATAAAACCATGTACCATGTGGTCATGTGATAACCAAGAGGCAAAAAACCCCCATCCATACCTACTTCAGATCCATGTTTGGAAGATAATAGGGCTATGTTGGATATAACCACAAATTTCTATGAGGATAGTGAATCTATCACATTATATCCACAAGGAATCATTCATAAATCTGACCTGACATTCAGTATTAATAAATTATTTTGGGGTACTCTGTATAACACTAATCATCAAGCATACTACTCTAGATTTCACTAGCCATCATATGACATGGTACTTGGAATAACACTAGGCATCATGTACTTCATCAAAAAAAAAATCCAATGGTGTAATTATATCTTAAAATTTTCAACACGTTTATCGTCACTATCATCCCATGTCATGTAGAATCCCTTTTAAAGGATAAACATTTCTGGATGATGCACTTATTAAGAAAACTATGAATGATGGCTCTAAAAGAAAGGTAATATCTATAAGATGGTAGAGCATAAATAGAAGAAATTTAATCATGATAATAATGTAGTAACATATATATACATGTGATCAACATCAAACATGATAAAAAATATACAATAAAAAACTCATAGAATTAGGAATCACAGCTGGGCACAAGATCCACACATACACAAACACATGTGATCATAATGAAGAAAGGTCCTAATGGTATACCAACACAATGATTATACCACGAAAATCAGGTGTATATGCTATCCCTAAATGTAAATGAACTTTCTAACTCAATGTTGTAAATTTAAATGTTAAGGTTCATCTAGGGTGTCATCTCCAACACCTCAATTGAACACCAACAGGTACATGTTAATAAAAAAATGACTCATAGAACTTGATGTAACCAAATTAACAAGGGTTTTTGAGTAAGGTGAGTAAGAATAAAAATAAAATGGTATAATCAAAACATAGAAAATGAATACTACCATTAACATTAGAATTATAACATGGTCTTCAAAGGAGAAACCATTTCTCTTGGATTGTGACAATAGAGGAGGTCACCAAGAGAATGATACTAATGTCAAATAACCTACAGGTCATCAAGAATGTCACTAACCTTTAACAACTTCACTAGGTGTCAAGAATGGCGCAAACCTCCAAGAAAATCATTTTCCCCCAATAATGTTGTTGATTCAAAAACATAATAAAACCATGATATAATAAACCATGAAATAACATCCATGCCATAGAAATATAAAACAATGTTCAAATTTGGGGAAAAGGTAAATTTCAACCAAAAAAACGATAAAATGAAAAGAGAAGCAAATAATTGAATTCACCAATATTTGAATGAAATTATGAATGAGATAAAGTTATGTATTTATATTTTTCATATAGAGGTAAATAAAAATCCAAATATTTAAGGAGACATATTTAATTGAACAAAATGTTTAGGAATAGAAGGATTTTAGGGTTTTAGCTATGAACATTTTAAGGGGAATAATTCACAAAAATAATTGATCAAACATGATTAATTGGGGTTAAAATCAAAGAAAGAATTTATTAAAGACCCCTAAGCATAAACATTTGTTTGGGTAAATATATACTGAAGAATGAAAAATTTCTTCTATTAAAAATAAATCCAAACTATAAAATGGCTTCCATTATGATATGGTTCCCATTTCAAAGATTTTATCCTAACCATGACCTCTAAAACTATTTAACTTGACATTTTCCATTCATATTTTTATACAGAGGGAAACAATTGGAAATTGTTTTTACAAGGGTATAGTTTTTGATTTTTTTGAATATAATGTAACTAAAAATAGAACTTTATGATTTCAAAAGATACTCTAATACCTCTAATAATTACCAATGGAATTATCATCCTTGAGAAGCATCCCAAGGGGATGTTAAAAAAAACAACATAAAATGAGCCTGAATGTCATCCTCTTAATCCTTATTCTCATTCTATATCTTCCCATGCCGACTAAAGACTCATAAGAGTGGTACTTTCTTCAATCAAATAACATTATTTCTTTATTTTATGATCTTTACTAAGAACTAATCTCATTTTGAGTAAGGATCTATCCTAATACCCACACTGCCGATGAAATTTAGAGGACCAAACATGTACCTCTAAAGTTGAGACATATGAAACACATTATTCACACCTCAGTAGTCTAAATGAAGATCCATATGTTATCGCACATTACTATCATGATCTATTATAATAAAGAATTTAACAAAATGTGGTGCTATATTTTCCTATACTCATCATATATTGGTGGCCTAAATGAGGATTCACCCTTATGAAATCGTTTGGACATTCATAAAATTCTAGAGGGTTCCTCCAACAATTTTCATAAGATCTCTACCATATATGAGCTATGATCAACCACTCTAAAATACGATACACTCCCTTAGAGGTCTCCTGAACAAAATTAATCCCCAAAACAACTATCCCATCATCCTCATAACGAAAATGTAGTGAATTACTTAGCCTCTAGTAAAGATATCCACATGGTGACATCTGAATCACATCCTAGTAAATATTATTGTACATAAACTTTACCAAGACTGGAGCGTAATTGTATTCTCCACTAAATTCTAGGATGGAAAATTGAATCATATGATCTAATATATAGATATTTCACTTAGACTTTTATTCTATCTATGGTTAGTAGATATTACACAATGTTAGCTAGACCCCTAAGGACTTATATAGGCCCTACAAAAACTATGTTTTAAGAATTTCATATCTGTTAGAATAAATGTTCAAGGGAAATACATATAGTCATATGATCTCTTAGGAATAAATATTTCTTATAATACCTACTGATTTAGACACACATATTCATAAGAAGTGTTAAAATATAATAAACTATTCAAGAATCACATAAGAAGTATTATAACTCTTCTTTATAATGGGAAAACTGTTCACAAAGTCCATTCACATATCCTCTAAATTTAAAAATGTCACTGTATGTAGATTGAGTAAACCACAAGGGCAATGGTGCTCAGACAATATTCCATGGTAGGTAAGGAAAGATTGAATAGACCAAAATAAGTTTTTTTATTTATGTTTGGATACTCTATATTTTAACTACATTTAGGGGTAACCCTTACATGTTCTGTAGGTCTAGAGGCACAAATCCCAGTACATTAGTATAATCTGTGTGAACCTACTATACTTGAACTACCCATCCCTCCCACCATATTCATTTATTGAACCAGGATACCCACATCACATGGATGATAATCAATAATTTCTCCACACAATGTTGTATAGTACCTTATACTAACAATTATGTTTTTTTATCCTCAATTTATTTTCAATCCAGTTTCCCCTAAACTGGTGGTTTCTACATTCTTTAATTATTCTTACAGGGCCTATTGTTGTGCAGTCTGACCGGACTACTCCATATACTAGAGGACATAAAGGCCAAAATTTAATGGATTAATGTCCCAAAGTATTCCATAAGAAGAATTGGATAAATCATTATAGAGGACTATTTTTAGTGTGGTTTGAAGGCACTTATCCATAGTCTATAGGGCCAAATCGTGTGTATAGTTCTGATTCATTTGTAACTGATAAAATAAATGATTCAACACCTAGTATAGTATATTAGAAATTCAACCTTCCTATATTTTTAAAATCTGACTTTTAGATGTAGTATTATTGGGATTGCATATTAGGATCGACCCCAACTGCCTGATAGGTAAGGCATCGAGAGAAAAAATAGCAATGTCCATACTCATCCCTAGATGCTAGAACTACTTCATAATGTCATGGTACATATTTTTCCCTCTAGGATGCAACATACACTGATTGGAATGTAATTATCTCCCAAAATATTACATCATGGTATAAGGCACTGGTACTGTCCATTGTACCACGATCATATCATCACCATCTATAAAACACCTGTTTGTCTAGCCACCAGCATATAGACACTCCCAAATCGTAGTAACCTCATGTTGTTTCTCTAAAAAAACCTTCTACACAATAAAATAGTTGTTGTGATAAAAAAATGGGTACAATTAATTAATCCCTAGTCCTCAAAAATAAACTCTCACATAACTGTCCAAAAAAAAAATTCATCTCGTTTGGTAGCACTTCAGAAGATTGATCGCCAAGGTACAAAACTTATTTCATCTTAAATATAAGATCATATGAAAAAATTACCCTTACCATGTGATTTTATGATATCAATGTCAATTTTCTACTATTAATCTACTAATTACCTCTACCTATGATTTAGGTCCTAAAATGATAATATGTAATAGAGGCACTTGTGGTGAGTTTAGAAAATAAGCCGCTTACAGATGAGATAGTTTTGTCAATAAATTAGATCATGAACCATGAAATATTGATCATAGTCATGGGTAGGATAATTACACCCATGTGGTCATAGTATACATGAACTATAATCTTCTTTATACTATCAATTCATTATTTATTCTAACAAAAAAAATGTATGATGCATCCAATTATGTCACAAAACGAATAACAATATTTGGTAGGTTCGACACTAGATAACTATTAAATATAATATTTACCTAAAGAAACTATTATTTACATTGGTATGACTATTGTAACTTCAATCCCGTTTCTATAAATAGAGTCATGGTTTCTAATAAAGGGTAGTAGTCCAAGATAAAATGTTTATAGTATCATTTTGACCCTAGAAATCTGATAATCCTGAACATATTCTAAATATGTGTCGAGGACACCATAACATACACATTCTACAGGTCCATGAATATACCGTACATAGACACCACATGCCCCAAGGATTTTTTCCTCCTATGTCTATAAGTTACACTTCTATAACATGGAATATAACTAACGTGCTTGAATTTTACTAAGGATCATATCAAGATATATAACACGATGTTATGGCGTCGATGAGTATATAATGACGTCTTCATTGAACCCCATAAATAATGTGTCCATATTTCAATAGAATATCTTACACTTGAAATTCATGAACATGGACTATGTATTTTTTAATCCAAACAACATCACCAAGTACTCATATAGAACATACCTACTCTAGAACACCGTCATCATGATGTCTTTTTCTCTAACCCATATCTAGGTATATCACAATAAAATATCAATAGTAGAGAACCACTAGGATACCCAAAATAGATAAAAAGGATCATTCGTCCTTCTAAAAGGTTATCTATTATTCATCATCACCTACTTTAGCTTCTAGTAATCAATTTATAGTTTAATATAACCATCCATATTCTTAGAGAACATGATAGGTTCAATTCTCAGTGAAGTAATGTCCTTGATAAATCCCTTTGGCTCTAAGTCCTAATGATTTACTTTGAACTATTTCATATAGACTAATTTAATATGATAAAGGGATATCTAAGTGATATACACACATGGAATGATTTATATGAAATGAAACTCCACTATCTAGGTTATGTCCCATGAATTCATCTACAAATACATTTTAATAGAGATATATGATTAGATGAAATGATTTGGGGGATACTATTGATCATGTTGAAAGATAAAATAATGAAATCTGCATTATGATAATTTAGAGGTAACTATAGTGTATTAAAACTCTACCCACTTCAAACACCCATTAACTAGTCATCCATCACACACATATCTACCTTTGGTGAAGTAAAAGATAACTGTATTTATTCGAAATCAATGTGAACTAAAAAATTATTCAACCCTTACATTCCATGAATCACATTGATTGTTATAATCTCAAAAATCATAAAATTCAATTGATTTCAATAATTAGAGATGATTACAGAACACCCTATGAATCTTTGACGATGACCTAATTTCATGACCATTGGTGTACTGAGATAAATTATCTTTGAAGGAAACTGTACTAGTTAGTTAGTTCTAATGACAAATTTAATGGGAATGAAGGAATAAGTAACAATGATATAAAAAACATAGTATATAAATTAGATACGATAAAAAATGTACATGTTATAGTAGATGGTCCATCACCACAATCTACTGACATATGATCTACTACAAAATGACAACTTGACATAGCTCCATGAACATATCCATGACTCGCCCGAGTCCTCATCATATGGGTATGGAGAAGGGGACCCCTACCCGATCCATGGGTCAATGATTGATTCTGTCATACACCCCTAAATAACCTTATCCTTGATGATCTAGATCAAAATTGGTAACGATATCATTTACTTCCACATTTCTAAAACATGATACAGAGTGTTGTGAATAACCTATAGTAATGCCAAAACATTTCACATTTGAGTCATTTATAATCTCACACAAAAGTGGTTGAAGAATCTGGACAATACTCTATATGCATACCGCTACTCTGCTACACATCATTGGTTTTCCTTTTCATAAAATCTAGAGAGGTATTCATGGATGAAGTTGGAAGTCCACCAGATTGATCCTTGTATAGAAGAATAAGAACAATTTTTATAAATGTTAACTGACATCAATAGAAGCTCTAGGTATGATTATTATTGAAGTTATATACCTTTCATCTATTTTGAGTATGAATTACAACATTAATCCATATAATACTTATTTATAGATAGAAGAGGAGAAAAGTGAAGAAGCATAGAAAAATTGTTGAGAAAATGGAAACCATAATAGGAACTTTCTGTAGTTTAAGGAATTGACTCAACTGGTCAAGCTTTATATGGTCAGGTAAAGACTCCCTGAAAACTAGTCTTTTAAAGCCTCCCAAATGAGACACTCACATTTACTAATATTCCAATGACACACAACCATAGATTTAAATGTTATTACATTATTTATGATGATATCATTAACTCCCTATTGACATGTGTCACAATGTGGTTAAACAAACCATTGATTACATCCTCCTAGTCCTCAACATCTTTTAGTTCTACAGTGCCTAAAAAGGATGGAGGATAATGGATCTATAATTATCTATTATAGTAAACCATAGTCCTTGACACTTCTAAGACCTCAGAAATAATTAGAGGGAGGGATCCCCGCTAATCTGGGCCTACATACTATGTAATAAGATTATGAATAGTGGTATCCTCTGTTGAAGAAGAATCTTGACCCATGTCATATAGAAGTCCCATTAGTCATCTGCAAAGAATCATCTTTAGTAACATGAAAGAAACAATATAAAATTTAAGAAAATTCCTAATTGGACAATTGGATCACACATAGGTTTCCCTAAGAGTTTACCTAAAACCCATGGTATATCTCCTCTACTACTAAACAAAGTTATCCATCCCTACATGTTAGTAACAATCACAAAAATATATATTAATATAACATCTTGTCTATGTTAAAGTAATTTATGACAATAGATATATCACAATATCATGGTAAATAAGATATATTTGTCATCAAGTAATACTAATCTATCCCCAAAATATAGAAAAATTCAAGGAATTAAATTAAATAAATAATATTTAATATAAAAATTGGTCTATTTATTTTATGTGATCTTACATGCCTAGTCATGTTGCATTAATTCAACCAAAATATCAAAAAATCTAAAAAATCCAACCATTGGTAACTCGGGGGGACCATTACACACGAGTTAGCCATGAAAATAAAAAATCTCCAAATATAGTCCAAGAAAACTATCCAATTTCTAACATGTCCTAGTTTATTCCAAAAATAAGAGAAGAAAATTGTTCTTTAAGACAACTTTGTAATGCCCTGACTAGAACAACTACCCCTAAATCTGAGTTCCACATGACTCCATGTGAGCTAATTTTATAAAAGAGTTTGGTGAATAATAGTAAGGTTTCAAGTCCATCCATTGTGAGACTATACCCTTAGAATAACGTCCTTATAAAATTAAAATATTATTTAATATAATTAAATAAAAAAATAGGACTAACATGTCAAAACTGAATAGATAGAAAACCAATAATACAAATAAATAAACGAGTAATCAAATTAGAAATCTGAATTGGAGTAAATTTGGAAAAGGTATTTAAAAAATAAAACTATGGTAATTTTCCATAAACTATCCAAATACAATTCCAAGAATCATTCTCCACAGCTCAACTCTCTTCTATAAGACCATTTCAATTTCTTATATCTCTATATAATGTCATCATTCACATTAAAAGTTTTGTATATGGTGAGAGTAATGAAATACAATAGTACACAATGAACATGTCCTTAAATAATATACAAACATGTGAGTGGTGTATTCTCTAATAGTAATAAATTATTAATCAATCATAAGAAACATAATACCATGTACCAAGCTATCATGTGCTAACTAAGCTGCCACAAACCCAACACCGTACATACTTCAGTTAAATGTCTGGTGGATTACGAGGATATATCGGATGTAACGATAACTATCCATAGGTAATGTGAATCTATCACTCAATATACTCAATGAATCATTCATATATGTGACTCTTTATTCTATAGTAAGAAGTAGGTGATTCTACAAAATGTAACACTAGAAATAGTGTGTGCTACATGACATTTTATTAAACATTTAGTAACATGGAACATGAAATAAAACTATGCGTTGTGTACATAGAAAATAGGAAATTCAATTTCATCATTATATCTTCATCCTATGATCAGGTCTTTTCCCCATAATCACAAGTTTTATGGAATCCCCTCTAATATGATGACATATGATAATGGTCCACCTATTAAAATAAAAACTAATTATTCCTCTGAAGGCAAGGTAATATCCACAACATGGTTGAGCATATGGGGAAATAATTACATCATGAGAATAAATTGGAAACATATATATATACACGTGATCAACATAAAACATGAAAAAGGAATAATAAAACTCATTAAATCAAGCATCATGAAATGTCTCATGAGATTCTAACACATACAAACATGTGATCATAGTCCAACACAATCATCAAGGTATGACAAAAAAATAATTATAGCATGGATAAGATATGTATAAAAGATCCCCAAATGGTATTGAACTACATACCTAAAGGTTTTCATTTTCAATGTAATTTTTCATCTAGGGTGTATTCTAATAAACCATATCCACTCACCAACTGGTACAATCTAGTATGCCAATGAATCATAGAATTAGTTCCAACCAATCCAAAAATAGTTTTTAAGGAAGGAAACAAAGAAGAAAAATCAAAGGGTAGAATAAACTTTTATCCTATGATGACTACCATAAAAGATATAATTTAATCCCAGTTATAAATTTAATGTATCATCAATATTTGTTAGAAATAAGATAAATGGTCACCAAGAGAACAATATAAATGTTAATGAATACAATATCCATCAAGAAAATCAATTTCTATGAAAATATGACTTTAGTTTTCAAAAAATGTTCCACCCACAAAGAACATTCTGGTTCTCCTTGAATATATTTGATTTAACAATATACAAAAACCACTATATAGAGAACCATAAATGAAAATCCATGCGACAAAACACCAAACTAAGAGTTAATTAATAGAAAAGGAGAATGACATCAAAAGGAAAAAAATAATCAAAAAATGGGGAACATATAAAATTGTCCCAAATTAGAATAAAATGGTGATGGGGAGTGAACCATGGCCTTAGATCAGTCTAGGATAGGTATAAAAAAAATTCAAAACAAGGAAGGATAAAACTTTAATTGATAAAAAACATTGAGAATCAAAGGATTTGATGGTTTTAGCGATGAATTTCCAAAAGGGAGTAATTATCCAAATTGAACTGTCTAACTCCGTTAATAGGAGATGAAATGAATTAAAAAATGAATTAATGAATCCCAATAAAACTCAATAGTTTTTACCATTTTTTGGTCAAGATATGTGGAATAATGACGCATTTCAGCTATTATAATGAAATAATAACACCAAAATAGACTAAATTAAGGAAATTAGACTATTTTTAGGGAGTTTTTAACTCACCATGACCTTAAAAAAATTCTAAATTGATATTTTCTATTCCTAATTTAAAAAGAGACAAAACAAGTCAAAAAATGTTTTCACCAGGGCATATTGTTTTTTCCATTTTGAAAATAATAAGATCTAAAATCCAACAATTAATCATCGAATACATACATAAATCCAACTAAGCTTCACCTAACCATGTATCACCACACAAATAATTGTAAAATAAGTTAAAATTTTTTGTATATTAATGAAATAATGGTTCTAGGATTTTACAATAGTTTTCCTTAGGTCAGAAGATAAATTAAAATAGAAACCCTTATAGTAACCTGCGTTTGCGTGACTAATATTTCAGGTTAGGGATGCACACATACAAGGTTTCTAATGAATATCTTATAACCACTCCCCATCGACCAATACCAACGAATTCTTTAAAGAAGAATAAAATAACTCACTAGGGATGATAACTAGAATAATATAACAAAAAGTTTATATTAGAGGGGATTACGAGTTTCCTCATGATGAATATTCAAAAGTAAACCAATATATTCATCCTTATAACAGGGACATGGATCTTACAAAATATTATTCATTAAAGAATTTTGTTAACATCAACCAAATTTGTGCTGTATATCATTATTCCATATTGGATTAGTGGAATATATAAATATCTAACTAAAACATAGTCCTCAATGATTTTTATAAATAAGGTGTTTTCACTTGTCAATATGGGTAGAACCAAGATTTTAGGGCTCCCTGAAATTCTCAGTTACCACCTCTCTAGTGGTATTCAAAAAAAAAGAAAATGGAAAGGTGTGGCTAAATCCGATTAATTACCAGATGATGGTGAACATCCCATGATCAATGAGAGATTTTATATATATGAATAAGTGATAAATGAGTTACAATGAATTAATTCCTAATTACCTAGGAGGAATGTTCTCACCAAATATATTCCACAAACAGATATTCAAATTTTCCCTCTATCGAATCTCCCTTGACATGTATAAGACACTTATCAAATGATAAAAGAATCCCATCATCTGATTATGTCTAGATATGAAAAACTAGTTTAACATAACCTGATGGTAGAATAATTTTAGAAGTTCCCTCCACTAGGGTGGTAGTTAGAATAGTGTAAGATGATCCACCCAAAGCTAACCCATGTTGGTTATCAATAGACACGAGCATGATAACCACACTAGGATCCTCCTAATTCCTCCTCCTTGGTATCCATCCAACAAAACAATCTATCAGAGTTCATTGAATCCATTTCGTAACTAAAAACTCAAATGGATGCCATGGAAAAGAATCATGCAACAGTGAAACTAGATATAAATCCATACCACTAATATCCAGACCTAAAACCTTATCCAAACAGATTTGAATGTGCATCATTCCCAAATTTCAATTGGACAAGTGACCCAAATGATAATTTTATAAATTTTTCATCTTTATGTGCTTCCATGATTGAAAATATTGAGTTAAAGGATGTAGATAAACTCATATACATCATGTAAATCTTGGAAGGAAATTTTTTTCCAAGAAAAATTTATTTTTCCTAGACTGATTGGAGGATGAGAAAATCTCCAGTAGTAATTAATTAATTTATTCAGATCTGCACTAAGGAGGGAAATAATATTTGACATCACAAACTAAAAACAGTAGAAAAAATTAGAGAGTCGAAAATAAAATTATTAGTTGGAAGTTTTTGACCTATTCCTTGAATATAAAACTGCCTCAAGAATATTTTCTTGGAATTTTCAAACAGAACATGTGAAATGAATTAAAAATTATACTCATTATGGGAAAATATTTTGGTATATTTTTTTGAGGATTCTATAGTTTCCCCAAGGTTGGAAGATCCCTTTTGGTGGAGAAATACCAAGAATCAACCAAAACAAATAGATATAGGAAAGAAGAATTATAAAGTTGAAATGAAAACTTTTATACTTAAGAAATATACAACAACAAAAGCTACAAAAATATCATGAAGAAACTCCTTATGGAAAGATAAAATAGTAGTATTTCCCTCATCAGGGATGTATGAAATAGAACATGCATATATCTTATACATAGGGATAAAATAAGTCTTATTATTTTCGATATAAGTAGGTTCATATATACTTTATTAAAGTTGTGGAAAACAATTTACTAATGTTATTAGAGGCCAAATATAATGATCAATTTAGACTTAGTACCCAACCGAATAATTTACACATGCACTGTATATTAAGGAGCACTAACCAAGAGTTATTTTTCTTCAATTGAATCCCATGGATGATATTAGATTTTGGAATTTTTAAATTGGGGAAGCTGTGACCACAAGTAGTTTGTGTTTCTTCTATATCTATGAAAGAAAAATTTGAATGAAATTATGTACAAAATAATGGTGATGGGATCATTAATAAATGGATGACTACATAGCTGGTCAACTATAAACACACTATTTATATGATGTCTTGGAGTCACCATGTTTTGACCCCAACCACTTCTATGATGATTGTGAAATTTTCATTGGAACCACAATCCTCAAAGATATAGTCTTTTATAATCTGATTCAATCAAAATAACAACAAGGAGATACGTGATAATGGAATAATTCAAAGTCCAAATATGGTTCTACCTATTCATATTTCATTAACTCATCAATGTGAGGATGGGAACCACATTTCCCAATAGTTCAAAGAGAACCAACACACCAAATAGTTCAATAGGAACTAACCCCACAAATAGAATCCCTATAAAATAAATAATATAAATGAAATACAATTTATGTAATCCTCTTAGTAGAACCTCCCATTTGATGAAGAAGAAAAATATTATCCTGTGTTTCCCTATAAAAGTTATCATATATAAGTAAAATTCCTTATAGTTTGATGGGTTATAGGTAGACGAGGTCATCATGGAGCTCTCCATTCAATTCATATACCAGATAAAACAACATATACTTTAGATACCCATAGATAGTCACTCTAGTGTGCCCGAAAATAACACCAATCCAATACTGAAACATAAAGGGTTTGTTGAAGACAAATTAAATTAGAGTACTGATTGAAAAATTATAATCCACCTGAATATCCTAATATCGTGGTATGGTCAGCTTAACATAATCTAGGAGAAATTACCTCGAAATCCAGTCAATGAATGTTGCCATCGACACTGGCTGTCATAGTTTTCAAGCCTCACACAAAATAAAAACCCTATAGAGGAATGTGTAGGACTATGAGATTTTGTTGACATTTTGAATAATATTTCTGTTGTTCAAGTGTATATTTAAAGTCTCGATTCTTTATATTGTTCAAAGAAACTTCTTGAAGAACTTGTGGAGGATCTTCTATGACATCAAGGGTCTGAAGGCAAGGTAGCATCCACTAATGTATATATTATTGATAATTTCTCCACTAAGTGTCACATTTTCATTTTATATATAGATTAATATATAGGTTCGACCATATAAGGACACATATTATCCCTATGCATATTTATAAAATTAGTCTATGTTTCTTCCCATCAAGATCTTATTGATAAGGGTTCCAGGATCAATCTCATTCCAAACCGAATGCTTCCAAAAATAGGACATAAAAGATAACATTTTTCAATATATAACTAAAAAATATCACATTATGATAAGAGTGATAAAAATACTATTGGATGAATCAATTTGATAGCCCAATTTTGAGATAATTTTTGTGTTCTCCCACCTGGAGTGATCATTTTTCTATCTTAGTATAAAGGCCACGGATTCATTGTCATGCATAAGTTCCACATCCATACCACCAATGATGAAAATAATCTATCAATAGATATATGAGAGTGTATAATAGTAATGGTGATCCATTTTAATACCTCAAATCAAAATAAATATATTCATAATTATATTAAAGGGATGGAAAATTTCTAGGGATAAGAGATGTCTTTTGAACTACTTCCCCATATTGTCTAGAAATGGACCTTGTCAACTCATTCCATAAAATAGTTGAAGAATATTTATCTAACTTAAATTGGATTCATAAAATTAATTAATATTTGGGGAATCATCAAGCTATATAGGCCTTATCTGAGTGGAAGATGAATTTGATTTTTTATATATGATGATAAGGAGAATTATCCCCTAGAATACCGAACTCTGTTAGAGTAAAATAATATGATACCATATATAGAAATAAATATCAACACTCATCATCTCTATGGGATGATTGTATTAACTGATCTTGATCACTAGTTATCATAAAAAAACTCCTTAGTCAAGTAGATATGAACCCCCAAAGACGAATTAAGGCTAGGGGTTTAGCCACATTTTCTTCTTCGATCATGATATTTTTCTCATCAATTAAATCCATTCACATTGTTCAAGTATGTGATACCAAAAATAAAAAATATTTCCTTGATGAAAATTCTAATTCTTCAACTGCATAATCTAATTAGATAATTTCATCAACATAGTGTTTTATAAAATGTCCTTGTACAAGTATTAAGAAATGAAAATGACCCTACAAAATATCATAAATTTAATGATATAAGTACCCTTATTCTCCAATTTATATAAAAGAATAATATGATCATATAAAAAATGATCATGATTATAATTCCCACTCATAGAAACTTTTAGTTTATATAAACATCTCCCCAATAATTATAGTAGAAAAAAATTCCTCTATATCGTCTCCCTTTTTTGATGGTATTCCTTCATCAACCACTTACACTAAAATTAAAGTATAAATGGAACAGGAAAAAAGATTTATATATATGAGATCACCCTATAATTTTTTAGGAAAGAGTATCTACCATTATTTTTGATATTATTCAAATGAATATATGTATAACAGAAGGCCCATAAAATACATTGATTAGTGAAGCCATGTCAGTTGAAGAACAAAATACATATATCACATTATAAGAAAAATATTAAGATATAATTATAAGTGACTACTTAATAATAGTTAGACTTGATCTTGATGTTTCTACCCATCGTTTGGTTTTTTATGAAGACCATCATAGATATAAACATTCAACCAATACAATGCATCTAAATCATAATACGAAAGATTCAACTGATGTTGAGAAGATTATAAAAGGATACTTTAGTATATAAGTTGAAAACCCAAAAGGGTTTTAAAACATTATCCCTATCTAATTGAAAAAAGGTACGATCATAGTTTTCATTATGTTTAGTTATCTCAACCATTATTTCCCAAAGGATGACTTTACAGTTTGAATAATAGAAGTTTTAATCTATAAAAATACATTTTACAGGTCCTCCCCTTAATTGATAGTTATTATGGATACAATTGAATCCACATATATTCTAAATATGATGAATCCCGAACTTCCAGGTCTCCAAAAAAAGTGTATTTTAATAGAATTTTTCACATCTTCTTGAAGAATATTGGTTCCACATATGATCAAGCTAGGAAATATATTTTCATTCCCATTCCAAAGATTAATTTGGTATGTTTCATGGGTGATATAGTTATCAAATCAAAAATGAATTACAATCACATCACTAAATTTAAAATATTTTTGAGAAAACTATGATATTAAAACCTATAAATGATACGATTTTTTTTGTTTTAGGGTGACATCAAGAAAATTTATTAGGTTCATAGTGTTCTATCATGGTAAATATTTCATCTATGAGAAGACCATGGTGATCATTAACATTTAACCTAACAGAATTATAAAAGAGTTCAATGTAATTCAAGGAATCCTCTCTAAAATCATAAAATTAATAGAGAACATGGAATGTATGTGCCTCCCCTTTACTAAGATCCTAAAATAGGGAGTTACCTATCTGTGTGGAAAGTATTTATAGGAATATATCTATGACATCAAACAACACATATTGATCCCATCATTGTTTATGATTTTTGTATAAGTAAAACACTAATTATATAAATGAAAACCCTTTAACAGTCACTTAGTTTCATTCAAAAACAAAATAATGATTCTAGAAATGAAAATAGTATATACTATTTTATCTAACATGTTCTACTCTGTGAGACTCACCATTTTCATACCATTAATAACGTCATTTCATTGATATTCATAATTAAGAAGCTAAGACAATAATTGAAACAACATGAGGTCCCTTTATTATCTCTCATTAATATATTCAAACATATCGTGAATAATCCCATATTGACTAGTTGGCTGGCATGGTGGGTGGTCAATGAGTAATAGTTCAAAATCAAATTTGTGGATTAAAAGTAAGTCAAGGGGAAAACACTAGAATATTTTATCCCAAAACATCTAACTTTATAAATCATTCACGTAGATATATAAATTCTTCAAAAAATCATATTCTCTATTAATGATACTTTCCATACGTGGGATTTTTATTTCTATGGAACCTCATGAATACTTATAGGATGGAGGATGAAAAAAATGTTGTTGAATAGAGGTAGATTAGACATTGGCCATTTCAATATTGAAAATTTAGTCCCTACCCTACTATTTCATGTCATTAGAAGTGTAACCCAACAGTGTGGTATAATTATAAGATCAATTAATAGGTATGAGATAGGCTCTACAGGTATCCATTTCCTAAAAAGATTTTACTTGATTCAGAGTTGATAATAAAGAATATTAATTTATAGTATTTACCTAAGAAGGAGCAATTAATCCCCCATATCATTTATATCTAATATTGGATGGTATAATTCACATATGAGCCAAATTTACCTCATGTAATGAATTTGGAAAATTTTTATACAGACAAATTGGATAAAGGAACTATAATCTTGTAAGATCCAGTTTGGGATAGAAAAGGAATCATCTTTTAACATCACAAGGTGGAGTCCCCATTATTAAAAATTGACGAGGAAGAGATCAATGAGATTTAAATGACTCATGAATAAGTTTATATGATGTAATCACTAAGTGATACCACCATAGAATATATTCCACCCATATTGGACTAACACCAAAGGGGGATTCTTCCACCACTTTGATAAATTAGAGACAATATTTGAAATCAAGACAGAAAATTCATCCTTTATCCTAAACCAAATGAACAAAAGTACCTCTATATATGGGGATTTTATAGGGTCATATAAATATGTATTTAAGGAGGATAAAACCTTACTATTATTAATGGATTACACATATATGTCTATCACGCTAATAAATGTAGAACGAAGCTCTCCCACAAGATCAAACATCTTAGATAGTGGTAGACTTAGATAATAGAAGACAATGTGGATTTTACCAGGACATTTGATGAAATATAGATTAATTATAATGTCATACACTAATATATAGTGATGTTATAAATATAAAATGATTATAAACTATTTTAAATATAGGGAATATATTTCATCGGGCCGTATCCCCCAGAAATAGCCAAGAATTTTATGTATATACTTATTATCACTGACTTCTTCTCCATGTGAAAATATTCCATACCCCTCAAGGAAGTTGTTGTGAAATCAATATTCATGTTTAGTAAGAAAAAATAACATTAGCAGATTTGGTGTCCCTCATAGAATATTGACAAACAATGGAACGAACTTCTTTAAATCTAAGATGAAGAGGTCAGTATCAACATTATATAATTATGTCTAACCACTAACCTCACTACTATAAAATAGAAAATAGATATATTTAAGATTTAAATTGGAATATATGTAACATACATAAAAAGATGGTGGATAGAGAAAATAAATCATTTCCTTATAATTTTCCCTAATTTGTGGGCTTATGTACCATAACTAGTGTGACTACAAAAGTTCCCACACATTTACATATATAAAAAACCGAATAAGCCCTGAAAATCATGTTCCTCTAACCTCTACTAAAATATCAATATTTAACAAACTATTTGATGATCAGAAGTCACCAATGTTTCTAGTTGATTTTGAATGACTACAAGAGATGATAATTCACAACAAACATAAGATGGATGTTCGTTAAAACAAACATGAATGGGAATTCAATAAAAAACATATTCTCTTTCTATTTATCCATGGTGAAACAGTATTGGATATCATAGATCCAATGATACCATGAAATAACCCCCCAAATATTGAGCCAATATAGGGTAGATGATATGTAAAACAAGAAGTCTTCTTTAATTGTGATTATATATTTGTCATAGTGAATGGATATTTCATCATACCTAACACCAATGAAATGTTTCCCAATAAGTAAATTGATTGAAACTCATTTCAATCCATAATAGGTTTTTTCAATTGAAATTACATTATTTGGAATAAACATCCCCATTAAATGATGATAAAATACAGGAAACATATCTAATATGTAAGACTTAAAAATTTTCATCATAAGATTTCCAAAATATGATGTAAAATTTCATAGAGACCAACATTGTTTCATGACTTCAAACAACCCGAAAATTTCATGGTCACATGAGATTAAGCGGTATGAAAACATCCACACCACACTACTAAATTCAATGGTGTGAGTATAAAATTAACCATAATATGATGAATTTTGATATGGGTAATCCTTGGGGAGAATCTTTTTTCGAACACTGATAATGAATCATGTGATATTATAGGACATAGGAAATATCTCAATTTAGCATGAATATGATCTATGTGGAAATACATTAGAAATAACATTCCATCCTCCATGGAATTAAAAAATGCAATGAATTAAATATTTAATTTCCTAATTTACTAATATATCAGTTATATCTATGTAAGGGTAGTTGAAAAACAATATAACAATGATCGAGGATATAAATTCCTCCTTCCTTTCTTACGAGCCAGATCAATATATAAAATTTATGCTCAATAATAAAATGTTCCAAGATTTTGGTTCTAGTTGGATAAAATATGATGGTAGTATCTTTCATCCCTATCCGAATAACAAATTACAATAATGAAAATAGTCTCTTTCCCCATAGTGTTTTGGACCTTCTAATTATAATTAATCTATCTACGGAACTGCATTGAGATGAGGTCTAATTTTCGTTCCTTAATCATTATATTTATCTATGTAGAAGAATCATGAAACGAATCATGTTGGCTTTTTAAAAATCCGACTACTTATATATGGGAAAGATTATGTAGAATACCAAAGCATATATTCACACTTTAAATCCATAACTAAGAAATACCCTTATCCTATGTATGATAAATATTCACATAAGGGGTTTCCATCACATATTTCATCACATTTATACCTCTATAAAAATTATCCCATATACACATGCTTGATCTGAATAGGGAATACAACATAAGAACTATGTAGGGATTTTTTTTATTATATCAGGATATTTAGTCAATCATAGATCCTATATCAAGGGACTAATCAAATGTCCAATCAATCATAATTCCCCAAATAAATCTACATGAGATTGATTTAAATATGATCTTCTAGGGAAGATTTTATTTTTGTGAAACTCAGATGAGAAATGAATGAAAAAAAAACACTTCCTAGGGTTTGTGTACCCTTCATCGATGTCAGGGTATTACTAATAGCCTATCAATCATGAATTTATTAAGAACTATGTGTATATTAATATTACTACTATAGGATGTGTATTAAAAATAGATCATTTATACAATGAACAACTATAAATTGTACAAACACATCAGCTCATATGGGCTTCTATATCAGGGATCATATACCAAACATAACGCCCATGAAATGTTTTTATATTTCCGTCAATTAAACATTGTGAAATGATTCCAGAATGTATTTATCTATCCTTAAACCTATACTATTATACAATTTATACATGTTTGGATAATGGTTTCTTATTCTTTGTATCATAATGTTATACTACAAGACATATAGTTCACATTAAATGACCATAAACCTTGAAATGTTTCCTCTTATACAATGACCAGTTTTCATAATATGAGAGCCAAATCTTTGTAATTGTACACAACATTGGGAGGATCAAGAAATAAATATTAGGACTAAATTCTATTTTCTCAATATCTAGAGCCTCCCATATAATATAAATTATATATGGATTGAACCTTTATATTTCAGGATACATGTTTAAACCATATATTTTTTACCAATAAATAAGTAATCATTAATTTCCATAACCTTTACGTAAACCATATTTTTTCAATTATGATTATATCTAGTCAATAATTCATATATAACTCTTTTAATAACACCTTTTTGGGAAATACCTAATCATAATATTAAATATCTCTATCCTCTTTGAGTATATTGATTAATGATAACCCTTCCTGGCTATTTATTTTCAGTGAATTTGACTTTGATGGACCCCTCTATTGGACTATGGATACTATACACCTAATATGGCTCTACATAAACATACCTAATATGGGCTATTAATAAATACATCTTCATCCATGTGGAATCGATCCTCTAATTTATGTACACCATTACGATATCATGGTAGAGCATGTATTCCAAATATAGTTTGTAGCCATCCCCGTTGTAACCAGTCTATATCACTGCGTTCAACCATGGAATGTAACACTACAATATTTCAATTTATGTTATCTCTTCAAATAAATTCAATAACTTGCACTACACGCAACACCGAGTTCGAGCACCCCACAACTTACCAAACTAGTCATTCAAAAATCAGTTAGGAATTGTATTAATTGAATTGTAAATTTTATATACCCCATAAAATTTTAACATCCATATTATGTTTTTTAGACATAATATAAGAACAAATTAAATTGTTTATATAAAAGAAGTATTTTTCAAAAATTGAAATTTTACAACCTTTTAATGGAGAACCCTTTTTAAAAACAATATTTGACACTTTTTTATATTCAATATGTTAAAGTAAACTTTTTTTAGAATCAGGACATACAAATTTATTTTGGATAAAATTTTGGTGTTTTTCTGATAACTTTCATATTTCGATGAATAGTAAAAAATACAAAATTTTAATTAAAAACAACTTTTTAATCAAAATAATTTATAGTGTTAAATTACACATTTTAGTGGTTTTACAGTATCATTAGATTATATTTTTATCATTTAATATAATTTAGGCCATTAGATATAATTTCACATTTAAACTGGACATAAATAAGTGTTAATTTTTTGATAGTTATTATTTATTAAAAACAAGTTTTTTGTTTTGACAACGAGAATTAATTATAAATTAATTTATGCCACTCCTGTGTATTAAATTTGGAAAAATTTATTCCATATTTTGAATCAAGAGGTCCAAATTTTGTAAATAGGTAAATTTTTTAGACACTATGAATATTTACTTTAGAAAATATTTTATTTACCATGGTTTAAGGGTAAATCTGGTAAATAAGGGTCAAAAAATATTATTATAATAACATTAAATTACCATAAAATGTGTCCTATTTTTATTGGTTGATACTTGTCCGAACATGATAATCCTTGGGTTGATTTTGGGACCACTTGGAACCACTTGAGAGTGATAATGACACTTTATATTAATTAATTTTATGTAAATACCAAAATGACATAAACATATATCTTTTAGTAAAACAATTTTCACAAGTTGTTATATAAGTTATATTTTGAAATATAAAAATTAATTAGAAATATAAAACTATTTCCTATATAATGGTATTATATATATAATTTTTAGAACTTAGATAATCAAATTTATTTATGACATAATGATGATGAAGTAATTACCTTAATAATGAAAGAATAAAATAAATGGTAATTTAAATATTAAAATAAATATAATTTATTGTTTTTAGAAATCCATGAATTTTATAAGTGAATATGACATGTTAGTTTCGATTCAATGTATCTTGTTTGATGTAATCAAGTTGTGATGACTTTCACAAAAACCAAATACGAAATAGTGTCAAAATTTACATAAATGAGTTTTTAAAACAAATATTAGATTATTAGATTATATATATTCATAAAAATCTACGGTTTTGAAAAAGAGATTAAATAATATTATATATTTAATTTATAGACCACTTTAGTTTCTCTTGGATGTTTACAGTATGTTTAATAACTATATACTGTAAGATTACAAGAAGACACAGTAAAAGTTAAACTATTTAACTAAGAGCTAAATCTAAAAGATAAGGTTAATATGTTGGAATATACGTGTCTAAAACCTATTTATTGAGTGGTTTTAGGCCCATACCTACCTTATCCTATAAATAAATCATTTTGGAGCCATTAGAAACCGAAAATGATTTTATAATAAAGTAATATTTAAAACTTTTCCTAAAGTGACCCTGACCTCTCTAATAAAAGCGTACTTCCCCTTCTCTCAAAATCACACCTCCAAAGACATTTAGATAGGAAAAAACTTACCCAAATATCCTCAAAAATTTTCTCACATAAAAATAGAGTCCTTACATTTATCATTAAGCCAACATATGGATCCATTTTTATCAACTCAAAAGGAAACACCCAAAGAAGAGGTAATAATTTCACCACCCCCATTCAAGTTCATTTCTTTTTCCACTTCCCCTTTATTTGTTGTTTCCATACCAAAATAATAACTCCAGTACCTCAAATATACTGTGATGTTATTATAAATATGATACATACATATTTTTTTTCTATCCATCCTATAAATGAAAAAGTCACCATACATGCATACGTACAGCTTACCATCTCCACATCGTGGTGTAGTTTGTTATTCAAACACTTCATTATTTTGATTAGTATAATAATGAGTATAACTGATGTAAATAATAAATATAACCTTTTAATGATTATCTATATATGATATACCATCCAATTACATACTATTTCACCATCAATATAATGATATTGTCGCTTGTGCATATGTACAGATTACCGTCTCCACGACGCAATGGGATTAATTTCCACATTCACCTTTCAACGATGATTAATAAAAAATATATTATTAATAAGTATGTAATATAAAACATGAAAATTATACTTAATATATATATATATGTATGTATGTACTTACACATATCTTTTTCATTTACTTCCATTCAATATGATATGAAAAGGGAAACAACGTTTATGCGTATGTACGACCCACGACCTCCATAAATGGAACATTCCATTTCATATATCTATCTATTATACCTATTAATAATTTAAATATATATGATATATAAATCATGTGTTATATTCTGTAAGTATTTAAATCATTATCTGAATGATACGATCAAGAATAAAAATTTAAAACACGTACAATAAAGAAAGTGACTATTACTCAAAATGTTAATTTAACATAGAAATAATTATTAAATGAGTAGTGTAAAGTCATAAATGAATCATGTATGATATAATAAATATGAACATGGTTATGGTATTATTTAATAACATATTTTTGTGATTATACATGAGGTCAAACGTACGCTCAATCAAAAGAAAGTGCAACGTAAGGGTTAATTTCACAATCTCTTTATTATCTGAGGTTGTTTTTACATAAGTATCTACTGGGATATATTTATTTCCCTGTCCATGATTCATAAAAGAGTTTTCAAAAGGATTCTTTTTAGGGGATTTTTTTACTAAAAAATCATTTTAAATGTTTTATTGATTTATTATTTTAAATCATTCTCATTAATGTCCATGTTTTAAAAATAGTTTTAAGGATTTTTTTATAAGGACATGAATGTTTTAAAATGTTAATTCCTTTAAAAATATTCAACATGTTATAGGAAATTTTGATTCAAAAATATCTTTTAAAATATTTCTCTTATAAATTATGTGACTTTTAAATGATTTCCTAAAAAAGGGATATTTCTATCAATGATTTTTACTGATCATTTTCAACCATGTCAACATCCTTTACAGGATATTATTCTAGATCAAGGTTGATTTATTATGATACAAATCTTACATATAGTATTGAAGGTTTTGTGGTATATTTGACTGTGTAGGTGTTTTTTTATAGCATTAATGGGTTAGGGTTAAAGTATTGACATTTCATAGGCTAATTTTAATATGAATGTTTATATTTTGTTTCAACCTATTTCTATGAGGAATGTATTGGACATAGTAAGTGACGGGTGAAGCCTGATATAGCTCCTCGTTTCATTGGTATGTGTCTTGAGATAATTAGACATGGAATTGGATAAGGCGATACTTAATTTGATATATGGTTTTGGATGAGACCTTAATCATTTTTAGATGTCTTTACCTAGGCCTTGAAAAAATATTTTAGAATGTATGGGATTATACATTCCCTCATTATGAAAATATTACTGATGGTTCTTGTTGTTATTTGACTAGTATAATACCCAAGGCTTTGTTTTATTATGGAATTATTTAATCATCTCATACTCTTTCCATAAAGTGTTCATTTTTATTATTTGTAAAGGAATATGTGTTAAATTACTCACCATACCTAATGTTTATGTTATCTTCCACAGTATCACTTACCCTTACTGATAATTTGAGCTCACCCCTTTATTATGTTTTATTTTACTAGGATTAAAAGAAGTTTATTATGATTGATAAATTGGGTTAATCTAGGGGATTAATAGAATTCTCAATGGATCATTTATGTTGTGCTTTATTTTCTAATGTGTAATGTAACGTTCATGTATGTAATCTATTTTCCAAGACTGCTAAACAATCTATCTTTCTGGATTAAATTCCTTGTAATCATACCGATATATTAAAATAATGCACCAACTCTGGGTTGCTGGGGTCGGGGCATTACCGTTGGAATCAGAGGATGTTTAAAAACAACCTTGGAAATAGATTTAGATAAACCCTGATTAGATAAAAATTCCCTAAGATAGAATTTTAGGATTAGTATAGAAGAACTTCCTAGAATTTTGTTAATGTTAAGAATTTTTGTATTTTCAATCAATACATCACTATCTTGATACGAGCTGGCTGAGGAGGCTCTGGCATAGATGTACCTAGGAGTGAAAACTCCGTCAAGGAGTTTAGGGCTTCACCCGTGGTATCCTAGTACATGAAAACGGGCCTTTCTTCACTCATTGTTACGAAAATCTCGTGGGATATGCTTACGATAATTCAAGTTTTCATTACAATCCATTATTAAGGATTTAGGAGTAAATACTTCCTTAAAAAACATTTTTTGATTATATATTATATGAATAATCTTTTTGATTTACATTAGGTATTTTACCAGTTTGGAATTATGCATTTCAATTCATAAACTAACCCAATGTATGCCATTATTTAGAAATGGTTCCTAGTAGAAGGAATGATAATTAAAGCAATACACATGATCAAAATATTAAGAAGGGTCATATATTCCTTGGTATTAAGCCAAAATTTAAAATGGAAATAGTCTCCAATGAATTCTCATCATATGAAGAGATATTATCATGTATTAATAAGACATGTAAAGAATTATCTGAGTCATATGGATTTAAAGGGAAGCAAGAGAAGAAAATTTTGGAAGAGAGAAATATGGATAAATAGAAGAGGGGAAATAAGGATTTTCCCATACATGATAACTGTGGAAAGAATCACCCTGGTAAAATCTTGAAGGGAATGTGAGTTTGTTATAAGTGTGTAGAAAAAGGACACTAAGTACGTGATATCAAGGGTAAGAAAAAGGTTTCAAATGTACATTTCTTCATATACAAGGAGTTGGGACACTACGCGAACCAATGTCCAAATCATCAGAGTATACCATGAATGATGTTGTTGGATAATAATCAAGTTATGATATTACCACTAATGAAGAGTAATGAATATAATTTTTATATTGATATTAAAGAATTACGTCATTTGAGAATTACTTCAATGATGTACTGATTATATTAATTATGGAAATAAATAAGGATTGTACTTCAGTACTACTTCATTATAGATTTGAGATTACATAGAAGTATGAAAAGTGACTCAACTACAAGTTAAACTTTTTGGAAAATACATGGTTAAAGGAAAGATAAACCCTAATATGGTTCGATACGGAGGTATTGATTTTGGAATAAGAGATAGTTGATTTGGATAAATTATATTGGTTATTCTAGAGTACCTTGGAACTGATTAATGGCATGTTTATTCCAGCATTATTGGATTATTAAAAATTTTTGGATATAAGGAATATATCTAGTATTATATGAGGAATAAGGTAGCATGAATGTAATCAATAAGTTTTTATGGTAATTCAAGGTGTTACCATGTTTTAAATGAATACATGTTGAAGGTATTCACATGTTATTACTTTGGAAAAATAATCTTCATTGTGTTTACCTACCTTATAAATTTAGGACTGTGAGTTTGTACAAAAGTATTTTGGATAATTATAAATATTGGAATCAATTATGTTTGACATTGGATTCTATTGTTAATGCTAAATCATTTCTTTAGATTATTTTTAGATTGTTATAAAAAGGACAACATGGAGGTCGGGTGACAACCCGTCACGTTTGGCAAGGGTGCAAGACTTGAACTCGCAACCAAATGGTGAAAATGGTGCATCACCTAAAACTGGCCTATGTGATGTCCTGTTTGTATAATGTAGTTTTTTAAAATAGTCTGAAAAATGAATTATAAATTCACTATTTTTGGAACCCTATATGATTAGGATAAATATAATATTTTTGAATTCTATAATCTTTTGGAGTGAAAGATTAGTTTGTGGTTGGAATTAGTGGGAGGATGATACTCTACTTGTCAATATATTTTTTCCTCTTATTATATGATTAAATTAATTACTAAACTTTAGGGAAGGGATCTTAAAACCGAAAATGTGTTATCAAAATACCTTATGTTTTGTTTAACCAATGATATTTTAAATTATCATATATTTATGGATTTAAAGCCGCCAATCTTACACTTTTTTGTTACTGATGAACTCAATAACACCTAATAAATATTTAAATTTATTCTCAAATTACGTGTCTTTAATTTTCACCAATGTTCTCTTAATCGAGAACGTAATTTGGTGGTGACTTTTTCATTCCCTTTCCCTCTTATTAAGACTAAATTTTATTAACCCAATTTCTGATGTGGGTTTCCACTATGGTACTTTTTTATTTTTAACCATTTATTTTAGAAGAAAAATTTCAAATTGAGAGGATGAAATTTATTTAAGTATGGAATAATTTAACCCCCAAGATTTCATAATACATTATATCTTCAAAGAAATTCAATAACTTGCACTATGAACAACACCGAGTTCGAGCGCAGAACGACTTACCAATCTAGTTGTTCAATAAGCTGTTATGAATAGTTTAAACAGAATTTTGAATTTTATATACTCCATATAATTTTAAAATCCATATTATGTTTTTAGATATAATATAAGAACAAATTCAATTTTTTAGTTGAAACTAGTATTTTTCAAAAAAATGCAATTTTACCGCCTTTTAATGGAGAAAACTTTGTAAATATAGTATTTAACCTTTTTTATATTAAATTTGATAGAATAAAATTGTAATTTAGAACTGGGTTATACTAATTTAGTTTGGATAAAATTTTGGTGTTTTTCTGATAACTTTCAGATTGCAATGAATAGTGGAAAATACTAAATTTTACTTAATAAAATATTTTTAATCGAAATAATTTGTAGTGTTAGACTATAAATTTTAGTGGTTTTAAATTATAATTAGATAATATTATTTTTATTTAATATAATTTAGTTCATTGGATATAATTTCACATTTAAACTTAACATAAACAAGTGTTTATATTTGATAGTTATTATTTCTTAAAAACTCATTTTTTGTTTTGACAATGAGAATTAATTTTAAATTAGTTTCCACCACTACTATGTATGGAATTTAGAAAAATAGATTCCAAATTTGGAATTAGGAGTTCGAAATTTTTTAAATTGGTAAGTTTTATTTTTAGAAATTATGAATATTTACTTCAGTAGATATTTTATTTACTATGGTAAAAGGTAAATTTGGAAAATAAGGGTAAAGAAATATTATTATAATAACATTAAATTACCCTAACATGTGTAATATTCATATTGGTTGATAAAAGTATGACCATGGGAATCATTGGGTAAATTTCGGGACCACATGCTACCACATGAGAGTGATAATGACAAATTATATTAATTAATTTAAAGTAAAGACCAAAATGACATTAACATATATCTTTTAGTGAAATTTTTTTACAAGGTTTTGTATAAGTTATCTTTTTGACTATAGACTTTAATTAGAAATATAGAACGATTTAATACATAATAGTATTTTATTTATAATTTTTATATGTTAAATAACTAAATTTATTTATTACATAATGATGATGAAGTAATTACCTTATTAATGAAAGAATCAAATAAATGTTATTATAAATATTAAAATAAATATAATTTAAAAGTTTTTATGACATAAAATAATTTTCTAGGGTAATATTACAAGTTATGATTGATTCAATGTATCCTTTTTGAATTAATCAATTTGTGATGACTTTTAAAAAAACCAAATACTAAATAGTCTCAAAAATGACATAAATGAGTTTTTAATACAAATATTATATTATTATATTATATAATATTCTTAAAAATATAAGGATAGAAAAAAGGGATTAATTAATATTATATATGTCATTAAAGAACCACTGAGGTTCTCTTTAAAGTTTATAGTATGTTTATTAACTATATTGTATAAGAATACATGAAGACAAGGTAGAAGTTAAACTATTTCACTAAGAGTTAAATCTAAAAGAGAAGGTTAATATTATGACATAAACCTATATAAAACCTATTGGTTGAGAGGTTTTTGACCAATACCCACATTATCCAAGAATTAAATCATTTTGGAGCCATTATAAATCAAAAATGATTTTATTATAAAATAATATTTCGATATTTTCCTAAAGTAACCCTCACCTCCCTTATAAAAGGGTATTTCACCTTGTCTCAAAATCACACCTAAAAATCCATTTGGCTTGGAAAAAACCTTCCCTAATATCCTAACATCTTCCCTAAAATAATCCTAGATTCCTTAATTTGATCATAAAGAAAACCTAGGGAGCCCTTTTGATCAACTTAATAAGAAACACCTGGAGAAGAGGTAATAATTTTACCACCCTCTTTGAAGTTCTTTTCTTCTTCCACTTACACTTTCTTTGTTGTTTCAATAACAAAATAATAACTCTAGTAATTCCTACGTACAGTTATGTTATTATAAATACAGTACAACCATATTCATTATTATTTCCATCCTATAAATGAAAAAGTCACCATACTTGCGTACGTATGACTTACCGTCTCCTCGTTGTGGTGTAGTTTGTTATTCAAACACTTAATTATTTGGATGTGTACAATAATGAGTATAAATTATGTAAATAACAAATATAACATGTTATTGATTATGTATATATGAATTTCCATCCAATTACATACTATTTCACCATCATTATAATTATATTTCCACTCCTACGTACGTACAGATTACCGTCTCCACAACACGATGAGATTCATTTCCATATTCACTATTCAACGATGATTATAAAAATATATATTATTAATAAGTATGTAATATATTAAATTATAGTTCTAATTAATATATATATATATATGTATTTATTTAGTTTCATATATTTTATTCACTTTCTTCCATTCAATATGATATGAAAACAGAAACAACGCTTATGCGTACGTACGACCAACAGTATTCATAAATGTTGTTTTCCATTTCATATATCTATATATTATACATATTTATATTATTAATATAATATATATATAAATAATCTATTATATTCAAGAACTATGTAAATCATGATCTAAATGATACGATCAAGAATAACAAGTTAAAACACATACGATAAACAAAGCGATTATTACCAGAAATGTTAATTTAACATGGAAATCATTATTAAATGGGTAGTATAATGTCATAAATGAATCTTTTATGATATAATTAATATGAATTTGGTTTTTGTATAATTTAATAAAATACTATAGTCATTATACAATAGTTCAAACGTACCCTCGACCAAAGGAAAGTGCTAGGTAAGGTTTAATTTCACAATCTCTTTATTACCCAAGGTTGTTTTTACTTAAGTATCTACCTGGACATATTTATAATCCATATACATATTTGAAAAGAGATTTTCAAAAGGTATTATTTTTAACAGATTGTTTTACTAAAACATCATTTTAAATGTTTTAAAGATTTATTCTTTTAAACATTTCTCATTAATGTCCATGTTATAAAAATGGTTTTAAGGATTTACTTATATGGACATGAATGTTTCAAAATTTCAATTCCATTCAAAAGTTTCATAGTGGTATGGGACACTTTGATTCAAAACTATCTTTTAAAATAATTTCTTTATAAATTATTTTACTTTTAAATGATTTCATGAAAAAATGATATTTCTCTAAAAGATTTTTACTAATCATTTACGACTATGTCAACATAATTTATGGGATATTATTATTGATCTAGGTCGATTTATTATGATACAAATAATCCATATTTTATTGATGGTTTTGTGATATATTTGACTATGGATGTGTTATTTTTATACCGTTCATGGCTTAGGGTTAAATTATTTACTTTTCTTATGATAGTTTTAATACAAATGTTTATGTTATATTTCAACCATTTCGTATGAGGAATGTATTGGATATAGTATGTGACTAGTGGATCCCTCTATAGATCCTCAGTGCATCAGTAGGTCTCATGAGATAATTAGACGTGGAATTGGCCAAGGATTTTCCAAATTTGATATATGGTTTTGGATGAGGCCTTAATCATTTTTAGACGTCTTAGCCGAGGCCTTGAAAAAATGTTACAGAATGTCCGGCATTAGACATTCGATCATTATAAAAGTATTATTGATGGTTCATGTAGTAATTTGAATAGTAGAATACCCATGGCTATGTTTTATTATGGAATTATTTATTCATCTCATATTCTTCCCATAATGTGTTCAATTTTATTATTTGTAGAGGCATGCGGTTTAAATTATTCACCATGCCTAATGTTTATGTTATCTTCTGCTGTATTGCTTACCCTTACTAAGCATTTGAGCTCAACCCTTTCTTATGTTTTATTTTCCCAGGATTTCAACTAGCGAATTATGATTGATAAGCAGGGTTAACCTAGAGGATTAATGGAATTCTCAAAGGATCATTTATGTTGTAGCAATTCTGTAGCACGCACTATAGCAGTACAGTAGCATGCACTGTTCGGTACTCTAGTAGGCGGAACTATTCATCCATCTGGGCCTTTGGGCCACCGGTTTGGTCCTCGGGTCCTGCAAGGATTTCGGGCCAACGAAGGCCTTCAGACTAGTTGATTCTCAAGGCGTTCGGTCCGCCTTAAGGCCTTATGGCCACCCAAAGGCCTTAGGGCCGCATGAATGCATGCCCCAGACACACTACAAAAAAGGAGCAACCCCAGAAGAGGATTCAGAGTAGGTGCACTCACCAAAGCAGAGCCAAATGGATTTCCGGAATGAGAGGGTATGGGTATGCCATCGGTACCAGCCTGTGCTTTCACGGGAAGCCCAGCCAGACGGTCATGCAAAGGTGGAGAGCTACTATCAAGATGTAGATGCTGGGGAGGGGCGGTTCCTTGTAGATAGTTTGGTTGAATTCCCTAAGACCTTCGGGTCATGTAATCTCCAAAGCCTACGGGCCATGTAATCTCTGAGCCTATGGGCCTTGTAAGGGTTCCCCCTCATCCCTTGAGAGGGGGTTTTCAAAAATCAATAAAAATGAAGGCCTTCGGGCCATTCAGGATAAATTATCAGTCTTTCGGGACTTGATTCCTTGTAATAACACCAATGTACTAATATAATGCACTAACTCAAGGCTTCTGGGGTCGGGGAATTACATGGAACCTAATGTTTTGATTTATTATTCCACCACTACCTATTCAAATTTTTGTAGAACATTATTATCCCTTTTCACAATTTAAGCATTTATTATCACCCTTCAGTGTAATAACATGAGATTTTAGAAACATTAAATTAGTACTGTATTTGATAGCTTGCATCACATGAAACACAATATTAATTTATCCAAAAAATATTTTATTTATATTATAAAAATAATAAAAATAATAACCATTGGAAATTAATATGTATCTATATTAAAAGTATAAATGATAAATGAAATTTAATATTAAAATTAATTATCCTTAAAAACGTTTTTAATGTAATATATATGTTATAATAATTTATTAAATGGAATATTTTAAATGATAATATATAATATTTTAGTTCATAAAATTATATATTAACATTTTATAAATTATAAATTTTTTTGAGATAATATTAACAGCACATACTATATTAAATGGAAAATCATAAATGAAAATAGATTGTTTTAATTTTTTATATTTTCTTTTAAGAGATAACTTCTAAATTTTATAAATTTTAATTCTAAAAAAGTAAATTTATTTTTGATTTACTCATATAAAAATTATAATATGGTATTATTTCCTATTTTTTTGAAATAATTGATTTTTAGGTGAAGAGTGAAAATACAAGTTTTTATAAAATCATAGCATTTATGTCTATATAAAGAAGTATGTCTATCTTAAAAAAGTTTAAACTATTTTTTATAATTAAAAAGTTATTAATGATTGAAATTTTACAATTATAAATATTATTTTTAATTTATAAAATATATGGTTAATAACATTAGTAATATTTATAATAAAATAACTATTTTTTCTTATCATGGAATTAAATACTATTATTATAAAATCATTTTTTAGATTTATCTTAAATACATATATATTTTATTTATATTAAAATAAAATATTTATCTTTTTTATATCAAATAAATTTATAAACTTATCCTACACTTAAATTTTAATAAAAAAGCAATTTTTTTTCCAAAAATACATTTTTACATGCCACATGTGCAAACGTTAAAATATTTTTTTCATACTCATAGAAATTTTATATGATAAATGTTATATATTATTTTAAATTACTATTTAAAATATATCTAATAAGGTCTGTTTAATTTATAGGCATTAAATGTAAATTACTTAGGTAAACATTTATTACCATGATAAAACCAAAATTGGTAAAAGTGAACATTCTATGAGTAAATGACTATAATTTTTTTAAAACATGTGTTAGAATGAATTATTATTTAATTGTAAAAATTATCTTGTACCCCAATCCATTTTATCCATTTTGGTGTCTTACTTTCATTTGAACCATGTGATCTCTTTATATTACATGAAATATTTACAAGAAACCCATTCTCGCAACTTAAAAAAAGGGGACTCTAACCATGACATCAGTAATGCTCCAAAATATAGGTTTTCTATTAAACATATTTCCATTATATTTCCATTTTGAACCTATTTATTTTAATTGAGGATTTGGTAAGAATATATTACTTAAATCTTCCATTTGGAAGGAGTCTTCCAACGGAAAGTCTATGTTCTCAACCTGAGTAATATTTTGTTAACTAATTTTCCATTATATCTTACATTTTCAATTGTAATTATCTAAATATATATAATGAAATAATTATTTAAATGATACTAAGTTTTATTATTATAATGGAATAGTTATAAACCACCATTCCCCTTTTCTATTATGAAAAATGAATCCATAATTTGTGAATTGTGGGGACTATATCTTCTTTAAAGCAACGACTTTAATTTTTTTCACCACCAACTATAATTACAAATTATAATGGGGAAATTTATGAATAAATAGAAAATGTATAATATTATTTTTATTATTAGGAGGTGAATTATAAAACACCTTCTCTATCTCTTATTCTTTGAAAAATTAAAATGTTAACTATGAGTTTTGCAGACTATCTCCTTCATGAAGTAACATTTATTTTTTTTCATTTAGTTTCATTGTTATTACATTAAATCAACAAAAATATGATTTTCCACCCAAAATATTATCTATATAATAAAATTATTATTTTTTAATAATTATATTATTCTAAAACAACAATTTTCATAATTAAAATTTGCAATTAATTATGGCGTGTTCATGTTTTGGTCGGTCTGGCCACCTACATAAACCCTGATATAAATTAATATCATGGATTACTATGAGAAAATAAAATCTTATAATGTAGGATATAAATAAAAAATTATAAACATTATTTTTTTGTTACGGGATAGTAACATTAATATTAAAAACACAAATTAAGATACCACAATTCAATTGTTAAAAACAATGGGAACATGATTTTCTCCAGTTTCATTTACAATAAATATAACCAAAATAGTCATTGAATGAATTTATAATAATTTAAATAGTTATAAAGTATAAATAATAGTAAAATTTTTATCTAGGAATAATAAAATTTGGTATAATAATAATTATCAACTCCTCTAGTATGGAACTAGTTCAAGAAAACCAAGAGTAATCATAACTAATTTCAAATATAGTGAATGACTAAAACATATAGATATATAGTATAATTATAAATGATGTTTTTATGATCTTGAATTTATTAGTAATTTTATTAAATATATTATTAAGATAATAACATTGATATACATTATATTCAAGATGTTTAGTTGATGTTATAAATTTATGGTAAGGGTTTCATGTCATAAATTTTATCCCCTTGATATATATTTACTATTATACACCATGTTTTTCTGATGGTTTATCTACTATATAGGGAATATATTTTAAAATATTCATTTAATTCATTTGATTTTAATATTAATATCATCCCTTTAATTTAAATGGATTTCTATTTAAAATACCAATGTTGAAATGAGTCTTTATTAAAATGTTATCAAATTTTAAGTGTATCATTACCAACATTATTATGAAATCAATATTTTGTTTTGAAAGTAAATTAATCATGGGATTCTTATTATTCATAAAATAACTCAAAATATTTATTGTATATTTATGGGGTTTAACATATACCATCAAAATTTTATTTTCCTTTGACTCATATTTTACCGGAATGGTTTATTATAACTAAAACTGACCCCATTTATTCTTCTTGATCAAGAACCTCCCTTTTTTACATAATTGTCTATAGTGGATTATTTTGAATATTTACATATATATATATATAAAATAATTATTATGGTTATTTTCTATAACTTTATCATTTTAAAAAAGATTCAATGAAATTTTTATTATTTTATATATTTTTTTCTTCATTGTGAAAATAATATATTTTTAAAGATTTATACATGCACACATATTTCAAACACATTTATATTTTCTAATAAAACACTATCTCTACTTTTTTACTATTTATATAGGGAGTTATCATTCTCATATTTTTATAAAACATTTAATTAGTTTTTTTAAAGGATGAAGGAAAATTATTCATTATTGATGGATTATTCCAAAATCTATAAAAAGAGTTTTTTCAACTATGCCATTGTTATTTTACATGTCGTGTACTTTATTGAGTAAATTCACCAAATTATACCATCAAACATATTTATCTATATGAATCAGGTAATTTTATCCTCTTTTAATGGAATGATCCATCGCTACCTTGGTCTTACCAAATCATCCATTGTGTATAAATACATAACGTATCACAGTGTTTTACTATATGAAAATTATATATTTAATACCTTTGATTACAGTATATTCACTTAGATTCGATACATCAATGGATTGGGTAAATTATTGAGATGGATCTATAATACTAATCTATAAAATTTAAATAGCATATTCATTATTATCTTTATTGAATAATATTTATCTACAATGACACTGGATATCATTGTATACCTATTTAGTTTCCATAAATTATTCTTTTTATAATAATTTATGGGATTATAAATTATCTTGTTATGTAATTACAATTGAAATATATTTGAAACATATTTTATTTCCATGAGTTCTGTAAGATGTGGAGAATGAAACCCATTTTATTTTAATGGAGTTTTATTTTTTAAAAAGTGAATGTTTTTCATTTTAAATGTTTATGAAATCCATTTTTATGGGTTATTTAGATGTTATATGTTAATAAAAATAAGGTGGAAGTCATATATATAGATGGTGAAGGGTGCGGTCCTATATCTCCCTCTAATGTATTCGTTAAAATTTATGTATCATGAGAAAATATATACAAGTACATTTTCATTTCATGTACAAATGGGAATTTATAGCATACCTCATGAAAGAACAATTTACCAGTACTATAGTTTGTTCCATATATGAAACATCGTAATGTTTTATTCTTATTTTTATGAACATGTTATGCTCTATTGGATTATGTTTATTTACACATGATTATATAATTTGTTTTATTCTTATATAATAATATTGTAAGAGTGATTCTTTGGTTTATGGTTTATAAATTATTGGGTATATGTTTCCTATATTTCTTGATTATACACTCATACTCTTATTATGATTATTAATGTTAATTTTATTGTTATCACTTATGATTAACCTCATCAAGCATATAAGAACACTGTATTCTTTTTTTTTCATTTTCAATCTCGATGTTATGAAGATGAGTATAACTTATGAGAAGTATATAAGGGTACTAGTATTCATATGATATGGAGAAATTAAAAATAATAATAGAAAATAATTTTCTTATATTTCCCATCCTCCATGAAAATAAACAATTAGTTCTTAGGATTGTGAGAAATATTGATTAAATTATAGAAATAAAGAAAATTAATTATATTATTATCCTTGGTTTCTATAGTTTATATAGAAGTGGGTTTTAGAAAATTTTGGCTATTAATTTAGGTATTTTTGATTAAGATAAGATAACATTAGTAAAAAACCTAAGATAAGAATAAATAATAATTTTATATATCTGATAACATCCTAATTCTCATTAATGTGGAAATTTGTTTCTTATCCTTGAAATTACATTCATTTATGTATACTAAGAGTTGATACATTATCTAGAAAAAGATTTACCTAGAGGTAATAACCCTAAAAATTTTGGATTGTTTACAAACTCTATTTCCACAAAGTTCCTAACAAATTGAAATAACTACACATTTAGTTTGAAACTCATGGGCAGATATTATATGATTAATTTGCATTCTTCCTAATTAAACATTTTTAGTGATTTATATATGGTGTTACAAATTATTTTATATACCTTAATAGAGAAATGAACATGGTTAACCATGTATTGAACATAGAGATTAATTGGTTAGATTGAGAGCATAAGAAGTTCAAAATTAATTTGTCCTAGGCGAAGACATATTTAGATTGATGATTTCATATTTATATTTTTGATACCATCATAATCATTTTGGTTTAAATTTCAGGTTTAAACATGATTAGAAAAATGAATCTTTGAAATTTATGTATCCAAAAACTAGTATGTATTATAACCAAATATGGGAGAAAATATAAATGGTTTTTAATTATTGTATATTCATATTAAGATGTAATTTTGGAGTTTCCTAGTTATGCCTAATTTAGTGAAGATGTTATATTAATATAAATTAAATATTTACATTCTAAGACATTTATATTAGTGAGTGGTATTTGTTGGGGATATTTATGATATATTCTGAAATTTATTAGGATTATGGGAAATATATAAGGATTATTATTTACCAGTTTCCTTAAATATTTTAAAAAATATTTTAAATTGTATCCATAAGCATTGAAATGTTATTTTATGAGTAAACTATATTTTTGGATATAAATAATGTAGCTCAAATTATTGAGGGATTGATTACTCATAGGTTTAGCATAATATTGTTGATTAGATAATAATGGGTTGATTGATTTTGAAAAAGTAAGTTTGAGGACATTGGTAACATGTGATTGCTAAATAATTCAGGATATTTTTGATGATGTTTATCTCATTTTTGTAATTATGATATATAATTATGTGTTTGTGTATTTAGGAACAAATGGTTAATAAATGTTATTGTCATAGATAATGATAATTTTTATAAAAACATTTGACATGGCTAGGTTCAAGGGTTTTGTAAATGTTTTTTAGTGAATGAAGGATTTAGGAATATTCATACTTGAGTATATTATTGTATAAAAAATTATTTTCATTTTAATAACGATAACTAACATGATATTATACAATATATTATGATATATTTCATAACAGAAGTTATAATTCAAATGAAAAATATTTTAAGAATACACTCGCACACTTTCAGCCGAGATAAATAATTAAAATTATGGGGACGCCAAATTATTTGAGGGGGTGAAATGTAATGACTTGATATTATAAAACCTCTATATAAATACAATATTTTATAGTTTTTTTCAATGTAAATTTGAATTAATTTGAAACATGACATATTTTATGAATACTATTAATAAAATAATAACAAAACATCTAGTAAATAAAATTATATCGACATTTTGAGGATAAATAATATATTTTCTATAATATTAAAATTAATGGTTCTTCCTCGTTTAATTTTTTAATCTATATTATTTTTTATCATAATAAATTAAATAAACCCATTTTAAATGATAATATTACTATTTCAGGATCTCAACTAATATATTATATATCTCAAAATTCTAAAATTTTCATGAAATAATATTTAAAACACTAGAATAAAAATTCTGCAATGAAAATATGTTTTCTTTTTATTTTTTCTTATAAAATAAAAATTTATAAATTTTAGAATTTTAATTTTAAAAAATTCATTTCATTTATGATTTCAATATATAATTATTAACCCACAGAAATGTTTTCTAATTTTTTAGAAATAAATGATTTTTTGGTGAATAGTAAATAATATAGTATTTACTAAAATCATAGAATTTAAGACAATATCAAGAATACACTATAACTTAAAAACCAATAAAATGATTTCAATGATTAATATTAATTAAAAAGTAAAACTATGAATTTATAAAACCTATTTTTAATTTATACAATCTTTTTTTTAATAAGAGTTAAATTTTTTTAGAATAAAATACACTTATTTTTGTCTCTCTTGTAGTTAATTTTTTTTGGTAAAATTCAATTTTGTATTTATTTCAATGACACATAATGATTATTTTTATAATATTAAAATTTATAGAATGAAAATCAAATACATTGAGAGTCCAATCGCACACATACACTTAATGAGTAGAAATACACTCATTAAAAAATGTGTTTTTCACATCACATGTGCTAATGATAAAATTGATTTTTATTACTCATAGAGATTTTATAAGATAATATGGATTTATTACTGGTAATTATTAGGTTCAATTTTCTTTAACATGGTCTATTTTATTTTTATGTATAAAAATGAATTTACTTAAGTAAAAATTAGTTATCATAGTTTAAAAATGGTTAATGTTTCGATTTTATGAAAAAATAAAATAGAAGCATGTTTAAAACATATATTAAAATAAATGGTTGAGTTATTATAATAATTATGTTATTAATAACTCCATTATTATCCACTATAATGTATTATATAAATGTGAGTCATGTGCTCTGTTTATATTATGTGGATATATTTAAAAACATTCATTTCTCATGACATAAAAAGTGGTGATGGACCACCTATTCAAGTCACCTCTAAAATTTTTATTCCAATTATAAATATACCTATTATCCTTAATTTATAATTTTATTCCATTTTAATTATATTTTGGTTATACTATATCGACTTAATATCTTAATATCTATGAATTCTTCCAATAAAATGCCTAACTTCTCCACATGAGAACATTTTTCTCAACTTCTTTTCCTTTCCATCTATTTTTTCAAATATAAATTTCAAATTAAAATATAATTTCATCATAATGTTTATATAATTAATTTTATTATGATAAAAGATAAACTATTGACCATATTATGATTTTTTGGTAAATAAAAATGTCATTTAGGCATTGTGTGGACTACCACATCTATTAAGAAAAAACTTTTGTTTTTTAACCACATACTCTATTCCCAAATTATAAGGGTAATATTGAAGAAAAAACATGAAATGTGTAACAGATTTATATTTATGAAGTGAAGAATTATAGTACAAGTTATTTCCCCCTCATTATTCATGAAATAGAAACATTAACCACAGGTTGTGTGGTCTAATTTATCCACGAAGTAACACATATCATTTTAAATATAATTTATTTCTTATTTAATAAAATCTCTACAAATATTATTTAAAATCTTATAATTTTATATATAATATCATTATTCTTTATCAATAATCATATTATTCCAAATTAATATACTTTCATAATCAAAATCATCCGATAATTTCGGTATGTTCATGATATTATCAGATTAACCAACTACTAGAATCATCCTATAAAATAATATCAAGGATAAATTTGAGAAAATAATTACTAATAATATATGTTATAAAAAATAATTAAATTTTTTATTTTTTTATTATGACATTTAAATTAAACAAATAAATAAATATATAACCGTTAATTTGTTAAAAATCATAGAAACATGATTGCCACCAACTTTTTCTACCTGAATAATGAAAAAATATTATATATAATTATATTATAACCATATATAGAATTATATTATAGAATTTTCAGTAGATTTTATTCTCTGGGATTTATGATTTTTTAGAAGAACTAAGAACAACACCACTGTTAAGAAACTATTTCAAAATAATGGATATTACAAACAACCGATATTGAAAATAGACAATTTATTAAAAATATAACTGTATAGAATAATTACAAATAAATATCATAACAGGTTATATATTTAAGTAATGTTATGAAATTTATGATTAATATGGTTATTTTTTTATTCAGTAAAATAAAACTCTCTAGTGTGTGTCAATAATTAAATCTAAGGTTTGTTGTATCAAATCATCACCCATTGAGACATATTTTGTATTATACACCATTTTTTAATAGGAATAATGAATCTACTATCTAAAAAATGTATTTTAAAACCTATATTTAATTAATAGGTTTTTAAATCCAATTATAGCCTATATTTAAATGGATTTCAATTCAAATACACCATAGATGAATAAGTGTTTTGATTAACATGTTACTTAAACCCTAAGGGTTTCATTGCTGATCGTATTTTAAAATAATGATTATTTATAAAATATAATATTCCGTTGGAATTTTTATTCATTATAAAAACCATTAAAAATTTCATTTAATATTCATGGGGTTTTACTTTTGCAGTCGAAATTACCTTTCCCATGGACTAATGTTTTACCCTAAGGGTTTCTTGTTTGTTTAATTGATTCGATCTTTTATTCTGATCTATGAACTTCTATTTTTTCCATTTATATATTATGTGTATTATTTTTAAAATTTCATTATCATTTCTCTAATAATTTATTAATAATAGATTTTATTATTTTGTGTTTTTTAAATGTTTTTAAATAATGATATGTGGTTTTTCCCATCAAAGAGTAAAAAATATCACTTTATAACATTTTCTTGGTGAAGGAATATTTCTATATGTAAGGAATTTAAATTGTTTATCCTTTTTAAGGGCATATATAATGTCAATGTGATCTTTATTAGAGACAATAAATCTTTCCTATTTTACACTATACAAATTTTCTCAACCATATTTGATATAAGAACTAATACATTAAACTATTTCCACATCCCTATGAGATAATCTATGCTAGTATGGGAATATAAACTCTCCCTTTCCATATATTTTATCTTAAGATATCATTTGTCAATATTTTAGACCATATGAAACCCACAAACGTATAGAATTTAAGATATTAAAATGTAGGAAAAAAAGACATAAAGTTTTTAATATTGAAAAGACATAAATGGAATCATGAGAAAACGTAAATTATAAATTCTATAAGACTTTAATTTTTTTGGGTCTATAAAAATTTATTTCGTAACATTTAAAAATGAATGAAGTTTTAGGGACCATCTTATATCCCTAGAAAAATAAAATCTATTCTTATTGGGTGCACCAGTTTGGGAGAAAGTTAGAGCGGTGAAATATATTCTCTATTATTTTGATTATGTGTTTCATATATGATAGAAATTCCAATATGGTCTTATAACCCTTCGTGAATGTTCGTTACTAATTTACAATTAATTAATTTCATAATTTTTTTAATCATCATTAATGTTCCTAGAAATTTATACTCAATTTTTTGGAACCCAAACGACACCTTTCATCAAATATTCATACTTGCCCCATGATATGGTTCTTCACATACACCTAAAATATGGAATTTTAAGTAGATCTATCTTCATGAAAAGAAGAGGATAATCTAATCCCCATATGATATAACCCCAACAAAAAATAAACAATCATTTGAATATGATCTATGGTCACCCCTGAAATTAGTGTCTTATATCATCACTATCAATTCAAACTCTTTAGATATGACTTACACTATCCACCATCAAATTATAAAAGTAGATTCAATACACTCAATGTTAACCCCTTGTGCACTGATATCATTTTAAGATGAAAAAGTGTGACATCTTCTTCTTTAAATTTATGTTAGTACATGTCATATAACATTATAATGCAAGAAAATGTAGTATGATATTCATGACCATAAACTAAACACCCAATTTTTAATAGTTTATTTTAGAAACAAGTCTTTTATTCATGTCATGTTTTCCCTTTTCATTTCAAGGTGGATTCTCCCACATATTTGGTCAAAGATATAAAACCGTAAATTCTAATATTATGTTTTAAAATATGTTCAACCTAAAATACTATCATAATTTTTCCATCTTACATTTCCAAAATCTTCACAGGGAAAGTGATATAAGAACTCACTGGGTTGAAAAATCAAAAATGGAAACCCGATTAAAAATATAGTCTCTGCTTGAGGGATATGCACCTCATGTGACATAGGTAAAGATGGGATATTGAAATTGGAATGTCATAAAGCATATTAGATCAAAATCCCATAAAGGTGATCCTAAATAAATTATACTCTTTCTGAGTATGCTTCCCCTATATAAAGTTTACAAAATGTTAGGGCTGTCATGTGATAAAGGACAAAAATCATGTGGGATCAATCGGGTGACCCTAGAAGACGTAATGTTCTTATTTCTCAGTTCATTAACCTAGGAACGCTTTAGAGAATTAATTTTTTGTATCATCCCAAGAAAAGTAATAAAATGGATTCATGTAAAACATGTAAATACACAATTTTAGTGCATTAAAACCCTTTTATGTATGAGAATCCTCATTCTAAATTTTCCCATTTTGATCATTGTGAAAAGTTATTCATTCTAATAGGTTAAATATAGTGATATGGTGATGATATTTCTGTTAATATCTATCCATGTGACATACCCATTAGGAAATCATTAAACTCAAGTGTTTAAAGATCATGATTGAACTCAATCATCTAAAATTCACTATTCAAATAGATTCTGGTTATCTTGATATCACCTTCTAGGATTTCATAGGTTATAATTAGGGTAAGAAGAAATTGATGAATAATCCATTAAGAATCAAAATTGATTTCCCATGAATTGACTGTAATAAATGAGAGGAGAATCTAAAATAGGGAGTCTCTCCCAGGAATAAGATGGTGTTAGTATTAAAATGAATCTAAATGGTCTCTTTAATTTTAATCATTATTCACTCAATGACATCCAAAAATTGGAAACATTACAGTGAGTGTTGAAACCTTTCCTTCTGCATCATTTCATAGTGATTATTAGTTTGTAACTATGCCATTATATTCCTTCTTTTAATTCATTACTAGTCACTTCTACATGTTAGTTTATTTTTTAGTATCCACTAGTTCTTGATAGAGGTGATCTAACTCTTAAAGAAGTTGATGTGACACTTTGAAAAGCTATTCCACTAGGACTATATTCTATATATTCTTCCCGATATTCTCTAATACCATCGTACCATTATAGGGTCCTAAAATATTCATATATAAACAAACATCTATTTATATTAACATTCAACACATTTGAATAAAACATGCCTAAGGACAATAAATTTATAGTGTGTTTAGAGACATAGTACACAATCATCATATGAAACATCTTCAACAACTCCCATGAATATTTATAATTATTATTCTTCATTGACATTACCTACTTAAGATCTATCATCATATCCAATGAAAATGAAATATAAAAAAGGGTGAGGCTTGATGCTCTATAATGGTAAACATGGGAGATATAAATCAATGATTAAATGAAAGAATAATATAATCATAACGATATGAGATCATGAACACAACCTGAAATGTTCATACACAATTATTCAAATATCATAGACAAGAGTCATTAAATAATGTTTTATTATTAAAAAAAATGAATTCATAAGAGTAAGAAGTCGTCATAAATTAATAATGATCCATAAGGTAATTTTATAAAAGTGTAGCAAAATTAGAGGTATAGAAACTATTTTATATGTTAATGATAACTTCTAGGACCTTAAAATGATAACACATCCGGACTCAAAAACCTATTTACTATAGTGAATCAACTATGTATATTTTTTTCCCAATACTGGATCATGAAAATTGAATTTTTTCCCTATAATAAATGAATCCTAGCAACTTGTTTCCCATATTGGATTAACAATACTGAATTATTTCCTAGAGTTATCTTTTGAGATATAAAACTATACCCAACCCATTTGAGGTATATATAATTATTGTCCCATCATTTATATAATTAAAACCATATATCGGTGGTCCAAAATATCATAAAATGTTCATCATATCAATATATCATAACCCATGCAAATAAAATAAGTTCCATAAAAATTTTATAATCTTATCAGAGCAATACCCATAGAAAATAAATGGGTTCATAAACACCTCATCATTTAATCATAAAAATACATAGAAATAATAAGTATTATACCATTTTATCATATCCCCATTAAAAAGTATTTATCATGAATGGGTCCACTAAAAATATTGTCTTTGAGATGATGTGACCTAATAATTGAATCTGATCCATCCAAAAGTGTCACTTTGTAAGCTTGGCATATAATTGATTCTCTCTCAGTGTATTCAAAACAATCTCAAGATGGTCGGCATGGTCATATCGATTTTGAGATTACACCAAGATATCTTCCACAAAAACCACCAAAAATGAATCCAAGTAAGAATGGAACCGTAAGTTCATCAAAGCCATGAAAACTATTAGCACATTCATGAGACCTAACAACATAAACCCTTACTTTTATAACCTACATGTGCTACGAAAGGCTATAAAAGGTATGTTTAGAGGTAAAACACGCACCTGGTGACATCCTAACCTCATGAAAATCTTTGAGAACAATCAATCTCCTCGAAGCTTATCAAACATGTCATCTACATGTGGCAATGGATATCAACTTTAATAATTATCTTGTTAAATTTCTGATAATCTAGGCATAACCTATGAGTTAAATCCACATTTTTTGCAAAAAGGACCAGCTTACCCCACAAATATGTATTGGGTCTGATAAACCCCTTACCCTACAAAACCTTATGTTTCCTCTTGAGCTCTTACAACACCGTGATAGGCATCCTGTAATGAGGAATGGATATTGGTGTAGATCTTGGAACTAGATCGAGGGAGAAATCCACCTCTATCTAAAGAGGTAAACTAGAAAAATAATTCGGAAAGATATTCTGAAAGTGCTCAACCAATTGAGGAATGTACTCCTGAATCACTCCCTGATCATCTAGAATCAAACTAGCAATCTAAGTTTTCATCCTTCCCAGACCATGATTCTCAAGTCTAGTTATGCTCTCCTAGACATCCCATTTAACATTATGAATAAACACCAGAACATTTGGTGATGTGAAAGTCACCCTCTAGTGATAGTAGTCAAAGTACACTCAATAATCCATGAGCCAATCCATTTTTAGAATGACGTAAAACCCTATTGTCTCGAGGAAATAAAGAACCCATATAAAGAAACTCACTCCGAACTCAAGGGGAAAATCAATACACTAACACACACAACTCATTCTAACTCCCAAAAGTGTTTATTAAATCAAAACGGCCTCAGAAATCCAAACCACAAGCCCAAGGATTTTAACCTCTCATGGAAAGATGAAATTGTGAGATGAAGCTATATCGAAAAGATAAGATGCATTAATATAATCTAAAAACATCGTACCTATGACTATAGATGGTCTGGGATTCTAATCTTGTTGGGTCTATAGCACTGCATATGTCTAGCCAGTACTACAACCCTCTTACCCTACCTGGATACCCTGATCTGATCCACCATAATGTCTTTGAGAATCAGGTTTCTGGATACCAACACCATGAACACCACTACCCTGTCCTGATCGGCCTATGCTACACCGACTCCCAACCTGATGTTTCATTGATGAAATTTGTTCAGAACCTAATTTCCATGATGAACCACTACCACTCACACCTAGAGGTATGGTAATGCTAAATTGCTCCATGTTCCCAATTCATCTGCAAGCTCGACACTAGACTAGATCTCGGTTCCACTGATTTTTCTAGTTTCCTCACCTACCAAATTAATGGAAATACACTAAGATGCCTGCACCAATAGCCTGACAAGCACTCATGTCATGGGAAGCCTCAACATGACACTTCCTACCTGAAGATGTAGATCTACTAGGGTGAGAAACATAACATCCATCTTCGGTTCCCCTAGCTTCCCTCAGGTTCTTTTATGTAATTAGCATCTGATTCACTATATCAGTGATACAAGGAACCATAAACATGGTTACCTTAGATTTGATATCATGTTTGAGACCTTCCTTGAAGCAAATCACCTTTGATAGATCATTAGTAAGATAAATCAACACAAAATGGTGTTGCTTTGTATAGTATGCTGATTATTTCATAACTATCATTGTACTGTGCTCCAGACGCATGAACTCACTGGACCTATCTACTCTCAGATTCGTGGAGTAAAATTAGTCAAAAATGAACGTAATAAATTCATTACAACCAATTTCCTACAGCCCATCATCCTGGTTCAAAACATCACACATATGATTTTCTACTTCATATAGAACATATGTCGTGATCATGACCCTCCACTATAGAGGAATCTCAAGATGATCAAAATTTTCTAATGTTATCTCTTTCCATAGATCTGTAGACAATGGCCCTCTATCCCGTGGATACGTAGGAGGATGCTTCTACTAGAACATCTCTGTCTGCTGCTCCATAGTCAATGATGGCTATATTGCTCCCAATATCATCTTCATATACCAAAAGAAACCCTCACTGAACTATTCCTCTACACCTGTGTGTGGAACAACCTCAGGTGCCCCTAATGGCACTATAGATTGATCAATCGATATCCTAGGGCCAACCATCTATGACGTAAGGTCGCCCCCCCATTGCGGCGTACCACTATAGGTCATCATGGTGGCATGTCTCTACAATGAAAAATGTATGCCTCAAGAAAGAACAACATCAAAACAAAATATGAAAAGCATAGGACAGGTCTAAACCCTCTTAGAAACTAATTGAAACCACAACATGCTCCTAAATCATGGACTATAAAAAGAACAACCAACAAAACACTTGAAACTATTACTCCTTACCATTCAAAATCTAGGTCTACGTCAAGTATCCATCCATCATTTCATGTTCCACATCCACTTCACATTCAGTTATTTCGGTAATTCCACTAAGGGTTTACCAATTTCTGAATAAATGAGGTCTTATAACACCCCATGAACCAAAAAATGGCTCCCATTCACAGAATACATATATCAAATTCATTGAACATTTAAATATCACTGGGGCATCATTTACCAATTCATAAGGGCCCATACATCTTATAGATGGAAAGATGTTGTCACAAATTTTTGTAATGAACTGAACAAACAAAATAACATGCACAAATATCTCATCAACTATGACAACAACATACAATATCTAATGCATCCTAGATGTCATGAAATAATGCATTGTTTTTTATTCTAATAAAGTGTCTATATGATGAATGAGATGGAAAATCTCCATATAATAATTTTGAAAATTAAATAGAATCCACAATTGCATCAATAGTAATAGGAGAAATCAGGTTTTTCACCCAATAGTGAAATTGAATCGACTATAGTAGCCAAAATATAGAAAATCAGAACTCAGTTCAAAGAAATTTGGATTTTCCCTTACGCAAGGTAGCTACTCTTGAGCATAGTTTATTACAAATCTTTATTTCCTTCATAACCATGTCTGATGTTTCCAACCAATAAAGGAAACCATGAAATAATTCTCTGATACCACTTTTAACTTCCCAGACCCAAATGCCAACTGAAATGATGCCCTAATCCTGGCGGTCCACATGTCCTCAATAAAATCTCCCCAAATGCTGGAGGCTTCTGACAAGCAGCGAGGGCCTAGGTGAGTGAGTGGGTAGACTATTCGCTCATTACCAGCATATCACAGTGGATGTCAAATCACGAAGTAGCAAAAGTGAATAAATAAGAAGTCAACTCAAATTAAGACAAGGAATAATATATATCAACCTCCAAAAGCGTCTCACATTCATAATGATGCATATGGTACAAGTTTCTAAAAAACATCCATAATAATACCTGGTGATACAATGTAGTATAAGTATCCCAAATAGAGAAAAAGAACAAAAAGGTATCCCAACATATCAAGCATCAACTTGGTCCTATGCTCCCCTAATCCAAACCCACAATCAAGAAAATGTAATAGGTATCTTTCTCCTTTCGTCACATGAGACTATATATTTTGTCTGGGTATATGTGGAGACACAAATAGGGTGTGAGATAAAAATCATAGTAGGAAACCACCAATGTCTATACAGTTCTATGATAAACTATAAAAATGTAATATAAAGTGTAAAAAACATTAATTTAAGATGAATGACCAAGTAATATGTCTAATCTAGTAACTAATATTGAACAAATCTCAAACATACCTACAAAATATGCAACTCCTAACAAGGCAGCTAAAAGAAACATAAACAAGTCACACGACCACGTTGTATATCTATCTGTATCTTGTAACCCACAACAACACTCTATTGATAAGACAAGTATTCCACAACCACACCTTATAGTGATGTAAAATATACCACTACCACACCATATAGTGAAGAGTAGACACCAATTATCACACCATATAGTGAAAATCAGACCACAAGGGCTGGATACAAGGTGTCAGCAAACCAAGGCATCTATATAATAATACTAGATCATGGAGGGATAGATATAAGGATCCTTTACAATGAATCCCATCAAGTCCCATGGGTATACCTGGAGGAAAATCAGTTAGGAACTTATTGGGGTCCTTGGATAATAGTAATAATAAGTCCTATGTGAGCCCAGACAAGACGGATCATTGGGGTAGCAAGTCAAGAGGCATCCCACAAAATCAAGACCCAAGGGGTAGAGTCAACCCAAGGCGTCCAATATCACATTCCAAATCCATTCATTCAAACATTAACTAATTCTATTTAAACATACATTCCATGTGAGTATACCCAATCACATCAACATTCATAAGCCACAAGTATACCCACTGATACAAACCATTTATAAAAACAATAATATGGGCCTACTCACTCAGATAAACCATTTAACATTCCATTAGTCATTTCCTATTGTTATACCCACCAATATTTTCCATTTAACATGAATTTTTTTTAAAATAGGTAAGGCATAACATGGAATTAATTAATCAAGGAGGTAGTACATCTTCTAAGAAAGCTATTCAAGCTATCATGGCAATAATGAGATTCCTCTAATTAGGAAAGCATAAGCACACACCCCATTGGTGGTTTAAGTAGGAATAAACATGGTATTTCCTTATGTACCATCACTTGGGTGACCTTGAATAATGTAATGTGTGCCAACACACCTAAACCAAACCAATGAGCATCCTAGTTATGTTTGACTAATCCTAGGATATAAAAATAGCTAAAAAATGAGGCCTCACCAGAATGACTGACAAGTGGAAGAAAAGAAAAGATTCTGAAAAGAACAAAAAAATCCAAAATAATTTATAGACCACCTACCTTGCTTTGGTAGTAGATAGCTCATCCATTATCATGTCCTGATTTGTCCTGCTTTGGAAAAAATCTGATGAACGAACAAAGAATGGGATGTTAGGGAATATGAGCCTAAATCTAAATAGATGAGTCCTTGTTATGAAGAATCAATAATGAAAAAATCAAGTTCTTATTTATGTGGTTCCAACAAGATAGAAGGTGCTCAAATTGGAGTCAAGATGACTTATATATATGAAAACTATTTTAGATGGTTTTTGGGTTCCTAATGAGAGAAAAACTTGATGTGTGTCAAAATACCAGGCTACTTACTGTTTTATAAAAAACCTAATGGGAAAGTACATAGAGTGATGGCGATGTACATAGTGTGTGTTGCCCTATAATTGTTTCATGGTCCACATAGGAAAAACGTCATGATGCACCAGTTCTGGGCCTGTACTAGAAGTACACAACATGTAGACCAATTACACAATGTATAACTGGCCTGAAACCATATTTCAACTTGTTTTTTCCTTCTATCACAAGACAACCCAACTGAACCACAACCTGGTTTAGGGTCTAACCCAAAAATGAATGTAAACACATTTTACCTGAAAATAAATATCTGTACCTCAAGAAAACCCCATGATCTTAAACTTGGGAATATCATTCTTCCTCACCTTCAATTGATACATTAGGGAAATACTTGGAACCACACAGTTGATCAAAAAATCCATTTGTCTATAGAAGTGGATACTTGTTCCTTATTATGTTGTTTTGAGATCACAATAATCAATGCAAAGGCACATTGATCCATCCTTCTGCTTAACGATGAGGATAAGTTCATCACATGGTTAGTCCATCAAGTATATTAAAACCTTGTACAGATTCTCATGTATCTGCTTCTTATTTCATCCAACTCAGTGGTGACCATTATATAAGGTGTATTTGAAATTGGAAGGGATCTAGGAATATGTTTTATTGAGAACTGAACATATCAGTCATGAGAAATACTGTGAAATTATTCTGGGAAAACAATAGTGTATTCCCTCACAATGGGCATGTCTTAGATCATGATTATCTCCTTTGTCTCAATCATTTGAGCCAGATATACTTTTTAATAAGGCAATAATATACACACATGAGATGATTCACTTGAAGAAGATTCATCCCCCACCTTAAAGTTTTAAATAATTTATGGATTCTTGAATATGTGATGAGTGATCTTCCTTTCCAACTATTGATATTGGTTTGTATAAAGATATCCAATCCATTCCCAATATAGAATAAAACTCCACTGAAGGAAGTATTAAATTATATGAGGGGAGGTTCAATCAACAAAAATTTATTAAGGAGGATTTATATACCATGGATGCAATAATTTCCCCATTTTTTATTCCCAAATATAACACAAACTCCATATTTTGAGGGGGTGTTTGATTAGTTCTATTAAACATTCAAGATATGAAATAATGAATCGAACCATAACAAAATAGTATTTCAATTATTATTAAATGAATGACCAATGTACTTATCACCACATAATTGTTCAGAGAAAACTCGGTAGTAGTGATAGCATAATCCTTCCCTTTCTCCATTGGATTTAGTGGACGATGGTGCTAATTATCATTGAGTACTTGAGGTTTAATGCACTGAATTTCATATTTCCCCTACACCCCACAGTTGTAGCATTTCACTATATGTGTTTTTCCCATTTTTTGCAACACATTATCCTGATTTCTCATGTCTTTTAGATATTCATGATCTTGGTGGCCTTTTATCCCACACTTAAAAAATCTCCCCATCACTTTGACGAAATTACCATGATTATTCTTTCCACATTTTTTGCATGTGGGATGTTATGATATCCTTCAACCATTCTTATAAGATACCTGATATTGAAAATCCATATTTCATTTCATATCACCATATCCATGTGACCATTCTTCAAATACCACATCCACTTCAAGAGAACATTGATGACATTCTTCATAACTCCTAAAGTATCAAATTTCAATATCCTTTTGAAGGTTTTGTTTTAAAACAGTAAAGAATCTATGATTTTTTATCATTATTTAAAAAAAACTCAAGGTGTACAATGAAATACTTATGAAATTTTCTTTGAAGGATATGAAATATTCACATTCATTCTTCTTAATCACTATATATTAAATCTGAATATTTTAATGAAGAGTTAGAGGGAAATACATTATTAAGAAAAGTTATTTAAAATTCGTTCCACTCCATCTATTAGTTTTTTCCTTCATATTGGTGTTTTTGATAAATTCCCACTAATAGTCAGCCTCTCCATCTAGATGATAAATAGCCAATGTCACCTTCTCCATCTCAGAATAGGAATGTATGAAAAGGATCTTCTCCATTGAGTTGATCAACTATTCTAAAACTAGTGGATTAGAAGACCTACTAAATGTTGGTGGGTTTTTGCATATAAAAGTGTTCATATGTAGTTTCTCCCTATTTAGTGAAGGATAATGAACCACAATATTCAGGTTAGTATTAATATCTTGAGTCAACTGGGAAAGCATCACCATGAAATTTTGAAATTCACATCCTAATGAATTGGGGATATCATTTCAGAAATCATTAAATTGTCCATTGTATGGGTCGTTGGCCCAATTTCTACTACTTCCCACAATTTTATATGTTAGAAAATTGTAGAACAAAAATTAAGTCAATAAGTAATGAATAAATAAATTATTCCTTTATAAAATTAGGTCTAAAGTAATATCTTTTGGAACCCCTTTGCATAATTTGTTCTCTAAATTAATGCTTATTGGGTGTGTACTTATACTTAGTCTCATACTAAGGGTTTTCAATATGGTTTCCTAACATTAATTCCCAAATTAACTACACTGTGTTATGATACCAACTATAGAGAACATTTTTTTGATTCAATTAGTTTTCTTATAACTTTTCCATTTTTTATGTTTTGACAACCACAAACACATTTTTCTATGGAAAATTATATTTATCTATGAAATATTTTTTTAATGAAAATTTTATTTCTCTAAGAATGGTTTTGACAATACCCATGGCCTGAAAATCATTTTTTCCATTTTCAGAAGCCGATTTAAGGGTACCGGTAACCCAAATAGGTTTAAGGAAAACTGGAAACCTCACAACACTTCCCGAGATTTCATCGCAATTCAAAATTCAAATTTCAAACCAAACAAATTCAGCACACACCACGTGTCCATAATCACACGGGCCCATCATCACGCGTCCAAAATCGACCTGCGCAGCCACTGATCAAAGTCGCCATCATGCCACAGACAATCCACGTGCTCCACCTCGAGCCGCGAACTCGTAAGTGTGTCACACGCCTCGAGCCGTGCGACCACCTCGAAACGCGAAAACCTCCTCGCCGCCAAACAAGCCACCAGTGAGGTTCGTCGGACCGGCCAAGAACCCATCCCATCAACCATATCCACATCACCGGATCGCCGGTGAGCGTCGCCGGCATCCATCATCACATCGTCACCCCAGCACACCGCCGCAGAATCAATAAAACATCATTCATGGAGATGCCTATGCGTTCCCACCATTCATTCTCATCACCGTATCGCCGGTGAGCTACAACAGCATCCGCCACCATCATCATCTCCACAGAGGATTCAATACAACATCGAAAGAAAAACTCAAATCAACAGAAAAAACCCAAGGAGATGCGTCCAGAGTCGATGCTCCATCTCTACAACACATTCACTGAAGGATTCACCATGACACAGTGGAAGAAAAACCAAAAAAAGACCAGAAGATCCCACCGCCACCAGACAGAACAACCGCATCAGACCCACTGAAACCCTAACATGCTTACCTGAGAATATGTAGAACCCCACAACCTCCAACTCATGATCATAACCCCCAACTGCGAAGAAACTCACCACATGACAAAAAAAAGCTGCAAGATCAGAACCGCGAGCGCTCCGAAGAGTGTTCTGTCAACAACCGATCTTACACCCACAGATCTGAGCCCACAACCACAGAAGCCAGGAGAGCATCTACCCAGCCTGAGAGAAGACCACGGAGCTCTACAGTAAAGAACCACAACCAACCCACCGAGCACGAGAAGGAGTCGCCACACCATCCGCAGCACCAGATCTTACTAGTTTTCTTCAAATTTGAAAAAATAGGATAGTTATCTATAACATGGTACCATATAGTTAATGTGAATCTAATTTTTCCTAATAACAGACTCCAATTTATCCTAAAATCAGAATCTAATTTCTCTTGAAATCAAACCCCAATTTCTTTTGAAATCAGACTCCGATTTCTCCTAAAATTAGACATTGATATCTTCTAAAATCAGACTCCAATTTATTCTAAAATCATTCTTATATTTCATCTAAAAGTAGTCTCTGATTTATTTTTAAATTAGACTCTAATTATTAGTTTTCATAGAATCTTATTGTAAATATTTTTCAGACTCCAAATTAAACTGTCTTAATAATCCAATTAAATAATTTTGTTACAACTATCATTTTTCCATATGTTATATTTTCATTTTATTGGATTCTAAATGTGACAATGTTTCTCAATCATAGCAGTGTTTCTCATAATTAGTTATATAAAATGATTACATCAAATCTATTTTAACATAACCATTTTCAGAGTCCCACATGTAGAGGTCACTCAAAAATAACAGAAAAATATGACTTTTGGAGGAGGAATTTGACCGTTGGAATTCATGCCAATAAATTCCTAGTTATTTCAATGTTCACAACAAAATGTTTTTGTAGAGATTTTGTCGAGAGCTATTGAACTCTAGAATAATTGATACTCTACGGTAGCTTTGCACACATCATCATTGTGTGAATGCTGTGAAAAACATGTCCAATAGGTGAACATCTTGTTCAACCTGCCTAGTGAAAATCCAATTGTTTTTGTTATCAATAGAAGGATTATGGGTATAGAAAGATATATGTGCTGATTACATACTTAATCAAGGGATTTTGGGGATACAAATATAGATACTGATATTCATGTCGAGGGCGTACCCTGTTGTGGGTAAGACAGACTTTCATGAAAGTATAAATCTAGGGGCCTTTATCTAAGGATTTTGGATACCTATCAAGTTAGATTAAAATGGTTCTTATACTTGCTTAATTGTTGTTGTTTTGTGATTTAATTCTGCTACATTTGGTTAAAGTTAAAAATTATAACTTTCTTATACTTTTCAGACTCTAATATATTAATATTATATATTCGTTAAGGGAAAATCATTCCTTAAATAATCTTCTTTATATTTTTTATCAGTTCCATATTATTGAATCCTAATAAAGTTTGTTTCTTTATTAGGAACTAAAGAGGGATTGCGAATTCATCTTGTTTAACTATGATAAACATATATTTTATTAAAGATAAAAATGAATGTTTTAAAATATATAATCTACTCCTATTTTAATTGAGAAATCTACATATACATTTTGATTCTACAAGTTGAATAAGAGGAGGTCTATGAAATAATTACTCATGAATATAAGTTTTCATCCTCAAATTTTCTTACTTAACATTACTTATTCATGTATTTCATAAATATTTTATTTGTTTATAAACTATTGATACTAACCCACTTTTTGGAAAGGATTTTTTTAAAGAATGAAAAGAATGAATGTCAGATCAATAGACAAAATAAATCATACCAGACCCCTAGAATTTGATGGAAATAACTATGAATAATGTAGAGATCAGACAAAGAGTTTTATTATTAATACCAGTGTGGATAACTTCGTTATTAAAACTTGAGTTTACAAGATTCGAGATAAGAAAATAAAACAATTCATAAATCATAAAAAGAAAAAGGACCATCACAACATTAAGGTACATAATACATTATTATGTTCTATGAATAGGAACATCTAATTCTAAATTTTATCATGTGAAGTTAGTAATAGAATCTGGATGAAATTACAACTTACTCATTTTGGCACATCCATGTTTATTAAAAAATGAAGAGATGTTGTTAAAGTTGAATACCATGGTTTTGTATTTCTTTATGGAGAACCTGTATGAGAAGTTCTACAATTGTTTATGACTAATGCCAATAACCAGCAGTCTATGGGTGATGAGGACATCATGATGAAATGATTGTAGACAAGGTAATAGATATAATTTCCAATGTGGTGGAATAAAAAAGAACATCAATAGATGAGAATATGAAAGTTTCAAACATCACTCTTGATGAGTTATTCAAGACTCATCTACAACATTAAACATGAATGAAGATATATGTATAGATCAATAAGAAAAATAACAGCAATGACAATATATCTTTCACTACTTTCTCAAATTATATGAATTCCAAGACTCCTAAAAGAGTTTTTAGATTAACATCCATGAAATCAACTGTTATATCTGAATCAAGTGTTAGTTATCATTATAAGAGTGAAATTTCCAATCTTTATTGAATAATGAGCAATATTGTATGAAAAAAAGATTTCCAATATAGATACATGGAGAAATAAAGAAAGGATAAGAAATATTTAGAAGTAAATGTTTATGAATGCATAAGGGAAGGTAATACCAGACTAGATTTTCTTATACTCAAAAGGAAGGAAAAAAAGGATATGAATTCAGAAAGAAACAAGAATTAATACAAGCCTAAGTCTAAGAATGTAATGAATGAAAATGACACCTATTGTACTTATGGTTGTGACTCTTCTAATTAATTTTTGGATATTTAATCTTCTGGACAGAAGAATTTTTGTCTTACAACCATAATTCCCACTGAAAATAAATGTACCATGGATAAGGTAAACACTAATAAATCTTTAACCAATATCTGATTAAGTGTTAATTATCCTAATAAATAATATTATGAATCTTTGGATGAAGAATCATACTCATTAGAAGATACTACATTACCTCCTTTTAAAGATGTATCTAGTTTTTCTAATTTACTTGAGACTGAAAATAGTAAGATCAATAAGAGGCATGATAAGTAAAATTATAGAATCTCTATTTTAACAAAAGAAATAGCATATCTTTTAGAAGATACTGACCAGAAAACCTCTAATTTTGAAAATATTTCCAAAAATGATAAGGAAGTAGATTCTCAAAAGGAAAAAATTTATAAGGATCTTGAAAAAGTATTTTCCAGAGAAATTGATTTAAGGACAGACTCAAATTCTACGATTAATGATTACAAGGAAATGAAGATAAGAATTAGAGTAAAATATGATATATTTTACTTAAAGAAACTTTTAAATAACATTACTCCTAGTAATGATGGTTTGATAAAATGTATTCACACATTAATTCTCAAAAAATAGATCTGGATTTGGTTATTCTCATCCAAAGATAGTTTTAATCACAACTATTTTATACCCCAAAGTGCTACTTTTTTCACTAAGAATCAATGTGGTGGACATTTGGAGAAATTTTTTTCTTTAAATAAAAAACAATCCTTAGGTTCTCATAAATCTCATTTTTCTATGAAAATATGGATTCCTAAATTTTTCATTAGTAACATTTCCGGATCTAAGATGATTTGGATTTTGAAAGTGTAACTATTTTACTTTCAATAAAAAAGGAAGGGGAAAAACAATACATAGTACATGGATAGTATATGTTCATGGAAAATTACTGGTGAAAAATCTTTTTTGAAATGATTATGAAGACGAATGATTGAAAAGTAACATTCAGGGACGATTCTCAAGGATAAATTTTTGGTATAAGTAATATTTTTCTTCTTTGAAAATATTTGGTTTCAAAATTTTTATTTGTTATTGGTCTTGAGAACAAACTTATACATATAATCCAATTATGTGATGAAAGTTACCTCATGGATTTTAGGAATTATAAATTCCTAGTACATAATTCCAAGAAAGAGTTTATTCTTTCTGCCATAGGCATGATAATGTTTATACACATAACTTATAAGACCTTAAAAGCGAAGACATACCCATACTTAGTGTAATAGAAGATCAATAATGGTTATGGAATATAATAATATAAAACTATAACCATAAAAACCATTGAAAAATCTCAATGAAAATAATTGTTAAGGATCTACCTAATCATAGATTTGATTCTTCAAAAGTCTGTGATCCTTTTCAATATGGTAAGAAACATAAGTCAAGCTTTAAATAAATTTGTGAAGTCTCAACATAGGATTAGTTATAGAAAGTTCACATGGATCTTTTCTATCCAACAATGACTGAATTATTAGAGGAAGATACTATGTATTTGTTTTAGGTGATGGTTACACTATCTTTACATGGGAATATTTTCAAGAAAATAAATATGAAGTCATTTCTCTTTTATATATTTTTTAGACAAAGCTAAATATTTGAAAAAACCTACATTGATAAAAATTCATAGTTATCATGGGGGAGAATTTAAAAATTCATATTTTGAAACCATTTTTAGTAAGAAAGGCATTATACATAATATATCACCTCTATGAACTCTTCAAAAAATTGTGTTGTTGAAAGAAGAAACAATATTCTAAAAGAGATAACAAGAACCATTTTGAGTGAATACTATATTACTAAACCCTTTTGGGCAGAATCTGTTTGGATTTATTTCTATACTATAAATCATGTTTTAATTAGAAATTTTCTTAATAAAGCATCTTTTGAGTAATGGACTGGTTGAAAACCTAATGTTTTTTATTTCAAAGTATTTGGATGCCAAGTATTCATCTTGAATACTAATGATAACCTATATAAATTCTCACCCAAATCTAATTAAGAAATTTTCATAGGCCATTCCACTACTTTTAAGGCTTATATAGTTTAAAAAAATTATTCTACTATTGAAGAAACAATACATGTTAAATATGTTGAAACTCTTATTTTTGTTTTAAAACAACCCCTGACGTACATCTTCAGATTAGTTTTAAAAAACTGATTAACAAACATTGATGGAAGATTCTTATAATCCAAAAAATACTCCAAAAGTATTTACCCTTGAATATTTTTTACCTTATGTGGACGAACAAGTTTCAGAAAACAGAAATCAATTTTTTATTAAGAATCATCCCAGTGATAGTATCAATGGTGATGTAAATCAACCCATAAGAACTAGAAGTTATATAAGGAATGCAACAGAGATTCTAAAATTTCATTTCCAATTAGATCCTAAAAGTAATGATGATGATTTAGGTGATAATTATTGAATTAATTCAATGAAAGAAGAACTAAATGAATTTGGAAGGAATAATGTCTAGACCTTGGTTGAAAGACATAAATAAATGTCAATAATTGGTGAAAAATGGGTCTTATATAATAATGGTTATGAAAATGGAATCATTGTAAGAAATAAATAATGATTTGTTACTAAAGTATATGATTTACAAGAATGAATATACTATGAAGATACCTACTCTCCAGTACCTAGACTTGAATATATTCATATTCTAGTATCCTTTACAGCATTTTTCAATTTCAGACATTTTCAAAGGGATGTTAAGTGTGATTAATTTAATGGATAAGTTCAAGAGGAATTTTATGTTGTAAAACCTCTTGTTTTTGAAGACAAAAAACAAGTTAAACATGTTTTCAAACTTACCAAATCTTTATATGGACTTAGAAAATCCCTTGGAGACTAGTATGACCGATATACCAGATTTTTGGTACAAAACAATTATGTTAAGGTAACTACTGAACTGAACATTTTTATAAAGATAGATAAGAAGTTTTTTTGATTGATCAAATTTTTGTTGAAAAAATTATATTCGTATCAATAAAACAATACTTAACTAATTAATTTTCTAATATCATTAAATATATGTTTAAAATTAGTATGATGGGTGAGTTAAAATTTTTTCACAGTTTTCAAATTTCTAGAAAACCTAAAGAAACTTTTATATTTTAATATTATTATATTAAATATATTCTTAATAAGTATTAATATGACAAATATAAAATTTTAAGTACTCCAATAAATACCCAAAACACTCTTGATCTTAATGAAGCTGGGTAACCAGTAGATCAAACATCTTTTAGAGGTATGATAGGAAGTCTATTATAAACAATTATTTGTCATAAAAACATAATGTTTTGAGAATTATTATGTGCAATATATCAATCAAATCTAAAATATTCCATTTTAAAAATAGTGAGAAGAATATTTTTCTATTTAAATGGAACCATGGATATAAGAATTTTCTATTTTTTTGGAAATGAATTTTTTTAACATGTTATTTGGATGCTGAGTTTGGTGGTTGTCGAATTGATAAAAATATTAAATCCACAACTTATTATTTCATAGGAGAATAATTAGTTTCTTGGTCATCAATGAAACAAAACTCAACAACACTTTCCACTACATATTCGGAATATGTAGGGTATAGAAGATGTTTTGGTGAAGTGTTGTGGATAAAACACAAACTCACAGACTAGGACATGTACATTAGAAAAGTAATTACAATGTTTGTTAATACTAGTTCCATTTACATAGAAAATAACCAGGCACATAACTCTCATGTAAAGAACATTGACATAAGGCATCACTTTTTAGGGACCACACACTCAATGAAGATATCATACTTCAATTTATTAGAAAAAATGATCAACATACTATCATATTTACAAAACCTTTTCCATTCTATAGATTTGAATGCATAAAAAAAAATTAAGAATGATAACCATATAGTAATCATCCATATTACCATTTTGTTGAAACCCATTTATAGTATTAAGATACTTATTTTCATTTGGGTGTCACATATGTTTATCATTTTATATTTCCATTTCCAAAATATATTTTTCAAAACCTACCATTTTTAGAACCTAAAAAAGTTGTATTTCCTTAATAAAACATTTTGGAACCTATGTTTTATGAGAATAACATTATCTATAGTGGAAAATATTTATGAGAAATCTAGAAGGTATGTTTCTTTACTTATATCATCATAATTACATTTTTTCATACTGGTATTTCAATATAGTTTTAAGAAAACATTATCACATTTACATTCCATAAATTTTTTTTTTCTTAAAACATCAAAAATCAGAACCCATATTTACTTCTTCTGTATTGATATCAACTGTCATTTCAGATAATGAAAATATCAACTCTTGTATTGACCCATGTATTTGAACAGTCTCTATGAATCCTATATAAGGTACCCCATTTTCTTGTCCCAAATTAGTTTTCACAGTGTTTTTGCACTGATTTCCTGCTACTCTTCAAGTTTATCATTTAGTTTGACCCTTTTCCTTAACTCTTAATGTCTCTTTAGGTCTTCTCACAGACTTGGACGCAGTCCAACAAGAAACTCAATGATTGGATAATCTTCAAGGAATGTTTAGTGGACATGAATTTCTTGGACAAGTATAACACTTTGATTTCAAAAATAATCAATATCAATGGATGGGAAAGCCTCTATATAGCGATGGAAAAGAATCAAGATCTGGTACATGCTGATTCGATTATATAATTTTATAATAGAGATCATTTTTATTAACTTTGTAGAAAAGATATGTTTTCTTTTAAGAGTTATATAAAAACATACTCTTTGTCTTAAAATAAGGATGCAAGTATTCTTGACAAAATTTAAAAAGGAGAGGAAATATTTTTCTCACAGAGGATTATTGATAAGAAAGAATCTTTTAGGAATATTAAAGCTATTGAGTGCCTTGGGATTAAGGGAATAAATCCACCATAGATTTCACATCTTTCAATGAACCATAGATTTGTAGCCCTTTGGATGCATGAATTTTTTAATTAAAAGGAAGATAAATAAGGACTCTCTAAATATATGCAATATCCATATGATGGATTTCATAGTGAGTGCAAAAAAAGATAAATCTCATTATGTAAATTATTTGTACAACTAGAAACATTCAAAATGGAACCATAAAATCTCAATTAATGGTGTATCCTATAGTCTTGTCTAATATCACTATCTTATTCTTAAACCCCTTCAAAATTCCATGCAACTTAATGTCCAAAACTATCAAGATCATGTGGTGAAGTTATGATACCTTGAGAAGGTTGAAAATGGGATTCAGTAATAATTCAGAAGAATTCTTTTATCTTCCTAATGTGGATAACCAAACTACTAGTTAAAAAGGTGATATTGGGGAAGCTACAAGACGACTCCCAAGAAAAGAGAAGCTAAAGAGCCAGAACCACATGAACAAACCCCAGTCGCACTGAACCAATATCTACTGCACTAAAGCCCAAGATATAGAAATCCTTTTTTTGTGATGTTGTAGAAAAATGGAGAGATCTAAAAATGAAGAATAAAGGTGTTGATTTAGTTTTTTGGAAAGATATCTTCAAGGATAGGCCCTTATAAATTCAATAATATGAAGAAATTCAGAAAAAAGATAAATAAAAGAAGATAAAGAAGAAAATTTTGGATATTGAGATTATCAATACCATACTAATAGACACCGATATGACCTCTTAACAAGTTCAGGTACCAGAATCATTCTTTAATGAACTAGTGATTCATTAGGAACTAGTGGCAAAAAAATCCCCCATAACAGGAAATAGAAATAAAGATATTTCAAATCTGAAACCAATAGTGGAAGAAGAACAAATACAGCGAGAAAAATATGAAGAAGAGGAGTAAAGAGATGATAATATAAGAATGGAATACGAATATAAAGATAAAGACAACTTTTTTGAAAAGATATAAATAATAACTTCCCATGATTAATCCACCATGATTATTTTAGAAGAACAATCTCTTCATAATGTTGATGATACCTAGGATGAGGTGAATAAAGAACCTTTATATGATTAAAGTAGTAATGATAATATTTTCAACATGTTGATGACAAGGCTAAAAAATTAGTTGATGTCAAAAAAGATAATATTGTTCCAGATAAATGTTTTCATAAATAGGATGTTGTTGATGATGATAAAATAGTCTAAGTTTCTTATGGAGAACATGATACTTAAATTATTGAGAATAAAATCAATATGAATGAGAAATTAATGGAAGTTATTGTTGATACTCCAAAAAATGATGTTATTGAAAAAATAAGGATGGATTTTTTGGGTACACCTGATGAGAAAGATGATGACCAGAAGGATGTTTCCTACCCAACATAAAAATCTGTTTCAGAGTCTTTCTCTTCTTTAGGGAATGATTTTCTGGTTTAGTCCTTAAATAATATTGTTAACTCCATACTTTAAATTCTTATAACTGATTCAATATGTCAACTAATTCAAGAACTATTCAATGATATGTCAGATACAACAAATATTCTTATATAAATTCTCATCAAACTCAAAGATGAATTTATGAATTTCCAGATCTGTTATGATGCTCATAAAAGATCTTGTAATGAAATAAAAAATTAGTCTAATTCAGTCCTAGATGCTCTTAAAATTTTTAACCATTTCACTGACATATTAAATGATTAATTTGATAAGTTTGATGAAAAAATCAATAATATCTCAATATGTTTTTTATATAAAAAAGAAGAACAAGATAGACTTCAACAAGAATTAAAATATCTAAATTGGAAGATGTATTTAGTTTCCCTTAATCTGAAAAGGGAATGGGAAATCAGGGAAGAGATGGATGACAAACACAAAAACTAGGCAGAACTGATCAAGTGTCAAAGAAAAATAGTTAATTCTCAGGAATATAGAATCAAATATCATGAATAAAAAAATCAAGATTAATAAGGGTTTCTCATGAAGATTAAATATGGTCACAATGAATTATTGAACTTGAAGGGCACCATGAAAAAGATGACGCTGATGGAGAACATGAAGGATGGATAATTTTCTTTCTAAATCAGATTTTTTTTGTAATAAAAATTAATATCTTAATCAATTTTAATAATTTTTAATTGTTTAATATTTTATGTTTTCTAACCATTCAAGTACAATTTTTTTTCATTCCCTCTATTCCTTTTTTAAAATCACAAATGGGGAGAAAATAATGTTCAAAACTAATTTTATTTTAAAGGAAAAATATGACTACGTAAGGTGGGGATTACTTAATGAATAAATTGTTAAGTAAGGCGGAGTTATTTATCTCAAAATTACAATAATTAAATCATTAGGGATTTCATAACTCAAGGGGGAGTTATTCATATTCACCGTGATCCATTAACAAAAAAGGGAGATAATTATCTATTTTAAGCATAAAAATGAAAAACATAGTCCTTTATATTATTTTTTGAAAAGTTTTTTTGCCTTCCAAAAAGGAAGATATTTTTGAGTATATAAGTTTCTTTATGAATTTTATATTCCTTAATGATTTGAAAATAAAAACCAAATTTTTATAAGAATAATTATTTTTCAATATGAAATAAATTCTTAAGGAGAATTTTATTTCTCTAAGAACATTTTTAATATTACCCCTCGTTTTCAGTGCCTTATGTAATGTTTTCTTAAACCAAGTCTAACAATTTTTTTACTTAATATCAAAAAAATGGGATAGTTATCTATAACTCAAAGCCTTACAGATTATGTGAATCTGGTTTCTCTCGAAAAAAGACTCCGATTTCTGCTAAATTAGGCTCCGATTTCTCAGGAAATGAAACTATGATTTGTTCTAAAATCAAACTCTGATTTCTCCTGAAATCAAAATCTAATTTTTTATAAAATTAGACTCTAATTTCTTATGAAGTTAAACTAAAATTTGTTCTGAAATTAGAAACCAATTTATTCTAAAATCAGACTTTGATTATCAGTTTTCTTTGAATCTGATTATCAATATTTCAAGACTCTGAATTAAACTATCTTAAGAATCTGATTGAATTATTTTGTTATAGTTATCATATATCATTAATTTAGAGTTTTATTTTATAGGACCCTAAATGGTATAATTATTTTTACTGTATAGAAATGTTTCTCATAGTTATTCATATAAAATGATGTCGTCAAATCTATTTTAACTTAACCCTTTCTTGAGTTCCATGTGTATAGGTCCCTCAAAAATTTCAGAAAAAATATGAACATAAGAGGAGGAAGTCAACCATTTGAAATCATGCTTATAATTAACCATCGATTTCAGTTTTCATTACATAATGTTTCTTTGGAGATTTTCTCAAGAGCTCTTGAAATCTGGAATGAAGTGATACTCTAAGAGTTCTCTACTCAAATCACCTTGTGTTAATACTTTTAACAACTTGTTCAATAAGAGAACATCTTGTTCAACCTAGATAGTGATAATCCTATTATTGGTATTATAAAAATAGGGATTCCAAGGATAGTAAGGAAGAGGTACAAATTACCTACTTAATTGAGGAATTGTGGGGATAAAAGGATAAATATAGATCATCATATCAAGGGTTTACCCTACTGTGGGTAAGACAAAATTTCACGAATGGATAAATCAAGGGACCTTTATCCAAAGTTATTGGATTCCATTATATTTGGGTTAAAAGTTTTCTTATACTTGTTTTTTTGTTGTTGATTCATGTTTTATTTCCTATAAATATTATTAGTGTCAAAAACTATATGTCTCTTAAACATTATTATACTTGTACAAACTCAGATATATTAATATTCTATACTCTTTTAGGTATAATATTTCATTAGAGAAACTTATTTATGTTTACTTATCCACTCTACATTATTGGATCCTAAGAAAGTAAATTTCATTATTCATAAATAAAGAGGGTTTTTAATTTATCATGTTTAAATTTGTTAGGCATATATTTTCTTAATGATAAAAACCAATGTTTATAAATATATAATTCACCCCTATTATAATTGAGCAATCTACATATACATTTTGATCAAAAACCTATTTTTTCATACAAAACTATTACATAATTTTAATGATAAACAATATAAAAGTGTTCATAAATAGGAAAAAATAGTTTAATGTCTTATGAAAAGTAGGTCCATGCATTCATTTAACATAAAAAAACATAATCTTTAATTTAATTATCTTTCTCTAGCTTCTTACTGGACCTCATCTTTTTCTTAGTGATCTATTCACCAGAGGATATAAATCAAAATGTAGTTAGTAAAAATTCTAATAAAAGGATGAATTAGAGACATGAAACATGGTGCATCATAATCATCATCACCATATTATAAGAAAAGGATCATAAGAATTGTCATGAGAGGAAATAATAGATAATGTCATGGAATGTGGAGACGAAAAAAATGCAACATCACGTCTTAGTGGTAAAATACCAAACATGGTTGTGATCAAATATAGCATCATGTTCACTCATATATAACTTTACATCATGAGATTAATTACATTACAACATTAATTATAGTGCTATATAATTTCAAGAGAACCATTACCTGAAAAAATTTAAATGTTCTATATTATTCGGGGTGCACCCATCACATCCTCACATTTACATTATCATGCGTGACACGAAGTGTGTATATTAATCTTGGATACAAAATAACCCTTATATAGGAATGAGTTTCATTACATATAAAATACATTGATAAATAATATTTTGGGTTCCCAAATAAATTTTAAAATATCAAACTTAGTATAAGAATCATCAATCTAAAGTGAAGAAGAACCAATCTCCTAAGAAGTAAAAGAGGTATTTTTTGAAAGAAGAGTTCTTTTAAAAAAATCATTGAATTTTCCAGAAAACTATATTGGAAACATTAATATCCCAATAAGTTAAAGGGATGAAAAATAAATATTATTTACAGAAATTCAATGGAACACTTACACTAAAAATATAGTGAAATAGGGAAAACTAAAATAACGAGTGTTGGGTTTGAAAATCTACTAATCTTATGTCTGAATTCTTTATTCACTTTAATATCCTAGATATTAAGATTATATTAATTAATTTAAAATAAAAAAATATACATAAATTTGATTCATTATAGTTTAACAAAGTTAATTTATAGTTTTCTTGACAAGTTATAGAGTTCAATTTCATCGTTCAAGAGTGTTCATTTTCTTGTTTTTTTGACCAGTTTTCTTATATATAAGTTTGGAAATTCAAGTAAAATTTTAATAATTATATAGAATTAAAATTATAGGTTATTAATGATCATAAATAATATTAAACGTTCATATATATATTTTCATTTTATTGTATCCTGATAAATCATTAGATAAGACATTAGTTCTAATCACTTAGATTATTACGGAGGTTTTTGATCACAAAAATATTTAATTTTTATATCATTTAGTATTGTGTAAATACATTACATAAAGATCATAAAAATATTTATAATATAAAATTTAAAATCTACATTAACCATTATAATGGATTTATTAATATCATTTATGGTGGTAAGTTAAATTGAAAACCTGTTTTTCTTTGAAGGCCATAATTGAACACCATGTGAACAATGATTTGTTTTTAAGAAGAAAATGGAGTGGAGAAGGGGTTTTTTGATAGATTATTACATTATCAAAATAAAATTACATTATATTTTTGGTACTAAAGTTATAATTCCATTTTGATGATGGGATATGATGAGAGAATAAAAAAAATAACTTGAAATGAAATATAAAGTAAAGAAAGAGGATTTTACCTCTTGGATCATCTACTTGAGAACCTCCTTAGGGAAAAGGGTTTTCTATTTTGATGATAAAAATAGATATTGTACATTTTTATGGGATTTATAACTATATTATAAATAACTTGGAAAAGGATCAAAGCTTGGAGGGTGTGAGAAGAAGAGGTGGTGGGAGGTGGTATTTATACGATATGAGTGGGGTGTTTTCCCATTATTTTATTCTTTAGTTTATTATTTTGGATCAAGACAATGAATTGTTTGATCATTATCACAAAATATATTAACATAATTAAGGGGATTTTTCTATTATGGTTCTAAAATATGTGACAACTCAAAGAATAGTGTAATGAAATTATAATGTATATATACCGTAAATTAAATTATTTTACAATTCAAAAAAATTCAACTATTTCCGAAAAATCCCAAAAATTCACCCTAACAATATTTCGATGTTTATAATTAAAAAATGACCTCCATTTTATGGAAAAAAATCAATGTATGCGACAATTAGTTTTTTATTAAAATAATCATTTATTTTTTAAAATACTAATTTTAAAATTCTAGCTCATTTCATATCATTTTGAAAAATTAATTATGGTATCATAAAATTATCTTATAAGAATAAGGAAAATAATATTAATTTATAAATACATTTTAAGAGGATAAATTTTCTTTTAAATTATTATATTAATTATAAAATTGTAATTAAATATTTATGACTAAAAAAAATAACAACATGTAATTAATAATATCTATTATATTTATTTACTTATACTAGGATATAATTATATCATATTACCATATATAATATTATTAAATTTTATTTATAATTTCATGGGTGAGTTTACTATTCTATTGGATGAATTACTATTCATAAGGTTCATATTAATAATAAAAAGGCGAAGTAACTATTCCCTTGGTATAGGTTCCTTAACTTCAAGAAATACCTCTTATACCATTCATTATTACTTTTTAGAAAATATGTTGTGTAATATAATTAATTTTATGTGATTTAAAATATATGAAATATTTTAAAAAGAGGATAATTTTTAGGGATAATTTTTTGTGTTATTACACTCTTCATGGATATACTAGCACTTTCCTTTTAACTCAGAGAAATACCAACCTTGTTGACCTACATAGGGTTGTATTGTATTGAGAAGTTGCAATTTGGATTACGTCCATCGGCCTTATCTGAAATGTTTTAATCTATTTTTTTTTTGAATATATACATTAAAATTTTATATTATATATATATTTCATTCTTTTCACTATATTTATAATGCCACTATATCATAAATTCATAAATTATATCTCCCAGCTCGAAATCATGGGTTGTGTAATTGTTCTCATGATTCTTCAACCAGAATGAGGCATAAGATATCACTATATAATTTTACATGAGGACATATCCCATATAGATCATTGGTTCATGAAAATAGATCACAAACCCTTCCTTGATATAGTGTAGGGTTACTATAGGTTAATTGACCAACCATAACATCATATCCTTGAAATTATTATCACATTAAACTATCTACAAGAACTTATCACCCTTCAGAGTCAACTTAGGGTGTGAATTATATAATTATGAAAAATATCTCAAAATCAATTGGAAATATCTATAAATCCCAACCAAACTATAGATCTTTATAACCATGGATTCTCTTGACCATTGGAAAATAACTTCCAACATTTATGAATCCATCAGTATACCCTAACATGAGATTATAATACTCACGAATGTAAATTTTGCAAGAAAAAATTAAAAAATTAAAAAAATTTCATGGACCTTGTCCTACCTCAAGGTGATAAAAACGATTCTCAAATAATATTCATGCAGTTACTTTATCTTGTAATATTTAATATACCATCTCTAATGACTATCAAAAATTGATCTAGGTATTATCTAAATAATCTAATAATTAAATACATAATTTTTTGGGGTATTTGTAAGACCAGATGAAATAAATATAAACTCACAATTTCCAAACATTATATGGAATTCCATTATGGGTATATCCTCATTCATGAATATCAATTAATGATATTCAAAAAGAATTTCAATTTTGGATAAGTATTGAGCTCCAAATAATGGTTTAAACATGTCATCAATATGGGGTTGAAGATAATTTCTCTTGATAGTGATATTTTTATCCTCTTGAGAATCAATGTAGAGTCACATTGATCTATCATTCTGTATAACAAATAGAACTACTGACCCCATGGTGATGCATTTAGATGAATAAATCCCTTTTCAATATTATCCAAGAGTTTCTTCTTAAATTAATGTAACTCGATCATGGCCATTCCATATGGAGTCTTTAAAATAGGTGTTTCACCAGGTATGAGTTCTTTTGAGATCTCAACTTTATGATTTATAGGAATTTCAAACAATTAATCCTGAAATAAATCTTAAAACTCCTAAATAATAAGAATAAGTTTTATGTTGAGTTTCTCCACAACCATATTAGATAAACTGCACTCAAGGATATGAATTAGGAACCATGAGAAATAAGTAATTTCCATTGGATGTTATTTTGGATCCTCTCACCGATAAATTATCATAGATTAATTTGGAACATGAAATGTGAATTCCCTTCATAATAAATTGATATAGACTCCATATTACTAAATCTAGTCCATGACTAGAATCATTTAAAATAAAACTATTGGTAGATTAATTTGAATTTGAAGAAGAAAATTCCCACAAACTAATTCCATATAACATCTATATACTTGTGGTAAGACCATCAAACCACTATATGTTTTTATCCCTCACTCAATATATAATCATTTGGGAAAAATTAATAAAATGTTAAAAAATTTTAAATATAAAAGAGTGGGTATAGATAGAATCAAATAATATATTTTTTGTTCTAGAGTTCATGATAAGTCCACCTTTCACTACATCATTATCATGATATACTTAAATAGTGATGACCACATGAGAATTCCCATTAACTATGGACATAAGAGGTTGTTTAAACTAATCATAAAAAAATTTAGATTCATAAACTAGGTTTCATAGGGAAAAAATTCCTTACATTTGAAGCATTGATGAGTAGTTGGTGTATTTTTTTGAGTCTTATTTTCCCCCATTGTATAAACTAATATATTCACCCCCATTTGAAATTAAAGGGATTAATTTCCTAAAATTAAACATTTAAAGCACCAACTGGTTCAATTCATGAAATTCCCATGACATTTCATTCCATATTTATGGAATTTATATTGATATAATTTCATCCCACAATGTGGTTTATTTTAATTTTCATGAGCCTAGATCTCCCATTTTTATTAAAACCTTTGTAACGGTGGAAATATCCAATTTCTATTTCTATCTTGAGTGATAATTTGATAATTTCATCATAGATACTAATGTCTCTTGTAGATAATGCGTTTTTGGAAACATGGTTTAAATCCACCAATGAATTGATCAATTTTTCTTTAACGTATAACGATTAAACTAGATGCATACTTAAATTGTCTTTTAAAATTTTACTCATAAGTTCCAATGGAATCATTATCCTTCTTCTTAAGATAAAGAAAATTATTCACTATATTTTTTTATTCAATATAAAGAAAATACTTACTAAAAAATATTCTCATACAATCACCATATTCAACATAGAAATTTTATTACTATTGTTTCATATTCCTAATAATATTACACCACTGATTTGATTATCCTTACAAATGATAAAAGGATTCTAATTTTTTTAATGTTATAAGAACTAGATAACATAAAATATATTTTTAATTGTTATGATACATCTCTTAGATATTAGTAGACCAAAATGACAAGTAAATTATGGAAGATATTTCCTATGAAAGACATAACAATACATTGTTCCTTTAATGGTTAATTTGGAGGCTAAACATGATTCATATCCAAGGAAATTTTCTTAATCAATGAAGCAAGATTATTCATTTCATATCAAATAGAATTTGTTTTCTCAGGTGAAAATCATTTAATTTTATATCAAATTCATCACTAGAATGATATATTATGGTTAGAACCATTGGATAAAGATAAAAATAAAATTACTAGAATCATGATATAATAAGCATAGAAAGATATAATATAAACATGAAATATTATTTTGAGGATTTCTAAATCAAGACAACTTATTCTCAATATATGATACATTATGTTTAACTAAGGTTATCCATGGTCATTACAAAAACTGTGGATGTTATCGTATCCTTATACATATCCTAGTGGTTTTCACCAATGTTTTCAAATCCTAATATCCAAATATAGACTAAAATTATCCACTGATACCAACAATTGAAACCCATAATTTTCAAAAATAAATTTTCATGTCTTTAGATGCATATTCAATTCATTTCATAGGTACAGTCCTAGGAACTGTAAAGGTTTATTGTGTTTGGATAATATATTCATAACCTTCCAATGAAACATCTTCAACATCTCCAAAAATTATCTTCCCAATTAGTAATCTTAATAGAAAACCCCTACATCATTCATTTATTTATAACCATTCGTAAGGAAACATTGGAAAGGGTGACCTTATGTGATCATTAAGGGAATGAAGGAAGATATAAATCAACGACCATATGAAATTACAAGACAAAAATAATGGCATGAAACCTGAAAATAAAAAATAAATATCATACCTAATATTTAAAATATAATTAAAATGATTTATTGTATAAGGATTCATCATTTCAAAATACATGAACCATAAGAGTATTAAATCTTTACAAATAAAACATTAACCAAATGTTCATGTCATAAAAGTGTGGAACCATAGTGGTCATAGAAAAAATTTCATATTTAATCGTTAACTATAAAGACCATAAAATAATTACAAATCAATCCTTAAAACATTCCTCCCATAGTGGATCATGTACATCAAATTGTTTCCTATAAATGATGAATCACATTTAATTTTTTCCTATAATAGATTAAGAAAACCAATTTTTTTCCATAGTAATCTCATGAGATATAAAACAATACACAATGAATTGGATTGATGTATAATTTTGGGACAACATATCACATAATTAAAACAACACCTATGTGTTCCACCAGATAAGATAACATTCATCAGGCATTATATCATAACCTAGGAATGAAAAATATTCTTTCTAAAAAATTAATAATCCCATCAAATCATAACCCATGAAAATAAATTTGTTTCATAAACTTATCCCCAAAAAACATACACTATCTAGAGAAATATTATTGATGGTATCAATATAACATATCCCCAATTAAAAAAATTCAACCCAGAGATGTTATCATAGAATAAAATTACATTAAAATAATCCATGGAATATTTCTTGAAGAAAATAACCTTTTCATTTTGAAATAACTAATATTAACAATAATAATATCAAAAATATTAGTTAAAAATACTTTCTTTGAAAGAACATTAGTAACTTGTAAAGGAATATGAAATTTAATAAGTGGTCATGAAATAGTGATATTTCATTCACGGTGTATAAGTTAAAAGATAACATTCTTATACTATTTGTTTAGAAAAATTCAAAAAGTACCTCATTCAGAAAATAACGTGAAGAATCAATTTCTTTTGAAACAAATGGGTATTAATGAATTTATTAATAATGAGATAATATTAAAAAACATTTGAATTTTTTTAAAAGATATTTTAAAAAAAAGAAAAAGGTTTTTCAACTAATGGGAGAAATCTGTCTATTTCCCATAAAACATTCATTAAAACACATCAATACCTAAAGTGGATAAAATAAAATAAAAATATGCATTTTTTAGAAGTAATCATAGAGTAATAAAAATGGAATGGATTTATCAAACATTGATTATAAAATTTCCTCAATGTAAATTTCTGGATAAACACCCCAGGTTAAAACTAGATAGAAATACAAATCCCTTACCTCAAGAAACACCTTTATTATTATGCATTAAAAATCCTATATAATAGATATTTATTTTTAATAAATAATTTAAATAAAAATAAACACATATATAATATCATTTATTATTTAATTATTTTAGATTATCCCCATTTTATTAAAAATTAGTGTAAAAATTCAATGTTTTATATGACCACAAATTCATTTCCATACACATTTAATTTCAAAAGACTTGGTTATTATAAATTAAAATTGAATAAAAAAATTATAGTATGTTAATAATTATATAAATATAATATATATAAATTATATATTTATATTTATATTCTTATATAAATGTTATAGATAGAAACTAGAATTAAAACATTCATATAATGTGTAAGTCATTCGTACGTATGAATGTTATATGAATTTTATGACGAATTGAATGAAGGAAAGGTAAATTAAAATTAAAATCTAAATAATCATTATTATATCATATAAATAATATATATTAATATGATTCATACTTATTACCATCCATTTTAAGTGGATATGAAAAATGAATCACATCGCTTCATGGAGGTGGTAGTCCACACGCACACAGGAGTGACATTATATTTTCACAACCATTTGGAAGGTATGGAGTCAGACATTATATTATCATTAAAGAAGATTAAGTTTTTCATAAATATAATATATAAAATTTTAAACCCTTATATTTACCAAACATGAAATATGGAGACGAAAAATTAAATATATGGCTACGTGTAGATGGAAAGTTGATCATATGCCTAAGGGATAAATTAACATCACATTTGATGGAAAATATGGTGGATAATGGTGGTATATCAACAACAATAACATTTATGTATATTTATTATAATAAGTTTATCATTTTATGATACATATACATATATATAATCAGTAAAAAAAGTAAAAAAAGTTATTAGTTTAGGTGATTACCTCTTCATTGAAACAACTCCTTTAGATATCATTTTAAAGACATCGAGGATAGGTTTTTAGAAGAAAAAACCTCTATAATATTTCTTTGGGAGTGGAGAAGATAATTTTTTTGGGTTTTTTTAATATATAAGTTTCAATTTAGAGGGAATAAAATAAATGAGTGGGTTACCATATATAATTAATCTGAGGGGAACACTTGGGATTTATAAAAATAATAAAATATAATAAATTCATTGGCAAGATAGATAAATACTAATAGAAAATGATTCATATATAAGGATTAGTTGGGTTTAAATACCATCAAATATTTTAATTTTGATAGGTTTACGATTTTATTTTAAAATATATCTTTTGGGTTAACCCATTAGTTTACATATTTTAACCATAACTAAAAAAATAAAATTTTCATAGTTGAAGTGTTATAATTTTTCATATAAGAAATAACATGCCCATAAATTAATAGGTGATTAAAATTTTTATCAAATATTATTCTACTTTTCTTATTTTTTATTTATTATTTTTAAAAAATATAATAAAATTTTATTTTTTCAAAATATCATAAATGTCAATTTTGAAACTATTTATTTCATTTTACCTAAAATAACAAAATAAAAAGATATAATTCGAATATAATTCTTTATAAAAACACTAGTATGTCATATTTATATGTAAAAGTCATGTAATTCCATAAATCATAAATAATATATTACTTTAAATATTTTAAAAATAAGTTATTTAAATTTTCTATTAATTGATCACTTATCACATCAACATCTAAAAATCATTTAAGATAATTATACTATTAAAAAATGAAAAAAATTTGAATTCAGGAAATAATTTTATTATTATCAAAATAGAAATTAAAATTCATTTACAAATTACTTATTTACCTTTGTGAATATATAATATATATTTAAAATTAAAAGGGTGAGATTTTTTATTTTTCATTACTCTAGATATTATAAAGTTCATATTACTAGAAACATTTCCCTTAAAAAATAAAATTTCAATCCTAATATGAATAGGGTAAAATTTATGTCATCTAATAAGAATTAATATGGAAAATGGTTTCCATAACATTAAGTATTAACATACTTTGCTCTAATTTAACAATTACCAAGGTGATAAAATTTACCAAAATTACTATTCATAATAATTAAAAATAAGAGATAAATATTTAATTTTTTTTGAAAATCATGATCATTAATTTATAATAAATATTATCAGATTTAATTTCCATAATTGGTATAAATTAGTTTTAAAAAAAGTGAAGAAAAAATGATGAAAATTGTTTTTAAGAGAAATATATTTTTAAACATAAAAATAAATTAATACATATCCCATTTAATAAAAAATATTAGATGGTTGTTAATTTTTTACTAAATATATAATATAAAAATTCCATTTTAATAATTATATAATAATTATAAATTTAATTGATCAATATTAAAAAAAATTATGTGGTTAAAATTATTTTTTCACAAAAATATATCATTTATTTTCAAATGAGTTTTATTTTTATTTATAATTAATTTATCACCAACGAATTCATTTAATTCATATGTATATCATACATTTTTCCTAAATGAGTTATTTCTATCTGTACCCACCAATCCAATGTCTATGTGATGACCATTATATTAAATGAAAAAAAATTAATAATATACCACTATTCATTAAAACTAGATTTAATGAGAAATATAATATACCAAAGAATTCAAATTTATTTATTGATAACTTTTTAATAAAATATTAAGGTGTTATAGACATGATCAAAGGATTTATAAATAATGATATTCCTATTAACAAAAAATGGGACATAACTTCTACAATGCTGAGCTTTGAATGGAGCATGTTTGATTGTTATCAAGTGTAAATAACCCCCTCAACCTTAGATCACCTGGATAATCATACTAAAAAAATACCATAGCGAAGATCATAATTTTGGAATTATATCATTGGTAAAAAAATTCATTATAGGAAGTGTCTAAGACCACTTTAGATATCCTCTCCCATATGAACCACTACACCAACTATTATAATGTGATCTCCTACCAATCTATATTTAAGAAACATTGAAGTGCCAATACATAATATAGTATGACATCAATTAAATAGGGTTTCAAAAAAACCACCCATATCCACTAGCACCAGATTGATTTATATCCTTGTAATTCCTGATGGATGAGGGCTCGAGATAACGATTCTTTGAGATTCGATAGATGTAAATAGGTTCTTAATAATTCATACCCAAAACAAATATAAAACTAATATATGAGGGAAAAAATGTATATGTTAAAAATTGATTATATTCACCATCATTAACCAGATCACGGGTCTTCTTAGAAGAAGTTTCCCCATATGTAGGTTTTTTTTCTAAAGGCAATGTCTTGGTCAGAGACCAAGACACAAAATATTATTAAAAAGAGGAAGAAAATTACAAAAGTTGAAAATAGGAAATTTTATTACAATCTCTTTCATAGAAAGGGAGGAGATCATCCATTAATGTATCACTCCACATAATGGCCTAGTTGATCCCTTTGTTAGCAAGCCCATCCGCCACCTTGTTAGCTTCCCTATAGGTGTGGGTGGCAATGTATCTGATCTTTTGAGGAGAACTAAGGCAGATTTTCCAGAGTGCTGTTAGAGGCCAGGAAAGATGAACCACACCATTCCAAATGGCTTGGATGTTGGTGGTGGAGTCACTCTCAATACAGATATTGTCCCAGCCTTTTAATTTAACAATGTTGAACACAAGGATCGTAGCCAGCATCTCCGCCTCCAGCACATAGGCAGAACCACAACTACTAAAAAAGTAGCCTTGGAAATGACCATGTTAGTCTCTAAAGATGGATCCACATCCCGTAGGACCAGGGTTTCCTTTCGAGGCTCCATCAACATTGATCATTATCCAGCCAGGGATCAGAGTCTGCCAAAACACTTCAAAAGGATGCTTCGACTGATTTTATTTCCCTTTAATATGGAGCTGATGAAGAATTACAAAGTCACCAACCGAGTTAGCACATTTGGCATTCTGAAGAGTGGAAGCATCCGTAATAGCAATCAGAATTCTCGAGAGACCTGTATTAAGATTTAATGAGACACCATTATGTATAATATCATTTCTATCATACAAGATAATGTGAAGAATCTCAGCAATAGCAGCAAGGAATAGGTTTTTAATCTGCGGCGAAAGCTCCATCTCCACACTTAAATTGAGAATCGAGAAAATAGAGTCAGCAATTAACCATCTTCAATAAAAAATTTCAGTAACATAATTTCAATGAGTAGAGGCAGTAGTGCAGGACAAAAACAAGTTATTGATGTCTTCCCTTTGTTGATGACAAATCGGACATCTAGAGTTGAGTTGAACCCTAAAAGATTGAAGGGATACCTCAGTGGGAAGTCTGTTGTGGGAAATACGCCAAACAAGATTAAATCTGGAGGGCCTAATATAGGGTTTATCAAAAGAATTTATCCAAGAGAAGATGGATTTCAAGTGGGAGAATAGGTTCTTTTAATAGGTTTTGGAGTCCAAGAGCCCATTATGAGCTGGTTCCCAAAGAATAAAGTCTTCATCTGTAGAGAAGGTGTAATCATCAACCATAGTTTTAATATTATCAGGAATGTCTAAACGAGGTGAGTGCATAACATCTTTAATGGATGAGTTTATAGAATCAGTAACTTCATTAGAGGAAATAATCAAATTAAGGGGAACTCCAGTCCAGTTGTCAAGCCATAATTTCAGTGTAGAGTCAGAAGAGGCCATCCATCTACAGTTGTGCATGATATTGTTAAAGGTATTTATAATTGATGGCCAGAGAGAAGAGTTAACATAACTCAAGTAGTGGGATTTGAGCTTATCCATGAAATGTTTTTTGAGGAAGGAAATGGAGTCAGATTTGCTGTTAATTAAGTTCCAAGTGAGTCTGACCTGAAGGGCTTCATTAAAGAACTTGAGATTTTTATTTCCAAGTCCTCCCTTTTCAATAGGTTTACAACAGGTGGACCCGGGGACAGTAACCAGTTTTCTCTTAAAAATACCCCCCGTCCAGAAAATATTTTTAATATACGTGTTAATTTTTTTTAGAAGGCTGATAGGCCATTTGTAAATCATTAATGAATAAACCCTTTTGGAGACAATAGATGCTTTCACAAGGTAGATCCTACCATCCATAGAAAGAGTTTTTCCTTTCGGTAAGAGAGATGATTAATGAGTTGGGCAGCTAGATCATTAAAGTAAAAGGTCCGAGGCCAACCCCAGAAGATAGGGACACCCAGATAAGTAAATAGAAATGACCCATCTTTGATACCAAGACTCTCAATGATGTGAGTTTTTCTGGAAGCTGGGAAGGATTTACCAAAGAAAAAAAAGATTTGCTCCAATTGATGGATTGCCCCGAAATCTATTCATAATGAGAAAGTGTAGCTTTGAGAGCGACGATATTGTGCTTTCCACCATTAAGGAAAAGAATAATGTCATCCGCATAAAGGAGATGGGATGGTACATTGAGGTTTCTGGTGGCCAGAATGGGCTTAATCTTGTTAGAGTGAACCAAAGAGGTGAGGAGACGACTAAGGTAGTCCTCTGCAATGGAAAAAATAATGGCCGAGAGAGGATCACCTTGTCATACTCTATTTTAACATTTAAAATAACCCTTAGGAGAGCCATTTATGAGGATAGAGATAGAAGCTAAGTTGAAGAGAGAATTTATCCTGCTAATGAAGGTATCATTGAATCCAAAATCCCAAAGAACTTTGAAAATGAAACCCCTGTCAATAGTGTCAAAGGCCTTCCGAATGTCAATCTTGATGGTAATGTTTCCCCCTCTGGATTTTTTTATTGAGGGCATTAATGGATTCGGAAGCAAGAAAAATGCAGTCTTGAATGGACCTCCCTTTGTTGAAACCAAACTGATTCCAAGAAAAAATTCTATTACACAAGGGAGAGAGTCTATTGGAAATGTGCTTAGTGATAATTTTATAAATGCAGTTGATAAGAGCGATAGGACGAAATAGGTAAATTTCAGAGGCATTGGGCACTTTGGGTCTTACGGTAAGGAATTGAGCATTGATTCCATGGGGGAGAAAACCTGTCGAGAAAAAAGTATGAACCAGCTTGCAAACATCTTTTTGAATAAAATCCCAATGGGGTTGGAAGAAACCATTATTGAAACCATCAGGCCCAGGAGCACTATCAGGATTTAGACCAAAAACTGTATCCTTGATTTCATGATCAAGAGGAATACCCAGGAGAAAATCATTATCATTTTCATAGACTAAAGTAGGGATAATTCCAGGGAGAAGGTCCTTATTGGAACAATATCCATTGAACATACTCTCAAAATAGTCTAACACATGGTTAGAAATGGAAGCCTCAGAGTCAAGAAGGATGTCATTATGTTTTAGAAAAGATAGAGGATGACAGACCTTACTAACCCTTTGATGAGTATTGTAGAATTTGGTGTTATGGTCTCCATCAGAGAGCCATTTAGTTTTGAAGACCTATTTGAGTATGTTATCCTTGAGAGTCAGAAAATAGTTGAGTTTCGTAGAAATCTTTATCTCTAACTGAGGGTCTGAAGAGAAATCAGTATGGGTGGCATTATTCTGAATTTGATTAATATCAGCCTCAAGATTTGCTATGTCTCTATCAATTTGCATCGATTTATCCTTACACCGGCCTTTGAGATAGAGCTCTAGTTGTTTGAGCTTTTTTATACAAGCAAAGGAATCGATGTGATGATTCATCGAGGTCCAGCAATTGTGAATAATCCTAGAACACTCTACGTCACTAGCCCAAGCATTGTTAAATTTAAAAGGAATACTCACCATGGCCCACTTAGAGTGGAAGCTGACCAAGATAGGATGATGATCAAAGAAGAGTTTATGTATGGTGATGCTAGAAATGGAGTCCCAGGAATCGAGAGTTTTAAGATTCACAAGGGCCCTATATAGATTGCTGGCCACCATCATATTATAGTGCCTTATATACCATGTGAACTTAGCACCTGTGAGATTAACCTAAACCAAATTACAGTCCTTAATAGCGTCTCTAAACACTCTAGAAGATATTTGGGAGCGAGAGGGCCCAATTTTTTCACAGGGGGAAAGGATGGCATTAAAATCCCCAAGAACTAACCAAGGGTCAGTGGAGTTATCAACAAAATGTGATAGGTAATTCCAAAGAGGTCATCGGTCCTGATATCGGTTTTTAGGATAAACAAAAGTGTAGAACATATTGAAATTATTAAAAACACAGTCACAAGTAAGCATTTGATCAGAGCAATTATGAATTTTAACATCCTACAAAGAAGCATGATAAAAAATCCAAATAGATTCAATCATACTACTATTAGTGCAGGCACCTAAAAAATTATAACCATAGGAAGCAAGATGCATAAATTTAAAAGAGAAATTCACTTTTGGTTCAACAATAGCAAAAAGCTTTGGTTTGTGAATCAAAATGGATCTTTAAAGAGAAGAAAAAGTGGCATAGTTAGAAATACCCTGGTAATTCCAAAAGATGACATCCATTAAGATCTATGCTTGGAGCCATTGCTCCCTTTTTTCTTCTTAGATCCACTCGAGACTTTTTTTCTCTTCGATCTTCTATGATTGGAAGATAAGGCTGGAGTGATCTTCATATCATGTTTTCTCAATGTGGCATTAGGAAAAAGATTAGAAAAATCTGATATATGACAACCATTAATATTAGAGGGAGACACAGTAACATTGGTGGTGGGCATGTTAGTGCCCAATTTCTCAATAGGATCATTTGACTGAGGAGCAATGGATGAGACAGGAGTGTCCTGCAAGTCCATTGCCCCAACCAATGGCACTGTTACATATTTATCAAAATGATTAATCAGTTTTAGTGAAAAAAGGTGTACGATGTGAGTCTAAACATTTTTTACTTATAAGAATGCTAGAAACTGGAAATTCCAAGGAAGTATTACCTTGAGGGGCAGCATGCACATCAACCGTGGAGGCAGCAATCGCAGGATCAACTGCCTTTATTTCTGTCTCTATTGATACAACATTAATAGCAACAAATTGCTGAGGGGTCACATCATTATCATTCACAGACTCCACTATCTTCGACAATGCAACCTCCAGAGCCACACAAGAAGATAAGAATGGAGGCTCCTTTGGTGGACCATATGACCCGAAAAAAATGGAGGATTCCCCTAATGAGGCACCTGTGGGGTACCATCATCCATGGCCATCAGAGCAGCAGATTCATTGTCATACCGATATTCGCCCACATCCATCACCATTTTCTGTAAATCATCCAGGGTTTCAAGTTCTAATGCAGCATCATCTTCGGCATCGACTTGCTCAACCTAGGTAACCCCCGAGCTATCCCTTGGGTAATTTCCTCTCTTAACCCAGACCTCCGCATGTTTTTTAGGGACATTAGTAGGAGCCGATGTCGGGTTCTTGGTTTTCTTCTTGCAACTCACTTGCATCCAACCATCATCAGCGGGTCGCACCACTTGATTTTGAACCACCTTTATTTTCACCACCCTACATTTACGAATTGAGCGCCCAACAATCTTACAACATTCACAGTATGGTAGCATACACTCTGTTTCAACTCGAACCTCTGTTTTGAAGTCGTTTTCAATGAATGTAATGACCTCTGGAACTTTGGCCGAGATATCTACCTCCACCATCACCCTCGTATAGAGGACAATCTTAGAATTTAGAGTGCGTTGATATATTTTCAAGGGTGTACCAATGCACGATGCAATATCATTGAGGATTTTAGGATGCCAAAAATACCAGCTTAATCCATGGAGTCTTACCTAGATCTACCCCATTGTATTCCTTGTAGTATATGGATTGAAGGTGCAGTCCCAGTCAGGGATTCGAAGAACCCTGGGCTTAAGTTAAAGGTTTTCGGATCTCTAGACGAGGTCCAGTGCCTCCTGCGTTTTCAACAGCATGTGGAAGTACCCTTTGCCGATGGGGACCAGTTTCCAATCCGTGAAACCCCAAATGTGTGCAAGTCTGGCTTTAAGTTCCAGATTGGACAAAGGTTTATTTCGTTTTAGGTATGAGATGCGACCTAAAATAGAAAACATACACATTTGCGATCGATGTTGCATCGCTTCGGGATCAGCCTCCACCACAAATTTTCCGTCATCGAGCTTTCTACAGAGAGGGGTACCCGCAGCCAAGGCATTGCAATGTTCCACCCCACATAGGGCTTCAATGAAAGTAATACCTTGCGGTCGAACCACCGGAGGAAGCTCTTACGTTTTTACATGTAGATTTCAAGCAAGTGTGGCGGCCAACCAATCCGAGTCGAAATCAGCCATTATCATAAATCAGGAAGAGATTTGGGGGAATCAGTGCAATCGTGAAGCAAGGAATCGCTAGGGTTTACATGGAGAACGGCGCAGCCAGAAGCGCAGTGCCGAACGGTCATTTTAATTTTCACAATCATCTATAGGTGTGACAAGTTGATCCCCTTATGGAAACTCTACCACAATGCTCCATGATTTAACGAATTTCGCCATAGGCATTGCATCAACCTACATTATTTAGGGAAAAAATCATCTATTAAAAAATATCCTATTAGCTCTGATGATGTAGACCGTTGGGAGTCCCTATTTCCAAGAGTTTCAAATGAAATTACAATGAGGCCAACATAGTTATAGATGAAAAATATATGACTTTTGGGTTACATTCATTCTTACATAGATGCATTTAAAAGATTGAGATAAAAAATCGAATAAGAAGACATGTATTTAGCCTCCACAGGATCATCCAAAAACCCTTGATGTGTAGGAAAAATGATTAAATCACGTTGGTCAAGGATAATTCTAATTAAGAAATGGTTTTGAGCATTAATAATTCTTCAATATCACATATTTTAATGGGGTTACCTTTTATAATGATATGATCTATTTACTATTGGATCTTCGGAATAATGGGATAAGGACCCCCATGGTGTCCTCCACCTACACCTAATTTGTTTGAATAATTTCATGTATGGCCAAGTCAAACCTTTATTGAAGTCCACTTGTTGTCTCAACCATAGCTGGTCCCTCCATAATTCTTAGTTGTTTTAGTTTCTTGGGTTGATAATGCCTAAAAATACATTACTGGTATGATTTCTCCCATTGGATTTGTCTCCATAGGGGGGGATTGATATTTCATGATATTAAATTATCCACAACCTCGTAAGAGTCACTAAAAATACCACACTATAGGGTTTTGTTTGTAAGAATGTTATAGTTGGATTATATAGGGTTATTGGTGTCTTTGAGCATGATGAGATCAATCTATCATCTTTAAAATTAAATTCATCAATAAAAAATATGTTAATAATTTGAGAGATAGATGAGATGTTAAAACTATGAAATGTGTCCACTTAATAAAGGTGTATTAACATTTTTTCCCTACCTTTACATAGTATTATCTAATGAAGAAAACATAACTATAATAGAATCCAATGGTGGAGGAGGAATAAAAACTCCCATGGTATCATCTTTCACCACATGTATGTGATCTATTGTTCTTTTGAGGTCATTATATAATCCCTTCATTCTATAGAACATCCAATCAGAGAGATGTTCCCCATCACTATATTATGGATATGTAATAATTAATTATTCTCTTTTGAAATCCTATAAGAGTTTGAGAAGTATTATAATGGAACTAAAAATATTGGTAAATTTGAAGTCGAGATCCATTTTACATTTTTCTCGGAGTTTGTCACTTCTATTGAAAATGTTATCATTTCAATAACATGATATATGAACTTAACCATAAAAATGACGGAGTGAATTGAAGTGTCTATTTATTAAATTTAAGAATTAAATTCATCATGTCTCTATTTAAAAGAAATATTACCAATATAAGTTACATTTCCAAATACTAGAAGGTCGATCAATTTTTTTAGAGTATCTTTAAAAAAATATTTACCTAGAACACTCTTTATCGAAGAATCCAATTGATTCCATGCATCGAAAATTACTATATGATAGTGATTGTGAATGATTAAGGCACCAAACTTGTTTAAGGGGTAATATCCGATTGTGTCATTTAGTTCTGTGGAAAACCCAATGTCGGAGTCCTACCAAAAGGATTCATTTAATAAGAATCGTCTTTCCCACTAGAGTTATCTTCTCTCTTAACCCTTCTTCTATTAAAGAACAAATGAACTATATATCTAATTCGACCAACCTTCCACCAATAAATGAATAGATTCAAATATCAACATAATCTAATTTGATACCATAAAATACGTCTGATATTGTAAAGGTCACTAATATATCCTTCTCTTATTTGGTGAGCATTAATCAAAATCAGTGCACAATCATTGACTAACTTTTTATCCATGAATATAAAGGTTGATCGAGGTACCTCTTTTGAACATACATGAACTACCTTTAGAATAAACATAGTGCATACTATAAATACATGTGTTTTAGTGAAATATAACTTCTTACATAAATACTTTGTTTGATATCATAATCAACTTGAATATATTGAAAATTGAAAAAATATAGACAATTTTAAGGTATCCGTAGAATTATCAATTACAAAATGTTGTGAAAAATTATAATATATATATATATATATAATAAAAAAAATCTAAATTTAAATATCATCTCAACTACTGTATTTAAGAAAAAAAAATTCCTATAATTTAATAGTTTTAATGTATAATATTTTTGATATGAATAAATTATTAATACTATATTTATTTAAAAACTATAGGAAAATTAATGGATAATAAACAAAATTTTGTTTTCCAACAAAAATGGTATTCTTTATAGTTTACAATATAAATTAAAAAAAATTAAAACTTCTAGGTCAATAATCTTAAATAATAGACTTAATTTATGATTTTTTCATGGAAGTATTATAATAAGATGAAATTTTGGGATTTTTTTTGGAAATTATTTCTTCAATTATGAATAGTAAAAAATAAATTTATTTTATAGAATTATTTATATATATATATGTATGAATGGAAAATTAATGAAACCCTTTTATAATGATAAATATGTAAAATACAAGTGAATTTATAATTTTAAAAATATTGGTTTTAATATTTATATTCATATTGGAAATTTTAGATCATAAGTTATTTTTATAAAAGTAATTTTTAATAAATTATAAATTTAGTACATTGAAATTTATTTTTATCACTATTAAGAAATTATTATAATAAAATTGATTTATAATTTTGAAATAGGGAGTTAAAATTTTATAAATAGTTCATTTTATTGTTATTCATAATGAATAAATTACTATGATAAAAACATGTTTCCCTAGTAAAATTCAAACGGGTTAAAAAAGGATTGACCAAGAGGGAAATACCAGATAAATGTTTATAAAATGTTTGGTAATTTATGGTTAAGGATTTTATAAACCTTATCACTTATCATGTCTATTATGTTTTAATAATTTATCCACATTTATTGAGAGTTACTTCACATTATAGAAAGGTTTTGGGTATTTAAAGAAATGTTTACTTTATTAACTTATAAAAGAAGCACTCCTCTCTTCACTAACCCTAAAAAAACCATATTAGATATTTTAAAATATTCCCCAAACTATAATAATACTTATTATAAACCTAATAGAGGTTCAATTATTCCCAAAATACCATCCAACTAAGTTTTAACACCATAAACAAAGAAGACCGACCATGTAGTGAGGTATAAACTTATAACATATCATCACACATTCATATTTATTCTTGTTCTCTTATTTCTACTCAAATTAAATTTGACTATATTAAAATTATAGCATAAGTATAATTATTATACTAATTTGTTATTATAATTTTTTTTTCAAAATCAATAACCACCGTTACTTTTTTCATTAAGAAAAACAAAAACCTTAATCATGCATGTGTGCAGACTACAACTCCATAAATATACATGTTTCGTTTTCCTTCACCCCATAAAAAGATATTATAACTATATCATTTAATAAATATGTATGATATATAATTAGTCTTCAGTAGTATTAAATAAAGAAAAATACTTTCATTACTCATGTTCCTCAAAAAAATTAATCATCAACCATGAATAAATTCAAACTACTATCTCCATGGAATGATGAATTATTTTTTCTCTAACACCATTATGGTTAATTTTAGTTTATAATTTATTAACATATATTAAAAATATTGAAATCAATGTTATAATAATGTGAAATAATAAGAAAAAATATTTCATAATTATAGTTAAAATGTAATCCATGTATACATATAAATAACCCAAAACTAGTCCGTCACTGGATTCACGTTTATAAAATAAAACAAAATACTCATTTAGGTGAATTATAACGTTATAGAATATTTTATAACCTCAATTTTTATGACATTAATGGGATTTAATGAGGGTTTTTTTTTGAAAATAATAACATATAACAACTCTAATAAAAAAACAAAAACAACCATATAAAAAATATAATTCATGAATAAAATTATTATAAAATAAGGGTATAAATTTAAATGAATATGAATAAATTTAAAAACTAGTTAATTAAGATGTTTATATTTATGATATTGTGGGTTGAAACACTTCCTTTGGAATAATGTGTAAAGGTATGTTTTTCTTATCTCAAATTTTTACAACATGAGAAATATTTCATATTAAACATCATGTTTCATTTTTTATGATGTATCTTCTACCCATTTAAAATTCTGTACCATTATAATTTTATATTTCATGATATTAAATGTTTTATTCCATGTTATTTCTCTCATAGGATTTTCAAATAAAATTTCAGTAATTGTAATTTTTTCATTAACTCGATTTATGATTCATGATTTTATAATATATCTTACGTGAATATAATTTTCATGTTTAGTTTGATCATAACATTTATATATTTTATATTTTTATAATATTTATATATAGGAAAATTAATCCTCATAATCAATTACCATGTTTGTTGATATTTTTTCCCAAATAAATGTAAAACATTTGTAAGAATAACATCTATTCATACCTACGAGACATTTCATTCATGGTCATGTTCTTCATAATAAATTTATATTCTTTAATAAAATAAAAATATGTTTCTTCCATTATATTCATCATACTTTCATTTACCTATTTTATGAAATGAATTTCTTTAGTTTTTTTCGTTGTTTCTTTTCCAATAAAATGACTTAAAAATCACAATAAAGTCATTTATATTCATTATTTAAAAATTATAATTTACTAGGTTTTTTAGTTTTTTACTAGTATCATTTTTTCAGAGCTATTTATAATATTTGTTTCTAGAATTCTCATTTCCTTCTCAAATTTTTAAGAAGTAATTTCCACTCAATATTTTATAACAATGTTTAAATTTTTTTCTGAAAATTTTTATTTCCAATTTCATTTTCCTCCATGGTTTATCTCTCATGATTTAATATTTTAATCATCCTCAATATTTTATTATTATATGATTAATTTTTGAAGACTAATTTTTTTTATACCCAATGATTTTCTAAGTTTATGTTATCTGATGTTTTTCAAAACAAAAAAGGAAAATTATTTTTATGGGTTCTTTGAGATCATATAATAATTTTTTTTAGGTGGGACACATATGTATAGATGATGGAGGTGGGGTCCAATATAAAAATCCAATTCATTGGTTTATATTTATATCTCATGAGATATATAGGAATGGAAATATAGAGTCTTCTTACATAGACATGGAAATAAAGGGTTTTCTCAAATTTTTAGGTGTGGAGATAATGAGTTTGTTCACATAGGCATGTGCATAATGGGATGTCTTTCAATTTTTTTCTTATTGTTATAGATCTACAATATTAAATAAATATATATCATTATATTACAAATTTACTAGATGTATTTCACTTTAATGATATTACTTATTTTCGGGAAAAAAATATTTTTTTAATAATCCCAAATTTTATATCATGGTCACATGTTTCTGGATTATTAATATCTATTCGAAGATACATAAAAAAATTTAAACATTATTAATGATATTTCAAGAAGATATGATTCTTTATTATGATTTATGATTATCATCATTGTTATAATTTTCCTTTATTAAGACATTTATGTCTACCCTGTATTCTCTTTGATATTTATGATTTTATAGATTATGATATGTTATTATATTACATAGCATATAAAATAACCCCCTTATTTTATATATATTACAATGTTATAATGATTATTATATAATATGATATGTGTATATGGGTATAATTGGGAGTGATTATGAATTATAAACATCAAGAGTTTTAAAATCTTTTTTTATGTTGCTAATTTCTAAAACATTAAACCTTTAATTCCTCAGTTTATGGGACTATTTGTTAGGTGTATTGACTAATATAATAAAGTAATGTATTATTTATTTTATGTTTTTACATCATTAAATTATGAAGGAATCATAGTAGAGTTTAGTTATTTTTAGAGACAATTTTAGTTACATTTGTAATTAGGGTCAGATATCCTTAGTGAAAAACATTGAGATAAGTCTAGGTATATGATGATATACAAAAATTCTAGTATCATTTTGAATATATGGGTTTTTTAGAAATAAATCCATTTATTGTTCATATAAATTTTATACAATTGTGTTATTGATTCACCAATGTGTACAAACTGTTGGTCAGAGTATAGTACTCAATAGGTGTGAATTGAGTATCTATTCAAAATTTCTATTTAAAAATGTATTCCCAAAATATTCCCACAGAGTTAAATACATCCTAGTTAATCAAAGTAATATGGTTATGAAAGTTTTACTATTTAAATAACTTCCAAAATATTGGTTAATTCTCAGTAATCTTAATATTAGTTATTAATATTACCTTTCAAGCTATTCTAATATATAAAAACAATTATAACTTCTTTTCAATAGTAACTAATGAAGTAAATTTAGAGATTTATTAATTATATAGTAAAGTATTAAAACATAGAAGACTATATTAAGCTGTATAATAGATATAAAACAAGTTGTTCAGTCTCAAGACGAGACATTATCTACTCCACTTGGTGATCACCTGCCACCAAGAAGTTTATATAGATAAACTTGATCGACACTCTGGATCAGGGTTAACAATATTACAAAGGACTATCAGGTCACACGACCACTTCCAAAGTTCTTTTTGGGTGCAAAATACTAGGCCACACAGGGACCTCTTCCACACTTATCTTTGCATATACACAAGAGTAAAAATATATTTGTGAAAGGATAGATTGTATCCTTCAGTTTAAAGAAAGTGATAGAGTGTGTTTTTATACAAATATACACACTTATCAAAGAGAAAATTAAATGATACAAAATAGATAATAAATGATGAGAAAATGTTTTAATTTCTCTGAGTGGTGGTCTATGAAGCTCTGGGCTTGTAGGATAAAGTAGATGTATAAATCGAGTTCTCATATAAAAAACAGAGTATCACAAGTTAGCTAGATCTGGCGAGTTTTGTTTGTGCTGTTGAATGTGCGAATATGTCCTTGACTCTGGGATTTAAGTATTCTTCATGTGTTCTTCAGCAGTGTCAACTTTTCTGTGTTGGTTATCTTCTCCACGATGGTCTAAGAGTTTCTTCGGTTTGGCACTCACAACCCCTCACATGCCCTTTTTTGGGCCGCAGTTCTCTTTTATTTTGGAATTCATGTGTTTAAGCCGACAGGATGCATGTATTCTACACCTTGTACCTTCTAAAGTCAGATGACATGCCTACAAAGAAAAATTGATCATGTCAGTACATTTAAAGACCTCAAATATGAACGCTAGAGATTAAATTGAAAAACGATAGGATAGATTAAGAAACGGTGTCACAGTCTGTCAGGAAACAGTGTCTTCATGAAACAGTGTGTTCTTGAAATGGTATCTCCTTCTATATCTTTGAGCCGTGAAACTACTATTGTTACAGAAAGATTAGGAACTGGTAGCACATATGTGACGTTAGGATCACGGTGTTTGGTCACAGTGACTAAATGGTTATGGTGTCTGATGGCTCACGATGTTTGGATGATTACGGTGTTTGGATTGCTACAATGTAAGGATGGTTACACTATGTGAAGGGTCATAGTGTCTGTATGATTATGGTGTCACAATGGTTACTATGTCTAGATGGTTATGGATTATGGATGATTACAATGTATGGATGGTTACAATTTCTAGATGGTTATAGTGTCTGAAGGGTCACGATGTATGGATGATTACGATCTCTAGATGGTTACAGTGTCTAGACGGTTATGATGTCTAGACACGTAGTCATGTTCCTTAGAAGGAGTAACATAACTAGTGGAAGACTCTTGGTGTCTCAGACATATCCAAAAATCTATATTCATACTTAAGTAGTAATATTCAAAGAATGGATTAGACTTAATAATTTATCAAAGAGATGATTATAAATTAAATTAAATGTATTGTACAATAATCAAATTGAATATATAGCAATTAAGATCTTGGAAAACATTATTTAAAGCATGAAGATACTAATCATCTGTACATATGATGTGATATAGACATCACATAATTTATAATTTTTATAGACTGAATAAGATTTGTGATCATTAAAACATGATTAACACATGAGGAGTACTACAATCTCCCCTTTTTTGATGATCACAAATTATGTGAAGTTAGAGTGTATATTTATCTAATGTACATATATACTACATATTTTTATATTCTTTCTTTAGTTTTCATATTTCTCCCCTTTTTGAATTATAAAAAAGAGAGAATATGAAATAGGAAATAAAAGTGAACAATGCATTAGAAAAAAAGATTGGAGGTACCAAGAGTTTAACAAATTACCTAGGATACCTATCAAAATATTATTGTCACTATGATTCATCACTGGTTATTATTATCCTTGACATTAGAAGAAAAATTATAAACAAATACCATAGGAGAAAAGAATGAAGTGGAAGAAGGGAGTGAACTGGTTGACAGAGAAGGCAAAGGAGGACCTTCGAAGATAGAAGGGTCCAAGGTAGTAGTAGAAGAAGACCAATGCAATTGTTGATCAAGGATAATAGGTCTGATCTGACTCAAATAATGATAGACAAAGAGATATATAGAGGCAAGGGCAGGAGAGGAAAAGGTAGGTAGACCAGATCTCAACAGTGCAACAACATTAGCCACAATGGAAGTACTTTGTACATGAAGATAAGGACGCAGAAGCATGATAATGTTAGCAATGACCTCTCTACCATACAACATTACTTTTTCTATGTCATCCTTGTTCTCTATGAACATGTCCAACAAATGAGTGAACACTCTGAGATTTTGGAAATGAGTCGGGAAGGCTTGAGTTATAGGAAGAATCCTCAAATTCTCCACAAGGTACTTGAAATGATTGGTCATGTAATTCTTAGAGAAGATCTTGTTGATGTAGAAGTACAAATTCTTGGAAATTTCTTACAGAGCATCATTAGAAATCATGAAATAGATTCTAACCAAATCAATAACTCTATTACTATTCTTGATAACTTCTAATAGATATTCTTTAATAAAACCACTAATCATAGCCTGAAGTTCTTATTTGATGAATTGTTCAAAGAAGATCACTAGTTAAAGAAGGTTGAGATGATTGTCCATAGGAATTAGAAGTAGTGACAACTGAGGTAAGATATTTCAGTTGATTGAGAACTTTCTGAAGCCACCCTTATACTCATTAGTTAACTTTTTAAGTCCAGTAACAAGTTAATGAATCTCTTGAAAAATTAATTTGTTTCTTTTATATACTTTTTCAGACAAAGTGGATAGATGTGGTTGAATTAGTGAGGCTACTTTTTATGGGGTCTGAGTAAAAATATTCTCAACGGGATGAGAAGCATGCTCTGGTATCGAGTTCAATACTTTTTTTTAATATTTTCAACCATACCTCTTAGAGATATTACTTCATAACTAAAAAGTGTTTTCTAGATTATAGTTTCTTGAATCTCATGGTGAATCTTGGGTTGAATCTACCAAATAATTTTCTCCATCAACAGTGAAACATATTTTTCACTCAAATTGGTTATAGGAGCCAGTTGGGTATTCAGGAGCTTTTCAACCACAGCCAAAAGGGTAGTCCCAAATTCTTTCAGGCCATCCTTATTCACCAAGGATGGAGGTTTTTGTTAAGGCTTAGAGATAGAATCTAAGACAATCTTAGGTTATTTGGTAGAAATAGCTTCAGGATCAGATGCCATTTTTAACTGTAATATAGTATTCTGATCAAGACCTCTGACTGAGACTTACTATGAATCATTCACATCAAAATAGCTATGAAATTTATACCATGTGTCCACTGATCTTGGATCAATTAGATTGGGCACTTCAACAGATTCTAGACTGGGGGATGCTCCCCCTAAAAAGGTGCATCTTCTTCAATATTGAGAGATTTAGATACTTGATATATTTTTACTGTGTCATCCCTGATTACCTCAACCATTTATTTTCATGATAATTGAAAGTGTTTCTCCATTCTCTCTTCAAGATAAAGAATGACTTCAGGAACAGCTTGTTCCTGTGGGAGTTCCTCAAGTGTAGTTTCTTCCCTAAAAAGGGAGATCTTCGTCTATATTTTCATCCACATAATACATTTTGGTAAACATAGAAACAGATTCTTCATCTACATGTTCCTCACCAATAGTTTCTTCCACAAGAGACCGATTTTCTTTTATATGTTCTTCTATAACTGCCATTTCTATTTCAACAACAACATATTCTTCTTCAGTAGTGGGTTGTTCTACCAAATCAACAATCATTTTTGGAATAGGTATTTCCTTCTCAATTATGACTTGAGGAGAAGGTGTAATGTCTTATTCATCATGAATATTTTCTCTCGGAGGTACATTATCCACTCATTCTTCTTCCTCAACATAATATTCAACATGTTCATATGGTTCCAATCCAGGATCAGAAATACTTTTAGGTCTTGAAGGGTGTTCCACTGGATTAAAATTTTCATAGAATATATCATTATCTTTCACCGAGGTCATTATCCATGGATTCCAATTTATTTTCATCCTCTTTACTATAAATTTTGATAGAAAAACTCATAATCCTTGATAAATTCATTATTTGTTTCCAACCAAACCTTTGGCACGAAGCATATATAGAAGAAGTAAGCTGCAAATATAATATGGAGGTCATCTTGATCAATTCACACATATGGTGTATGAAATACATACAAAAATCCATATTAGGTCAATTTTTCATGAGATGTGTCAAAAACAAATCATGATATTCGATTAAAAAGAAATAACCTTTTCCGGGCTAATTAAATTTTGAATAAACTTAAACAGAAGTCCAGATTCATCATATAGCTCAGCAGTGTTATCTCTCCTTTGGGTTCCATTTCCATTTAAATTCCTCAAAGAATCTTCCAAAACAAAGAATTCACTGAGAGGTGGAGGCCTCTATGGTATTCCTCACAAATACCTTAATGAGTCTTCTTAAGGCATGCAGAACATAACCTCGAAGAAAATGTGCATATCTGGCCATTTATCCAATTTCTTATATCATAACCATCTTCAAAATCCAAAGAAAATTGTACATACTGATAAAATTTCACAACTATATTCAGGTAGATAAGACTATCATATTTAGTAAACCAATCTAGACAACCTTTCTCTGTTATCACTTTCAACACCAAAGACTTACTTATCAGAAGCCACATAAGGCATATCTCTTTCTCAGGTACTTCTATTCAGTTTACCAGATTCAGATTCTAAGGACCCTCACATTCTAACATCAGCGCTATCTTCATCTTCTTGGATATGCATTTCTCAGGAGTCGATAATGACTGACGTTTCATCCTAGGAACTCACCGAAGGGTCTATAGAGAGAAGGGATGAAGAGGGGTTATGGGTTGAGAGAGGAGAAGAAAGCTCGAGTGAAGAAAGAATGAAACTTCTTTTATTTTATAATTTAGGAATACTGATAAAACATTATTTTATTGAATATTTTATTCATAATAAATTATATAATTTCCTCACATTATGTTAAATATGTATAATTGGAAAGTATTTGGGATTTGATCATTCATTTGAAAATTTGGTGAAAATTCTAATTTTACCCTTTATAGTGCACTGTAGTATTTTGAAGATAAATATTTTTATATTTATTATTTGAATTTGAAATTTAATAACAGTGTTCCTAACCTAATTGTATACAACGTCTATTCAGGAAACATGATCAAAATAATGAATTTTGATGGAGTAATGTGGCCATAAAGGCAAATGTGGGATGGACACGTCAGAATGGAAAATATTCCGTATATCGGCCATAACTCCTTCATCTGGGCTTGGATTGAGCCCAAATTTTGAGAGGAGATAGGGAACCCATATCCTCACATATTATCCATCTGTAAGGCCGACCAATTCATGCGTTTTAGGGTAAAATGGGCTGTGCATGTTGGCATAAAATATTTGTCCTAGATTCCCCATTCACACTTGACACCACTTTGAACCTAGCCTCCCCACCACTCTATAAATTGATGTTTTTCTCATTTTGTGAGGTTGGGACGTGCATTTATCGACAATATGGCACCAAACTCCCAACAATATTGCGATATAGGTACACCACATGTCAGGGGAGTACATCAGGTAAGTCCTTATTCTCTTGAAAGTCATTTGATTGATACCAAGTTGGAAGAATTGACCACTATGGTGAGGCAGATTGCTTCGGCTAAAAAGACATCCCAACCCCCTCCATAAAGGCCTTGTGGCATTTTCACTAAGACAATCCACCCAACAGACTATTTCCCACAACTACAAGAGACAGAGGATTGCGCAGTAGTATTCCGAGGGAGACTATTTCAGCAGCAACAACAACAATATCTCCAAAAGAAGTTTGATTCATTTGCTCCAACATACAAACAAGGTTGGAAAGATCTACCGGACATGAGGTATGGCTCTGGAAAATAACAAAGGCCACCCATTCAACAAAACTTCCAACATCCTCCACCTTACCAGCAGGGTTTCCAACAACCCCAAAGGGGATTTGAAGCCCAAGCATCAATAAGACAACAACAAGGGAATCCCCCCCACCAAAGGTAGATTCTAATACTGATGATCTTTTGAAGAAAATTGTTCTTAATCAACAGAATGAGCTGAAAAGTCAATATTTAGAGCTAAGGGAGTTGAAGACTCAAATGAGCCAGATTGCCACTATCCTCCATGAACTCGTGAGTAAGAATTCTGGAAATCTACCTTCCCATCCCACTCCAAATCCCAAGGGGAATTTCAGTGCCATCACATTGAGAAGTGGGAAGCAAATGAACAATACATCTATACCTACCATTCTACCGGTATTCACCTCTACTCTAGAGAAGCCACATTTCATAACACTGATGAGAAATCCAAGGATAAAGATAAAGGTAAGAAAAAGATTTATGATGTTCCTCTTAAACCCCTTCCTTTTCCAAACAGGGTTGTTCAAACCAAGAATATGGCTGAAGAAGCAATGAAAAAAGAGGTTTTAGACACATTCAAGCATGTGGAGATCAAAATTCCTCTACTTGAATCCATTAAGAAAATACCAAGGTATGCAAAATTCTTAAAAAAACTTTTTACCAATCGAAGAGGGCTCAAGGGAAATGAGAGGATCAACCTTGGAAGGAATGTCTCAGCACTCATTACACCAACTCTATTAATGCCAACAAAGTGAAAGGATCCCGGGACATTCACCATCCCATGGACCATAGGAGAGTTGCACTTATCTGATTCTCTTTGTGAATTAGGAGCTTCAATAATTGTGATGCCTCAATCTATATTCTCTTCTTTATAGGTTGTTGAGTTGAAGCCGACGAGAGTAGTGGCGCAACTGGCGAATAGAGCGACGGAATATCCAACAGGAGTTCTTGAGGATGTACTTGTCCATGTAAGAGACATGATCTTTCCAGCATATTTCTACATGCTTAACATGGAGGATGATTAGGTATCTTCTCATGCCCCCATTATCTTACGTAGGCCCTTCCTCAAAACTGAAAAAACTATCATAAATGTCAATGAGGGTACACTTTCCATCGCATTTGGAGATGAAGTTGTGGTATTAAATGTCATGGAATCCATGAAGTACCCCTCAGAGGACCATTCTGCTTTTGTTATATCCCATTTTGAACCACTAAGTAAAAAATCCATGGATTTTGATTGTCCTATGCTTAGGTAGATTATGAGTATTGGTTAGAGTTTTATGTCTAAGAGCACTTCCACACTTGTTGCTGATACACAATCTTCTCTTTGATTTGATTTTGATGTGGATTCATATTCTGATTTTGATCATGTTCACTCTGATTATGACATGGCTATTTAGTATTCTCATGGATTTGATGCTTTATTCGCTAATTTTGATGATGTCTATTCTGATACTGATGCTCTTTGTGCACATATTTCTGTTCCTACTATGTATCCATCCATACTAGACCCTCCTTCATTAGAACTCAAGACATTGCCACCAAATATGAAATACTCATACTTGTTGAGTGGTGAGAGATTACCCGTTATCATTGCTAACAATATCCCTTTTGAACATGAAGAAAATCTTTTGAATATTTTGAGGGAGAACATCAGGGTGATTGGGTGGACATTTGCTGACATATCAGGTATTAGCCCCTCCATTTTCATGCATAGGATTCTCTTGAAGGATGGGGCTAAACCAGTGAGACAACCAGACTCAATCCCACCCTCCTGGAAGTTGTTAAAAAAGAAGTTGAGAAATTGCTCGAGGCTGGTATAATCTTTCCCATATCAGATTCTCAGTGGGTAAGTCCTATTCAGGATGTGCCTAAGAAGAGTGGTGTTACTATTGTTAAAAATGATAAAGATGAGGTAGTTCCAATGAGGGTGAAAAATAGTTGGTGTGTGTGTATTGATTATAGGAAACTAAATCAGTCCACTCATAAGGACCATTTCCCCCTCCCATTTATTGATCAAATGCTTGAGGGACAAGCTAGGAAAACACACTATTGTTTCTTGGATGGATTTTCTAGATATTTTCAGGTTCCAATAGCTCCGGAGGATCAGGAGAAGACTACATTCACCTACCCATTCGGTACCTTTACTTACCGAAGGATGCCATTTGGACTTTGCAATGCCCCAGGTACCTTCCAGAGATGCATGGTGAGTATTTTTTTAGATTTCATTGAGACATGCGTGGAGGTATTTATGGATGATTTTACTGTGTATGGGTCTTCATTTGATTAATGTATAATTAGTTTGGGAAAGGTGTTGAATAGTTTTATTGAGAAGAATCTGGTCCTAAACTTTGAAAAGTGTTATTTCATGGTAGAGCATGGAATTTTCTTAGGGAATGTAGTGTCAAAACATGGGATAGAGGTTGATAGATCAAAAATAGATATTATTTCATCCTTATCATATCCTTCATGTGTGCATGATGTTAGATCTTTCCTAGGGCGTGTAGGATTTTATCGGTGCTTCATCAAAGATTTTTGTAAGATAGCTCTTCCTATGGAACGATTAATTCAAAAGGATTCTGATTTTGTGTTTGATGGTTCTTGCAAGAATTAATTTGATGAGCTAAAACAACGTCTGACCACTCCACCTATCATATAGCCCCCACAGTGGGAGATTCCTTTTGAGCTTATGTGTGACGCCTCCAACTTCGCGGTTGGAGCTGTCTTATCTCAGAGGGTGGAGGGACGTTCACATGTGATCGCCTATGCATCGAGGACACTGCATTCTGACCAATCAAATTACACAACCACAAAAAAAGAGTTTCTTGCAGTCATATTTTCTTTAGATAAATTCCGTTCATATTTATTGGGCTCTAAAGTAGTTCTTTTTTCTGACCATGCAGCTCTAAGGTACCTCTTGAAGAAGCCAGATGCAAAGACCAGGCTGATCCGATGGATGCTCCTTCTTCATAAATTTGATATTGATATAAAGGACAAGAAGGGGTTAGAAAACTTGGTGGCAGACCACATGAGTAGGCTTACTCACACATTAGAGGATGACACCTTGTACTAGGTACCCCTTCGGGACACTTTTCCCGATGAGCATCTTTATTCCATATCAGGTATGCATCCTTGGTATGCAGATTTAGTTAACAACCTTGTTGCCTCTGAAATCCTGGCAAATTTAATGAAACATCGAGTCCAAAAATTAAATAGTGAGTCAAGATTTTATGTTTGGGATGATCCATACTTATGACGTATGTGTAGTGACCGGGTTATTAGGAGGTGTGTTCCTGATCATGAGTTTGAGTCTATTTTGCAATTATGTCATACACTTGCATGTGGTGAACACTTTGGACCCCAACAGACAGATAGGAAAGTTTTGGACTCTGGATTATATTGGCCAAGTTTATTCCTTGATGCCCATGTGTTTTGTAAGTCATTATCTCATTTCCAACACACTGGGAATATTTCTAGGAGACATGAGATGCCCCAACAACCCATACTATTCTGTGAGATTTTTGATGTGTGGGGCATTGATTTTATGGGTCCTTTTCCAAGTTCATATGGTTTCTTGTATATTTTGGTTGTTGTTGATTATGTGATTAAATGGGTGGATGCCAAGGCCTCCAGGAATGATGATTCTCATGTTGTTGTGGATTTTGTGAAGGCACATATTTTTTGCAGGTTTAGAGTACTAAAGGATATCATTAGTGACCAAGGGACACATTTCTGAAATCGTAATCTTGCTTCCCTTCTTCGGAAGTATGGGGAAACACAAAAAACATCAACACCATACCACCCCCAAACAAATGGCCAAGATGAGGTTTCAAATCGCGAGTTAAATTTTTTTTGGAGAAAACTGTGCAGCCAAATAGGAAGGATTGTAGCAAGCGCTTGGATGATGAATTGTGGGATTATAAGACAACATACAAGATACCCATTGGTATGTCCCCATTTCAGATTGTTTTTGGGAAAGAATGTCATCTCCCCGTGGAAGTTGAGCATCAGGCTTATTGGGCTATAAAGAAATGCAACATGGATTTGGCCCAAGCTGTAATCCAAAGAAAGCTTCAAATTAAAGAGCTTGAGGAGATTCGACTGTCATCATATTAGAACTCATGGCTCTACAAGGAAAGATCAAAAGAAGTTCATGATAAAATGATCCAGAAAAGGGAGTTTAATGTTGGAGAGAAAGTCCTTCTCTATAGTTCATGACTGAAGCTGATACCTGGTAAGTTGCGTTTCAGATGGTTAAGTCCTTATATTGTATCTAATTTTTTCCCTATGGTGCAGTGCAGATCACACAAGAGGAAACTGGAACGATCCTTACAGTCAATGGGAAATTTTTGAAGAGATACATTGAGGGACTTCCTACTGATGCTATGGATTTTATCACACTGCATGACCCCATCATCACTTGATCACATCAGGCTGTTCCTAACCCTTTCACTTTTATATTATTTGTCCTATTTAAAAATTCTGCATTTCATGTGCATATATCATCTCATGGGTTCACATTGAGGACAATGAAATATTTTATGTATGGGGGAGGGAACCTTTTAGTTTAGTAATTTCAATTTTTTTCCTGATTTAAAAAAAGCAAACAAAAAAATTGTGTGTTTTTTCAAATTTTGTGTATTTATTTTTCAATTTTCTTTGTGTTTTTGAAATTTTGGAGCTGAAATGATTCTCATCACAATTTTGAAATGCATATCAATTATTGAAACAATCCCTTGAAACTAAGCTTAAATGAATGCTGAAAATAACTTTGTTTCAAGTTCAAATATTTAGTAATTTCATGAAAATTACACCGAATTTTGAATCCCATGCCAGATCTCAGTGTATTTATATTTGAAATCACTTTCCTTTGGGGCTTCTCAATCATTATTTTCATATTATTTATATTCACCCCACTTCTTATGATAACCAAACCATGCTTGATTTAACCAGAATTTGATTTATTTCTGTTAAAACTTGAGGGTTTGAGGTACTTATGTTTAAATGATTGAGGCATTTGTTTGGTATTAAAGCCCCTACTTCAAAGAATCCTTTTTTTTATAATGGACTACCTTGAAAATTTAATCTTTTTATCCCTTAAAATCCATGCATAGCCTATTAGGTTAGCCACATTACAAGACAAGTTTCCCTATCCCACCAACTATTGAAGTGAAATTGTATAATCTAGTTGAGATTAAGTGTGGGGGAAGCTATGTTGTGTTGTGCTACCACATTATGTGATACTTTGGGTGGAAAATTTAATATTTAAGATATGTGTTTGCTGCTAAAGAAAATCATTATATTGAAAGCTGTTCCTTTTCTGGAGCTTTCATGACAAGTGAAGCTGTGCCTTTTCTAGAGCTTCTAATTGAGGTGGAAAGCTGTGCCCATCTGGAGCTTTCAAGAAAATCATGTTTGAGAAGATTGAACTTTTTATGCTGAAATGAGGAATGGCATAAAACATTCATGACTTTTCATGATGATGGATCTGAATTGATACAATGAGGATTGAGGAGAAGACCATATTTAAGTGAAAATTAGATTAATGCAATTTTGCTTTAAAAAGAGTCAAGCCCTACTCATTCAACCTCAGAATTTTTCACATCTAAATCCTACCAAAAAAAAGCAACAGAACAAACCTGGAAAGTCCTCATGATAAACATATGTCTTTGACTCAAATTGGGTAGAAATATAGGAATTTATCAAGCCTATGGTGACCCTTGTATGAGTTTGAATGAGAAAGACATTGCAAAACAAATTGACATTTGTGTGATAAGAGAAAATTCAAGCGAGGTAAGTGTTTTGTGCATGGGAGGATAAATAAAGTTTAAATATAGTTAATGATATAAATGGATAACTTTAAATAATGGTTATTTATGAGGCATGCTACCCTTTTTTTCTTGGAATGTAATTGTTTGATCTCAAGGATATGTGTTTTAAAATTGGTTTTGATTTGATATTGATGTTTACTTGAAATGAGGTTTTGCCCAGGAGTGCAAAAGGGTAAGTGTGGGGGGAGTTGATAAAACATTATTTTATTGAATATTTTAATTATAATAAATGATATAATTTCCTCACATTGTGATAAATATGTTTAATTGGAAAGTATTTGGGATTTGATCATTCATTTGAAAATTTGGTGAAAATTCCAGTTTTACCCTTTATAGTGCACTGTAGTATTTCGAAGATAAATATTTTTATATTTATTATTTGAATTTGAAATTTAATTAAAGTGTTTCTAACGTAATTTTATACAACTTATATTCAAGAAACATGATAAAAATAATGCATTTGGATGGAGTAATTTGTCCATAAAGGAAAAGGTGGGCTGGACATGTCAGAATGGAGAATCTTCTGTATTTCGAACATAACTCCTTCCTATGGTCTTGTATTGAGCCCAAATTTGAGAGGATATAGGGGACCCATATCCGAACATATAATCCTTCTTGAAAGTCATCCAATTCATGGGTTGTAGTGGTTAAATGGGTGGTGCAGTTTGGAATAAAATATTTGGCTGAGATTCCCCATTCACACTTGAAACCACTTTGAACCTAGCCTCCCCACCACTCAATAAATTTTTGTTTTTCTCATTTGGTGAGGTTGGGACGTGAATTGGGAATTTGAGGGCAGAGGAGAAGTGGATCCACTACAATTATCCAACCATTTCAATAAGGGTATCTCTTGAAGAAAGGATCCCTTCGACAAAGCCTTCTTCTTCTCCTTCATGTTGTAATGATTTTGTTTGTGTAATAAACTTCTTTGATATTCTTTTATTCCTCCTCTTTTATTCTGTTTTGTTTAAATTTCTTCTTCTATTAATCTTCCTCATTGGGATATAATAATTGAGTAGAAGCTTTATTGGGTTATACCCATTATAAACGTTTGCACATGCAAAGCGCTTCTACGATGATTACGCCACCCATGGAAGAGTAGTTATTTTTAGTAATCGATCGACCTCTATCCTTCTTCATTCATTTATTTTGAATGAAATAGATAATTTAATTCACATAATGTGATCCATGAATTTTGTTTTTAAATTAAAAGAATCTAAGCATGAAATTGAACAATTAATACAAAACACGTGAGGTCAAGATTTTGTGTAAATTGTGAGAGCACGGTCTTAATCGGTAATACAAGACCACACGGGAGAAATTTGTAGAGTTCAAATATAATCCCTAAAAAAAATTCATCTTCATTTCCAAAATGGATATGTGCTCTAATTAAAAACTGACCATAATCTATCCTTAGAACAACAATCAAAGCAGGGTGCTGCGATTGCTTGTTCCGAAGATAGCCTAAGGTTTAAGTAATTTCATCTTTGTGGTTAAGTTAACTCTCGTAGGGTTAGAGGGATAACAAATGAGGGGATCATAATTAAGTGGATATATATTTAAATTATAATGATTAATAAGTGAATGAAGAGGTAGAGTTAGATCGATTACTCCTTTTAAAATATATTTCAAAAAAAAAAACATCTTCTTGTTGTGTCATTTTAATCGAAATTCATTTCAAAACTAAAAACAAAAAAATATATAAAATAATTTTCTAGAAAACTTTTTATAGATTCATTAACTATAACAAACCCCAATAATTTAAATTATTATTTTTATTCTATTCTATTTTATTTTTTTAGAATACCTTTAATAAGTTGTTAAATTTACTTTCTCATTTGAGAGACGACCTTGGTCAGCCACTCTACTGCACCTAAGTACCCCAAAATCACACTAATCATTTGAGGGGCCCACGACATCGCTCTTTTAAATACCAATCATCACAAAAACTAAAACATGGAAATTTAAAGGGTAAAATAATGAAATATCGTGATACAGGTTCTAATTTATAAAATAATCAACAAAGTATTCATGTAATTCATTTTTGTGGTGATACCATAATCAATTTTCATGGTGGTACCGTAACAACCCTTCACGGTGAGACCATCAATAGAATTCATAGTGGGACCATAAAAATGTGATTTCTAGATTGTGAGACCATATTGTTTGAGGTAGTAAGTGTCATACATTAACCAAGAAATAGTATCTGTGAGACCATAAACATGAAACAATAAGTCTTAGGTCAGTAAAATATGAAATAGTAAGATATATACTTAAAGTTCATCATTCCCAATTCGCATATGATGTAATTTATTCTTTAAAAATATAATGGTTTGGTGAATATATCTTCAATATGATACTCAATTCCCATGAATTCCAAAGTGATATAACCTTTTTGATAATGATCTCTCAAAAAGTGATGTCTTACATCAATATGCTTTTTCCTAGAGTGTGAAACATTATTTTTTGAGTTGTTAATAACACTTGTATTGTCACAATTTATAGGTACATGCCTGAATTGATATCCATAATATAGTAATGTGTGTTTCATCTAAATTTTTTTTGCACAACAACTACAAGAAGCTACGTACTCACCTTATGTAGTAGATAATGCAACATAATTTTGTATGTTACTACACCATGATACAAGTGACTTGCCTAAAAAGTAACATATTCCAAATGTGCTTTTTTTTATCTAACATACAACAACAAAAGTCATCATCAGAGTAGCTAAATAATTCAAATGATTATCCTCTAGGATAGAACAGTCCTTGATTGGGTGTATGCTTATGATATTTGAAAATTTTATTAACATCATTAAAATAAGATTCCTTAGGATTTTCTTGAAAACAAGCACACATACACACACAAAACAAAATATCAGGCCTGCTAGCAGTTAAGTAGAGTAAGCTTCCAATCATTCCTCTATAAGGGGTTTGATCAAAAGATCTCCCATATTTATCATGATCCAACCTACATGTAGTACTCATTACAGTGTCACTAATTTTAGTCCTATTTAAACCAAAACGTTTCAGAATATCTCTAGTATATTTTATTTGATTTAAAATAATATCATCATTATTTGAAAAGATTTTAAATCGAAGACAAATTTTTTTCCACCCATTAAATTCATTTCAAATTCATTTTCTCATTTTAGAGATATCAATACATAAATAATTTCTTGAAGATCCAAAGATAATGTAATCTACATAAATTTTAATTAATAAAAAAACATTTGATATTGGTTTTATAAAAATGGTAGGATCAGATATTCCTTTTATAAAAACTTTGGAAATAAGAAAGGTACTTAGTATATCATACCAATCTCTTGGAAAATTGTTTCAAACCATATAATTCTTTTGATAAATTAAAAATAATATTTGGAAAATGAGGGATTTTAAAACCAGGGGGTTGCTCAAAAAAGAAATCCTTAGCTATATACCCATTTAGGAATGCACTCTTAACATCCATTTGATATATTTTGAAATTCAGATGTGCAACATAAGCAAGCAGAATTTTGATGGCTTCATGTCTAGCTACTGGTGAGAAGGCCTCTTCATAGTCAGTTCTCTCTTGTTGACTATAGCCTTGTGCAACCAATCTTGCCTTGTTTCTAACTATTCTACCAACATCATCTACCTTATTTCTAAACACCCACTTAGTTCCGATGGTGAATTTGTCTTTTGGAATTTCAACAATTATTCAAACATTGTTCCTTTCAATCTAATTATGTTCTTCTTGCATATCCATTATCCAAAATTCATCATTGATAGAATCATTAAGGTTTTTTGGTTCATGATGTGAGTTGAATACTGGCTATTCATCCTAATTTCTAAGAGAAGATCTAGTTTGAGTTCCTATGTCTAAGTCTCCTATAAATTCATCTAAGGGATGGTTCTTAAGAGTTTTAATAGCTCTATAAAAACAAGGAATAATAATTTCAGATTTATCAACAGGTTCGACATCATTGTGACATGAGTATAAAGAATTTCTAGAGTTGGAAGATTTCAAAAAATCCTTCATAGTATGGTTACATGATTTTTAATTAATGTCCATATTTGATAAATCATCCTCCAAGTTATCTAGAGTGTTCATAGGTTCATGTGGATATGCTTCTTCAAATCTAATATGAACAGATTATTCCACACATTTAGTTCTTTTATTAAACACTCTATAGGATTTATTAAAGATGTAATATCTTATAAAGGTTCCTTCATCACTCTTGGATGTAAATTTGTCAATATTTACCTTAGTATTAAGGATATAGAAATTGCAACCAAAAACTTTGAAGTAGCTCTCTTTTGGTTTTCTATTGTTCCTTATCTTATAAGGGGTTTTCTTATGAAATTGTCTAATCAAGAATCTATTGATTATGTAGCATATTTTACTAACAGCTTCAGAACAAAAAACAATTGGTTGGTCGTACCCACTATTCATGGTTCAAGCAATCTCTTGCAGGTTCTTATTTCTTCTTTCTACAACTCCATTTTTTTGAGGAACTCTACGGGTAGAGAAATTGTGACTATAGACATTTTGTGAGAAAAATTATTCAAACTCAAGGTTTTCAAACTCACAACCATGATCACTTCTCAATGCCTTAATTCTACATCCACTAATATTTTCTATGGACATGGAGTATTTAATGAAGTAAGAATATGCTTCATTTTCGAGATCTAGAAATTATACACAATAGTATCTAGAAAAATCATCTAATAGAACCTAACCATAGTGCTTCCCATTTAAACTTGAAACTCTAGATAGTCCAAACAAATCCATGTGAAACTGTTTGAGAGGTTTAGAAGTTAACTATTCTTTCTTTGGTTTGAAGGAAATTTTGTGTTGCCTTCCCTTTCGATAGGGATTACACACTTTAAAATTTGGAAACTCATGTTTGGGTAGGTCTTTGACTAAGAATTTTCTAGTTTTCTTTCAAAGGGAGTGAATATTAGAGTGTCATATTCTCCTTTTCCAAAACCAAGACAATTCTTGAAATACACATAGACATGAAGCATTTTGAGAAGATAAAGAATCTAAGTTAATAGAATAAACATATTCAATTATTAATGAAGAGAGAACTAATTCATGTTTAGAGTTAAAAACATTACTAGAATTATTTTCAAATTTCACATGAAATCAATCATCACATAATTGTGAATTACTATGCAGATTATATTTCAATCCATTAACAAAAAAGTACCTTTTTATATTTAAACTGAGTTATAGTTACTGATTTGGCCAAGGGAAATGATTTTTCCTTTTTCATTATCACCCAAGGTGACACGTCCTCCATCAATTTTTATTAGGTTCTTGAAACATTAGTAGTCTCCTATCATGTGTCTTGAACACCCACTATCCAAGTACCATAAAATTTTACAGGAAATCTTTAAACAACATTCCTACAAAATGATCTTGTAAAAATATATTTCTGTACCCATACTTGTTTGGGTCCAGTAACATTAGTGATAAATGCTTTGGGAACCCATATCTGCCTCATAGGTTTCCGATAAGAATTATGTAAGTTATCTGAAAAATAAATTCTATTTGGTCTAGAAATACTTGAAACAGTTGAGAGTGTATCATTACATGAACTAGTTGATTTGTTTCTAGAACAGGGAGTAAAGTTGTATGCCCTATATTTAGAAACAAAGCATGTTCTTCAAAAATTTATTTATCCAAGTTGATAGCCAATGAATGCAGTATAATTATGAGCCATTTGTTTACCTAGAATTTGAGTTAGATTATTTTTTCCATTAGAAAACTTTTCTAAGTCGTTATTCAATTTCTCTTTAGTAATTTTTCATTCATTGTTCTCCATGAGTAGTTTAGAATTTGTTTTTTATTTTTTAGTTGAGGTTTCAGATTTAACAGTCACAATAAGAGCTAGTTATTTCTTCAAATATTTTTCTTTATATTTTAGTTTATTGCATTTTTAATCAATCATATTGCCATGTTAAAACATTTATTCATTAGACATATTTTCACAGTCAATCTCATCTCCAGGATAGTATAAATTATGCACAAGGGAGTCCAGTATTACCTTAGATGTGTTAGTCAAAAAACACATATTGTCATTGTTATACAGTTCATCATGTGAGAGTCACTTGAATTTTCCTCAGAAACACTCCAAGTTGATTTCATTTCATTTTTATACTTTCTATCTTTGTCTTTATATTTCTTTTTGTAGTTGAGATTTGTACAGTCATCCTTGACATATACTTTTCTCTTACATTAATAGAAGACAATTTTATGAATTTTGTCACTTATTTTACAATATTTATTCCAAATTCCCTTTTGATCATATTTTACTTTGAAGTTAGGCTTTCTGAAAAAATTATTCATCTTGTAAAGTCTCTAGAATCTTCTAGATAATTGAGCCATCTCCTCGTCATAGTGTGGTGATGACTTTTCAATGCTGGAACTCTCAATAGATGCTTCTAATTTCCCTTTTCCATTGTGTTTAGAGGTGGTGGTTTTGAATGCAACTGATTTTCTTTTGGGTTCATCCTTCTCCCCCTTGTTGACTTTTAGTTCCTATTAAAACTTCATCAGTTTGCCAATGAGTTCTTTTACAGGTATCTTGGTGATGTCACATGATTCTCTAATAGAGATAGTGTTTCCTCTCTATCTACCAGGTAAACATATAGGAATTCTAATGATCTGTTCCTTGGCAGTGAATTCTCTTCCAAGAGAAAAAATTGTGTTGAAAATTTCGTTCAACATTAAGTACATGTCAGAAATAGGCTCATCAGGTTCCATTTTAAAGTTATAATTTTTTATAGTATTAGTATTATACCTCATCTCTTTTACACTAATAGTTCCTTAATGTGAACAGACAAGGTCTCCCAAATTTCATGGGTAGTTTTACAAGCATAAATTCTATTAAATTCCTAATCTCTTAAGGAGAATTATAAAGCATTCATTGATTTGAAATTGTTATTGTAGGTAGTTTTGGTAGGTTCATCCCAATTGATTCTATCATTATAAGGAATCTTATATTAATCTATAATGTAAGACCAAATTTTAAAACCCATACATTCTAAATGAAATTTCATTTTTATTTTCCATTGAGAATAATTGGATCCATTAAAAAATGGAGGTCTTTTGGTTTCAGAACCTTCTAATATATTATCCATAATAAAAAAATACATTGATATAGCTATAAATTTATAATTAATATAAATTTACTGTCCATTAATGTATAACTACAATGAAAGTTTAAAAAGGATAAAAGCAGAGTCTTAAAAAACAAGCCTCTGATACCAAATGTTGGTCAAAGTAGAGTACTCCATTGGGGGTGAATTTAGTATCTATTCAAAATTTCTATTTAAAAAGTATTCCCAAAATATTTCCTCAATGTTTAATGCAACCCAGTTAATCAAACAAATAAGGTTTTGAATGTTTGACTATTTAAATAACTTCTCAAAAGATTGATTAATTCTCAATAATATTAATATCAGTTATTAATATTATTTTTGAAGTTATTCGAATAAGGAAAAACAATTATAACTTCTTTCTAAGATTAACAATAAATGTAAATTTAGAGATTTTGGAATTATACAGTAATGTAGTAAAACATAGAAGAATAAATTAAGTATAAAGCCAGATATATAACAAGTGGGTTAGTCTCAAGACGGGACTTAATCCACTCCAATTGGTGATCACCTACCACCAATAATTTTATATAGATAAACATGATCCATACCCTGGGTCGGGTTTAACAACAATACACAGTAATGTTAGGTCACATGAACTCTTACATATTTCTTCATGGGTACAAAATATCGGGATACAGATGGACCTCTTCCACACTTATCTATGGGTATACACACGTGTAAAAATATGTTTGAGAAAGTATATCTTTTATACTTTAGTTTAATGCAGGAGATAAAGTGTGTTTTTATACAGATACCAAAACTTCTATAAAGATAATAAAATGATACCCAAAAGAGTATAAATTATGAGATAAGGTTATAAGTTCTATTAGTGGTTTTCTACATGGATCTGGACTTCTAGGATGAAGAAAATGCAAGAATGGAGTTCTCATATAGAAAACAGAGTATCGCAAGTGAGATAGATCTGGTGTGTGTTCATTGTGGCATTGATAGTGTGAAGATGTCCCTGATTCTGGGATTTAAGTATGCTTCATGTGTTTTTCAGCAGTGTCAAGTTTTATGTTTTTGTTATCTTCTAAAAAATTCTCTAAGTCTTTGTTCATTATGGCGCTCACACCCGCTTGCGTGCTCTCTTATTTTCAGGGTCGTGCTTCTCTTTTATTTTGGAGTGCTTGTTTTGAAGCCGACATGATGCATTTATTCTGCACCTCGTACCTCTTACTAACAGATTACATGTCTACAAAGAAACATTAATTATGTCAGTACATTTAAAATCCATAAATCTGATAGTTACAGATTAAATTGAAAAGGATAGAATAGATTAAGAAATTTTGTCACTATCTGTCTAGGAACACTATCTTCATGAAACAATGTCTTATTGAAATAGTGTCTTATTTTTTCCTTTGAGTGGTGAGACAACTAGAGTAAGACAAGGATCAAGAACCGATAGCACAAATGTAGTGTTAGTATCATAGTGTCTCATCACAATGTCCGAATGGTTACAATGTCTGAAGGGTTATAGTATCTGGATGGTTATTGTGTTAGGATGGTAAAGGTGTTTGAAGGGTCACGGTGTCTAAATGATTACGATGTGTGGATGGTTACGGTGTCTGGATGGTTAAGGTGTCTGGATTCTTATGGTGTCTGGGTGGTTATGCTATCTGGATGGTTACGGTGTCTGAAGGGTTATAGTGTCTGTATGATTATGTTGTATGAATGGTTACAGTGTCTAGATGGGTACAGTGTCTAGACATGGCCTCTGGTTCATTAGACAAAGAAACAAAAATAGTTTCAGACTCACGGTGTCTCAGACACAGCCAAAAATATGTATTCAGACTTAAGGAGTGATATTTATAGAATGGATTTGACTTAAGAATTTATCAAATAAATCATTATAAACTAAATTAAATATACAATACACTAATAAAACTAAATTTATATCGATTAAGATCTTGGAAAAAATTATTTAATTTATGAAGATACTAATCATCTGTACATATGATGTGAGATAGACTTCACGAAATTAACATGTTTTATAGACTGAATAGTATTTGTGATCATTAAAACTTGATTAACACATGAATAGTCCAACACTAACCATAAAAAGGTTTGTCTTAAAATTGAATCAATAATCACTTTGATTAATGATGAGAGGGCCTAAGGATGTACTCATAACTAGACACTCTTAGGGGATATGTGTTTGTTGATCATATGATCTTTAAGAACCAATATTAAGGATTTAGTTCATATCTAATTTGATTTATTTCTAGATCAAATGATTAGAGATAAATTTCATATTAACAACATTAACATTATATTATAATTTAAAAATATATTCTAAGATAAACTTCTTGTTTTCCCCCAAGATTGAATTTTTTACTTTAATCAAATGTATAAAAGGATTTAGTAATATTTCAATGTTTTTACAAAGAAAGGATCTCATTGAATTATAGGAGTGAAAAAAATTGAAATATAATTTAGATGAAGGATTTATCCACCCTGATGTTTCAATATAGGGTTCACCCACCCCTTTTTTCAATATAAAGTTTGGGTCATTGCATATTGTTATTTATTATATTGAGATTAATAAATTAATGACAAAGAAAAAGTGTCATCTACCCAATTTCAAATATCTATTTGATCTAATCAATGTATTTTGATACTTCTTGAAGTATTAAATTCGATCGAGATATCATAAATTAAGGGTTAAAAGGGTGTATATTTCTAATACATCATTCCATTTGAGGTATGAAAACCATTAATTTATATTTATTCCATTTGGACTTGTAAATGCTTGTGTTATATTCATGGATATAGTGAATATAGTCTATAGATACTAGCATGATCAAAATTTGGTTGTCATTATAGATGATATTCTTAAAAATTTAATGAGAATGGAATAGAATGATGATGCTTCTAAGATTGTGTTAAAGCCCTTGTGAAAAGAGAAACAATATTCTAAATTTAGAATTTGTGAATTAAATATGCAAAAGTATCATTAATGGGTCATGTAATACCATGAAAAGGTATGTTAGTAGATCCATTAAAGACATAGGTTATCAGGAAATGGAATAGAATGAAAATTATAAATGAGATCTGTAGTTTTAATTGGTTAATAAGATATCACTGAGGATATTTGTGGAAAATAATCATAGCTATAAAATCCACCAAACATTTTAACACAAAAGAGAGTGATATTTATTTTAATAGAATAATGTGATAAATGTGTGATGAATATAGAAAAATATTTCTATCATTGCTCCCATAATTACTTAATACATTAATAAGGAACGGTTTATTTTATATAGTGATGCATAAAAAGGATTTGGGTTGTGTCAACTTACAGATTGATAAGGTAATTTCTTATTACATTTTAAAATTAAAGACTCATTTTAAAAAATTACACGATGATTGATTTGGAGTTATTGACATTGATATTTGAAATAAATATTTGGTGGCATTAACTATATGGTGAAAATAATGATATATATATGAATATGAAGAGTTTGAACTATATATTCACATAGATATGATTGAATATATATAGAAGATGATGGTTAAAATTGATAAAATACTTTAACTTCTTAATTCATTATCACCCAAGGAAGGAATATAGGGTGGATGATTCTCAATATGGGAATGAGTATGTTATTCTATACATAATGAGGATTGAAATAGACACATTACTCATGGAATTAGAGAGGGTAAATCTTTTTCATCATTGGTTGAAAGAGATCTTATCTTCCCCAACTGATTTTTCAACCTTCCATACATATTAAAATAAAATAATCCCAAAATGATGATATAGATATACTAAACAATGAGTCAAATAATCCAGATTTCGATTATGTTATAGATAGAGTTAAATGGTTTCAAACCTGGATATGTTCCCCAATAAAATAGAAATAAGAAAATAATTTTTTTTATGATTCATATATATCATGATTCAAATTTCATCTGAGAATTCTGAAGATGTATATATGTAAAAATTAAATCTTTTTTTGGGATAACATGAAAAGAAAAATTACAGAATACTTATCTTGATTCTTAGTATTCTAGAAAGTTATGACATTAAAATAAAATTCTAATAGTATATTTCAAACATTACCCAAAAAAGCATGATAATGGGAACACATAATGATGGACATAATCTAAGACTCCAATAGACTTATAAAATTCATAATACTATTCCAGTTACAAAAAAACACCTTATGATATTAGAACAACTTATTTCGATAAAATATGATATCTTATTGACTAACTCATAAATATATACAAAAGGGAAGTTGTGAGGATACATTGATTACATATATACATCATATTATATCAGAATCTATAATTTACAACAAGGTTCTAGATATGTCTTTAAAAATCATTGTAGATTGATATATATTTTAGCACTCCTTTTATCCTCAAACAGATGTCCAATTTGAGAGGGAAATTCAAACTTTTCCATATATATTGCGGCATTTTTAGATGGATTTCCAATGATTTTGGTATCAAAACCTACTTCTGGTGGTATTCTCATATAAAAACTGTCTCTATTTTTGTATTCATATGGTACCATATGAGTTTGATAATAGGAATAGACATTGAAATAGAACACGCTGGAATGAAGTTAGAGAGGGGATGTTGACAGATAGTAACCATAATAATGAAATGATGGAGAAGGTTCAAACCATTGAAGAACATATGAATGTAGAACAAAGTCAACAAAAGATTTATGTTTGTAGTCTTATATAAGATCTATATTTTGATGTATGTGACAAGGAGTTCATTCAAATATTACCATGGAATATATTTATGATATTTGGGATGAAATGGAAGATCATATCTATTTACATCAGTCTCTTTGAGATCCGTGATCATTTTTTTCATATCCTCTCAGTTATCACTCATTATGAACCCTTCCCAAGTGTACAATATATTCAACATATCAAATTTAAGCAATTAAAAACAAGATCCAACACATGTATTGAGATTGAAATATATGAATATGAAACATGATCATTCACATGAAGAAAAACCTTTGGAAATATTGGATCAAATAGACAAGGATTTTATAAATAAGATCCCCCATAGAGTAAACATTCTATTGAAAAATAATATATTTGAGGAGGCTATATGGGAACATGAGTATATGATGGGAGAAACATACCCCACTTGTTTTCCTCCATGTAATATTTTTTGGGGATGGGATTCTTTTTATGGGGGGGGGGGGTAGAATGTAATGACTTGAGTTTTGTTAAATTTAACCTTTTAAAATAAATATTATATTTGATTCATTTATCCCAAAACAACCCAAAAAATACCATTTCAAGGTATCAGTAGAGTTAGTAGGTAAAAACTGTGGTTACAGAATTATGATATATATATAAGAATAAAAAAATTCACATTAAATAGTGACTCAACTAGTGAAGTTAAGATACTAATATAATAACTTTATAACAATTTAACTCAATTTAGTTGAAAAATATTTTTATAAAAATAAATGACTAATAGTAGATTAATTATTAATTTTGAAGAAAAATAATATATAATATACTAAAAGTCATTTCTGTACAAAAATAGTTTTTTTCTATATGGTATCTTTTTAATTAAAAAAATTACAAATTTCAAGATGAAAAATTGACATAAATAACTACAATTATTCAATTATTATAGGAATATGAACATTATTTTTTTTATTTTATTAAAAAATGATTTATTGGCAGAAAAATTATTTAAAAATGGATTTCATGGAATTATATATATATAATGATGAATGCTAAAATTTGGCATCCGATTTTTTTGAAAAAAATAATTATTTAATATAAGACTTTATAATTTCAAAAATGCCAGTTTTAATTTTTTTAAAAATATTTTCTATTTATGAACCTTAGTTATATATTTCAAAAATATTTTTTAGATATTAAAAACTTATCATTTTGAAAATAAATTTTATCAATTTTAAAAAATTAATATAATAAAATAAATTCGATTTTTTAATTATTGGTTAATTTTTTTTAAAAAATTACATAAAGATTATATAAAAATTATTATTTAAATTTTAATTATAATGGATAAATTATCTATTAAAAATTAGTTACCTTTTTAGGAATAAAAATGGGTAAAGGGATTCTAACGATGAGGGAATGACCCCAAAAATGTTTAAAAATGTGTAGGAATATGTAGTTTATTACTTTATCAAACTCATCATTTATCCCCTCTATTATTTCAATATTTTGGATCCAATTTCTGTAATCATGAATTCCCTTTGTTGAATTATTTTGGGTAATTATAAAAATGACACCCCTTTTCACTTACAGAAGGGTCATTCCTCTCCTCACACCCCCTCATAACACAACGAGGTTAGTTTTTCCCATAATATATCCAATCCTTTAATAAACATTTATTGAAATCATACATAGGTTTTTGAGTTTTCAGTAGACTATGAAAGAAATGATTATCAAATTTCACAAAGAAAATAACACAGGTAGTGAGGTATAAATATCTAACTATTCCTCTCAATTTTCTATTTAATTATGTATAGTTATCATTCTAAATTAAATTAAACCATTGTAAAATGTAGAAAATAGAAATCATTATTATAGTAGTATATTATTATAATTACAGAACAATATTTAACCAGATTTCTATTTTTTCATTAAGAAAAACGAAAAAAGTGAATCATAGGGGTGTGATAACTAGCATATCCATGAATAAACAAGTTTCATTTTCTATCACCACAAAAAAATAATTGTATAAATGGTAATTTAATATATAAGTATGATATATATTTTATTTCTATGAATCTTAAATAAATAATTATGTAACACCATAATCTTGTTCCTTAAAAAATGAAATCATTATTCATGCATATGTACAGACAATCACCAGTATGGAATGGTGCATTTCATTTTTATATACCACAATAATTGATGGTTACATTTTATAATTATTGAATATAAATGTTATATATTATAATTATATATCATTAAGGTGTATTTTTATGGAATAAAAAAACTAATTAATAATAAGTATAAAGTAATCCTTTAATAACGATTAATAACATGAAACTAGTTCCTCACTGAATTCTGATTCCTAGAACATTAAAAAAATCATATAAAGGAATTATAAAAATAAAATGAATTATAAAAACCCAATTATAGTATATTTATTTTATTTATAATGATTAAAATTTTCAAAATAAGAATGTATAACACCACTTTTACAAAATAACGAATGATTGACACCCATTTTTGATAATATAATACATGAATAGAATTATTAAAAATTAAGCGTATAAATGGAAATACATAAGAATAAGGCTATTAAAATGTTAATTATTTTATTTATCTTTTTGATACATTATGTTCAATGAATTCCTAGGGAATGAAGAGTAAATGTATGAGTTTCTTTATCTCAAATTTTCACACCTTGAGACAGAATTCTTATTATAAACAATGTTTTTTAGAATGGGCTTTCTATAGTCCCTTTAATATTTTGTATCATGATTCTCTGATATGTTTTATAAGGTTTTTATCGACTCAGTTTTAGATTCACTGGGTCATAGTCTTTCATTATAGAATATAATATTCTATTTTTCATTGATACTACAATTCACCTATTTTATTTTCAATTTCTTTTTTTTATAATGTAAAAGTACTACTTATAATCACTAATAATTTCATTGATAATTGTTTTTATTAATTAAATGTATATTATTGGTAGGAATGAATCATTTCTTCATTTAAATGTTTTCCTAATAACATTGTTTTCTATAATAAAATCCAAATTTTTTCCCATTATATTCCTTATACATCCATTTAACACTTTTTTGGATTGAATTTCATTTAATGTTTCTTCAATTTTTTGTTTTTCTTTCAAAAGAAATAAATGGAACAATAAAGGAATTTTATATTCCTTATTTAAAACAAAATATTTATTAGCTTCATTTTTTTGTTTTTTTAAATCATAAATTATTTCTAAATAATTATAAAAAGTTTCTTAGAGATTTATTTTACCTCAAAATATGTTTTTAATGTTATATTTACCTTTTATTTTGTAGTAATGTTTAAATTATTTTGTGAAAACATTAATATTTTCACCATTATTTTTCCTCTAATCTCTATCTCTCATAAAATGATTTATTTATGATCCTATATTTTTAGTATTATATGATTCCTTTTAGATGATGATGATTTTTATCTACTATGATTTATTAAGTTCATGTTATGTAATAATTTTGGAATGTTAAAAAACAATTTTTTTTCCTTAGGATCTTTATGATTTGATGATGAGTGATTTTATGTGTCACAATTATGCATGAATTATTATTGAGGGAGGGATTTATATACATAAAATTCACTGGTTATAGTTTATATTTCATGGGAAAATCAGTCCTATATATAATGGTTTTTTTCACACAGGAGTGGGAATATTGGGGTTTATCACATTTGTATTCTCTTCTTGAAATGCACAGGTGCATGAGATCAAATTCTTTAAGAATTAATTATATTTGAATCATAATATCTTTAATAAAAATATTTATCAGGTTCTCAAATTACTATTTCACAATGGATCCAAGGTCTCTCACTATTTTCCTTTCTTATAAAAATTTTATCACTTGTATACATAAATTTATCTACAAAAAAAAATGTACATGTGATAATGTCTCGTTAATTCCATGATTTAAAATCCCTCATTATTTTTTAATGTTAAATAAATAAATTATATGTATTTATAAACAACACATCTATTATACTCATTAAAAATATATATACATAAAACTCTAGGGTTTTAAATTTCGTCATTTTCTTACTCAGTTATTCTAGGTGTATTTTCATTAACTCATTTCAAATACCCAAGGGTTTTAGGTTCTCATTGTTCTTTATGTGAAAATAACTATTTAATTAATACAACTAATATTTCCTATTAATAATGCATGAAACACCTAAATTTTATCTTTATCTAAAATTATTTAAATACATGGTCTTATCCAAGATGGTTCTTCACATGGGATATTCATCTTTAAATACCATTTGATCCACATCAAGATACATTATATAAAATCACCTAATGACTTGAACAATCTATTTACTCCCATTTAATGTATATTCATGCATATGTTATTATATTGATATATTATTTTGATAATAACTATGTATTAAATTTATAATTTATCACAATAGATCTCGGTCCAAGGTTTTATTACTCAGTAATTGCAGTTATGAGAGTGTATGGATATTGAACATGACAAGATGCATGTATCAATATTATGATAATTTCAACCGTTATAAAAAACATGGAATAAATCAAAAAAATATATTAGAAGTGGTTTGATTTTTTGCTCTAGGATTATATTTATTATCATATCCCATAAATGTTGTGATACGATGAACTGATTGAAAATTTAACGATGGATGAATAAAATGACATTCTCCATTGATTGTGTAATGAAAATAGGATGGATTGGATGTAAAAATTTATAAAAATACCTTTTTTAACATGAGTGAACAGTACTTGCATGTCCAATCCCATAAAAAATATTTCTTTAGTTAAGAACTTCCTTTTATATTAAAAACTTACCTTAGTGGCTTAGAGAGTATCTCAAGTTACACCCTCAGAACTACATTGCACCCAAAAGCTTCATAGGACACGCCTAACCTGCATAGGAACACATTACCACTATCATTCATTATCACCCAAGTGTGTTTCTATAGGAAATATGCATCGTTCCAAAAACCTTCCTTCCCCGGGATGTTCTCACTCAACCATTCAACCATGTTATCTACTGGATGTTTTCTTTGGTCACCAATTTAGTGGATTCATGGTCTCTTAGTATGGATAGGTAGTAAACTTGTTTTTATGTATAATAAGGTAAAATAAATTAAACTAATTTATTAATATAGTACCATAACTAATTTATGATTTTTTATTAAATTTAATTTCATTGATAACTTACATTACACCAAACATTATTTTTTAACGAACAACAACAACCTATTAAAATTTTTCTAACACAACAATAATTACCCAGCTATTAGACATGGATGAATTAGTTTGAATAAAAAAATTTACAACATAATTATTATGGTCTTATATAATGAAAAACATTCCTAAAAATCTAATTAATTATTAGTAGATCCTTTATATACTTTAAAATATAATATTTCTTTCTATAAAATACTTTTATTTATTTTAGTGAAAACATAATAAAATATTATTTTAATTTTTTAGATAGTATATTTTTAAAAAATTAAATTAGTTTTTGGAATCGACATGTCAAATTTACCATAGGGTGAATTTTTTGATTTTTTTTGAAAGGGATATTTTTTCATAGAATTTTGAAAATAATGGTTTTTATTAAAAACAACTTGTTTCTTTAATGATTTCGTATAATAACCCTTTTTTTAAAATTTATTTAAATGTATCATTAGCTCAATTATATTTTAATATACTTAATGTTTTTCATTATAATGAATTCCATATTGAATCCAAATAAATTATATTTTTATGGTGTATAAAATTTTCTCTTACAAAAGTTATTTTCATTTCAAGCGTGGGATAAATTTCAAAATACAATTTTCTACTTATATTAATGGAATTTTAAAAAATGGATTAAATATTTATAATCATAGAAATTAATGTTATATAAGAAGGTAACAATATTGTTTTGTTAAAATGAAAAGTAAAAATTATAATATTTAATCACCGTGGTTAAAGTTAAATGGGTTTATAGAGGGGGATTTAAAAAAGATATAAGTGGTAAAATGAACTATAAACATGTGAAACACAAATTTTATGGGAATATTTTAACCATATCACTAATATTTTTAGATAATGAACCATTTTAAAGGCTTCTAGAATTTAAAAAACATGGGAACACTTTATTCTTTTCAAATATTACATGTGGGTCCTCTCCCCCACTTATGAAAGGCCTCCACATATCCTCTTCTATTTAAACTTAAAGATACCTTTATTTTGGAAAATAAATACACACATATCATACTTAAAATAATATCAAAATCATAAATGACTAACTTTGAAAATGAAACCCACCTATGAATTCATTAATTATAAACTAAAAGTGGTTATTTGAATAAGGGAATGATCGATTGTTTATGACGGATGTTGAGAAAAAATGTATGAGATTTATGTCTCAATTTGTCTTCTTTGTGAAATTCATTATTTTATGAAAAAATATTATTTTATTATATGTATATTACCCATTTTGACATGTATTATCATTAATTTATTTATTTTAGTGATATTTTAATTTTCATTTAATTGTATTCATCCATGTGGAATATGAATTAATGTTACCAATAAGATAAGGGTTTTATGAAACAATATCATCATTTATCAGTGTTGTTTATGTTTATAATATTGATGATTAAATATTATTTTCTATCTCTCATGGTTTTCATGTGTTTTTTACTACTCGTATTATTAAAAGAAAATACATTTTTTCATTCATTTTATTTCTCTTTATGTAATAAAAATCTCAAAATAATACTATCTAGATAAATCATTTTTATTTCATTCTTCATCAAAAATCATTTTTCTTCCAAATCATTATTTTCTAAAAAATGTATTCATTTTTTTATTACCCTAAAATTAATTTTTATATAAAATTTCATACTTTTTTAAATTTTTAAAAATTTATTAAATCGATTATTCATATTGTTTTTTAAACATGATCTGTTTGAATTTTATAGAATATGTGGAAGAATTTTTTATTTTAATGTGTATAAAAAGTAAACCATTTCTCATAGTAAATAATACACAATGTTTTAATCTACATTTATAATTTTTAATAATATTTTCAATGAAATGTGTTTTGAAAATTTTTTTGATTAAGAAAAATCAAAATAAAAAACCTACCACCTAATAAATATTCCAAGTGATCATTGAAAATAATTTTCAATCTAAAATGAATTCATTTTATGTTAAATAAATTTTACTGGGGATATGATGCAATTGTTACATCATTATACATTTCCTGGATGGTTTATGTATAAGAAAATCTATCATTTTTAATGGTTATGTTTTGATGAAATGTTTATGAATCTCTTTTCTTATCCAAAGTTTATTCATTGAAAAAATTCTTATGAAACAAATTTTTTCATGGGTTAAGATATGATGATTGTTTAATGATCTTGTGGTGCACAATTGTTTGTTTTCTTATGTTTCATACATATATCTCCCTCAAATTCATTAGGTAATTATTAATATTACATGATAAGAAAGTGTATATGGGAGGTCATCCAATGTCTGAAATTTTTTACACAATTATCAATACCAATCCCTAAAGTGGGTACAAGGGAGGTCATCTGAAACACAAAGCTGGTACATGAGTGGTTATCCTAAGCCTAATATTTCATGAATGTACTTATGGAGATCCATGACATAATATTCTTTATCCTCTTGTGTGTCCCACACATATATATCTTATGTCGATGTTATGATCTTAAGGATCATGTTTTTTTGATTCCATTATACCTCACTCCTTATTAACTACCATTATTTATTCCACGAATCGTGTTTATGAAATATGATATATAGGTTATTGACCTGAACAGTCATTGAAGCTGGCTAATGTTTAAAATTTATATTCTGTCTAACTACTATATATGTGGCAAGCAGGTTCGAACCCATAGAGATGGAAAATATGACCACTAAACTTCTAAAAAAACATTCAAAAACTCCACTGTTGTCAGTAATGGAGTAGATTTTCTAATTATTATTACTATTTATATTTTTTTATATTTTTTTATAAGAATTAATGTGATATAATGTCTCACATATTGCATCTATACTATTTTGAAGCTAGAAACAGTTGAAAACATAAAGGAACAGAGATATTGTATGCTGATAAATGAATAATCTAAGAAAATTCTTGCGAAAAAATATCTATTCTACTTATTTAAAAGGTATTTCAATTCACTTAATGGTTTTTGTAGAGTACCACTATAAAAATAATGAATCACCTCTCTCGCCAGGTGTTAACTCACACAAGCCGACCAATTTAAGAGTTCACCACTCCAAATTAATCAACTAGGAACCATTTGAAAACGATAACAAGGCGAACTCACCGTAAGTCTTGAAGTATTTTGAATTTATTATCTTTTGAAAAGTGTTTTCATAATCAATATCATCAATTATATGGGAAATTATGAGATTATGTTCTAGTGGTACAAGCAACTGAACGAATTCAGTATTGATCTCACTGATCGTTACTGAATTCATTGAAATGATAATGTGAAAAGGAAAGTTAAAAGATAAATAGTATAACTTCAATTTATCCCCGAAAAAAAATATTTATCTATAAAACATATTTATTATCATAACAATAATTGAAAACATGCTAAAGCAGAGTACAAGAATTCAAACACAAGGGAAGACAAAATCCTCGAAAGATACTCTGGTCTTACGTTCTTTCAACTCCTATGATGTTCATTGGACATCACCGCTCCTGATGAGAGAGATGCTCTTGAATCACCAATGGTGATCTCTGATCAAATTCATGTCTCCTCCTCTAATGGTTGCTCTTCTTTTAAATCATGTTGTTAGATGCTGCATGTCACCCCCTGTTTGTCACCGACTTAAAATGTCATTCGTTTGTGCACTGCACAAGTGCATTTTTTCATGACTGGCATGTCGTGCTAGTTTTACCCTTGTAACTAACTCCATGTGAGTAAGTTGTATGAATGTAGACATATTCCCATCTCTCAAATGTACCTACATAGTTATAATAGAAAAATAGATAAATTTACAAAAATAAAGAAAATAAAATAGTTTTTTATTTTTTAGCTAAATGTTATATTAATTATTAAAATGTTAAATTAAAGTTAATTAATAAATAATTTGATGATAATTATTATTAAATATTAATTATATAGTAGTAATATATTTATTAATTGATTATTTAATCTTTAATTAAATTTAATTATTATGTTTTCAATCTATTATTAATTGTCAGTTAATTTTACTAATGTTGGTATTATTAGTAGTTTGTTATTATAAATAATGAATTTTTTATGGATTTATTTTAAAATAATTTATTATTATTTTTGAAAATCTTTAATTTAAATATTAAATATCCTATATTTTACTAAATTTATTTTTTATATCATATTTTTATTTTAATATAAGTTATTAATTATAATTATTTTTATATTATAATTATAATCCATTTATTATTGTTATTATTTGAATTATTATTATTTTATTTAGGTTAAACCATCCCCTGCCCATCTTCAACTACGTCGCATGGTGGGGAGAAAATTTCAGCATCCTCTTCCTGAAGAAACTGAACAACAATGATCCATAGTTCCTCAGCACCAGCTCAGATGACCTCCTCCATAGCCGCAACTCGACGTCCTTTTCTCCTTCCGACAATAGACTCTAGCAGATGCGAGGACATGATCTTGCTCATATACCCTACAATAATGCATTTCCATATCTCTGATGGCTCGACAACAGATCTCCTATGGCTCACCTTCCACTTTAGGTAACCTCTACTCCAGCGACAGCATGATCGGGTCCAGCGGCATCGACCAGGGATCCAACGGGTGATGCGGCGATGATCAGATCCATCAGACTCCCCTCCATAGTAGCTGACCGATTCACCACAGGGAGGGTAAGATTTGAGGGGATTGGGTGATTCATGGTCTAGTGAAGAATAGTTTTAGTGCTCCTATTCATGGGCTCCACCCTCAGATAAGCAGAGGATGAAAAAACGTTTTCTCAAAAAGCAACCTCAAGATCTATGTTTAAAATTTAGGAAGTTGAATCTTTGTTTATCTACACACCGAGCTGAGAATGAGCTTCAAATTTGATTTAGTTTTTTCTACTTATCTAAATCTGGTTTGGCTGAATCTTGTGTATGTTTGTGGTGAAATAATAATGGTCGATCGGTGGATGTGTGGTTCGCTGGGGGATAATGAAGAAAAGAGGGAGATCAATTGTTGTGGTTTATAATAGGGAGCGACGTGAGTGGAGAAGTTATGAAGAGAAGAAGGGGTGTTTAATGGACAGGTGTAGGGAACTGTGAGGAATGGACTAATGAGACATCGAGAAACCAAAGGTGATAGAAAATGGCACTGATCATGAGGGATTGGATCATTGATTCACGACTCACTGATATTTAAAAATAAAATAAGACACTGATAATAAATAATAAAAAATAATCAGTGAGTCAAAATAAAATAAGTATCAGTGAGTTGACTCACCCATTATTAAAAATAAAAAATGAACTCAATAATCATTTAAAATAATTATAATAATAAGAAACCGATGAAATGAGAGAGAAAAACTGATGCAAAGTGATCGGTGAGTCATCACTCAATGAAATTTAAAAAAAAGAAAAACTTCGATGTGGAAAATGATCAGTGAGTCACGTCATCGTTGCGTTGTGACATCTATGTGTCAACTCACTGATAGAACAAATTAAAATTTTGACAATGAAAAATAAATTTTAAATAGATAATAAAATGAAAAAAATGTTTTTTAATTAAAACATAAAGAGAAATTAACTAAACTGTTAAAGTCTAAACAATTATCATAATTAAAAAGTAACTAAATTATTAAAGAAAGTAAAAATTGAAGTGAGAAATTTTTAACTAAGAATAAAAATATTAAGTTTAATTAAATAAAAGTCCAAATAAATGAAAAACACATACAAAATAACTAAATAAAAAAATAAAATTAAAATAATTAAAATTAACTAAATGTTTTGAATAACTAATTTAATTAGTTAAAAGTCAAAATGAAAACATAAGATAAAAAACACAATATTTTATTAAACTTAATATTATATTTTTAACTTATTTATTTAACAAAATAATTAAACTAGTTAATAATTAATGATAATTTATTTAAAGAAAACTAATTTAAAGAGTAAAGTTATAAATTAAAAATTAAATTATATTAATGAAAATAACACTGATTTTTTTAATTAATTATCATTAAAATGTTAACCATATTTAGATTCTAATACAAAAAAGTAATTTAATATAATTATAATATTTAGAACTACTAAATTAACCAATTAAAATACTAAAAAAATATATTTAATTATAAAAATGATTAATTTATAGATTTAGTATAAGAAATAAAGAAGTTCTATTATTTATTAAAATGTGTAAAAATAAGTAATTAAATTGTTAGAAATTAAATAAAATATGTGGAATAAATATGTAAAAATAGATCCACATAAAATTTAACCCACACTTAAGCATTGTTTATCCTAAAAAAATTTCATGTTTTGTCATCTTTGAAAAACAATAAACTCTTTATTATTTTTCTTAAAAAGTAACATATCCACAACTTTTAAAAACAGAGGAAAAAAACATTAAAATAATATTTTTGAAAAATATGTTCAAATGATGTCTTTCCTAGAACAAATACCTAAAGAGTAATCAAGAAAACAAAGATATTCATCAAATAAGGTGTCCTACCTCATATGTGATAAAACTCAAAGACTTGTTTAAATCCAAGATTAGGATCTAAATCCAATAATGAAAATTGGTAGAAAATCATTGGAATCATGATCTTAACCAACGAACATTGTATAATTATTGTTCATTTAGTTTTCAAAAAAAATATTTTTTTTGAATCACCTTATTGATACAACCTAAATGATTTCCATATAAATCAATTGTCTCCTTCTTTATTTGGTGTTCATCATTCCCCTAACCTTAATGAATTCGTTTTTGACCCTAGAAACATTATTTATTTATTCCCAAGCCATGTATCATGTGCTAAGAACTGTGCAATGCACTTATTCAAAGTTTAAAGAGGGCGTATAGTAAACAGAAATGCACCCTACATCTAGGGTCTTAGAGATTCACTGTGGGAACCCAGATGCCCAAACTACTCCAGTTTCAATATATATATATATAAATCATTTACATTGTCTCACTCAGTTAATTAATTTTTATAACTAAAAGATGAATGAGGCCCCTATGATCAACTCAAACATCCAGTTCCAAGAGCAATGATCATAACTCCACTAACAGGTATCCCAATAAATCTAAACAATAGTCCCTAAACTAAGATATCCATTACATCACTAAGTAAATATCACTCAAAAATCATCCATTATCATTAATTTTAGACTCAATACTCAACTTACCTACTAAATAAATAATGTATATATTTAAGAACCATTTGAAAAATAGTGTAAATCCAAAAATTGTCCAAGAATTTTAAAAAATATAACAAATTTTTTATATGAATTTTTGAGTTGCAGTGGGAATTGATGGGATTTCAATTAATCACAGTTTAGAAAAGTCAATAATTGACCCTCTACCCCAAACATAAAACCCATGTTTTTCCCCAAAGTTGAATTCCAAATGTAGAGAAAAACAATTTGACAGTTTATGTTCAAAACAGATTTTCAGTAGAGTAGATTTATGACACGTATAAAGGGTCTATTTGAAGATAAAAATTATTTTTTTCCCAAAAAAATAACTTATAGTAGGTTAAAAAGAAAGTACATTCATTAACACTAAATCTAGTGATAGAAATATATTTAATAAAGTTCAATAAATTATCATATAACTTGTCAGTTCATAGTGGATAGGGTGTAAGCATGTTCAAAGATTGTGTTCAAAAAAATTTCAATAAAGAAGACAATGACAAGTTAAACACCCCATCATATATAAACAAATTCAAAAAGATCTGCAACATGTACCCCCACACATATGTTCAGGCAGTGGATGATTTTAATAACAATTATATTACATTTTTCAATAATGAGCAACATGCATAAATTTTGTTTACACAGTGACATACAACAGAATTTAATTCCAAAACCTAAATAATTTTTAAACATATGTAGATTTTTTATTTCTATAGAAAGACATGAAGTAGAATATCCAACAAATATGTAGCAGATTTTCTAAAACAAGAAGATTCTTAGAGGTAACAATTAAGGTCTCACTGATTTTAGTTTTTATAACTTAGTAGTGAATTATATTAGAGTGAATAAGGAGTAGAAAATATGAATACAAACTAAATAATATAATAATTCCTTGAATAGGTTTATCATTAGTCCTCTGGTTCGGAATTCCACTCACTTAATGAAATAATACGATCAATTTATAACCCCAAAACAGAACCAAGAGACCAAGAACAACATGTAACATGAATTTTGAAAAAACCGAGCATAGTAGCAGCACATTATTCAAGGTTAAAAAGAAACAAAGTAAAGACAAAGAGGACTATGGGTTGCCTCCCATGCAGTGGCACGTTTTATTGTCTTCAGCCATAGTTTATTCCAGATCTGTTTCAAAGCACTGTGAAGGTAGTCATGCCTTTCAATTGTCCCTAAAAATAACACTTCACCATATGCCCATTAACCAATATGGGTTTTTTTATCTTCACCTATAATTTCTAAATCTCCGTTTTTAAGCACTATCACTAGAGTAAAAGGTTTAGAACACGTGGAATTTAGCTTTATGGGAAAATGTTTAAGTCAAGAGTTAAAGGGAATGAATATTTTTCCAAGTTTAAACTCTTTAGTTTGAATGATAGAATCATGATATATTTTAGTCCTCTCCTTATAAATCCTTGAATAATCATAACTCTCCCACCTACTCACATCATGTTCACTTAACTCAAGTAATCTCCTTACACCAGTACTCTTAAAATATAATTTTTGATCCTTAACTACCCAATAAGACTTCTGTTGCAACTCCACAGGTAAAAGAAAACATTTCCAAAAAAACAACCTGTAAAGAGGCATACCTACTGGGGTCTTGAAAGAAGTTATATATTCCCATAAGGATTCATCCAATTTAAAAGACTTGTCTTTCCTATAGGTTGACATATTTTTCTCAAGTATTTGTTTCAATTCCCTATTTGAGATTTCCACCTTGCCACTGGACTATGAATGATAAAGAGTACCCGTTTTATGAACACAACCATATTTCTTAAACAAAGAATTAAATTTATAGTTCTTAAAATGTGTTCCATTATTAGTGATTAAAGCCTTGGGAACTCCAAATTTTAAAAATATGTTCTTTTTGAAAAACTTCATTATAGAATTGGATTGACTGTTTGAAGTGCCACTACCTCAAAGCATTTTGAAACATAGTCTATAGCAACAAGAATATAATCATTCCCATGAGATGATGGAAATGGACCCATTAAATCAAAACCCTAGAAATAAAAAATAATTACTACCATAATTTATTTTTTGGGTACCTCCTGGTTCCTTCCCATATTTCCTAGCCTCTAACATCTATCACAGCCAACCAAAAATATTCTAGCATCCATAAAAGCATGGTACAATAGAAACTAGATTATATGACTTTATGAGAAGTTCATTCACCACCATAAAGACCTATATAAGGTGAGGAATGAAAACTCTCTATGAAAAGAATCATCTCCTCCTAATGCACACACCTCCTAAGGATACCGTCAATACACCTCCTAAATAACATGGGATCATGACGTAGATAATATTTAATCTTACAAATAAATTTATTTCTTTGGTTGTTGGACATATTTTTTGGGAAAGAGACTTGCTTCCAAAAAGTGAGAAAATACTAAAAACCAAGCAGATTACCTAATATAAATAGTGAGTATATTTTCATCAGGGAAGCATGAGTTTATGTCCCTATAATATTTATATTTAGATTGAGTAAGGGGAAGCCTAGAAAGGTGAGAAACAACTAAATTTTCAGCTCCCTACTTATCCCATATCCAAATTAAACTTTTGAAGCAACAAAATCCATCTAATGAGCCTGGGTTTAGTTTCCTTCTTAGAAATCAAGTACTTCAAAGAAGAATGATCTGCGAAAATGATAAATTTTGAACCTAACAAATACTGTCTAAACTTCTCTAGAGAAGAAAAGATACTTGAAATTTCTTTTCAGAAGTGTTGTAATTCTTTGGGGCTTCATCTAGTAGTCTACTATCACAATAAATCACATATAACATCCTATATCTCCTATGTCCAAGGAAATAACCTACATCCATGTCACCAACATGACACATAAGTTCAAAAGGTAGTTTCCAGTCAGGTGTAGTGATAATGGGTTATGTAAAGAGTTTTTCTTTCAATAGATTAACTGATTTCAAATAGTTTTCATAAAAATTGAAATGTGCATCCTTGACCAAAAAAGACCACAGCGACTTAGATATTTTAGAAATGTCTTTTATGAATATCCTTTAGTAACCAGCACGACCTATGAAACTTCTAACACATTTAACAATTTCAAGATGTGGTAGTTTCTTAATGACATCTATTTTAGCAATATCAAATTCTACACCTCTTTGGGAAACCTTATGAACAAGAACTCTACCTTATGTGACCATAAATTAACACTTCTCCCAATTGAAAACAGGATTAGTTTCAATGCCTCTTTCCAGAACTAACCCATGATTTCCAAAATATGTATCAAATGTACTACCCACAATGGAAAATTCATCCATGAAATCCTCAATGATTCTTTCAATCATATCTAAAAAATTTATCATACACCTTTGAAAGGTGGATGGAGGTCCACACAAACCAAAGGGGATTCTCCTGTAGGAAAATGTCCCTAAGGGGAATGTCAAATTTTTATTTTCATGATTCTCTTGAGCTACAAGAATCTGGTTGTAACCAGAATACCCTTCGAGGTTATAGAAAAATTTATTTCTAGCAAGCCTCACATGCATTTGATCCAATAAGGGATAGGGAAATGGTCATTCCTAGTTGATGAATTAAGATTCATATGATTAATACAAAGTCTCTATTTTTTGGGTTTCCTAACATGGATTTCTTAAAAAAATTCAATTTTAACTATAGTGAAACCTCCCTTTGCGGGATCTACCTAAATAGGTCTAACCCAAGCACTGTGAGAAGTGGAATATATCATTACAGTCTAGAAATTTGATCACTTCCTCTCTCAATACATCTTTCATGTTTGGATTCAATATTCTTTGACACACTACCCTAGTCTTATGATCAGGATCCATAAGTATTTTATGCATGTAAAATGAGTGTCTAATACCCTTGATATCAGCTATTTCATAGCCTATGGTAGATCTAAATTTCTTTAAAACACTCTACAATCTTTATTCTTGGTTTTCATTCTGTTCAGCATTAATTATGACTAAAAAAGTATAATTCTTTCCTAGGAATGAATATTTTAAATGAGAAAGGATTTGATTCATTTCATGAGTGGGTGGTTCTATACTATAAAGAGGAATCTTAGGCTTGGAGGTCCAAGATATTCAATAAATATCTTATAAAGAGTATTGGATGATGAATGATTTTCAATTTTATGATCAGATTTAGAAATAACAGTGCTACTGTCCAAAGTGGGATGCATATTTTCTAGACATTCCATATCATAATTTAACAATTTAATCAAATAATAATCATCAAGATGTCTTATTAGTTCTCCCTATACATCATCAATGTGTTGAAAAAGGTAGGTGTTAGCATAAACACACTCATATTCACTCAAAAAGCTCATATGTTCAAAAAACAGAGGACTCTTCTACAGAAGAAACTGGACAGTTGACTACTTTTGAAAATTTTTATGGATTCAATGTTCAAGAATAATTTTCAAATTCTAAGACAAATTCAACATGCTTTTCAGTTTCAAGATAAATTTCATTAATAGGGGGTTTTTTCTTCAGATTCTTCAATGTATTTAATTTGATTTTTATAAGAACTTCCAACTTCAAGGAACTCAATATTTGAACAGTTTTTATAGTAATTTGTCCTTTAATGTTCTTAAAAACATTTTAATCTTCTTCTTATTCCCCAATTTTAAAAATAAGTTGAACTTTTGACACATCAATAACAACACCACATGTGGCTAAGAAGGGCCTACACAAGATGATGGGCACCTCTTGATCATACTCCATGTCTAAGACTAAAATGTATGTAGGAAAAAAAACTTCTATACCCCAACTAGAAAGTCATATATCCTACCCATATGATGAGTGAAAGATCTATAAGCCAATTGAAATATGACTGTGGTGGATTGAAGGTCACCCAACCTCAACTGTCGAAAAAGGGAGTGAGGGAGCAGATTAATGTTAACATCTATATCACAAAAATAGTTGAGCTGATCAAAATTTCCTAGTTTGAATGGAATAATAAAGCTACCTGGGACTTTCAATTTAGGTTGGATTTTCTTCTGGAGTACAACACTAGACTCTTCAGTGAGGCTGTAGGTAGAAAACTCTTCTAGGGTTTTTTTTGAAACATATTTTTAAGAGATTTAAGGTAAGTTGAGATTTGAATTAATGAATTAATAAAAGGAATATTTACTTGATTTTTTTAAAGGAGTCTAAGGAAGTGAAGATGGTCAGACCTTGTGTTACATTGAGGTTTCACCTTCTCAAGAAAAGGGATGGGTGGGGAAACAATTTTAAGGACAATGGGTAAAATTCTCACCTCTTCCTCATCTTTTTCTTTTCTGTTATTCTTTTGATTTTTATATGAGTTTTCATCTTGAGATTCAGATGATAAATTTTGATTATGAACTTTTTCATGGATTTTCTATAAATTTGTATTATGTGTGAAAAATATATTTTTATTACCAGAATAATGCAGATTTTCATTTTGGGCCTTTTCATTTTATTTTTTAGGAACAGTTTGAGTATTAATCCCAGTTCTCATGACAATATCCATGTTATTCCCTCTAGGGTTAGGCTAAGTGGTACTGGGATGTCTACCATTTTCCATAGATGAAAAATCTCTAGCAAGTTGTCCTTACTATGTTTCCATGATTTTCATTCTCACATCTGTTTGAATTTTATTTGAATTATATTGATTTAGATGTTTGGATAAATGAGTAATGTATATTTCCTCTTGTGAGTTAATTTTGTTCAGGATTAGATCAAGAATATAAGACATTTGATTATCATTACTTCCTCATGCATTTTAAGACTCACCCATTTTTTGATTTTGAAAATTTGGCCTTGGTTTGTTAGAGTAATTTGTGGATGAGGATTTTTTAATTAGGCCTTGATATTTCTAGGACAGATTTGGATGGTTCCTATATCCTTGGTTGTAATTATTTGAAAATTTATCTTTTTTAGGAGTCATTTTAGGACCATAGATAAGAAATATTTAATTCTCTTGTTGTTGGGATGGCATATCATAATTAGGACAGATGTTTTCAGTGTGCCCAAACATACCACACTGGATGCACTGTTCCCTTAAAGATTTTTTGGTATGTTAAAAACCAAGTTGATTAATATTTTGTATTGAATTTTGGTTCATTAATGATTGAAATTGGTCAGTGATTTAAGCTAGTTGAACTTTGAGTTTCATTCATTGAACTAGTGTTTGAATTAACATTAATATTGAATATTTTTATTCTTAAATTATTATGTTGTGAATTCAGTGCAAGATTATTAAAAATTTATCTCTATTATTCATGTGTCTTATTATTCTAATTTCTCCCAGTAGCCTGATCAACTAGATTCTATCCAGAGGATGACAACCCATCATAGAAGGTGTCTATTAGATGGTGAGATGGGAGTAAATGATGAAGACACTACCCAACCAGGTCCTTAAATATATCCCAAGATTTATGAAAATCGCCTCCATCCTCTTGATAAAAACTAGTTAATTTAGTTTTAAGTTCACCTTTTAGTATTTGTGGATAAAATTTCATTATGATAGAGTTGTACACTTGATCTCAGTTTTCAAATATGTTCTCATTTAGACTCAGAAACCAATTCACAGCATTAACTTTAAGGAAAAACGGAAAGAATCTCATTCTTAGTTTATTTTTGTGGGTCCTAGAAGAGGTAAATGCTGAACAGTAATATAAAAGTCTCTAATGAAGAAAATAGAGTCTTTAATAGATAGACCATTAAATGCAGGTAACGGTGAAATGTGTGATAGTTTATGTTCATAATTTTTGGATCTAGATCTATGCTTAATGGAAGATGGATTTCTTGAAACTTGAGAGAGTTGGAACTCCCTCATCATAGGCCTTTCATTTTCTTATAAGAGTTCTGTATGATTTTGAAAGTTGTTATTAGGAACTCTATTATCTAGGATTTCCATTTCATTTTTTTTCTTTCCTAGAGTAGTTAAATTTTTTCCTAATTCAGGGATCAAAGGCTCTAATCTAACATTATATGTTCTTGTGCTCATGAAAAAAACAATAGACGGTATTCATCAGTAAAGAGAACAATAACGGTTTAGTAAGAAATAAATCATATTTTTACAGTTTTCAATTTTTTTTCAATTTTTTTTAGATTTATTATATTTTTCAATTTTTTTTCAGTTTTTTAGAAATAGATTGGATCATGCCGTCCCCGGAAATAGTGCCAAAAACATGACCTGAGCTGTCATTGAATCTAGTCAATATTTAAAATTTATATTCCTACTAACTACTATATATGTGGAAAGTAGGGTTGAACCCATAGAGAAGGAATATATAGCCTCTAATATTCTTATGAAACACTAAAAAACTCCACTATTGTCAGTAGTGGAGTATATTTTCTAATTATTTTTTCTATTTATATTTTTTTATGTTTTTTTTAAAATCAGTAAAGTGACAGAACGTCTCAAAACATTTATCTAAACTATATTGAAACTAGAAACCATAGAAACTATAAAGGAACAGAGATATAGTTAGATGATAAATGAACAATATATGAAAACACTTGGGGAAATATCTCTATTCAACTTGTTTTAAAGGTAATTCGATTAACCTAAAGGCTTTGGAAGAGTACCACCTTAAAAATAATGACCCACCTCAGACACCAGATGTTAATTCTCACAAGTTGACCTATTTAAGAGTTCACCACTCCAAAACTAATCAATTGTGAACCATTTAAAAAATGACAACCACACGAACTCACTATAAGGATTGAATTATTTTGAATTTATTACCTTTAGAAAATTATTTTTTCAATCAATCTTGCCAAATAACTGTGATATCTTGATATTATGTTCTCGTGGTACAACCAACTGAATGAATTCAGTATTGGTCTCACCAATCGTTGCTAAATTCATTGAAATGATTAAGTGAAAAATAAAGTTAAAAGATAACCAGTAGAACATAAATTTATCCCTGAACTAAAATATATATCTAGATAATATGTTTATTATCATAAGTGTAATTGAAAATATGCTAAATCAATGTATAAGAATTAAATCACAAGGGATGACAAACTCCGCGAAATATACTCTACCCCTATGCTCCTTCAACTCCCGAGATGTTCACAGGACCTCACTACTTCTGATGAGAGAGAATATATCAAATATACAATGGTTCTCTCTACTGAAATTCATGTATCCTCCCATACTACTTTCTCTGATTTTAAATCCTATTGTGACCTGCTGAAAGTCACCCCTTATTGTCACCGACTAAAAATTTCCTTTGCTTGTGCACTGCACACCTTCTTTTTTTCGTGACTGGCACGTCATGCTAGTCTTACCCTTGTAACTAACTCTAGGTGAGTTAGTTGTATGACTCTGGACTTTTTACTGTCTCTCTAATGTACTTTAATAGTTAGAAAAGAAAAAAATTAATGAAACAAACAAAGAAAATAATTTTTTTTATTTTTTAGCTAAATGATATATTACTTATTAAAAATTTTAATTAAAGCTAAATAATAAATAATGAAATGATAATTTTTATTAAATATTAATAATTTATTATTAATATAGTTATTAATTTTTTATTTAATCTTTAATTATATATAATTATTACGTTTTCATTCTATTATTATCTATTGGTTAATTTTACTAACGTTGGTATTATTAGTAATTAGTTATTATAACATAATGAAATTTTTACGTTATGAAATTATTTATTAAATATTTTATTTCTTTTGCAAATTTTATTTTAAAAAAATTATTTATTGAGTTATTTTAAATTAGTTTATTATTATTTGTGAGTAAATTTAATTAAAATTTTAAATAAGTTCTATTTAATAAATTGATTTTTTACATCTTAGTTTAATATTATGATTAGTTATTATTTATAATTATTTTTATATTATAATTGTTATTAATTTAGTATTGTTATTACTTGAAATTATTATTTTTAATTAGGTTAAACCCTCCCATACCCATCTTTTACTATGCCGCATGGTGGGGAGAGAAGTTCGGCATCTTATTCACAAAGAAACCGACCAACATCGATCCAAGGTTCCTCAGCACCAGCTTAGATGAACTCCTCCACAGTAGTGGCATGACCTCCTTTTATCCTTCCAGCATTGGACTCCAGTAGATGCGGTGACATGATCCTACTCAGATCCTTTCCAGAAATGCATTTCCATGCCTTCGACATCTCGACAACGGATCTCCTGCGGGTCGCCTTCCACCTTAGGCATCCTCTACTCCATCGGCAGAAAGATCGGGTCTTACGACATTGACCTTGTCTCTAACGGGTGATGCGATGCTGATCGGATTCAGTGGACTCCCCTCCACAGTAGGAGCTCAGTTATCTATAATAGTGGGCTAGATTTTTTAGTCTTAGGTGATTCATGGTGTAATGGAAAACAATTTCAACGCTCCGGTTCATGGCCTCCACCCTTGGATTAGTGGCGGATGACAGACCTCCTTCTCAGAAAACAACCTCAAGATCTACGTTTAAAATCTAAGAAGTAGAATCTTTGTTCTATTTGTACATTGAGCTGAGAATGACCTTGAAATTTAATTTATTTTTTTTGGGTATCTAATTATGGATTTTTTGAATCTTATGTATGTTCATGGTGAAAGAAGAATGATCAATCGGTGGATGTGCGGTTTGCTGGTGGATAGTGGAGAAAATGAGGAGATTTGTTGTTTCGGTGTAGAACCGGGAAGCGGCGTGAGTGGAGTACTGATGAAGAGAAGTAGGGGTGTCTAATGGATAGGTGAAAGGAACAGTGGGGAATTGATCGGTGAGACATCGAGAAACCAAAGGTGTAGGGAAATGAAACCAATCGTGAGGGATTAGATCAGTGAGTCATGACTCACAGATAGCTAAAAATAAAATAATACACCGATTTTTAAAAATAAAAAATAATCAGTGTTCCAAAATAAAAAAAAGTAACAGTGTGTCAACTCACCGACCGTTAAAAATAAAAAAATAACACACCGATAAGAGAAAAAAATAATAAGACGCTGATGAAATTAGAGACTGAAAATGATGCGAAGTGATCAGTGAGTCATTAATCACTGATAGTTAAAAAAATAAAAACTTCAATGTGATAAAGGATCGGTGAGTCGGGACATTGTTGCATCGTGACATCGGTGCATCAACTCACTGATAGAACAAATTAAATTGATAAAAATAAAAAATAAAATTTAAATATATAATAAAATGAACAAAATGTTATTTAATTAAAACATAAATATAAATTAACTAAATTGTTAAGGAATTAATAATTAACTTAATTAAAAACTATCTAAATTATTAAACAAAATAAAAATAGAAGTGATTATATTTTTAACTAAGAATAAAAATATTAAGATTAATTAAATATAATTCTAAATAAATGCAAAACCCATACAAAATAAATAACTTTAAAATTAAAAATGAAATAATTTAAATTAAATAATGATTTTGAACAACTAATTTAATTTGTTAAAAGAAAAAAAGAAAACATAATATTAAAAACACATTATTTTATTAAACATAAAAATTGATTGTTAACTTATTTATTTAACAGAATAATTAAACTAGTTAAATATTCATGTTAATTTATTTAAAAAATATTATATAAAGATTAAAGTTTTAAATGAAAAACTAAATTAGATTAATGAAAATAATAATGAACAATTGATTAACTAATAAACATTAAAAAGTTAACCAGATTTAGTTTATTAAACTGAAAAAGTAATTTAATATAACTAGAATATTTAGAATGACAAAATTAATATGTCAAATGACTAATTTTTAAATATTCTAATTGTATTGAATTACATTTTGGAGTTAGTTACTATAATTTTTTCATTAAATATATAAATAAATTATCTTTATAATTTTTTTAAAATAAATATATTCTTATCACAAGAGTTTAATGTATATATTCACATAGAAGGAGTTTATCACCCACCAGAGGAGATAGTTAAAACTATATATATATTATGAATACTAAATAAATTACCACATAGAGAAAGAAAATACCGTGGAATTTGATTTGAGTCGAAATGATCATCCAATATTATCCGCGATGAGGTTCATAAAAGACACAATTTTTTTTATTTTCAATGGATAAATATTAAAATCCAGAAATAATGGGAGAAATATTTTCTATCTTAAAAAAGTATTAAAATATCTATCCAAATGAATAATAAATAGTCACAAAAGGATGACATGGTAATGTATAATATTGTGAGAAATATTATATAGTTTTTCGATGATTATGATAAAATGATAAGTTTTGGGAACCATGTTTATATCACACATTCGTTTATGACACATTAATATATTAATTATTATATAATATTACACATAATGAACCAATAATATTGACAAGTATAGTGTCTTTGGGAATTATTTAATTTACATACCAATTTAAAATAGGAAAAAAAACTTTATTGAAAGCATCCTTAATATTCTCTCACTTAAAACTATATGGGATAACCTAGGAACATATATAAGAAAGGAGTATGATATGAAGTCTATTAACGAGATAAATATGGAATAACATTTATAATTTAATACAATTTAGAAATTATTCATAAAATTGGGGAATAAAATGTGTGAGAATCATAAACATGAACAATTAAGCATGATATAACATGATAATCACAAAGGAAACATGAAAAATCTGCCACAACTTAAAATACTACATCATAAACACATGTCAACGATCACTACGAACAAATCATGACGGAAATGGTCCCAAAATGTAATCATGTTCACTTCTGGTCTAAATATGAAGTCTCATGATAATAAAAATTACCCAATTCATTGGATCGCTATATAATTCGGGTTGCACCTGTCACATTCATTTCAATCAATAATGAAGAGTACACACAGATCATAAACATGAATTAATTCATAATAATATTTTTATAAAATCATGGAATGCTTTATAAATAAATATATGTCCCCAATCGATAATTATAAATTCATAAAGGTGAAATCCCATTTTAGTAAATGGGTATGGGTATTCTCTAGATAATTGTATGGCATTGGAAATCATGGTAAAATTTCGTCAGCATAAAAACGTCACAAAAATATTTATGATATGGTTTATGATAAAATAATGTGTATTTAATCATTTATAAGGAATATGAAAGGTAATATAGATATTGAAATACATAACCAAATATTAGTAATTGGAAATAAAAGGTACAAGATAAATACGAATATTTAATAAAGAGGAGAAACAAAAAGAACCCTTACTAGATTTTGGCATAGTAATAGCTGTATATAATGACTCATGGGTGGGATTAATGAGAGTGAAGGGGGATATCATAATTGATAACTAAATGGAATTTAGGGGGGATATTGAGGAACATATCCCCACATGAACAAAATGAAATTAATAATACAACAAGAAAGAGGTTCTTCAACTAACATTAAAAGAGAGAAATACCTTACCAAATCATTGCATTATAACAGATTAGGTAAATGTAAAAATGAGAGAGGATAAATGGTATATAATTAGAAAATAATCAATTTTATAGTACATGATTTTTCAAAATGAATCACAATATAACACATTTAAATTAAAAAAGACAAATTTCAATGAAATTTTATGAATTTAAAGGAGAGAAATGTCCTTACTTTTTGAGGGTGATTCCAAATGCATGGTAGGAGATTTTTGAGAGAATTCGGGGAACCATTAGAGGATTATCGGGTAAAGAGATCAAATTAATTATGAGATAAAAGGATTTTTAATGTATATAAATTAGATATTGGATGGGTTTTTGTAGGAAAATAGTGTTGAATTCTTTATCCTTTCTCAAACTTAGGTTTTGGACTCTATATAATAAAATAACCAAAACCAAAATACATAAAATAGTTTTTCCATGGATTCCCCCAAATGAGAGTGGTTTCTATTATTTTATTTGTATAGGGTATATAATTGATAAATTAAAATCCTTTGATTTTGTGGAAGCGATTCATAATGTTAAATTAATGATTTTAGAAACGTAAACTATATTAATTGTTTGAGAGGATTCATAAATGAATTAAAATATAAAAAAAAATACAATCAAATTAATTTTAAGGGAAAAAATCACTTGGGCTTGGATCTCAATTGTAGTATTTATTAAATAACTTTTGGTTCATTGTGATGACATTATACATATGGTATTTTTACATGGTATTTATTTTTTACCTGAAAATTAAATTATCTCAAATAATTATGAAAAAATAACCATTGGATAATATAAAATGTATGATTCCAAAAATAATATTTATTTTATTTAATTAAATTTATTAATTTTTGTATTTTCACTTTTTAAATAAAAATTTTCATTTATTTAGAAATATTGGGATTTTTTTTGACAATAACTGTTTCAAAAACCTTATAAAAAATACATTCGACTTCATAAAAATTATATGATTGTTTATATTAAACAAAATTACTAAATAATAATATTTTCTTAAAATATTATTTATTTCAAAAATTCATTTAGTGATCAAAATAAAATATTTTATTGAATTTGAATATTGCATACAACTACAATTTGTGTTTTTTAATATAAAAATAAAAATAAATTATATTGTAATAATAATAAAATGAAAATATATTAATTATTCTACAATAATTAATTTATATAGACATATTTCAAGGTTCTTGTTACAAATCCCTTTAATACACCAAAAAATGACCAAATCATATGGTTTGTGATGGTGAGAATATCATGGGGTGGTTTAACAAACAGAGTTTGGGAGGTGATCTTGATGAGCTTGAAAATATATCGTAAATTTTTTCACTCATGCTTTAGTTTTGGGATCACATATTGGGCTTTTTAAAGGGAAAATAATAATGATTTTATCTCCCTCAGGAGCTCTGATATAGGAATTTCATAGGGTACGATCCTACAGGTTGAGGATATAAATTTCTTTTTCACTATCAATTCAATTTGATAAAACCATATCTTCATACTAATCATGTGATTACTATTCAAATAACTATTTAATCAATTTTTAAATATGATTAACATTAATTTAAATCTAATAGGACATAATGAAACTGAAGAAGTTCATGTGTTTTCTATAACTATATTACATAATAACTGTGATCATTTTCAAATGTGTATTTTATCAATGGTAAATATACTTAACACTCATTTATATACAATATTATAAAATAAAAAAAAATTAGTTTCGGTGTTTTTATAGCCATAAAACATAATGAGTCATTTAGTTAAATCACAAGGGAAATATTATTTATAAAGGTTAGTGTTATTACACAATTCAGCCCTTATGAAATTTCTCTAACAAGAATACATTTTCCCACACTACTACTGATGAGGGAAACTCTACTTCATCACCTCCTTCATTTCCCATGTTGTATCATCAGACATGTGTTTTCTCTAGAACACATTGACCAGGTGCATTTTCTTATTCTGTTGAACATCATCTATATGATTAAAGATCTTCACTGGCTTCTCATCATAGGAAACTCCATTTTTCAATAGAACTACATCTCGATTGAGTACTTGTGGGGGGTTTATTATGTATTTTCTCACAACAAATACATGTAATACATCATTAACATGATATATTTTTGTTTTGAGTGTAAGTTGGTAGGCCACCACACCAAAGTGAGTAAGGACCTCAAAGGGGCCGATGTATGTTGGACTAAGATTTCCCCTGTTCCCAAAACACATTACACTCTTTCATGGAGATATGGAATGGAATACTATGTATCCATGTTGACACCGTTAGTAAGAAAACAATTATATGAAGACCTCCCCTAGATATTTCAATGTCATAAGAAAATGATAAAAGTACTAGAAGACATAATAAATTGTAGGGGACCTGCACGAAGTACCTATATAGAGGACCTATGTTTAAGACATACATGATAAAGCTACACAATAAGGTTTTTTCTATGAAAATATTTGAATGAACTATGCATAGGATCTATGCCGATGACCTATCTTGATGAATTGATTTTGAAATACCCCACTCTTTTCCTATAAACAGGGCCTGTGGGATCCTCATTTGACAAAAGAAAAAGTGGGAAGAAATCTTGAACCTCACATTGTGTATCTCTTTCACCCAGATCCATAAATTATTTAGTAATCTCTCTAAAAACACAACACAAGAAGGAATTAGATGGGATAAGTTCATTTTGAAATCCTCTAAATGTTTTAAGCATTTATAGACATTGTTATATTATGTTAATCTCTTTTTTCTATCATTATAAAGACTTATACGGAACACCTACAAAACATATTTGTGTAGTGTACCTATGCGGTCTACCTATATGCTACAGCTACCCTACATAGCTACACATATGGCATAAGAATCATCCTATAACCCCTCATCAAATCCACTCATGGTAGGGTATCTCCTTCTTTGGTTCCATTATCAGAAAGGGACTTAGTTGAAGGCTCCACCAAATCCTGCTAAATTATTAATCCTTTTGGAAGCACTCATTAGTGTGCCACTTATTTGGGTTCGTATATCTGCAGTCAGTGGTTTCCCACATTTTTTTGGCAATGGGGTTAGAATTCATGGAGTGTATATGGGTATATATATCAATTTTCACATGGAACTTTTTATCACGAATAGTGTTGGGGATTTCTCAGTTTTAGGTTTAGGGTTTGGGTCATGACCTCCCCTTCTCATCTCTAAAACCTAGCACTTACGGTTCCCAATAAGGAGAGTGAGGGTCACTCTGGATTTTCCATTCAAACAAATGAGAAGTCTCCCTCCCCTACTAGGATCCACCAGTTCTCTCACACTGAGGTAATTCCTTAATCTTCTGAGAGTCGGGCCACATGACCTCCAATTTCATCCCACATTAAAAGGTTCATCACATTGTGCCCTCTTCCATAGTCAACATATCCTTGTCCACCCTCACCATCATTGGCCCATCCTCTTCCATCATAAGAGGATAAAAAATGTGTGTATTCATTTATTGAATATTTTACATCCTATTGTTTCTCACACCAAGTATGACTCATGTGGGATTAGAGATTTGTGATGATCACAACATTTTTAAAAACACCCCACCTGAATTAACTACGAGAAATCTGATTCCCACCATAATTGGGAAATAGAGGAAGCATTCATATGGCCCTAGTTCCATCTCATTTCATCCATAAAGAGGCATCCTTTTTAGGAATTAATCCCAAACTCATTTCTATCAAAACACTACACTCAACTAAGAGATTGAATGAACTAAGTGAACTCTAATTTCTACCATAATTGGGATATATAGAAAGCCTTCTTAAGGCCCGATACCCATCTCATTTCATCCATAAAGGCATCCTTTTTATGAAGTAATCCCAAATTCATTTCTCTAAAAGTGCTAAACTCTCATACGATATTAAATGAGCTACAAAAAATAGGATTCCCACAATAATTGGGATAGGATGGAAGCTTAATAATGCCCGAGATCTATCTCATATAATTCATAAAGGCATCCTTTTTATGAAGTAAGGCCAAACTCATTTTTCTCAAATTACCACACTATCATATGGGACTAACAAAACTATATGGACTTTAATTTCCATCCAGAAGGGATACTAAGAAACCTATCTAAGGATCAGACCCAACACTCCAAAACAACACCATTATTCATGGACCATATTCTCAACAGGGTCTCATCCAACTAGAAAAGCCATATTATTTCCATTTTACCTTGACTACATAGGCATAAGTCCCACACCAAGATATGACTACAAACTCTTCACATAGATGTACATACCACATTACAATAAACTGAATGGTTAGATCCTTAGAACATGACCTTAAAATGTATGATGTTTCCCATTAAAAGGAAATGAACTACGAGGGTTCTGGTTCCTTTTACAAGGATACGTAGGTAAGTCATTTATGGGTATGATCCCAACATCAGAATAAACATTCGTCTCCTGGGATGATAATAAATTTCAGGGCTCCCCCACTGAGTGGTTTAAAAACCACCAATATCATAACAATGGTTAAAAGAATCTATAAATAGTATACAAGAGGATACTATTGATGGAGGACCTACAATACATATGGATGTATCCATTAATGAGTAAACATGAATATATATGGATGATTATAAATTTCACACATGCTAATAATTAATTTCAAATATCAAGGGAAATACATTTTATACTTGGTAAATTAAAAGGGATTCATGAAAATATCTTAGATCAATAAGAGAGTCCTAGCGTAGGTAATAATTACCCCAAAAAGGGTGTGATGAGTTTGACCTCCCATCCTCTCGACCAATGTATGTTCTATAGTATCGTAGGATCAAACCTAACAAACACCTACCTTTGGAAAGTATGTCCCTTTGGACAAATAACCATTGTCTATTTCCGGTTCCATAAATAAATCCAATGGAAACTAATCAGAAGTAGTGATTCCAAGTCAGAACACATGTTCTGATGGACATGAAACAAAAATGGCGAACCTGACGTGAATCCGAAACTAATTTAATAGTGTTACCCATCTATCACAACCCTATAAATTGATAATGTAAGGTCATATAAAGGAATAAAAAACATATGTGTCTATCTAAAAGTTTTTTCTTTAATGGAGTTCATTTTTCCTCAATTTTCTAAGATCTACCATCACTCTAAATAGACTCCTTCAAGTTTTCACCCCCAACCGCTGCTCAAGATAGATCATCGTCTGCTAGAAGGAAGTCATCACTAACTCATCATCTTAAATGTTTGGTATCAAATGTATTGGTATGGTAATACCATCATCATGGTACTATCCCAATACTAGTGTCTATCAACAGGATCTCCAATTTAACTACAACCCTTGATCGTCCAGTCATCGACGACTGGTGGTCATGAAGCAGACAGTGCCAACCACAATATTCAACCGTTTTTGTCCTTATCCCAAGAATGCAATGAATAGTACATACCACACTCTACAGAGATAGATAAATAGGTCACTTGTGGCCTCAACTAAAAGATTCATGGGTCCTTCCCAAGGGCTCCCACCAACAATCTTTGCCAGCAGAATCATGAGGCAGTGAACCACCAACATGATTGGGGTGTTGGCTTTAGTTGTTCGGCCCAGGTCCCTCAGACCCGAGCATGCAAGGTGAAATGCAAGGGACAATTTCTGAACAATAGGGAGTTGGTTATTACCTTTGACCCCCCTACAGAAGTTCATTAACCTAACATGGTGGAAAAAAATGAATGAGAACATACACTCATCCATACCAATTCAATTGTCCAGCAGACTCGTCTAGTAGCAGAAAACCGATCTCGCTGTTTAAATCCTAAGGAGTACCATGAGTAGGCACATAAACCTACTTAAAAAATATCATCCAGTTAGCCGAGTCATCTGAATTCATTCATGGAAGCTCTCTAATCAAATATTTATGCAACCGGTATGCAAAAACATACACCTATCAACATTCATCATGCTTTCCAATAGTCTTGTTTGGCAGCACCCAAAGAAGTCAATCGGAAATCTCTGATGAAAAACCTGGGCAGAATCAACTCTATGCCCCCATACATGATTACTTTCAGTATACACTATCACTGAAGGTGGTATATGAGTAGGAAGATACACATAGTCCTGATATGAAATGGACTTATATTCATGTTCCGGCCGTTGAAGGCACCAAACAAATTTTAACAATGGTGAAAGAAAAGAGAAAAATTCCTTCCCATATTATAGAAGCATTCTAGAAAATCAAAGAAGAAACATCAGTTGTAAAAGGGGAAAAGACACATAATTGTGTCCCTACACATGGGATGACTCGTTGGCATTCCATCCTGGAGTAGATACACACTTCTATTCCAATGAAAAAGTTTTATGTGACATACTCTCCCCATATGCTATGGAAAAACAGATTAGGAATATACACCCTTTATAATGGGAGATAATCGACCCATTATGATGACCATTCCAAGTTTGGTACATACATTTTCCCATGATAACCAATTCTCCCAAAAAGTGTCCTTAACCATGTTTAAAAGATTATCTAAGAAGATGTCCCACCAAAAAAAGTTCGAAAATCAAGATCCAACTTGCAATCTGGATCCTCTTAATGCTGGAGTTCTTGAATAACTCATATGTTTATCCATTTAAACTCAAGATCCTACCCTCTCATTACCAAATTATGGGAGTTATAGAAGCAATTATGATGTTCCCAATTGGACACATCGTCATGAAGGCTTGATTTCTGAAAATTCAGTTAATCTAGAAAGCCTATCTATAGATGTGAGCCACGACAACCCTCCATGTGTCCATAAGACCAAGAATAATGAACATTTATCTATTGTTGCAATACACTACGGTGGTCCTTCCATTATTGAATTCTCTATGAAATATCCCTCTGTAGTAGTGTATCACATTATCAAGATAATTCTCCAATTGACAATTTTTAATGTGAAATCCCTCTTACCTTGAGGCACCTTCCAATATAAGGCCGATCATGTCTGATGCCTTGTCACTAATAGGTGAAGTACATTATTAATCATAATACATCCTTAGGCTTCAGTTTTTCTTCGAACCTCCCTTTGGAAATTTTCCTTCTAATATAGTAGATAACAGCGATATTGATTGCATTTTTTTGTAATAATAAAATCAAGAAGCATCCACTCTGGTAGTACCAAGTGGAGAAACCTCTAGAAAAAGATGGTAATGATATGTTGAATATGAGAAAACAATTTTCTATGCATAAAATACCAGTCATGTTCTATCCTTTTCAACCTATTAATCCAAAATTCCATAATTTATGGAAAAAGATTGTATTCATGATATCCACATCAAATTATAGAAGACTCTTCATCATTTAAAAGCCAATTTATTAGCATATGATGAATATCAAATTCATGTAAAGGTTATATAAGGATTTTAATGCCAAATAGACTTGGCATCTTTCTCAGTTTCCTAACATCCAAGGGGTGAAAAGAAGTATAGAAAACATCAGCATGAATTCCTGTTGCACTAAAGAGGCTACACCAGTTAATTAGCGATACCCTCTCTGGTGTTTGTATCACATGATGGGGTGAAAATAGAGAATTAAATTTCACATTACTCTAAAATAAGTTAATATCTACAAAAGTGGTCTCATTCAATGTTATTTCCCACAAGCGACTAGAATTAATAGATTTTTTGTGTAATCGAAGACATTCTCAAGAACAGGCCTCGACTAGCTCTCATCAATGTCAAGCACAAAGATAGAAAGCTGTTGAGATACATTTGCATAAAACATATGAGAACATTAAGCAAGCCACCCTCTTAGAGGATGTCAACCATCAGATTATTAAAGTGTTTGAAATATAAAAATACTCTTCTGAAATAAGAACATCATGTGTTTTTTAGATAATTCACCAGACAATTTTCAAGACAAAACTCACAAAATCATAAGAGCAACTGCATTAATCTCAACTATAGCAGTTGGAGAGCCACTCCATCCTACAGGGCTGAGGGATTATTAAACTCAACATTTGAATTAAACAAACTATATTTGAAGGTTTGAAGAATAAGAACAACCCTAGATTTTATGGTAGGGGGATTTTTCATATCTAAAATACCCTCCTCAATAAGAGTCATTTTTATACAAATTAGGTAAGAATCAACAATGTGATTGCACAACTAAACTATCCAAGGATTCCCTTCAGGATACTGTCTGTCAAATAGTTCCAGTGAATTCAACGTATAAGAAAATAACATCTTTTGGAAGATACAAAAAGAGAAAATATAATAAACATACTAATAGAATTCCATTAATGCCTTATGCATCAGTGAATGTCATTAATACCATTTTGAAAGATCCTCCAGATAATGTGTCTAGTTCAGGGGAGTCAGAAGATGAAGTTTTTTACATAATATGAGACATGCTGATACAAATGAAGGAGGGTGCATTCCTAAAATTAGAGGCTTACCAAGAATGTCAGTATTCCCTTAAGTGACAAACTCTCACCTCTTTGAATGTTATCTTAGTAGGGGAATGGTAAAAGTCATATCACGTCTCACTTTTACATTGGATAAGTTCAATCTCTTTCACTTAATGATATATTTACATAGTAAGAAGAGGATATGAATGAGTTTAATAGACTCAATATAGAGTTACATTGAAACTGTATTTCTGTTAGGCATGCTCCGTATGAAATTCCTCAACGTGCACATCCTATTGGAGCTCCTCACCAAATAAGGTTTTTTTGAATATCGGATACAGATAATTATTTCCCTCCATTTGTTACATAGTCAGGACATGATGAAACACATCCATATAGGATTCTCCCCATGGGTTATCCAAGATAAGTACAAGAAACAGCACCACCTGTGGTTTTGAAAGTCATCACACAAGTTCAACCTTCAGCTGCTATACCTGTATAGGTGCAAGCATATCTTGATATCCCACAAATTCTTATGAATACATTCGAGATATTAATAACTCAATTAAATGTTATATAAGAACAATGTGCACCAGTAGAACTAGAAAATAAAGTGTACCCCAAATGGGTGGATCTGATCCCTCCCCTACCAATCAATGTGAATACCACATTTCCAACATTTAATGGTTCATGGGATTAAGAGTATCACTAAACACAATTTTTTTCTCATTGTGTTACCATGATGGGGACCCCTCAATAATAAGAACCAGTAAATCGTAAATTCTTGGTGAAATCATTACAGGGGCCAGCCTTTTTCAAGTATACAGGTTTGCAGTCTCGATCAATTAATATATTGGAAGACCACTTTTTGAAATTCCTTCTTTAATTAAGTTCAATATTGTCAAGGAAAATAGTTTTTGATCTTATAAATTTCAAACAAAGGGAGAATGAGAGAGTATCATATTTCATTTCTCGATGGAAAGGATTAACATATTCTATAAATCTAGCACTCTCTTTTGAAAAGTTACATCCAATTTGTGTAGAAAATATGTGTGATGAGTTATGCAAATCAATAATCTTTTTGAAATACACAGAAGGGTTTCCCAACATTGACTCAATCAGCAAACATGTGGAGGATTCCATTGTGGAAACCAAATCCAATTCTCATGTAATCCCTTCAGCTATGGGAAAGAGAATAGAGAATGTAGATGATTTTACAGTCACTCTCAAACAAGCTCCTATTCCTTCGTCTACTTCAAATTGTTCATCATATTGAAGGAATCCACCACCCGAGCATTAGCAGAAATGACATACTCTCCAAGACGATAAAAAAATATCAAAGGTGGAGATATTTTGAGATGTTAAAGAGAAATGTTTATTCTTTTCAAAATGAACAGGTTCTAACTTATTTCATTTCATCTTTGGAAAACATCTTTGTTCAATTTCCATGGTCAAAGAAACAAAATAAAGGAGATGCAGATATACCAAATTATTTACAATTTTATCATGTTTTGTGGCATCCCATTCATGAGTTTTTAAATTTCAAAGATCTCTTACAAAAAATGGTAGACTCTGGAAAAGTGAAACAAAAAAGTTCATCAGCCCACGTAGCATGTGTTACTACTACTGACCTAGAGAAGGAAGAATAATGACAAGAAGTCAAAAACAAAAATTTGAAGAAGTATGATTATTGGATGGTAAGAAAAAAACCAAATGAACCCATGAAAGTCTACTAATATAGTTGAAAAATTGGACTATTTATTCTACCACTTATACTACAGAAACCCCAATCTTCATCAAAAGACCAGCCCTCCATAGGCCAATACTCAATGAAGCAATATGATCAAAATGTTAAAGAACAATCAAAAGAATATGAGATCATAAGGCCAAATTTTACCATGAATTTTCCCAATTTCATGCATTATTTCTTAAATGCACTGGCACCGCACTGGCAAATGGCACAACTAGAACTGACCTATCAAAAATTATTTTCATCAAATGAAGAGTTAATCTCCGGTTCCGTTAACGTTATCCACGTAACGAACCCCTATGCAATGGATGATTCTGGATATGATGGGCATGAATTCTCTGTACCTGATTGAGCATCCATGGGATGAATCCATGGTCATGGATACAAGGGAATATTTGGATATGATAGAAACCACTATTTTAAGTCTACCCTTTCGTGAACCATTTATGGTGAAGAAACTCGTGGGAGAGCCCTTCAGTGGGCTCAGAAAGAACAAGGAAAATGTCCTTCACATGATAGGGTTAGCTCTAACATAATTATGTTAGAAGGCTGATTAGATATTACACCATCACTATCTTGGTAGGAATATATAGCTAGTTAGTCTAATTCACCAAAAGAAGAAATATTTATAGATTCTACACTAACACATGGTACATCTACATCAGAAGCATCAACTTCAAAGAACCTACAAAACTGCATCTCCATGATAGAAAACATAGAACTCTAGACCAAAAGAATGATTTTTTGAAATATATATTCCATGTACCATCCATGTTTTCAATCTTGTATTCCATGAATCAGTCAAAAGTTCTTCAAAAATCACTTATTGGGGCATTGTCAAGTCCTTAAGAGTTTAAAACTGAGGTTGGTGTGGATGAGGTTTACAATATAGAGATTGATCCTGCATAATTTCATGTGGTTATATCTTTCGCATATGAAGATGAGGGTGATGTTTTAAATGGACACATTAGGCCCTTGTATTTATCTGGAAGGATTAATAATACATACATGTAAAGAGCCATCATTGATAATGGTTCGGGAACAAACTCATTCCAATCCGTACACTTCATCGACTGGGTCTCACTAAATCTGAATTATCAACATCCACATTGATGTTTCAAGGTTATGACAAGAATAAACATGATCCTCTAGGAGATATTACACTCAGAACTCTATTTTGGGATGTTCTGTATAATTCTGATTTAGTGGTTGTCCGCCAAGACACAGACTTCATCATTCTTATTGGAGGCCTTGGATACATCAACATGTGGATTTTTCTTCTTCATATCACCAATGTATTAAGTATTTCATCCATGGTAATATTGAGACATTGTCTGGCTTCAATAATTCATTCAAAATGTTCAAATCTCAGTATATTTAGAAATAATTCTATCACACAAAGGGAACATGGTCTATGGAAGAATACGTAATAAGAATCAATGCTCTGAATGGTATGGAAAGGATCCCAGCTAACCCCTAAAATCACATGATTATAGATTAAATGTTTCCTATCAATAAAAATATATGTACATGCCAAAATCCAAGAATTATTTTAGTGAATTTCATATTTTCAATTGAGGAAATCGAGTTAGACAACATGGGAGAAATTGTTGACCCACCATGTAGTGGTGAAAGCCGTAATGATGATGTATTCATTTCATCCATCGATCTTCAGCAAGTATTTTCTTAATGAATCGGGCTAAAAGAGTTAGATTCTATAATAAAGGAATACAAGAATGTTAATTCCCATCCCATCATCTTATATTCAATACCCCACGAATACCCTTCATTATCTATAGGGTTACAATTGGTTTCCTATTCTTCAGGAAAATTAAATGCTGACTCCTCTACTAGTTCTGAATGTTTTTCATCATCACATACTCTACAAGCAGAAATAGAATAACTGAGAAATATGTAAGAAGAATAATAATATCTCAAGGATGCTCCTCCAACCATTGAGAAAGGTTTATCCACCACTGTGGATGAGAATAAAGAAATAATTCTAGGAACAAAAGAAGATCCACACCCCAACTATAATTAGTAAGGCCATGACTTCGAATGAGTAATAAATGTATAATTCATTTATAAAGCTACTTCAATAAATATTTTCTTGGAACTATATATAAATTCTAGGACAAAATCTTATTGTGGTCACTCATCATTTAGGTTTTCTAGAAGAAAATCAAATATTTGAGTAGGTAGCAAGAAAAACGCACCCAAGTCATTCCTCTAAAATTGAAGTTGAAGTCAAAAAAATTATCAATGAAAATTATTTCATGGAGGTGAAATATATAAAATAGATGGAGATAATTTTCCATGTGAAAATGAAAAGTAGGAATATCAATTTTTTCATTGATATATGAGATCTTAACAAACATTTTCCCTAAGAAGACTTTCTTGTTCCGATGATAGATTTTTTATTAATTCAATGACCTTCTATGACACTATCTCATTCATGGATGGATACTCTGGGTACAATAAAATATTAATGGTCCCAGAAGATGAGGATTCTATATCCTTTAGAGACCTTAAATGTGTGTTTTTGGGTAATGACCTTTAGCTTACAAAATACATGTGCAACATATCAACGTTCCATGAACCTTATCTTCAAACCCATCCTATGAAAATTTGTCGAATGTTATGCGGATGATCTAGTGGTTAAATCTAGAAAACATTCGAATCACTTGGTTGATTTGGAGACCATATAAAACAAACTTCGGAATAATAATTTGAAGATGAATCCATTGAAATGTGCATTCAGGGTTACCTCAAGAATATTACTCGGCTTCTCCGTACTCTATACTGGCATCAAACTTGATCTTGAGAAAAAAAAAATTTGGATGTCACCTCCTTGAAATTTGAAATAATTAATAGGAAATCTAGGAAACTTGGATTATATTCGGTGCTTTGTCACGAATTTAGTAGGAAAGTTTTTTCCTTTCACCAGATTAATGAAGAAGGGAGTTGCATATCAATGGAGCTAAGACTGCTAAGAATCATTTGATACCTTCAAGAAATAACTCTTGAGTCCACCCATATTAATTCCACCAGTTTAACTAAAACCACTTATTCACTATGTGACACCTTTAGAGTGATCATTGGGTGCCTTATTTAACCTAAAGAATGGTTATTGGAATGAATATTTATTTTACTATCTCAGTCAAACTATGCATGACATAGAGACTCGATATTCATGTATCGAGGAGTACTACCAGGGATTAATATTTGTACTTTAGAAGATGAGTCAATACCTGCAACATCATGAGGTTCACTTGATGTCTATTAGAAACCCACTCAAATTTATCCTTAGTCATCCTCGACTTACAATACCTTTTTCATGATGGGCAGTGATTTTGCAACAGTTTGATATCCAGTTTGTTCCTCAAAAATCAATAAAAGGTCATTCCCTGGCAGGTTTCCTTACTGAGAATCCATCTACAGAAGATATATCATTAAATACTAAAGTTCCTGATGAATAATCTTCCCTATTCAAGATAATCTCCAAAAATGGGAAATGTACTTTGATCGTGTTTCAATAAGTACAATGGGGAAGATAATTGAAAAAACTAATCTCAACAAATATGGGTTAGGAATTGTACTTATTACCACAAAATGATGTTTTTCAATATTTATTTCTGTTATTAGAAGGTGGTAGAAACAATGAGGAATAAAATAAATCTCTCATTGTAGTCCCGTAATTTCCACTCCATGTACAAGTTAATGACCAGAAAGGGAACATTGATTCATAATTGGTAATAAAATAGATCAATAGAGATTATTCTCTCAGAAAATAAGAGTTAATCCCTTTGTGTGAATATTTCATAGGGTTAGTGGATGAATTTTCCTCAGTTCCAATATTGTCTTATGTGCCAAGATCACAAAATACCCATTCTAATGAACTGGCAAACGTAGCCATAGCCCTAGCAGATCAAAATTGAGATGAGACAATCATGATTATTTTCCATCGTTATGTGGGTTCACATTTTGATTAAACTATAATTTGAGAAATTAATAAAAATAGAATTATTTATGATCCATATGGTCATACTATGAGATGAATGAAACCCATAATGGAATAATATCAAAATCGAGTACTTCCACCAGATAGAACTGAAAGAGAAGAAATCCGATGATGAGTTTCCAATTCCACTCTTTGTGATAGTCGAATCCACTAAAGATCCATTATAAACGAGTTTTTTATGGGATTTTAGGTGTATTGATGGAGAAGAAATTGTATCAGTCATGAACGAAGTACATGGAGGATCCTGTGGTGCTAACCAGTATGGGTATAGGCTTTCTGATCAAATCTGATGGCTTGGATACTTCTTGCCTTCAATAAAATAGGATTTCAATGGTTTCAACTGTATGTTTCACCACTACCAAGTGAATGCATACTTACTTCATCAACCCCCAATGTTTATACATACAAAATAATACTCCTGGACATTTTCCACATGGGGAATGGATATTGTAGGACCTTATCCTCCAACTATGGTTAAACATTTCAAGTATATTCTTATAGCTTCTAATTTCATCTCTAAATGGACCAAGAAAATACCTCTCTAAGAAGCCGGGACAAAAAGAATTTCAATCTTTGTCAAAGATTATATCATTACCATATTTTACATCCCTCATAATATATTAATGGACAATGACACCGATTTATGTTCTATGGATGTAAAGATGTTATATTAGGAGCACAATATCAAATCTAATCAATCATATTGCTACCATTTGGAGGCCAATGGACAGATTAAGGCTTTCAATAAGACCATTGAAAATATACTCCAGAAAATGGCCAATAATGATAATAAATCCTCATCTAATAAACTTTTCCATGCTTTATGGGATATCAGACTACCACCTGTACTGTTACTCAGGAAACCCCATACTCATTTGTGTATAGAACAAAATAATTTTTCAAATTTTAATTTAATTTTCTTAACTCTTAGTTCATATATATGATCATTTATCTACAGATGAACAATATCAGAATCAATTTGATGAGTTAGAATAATTATTCAAAAATAGATTTCATACTTTGCATCATTTGGAAGTATATCATAATAGAATAGCATGATTTTTTAACAAGAATGTTCTCCTCCACTCGTTATATAAGAAGAATTGGTATTAGTCCTTTGGACTCCAATGATACTAGGAAAGAAGCCTCCAAAACATGATCCAAAGTTTGAATAACCTTACTTTATATATAAGGTATAATCTAATGGAGCTTATTCCCTAATCTCAATTGATGGAGAACTAATTACAACTCTAACAAATGCATGATTCTTGAATAATTACTTTGTGTAATGGGAATCATAGGTCCTTGTTGCACGAATCTAAACTGCATAGAACAAATTCCTAATGAAAATAAATTAAATACGTAAAAACTATAAACATCCATGCATCATGATGTTAAAATATATAGAATCCTTTTCCTTGTTTCACAACATTAAAATGCAAGAAATCATTTGTCCTCGATAGATGACATAAAACTATATGGTAAATGTCTTTTTTTCTGATGTTAAGAGAATCAATACAAAAGAATCACATACATAATTGGTACTCCCTAGTGGCACATAAGTTCCATTTGTCCCTATGTTTCTATTAGATATACAATGGATCCCTGTTTCAAGAACTACGTGTGGAGTTATTCTCATTCCAATTGGATACGTATAGATGCCTAGATCTCAAATATTTATCCCATCTGTAACCAAAAAAATATTTCTCATTTCTCCACAAGTATATGAACCAAAAATATACATAGTTCTCTTTCATGATACATGGTTCGATCTTCATACCATTTTATGTCTTAAGTTTAACCATTATTTTGTAATGTGTTAAAAGCTCTCACATTCCACATCAAAGTCAACTGATGTGGGAAATGATTGTCTGAAGAACTTCATTTGGATTGATTCCAATTTCAATGGGATACATTGAGATGCTTGGATATCCAATATTTGTCCAAACCTTCATAAAAGAACCCCTTTATTCCATGTGAGTATGAATCAAACATTCATAGGAAATGTTTCAAAGAACTACATGTGGCACGATTCTCATCCATTAGAGATACATCGTGACACCCTAGTTCAATCCTATGGTCCAACCACAATATTCCTTTTTCACATTGGAATTACTTCATGTCCTCACTGTATGACTCTATACTACACAAAAGAATGTATTTTTTACACGTCATTAGAATACAAATCACCAAAATAACTATATATAGATTGGTTCTCATCCCATTGAGATAAGTAGTGAAAACTAGGCCTTAGTTCATAGTCCCAACAATAGGATAAATTTTTATCTATCTTCCACATATAATTAACAATCATTGTGAGAGTATTCAATTAAGGTCCTCTTCTAAAAGATCCCAACAAGGAAACAAGAAATGTCCCCATTTTATATATGAGTCAGATCAATGTAAGGGACTCTAAACTCATGGCCAATATTGATTCAAATATTTATCATGTCCATTGAGCATTACCAACTATTTTATTTTTCACTCTTAATCTTGAATAATGTTAGATCATCATAACCTTTCTTACAGTTTGGTGCAAGAGTTTATGATATTTGAGAACTCTTTTTCTTGACCACGTAGTATGTACCCCTTTGTGGCCTTGTATTTGTTTCCAACATAACAGGCCTTCCAGTCAAGAGATACCATTTTTTTCTATTCAACACATGCCTTAATTGGCCCTTGATAATACAACCTCCATAATGGGTTCATCAAACATTTGTTAACTTCTTTATTGGTAAAATAATCTCCTGTCCCTTCAAACCTTGATGACAATAAATAGTAATTTGTATCTTAAAGTGGACATCTGTGTATATTTTTCCCATTACCTTTATCTAGATGTGACAGTCTTCAAGAACATTGTTTACACATTTACCTTTCCATGTGTTTAAAGCATTTTGAAATAACCTTGGATCATTTAACAATATATCATCTACTGTTTCCATAATATTCTGGTCCTTATCATATGACCAAAAACTACATGAACTGTTTCCTACGTTTGGGAAGGAACATTGTAGAGAAGAAATTCCATCTTTTATTTGGGAATCATGATTGGAAATATTATTTCTATATTTAGGCACCTTTCTCCATAAACCAAACATTGTTTTGTCGAAAATATATATGTCTATAATAATTCTTCAGCTTTTAGAAATTTAATGTAAACATTTTGAGATCACTTTTGTCTGACTATTCAGTATGTGACCCCAATGGACTTGATTAAAATTTTCCAACATAACAGGCATGTCAGTCAAAATATGCAACTATTTAGCTATGCAGCATATTCCCTAGTCATCCATGAATAATATGACCCCCACATCGAGGTCTTCAAATAATGGTTACTTAGTTACTAGAAAAGACTACCTCTAATTCCATTAACCATTTTCCCATATCATTCTCCATATCCAAATATAAAAAAATCATAGTTTACAATTCTTTCCATCCATACATGAAAATGTTGGATGGTTTAAAGAAAAGTCCTCAAGGAGTTAGACACTCGTGATCTTTTGGTCAAAGGAAAAGGAATTGAATTAAAGACATCCAATGTTATTTCAATATTACCTGAAACTGCATAATATAGTGTCCTCACTGCATGACATGAAACTGCACAATATAATGTCCTCACTGCATAAATTGAAACTGAAAAATAAAATGTCTTCACTACCTGACATGAAACTGTAGAGTATAATGTCCTCACTGCCTGAATTTAAATTGCACAATATAATGTCTTCATTGGATGACTAAAAAACAACATATCATGATATCAGAAATCCCCCTCTCTGACAAATTTCAACCATTACACACATAAAAAATTTCCGTAGAATTGGTTTTCCCATTCACAATATATTTCAGCATAGATAACCCTTTAGTCATAAAATCCCTTTCTTTTATAAAACCACCCACTATGGTCTTGTGTTACCCAAATATTATTTCCCCTTATCTATCAAAAATATGATGTTAAATGTTTGATAGATCTTTTTTCATGACTATGCAATATGTGACCCTAGGTGGCCTTGAATAAGTTACCTCAACAACATGCACATCATTCAAGAGAATCCACTGTTTGGCTATGTGGAAAATTCCCTATTCGGCCCTGCATAATATAACCCTGATAACATGTATGCCAAATAATGGTAACCTCATTCTGGGAAAAGACCCCCTTTAAATTATGAAACAATTTTTAATATATGACACATTATATTTATCATAGGTTATCTCTAACTATATTATATTTAAATCATTCAAGGTTGTTCATAAATAGTTTTTGAGTTTCCTATGTGCATCCAGTAGGAGTTTCAGATAAGATATACAACAATTTATGTTGTTGGGCACTAATTCCTTATAGGGAATTTCTCAATACGGTGTTTTAAGGGTTTTTACCCCATGGTAAATCTTTTACAGAGACACATCTACCTGAAGTACCCAGGAATAGATGTATTTTTAGGAAACTAGACACTCCATCCTTTACCAATATTCTATGACATCTCCAATAAATTGACTCATCCTTAGATTTATCCTGTGACATGACTTCAGGGATAAGACTAAGTTTTTATCATCCTCATTTTTAATTTTTTACTAAAACTTATCCCTAATACAAACTATAATGGCTCTAGATTTTCATACATAGACATTCCATGATTTTTGTGGAATATTTATTACATTATGTAAACACACACTTGATAACCATAATAGTTTAGTGAATTTGGAAACTTGGAAGAATAAAAATTGATAATTAAGTGATCTATGACATATAACACTATATTCTTAATAACTAGATTCCTTTTTAGAAATATCATACAAAATATATATCTTCATAACCAGGGGAAAGGAAACATAAGAAAGGGTGAGCTTAGATTCTCAATAAGGTTAAATCGGGTTAATATATCAACATAAAATTCATATAAGGGTATAAGATCATGATCATAACTTTTTATTACCATACATCTCACATGAAAGATCATAATATTGAATCATGGAAAAAATATTTATAGGTTATAAGATGTGAGTGAAAAGGAAGTTAGAGAGCATGATTCATGTTTGAAATTGAAATGAATTTTTTTCATTCCAATAATCATAAAAAATAAATTCCATATTAGAAAATTATCACTTTGAAAACCATCATATTAGAAAAATTTATTTACCTATATGGGTTCACTCTCTAGTATAGCCATGTATTACTGAGTCAGGATCCATTCGTATTCCATACCAGTATTACGGAATCATGTTTACTCGCTATTCCAACAATACCTTTCTCATAAGATATAATTTTCTTTACCAAATTCATTTGTGGGAGATATAGGTCCCACCCATCAGACAATGAATAAAATATTTAGGAGTTCTATAAGAACATAAAAATTAATCATATCCCATGACTTAAGTTAAATGGATATCATAAAACATTCTCATAAAATAACCCATGAAGTGAAGTTAGAATATTTTTTTGAAAAGAAGGTAAGATAGTATTAATGACGAATATCAGTAGTCGTACATAAGTAGAGGGAAGAAGGGAAATTGTCCAGCCATATCTGGTTGACATCGAAGGGGCCTGACGCCGCCAGCTGATGGGCCTCATTGTTTCCTTCCCTTTTAGTAAAGGAGAAGGTACAACCAGAGAAGCCTTGGTGCAGCGAGCAGATTCTCCTAATGATGAAGCCAAAGTGCTGTTGTCCATCGACATTGTGCTTAATAGCATTGATAATAGCAATGATGTCAGACTCAATGATGATATCAGCCCATCCAAGTTCCACAACAAGCGTCATCCCTGTAAGTATGGAATAGGCCTCAGCAAATGCAGGTTCCCAGAAGGCATGTTGTGATTCATATTTTACTGCAATGATCTGCCCCAGATGATTTCGAGCCAGGATTCCGAGAGCAACACGCCCATCCTTGGGGAGAGAGGCGTCCACGTTAAGCTTAAGACTCCCTTCTGTTGGGGTGGGGGTCCAATAAGGGGAACAGGAGGGGGTAACACTGTAATAAAGTGTCCTTTGCAGTTCTCCCAGCCCTCAATCCATAAAGTGGATCTTTCAATCCAGAACTCGGGATGCTGATGAATGTGGTGGAAAACTGAATCATTACGCCGAACACAAATGATCCAGGTGAGGGTGCCACAAGAGATTGCATTAGATTGTGAAAGAGAGGAGCACCAGCCAATCGGAAGATCGGGGAGGTCAGAGGCAATGTACAGTGAAGCATCCGAAGCCAGGCCCCATTTATTCCAAATTTCCTTGGCTCTCGAGCAGTGAATGATGGCGTGCCTAGGAGTTTCAGGAATATTCGGGCAGAAATGGCAGGAATCAGCACTATCCATATGTCAGTAAATAAGGAGGATCATGGTAGGGAGAGTGACTGTGAACACATGCCACCAAAATTGGCATATTTTTGGGGGGCATTGAGCTTCCAAAGCACTTTACATGGTCGCTCATCACGGTCGAGAGAGTGAATGACAAGAGCCAGTCTGTACCTATATATCTCACCGTGTAATCTCCTGAAGAATAATTGGTCCAAAAAAGATGGTCAGGGCCTGCATTATTGACCCAGGGGATTCTTAGAATAATTCTTTGGTCTCTTTCATTAAACCATTCCTGGGTCTTTTCCACACAGCACCCTGGACCCTAGTATGAAAAGAGGCAGTTGATAGTGGCGTCTTCAAGACCTGTTGGGGGGGGGGGGATGTGGACCGCATAAAATCCATATCGACAAGACAGGGATCAGTCCAAATGTTGAAAGATGAGATATTTCCAATCCTCCATCCCATCCCCTTTTCCAGGAGATTTTGGGCCCCCCAAATACTCTTCCCAAGGAAGCTAGGACGGGGGGCCAAGATAGGAACCATGGAAGTCCGTGTGGGGAAAGTACTTGGCACAGAGTACCCATGAACATAGAGATGATGGACGATTAATAAGGCGCCATCCTTGCTTGGCCAATAGTGCATCATTGAAAAGAAGAAGATTCCGGAATCCCATCCCTCCCTCTGACTTGGGTTTGCAGAGTTTATCCCATGCTAGCCAGCGGGGTCTGTTTCTTCTATCATTTTACCCCCACCATATGTTGGTAGTATGTGAATGGATCAGGTTGACGATGGCCACCGAGAGCTTAAACATAGACATAAAGTAGCTCGGTATAGACTGAATGACAGCTTTAATGAGGGTTCCTTTTCCAGCTTTGGAGATGCATTTTGGGGTCCAGCCCTGAATTTTTTTCTCAATTCTATCCACCAGAGTTGTAAAGATTTCTTTCTTGGACCGGCCTATAACCGTAGGGAGTCCTAGATAATTCTGGTGTTTATCAACCAAATGGATTCCTACAAATGTCCAAAGGTCAGCTCTCTTGGAAGGAGGCACCCCTGCATCGAAGGAGATTTATGATTGGACATGATTGACAGGCTGTCCAGATGCCCACTCATATTGCTGGATCACATGGATGATCACCCGAAATCCATTAATAGTGGCTCTGGAGAAAAGGATACAGTCATCAGCGAATAAAAGATGTGACACTTGTGGACTCTCCTGGTAGACCTTTGCACCATGAATGGACTTTGAGGAAGCAGCCCTAGAAATAAGGTTAGAGAAAACATCAGCCACGAAAATGAAGAGAAAATGGGATAGAGGATCTCCATGGCGCATGCCTCGGGTTGGGGTGAATCCTCTAGTGAGCTCCCCATTGACCTTGATTCTGAAGGAGAAGGTCAAGATGCAGTGCATGAAAATATCTATCTATTTAATGCAGAATCCCATTTTTAGCATCACAGCTCTAAGGAACTCCCATTCCACTTTATCATATGCTTTGTTCATATCTAGTTTACTGGTCATGGTTCCTCTTTTCGTAGTGGAGTGTGTTTTCATAGAGTGGAACACGTCTTGGGCCAAAATTTCATTATCAGTAATCATCCACTTGGCCATGAAGGTGCTCTGGTTTTCGGAGATAATATCAGGAAGCCAAGGACGCAGCCGATTGAGAAGGATTTTTGAGAGGATATTATAAGAGACATTGTAGAGGTTGATAGGTCTAAAATCAGGTATTGATTAAGGTTTCTTGACTTTGTGGATGAGGACGAGGATAGTATCGTTGATTGCATAAATTCTTGAATTCCCCGCCCAAATGTTTTTTTATCATTTTGCAGATGTCGGGACCGATAATGTGGAAGTATTGTTTAAAAAATTGGGCATGAAAACCATCCGGTCTCGGGGCCTTAGAAGGGTGGATATGTTTCAACGCCAGATGTATCTGATCATTCGTCACATATTTTGTAAGCTTTCGATTAATCTCATCGGTGATCATAGGTCTATTTCATTCTTCTACTTCAGCAGACATGAAAGGAGTTCCTGTGGAGATGAGTTTCTCGAAATACCCAACCAAAGCTTCTTTAATGCCGCAGGTGTCAGAAACACTGTTTTCAAAAAGTCGTGATAAGCTCCTAATGGAGTTTTTCTGACGCCTAGATAACAATTTGAGGTGGAAATACCTTGTGTTAGTGTCTCCCTCATTGATATGGATGTCACATGCCCACATATCGCAAAATATTTCCTTAACACGAAGGGCCCCGTCCAGTTCTCATTGAGTGGCACCAATCCTAGAGATGTTTCCATTGGATGGGGGTTGCCTGAGTAAGTTGTGAAACTTCTTTTAAAGGACATCACAATGCCTATCAGGTCGGTGGAATATCTTGTAGCTCGAAGATCTCAGAATGGATGAAACCTATTGGAGATTGAGGCCAAAATATTCACGGGAACTCTTTCAACGTGATCATACCACCACTTCGCATTCTAGGACTATGGACCAGAAGCTCTCAAATCTAAAGGGTCTACTGAGTTTTTGATTTTTTTCTCATTGAAAACAATAAATGAGAATTTTATAGTGATCCGAACAGTTAAGGGCCATGTGGCCAATATGAAACATTTTGAACAGATTAATCCAATCAGTAGAACCCGTAAATCTATCCAGACACTCAGCGATGTGAGTTCCTTCAGTATTACCATGGAACTTTGTAAAATGATTACCTATGTACCCCAGATCGACCAGGTTCACCATAGTGACCATGTCTTTGAAGTTATACATCGAGGATGAGTGTCCAATACTTCCACCTCTCTTTTCTTTATGGAACATGATCTCATTGAAATCACCTCCAAAATGAATAGGTCTAGGTAAATCCTGTCGCAATATGCATAGAAGGTCCCATGAATTCCCCTTATCATAATTGGATGGCCAGCCAAAGAATCCCACTAAGGTTCAGGGTAGATGCAAGCCGGTTTGAATAGTCGCAGCCACATGGTGCATGGAGAACGAAATTTTTTTACATCAATATTGTCCTTCCAAATGAGATAGAGGCCCTCAGAATGGCCTTGTCTGGGCACCAGAAAGTATCCTTGGAAGCCACACTTCAGAGCAATACCATTGGTGTCCTTGCTTTCCAGTATGGTGTCAGATAGGAAAACAATATCAGGGTGACTTTGAGCACAATTTCACTAAATCATGTGAATCATTTTTGGATTTCCAAGCCCATGACAGTTCCATCATAACACAATCATTTCCTTAGGTGGGGTTGGGTCCCGCCCGCCACCGCATTTGGTTCCTCCAGACTATTTTCACCACTTGTCATTTTCCATCTTTTGGTGTGATTCCTCCCTGATTTGGCAAGTTTCATTTTGTCATTTCCTAACCCTGGGGTTAGGGTCTTCTACATGAACATCACCTCCCCCATGTTTCAACCTATTCCACATGCGACGGGTGATTGGGATCAGCATTTAAGTTCTCATCATTCAATTGGCCTCCATTTAGGATTTGTCAATTACGGACAATTATTGATCCGGATCTGGATCTTGTTGCTCGAAGTGCAACGACATTGGTGTTAAGAATTGCCTTGGTGGTTCTTTTTTTCTTCGTCACTGACATTGTGGATGATTGAGTTTTTTTCCTTTGGGTTGTTAGGATGAACTCCAGCTTCTCTCTGAGTGGGATAATCAGCATTGGAGAAAACTGGAGGTCCAAGCATAGTGTCTTGTCCATGTATAGGCTCCACCTGACTGTTATGTGCCAACGTGAGACGGCCAAGGTCATTTTTTCTGTCTCAGGGATGAAAGAATATTTATTCTTTTTTCCATGAAGCCAAGGGCCATATTGGGGGGTGATTTCACCTGATCCACTATTATGTTTTGTGGTAGAAATTCTTTCTAGGTGGCCAAGACGACCACAAAAAAAATCAGAAGAGTGGGAGTTTCTCAAATTCAAAAGATATCCAGGTTTTGGCGTCTTTGATTTTCGGAACATTCCCCTCATTAGGGGCTCTGACACCTCAATTTCCACCTTGATCAGAACCTTGGGGCCCGATTGTATTGGGTCTAAGGATTCCCATTCAAGAAAGTGTCCTAGACTATCTCCAATTTCACTCATTATGCGTTCCGTTCTAGCATGGAAGGGGATTACTTTAACTCATATCCAGAAGGGGGAGCGGGATAAATTCACTCATAGGAAATAGTCTCCCCCTTTGAATTCTTTCATGAGGAGGAGTTGATTATCGAAGGACCATGGTCTTCCACGCAAGATTTTGTCCCTATCTCTCTCATTAAAAAACTCAAAAGATGATGCGATTAGTCCCCGTCTCCCGAATAGCCACTCCTACATCAAGTTTCCAAATAGACTAAAGAGTGTTTTTGAGAGCCCCCTGATTAACCAAAATGTTTTCAATGAACGTTCTTAATATGAGCAGAGACATGCGTTTTTCCAAGAGTGGGTCTTCATTTATCCGTGCCTCAATCACCGCTTTTTCTTTGTCTGTTAGGGACAACCTCTTCCATTGAATACCTAAGTCGGCAGCCATTGTGCCAGTCAATGGTTGAATGCACTATCCTCCTTTAGGGTCGGCACCCTTGCAGATCACAAACCACCCTCACATAAAATAAGTCCTGGTCCAACAAAAGGGTCTCTGGACCGGAAACCTCTTTTAGGACCCTTACGTGGTCCACCCACTTGAGACAGGCTCCCCAGCCTTTGCGATCAACACTGCCAAAAAAAGGTCTTGCCGACGAACCGGGGTCGTGTGCCCCCAGTCTTCGCGGAGTAACTCCCAACGGCATGACTTCCTGGCCTCATAACGCCTCAGGCCTTCACGAGAAAATAACGCCACAGAGCATCACAGAAAAAGTTTTTCGAAATAGCCACTATGTGATCTCGCACCTCCTCCGACCTTCACTGAAGGGGTTTCGTGAAGAGGCCTCTTCGCGAACTCACCTCGCAAACCAGACACTCCACACACACACAGCGCCTCAGACCGTCATGGCAGGTGCTTCGCAAAACAATCACAGTGCGAACACACAAATGCCACGAACCTTCACGGCAGGTGATTCATGAATCAAAATCTTCGCAAATCAACCTCTTCGCAGCAGGTGCTTCGTGAATCAAACTCTTCACGAGCGCTCAAACGCGGTGAACCAACATGGAGGGAACAACGTGAGTCAAACCCCAAATTGGCATAAACATCAAACCAACATGAAACTAAAACCCACCCCAAATCCATCCCATATCTTCACGAAGTAGGAACGGGAGCCAAAAGTGAAAGGAAACCTCAAGAAGAGGGTGCACAGATAAAAAGCTGAGAGGGATTCGAATTAGGGTTACGAATTCCACAAAAGCTGGTGTAGGTCACGAGACAAAGAACTCTAAGATCCTAAATGAAGGTGAAGCTTGAGGTATTTGAGATCTGGAACCGTCCTCCCACTCACACCTCCGACTCCCTCCGAGGCACAGGGGGTGGTTCCGGGAACAGGCGGAGGCTCCCAGTGGCAGACAGAAATAGTGACCTCGCTGTGGAGGTTGAGGAGCGGCGCAGAAGAAGGGTAAAAAACGAGCGGAAAAATGCCGCGGATCCAAAGCTCCAACACAGACACAGGGGAAGGAAACACTGCAACCATAGAAGACACCGCCAACCCTGAACTGGTGGAGGTGAAACCCGGGTAAAGATCCCAACGAACCGTCGCCGCAGAACCAGAGCTCCGAGGAAAGAGACATCGGTCCTAGTAAAACCCTAGGAGGTAAACTCTCATCTGCAATGAGAGACTGGTGAATGATAAGTTATAATCATAAATATTTAATCATATCATGATCTATGAAAAAAATATAGATTTGATAATCATTTTATCACAGAATAACTTGTGAAAAGAAGTGTTTTTTATAATCATTTAATCATGATATAAACCATGGATGAGTAAAAGAGTTTCATTAAAAACATTTCATCCTAAACATAAACCATTAATGGAAAAAATAAGAATGGTTATCCTAGAACATATACATAGTAATGTATAAACAATATCAAATGAAATTATCTTATATGGATAAGGATTTTGAAAGAACACTAGTTTCATATTTGAAGGAAAATAACCTTTATTTTAAAAGAACTTTTTAAATTATATAATCTTTTCAAATTAATTTTATTTAAAAATCCATGAAAATTTAAAAAGTAATATTTAAAAAATCATTAAATCAATTCATGTGGAAAATATTCTTTCATATTTGAAAAACTCATTTTAAATAATAAAACATTTTAAAAAACATGTTACTTGAAAATAACTTTGAGGACTTATAAAGGATTCATTAAAAATATTTTCACCACCTTTAAAACATAATTTTTCAAAAACATTTTAATTTAAAATTATCTCAAAATATCATGGGTAAAATATTTAATCATTTTTTGAAAAAATCACTTTTGAATAAAATAGATTTCCAATCGAAGAGATGAATAATGTCCCTTTTTTCATAAAACGTGTTCTTAATTATACAAGATATGCTCCGCCAGAGGATAACCCCCTGACCGTTTATTAAAATAAAATAAAAGGACAATAAACAAGTATTTTAATTCAAAATAAAGAGTTACATGTCCTAAGAACCATACTCATATCCACATCTCTGGTATCAAGATTCGTCCGCAGTAGCTGATTCCCATTCTGAGCTGTCATAATGCTTCAGAACCTTAGCATATTTCCTTCATAGATTCATCCATTCCAAGTATAAGAGCTCAGTGTGACAACCAGAAGACCTAGTGGCCAATGGCTTTGGAAGGGAGGAGTAGTCCTTCTTTGACCTGCATCGCGGAGGGGCTGTGAAAACTTCTTGGGTCTCGATCATCTTCGTCCTCCCTCCTTGGACCACATCACTAAATGAAGGCTTGATCATGCCACCAAAGTTTTTGTTGTCACTCTCAGAGTAGTCTCCCCATTTCCCTTTGATGATCATTTTCTGGATATTATCCTCCACTACTTTACCATGTTGAATCTGGCCATGGGTGTCAACAGCGGAGCACCTTGGTTGTTCCATATTCTCATAAATAATCAAAGACCCCTGCTGCACAACATTAGATCCATTTCCACCCTCCTGATAAGAAGATCCATTCTGAATTTCCTTCGATGATAGGTCTTCCTCCACATTCGCCTGCTCCAACACCTGAAAGTGGCTTCCAGTAGCAGTAGTGAAACCCACACCCTCATTATGCACAACCCTCCCTTGTGCGCCATCAGTAACATCCAACACTTCCACAGGATCACTAACATAGCCAACAACATCCAACAAACCTGAAGCCACATTCACTACTCCCTTACACCAATTCCCTACCCTTTCATTAGATAAATTCACACATGCATCATGCTGTAAATCCTGCTCGGCATCAATAACACCCGCTGGACACCCCATTGAAGTAGAGCCGGAAGCATCCTTTGCACCATCTCATTTTACCACAGCACCCAACTGCAGATCATGGTGAAGTCTACTGAACACTGCAGCCACATCAATATTTTTAGGTGCCTCAACATGATTCCTCAAGGGCACTGCGGCCCTGTTCTCCACACTATCAGCAATACAAGATGCCATATGTCTAGTGGACATTAGCCTCGGCCCATGATGATTTCCTTCCCTCCCCCCTAGGGTTAGAAACACTTCTATTCAATACCATAGAATGACACTTCGAGGACATATTCCCCAATCGGCAACAGGCGTTGCAGTAATCTGCCCACGATTCAAAGACCACACACTGTATCCATCAGAACTCTTCTCCCATGGTAAGCCATATCCCATTGACTGAAGGCCTTGTAACGTCCACCTGTTCTTAATTATATTATGTACCCAAGAGTGAAAAAATTGAATAATTAAATTAAGATATCAAGAATAACCATTGTATAATAATGCTCATGGGAATTAGTGAGAGATAAATCATAATATTTTAGAAATAGAAACATAAACATATACAATCCTGAAAATTGATGAGATTGTAACAATAAACTATTACCACTTCGGTAAATTTGAATAATAATCCCCATGAATGATTAAAATTACATGGAGATGAAAATATCATTAAAATAATTATATTAATAATAAAACATGTTAATTGAGCCCTATATACACCTAATAAATGAGTATATTTGAATAACATAGCAGGCCTCTAAGAGGAAAATTTGATAAAAAATTACATTACATTAAGTATTGATTTACATGGAAATCATTAAAAACTCATGTATAATAAATATAGGTTTATTATGAAAATATAATAGAAGCATATTTATTTATATCAAACCATATATAATTTTTATTATGGATTTATATTTATAGTTTATATACAATTCGATGTCAATGTTACATTTTGGGTTTTAAACTCTTTATTTCTCTTATATGTTTTGAATTTTTATCCGGGATACTCAAACATAGATCATGATTTATTCATATAAATAATTTCAACCATGATATAAATATAATATATAATTATTATATATATTTATACTAATCTATAAAAATTAGTTATAGGAAATGAAATGCAATGTTTATGGGGACGATAAGCCTTACATATGCATGAATGGTGTTTCCATTTTTTATCATATAAAATTAAATTAAAGAAAACAATATATATAAATATATTATCATTATAATATATTTTTTATTTCATAAATTTCACATTTTATATTAATCAAATTATTAAATCATTCCACGTATACCGCGAATGAATCATATCACTTCCTAAGGTAGTAGTCTGTCATTCACATGAAGGAAATTTTCACATTCCCTTAAAATGGGAAAAAAATATATCTATTATAAAATAATATAAATTAATAAATACATCATAAATATCATAAATATCATTTAAAAATAGTATTTCAATCATTATTATTAGACCTGGAATGATTTAATAGAATAAAAAATGACATCAGTTTATTTGGTGGTAGTATACCATTTAGATGATTGATGATTTTGTAACCCATTTTATGGAAGCATGTATGGTTTTAGGTTGTAAAATAAATGTTAAAAATATTAATATACTGGATATACTTATTTTATTATATAATCATGGTATAAATTTTTTTAGGGGTTTCAGAAAGAAAGAAATAACATTATTTGATGAATGTCCCCTATTCTCCATGTATCTACTTTTGGGTTTTAAAAAAGAACATACTTTGACATATTTACTCAAAATGTTTGAATTATAGGATAAGGTGATATAATTTTTTAATATATTTTAATTTTTATTGTATAGATAAAAGGATTGAGATTTGTGAAGATAGGAGAAGAGCATGTGACCTTTTATACGAAAGGTGAGTGGAACTTTTTTTTTGAATGAGTGAATTCCAACCACATTTTTTTTTCATATCCTATGGCTCTAAGGATAGACCAATCTCGAGAATAGAAAATAGATGGGAAATAAATTTCTGTCCAGTAGGTTTTCGATATGTTTTGGGCAATTTTAAATCCTTATATTCTACTTTTAACCATTATGTAATATTTGTCTTACCTTAATCGTTGTAATTGATTTTAATATATTTCACTATTCACATTAGTAAAAAATGATGTTTTTACATATTAGAAACTAAAAAAAATTTGGATTCAAAATAAAAAATATATTTTCTAAAATTAAATTCACATAATTAAAAGAAATTAATTTAATTTTATTCTTAAAATTGTGTCAGGAAATTAGCTTCTTAATGAAAAAATGGTCAAATGGTAAAAAAGTTTTTTTTTAATTTCAATATGAAATTGATTAAAATTACTTAAATTATATTTATAAATGTATAAATAGGCTATTTATATTTCAAAAGAAAATTAAAATATAATTTCACTCTATAAATAAATTAATAGAAAATTTAGTTTTCATATAATATTCAGTATTTTTCATTATTCATAAAAAAGAATCTTTTTAGAGAAGTCCCAAAAATCAAATATAATATAATATTGAAATTTTTAATTAAAAATTGATGTCTTTTTCAAAAAATTAATTTTCTAAATGTCTTAAAAATTAATTTTACTACTGTTCAAAAAATACATTAAAAAAAGTTTTTGATAAAATAGTATTTTAAAGACATATAAAGACATTACCTGAAAATATGTATTTCATTATCAATATGTATTATTTATAAAGAAAATTATATTAAACAAATTATTTATTACTATTCATATTACAAAGTATAACATTTAGGTTATAGTAGTTAGGTTTAAAAAAGATATTTATAATATATCACTATGTTTTTAAAACCTGGTGTCATGTGTAACACAAGCTATACCGGTGTTGTGTGGAACACATTCGAAGCATAACATTATATATACTAAAATCATTACATTGTGTAGAATGAAAACATATCCATCAAATAAATTTTAATTTATAAAAAAATGACTATAAATACCCGACGTGTTACAAAATGCTTTCTCATTAATAAAACCCACTATAACTATTTTTAGGAACCTTCCATCTAGAAATCATTATCGCATGAATTTAAACTGCATGGGTTAGTCCCAATAAAATGACCATAAAAGGTATAACTTTTTTTTCTAATTTTCACATAACTATTTCAGTTTTGATTAATTTTAAATTGATATATAGGAAGCCCCTTTCACGGGACTGATCTTAATTGAATAAAAACCAACCACGTTCTTGGATGGTGATAAAAAATAGGCTTCCCATCATTGTGGATTTATACCATAGTCCCTCGAGTTTATGCATCCCCAAGTAATAATTAAACAAGATATAGAAAATTTGATATATATATATATATATAAATTGTTTCATTGATGGATAACCTCTGATGCATATAGATTTTTATGTTTATAGAGATCCTCTGATACATATAGATGTTCACATAGATACATGATAATGACTATCTATTTTAACATGGATAATCTACATTGAAATGGGTTTTGAAAAATGTTCAAAACATAAATCTTAATTCTATATTAGAGTCTCATAGTAAGAAATAATCCCCCCTCTAAAGGGTGATATGATCCTAAACTCTCATCACAACATCCAAGGATTATTCTAAAGGTTCACTAATAAAAACTAAATTGACCTCCTGCCTATGGAAAGCATGTCCACAATGACATTTACTATCATGGAATCATGATTCTTTGACTATTTCTAGTTCCATGAACAATACTACCATTATAAATCGATTAAAACTAGCATTTTTTTATACAAACTTTTAATAATTTATGTTTAATGTTTAATTAATAATAGAATACAAAGTATATTTCATATAATTGTTTTTGATAGAGATGTGGAGTTGTTAAAATAACATGTTGACTTTTTTGAAGGGTGTGGTGATGTAATGGTTCCTATGAAAGTGTGATAATATTGGTAAAATGTTTCAATTCAAATAATTTATTATCAAAATTGTCATTTTTCATGAAAACGAGTCCTTTCATGGGGTTTTAGAGGACATGTGACCATTATGGAATGTTTTCTAGTGAATAATATATGCAGAATTCTATAAAGTGCACTATCAATCCATGACTAGTTGATATACCAAAAAAAAAATTAAATAAATGATATTCCTTGATTTCTACATGTATGAAATGATTTATTTTGATATATAATAATTTCCCTATATATAATCAAGCATAAATAATCATTAACGGTACAATAATATGATAATGATAATATTTTTTTTTCATTTTTAATAGATTAAGATCTTGAGATTTGAGGATGATAGAGATGTTTATAAATAATTAAAAAATGGGATTTTTTGGCACTAAATTCATTGAGTTTTGAAATTCAAAATATTAAAAAAATATAATGATAATATTAATGAAGGATATGTTTTAAAAGAACAAAACAAAAATAAAGGTGTGATACATGAATCAGAATCAACTTTAATGAAAATAATGAATACTTTTGGTTCAAGAGAGTGAAGAGGGATGATATGAAATATTTCATAGATGGATAGACTAAACTAATACACCCTTTTTAGATTTGTGTTTTAATATTTTATAAAGGCACATTATAATATATTATAAAATATCTATTGTAATGGACACATTTTCATGACATAGTGAGAAAAGAGGAAAGAAGAGAAAGTGTTCCTATAATCGACATCATTTACTTCCTAAATCATTTTAAAATAATTGTATGAAGTACTATATCCTGATACATAAAAACATCAAAAATCTATGATGCTTTGACTCAACCTTTTTAATGAACCACATAAAATAATCATTCCACTTTATTTATTTCATCTGTCATGTTGGTGAAGATTGGTTTTATCTTTAACAGGTTTGTGATTTTATTTCTAACATATTGAAATATTATGTATAATAGTTTACAATTTGATGACCCTTATTCATCCCCCTATTATGTTGTATTGGTATTTTTGTTGCAATAAATATTATTTATCTTACAAGTGGTAACATGATAACAAAGTTATAGTTTTGGATCTATTTGATCTACATATAAGGTATCAAGAGCCACCATCCACACAAAATATGAATCATAATAACATATGATCATAATGATGGTAAAATTATTTCCTAGAATATAATGTTTCCACAAATATAGTGTGATAACAACTATATCATACTCTATATCAGATGTATTATAATTATACATACATGGGAACAACTAGTCAGAATAATTGGAAATGGCTGTTCATATATGTACCAAAACACAACCGAACTTTTCTTTATCAATTATAATATACCTAATATAAAACACATTACTTTGGTTAGGTTAAAATACATACATTGGAAATATCGTACTTAAGACACTGGGAGGATGAATTTTACTATATGAATTTAATGAATTATTGAATTATTCTATTTCAATACTGAAAAAGTTTACCCATCCAAGATAATTTATAAAAAACTCTCTAATAATAACATTTCTTCAATTAAAAATTAAAAAACCCATTAACATTCTATGAGTACCCCATTATACAACTAATTAAATCAATATATGGAACAATATGACACAAAAAATTGAGGCAATTTGTTAATTGAAAGAGAACCACCCACATCCACACATGATACTTCTATAGTTTTTTATTACTCATTATCATGAAATATCTTAAAGGAAAATGTCAAGATACTGATATAACCCTCCACTAAACATGAGCATATCAATATTTCTTTGTTCATGATAATGAAACAAATTCTATATAATATTAAAAAAACTAAATAATTAGACCCATAAAGTCAATTAAATAATTCATTAATATTTTTCGCATTGTAAGTAATCATAGTGTTCATATCTTCATCAAAAATACTATCTACAAAATGTTTTAATATCATGCCCCCCGTTGATGATAAAAAGATTGAATAATGAAACACTCCCAATTTAATGTTGAGGTTTCTTTCTATTTATTTTCACTATAGAATTTTTCCTTAAGGTTTACTTTGTATTTTTTGAGACAAATGAGAAACTTTGGGTAAACGAGATAGTGTGCATGGTTGGTAGAAGATTTTCCAAATCGTGTGCCCTTGCCCAGGTAACTGTGTAACCAAATAGTGTTATCAGACAAAGGATTATCACATGGTTAACACATGGTTTGTAAACCATATAGGATAATAATGTGGCATGTATATATTAGAAGTTATGGGGTGCACATTTTCGGCACAGTTTGGAAAATTGTGTGAGAAAACATTGCATCTTGTACAGGTCAATAAAAATTATATTTTTATGTTTTCTCCCTCATTTATTTTTAATCTTAAACCCCAAAAATCCCACCAACTTTGTATTCTTGAACCAATGATCATCTCCAACTCCTATTTTATCCCTTTAAGCCCCATTTTTTGGCGGATTTGGTGTGTTATCTCCTTGATTATCCATGTATGTCCCAACCTCTTAGGTTTTCTTCCACTTTTCAAGGGTTTTATTCTTCTTCCTTTGGGATTTTACTTCTCCAGTAGATTTGGTGTCATTCTAATGGTTAGATCTTGTTTCTTATGTTTCAATCATGACGTTTTTGGTTCTTATATTCCCTTTCTAGGGTTCCCTCATGGTGAAGTTGTGGTTTCCACTACATTCAGGAACTTTCTACACTTGAGGTAGGTGGTTCCATGCTTAAAAATTATTTTATGAATTTTATACACTTGGATGTGTCTTTATATGTGTTCTATAATTTATTTTTCGGAAGTGAAATGTGTTTTTTATGGGTTTTGATATGTGTATGGGTTTAAAGTGGTTTTTAAAATGGAAATGGGGTGAATTTCGAGTGTAAACCCTTATTGTGAATTTTGAAGGTTCATTATAAGTAATGAAATGTGTTTAATAAATTGTGAATAATATATGAAATAAGTTTTATAATGGTTTCATGTTGTGATAGAATTAAAATTGGTTTTGGTGGTGAAGGTATTGATTTATCCAAAATGTTCATATTGTATTTCTTATTTTTATGTGAAATTGATGTTAAACATGACATGTTAAATAGAAACTAAGAACAAAGGAAAACCTGGGTATTCAGGCGGGCAGATAAAGAAAAAGTAAGATAGTTAAATCGGATGTGAATATTCCTATATTCATCTATCAGGATTGAAGATACAACAATAACTAAATTGTAATTATGATTCGAGACCTCTAGGAACATGGGATATTCCCTCGTAGTGGCTCGTGCACGAGAAAAATATTGTTCATGATTACTATACCAATTTTTATCGTTATACAATGTACCAAATATTTTATTGATAACTAGTACCTATATTGTTTTTAGTGACATAGTTCTGTTTCGTGATATTGTAATCACTATCAGCATATAGTATAATTTTTCTTTTATTTACAGGCAAGGTTGGTTTTATTTTAAAATGGCATCCATAAAAATTTACAATTTTTTCATTTATAAAACATGCATGTAAATTTATATAATAACCATTATGACATGGCACTTTTTCTAGGTGAAATAATAATATTATTTCGCTCACACAGTAAATAAAACTATGTGTATAAGTATGCAATGTTTGGTTTGAAATTGTTAAATGCATGAGGTTTGGATACAGTTATTTGGGATGAATGATTTATTCACTTGTAGGTGTAGTGGTGTTGTCTTGAGGATGATGGTCCTCTTGTTTCATCGTGATTTTTTAATATCATCGTGTTCCCATTTTGTTGTAGCCTCTTTAGGTTTTGTTTAGATGTTGTAAACTTGAATGATAAAATTTTTATTTCTTGTTTTTTTGTGATGGTTCAATATTTATTTATTTATTATGGTTGGTTGGTTATGATTTTTTACATGGTTTAAAGCAATAATAGGTTGCAAATTTTTTACCTAGGAATAATTTTACAGACTATAGGGATTGGGAACTCGCTTGGGGCCATGCCATCGAACATGTCTGGTGTTGGGTTAGATGTATTTTGATGTGGATCTACAGTTCCGATGGCCAGGTATGAGACAATATATATATGATTTCTTATTGAAGTATTATACATGTACGCATGTAAAATCATAGCATCAAAGGCACTCTGGTTTTCATTATTCACTACCCATTCATTCCTTTAAGTGGGAAGAGATCAATATGAACTTCATATTTTTCTTACGTTGTACACCTTGGGGAAGGAATTCATTTTGGATTGTGATTTCCCATTTTATAAAGTCTCCCCATTTCATTCTAATCAACGATTAAACGAATGTGGATGAGGTGGGGAAATTTTTAGTCTGAGAGTTTGTGTGTATTCTTGGTGTTTCAACCACTATTGCTTCTAAAATAAATCCCAAGTTTACTTAACTGTTCTAAAAAGGATTTCATAAATTAATGGAGTCACAAGTCATGTAGAATACAACATACCATCCTCAAATAGATGGTCAGACGGAGCCAACGAATCAAATTTTGGAAGAAATGCATTGAGCATGTGTGTTGGATTTTAATGATTCTTGGGATATTAATATTGGATTTGTTTAGTTTTTATATATTAACAGCTACTAATACTCAATCTAAATGATTCCTTTTTTAGGTTCTGTTTGGACATTCGTGTCGGTTGCCTTTATGTTGGGCTGAGGTGGTTGAGACCTCACTATGAGGACTTTGGTTAGTAAAAGAGATATCTGAGATGTAAAAGTTAATTAGGTAGATATTATTGAAAGATAAGAGTCTCCATAAATATTATACTGATCAGAGATGGAGAGAACATGAGTTTACTATGGGTGATCAAGTGTTCCTGAAAGTGGAACCTCTCTTGGGCCATCGTCGTCTGGGTAAGCAAGGGAAGATAACGCCGATGTATGTCTACCCTTTTGAGATTTTCTTAAGTATTGGTATGGTGGAATAAAATTGGTCCCTAAAATCACATTTGATGCCAATTCATGATATGATTCTTTTTTCTCGGATGAAAAGGTATTTCCTTGATCCGTATCGTGTATTCAATAGGGTAGAGTTGGAGTTGGATCTGGATTTTAAAATGTTTGAGTGACTGATTGGGATTTTAGATTTCCAAGAGAAAGTGTGTCATGGGAAATCTATTATACTAGTATGAATCCTTTAAAAAAATGGTAATGATATGCATGATAATTTGGAGGAGAATTTTTGGATTGATCAAGAGTGTCCATTTCTTTTTTTTGATCATGCTTCGGGTTGGCATTTATAGGGAAGAAAGTTGTCATGGTGAGGAGTCTTGCCAGTTCCATGACTTCATTTGGAGTTAGTTCTCTATTTATTTTAGGAAAATAATTTTACATTTGGGTCACCTTTGTTTTTTTGGATAGAAATTTGAAAATTTTTGTGCATAGCATGGTCCACCTGGTTGGCGTGCAATTTTCCTAACCATGCACCCTTTGTCATGTAATCGTTCATCCAAATGGTGTTTTCTGATAGTATCTTAACACATAGTTAATTCATATTTTTTAAACTATATGGGATAACCATGAAATATGTCCTACATGGATTTTAAGGGGATCCTGGTTTCCACATGGTTTGGAAAGCTGTGTTGGAAAACCATACAACTTGTCAATGTCATTAAAAATCATATTTTTATGTTTTCTCTCTCAATTATTTTTAAAACTATACCCCCAAAATCAGTCCCACCTAGGATTACTCAACACAATATCCTCTAAAATTCCAATTTTATCAAATTTAGTCAAATTTTGATTGTGTATTGGGTGCATTTTCCATACTATTCTTCATTAAAGTCCCATCCTCTCATGGTTTCTTCCCTTTTTCTAGGGTTTTTTGCTTATTCCTTTGGGGTTTCACTTCTCCAAGACGTTGGGTGATAATTTTTGGGTTATATATTATTATTTATGGTTTTATATTAATGTTTAATGACTTATATTTCCTTTAAAAGTTATTCATGAGGTAAAATTGTGTCTTTCCACTAGATTCTAGAAATTTCTACACATGAGGTAGGTGGTTCCATGCTTAATCTTTTTTTGATGAATTTTATATTCTTTATTGAGTGTTTAAATGTATTTTTTGATTTATGTGTGTGCTGATAAAGGTTATTTTGAAGGATTTTGATATGTGTACATATTGAAAGTGGATTTTCTAAAGAAAATTTGGTTTATTTTCAGTTTAATCTATTGTTGTTAATTTTGAATGTTCTCTATAAATTACGTAACATGTTTTATAAATTGTGAAAATTATAAAAACAATTTGAGAATGATTTTATATTTATTTGTATTTGAAAGTGGTTTTGGTAATTAAGGTAGTAATTTAACAAGAATGTTTATATTGTTTGGATTATTTTGTAGGGAATGTGATGTTGTACATGACATGTGAAATGGAAAATGAATAGAAATGGAAATCTGGGTAACTAGGATGTTGGACTCGGACTAGAACTATAGTTGACATAGAAGTGGTCCCTCCCAGATTCATCTTGTAGGATTGAAATGAAAATAATAACTAAATGATAATAAATATTGGATACCACAAGGCCCATTGGATGTTCACTCCTAGTGGCTCGTACATTAGAACAGTGTTGGTCATGGTTGCTCTACTATTTTAATAGAGATATGATGTACCTAGTTCCCCATTACTAGATAGTGCCTATATGTTTTCTAGTGAGATACACACCTTTAGATATATTGTACTCACTATTTGAATATTATATAAATTATTGGTTATTTGAATGGAAATAATGTTATCTTTTAAATTTTTTCCAAAACATGTTCCTAGTTATCTTTTAAAAAAATGAATTTTAATTTATATTACAAAATTGATAGCATGAAACATTTCTATTTTTTGGAATCCTATACTTATTTGGCTCACACCATATATACACCATTGTGTGTATGTATATTTTGTTGTGTCTAAAAAAAGTAAACCCATGATGTTGGAGATGGTTGTTCAAAATTCTAGTCGAATTCCATTTTAGGTTTTGTTTGTGGTGGTTTGAAGACGATTATCCTCCAGTTTCATGGTGGTTTTTGGATAATTTATTATTCCCCTTTTTTTATAATCATTTAAATTGGTTTAAATGTTGTAAAGATGAATATGAATATTTTTATGCCTTGTATTGTTGTGATTCTTCAATTTTGGTTTATTTATTATGCTTGGTTAGTGATGATTATTTACTTCAGTGAAATCATTCCCAAGTTGAATAGTTGATGCCAAAGAAATTGTTTCAATCCTAGGGGGATATGGAATGCCTCTGATTCATTCCATAGAATGGGTTGGGTGTCAGGTTGGATAGCACTCTGGCCTAGTTTGTGACCCACAATGTTCTTTTAGAACTATCTTGTTCAACACTATTTATTGAAGATATTTCTAATCCTTTATATATGAAATTTTTTAATTAATATTTACTTATTTAATTCATCAAAACAAATACATTGTTTCATGCATTTATCCTCTTTCTTGGTGAACAATAGTAGAATATACTATGAGGACACACCATATTTGACAAAACCATTCATCACAAAATATTAGAAAAGTATACCCAAATAATGATTTTTTATGGAATGATCTAATATAAAGTCCAATATATTGTGTTTTTATATATATTAACCTTAATAATTTACCATATATCATGTTATAGTCATTTAATATTCTAAAAATTCATTAATGATCTCTGAATAACATTTGATAACTCTTTTATAGTGCTTCTACAATATATGACATCAAGATTGTTAATTAAAATTAATGATTTAGAGGCTCAACCCACTAATAGATTTAATACTTATCTTTCCCTATTATAAAAACATTGTAATTGATTCTTAAACTGAATATGACAACTCATCAGTAATAATATTAAATTCATGGTTCCACTGATAATAGAAACTAATGCTAGGTATGTAATTATATAACTATATCATTAATAATATGATGTCCTAGAAAATTTAGTGCTTTCAAATTTCTAACTCATCATTGTCACATATTTCTAGAAAACATTAACATTTTATAATATTTCTGGAAATATGCAAGGATATATTTATTCTCTTAATTAAAATATTAATTTAGGGACTAGTTTTATGAGTAATGAGAGAGTTTGATAAGCATGTTTTAACTATTATATAAGAACAGATAAACTACAGAACACACCATCACATTATTTTTTATATACAACATAATTTCCTCTATCACTCAAAGAATTGCGTTAATATATCCACAATGATCTAACAAGTTTCATACCATGTCCTCAATTATGTAGAGGTTGAGTTTATCATGGACACCAAAACTAAGACGGAAATTTTCTAGATCTACTATATATTGAATTTTTAAAATGACACTAATTCTTCTATTTTTATAATTGGAATCACTAAAAATGTTATAACTAAGGAGGTATTAGAAGTTGATGGAAAGTTAAGAATTTATGAAACTATTATAAAGTCATAGGGATTTAAATAAGTTGAATATCCACTTTCAAAATTTTCACGTGTCCTGTCTTCATACCCCAGATATTTAAATATATTCTCACATTATGTTCCCTTAACCAAAAGTAATGAAAACTAGGTTGTATTCCCAATCATATTTCATTGAAATTATTTCCATAGATTACTGACATTTCATCTATATTTTATATATAAAACTACATCGGGACCTAAATCATTTTTTTAAAATAAGGTTTGGATTCTTATCAAAAACCATAAAAATGTTATATTGGACCTTTTTATAAATAGATCCATTTTTAATGACAAAAATCTCCTCTATAATCACTCACTAAAAATGTAAAATATATATTCATATTTTGAATCCTAATATAGTGTTAAATCACTTGACACAATTCCTTCCCAAGGTAGAATTCTATTAGATCATTATCGGATGGAATATCATGGGAATAATTGATAAAACCAGTAAATATAAAATAAAATATTTGAACACTATCATTTATAATAAATATTATTAGTAAATCCTCTAATAAAATAATTTTCAAGGTTAATGAGAAAAAATCCCTCTTATCCTACACCTTAATAGAATCCCATGAAATCACATTCTCATCAAAATATCTATGATAAATTTATTACCACAACAAATTTATTTCCAATATAATTTATCCACTAACAATACTTGATTCTAATTGTTTTTCAAAGTAGTCATAAAAATATTATATACCTACTAAATATTATTCTCTATCATTGTACCAAGCATAGACCCCTCATATCTCAATAGGCTATATCTAAAAAATCAGCAATTTAGTATCCCCTTATTTTCAATATTCAAAACCACTATTTTAAACATATGATATATAACTAATGTCAAATAATTATTATAATAATATCTATGGTAATATATAAGAGATATATCTATAAAAAAAATTTATTCTTTGTTTTTTTGTAACATATTGAAGTGTGAATTAGAAACTGAAATAACACATCCCAAAAATTAACAAAATCATTTGTGATTATAATGATTAAAAAAAATGATCTTGTAACAACATAAGAATAAATAAAAATGACAAAAATTAAATAGGAATAAACCAAATAAAGAACCAAAAATAAAATTTTCAATAGATAAAATCACATTAACAATGAAATGTTTTTATATTTTTATCATCTCCTCACTGAATCTTACATTTATGAAATAACCCACATAGACAGTTGCACCAAAATTTGGAAGAATCCACTATTTACAAACATTATGTCTTTTTTAAATTATATGATCTGTAAGTGGAGTCCCATCAACATAAAAAAATAAATACAGATAAAACATACTAAATGTAAAATTAACCAACAGATCAACTACAATAAATAATAGTCATGATGAAATGGTAACATGACATTACCCCTTGTGATTGCTTATACAATGAGAAAGAAACATAATGGGCCTCAAAGAATAAATTTCATGAACTTCTTCTTCTGGTCATCTATGATATTATTCAAGATACACTATAATATTATCAAATAACAATGAATTTAAAGGTAGTTAGTCCATATCAACCATCATTTAAAAGCATGTATTTTGAACACATGTAGAGAAGATCCCAGTATTACTGACACAATAACCATTAATGTTAGCATTAAAGAAAATATCGGCAACGTAAAACACAGATGAATAACTATAACATATGGAAACCCCCAAATTAATCTAAAGAAAATAAATTCATAACCAAATATGAGAATAAACCTTCATGGATTTTCCAAATTAAATTCAAATAAATAGATGGTGGTTAAAAAATCTGAACAAAATCTCTAATAATATATCAATGGAACATGTCAAATGATGCTGCTAAAAAAAATCATCAAGGAATGAAGTTGAGTTGAGGTGACCAAATCAAGAATAAATTCCTCTAAAAGATAATATGAACTTGAAGATAGGTACACATGAGTGTACTTGATGGAAAAATAATTAGAACAAATAAATGAAATATCCAAAGTAAACATCCTCACTTGTATGGGATACAAACACCAACCAAGTATCATCCAATTTACCATGAAATCAAAACAACCCTCTCATTTAGATATCCTTAACAATACATACTAGTAGTATAACAAAAAGTTTAATACTATATTATACAAATCCAATCATCTCATATATATTGAAATATAATGCTAAAGCACAGATAGAAAATATCATTGAAATGATCCAAAAAATAATCTAAAAACATCAACATGATTTAAACTACCAAAGAGATAGGCATAAAATAAATATTTTTGTTTATATAGAAAAAACGGAATTATTTCTATAGAGTGTCCTTGAAATTAAAATAGATATATTTTTTAAAATTCTTCTACAATCTTAATGAAAATTATATTTCTAATTTTAATGTAATCCTTGGTAGGAATTTCACAATTAATTTATAGTTTAAATACTATTTCATGTTGATCCTTAACAAAAGATTCCAAGTCATCTATCACTTATTCCTCATACTAATATGAATCCCTCATAGTTGGGTTATTCCCTTCAAATTTTTTAATTTCATTCAAATTTTATTCATCTAGGGATTCCATGAGGTGTTCATCAACCCCTTACTTCTAGGTAACAAATGTTTTGTTCCTTCCTAGAAGCATCTAATGATATAGTAACAATATTTTTATCAAGGTTAATGTAATATGTATATAGGTGTTAATTTTTAGGATTTAGATTAATGTGTCCATCAAAATAAATAATTGGGTTTTTACAGTTTCTAGTAATCAATTTTAATAATAATTCGTCAATCTGAGATGCTTCCACGTAATCATGATGAAAAGAGTCACTAGAATTTGAGTGGACACTCTTGTCGTACTCTATTAAGGTTGCATAACATCAATTATTTCAGTAGGATTATCATGTTTGTTGATATTCACCTTGTCCTTATCGTAATGTTGAGAATTATGAGTAGCATCTGTAACTCTAGATAGATCTTTAGTATATGTCTATTTATTAGAATATCCGGTCAGAATATGTTTAACATCCCTATTAATGAGATCATTAGAATATATATAAGAAGCAGTAACCATTAAAGTTTGTGATCATTTTCTATCCCAAATTGGAATTTATCATGTAAGGGGATGTGAAACCTGATGAATACTTCAATATACCCTTGGATAATGTCCAATTTTTTGACATTTAATGAAAAAATTTGGAATATTTTCAAAGATAACTCCTTGTAAGAATCATGTTTCACTATTTTTAATATGTATATGGGATGTTAGGGGTGGTTATATATTTATTATCAAAAATATTACTAGAATATATGGACAATGTAGATTTTTAGCAATAATATCTAAAAATGGGGTTAGCTATGTAGACTAGTGATTGAAAAGCCGAATATTGTTTATATAATTATCGTAAAAAACCAAGGAACCCAAACCAAATTAAACAAATGGGAGGATTTGGATCATTGTTGAAATTAGGGGTCCATTTTTATAACATCATGGTATATACATAGAAGAACTCTAAACCCATTGTCCAATGTTGATTACAGCCATTTTTAACAAGAATCAAAAAACCAAATGCTATGAATTCAAAAGGCAAACTTGAAAGGACCAACATCCAATAACCTCTTGAGTATTTAATAGCAAAAAGGGAGAGGATATATTCTAGATAATATTTAAAACAAGAAAACTGAATATATCAGTGGAATGTAACCTTACCTATTCTTTTGGAAAAGATATCTAAATTATGCCCCAATGTGGATATTTCTTCGGATCAATGCGTGCTAATGTCTTAGGATCAACACGAACTTTTAATGATTAGTCAAACCCATTAAAAATTTATTCAATGGATTGATGATCGAAATTAAGGTTTTCCATTATTTATTGATAACTTTTCCCTCTAGAGGATCGATTCATTTACCGATATTTAATTTAAAATAGAAGGTAATTTGGTGGAATTAAACACAATGATATAAATTTATGTGACTAAAAGGTTAATATTACCTAATTTTGCCTCAGGTGGATCAATTTTTTATTTGTAGATTATGTATATATAGTATTACTATTCTCAAACATATAATATACCATATATGAAGTAAAATAATCACCCCAAAATATTTAATATATGATCAGTCTCTATAGAAAAGTATGGGTTAACCTCCAACCCACATAAATTGGTTCCTTGGTCAAATTGTCAACCAATGTCTAGAGGTAAAAATGACTCAATGATCAAACACAAAAATGTAATTTTAATTATCAAAATACAACATAGAAATAATCCAAAATATCTGATATAATGTTTTAATGACTGATTCCATCAATGGACCCTTCCAAGATAGTACATGAGAATACGAGTGACCCATAAGAACCACTTTTGATAGGTCACGAGTTGATGACTAGTACTCTGGACATAAAATATGCAATTGAAGGCATAAACCACTATATAAAATGGAAAAATAGAATGGAAACATTAAAATATAAATGAGTGAACATTATTTATGATAAATGAAAAACCAATATCACAACAATCACAAATTCATTTATATCAAGAATCAAATTAGAATCCACTATACCCATGATAACAATATTTAAAACCCTTACAATTAATATAACTTGAAACTTAATATCCTAAAGTGAATATATAATCAAATGTAAATTTTTGTCTTTAATTAACCACAATGTACTAAATTAACACTACATAAATACTTCAATATCTTTATCTGAAAAAATTCTAAATAAATTTAGGTTTGTGTGCATGAAAATAAATAGTATTATGTGCTAAAAAAGGTATGAAATATAAAATATATATCATGAATTCTAAACAAAAATTGTAACTAAATTTGTAATTTCATGTACAAGTTAACCCTTAAATTACACCAATTGGAAAACTGAGTTAATAATCAAATTAGGAACATCAATTCTTGGGTTTTTCAAAAACACCACATAGTTTACAACTCGTCAAATAAACGAATAAAAAAGTTCTCTTACGATCACAGTCCAAAAAATTATAAATATATAATATATAACACACACTATAAAAAAATAACATGGTCCATAATACCCTTTCTAGATAGTATACACATCTGAATAATCAATCAACCTTTTAATAACCCACTATCATAATAATGTCACATCCACATATAGAGTTCAACATTGGTTTACTAAAAATATAAATAATTTCAATACATCCTACATGGTGAGAATGAAAAATATACATCATAAAACTCATCATTATAATCATTAATATGAATGTGATATTTTATCAAAACAATTTCCCTCATGTTGTGGTTACATAGAAACTTGTAAAGACTCCAATATTTACTTATTTTACAAATGGATCTCTTTCCTCCCAATAACATTTTTTATAATACAATAAAATAGAATTTATTTTATATTTCATGTGAATTTTTGACATCATAGGATGCGATGAACATTAAAAACTATTAATAGTAAAAGGATATACAAAACCCACTCTAAAACTAGTTGTACTTTATTGCTTTGTTAAGAATAATTAGATTTAGTTTATAAAAATTATTTTTATTAACACAAATATTTCAATGGGAATACTAAAAAAGAATAAATAAGTTAAAATATTAAAATAATGATTGCCTTTATCACATAGAATCATCCCACCCAAGAAAAACACTATTGAAAAGAAACATAGAGTTAGTAATACAGAAAACATTAGTGAAATTATGTATAAAATTGATTAAAATTTAAATGAACAATGAAGAGTATGTGTTAAGTAGATGGGTTTAGATGATCATCGAGATTAGTTAATTATATAATAAAAAATATATTACTTCCCTGGACTATAAAACACATTCTATTAAAATATATTTTATATGTAACAAAATTAATTTATTAAATAATCATAAAAAAATATTATTAAATGATAATATATTTTAATACAACTTTTTTTATATGTCCTGAATGTTGATTTTTCAATTAAATTATTATTTCCCATTAAAATTTTGATTTAATTATAAATTAAAAATCATATAATTAGAAAATTATTTTTATGAAAAAAACAAAAAAATATATGCTAAACACATTTAAATTAGTTTGTATATAATTAATGGTAATTATCTAAGAAATCATTTTTTTTGAAAAAAATGAGAATACTATTTTTAATGAAGTATGATAAATCTCATGATATGTGTTGGATATGACAAAAATTTTAAAAAATTAATCCAGATTCATAAAAATTTTATTTAAGGATTAATTTATTACAAAAATTATAACATTTATAAAAACATGATTATCATTTATTAAAAACATGAGTTTATGCATGAAAAAAAATATTTTTTCTATGTAATATTTCTTTTACATTAGAATTGAGTTTTTTAAAATTAACAATTTTAGTTAAGAAAAATGGATTGAATATTTTTAATTATATGGTATTAATTATGAATTAGTTCAATTGCATTTTTATATAAAAAATGATAATATGGAAAAAAATAGTTACCATGGTATTTTTAAAATAATTTAGTTGGTTAATGTTAATTGGAAAAACATTGAAATACCAAAAAAATTAAAAACTTAAATGAGTGTTGTATTTTTTTTCATGTATTAAAATTACCATTAAAATATTTAATATCCTCAATTTACATTTTAATCAATACCACCCAATAGTGGTTATACTTAAATAAAAAATAATCAATTTTTATTCACAAAAAGAAAACCCTCCTCAGGTTTGAATAACCTCTTCCCATAACAACTCATTAGGAAAAATTAAAAATACATGGTGTTATGGTATTTATTTTATATAAATATCATCCATGGTTGTAGACACCCAAGCTTGAAATAAATGGCAATTACATTACTTTTTCTGAATACTTAATACAAAACAAAAATAGACACCCAAGGACCCTAATAGTTTAGTGTCTTTGGAAACTCGGAATACAGTCTTCTAATCATGGTGAGAGATCAGTAAAATCTCCCATAATGATCTTCCACTTTTGATTTCTTACCTAAAACCATTCCTTATATCCTAGGGAACAAAAAACTTAAAATGGGTGAGATGAAATTCTTAGTAAGGGAAAACATGGAGAACATCAAACAATACAAACACATTTGAACGTAAAGACATGAACATAAAACATGAGTAATGACCTAAATCTTGGCAGTACATAAGGCATAGATTAGAAAGGAACATTAATCATGATAAAATATCATGTGAATAAATCATGTAATTATTGAAAATCATTAATCACATGATATGATTTCCATAGTATCAAGGCATTTTTACCAAGACCATCATAGTGGACAAAGTCCATTACTGAACCGGGTTTACCATCCATTCTAGCCCTGTATTACTGAACCAGATTTTACTTTCTTTTCCAGCCATGTCTATCTCAAGATATATGAATCATTAACCAATGAATTTGAGGGAGATATAGGCCCCTCCAATCTCATAAATAAATCATTATTATGTGTGCCACAAACTAAACATAAATCATTCATCATAACCCAATGAATAAAATGGGTTTCATAAACATCATCCCATCATAACATAATCCACATAGAACAAATGGATATCATTTCATCAAATAAAAAATCAAACCATGTAATTAAAAGGAACATTATACTTGAAACATAATGATATTTAAGAATGTATTCTTAGATGGAAAATAATTTTCAATAAACACTTGAAATGAATTCTTGAGGAAAATATCCTTTCTTCTTCAATATCAATTTCTTTTCCACAAATGTCGCTCAATTTTAAAAGAAAATAATTTTGTTTAAAATAATCATGAAATATTTTAGAATAAGCTTCATGGAAATAAGGTGTTATAAAACCGTAAAAATCCATTCCCAAAGTATAAGTTATAAAGACATTCTCCTTGTTCTTTATAAAGGAAAAGTGACAAAGTACCTCTTATGGTAAACAAAAGAATGATTCCTTCCATACCACATAGTAAAAGTAAAAAAGGGGTAAGAATGACATTAAAAATATATGGAATAATAGAAAAAAAATTATGGAAACATTTTTTATAAAAAATTGACATAGATGATAAATATAACGCCATTAAATACTTACGTATAAGAAATCTCGGATAAAAATGAGATTTCAAAATCATCCCTTACCATATGTCCAATTTCTTCCATATGTGTTTGAGTCTCCTGTATATTGTTTTTAAGCATATTATTAACTAGTAACAAAACCATAATAATATTTATGATATCATATATTATTCACTTACGACTTTATATTTCCTGTTCATTTTTTAATTATAAGGTAAAGCAATGTTTTGGTTAAAATCGTTTCATTTATCTTACATGCTTTGACTTCTCATTATTTATATGATTAATTAGATCATGATTAATTAATTACAGAATGTAATACATGATTTATATATAATATATATTCATAATGTAATATATGTATATATATATATATATAATATACTGATAAATGGGATAAAATACACCATTCATAGAGATGGTAGGCCGTACGTACGCATGAACGATGTTTTCGTTTCCTTATTAATTTAAATAGAAGTAATTAAATAACATAAAAATAAATCCAGTATCCTTATTATGTCATATATTTCATAATTATTTATTATATATAATTTATAATCATTCTAGAATAGTTAATATGGAGAATAAATCTCATCAGGTCGTGGAGACGGTAATCCGTACGTACGCAAGAGTGATGATATCGTTCCCATAATTATTAAATGGAATTGGAGTGGATGATATAAAATCTCAGAATTAGTATCGTGTTATAATACTCATATATATAGTTATTATTTCCACCATTATACCCATCCAAGTAAGGTGGTGGTGAAAAAACAGATTATACCACAGCCTGGAGACAATATTCGGTATTTACACAGGCGCGATGATTTCATTTTTTGTAGGATGGGTATAAGGTGAAATAGAGTGATTTAAGATTTATAATAACATATTAGTATATTATAGATACATATGTTATTACATTATAATGAAACAACTAATGAATAGAAAGTAGAAGAAGAAATAAATTTGAAAGAATCAGTAGATGATATTACTTCTTCCTTGAAGTGCCTCCTTTAAACATCATCTTAGGGCACTAGAGTTGGTATTTGGAGAATAACAGAAGATCTATAATCTGACTAGGGAGGTTGAGAAGATGAATTGGTAGGGTTTGTACGAGCTTAAAGTCTCAAGATGGAGTTAAGAGAAGAGGGAGTAGGTGTCCTTTTATAAGAGAGGAGAGGGGAACTTTTAGAAACCTCAAAAATATTAATTTATAATAAACTCAAACCCACTTAAAAACATAATATCATCATCCAATAAAATTTTGACATGTTGGGAAATTGTTTTTAACCTTATCAATTTGATTTATCCATATTTAATATATTTAATCTTATTTGTGGTAATAATTTTATAAATTTTAAATTGTTATAAATACTTACTTATGTGTTGCGAATTGTTCATAATTGGATACTTTATGAAATTTTAGACCATATAAATTTCGATTTATATTTTTAAAATAATTTTCTGATTTTTAAACAATTTAATAATATGTTATTTTTATAAAATATCAATAGTGTCAATTTTGACGCTATTCATTTATTTGAATTTAAATAAAATCCACATAGAATATATGTTCGAAACAAATTATTTAATAGATTCACAACATGTCATATTAATCTAGAAATTTTTTTGGAGAACATTAATTAGTTTATATAATATTTACTTTATATTTTTAAAACCATTTTTTTGATATTTCAATCAATAAAATAATTTTTTCCTCACTATTGTGTCATCATTAATGATAATTATTTAATCCCTAAAAATAATAAATAAATTTACATGATGTAGATAATTTTATTAGATTTATGGAGACTAGTTATTTTCTACGATTTAAGATGTTTATCACCAACTTAAAATTATTATACTTATAAGATATAGGAGAGTAACGTGTTGTACCTTTCTTTGGTTTTAATAATAATTACATTCTTTTTATGGTCAAAAGTCCATGAAATTAATCTATTATAACACTTAGTTGATATGGGTCAACTTTTATTCATCCAATTGAATTTTCGAAGGTGTTAGGGTTATTTAATAATCTTATTTTTACCCTTAATTATATGATTTATCTTTAACTGTGGTAAATAAAATATACCGTAGTTACTATTCAAAATGCCTAAAAATAAAAATTAGCCTATTAACATAACATGGACCTAATGATTCTAAATATGCAATCCATTTTTATAAATTCAATACACAGAAGTGGAAATACTTGATATAAAATTAATTCCACTATTGAGAAAATGAGGTTTAAAAGTTAAAACATTACATAAGATTGAAATATTTTTACCTATGAATAGAGTGTAAAATTAATGATAATGACTTAAATTATATTAAATGGTAAAAATATATTCTATTTAAACTTTAAAACCATTAAATATTATAATTTAACCATATAAATTATCTCGATGAAAAAGTTGTTTTTAGTTAAAATTTAGCGTATCTTTACTATTCATTAGAATATAAAAGTTAAGAGAAAAATATAAAAAAATTATCAAAATTAAATTTTTATATCCTTATTTTAATACATAAGTTTATTTTGTCTTATTTATCATATAAAGTGTCAGAAACTAGATTTAAAGTGGATGCGTCATCAAAAGGCTGCAAAACAGTATTTTTGGAAAAATATTTCCTTTATTCAAAAAGTTGACTTTGTTCTCATAACTTGTTCTAGAAAATGTTAAGATGAATTATAATGTTATAAAATTCAAAATTTTGATAATAATATTCATAACAGCTAGTTCATAAAAATATTACAACAATATATTGTTGCTTAGTGAAACTCAGTATTGCGTACAACACATGCTTTTGAGGAAGGTCACTCAAGCGTTCAACAGAAGCCAAGAATAGTGTTTGCATATACAACAATCTAATATGGTGTTGAATATAGTGAAATCTAATCTTGGTGTAGTATAAAAAACAAGACATCAATAAAATTAAAATGAATCATTCTCATAAAATTTGGGGGTGTTACATTCTACCCCCCTTAAAATGAATTTATCCCTCGAAACTCATCAATGTTATAAATGGTTTACTACTTGAAAGTTTATTTAATAGAAACCCACATCGTAAAAAGGAATACTAAAACATAATTTTAAAAACTAATGTATGACAATTAATGGTTAATCAAATTAACTCATCAGTGGGTTTCCACATATGAGAACATATGTGAAAATATGGATATGAAAGAGAAATCTTACCATCATGTTCTGATGGAGAGTGATAGAGAACATTGATATGAAAAATCTAACAATCATAAAGCCATAAATTTGTGATGATCTATGGAACCACCTGATTCTTTGGATATGAGGGTACAAGGACAATGTTTTTGGTTTTCAAGATCATTTCCCTAAAATTGATAAATTTTTTTCATAAGGAGAAATACTTCCTTTATTTCAGTGTAATATCATCATTGGTCATTCCATGAAAAATTTCCAATTAATCTCTTATTTAAAGAAATGATGTTGAATTTTTCATTCATAGAGTATTAGCAGATAATGTGTTGGAATGATGGGTCATTCCATTTTTCTTAAACAAAATTTCAGAAAAAGTTATTAAATTTACATAAGTCCATCTATGGTGAGTTTAACCATATATGATTCCAAAAATGGACTTATACTTCAAATATTATACTGATTAATAAAATAAAACTCCTTTATACTAAACAAGTATTTTCCGTAGGCCATTGATAGGCGATAAAGTCCTGTCGCACTTCAGTTGTGGGTTCGATTCCCACATCCTTGTCCGACGTGACAGGTTGTCGCCCGTCCAACGGGTTGTCAGTTTTCTAAAAATATACTATTATAACATTTCATAAATAAAATAAAAAAGTTCTAGCCTTAAACAAAACTATCTGATGTCTAACTTAATCCATTCCAATCTTTAGGCTTATCCAAAATACTTCCATCCAAACTCATAGTATAAAGACAATTATTACTAGAAAGGTCATATACCAATCTTGTCAATACCATAATTTATCCCCCATATATCATAACATATATCATTATGATCACATTAGAAACATGTTAATACCATAATCTTGTATTCATAAAATATGAATTACCATAGAACCTTAGTGAAAACACAAATTCTATCAAAAGTTAACTGTTTCCACATACCAAAATCCCAAAATTTCTATATATTCAAACCATCATGCCACTTTGTCCTTATATTAGTAATGTGTTCATTAATACTATAAGACATATTATTTTATCCTTATCCATCCATTATGTTCATACCATCTTCTTTCTAAAAATATTTCAATAACTTTTCATGTTTATCGGTACCATATAATTATTAAAAACCACAATAAATGAATACACAGATATTCGAATACTACACTATTTTTGAATCACGTTACATAAACACATAATAATTCCAACACTTCGTTGTCATATTCTACAAAGCCAATAGTGATCGCATGTGACTTCCCTTTTTCCATTTATTTAAGAGTTTTTTTATGTCGATAATCATTAACCCATAGATTAGGGCATTGGTTAGCATAATACCCCATTTCCATGCACATGTAACATTGAAGTGTTGGTGGTGCGTTCTCTGTAGTATTTTCTCTATTCACATAATTATATACCTTTTTTCCATTACTTCAGAACTCAACTGCTCGATGAACTTATTTTCCACAGTTAAAGCAATTTTTAGTCCATTTAAGACAATCTACACCATGCCTCTTTCAACACTTTAAGCAAAAATAAACATTCATGTTTATTTTCACCATTTTTTGAGATTTTTCCTTAAACTCCATCTTTTGTTTCTTGTCAAAACCATGAGATGGATATATAACACCAACTTCTAGTTCTACCTAGATATCACAACACACAATATCTTCATAGTTACCGAAGTCTCATATAGATAATTTCTTTAAAAGACTTGGTTTTAATCCATTGAAGAGTCGATCAACTTTACTTTCATGTTGGATGATAAAGCCAGATACATAGCTTTAAAGCATTGTAAAATTCACCTCGTATATGCCAAAAAATTCATCATCCTATTGCTTAAGCTCAAGGAACTCCTTTTCCATATTTTTTCATAGAATATGAGGGAAGTACTTATTGAAACACAAGTTCTCGAGCTCATCCCATTCCATGGATTCAGTTTCATATTGGGGACTTGTATTCTTAAATAGAGTCCACCACTAGTCTCTTAAGCTTCCAAACAAAAAACAATCCAAATGACCATTTCAATTTCTAAACAGAGAAGTATGGAAAATATCTTTTCAATGGTACTCATCCATTTCTCACCAATAAGTGGATCAGAAGACCCACTGAAAGAAGGTGTACATTGCCTCATGAAGGACTCAATAGAACATTGTTCCCTTCTCTTCACATTTGGAAGTCCAGAATGATTCAAATCTTGTGTAAGTATAGAAATAACATTTTTCACTCCATTTACCATAACATTTGGTTGTTCAGGAGGACAATCATTTCATTTCCCAATGCATTGATCATTAACATGGTTCCTTCGGGTTCCAGCCATTATCTAAAACCCAAAACGAAAAGTGTGAGAGGCAAAAATCATACTTGGAAAATAACATAATCAAGGGGAGTAATTTCAATCTCTAATATCTTAGGTTTGATCCTAGGTTATTCATGATCGTTATCAAAATTCTAGTAGTGTAACTTATACATATACTTAGACTTATGAACATCCCTAGACATACCTTAGAAATATCTCTAGGTATGTCCCTAAAGTTTTCACATCCTAGTTTCCAAAGGTTAACTAAACCTTTCCTTTAATACCAAGTGTAGAGGCCCACGCTTACCATACATGGATGTTACATTACTTTTTTAGACTACTTAATACATAAAAAAACAGACACCCAAGGACTGTAATAGTATAGTGTCTTTAGAGACTAGGAAAATAATCTTCTCATCATGGTGAATGATCTTCAACATCTCCCATAATGATCTTCCACTTTTGTTTTCACACCTAAAACTTTATTTATATCCTAGGGAAAAGAAAACATAATAATGGTGAGATCAAATTCTCATTAATGGTAAACATTGAGAATATCAAACAATACATATACATTTGAACGTAAAAACATGAACATAAAACACGAGTAATGACATAAATCTTGGCAGTACATAAGGCATAGATCAGAAAGGAACATTAATCATGACAAAATATCATGGGAATAAAACATGTAATTTTGGAAAACCATAAAGTACATGATATTATTTCCATAGTAGCCAAGGCATTGCAACCAAGACCATCATAGTGGACAAAGTCCATTACTGAACTGAGTTTTCCAGCCATTCCAGCCCTGTATTAATGAACAAGATTATACTTGTCATCCCATCAATGTCTATGTCACGAGATATGAATCATTAACCAATTCATTAGAAAGAGATATAAGTCCCACCCATCCCATAAATAAATCATTCTTACGTGTGCCACAAACTAAACATAAATCAATCATCATAACCCAATGAATAAAATGGGTTTCATAAACATCATACCATCATAACATAATCCACATAGAATAAATGGATATCATTTCATCATAAAAAAATCAAACCATTTAAATAATAAGAACATTATACTTGAAACAAAACCATATTAAATAATTTAATCTTAGATGGAAAATAGTTTTGAATAAAAACATGAAATGAATTCTTGAAAAAAATATTCTTTCTTCTTCAAAATCATTTTATTTTCTCCAAATATCGTACAATTTTAGATGAAAATAATTTTGTTGAAAATAATAATGAAATATTTTAGAATAATCTTCATGGGATAAAGGTGTTATAAAAACCATAAAAATCTCTTCACGTTCTATAAGTAAAAATACATTCTCCTATTACTTTTTACCTAAAAAGTCAAAAAGTACCGCATATGGTAAACAAAATAATGATTCCTTCCATACCAAATAGTAAAAGTAAAAAAGGGGAAAACATGACTTTAAATATACATAAATGAATAATAAAAACATTATAAAAACATTTTTTATAAAACATGGACATAGATGAAAAATATAACACCAGTAACTACTTACGTTAAGTAATCTCAGATAAAAATGAGATTACAAAATTATCCCTTACCTTATATCCAATTTCTTCCATATGTGTCTAAGTCTCAAATGTAGTGGGTTTAAACATATTATTAAAAAGTGAAATATCCATAATAAAATTCATGATATAATATATGACTCACTTACGACTTTATATTACCTGTTCATTTGTCAATTCCATGTTAAAGCAAAGTTTTAGGTAAAGTCGTTTTATTTATCATATTTGTTTGGACATGTAATTATTTATATAATTACTTATATCATGATTTCTTACTTATATAATGCAATACATGATTTATATATAATATATATTCATAATGTAATATATATATATATATAATATATGGATAAATGGGATGAAATACACCGTTCACGGTGACGGTAGGCCGTACATACACATGAACACTATTTTTTTCTCCTTATTAAATTGAATGGAAGTAAGTAAATAATATATAAAAAAATGAAGTATCATTATTATTTCATATATTTCATGATTATTTGTCATATATACTTTATAATCATTCTGTAATGGTTGACATGGATAATGAATCTCATCGCGTCATGGAGACGGTAATCCGTACGTACGCACGAGCGATGATATCGTTCCCATAATTATTGAATGGAATTGGAGTGGATGATATAATATATCAGAATTAGTATCATTTTGTCATAATCTTATATATAGTTATTATTTCCCCCATTATACTCATTCATGTAAGGTGGTGGTGAAAAAATAAATTATACCACACCGTGGAGACAATATTCCATACGTACGCACGTGCAGTGATTTCATTTTTCGTTGGATGGGTAGAAGGTGAAATAGGGTAGTTTCATATTTATAATAACATATCAGTATATTAGTGATACTGATGTTATTAATTTATAATGAAACAACTAAATAAGATGAAGTAGAAGAAGAAACGAAATTGAAATAATCGGTAGAAGATATTACCTCTTCCTCGAAGTGCCTCCTTTAAGCATCATCTTAGGGCACTGGAGTTGGAATTTTGAGAATACCAGAACATATATAATATTACTAAAGAGGTTTAGAAGATGAATTTTCTGGGGTTGTCCGATCTTTAAGGCTCAAAATGGTGTGAAGAGAAGAGGGAGTATGTGCCCTTTTATAAGATAGGAGAGAGGCAATTTTGGAAACCTCAAAAATATTAATTTATAATAAACTAAAAACCCACATAAAAACTTCAAAATTCACTCAAATTCAAAGATGAGATGGGATAGGGTTGTAATGTCATCATCCAATAAAATTTAGGCATGTTGGAAAATTATTTTAAACCTTATAAATTTGATTTATCCTTATTTAATCTATTTAATCTTATTTGTGGTTATATGTTTCTAAATTTTAAATTGTTATAACTAATTTCTTATGTGTTGTGAATTGTACATTATTGGATAAATTATAACAGTTTAGACCAAATAAATTTCAATTTATAATTTATTATTTTTAAACAATTTAATAATATGTTATTTTTATAAAATATCTATAGTGTCAAATTTAACACTATTTATTTATTTGAATTTAATTAAAATCCACATAGAATTAATGTTCGAAGAAAAATATTTAATAGTTTTATAACATATCATATTCATCTATAAAATTTGTGGAGCACACTAATTAGTTCATATAATATTTATTTTGTTATTTTTAAAACAATTTATTTGACATTTCAGTGAATAAAATAATTTATACATCACTATTGTGTCATCATTAATGATAATTATTTAATCCCTAAAAATAATAAATAAATTCACAATATGTAGAAATTTTTTATTTTCTTTTTGGAGGTTGTTTATGTTCGATGTTTTATGACGTTTATCACAAAATTAAAATTATTACACTTATAAGATATAAGAGAGTGACATTTTGTCCTCTCTTTGGTTTTAATAATAATTACATCCTTTTCGTGGTAAAAAGTACATTAAATGAATCTATTATGACCCTTAGGTGATATGGGTAGACTTATATTCATCTAACAGAATTTTGGCAGGTGTTAGGGTAATTTTATAATCTTATTTTTACCCTTAATTACCTGATTTACCTTTAACAATGGAAAATAAAATTTTCCGTAGTTACTACTCATAATGCCTAAAAAAAATAAAAAGTAGACTATTAATATAATTTGACCATACTAATTCCAAATATGGAATCAATTTTTCCAAATTCAATATAAAGAAGTGGCAGTACTTAATTTAAAATTAATCCTTCTGTTGAGAAAATGGGTTTTAAAAGTTAAAACATTGCAAAAGATTGAAATGTTTTTACCTAAAAATTCAGTGTAAAATTAATCCTAATGACGTAAATTATATTAAATGGTAAACATATATTCTATTTATACTTTAAAAAGATTAAATATTATAATTTAACTATATAAATTATCTTGATGAAAAAAGTTTTTTTTAATTAAAATTTATCGTATTTTTACTATTCATCAAAATATGAATGTTAACTGAAAAATATAAAAAAAATCCAAAGTAATTATTTATATCCTTATTGAAATTACTAAGTATATTTTGTTTAATTGAACTTATAAACGTGTCAAAATCTAGATTTAAAGTGGGTGTTCCATCAAAAGGCTACAAAACTGTATTTTTGGAAAAATATTATCTTTTATACAAAAAATTGATTTTGTTCTCATAACTTCTTCTAAAAAATTATTAAGATGAATTATAATGTTATAAAATTAAAATTGCGGTTAATACTATTCATAACAGCTAGTTCCTAATAATATTATAACAATATATCATCGTTTATTGAAACTCGGTATTGCGTACAACACACGTTATTGAGGAAGGTCGCTCTTGCGTGCAACACAAGACAAGAATAGTGTTTTCATATACTACAAGATAATACAGTGTTGAATATAGCAAAAGCTAATCTTAGTGTAGTGTACAACACAAGACGTCACTAAAATTAAAATTAATCTTTCTCATAAAATTGCAGGGTGTTACAATGGTGTTCCCATGGTGTATCCATGGTCCTAAAGTTTTCCCCTCCATGACTTAAGAAGTAACTATTCAAGGTAAAAGATCATTCCTTTATCCTCTTTATATAAACATCTTATTTATGTAATGAACTTGGTATTATAATTATTCTTGACATGATATTGTTTTAAACATTCTTATTACTATAAATGTTTTACTTCCTTGGGATTAGAAACAAATTTATATCTGATTAATTTAGTTTATGACTCATTAATTACTACAGTAATTATATAAAAATTTGGTAAGGAAAGTTCTCATCATATTATTTTTCATTCAAGAGCCTCCATTTCATGAGTTTAATTTTTTTTCAACGATTATTTATTTTAATTTACATTAAATATTTAGTATACTACAAATGTTAGTTTTTTTATAAATTGTAGGCCTCAATTCCTTACCGTTATTCCTTTTAATAGTCTTTATAGTGCTAAAATTTTCTAAGATAATTCCATTTTTCTCCTTTTTTTACCCAAGTTCCACTTTTTAATATACATTATATATATAATTATAAATTATTATCTTACTCTTTTTAAGTTATAATTATTTTCCAAGTAGTATTTTATCCATGGAATACATCAATTATCCATAATTATTCCTTTTCATAGTTAATTTTAGGCATTGTCATGGTATAAAAATTTATTAATGTAATTCAACTCTTATCTCTTATTCATTTAGGAAATAATATTTTGTGAGTCTTATAAATTTCAATGATTCTTCATATTTATTAAAATTTGATATGAAATATAATGGAAAATAGTTCCCTAATAATGGTATAAATTAATTGCATCCCATTATTTCCTTTTAATAATCCATGATGTATATTGCCATGATGCTAATTATGATTTTGTTATTTTTGTTTTCAATATGATAAATTCACATATTATAAATACCAAAATATCTTCCACGGTTATTCTATTATTTTTAAACATTTATTATTGATTCATTTATTTATATATATGAAACGCATATTCATTTTTCAGGTGTTTAAAATGATGTTCAAGTATTTAAACACTTTTCATACAATGGTTTTATATGAATCTCATTACTAGTATGATAGCTTAGGGAATAAAACAATTCCACTATGTTAGTATCAGGAGTTAAAAATGACTATTAAAATGGTTTGGGGAGTGAACCCATTCATCTATGATAGTCTTGGTAATGAAGATTCACTTATTAAATGGTTTGGGGGAGTGAACCCATTCCATTATGATAGTATTTGGAGTAAACGTTGAGTAATACGATGGTATAAGGAGTGAACCCATTCAACTATTACTCTTGAAAAATATCCTTTGCAACTACGGAAATTATTTTATATGATTATGTGTATGAAAAAACCCATGTCTTATGAAAATGTTATTCCTTTATGTCTCATGTTCATTTTTTATTCGAATATTGTGAATTACCAAGATTTAATCCATATGTTAATGAATGTATTATTTTTTTAGACTCATTTCTATTTTATGATTCATGTGTTATATATTATGATTAGAATCTTATACATTTGATCATGCCTTATTTATATGTCTCCTGATTACATGTTATGTGTTCCCTTTATTTATTAGCTTTTGAGGAATTATGATAACCTCATTAATTAATGTATTTTTCCAGGATATGACATGCAGTAAGAGTATCCTAGGAAGAACCTGTGAAGACTTATAGAATCTATTTTAGTGGAATATTTATGTTTATGTAATCTATATATAATAAATGTAGTATGTACCTAATTTCAAAGGTAATAAACCTAAAAATATCGTTCATGTTTATCAATGTAATAGTTATTTAGGGATTTATTTAAATATATTTTATTAATATGGTGGGTCTCCAATATAGGAATCATAGGATTGTTTAGTTATTCTTCGAAAATAAGAGTAAAAAGAATCAGTAAAAACAATAAGGATAAGTTTTAATATTTGAAAAACATAATAGTATTTTGATGGGTTTTAAGTAAGTCATTTAAGAGAAAATACTACACTTTTTGGATATTACATGTCTATGTGGATCTAGATACAATATACCTAAGCGAAATACTAGAAAACACCATATTTAGATTTAGTCGACCAGAAATTGGTCCAAGAAAAAAAGAATTTCTACACATCTAGTCTTGCACTAGGTAGGGATATGATTTTGTTAATCCCAATCTTCTAAAAACCATTATTATGGATATGAAAATAATGTAAAACATATTTTATTATTGATGTATATAATACTAGAATTATGATATTAGAAAATTTTTGCATTAATATTTATTTTAGAATTTTTATTATAAGATACCCAATAAGTAACAACAAATATGAATGGAAACATGGTAACCAGTGAAATCAATGAGATAAAAGTACCCTCGTCTATTATTGGTTTTGAATATGAGTCGATGTTTTTAGGATTAAATTATTTTAAGGGAAAGAGAATGAAACAAATAAAATAATGTACATCATTTATTAACAGATATAGTTCATACCATTAAATTTTATTTGGTACTACATATATAAGTATGTAGAATAAATTTTATAATTCATGAGAACGATTGAGATAATAATTTGTGATGAACATTTACAACTATGAATAATAAATGGATATAAAGCACTTTTTAAACATCTAACAACACTTCATTCATATATTTAACATCATTACATTTAGTATAAAACAATTCCTATTATTAATACAAATATATAAATTATAAGACTAACAAAGAATAAATAAAGTAAAATATAAAATTTGATTTTCCTCAAACCATTAGAATCATACAATCCACAAATAGATATATAGAATAATAAACTAATAGTTAGTAATAAAAAATTAATTATGGAAATGATATTAGACCTTGATTTAAATCAAATTGAAAAATTAAGGGTAAACATTATGGTGATTTAGAGGGAAATATTATAATATAAATTTAGGATTCTTAACTAATAAAATTTATTGGAATTTTTAACATAAATAAATAAAATATTTGGTCATTATTATTGTTGGTTAAGTACATGCATATAAATGACCAATAAGATTATTTAATGGTCTAATTTAAAAAAATTGTATTTAGTGATTATAAAATAAATTCTATTAAATATTATTTATATCGAAGTAATAAATAAAAATTTACTTCAGTAAACAATATTATATATTTATTTTAAAATTATAATTTATTTTAATCCCAAATCAAGTTGTATAATTTATATAATGTTCATTTTTTTTATTAAATTGTTAATTTTCATTAAAATAATGATTTATTTGAAGATTAATGTTATAAGAAATATAGAATTATTTTTACTAAATAAAATCAATTTTTTAACACATAAAATAGAAATTATCTTAGGTCGAAATTATGATAAATATCTAAATAATTTTATTATTCAATTTAATAGTGAAAATAACATTTTTAACCCAATATGATAAATATTATTATATAATTAGTATATGACCACAATTAAAAATAATTTAACCCTTATTAATAATTTAAAATTTATTAAGGAAGAACATTTAACATAACAGGTCCCATTTTGAGGCACATGTCGATAATTTTTTGAAAACCACGATTTTAAAGAGAATATTTTTGAGTTATATGTGTATCAAATGTAAAATTTATTTTTACCTATTTTAAAAATGAAATATTGTAAAATGTATTGAATAATTAGAATTTTAAATTTTAAATTTTAAATTTTGTAATAAGTTCAATTTTAATTTTCAACATTAAACATTTAGGATTATAAAAAAAGAGTTACTATTGTAGTGGAAAAATAATACAGAGGGTTAAATTTAAAAGTTAAAAGAATAAAATACATAACAAATGAAACATTAAATGGTTTTTTGAGGTTTTAATGGTCTCAAAAATCCATTAACACATTAATTTTCAACCAAAATAGATGGAAATAATGCCTCCCAAAAGTGGTTTTCATTAAATACTAAATTAGATTTTTTTATTCCCTTAATGCCACCCCTCTTCTAGTATAAATACACCATTACCACCCCCACATTAAAATTAAAATTAAAGGCCCAAAAATATGTAGTATTTATCATATCTAAAAATCATCCCATTCATTCCAAATATGTATCCATGGTCTTGTGGTTTCTAGATCCACTATTTTGGAAGAATGCCTTCAAGGTAAGGGATACTCACTTTCTCCTCTTTATTCAACCCCCTTATTTCTATAATGATGTTTTTATTCCAATTATTATTAAGGGAATATATTTCTCTGAATCCCTATTAATTTAATTTTTAATTCCAATTGTGGATATTCCAATATAAATATCATTAATCCATTTTATGTTTCTTTAACTACATTGATCAGGCTATTCAAATCTATTAATGGAAATTCTGATCTTCATTTTTTTCCATTCAAGTGGAACATTTTTATGAGTTTACTTATTTTCAAAGATTAAATTTCTTTATAATTGCTATAAATACTATGTAATTTTTTATAAGTGTGGTTCATAAATTCCTTCAATTATATATTTTCTTAGTCAATGTTATGTTCTGTGATACAAAGAAATTTTATTAAGGGAAATATACACATAACCTTTTTCAAACTAGTACTCCTTTTGTATATACCTTCATAATATCAATAAATTTTATTATCATACAATATTTTTCTAAAAAATACCCTAATCTTATTGTGTTATCAATTTGAGACCTCAATTACCACCCATTATTTCTTTTATTAGTCAATGTTATGTACCATCTTACTGTCAAAATTTAGTTAAGGAATTATCATCATTTTTGTTTTTCATTCAATAAATCATATTATTTAGTTTTATAAATATCATCGATTAATTATTTTTATTAACTCTTGGTATTACATATACATTAAAAAAATAAATGATTGGATACACTATTTATCTCCCATTATACATTCTTCATAGGTCACTATGTATATCAGCAAACCACCAATTTCATTTTTTGAAATATATCTTTTATACAAAAGAAATTATCATATTTTGAATAAAAAAACCTCTCTATTATTTACTATCCTGTTTATAAACATTTATTATTTATTTTCTAATTTATATATATGAAACCAATATTCCCTCTTCATGGGTTTAAATTATATTTCCGCAAATTTAAGAACACTATTCGTAATGGTTTTTATATGAAACTCGTTATTACTATGATAGTTTGCGAAGTGAAACCATTCCACTATGATAGTATTGAGAGTGAAACATGACTAATAAATATTTTTTGAGGTGTGGAAACATTACACTATAACAGTATTGGTAGTGATCAATGACTAATTTGACAGTTTTGAAAGTGAAACCATTACACGTTTATAGTACTGGGGTGAACCTTAACTAATATGATGGTTTGGGGAGTAAACCCATTCCATAATGATATTCATGTAAAAATATACTTGACTAAAGATAAAATAATTTTACATGATCTTTTTATTTTGGGAAATCCACATCTTATTCCAATTTCATTATCTCTTGGATCACTTTCCTTTATGATTCATATCATGTGAACTTACAATACTTATTCCATGTGATTATGAATGTCATTTTTTTATTTTTTTAGACACATTTACATTTATATTTTCAAATTATTTATATTATTCTATTCCTCATATTATTTTTTAATGACTTATTTATATTATTATTACTCATATTATATGTGCTTCCTTTATTTACTCCCATGATAAGCATTATGCTCACCCCTTTCATTGATGTATTTCCCCAAGATTTTACGTACAGTAAGAGTAACCTATTAATAACTTATATGTGATTCTATCCGGTGGATTAAAAGAATGGTTATGTTTATTTTATCATTATATAATTCATTTAATATATACATATTTTCCTATTTAATATACATAAAATTCTCTTCTACTTGATTTAAGGATTAAGTTATTAAGTATTTCATTAAAATGCAATAATAAATGTTTTTTTTTATAAAAATAATAATCTCTTCATTGATAAAAAATATAAATATACAAAATTACTAAAAAAATCCCTATATTCATATCAATATATAACATAGACCATCATTTCACTACTACCACCAACAAAAAATCTACTTCAATATCATCATCTCATCCCACCATGATTATAATTATTTCAAACTCATGATAAAAAAACAATAAAAGAACAGAAAAATTCAACTGGTCTATTAAGATACCCATGAATCCGAACACACCATTAAACATCACTTGAGAATATAACTTTTGTGACGAACTATTTCCAAAAAAATTCTAGTTAGAAAAACTAAGAAATGTTGATATCATTAATAACTAACTATAAAATATACTAATATAAAAAAAATCACCATTTAAAATATAATATAATGAATCAATACATAAAACTATCTTATTATATTGAATCATATATATACAATATTAATCATATATAACTTTTATCTTCTAGAAGATATAAAATTTATACCAATATAGAAAAATCTCACAAATGTACGAGTCTATGAAACTTAAGGTTCAAATGAAGTTTTTATTTTCAAAATTTCATCAATAAAACAGATCAAATATCATTAAACTATAGTGAAGAAAATAAATTAAATGGAACTCAAAATATTTCAATTACATGTTTCCATAAAATATTTTAATACTATGTAAAAATCAAGAAACACAATTCAACAACAACAATTTTCATAAAACATTCCCATAAAATTCAATGTGGAAAAAAAGGAAATTATATATTCATTTATATGAAATGGGAACTGAATATAAAGTATTAAAAATTTTATATTACATGACTTATATTTGATAAAAAATTAATTGACAAGTTTTTAGATTCCTATGTAAAAAAAATAATATATACTAGATATACTATTAAGGCCCATCCAGGTTGTAGGGTACTATATACCCACCTCACGTAGATGTGAACTCACCCAACATTCAAAAATATTTCTTGAATAGATTATTGGCCTTACTTTGGTATGTCCACAACTATTTACTACCATTATTTTACCTCACTCCACACAACAGGGTCCTCCATGCAAGGATCTTCCTCACTAAACAAACTTTCTATAAGGTATATGACCCTTTAAAAATATTCTTATGTGGACTCCATTTGACAAGGTTGTCATAGATATTTAATATTTTTAGATAAGTTAAATTCCACACCATATCCCTAATATCTACATATACCCCATCCTAATATTTTGATATTAAACCACTACTTAAAAATTAAGCCCATGATACATTTTTATGATTTATATATGGATATCTTTATTCATTCTTATTATTTGATGTGGCGACAAGATGTAGTCTCTAATTCAAATGAGTCCCATATAAAACATATATAAATTTAAAAAATTCATTTTCAACCCCTACTTTTTCTTATATTAGGATGCTATATATTATTTACTCCATGTTTCTTTAATTTAGGATTTAGGTAGAAAATCTCAGGATGTCATGTGATTTTCAATCATCAAAACCATTTGGAAACATTTATTCACTATCAATAAAAGAAAAATGTCATGGAATTTTTAGGGGTCACCAACAAATGTGGTTGGTAATGATAACATCAATCTTGGATGAAAAAAATATTTTTTATAATCATGAGTTAATTCATTAGTTATTAAATGATAAAACTTATAATAAATAAAGAATAATTAAAATTTTAGTTTTTTGGAATAACAGAAAAAATGGGTTTAAATTCATTACTTAGAGTGAGAACACCTTCATTTTTTAGATGAATCACTGGATCATTGATTGCATTAGAAGATTGATAATGGGTAGTGAATTACCGAATTAATTATTGGAATAATAAAATATTCCTAGGTTTTACCATTGGTTATATATAATATTATATCAGTTCTAGTCGAAACACCATCACATAATAAATACTGTGTTGATAAATTTTATATTAGGGATAAAAAACAATGAGATAATTTGTTTTCTATAAAATTGAAATGTGAATGTGTGACATTTAGTTAATTAGTTAATTAAATTTGAAAATGGATATGACACCAAAAAACCATTTTGGTTAGGAAAATGTTTTATCCAAATGATGAAAAAATAATATTGAACTCAATGATAGCATAAATTATTTATTACATTTCATTTACTAGATTAAATTGATAATTTTTTACTTTCGATGAAAACGAGGGATATCACCCTATAATTTTCATAAACTAAACGTTCAATTTAAAAAAACTAGGAATTTCCAAGAAAATAAATGTGTGATATCTAAAATTATACACTAGATTATAGGAAAACAATTCATCACAATCTATTTTAGCTGAACTAATTATGTCATGTTTTTCTCCACCAAAAGTGTATTTTTGGATACCACAGGTACCACAAGCTTTTCCTCACCGTCATAACACTCCTCTTGCCAACATTGATGTTGTAATAGAACAATCGAAGTTTAGGCATAACATTACCTAATTTGGACCACAAAATTCCCAACGGACATTACCATAATCTATGAGAAGGTGAAAACAGATGCATATCATAAAAAGATAATATGAGTATAATTTCACCTGTAATATACTAATGATAAGAAAAAACAAATAGATTCTAAAATCAGATGTGCAGAATATATAAGATGTCACAATAATAACCCAAAAATGTCACATAAATATTTTTAATATTATGGTATCATCAAAACATAGAAAGGATATCTAGAACATGAAAATCAAAACATCCAATGGATCCATCTCCATTTTCCCATATGTCATCGCCATCTTAATCCACTTGAAAGGAAACCTGAACGAAGAGACCCATTATCTATTTGAAAATCTTCATGTTACCTATGTCATGTAAAACTAAGGATATAAAAACCATACAAAAAAGGTTGGGTGTGAGCACTAATGGATTTTAGGATACTGACAATGAATATATACCATATCTATCCACATCAATCATTTAGTTGTTGTATAAAAATATACTTAAAACATTTTAATGTAAATAATTTTTACATATAAAAATCCTCTGTTGGTTTTCCATTCCAATAAATGATATTCTTTAAAAATTAATTAATATAAAAATAAATATATAAATATGATATTTCACATATCCAATGATAGACAAAATAATATAACAAAGTCACCATACACAAATATTTATATAAATATCTCATTTGTATATAATTATATCCAATATCCACACACATAATGTAATATCAAAGCTTCAGAAGAGGTAAATGAATTGCAAAAGGGTTTATACTAATGAACCTCTAAGACATATAAATAAAAAATAAGTGACATATGTGAGTTTTAATATCTGAGAAACTCAACCCTCAAAAAGGATACCCAGAGTATACATGGAATCAAGGTAACCTCCCATATTCATATCTTATTGTAGTAGGGTATGTCCATGTTTAGATTTTAACCATACCCTATTGTATCCCAATGCAATTTATATTATTATTATTTTTACGAAATCAAATTCATGTTACATAGAACATATTAAAAGGAAAAATCCATTAAAAACCAATGATCAAATTTTAAAAACATATTTTTATATATATTCTAGACATGCCCCATTATTAAAAAACACTTTCTATTTCAAAACAATATATTAGACATTTTTTAAACACATAATGTTCATAAAATCCATTTTTCAAAGAATATCCATTCATAATACACCCATCTATTTACCATAAATAATAATACTATATTCATTATTAAAAAAAAAGAAATAATCATAAGGACACAAGAATCATCAAAAAATACTACCAATAATAGAGACACCTACCTCAAGAAAGATCAAACCAATATTGCATTTCTGATTGGTGAAGATAGAGGAATAAATTAGATCATAAACATGTGATATTTAAAGGAAAATGTCCATTATAAATTCCCATGTATGATCCAATGATCTAAGTCTCAATAGGCATCAGCCACACATAGAATAAGAGAAGAATATAGTTCTATAATGATCTAATTAATTTCCCATCAAAGATCGAATATTCCAACCGAGAAAATGTGCCACCACTAAAAGATGGAGAGAGACCATAATGTCACTACAAAGATCTAATAAATAGAAAAGTAGAATATGCTTCATAAGGATCATTTCGAAGAAGGTAAAAAATATTTTCAGTCTAAATAATATTTTTACCCATAATAAAATTCCACCCCAATGGAATTATAGTTGAGAAATTTGGCATTAATGGAAGAAATGTGTAAATTGCTAATGCGTGGGTGATCTTTGAAATAATTTATACTACTCTGTGCCATCAATTGAAAATTTTATGGGCTTCTTATACCATTGGCTTCCCAAACAAATTATCCAAACATATGTATAACAAAATATTCAATAGTACATATAATAAAAGGACATATATACCTAATTCTACACACTATAATGTTATTAGTTTCCAACCCATGAAATATTTTTATCCCTATAAAGCCTCAATATCATGAAACCATAAAAATATAATGCCATTACAACATCATGAAGTCCAGATTCCCCCATTTCCCTTATACATGCCTACCATGCTACTGTCTCACTAAAACTAATGGTATCATCATCCCATGTGTCACCTTATAATGTTAGTCAAAAACATAAATAACATTTCCAAATAATTATGAATTGTCTTTAATATAAATGTTCTCATATTCAATAACATTGAATTAATATATATGATACTTATTCAATTGGGAATCTTTTGACACATCATTGATAGAATTCAAATGGTAAGGTATTTCTAATTGAAAACATACCTCCCTAAGTTGCTTCAAAATATAAAATGGGGAGATATAAAGAGGTGGTAAGGAAGCATGATTCAATAAATGACTACATCTCAATATATTTAAATATTTGAGAATAACAAAATTACCTGCCTCAACTTCGATGGAATGATGAGGTCAATCAATATATGATTTCTACTGACTCCCATCTTTCTTTAGCCACTTACAAATCAATTATATGATATCCATCATGTCCAAAATGACGATCGATCCAACCAAGGACCATTATCCAAATTCTTCCCAATAAAGATTATATCTATAAGGCCTCCCATACTATACCTTAAATGGACCCATCTACATAAAATTGTGATAACTATTTTTATATTAATACAAAACTAAGTGAAAAAATCTCTCCCATAGCCCACTAAACTCAATAATGTATTCGGGAAACATGTAGAAAAGTATCTGGATGGATCAATTAGTATTTCCATGAATAGAAGGATTATAATACATGACTAACTTCAACTAAAAATAAATTTCTATATGTGATCGACTCTAAAATTGGGATATGAATCAAGGGTCTCTATTTGAAATGATAGCCAATAATACACCATAAAGTATAACATCCACCACACATACATGTTCCTATGATCTTCCATAGTGCTTTACACATTCATAAGCTATAAATTCAATGACATTGTGAGTTGATCAATAATCACCCACATCGCATCCTTACAACTAGGTGACTAAGGTAACAAAATCAAAAACAACATTGCTATCTCGTACTATTTACACACTTGAATGAGAAATTATTTTAGAAAAATAGTAGGCCTATGATGTTCCACCTTAATTTCCTAACATTTGAGGAACAAATAAACTAAATTCATAATTTATCATATCATTATTAAAAACCAAGAGTATAATCTACATTAATAGTACATATTAGAAGTTTCTTGGTGCATATACCAACTTAATATGTGTCTTCTATACAAAAATTACTTCCAAAAGTGTACTGGGTTATCATTTCTCTAGAAAAAGTAAAAAACATCATTTAGAGACAATGAATAGTCAATTTAGGTATCTTTATTGTGAAAATTTCTACTAAAATTTGAACACTCTACATCCCAAGAATATCACATGTTGAATATTATCATCCAAAAAATGGTCTGTCCAAAATATGAGATAGAAATACCTATATTTAAACTCTCAATTATTCCAATTAAATATTAATTAATAGGTTAATCAATAGTTATTATTAAAATAATTCCATTAATTCATTGGATAGTAATTTCTGTCTCAATGTGTAATTGAACATATTCCCTTTTTCAAGACCATATGAAATATCAAAATCATATTTCTTAATGTAATCCACCCACATCTTTTTTTCTGGTTCAAATTTCTCTAGGTGAGGTTATAATTCAGTGTCATATAGTCATAAGACACCATTATATAATCATTAAAGAGATAGTGTAAAAATGTATTAGGTAATGTAAATCACCTCTATATATTTAAGTTCATGATATGGGTAGTTCATCTCATTAAAGAATAACGTCCAGGATCCATAATCTAATAACCATATCCACTATGTCATAAAAAAAGCCAAACCCATACCTGATGGATTATGATAAACATCAAAAAAAATATTGGATTTGTTAAAATAAATACTATTTCTAAATTTGAAATATATGTCAACCCCCCAAAATATCACTAGAATTAATCGTTCTAAAAAAATTATCCCCTTTTATGCCTGTTCTATCATGTATGATACAAGTTTGGAGATGTCTCAAACAAATCACCTTTAATAAACAACCAATAACAATAATATCCAGATCTAGAACACATTTTTGGAATTCTACCAATACATCTCTACATATATTATTTCCAGATATATTGGGGAACCCCTCTTAAAATTCACATGGTCTAGAAATTTGACCCCTTGAATCCAGAACTTGAATAAGATGTATTCTCACAGAAATGATGTCATATCATTATTTCAAATATGATATTAAATTGATCATCCCGATCAAAATACAACCTCAAATAAATATGGATATTGTACTTGAATAAAACCTAAAAAATAATCCTAGAAATAATATAATATTTGATTCCTTAAATCAGAAATTACTACATGAATGCTTGTGACTCTAAATTCTCGAACCAAACACTCATAATTCCCATACCTTATCTTTAACACCATATTTGGAATATTTTCATCTTAAAACCTCAAATTATTGTAACTCTATCTCAGATAAATTTTAAAAAACATCCTGCCTTCTTGTGATGATAAACAGGTCGTAAATATTATGAAACTGATGTTTTTTATTACTCTCACCTTGTTGAGTTTCCAGAAATGACCACAATGGTGGAGGATCTTGTATGAATTCATTGAAATTATAACTAGATATTCCCATGGTGGAAGTTTTGGATGAAAATAAATTATCCCAGAGATGCTCAACATGGACCTTCAATTATTTCAATTCAAAAGATTTCAAATTGCACGAAATTATGTAAGTGTGTCCCATCCCTAGACATATGTAAATAGAGAGAACAAATAACCTATGAGGTATTAACCTAATAAAATCATTTATCAAATTATTTTGATACTCGAATAGCACCACATGAATAGGACCACAAATACATCATCCAAAAATAATAAGAAAAAACTCTAAGAAGTGGAAAGAGATCATATTAGCATTGGGAATAACATAGACTTCCCTCTAGGATCTCATATCACTCCCACCCAAAAAGACAAGAATGCAAAAATATGGAGAAACTATACCTAATATATCTATGATTTATAAGTTATCATTCAATATTATAAAATAATAATAACAATTATGTGTTGATAAATAACTAAAAAGTACGATATGTTTTTGCTCCGGGATGATCCCTTGAAAATTGAGACATTTAAATCCCTGCTTCAACTTCTTTCCCAATATCATGTAAAAAGTCATTATGAAAAGAATAATCTTGGAAAAATAGGTTAATTTATCCATAATATTTAATGTAATAAAGTAATGGGATTCACATATATCAAAAAAATCCATAACCATATAATATTGAATAGACACTGTACCTATAATGGTAGAAGGTCATGCCTCTATATCCTATTGTGTATACACTACTTTATATAAAACTATATCCTCATAAGGCCATTTATTCACCACCACAGAATCACCCATGTAATTTGGTAGATATAATAACCATTTATATACATTGTATTTAAATTGAGATCCCCCCAATGAATGATAATCCTACTATACCACCCTTGGTTGCTCTCTTATAGAGAAACTAAAGATGGACAACTTTCCCACAAGTTTCACAAACATTCGATGAAAACTTACAATGAGGATTCATGTGTAAATTATCCTCTCATTTGAAATAAACCATTTGAATCTCCAATGTCTATTTAACACTAATTATAACACATCAGGTCTAGTCATACAACTTTATTTTTGGATCAGAAGATGAACTATGGGTACCTCCTACTATCACTAATACTCTGATGAGTCTTGTATTTCCAATTATGTCCAACTGAACCATATGATCCTTTTTGAAAACCTCCACATAGGTGGGTATACAAATATGAATACTCATAGATCAAATATCATCCTTAAACACCTTTTTAACACATATTCATTGACATAATCATTGAAAAAATTATTTGGAGACAAGTGAAAAAAATCAACAAACCCAATAACCTATGGCATGAAAAAATTATATCTTTTATCCACAATAACAATATATCGTGACATCAATTATCTCAGTGTCACAACCCAACCTATCAGGTCCCACCTTTCTAGAAGAATTTTGAGTGTGACAACCCTAATCCCACCTCCAATTTGATAGTTACTATAGACAAGTGCTAATAATGAAAGAATCAATTGGGGTGTGTTTTTATTATATAACAATAATCATGCACACAACCATATCCATGCAATAGAGAATATAAAAAATAATGAAGATAATAATATATAGGGTAAAACCATCCATGAAAAAACTATAGGGAATTTATCATATTATGATATGGTATTTCATGTTTTAATGGGGAAAAATATTTTCCCAACAACTGTTAAGAACACAACCTGAAAAAATATGGAATAAAGGAAAATTAAGAGAACCTAAGTCCTGATATCCTAGTTTTAAAACCTTATTCATCATATGTAATCAAGTATCAATATGATCTAATAATTTCACTAAAAATATTCTTTTCCTTTACATAAGATAAAACATGTGCCTAAAAATACCATGTAGGGATGAGTACATACATACCTAGTAGTCACCAAAAAAACAACCAAGGGCTCAATAGATGGATACATTCTATGTCTAGTCAACCAAAATAAATTGGGAATTAATATATATATATATATATATATGTGTGTGGTCATAATAAACCTAACTGAGAGAGAAATGGGTCATCCATCTCTGTAGCATAGCTCATGATGATGAGTCTACTTGAAGATGTATTGGTTCATATCTAATGAATAGTATTTCATGGTCCCCTATATGTAAGTTAAGGGGTGGACCCTCAACTTGCTAATACAATCTATAGTCATGGTGGAACAATCTTCAATAGATGAACTAAACCCTAGTATGATAGTGTGTTATAATTGGTAGAGGTAGGACTCACGTCCTGGTGCAAGGGAGGGGGGCACAATAGATAGGTGAATAAAGGAACCATATCGTAGTACATCTGGATGGGGGATACTATTTACTGGTTAGAGGACCTACACGTTATAGTATTAGGGGGTGCGAAGAAGTAGATAGGTGAATAGAGGACCCACACGACAGAATTTTTGGGGACACTATTTAGTGGCAAGAGGTTTTAAACTGTCGATCATTGGGGGTACCACTCAATGGGTAGAGGAATATGTGGGATCTTCTCCCTAGTGTGATAGTGGTACTGATCATTTCTATAATTCAATCATTTATTATAGAATTATGAAACTCATACAATTTCCCATCACATCCATAATGACACTAAGAGAGATACCATCACATTCTACATGAATAAATTCTCAAGATATGCTATTGGTGGGATACAATACTGGACTACAACACATGGATATGAAAGGTGGAAAGTCCAATGAAATTTACATATCATGTACCTAGGGAAAAAATAGTGATATCTACTGGATATATATCCTTGTCCATGACTAATCATTCATTATCAGGCCATGTAGTACAACAAGGTGTGTACGAGTACTACCTGGAATGTCACAGCTTGCAAAGGTCTGCATATGTGCTCCATGATGTGCCAATGCACTTTTGATCATGACCATTTAAATCTAGTCATTCCCATGTTCTTTGGGATGTTCTATTGTACAACCTTCCATGATCGAGTTTATCGCCATGAACATTCCATTGATCTCATAGAGTTCAAACTACGTTTCCATCACAGGGTAACATAGTGTGAATGAGGTTATACACAACATGTTATTTTTATCTTCTGTGAAACCCGAGTCACTACAAAAAGAGGTACGAAAGGAATTTTCTCTAAGATTACATATCATGTAGTTGGGGTTTATACAAAACTAGTATTTATTCAAATGTGTATCCATAGTGAGGTCGCCACCATTTCAACCTTAATTCACACATGGGTTTCTAGATCAAGGGTCGCCCATTCCCAATCCATCATTTGTGACCAGATTTTGGACACATGATCCTTATGAGGATACATTTGTCAAACCACACCACTTTATTAACTAATATGGATCTAAAATTTATGAAGGCATAATCCATAACCTAAAATATATACAAATAAATCGAAAAATTACCATCCCATATGCTATTCATGTAACTGTGATGGATCTAGGGGTGTGATCACCCTCGAACATAACCTAACAATGTCCAACCATGATTTCGAAGGCCAACAAAGAATAAAAATAAGAATGAAGGGGGAGGAAGAACATGAAAAAAGAGAATCCTTCGTATTACATGTGATATCATCCAATGAACATAAAATATGTGTATCCATGGGTGATATTAAGGTTAAAAAATTATTTATCGGATCAATAATATCAAATAGAAGTTATAGGGATCATAAAAATAATCAAAAATCATATATCAATTAATTAGACAATTATAAATCCATTCATAGGAAATTTTAATGCATGAAAATCCAAAAATTTCAAGACCTAGATCAATTATGGATTGATCATTGGTAAAGAAATAATTTTTGAATTGTGAAAAATTCTTGTTGTATACCTTGCTTCTTAATACACCATGATCTATGCATTTTTCATTCTTCGATCTTGATCATCCAATAATGAATGATCCACCTCTCAAATCCTGCAATTATTATGTGTCTAACCCAAAAAAATATATAAAACGATATTTCTTTTTGTAATTAGGCTATTCATATGAAATTAATTATATATATAAAGGAATTAATTAATCCACTTAACCTACCCACTAATGACTGCATCAACTGAACCTCCAACAGTGACAAAAATTCAATCACTTCTTGGGTAAAAACCAGCTTTTGGAATCAAATTCAGTATCAGATTTTCTATAAGATGTATCAAATAATTAGAAATAAAATGAAACATGAAATATGAATTCATGTAAAAATAGAACATACTATTAATTTTAATATATTAATATCTGGGTCACAAGACACCCATACATCGTACCAAGTCTGAGGATATATAAATATATATAATGTGAAATATCTAAAGACAAATCTTTCAAAACTAGAGGAAAGACATTCTCCCCTCCTTTTAGGATCATCTTCTTAAAAATCATAAGGCACCAAAAATGGTGCGGGCACTGAGACGGAATAAAATTATCTCCCTCCAAAGATCACACCTAAAATATCTTGTTTTACCAATGCTGAAAACCCACATAAATGACCCGTCCTCATTGGATCCCCTAATTCCAATCCTTAATCACAATTAAGTACTAAAATAATGTTTATTCATCATATATTTCCATCTCTCCTAGTTAATAATGTAAATTATATTACGTATTTATCTCTTATGGTATGATAAATGGATGATATCATGTACCCTGTCCAACAATGTTAGTTGGTATCAGTAGTATGAAACCTATCCAACACTCCGTTGGATATATAAAAAACGCAATGAGACATGTGTAGAAATGGAATCCCTAGACAAAACTCCTGAATCCATGCCATGGGAAGACTCTAAAGAAATCATGGCCTCCCTACTCAAACTAAAAGGTACTAAGATTTTGATATGTGTAAGAAATTTGTCTCTTTTGGAGTGTCCCCATGTGGCCATGGATTGCTTAATCCTTCTGCATCATCACATGCACCATCATTGGCCCCATAAGATATGTCTCATCAATATCATTCCAACATAAGGGAGACATTAATGGTCACATGTAAAGTTCCAAAAATGTTAAATAATGATAGTAGATTGATAATTGATATTATAATAAAACCAAACAAATGGAATGTGATCCCTCAAAAAACTGATGAAGTCTAACATCCATGCACACAACATATCCTTCAACATGTGGATTGTCCATTTGGTATTCCAAACTGTTTATGGGTGAAACACCATACTCATCATCATGTAGGTCAAAAACAACTCTTTCAAGCCTATTAAAAATCATCATATGATCTAATCAACACATTAGGAGACAATAATCAAGGGTACACCATGAATACAGATGATATCCCACACATACAACATCTACAAATTCTCCACAGAACTATTATCCCTGATGAAAAGGATGTCCCTTGACATTGTTAGTTCTTCATCAATCAACCATATTGAAATGCAGTCTCTCATTGTATGAAGAATCCCCATCAGAATTTCTATGGATATTCTATCCCATTATTAGTCTAGTATATCTAGAGGCTATGTCAAACAAACTGAATACTAGTTATCAACCTTTAACTGTTGATATGTGATACACTGAGATCAACTCAACAATAATCCACCACATGCTACCCCATCGAATCTATAAATAAAATTCCATGTATTCATTTACCACTTAGGGAAGTAAAACAGAGTTAGAAGTGTATGAATCTCTCATGACCCCCTCTCAGAACATGACTATCTCCACTATATGTCTTGGGGAAATGATGATGTTCTATAGTCCTTTAAAAATTATGCATGTTGTATCTCTTATCGATACAACGTCATGTATAACCTCGTCGTCGATGTGTCCCAGATGAGAATCTCTCTCACACTTAAATATTATTGTATTAAATATCATAAAATTAAGAAAACCACCACCCAAATCCTCCACTAGAGATAGTTATAATGAAGTGAATAGATCAGAATCCTCCTCTACCATAAGAGAAAAACAATTTATACTAATGGAATTTTCCACCATGTTCCTTTCCCTGGAATAATAAATTTATCAATTTCCTAGTCATACAAGTACTCCCAACCCAACCTTGTTTTGGTAGATATATATCTAGGTAATGATATACCTAATTATATAGTGATCTAAGTACACCAAACATTTATCATCCCGATGATTGTGCCTATATATATTCTAATAGATGACTACCACTACCAACTATAGGTCATGATTAATGAATTTATACTAAGGGGGTCTTCATATTTTTAACTCATATATGATCATTGACTACATCTAAATCAATATATAATCGATATCAGATCTAGGGGAATTAAATAACACTACATGCTTAATTCACTCATCTAGAAGTCTCAACACATGAAAACCAGTCCACCTCAGCCTTAGCTGTTTAATGGCAGTTAAATACTGCCCATTCTATATAAGAGACATCCATTTCCATGTCAAGTTGGTAAAGGGTTTTTAATCTTGGATAAGTCTACTAAAACCCGCTTATGATACATTTCCCATCCATGAAAACTCCACACCACTAGCACACTATTGGGTGGATCCTAAGAGAGAACAATTTCATTCATCTGTAATTCTATAAATAACCAATTCGTATAGATGGAATTTCATAAACGTGATGAGCATTTATAAAAAAATGGAACATCAAGATAATACCATAAATTTTATTACTATATATTAACTCTAGGACCATCATCATGTTCTCAACATGATCTTACTCTAATGCTGAGTAAATAAGTTCTTTCAATAATAAAGAGAACCACAAATCAGTCCATGCATTGATATAATATATAGTTCATAAGATCCATAATCATAGTGGGGGGAATTTTTAATAATAAAGGAAATCAATAGGTAATCACAATATATATTAATACATGATGATCCATATTTGAAATATCATTATAAAAATCCCTCAACTGGGGGTACCCAGATCAAAGTATAATATTCAAGAACCTACTCACATATCCCAATTGGTTGAATATATAATCAATACATAGAAAGGGAATATTTTTCTATATCATAACCTAGTTTAGGTTATGATAATAAAAACCTATCCTCAGTTTCACATCATCATTTTTCACTAAAAACACTATGTATTTCCTTACGTACACCTGATGTATGAAAAAACCCTTCTATCGAAGGTCCTCCAAATGCACAATCAACTCCTAGAGCTTAGTAGGTTCCATATTACATGATGTATAAGATATAAGTGTTGTCCATTAGTGTTAGTAGATACAAAAACCCTTCTATTATCATGGATCTAATCCCAAAATTTTCTCTATAATGAAATCCATATATTCAACCACTAATGATTGAAATGAGATTCTTGAAGAGCTCAATATGACTGGGGATAAATCTATAACTGATAGGTGATGGGTTTCATGTTTTTTCTCCTAATTCCAAGTCACTCAACCTTGAAATCTCCCATAAAAAAAATAATCTAATACAATATTTTTGAATGTTTCTAACTCATATATGATGATAATAAATCTTCACCAATACCATAGAGAACATTTACGTTGAAAAAATTATGTTATATGGTTTCATCATGATGAGAAAGAGGTCCCATAAGAAACTGTATCCTCTAAGAACCATCTCCCACTACTAACAAATATTGGATATCAAATAATAACCCCTAATAGAAACCTCCTAATATAACTTCTATACAATATTATCTATTTTATGGTCATGGTATTGTACAATCATTTTGGTAATAAAGGAATGAATGGAAAATATTTTTTATATAACTAGGAAAATATTATAAAAGACACAAATTATACCTGAAATCATTTCATGTGCATCATGGTCATAACAACCTATATTATGAAATACCTACTGCCCAACTTCTAGATTCCTAGGCATGAAATGGGACACCTAGTGGTGGCAGTGGAAGAATCTCATTACATCAACCTTCCATGTATCTATACCCTATAAAGATCCACCCAAACCTCTTCTAGAAATACCTCTTGATGGGACACCCATGCCATGGATATGAGATTCTTGATCATGGTGATGCCACTACCATGATGATACATCCAAATACTACCTTCTATATCTAGCACATCGGGTCTAGAAATCATAGGCAATATGACCTCCCATATCATAAGAATATAACTTGTCCTCCCCTAATAGACAAAATCATCTATGTAGACTCTATTCCATGAATCTAAAATCATATGTAATATTATGGGGTTGTCTCTTATGTCGAGTTCTTGAGACTAATTTCTGCTTGATTTTGTAGACGACATACCTCTATGATGGACACCACTAGATCGATCCCCTTAGTGAACATCTACTAGGTTGACATTTAAAACCTTAACTAAATATAGTACTCTAGAATATAGAGGCATGTTGAGGGAAATTGTGGTGGAATCAATGTCTATGTGGAGACCCTATTAAAATTTATGTGCATTAAGGAAACCATATCATACCATACAGTAGGAGTGTTTTGTGAGGTCAATAAATAACACAGAAAACATTGAAACTGTTATATTTTCCTTCCATATACTAATAATTTTATAAATCCTCTTGTAACATTATAATGAATGGTAGTACTCATCATAGTGTAACTTTTGAGATGTATGACAATGAGAGAATTGTGTCATCATGGGTAAACATATTCCTACTCCATCAATGCCTTGTTTCACCATGTAAAAGACATGTTTAAAGAACAACTATATAATAAGTTGTTTTTCATACATGTTTTAATCCTCCAATTACCAAATCAATACAATAATGCATTTCATGGGGATATAGTTCAATGTAGAACCCCATTAGTCTCAATCATGGGAACTAAAAAAGCACACTAAGCATGTGTGCTTCATTAACATTCACTAACATTAGTATATGATAATTGATAGGTAGGGGAGTTTCTCCCTATCGTCTTGGAGGAATATCATCATGAGATATGCCTTAAACCAAGGCCTTATCACTTAACTTATTTTTATAATGATTATATATCTCTAAACTACCTATAAATCTTCACAGTGGTATCCTAAAAGTGTTCAATAGATACCATGATAAAATTAAAATATATATAACGGTTAACTCAAGAAGAAAAATAAAAGTAATTAATACTATATTATTCATGTACCAATGTTTTTATAATCTAATTTTTCATTATTTTATTTGGAAAGGTAGTATTTAAAGTCATGTTGTATGGATACAACTTTTTTTTTCAACAATACAAGGTTTCTTGGTCAAAATTACTGAATGAAAAACCGTAACACTTTTTTCTTATGTATGAACCATTACTAAAAAAATTGTACAACTCAAAATACATTTATAAAGAATGAAATTCTCACATACCACTCAATCATGGTCCAACCTATCAGGTCGACCTGGCCGGAAGAAGCTGATAGACACAACCCCATAAACCCCTCCAATTGGATAGGGGGTTGTGGAAGTTATAAAAAGAAATAAATGAAATGGAATTTGTTGTCATAGTATACCAACTCATGCAAATGTACACCCAACCATCTCAATTCAAGAGAGTAGAAGAATAACAAAAAATACTATAACATCTGAAGTAAAACTTTACATGAAATAAAATACAGGGAATAAATTGGAGCATCAAATGTAAATCCAATGTGTAAATCAGAATATTATATTCCAAAGTAGAGATGATGTCCCAAAAATACAATAAGTAAAATATTTGAAAAGTAATAGAGACCATCTTCTTGTCTCCATGTTTGACAACTGTATGCTTACAATGCACCCATGTATCAATTTGATTCATCTATTTCATCTACAAACACTGTATATTATTCCTAATACATGAATAATGATGGAAACCACATGTAGGGGCGAATGTATCCATACCTATTAAGATTCACCAAGAACCAAAATGGGAGTAATAAACAGATATATTCGAAGTCAAATCATCCCAATGAATAAGGTAACAAAACCATATAATTATACATGTACACTCAAGCTTATAAATACCCAAAATCTTAGAGAGATGGGAACTCCATATCCACAGACCATCTAGGATTATGAATCTTTTGGAATATCCCAAGTCATGTCTCTCATGGGAAATATCCTATGTTATTTTACATGTAAGTCATGTGGAGAGATAAAAACATTCCACTACGATCAAAAGTATATGGGAAAAAATTCCCAACAAGTGACTCACAATTTTGTATGATAGGGGGTTTCACTTAGTTTATATAGGACCTGCACCATAGTGTGATATGTGGGTACCACTCAGTAGATAGAATAATAATGAACAAAAACCCTAGTAAATTGTGGGTTAGGGTGGGGGTACTACTCATTTTCTAGACTACCCACTCCCCATTATGTAAGTGTGTTACCACATAGTAGGTAGTGTAATATGGGGGGACCATTTCCTACAATTATAGGGAGTTTCCAACCCCATTTCTCCCAGATGATGCTACTCAATCCCTGATTTTGGTCAAGTGTCTCCTAAAGAAGATCCACATTAGTAACACCTCATGTTGTATATCAAAAACTAGTATGAAGGGTAAAATCATGTTATAAATGAATAAATACTTGGGATATGATAATAAAGGGAAAAATTCATATATATATATATAAAAATAGAAACACAGGATGGAAAATCTTGAGAAAAATACATGACATGAACATGGGGTAAAACACTGTGTGACCTCACTCGAAACTAATCCATGACGAAACCTAGATGTGTATTTACTAGACATGTAGTACAAAATAATGTGTAAAATAACTATAATGTGTCTCTTGTTTAGTATGGACCTATCTAAGTGCTCCTGGACATGCATGTGTACAATGGGTCATGCGGGTATACCATTAGTCAAGCATCGGGACCTCTTACCAAACCCATGTGCTTGGATGCATCCATTCCCATATACCCCCGATGTATACTACAAGCTACAATAAAATGTTCACATGGAATTTTTGAGTTCATTCATGGTTTGAAATATTTATCTTCCCAAGAATCCTAGCCTCTATAACCAGGGGACCACACAACATTTGTTTTTGAACTGCACTCCATGTAGTTGGGTATTTCACAGAAACCCCAGAAAGATTCACATATCAATCCATGTTGTATATGTTGTCATTTATACTGTGATTCACAACAGGAATTATATATCTGGGTAAACCCATGGCTAATACATTTTCAGTGGCCTGATTCCTTCCTATAAAACTAGAAATGTCTCTATCTGTCAGACCATAACACTTTCAGTTGTAGTACAGATCACAAATCTATGGAGGAAAATCCTGAAAAATAAAATACATCTAGATATGTATGAAAATTCCAATCATATACATCATTCATGATACCAACAAAAAATGAAGGGTTTCAACATAAGAAACCCACCACATAAATGTCAAACTGCAACCTCGAGGGATAATAAAGAATAACTAGAAGAATAGTGGTGGAGGAAGAACATGTAAAAAGGGAACCCTTCATCATCAAGACATATTGATCAATGATCATATAATTTGGGTATCCTAGGGTGGTGGAAATGAGAAAAATTATTTATCATATAACTATCATCAATGAAACCATACATGTAAAATATGAAAAATCATAAATTGTAGATTCATTAATAATTTAATTATTAATTTGTTCTTAAGAAATTAAAAATGGGTTACATCCATAAATAATGATCTCTGACTAAATTAATGTTAAATAATTGTAAAATAACACGTATTATAGAGATGATGATGTTCGATTTATTTCACTACCTCTCCATCCACCTTGATCTCATCATCATATATTGTAGATTCATTAATAATTTAATTATTAATTTGTTCTTAAGAAATTAAAAATGGTTTACATCCATAAATAATGATCTCTGACTAAATTAATAATAAATAATTGTAAAATAACACGTATTGTAGAGATGATGATGTTCGATTTATTTCACTACCTCTCCATCCACCTTGATCTCATCATCATATATTCCTCGATTCTGATCTTACAAAGAAGAACAATCCTTCTAAAAAACCAACCTTGGGTTATATAGATAATCTAAGAGATTTTTCATTATATGGTATGTAAGGAGGAAATTAGGTTATGAGTATTAAATAAATGAAATAATTAAATAAATAAATTAGTCAACATAATTTACCCTCTTAATAATTCATCAATTGAACATCCAACAACAATCATCTTTAGGTCACACATATTGTAAAACTAACGTTTTGGAATAAATTATGACATTAGATTTCCCATGTGTTGTCCCAAAAAACGGGGAATACAATTAAATAATAAAATCATATACATGAAATATAATATATCAATAAATTAAATATATTAAATTCAGGGTCCTGCTACACCCAAACATGATGAAATATCTGAGGATAAATCCACACACACACACACACACAAATATATATATATATATATATATATATATATATATTAAAAGGAAAATAAATCAAAATTGGAGTCACTACACGTAGTGACATAAAATATATTTATTGATTGAAGGATTACTAGATTGTTTTTAAGGTGAGGTATTAATGATACATGTCTTGATTATATTCCCACTACATACTTCAAGAAACATCAATCATATATGAGTTGATGCATCCTGAGAGTGTTCTAGAGTTTTCAGAAAATGGAAAATTCACATCATCCATCTGATCCCTTATATTTCATCATGTGGACCCCTATTACAATTAATGATTCTGATATTCTTAATAGTAAATTCTAATTAATGGGAAATTTTTATTTTGGTACAATATTGGTCACTTTTCTCAGAGACCATATAATTCATATGATAGTTTCAAATAAAACAGGGCCAATTGGGGGATTCTTACATGGGAATTTATCCTAAGATTCCACTATAAATTTATGGGATTTTTTAGAGGAGGCATATAATAAAAATATAGTACCTAAACGATTAATAACAGAATTCAATTGCTTTATATTTTTTTCAATGAACTGAAGAGAAAGGATAAAATAAAAAACAAAAGGAATGGAAAACCCCATTATTCCCATTGTAACTCTAGGTTCATCTTAAAGGTGTGATGGATAATAACACTCCTACACTGCCTCTCATGTTTCAAAAATCCTATTCCCAATATATTTAAAATAGTTGACAAAAGATTGTGTTATAAAATCGTGAGAATAGGTTTTAATACTTGTTGAGATATGATAAAACCTTTAATAGACTAATATAATTTAACCCAAAAGATCTCATAAAATTGATCAGAATAGGGCCTGAAGCACATTCTTATCCCCCATGACCAGTGGAATGAAATTGGGTATCATAAAATGATAACATGGGAATGATTTCACCCACAAAATTGACATTTTACAGGGAAAAAATAGATATTAACAATAGATTTCTAGAATATATCGTATATCAATGAATCAAAATAAAGAGTTCATGTAAAACATATGGATAATAACGTATAACTGAAAAATAGAAAGGAAATCAATAACATAAATACGGAAACAATCTATATGTATAACATTATATGACCTTATATATTTTCCATCCTAATACAAATGAAAAAATGTTGATCTAAGAGACCCTTCTTTTACATGAAGATATTACTTTCACCTATATTCTAAAAACCCATAGCTACGAAAACCAAATTGAAAAGGTTAGGTGTGGCCATTAAATCTCAACATTATACCACTAATGAATCCATAAAATTTATATTCACATGCATATATTAGTTCTTGTATACAAATATATTTCATTTCTTTTCCAAAGAAATATTTTTTTAATATAAAAATAATCCTTTTGGTTTCTTCTAAAATATATATAATTCCTCTCATAATCATTCCATATAAAAATAAAAAAAATAAATGTGACATATTACACATCTAATGAAAAAACAGATAAATAAAATAGTTTTCATGAATCAATATCCATATAATAATAAAATTATAATATAAGAATATAAAATATATATGAACATAATATAATATAAAAATATTCAAAGTGGGGAATCCATGATAATAGGTTTTACAAAGATAAACCAATAAGACCTAGAAAAATATCTAGGTGGCACATAAGATGAATAATGTTAAAAAAAACTTTTCCAAAAAAAAATGTAACTTATAGAGTCCATGTAATCAGGGGAACCTCTTTAGTGATATCATACTCTATAAGGTCTCATAAATGATTAGTTTTTCTCCCATACCCCATTTTCTCCAATAGTTCTTTATATCATCAATACATTCAAGAAGAAAAATTAATGTTTAATAAAATATTTCCACTGAAATAATCAATTTACTAACCCATTCCCATATTTTATAAAGACATTTGTGTATTAATGATATAAATATCCCATTTTTAAAAATCCATTTTCACTTCCAAAATATCGTTATTGAATTTTATGAAATAGATAAATTATATAATATCCAATTTTTAATGAAAATCTCTTTTGAAAACACTATTCAATTTCCTAAATGTAGTAAAACCATGTTCAAGGTTCATAACTAATTGAATATATCATAATAAAACTATAATAACTATGATATAAACTATATTATAGAAGAAACATACCTTGAAATTGAGGAAAATTGGGTTGTCTTCTTGACCAATGATGACAGAGGAAGAAATATGATAATAAAGAACCATTATTTATGGAAAACAAAGTGAGTTTTACATGTCCATACTAGGTATTGGGATTTAGTCTCGACAATTTTAAAAAACATGGAGATTAATATAAAATAGTAGACCATAAGTTATCCACCTTCAATATTATACCAAACTGAGATTGAAGCATTCAATCTATATAATGCATCAATATCAGGGAGACAGATTAAGAGAAAAAATGAAACCTACCTTATTCTATTCCATGTTTAATTTAATTAGGGTTGTAAGGCTCATATAAGTTGATATTAAACATAATTTCAAGAAAACTAAAATTTTCAACCATTAATAAAATGCATGTATAATGGAAACACCAGCTAGATACAAGTCTACACAACATAGCTAGTGGGTGAAGGTAGATGGCATATTCCATTTGGTCTTCAACTTATTTATCAATGAGTTTAGGTAGAGTTCCTGTATATCTAGGTAATATAATTCCAAGATAGTGGATGCCCACTAAATGGATGTTCAAATAAAATGTGATAGTATTTTATACCTATAGAAATACATGTGTTTTGTCTTCCAACAATGGCTAACCATTGGAATCCCACTATAACCAACAACCAATAAAGCTTATCCCAACAAATACAGAAACCAAAATTAAAAGTGAAAACAAAATAGAATCCATTCACATAATTATGCATGAAATAGTGTTAAAATTATCCCAATAATAATATATTTGTTCCCTAGAAATTTTCAAAGTCACGAGTTTGAGAATAGATAAGGCCACTACTACAATATTAGGTCCCCACACTCTCATTCCTCATGGCTATAACTACCACACTAAAATCTCACTCAAACTAATGTTACAATTATTCTATGTAATCTTTATCCTAACATCATATAATATCATTAGACTACTCAAACATAGAGTTTTTGGGTTTAATCTCAATGTTCTCCCACTCAACCACATGAGACATATCTAAATGATACTACTTTGATTAGAAAATATGAATCACAATTTTGATAAAGGGAAAATAAGATGTTAATTCTAATCCTTATTCCAGCATCCCAATACAATCCACAATAATAATTATTATGATATATTTACATGATAACATACCATTTATTTATAATATTTATATCCCAATAGAGGTGATTCATTGAGAAAATATCGAATGCCTACCTCAAAGTCCAACATATGACAACACCTACTAGTATAAGATTTATGGTTATAATGAGCTATCTATTTTGTATTAAGAATCTATTTCAAAATATCATCCATCTCTAATGAAATTATTTTTCTTTCTAAATACCATTATATGAACTCTTACCAAATAATATGTGATCTGGTAGGCCACCAATAAAACCCATTAAATGGAAACATCCTATTAAAATATGGATAAATATATTATTGGGAAACAAGACTAATGAAATATGTTTCTCCCAATATCCATTGATTTCAATGATTAAAGATAAAATAATTTCGATAGGAATATATATTTTTTACTCAATATAGCCCTCTATATATGGATAATAAAAACTTCTCAATATGAGGTGAGAACCCATCACTCGATGTAATAAACAAAAGAATTAGGATGTAATGTGAGGTTCTTTATCTGAAATTATATCCAATAAAAAAACATGACGTCAAAAAATACCTCTTATATTAATGTTATTGATATATTTTTTCCATCATTGGATCCTTGATTGGTTTAAAATGTCAAAATTTCATGTGATGGTTATTAATCACTGATAGAAAATACCGGGGTAGTATAATATTATGGTAACACAAAAACAATTTACATGAATATTTTATCACATTTCACACTATAATTCATAATGGTTTCGTAAAAAAACATAACTTTGGTGTTTCACCTTAATTTTCATACATGTTCAGAACCAAGATACAAATTAATGAATTAATCATATCATTCACAACCAAAAATAGTTATGTTTAAATTCATACTACATCGTGGTAGGTATAGGGTGAATATAAAAAATTTCCAGTGTCTAATGTTGAAAATTCTTACCTCAAATCAATTTGATCAACCATAGTACCTCGAATGAGGGTGACATATTTTGGAGACTGTGACCACTCACCCATGTTTTACCAATTATAAAGATTTTTAATAAAACATTGAAACTCTTCAATATGTGCCTCTCCATGTTGAATGTAATAATATATAAATGATAAGGATGGAATAAAATATTGTAATAATTATGTGTCAACCTTCCATTTATCCATGTAAATGTAATTTAACCATCTCATAAAGCTCAATTATTCCATTGATTTATATTCTGCATGGGTTAGTAATTCCCTACAGAAATCATATTAGACCACATTAAATTTTTTAGGGTTGAAAGAAATATCAAAATAAATGCTATAAACATAATCAAAACCAATTATATTTTTCAGGTTTTTATCCCTCTAGGTGAAGATATGATTTAGATACTAATTGTCTAAATATACATTAAACCCCTATCTGAAGACATAGCGGTTCCAAGGCCTATTGTGCATGAATCACCGATTCCAACTCAAGATCATGAGTGGGGTAGTTCTTATTATTATAGTGAATCTAAGAAGAAAAATATGATACTATATGTATCCCATGCATCATAACAATAATCAAACCTATACCTGAGGCATCATAGTAAAAATAATACAATACACATAGCTAAGTATGGATCAATAATTTGTATGATCCCAAGAAACTCTATATCTAAAACACATTTCTAGGATACAACTAAGAAAATACATATTGTTTCTTTTCACGATCCATTGAGAAAAACTTCTCAGAAATCACAAGGACCATAAATTTCACCTCTTGAATGTAAAATTTAATATTGGATAGATTTTTATAAAATTGATATTCACTCATCATTTCAAAGATAATATCTAATCTTTCATAATAATATCATCAAATTTTATGTAAATTTTTTTTACATGAAATAAACCAAAAACAAATCCAATAAATTTTGTTGGATGTGATTAATTAAGTTCATAAATACAAGATTAGATTCTGTGATGCAAAATGGAATAACCAAATACTCATAATTTTCCTACATACTCCTGAATTTTTTCTTAGTAATATGTTCATATTGGGCCATTAGATTATTGTACCCCAATATTTGATAAATATTTTAAAACATATAATCCCTTAAGGGTTGACCAAAAAGGTATTATATCCATGGAGAGGGTTATTCATTATTTAATTTCTAGATATTGGGATTTTAATAATCCATAGTTATTCAGAGACTCACATAATCATTCTCTTAAAAGATAAATGGAAATTCCAATAGTGAAACTCTAATAAAACTAAATACCTTAAAACGATTGTCCTAAAATTGGGCCAATAATTCAAAAAAATTAATGGGTTCCATATAATAAAAAGGTTCACCAATGGGTATTGTCTATATAAGAATGTATATATGGATTGAAACTTCCCCCTGAGGTGAAACCCATAAATATCATCCAAAAAATCTTTTGATAATCGAAGAACATCAAAAGAAGAAAGAAAATAAGATGTAGATCAGAAAAATAATGAATATGCCTCTATCAACTAGTAGGTTATTATCTCAAAAATGAGGAAAGAAAATACCTTCCCTCCCTGATCTCAAATCCTACCCTCCCTAGAAGACATGAGGGACTCGATTGATATAAAAAACTATACTTGATGATAATATAAATCGATATATTTCTTGTATCTTATCATGAAATATGGGCCTATGGTATGATCAAATATTTCAGTCTAAATAAATAGTCATTCCTATACAATTTTATGGTTAGTTATCATCACATTACATTTTTGAAATTTTAATCAATAATTCAATTTCATTCTTAAAGGAGTCAGAAGTGTCATCAATAACGACATAAGATACAAATAAAATCTAAATGTTCCAATATGGGTTGATTATATTAAATAATTAGTTTCAAAGGTATCAAAAAAATCCAAAACCATTTTATATAAAAGAAAAAAACATACATCTTTTGGTAATAACTCCTACCTCTATATCCACTTCTATACACACAACTACATATTTCCATCCAGCCCCATCCAACCCTTTCTTCACAACCTATGAAAACCCCTCAGAATGAGGTTGAGGCATGGCCCCTTTCACATTATACATAAACTAAGATATCTTAGTGAAGGGGTATCCAACTATACTTCCATATTATTCCCTCTAAATGAAACAAATAAATGTAACAAGACCAACCATAAATATGAGACACCATGGGTGTTTTCTTACAATCATGAGTGAGGTTTCGTTTTATAAAACTATTAATAGACTACGTGACTTTTCTCGGATGTCCGTTACACTAGAATACTACCACATATTCATAAACCATTCATTTTTTATTATAATTTGTACTCCTCAAACCATGTGTTTTTACAGATCCCCTAAAGATCATTACCTTAGCATCTTTGACTTCCACAACCATATCTACCAAATACAAAAATACTATATAGGAGGTTTGGCACATAATAATCATCATATATTAAATTTATTCCTTCAAAACCATTTCAAACCTCATATACTTTAGATAATAATTAGAATCATGCTATGGAGAGATGGTTATAGACTTAGAAAACTTAGTAGCATACCTCATGAAAAAAATAATCTCACTTATAAAATGTTATTAACTCACAAGCCAATGCTACTCTCAATGTCACAAGATATAATTATTGATTAATGGACTTCTTTAATGGATTAAAATTCTATGTGTTCAAGAAAACTTTCCTATATAATATATTCCCACTTTTTCTCCATGAAACTTCAATAATATAAGTGTAAAATCCTACCTTCGGTCTTATAAAGATTAATAATATTGTAAAATGAACGCGACCATTTTGATATATTCTGCTATATCCATTTAACTATTTTAACATGAAATGATAGTGGTTGATGTTCAGTGATATCCAATGAATGGAAAACTATTTTTTTTTGGTTTATAATTTTTGAGTTGGATCATAAAACAAATCATTTAGATGATAGTTTTCATTGGAACATGGTGAATGATGGGATTCAACTATAGAGATTTATCTGCAGTTTCCACTCAATAATTTTGACATTTTCTTCTTGTTGGATCCAAAAAAGATAAAAAATATTAGGTAAACCATTAACAAGAAAAATTATTTCCATTATCGTTAAATAAATTTAGAAAAGTAATTTTAAATGGAAAATATCAAAATCATGGACAATGGAAAACAGATGAGCTCCCATTGTACCTGAACACTAATCATGGATGTGAGATAGAAATACACTTTTTCAAATATTACTACCTCTATTCTACCTTCAATACATGGACATAAGAGGGTGATATAGAAGCATTAAAATATTCATTAAAGAAACCTTATCTTGAGTACCAATTTTCAATAGGCTAAACCAGGTCAAACAACAACATCCCCCAAAATTGTCTCACCTCAAGGCCCAAAGCATATTTCTAATTTCTATGGGATATAGACAAGAACCTAGGTATAAAAAATAGAAAAAATGATATTAATTTCTGAACCAATAGACATGTGAAAATTAAGAAACAAACAATGCATGAAAATAGATAAGAAAAATATATCATATATCAAAACAAAAAACAAGAGGGGTCACTTAAGTATTTTGGATACAAAGTTCTCACAGAATAATAAAAATAACACTGGGAAACTGGATCTCGATACTACCCATGTGTCCATATCCATGTGACCATATTTTATCACATTCATAACCCATGGGATATGATTTAAAATCCAGATGATTCATCCACTACATGATGCTCTCCCATTATCCAATATCCTAGAAATACAAGGATAAAAATTCCAAAGGGTAACAAATAGTCTCTGAGAAATAAAAATTACTATGATAGAACAAAATAATCTTTAAATTTTTTATCTACATGCCTCAATTAGTTATTGTTTATAATTATATTTCAGAAAAACTCATGAAAAATTTGTTTTTCATATAATAATAAACGATTGGGGTTCATTTCAAAAACATTAAATTCCATTTAAAATTATTACACATTTAATTAAATAGAGAAATCTGATATACTTCCTATCTAAAGTCATAACTATATTAATAATATATTTTTTAAGCATGAATATATATATATATATACCATGATTATGGGATCATACAATCATATCAAATATCAAGTATATAATTTAATCACGAATTATCCAAATAATTAAATCCATGAATTGAGGGTGTAAAAAACTAAAACAGTAAGACATAAAAAAGAACAGTAACAAGTATATGTAACTCTAATTGTATGAAATAATTTTTCTATTGAAAAGTTACTCCTATAATCTCTTCTATAAATGATACATTCCATAGTGGTAAATTAATCTTCTAGGGATCATCCGTGTTCAATTTAACCCATACCCCATGGTTTCCCATTGTTATTTGTGTTATTATTACATTCAAGAAACCAAATTCATGTTTCAAATATCATTTTCCATAGAGAGATACATTCAAATATTCCTACCTATATTACATAAAAATATTTCTCTATTTATTCCAATATACTCCAAAACATTAAAAACCATTTAAATTTTAAAACTATCTTTGTTGCATTTTTTTAAAATCATAATGTGTATGAAATCTAATCTTCCAAGAAAACCGATTTTTAAAATCCATTTAAACTACCCTAAAACATTAAAAACATTAGCATTAAAAAAATTAAACAATCATAATATCACATGGATAACTATGAAATAAACTACAAGATAAAGACACATACCTGAAGAATGATGAAAACAGTGATTCCTCCATAACCAATGATGATATATCATGAGATGAAATCATAGGTAACCAAGATAAGAAGAAAAAAAAATTCAATTATCCATGTATATGATAGATCCAATTATACTGTATTATTATTATAAATCACATTTATAATTTGAGAATATATTATATTTGAAAGGATCCACTAAAAAATTACACTAAATGAATATCACAGATTCCAACAAGCAGTATGCTCCACCATAAAGGGTAGGTAGAGATCCAATAATGTCATCATGAAGCTCTTAAACTGAGATAAATTGAATTATGGATATAAGGGTCTAATTTTAGGAGATAAAACATAATTTTATTCTATATGATATTTTAATCCGTTATTGAAATAAATACCCATTGGTGTCACTAGTGAGCTATTAGGCAGCACTCATGGGATGATGATTGAATTTAGCGGGTATGCACTGACAAGCCTTACATTTTATAGATATTGGAATATAAATTGTGGGATGGTGGGTACATGAAGAGTTATTATACAAAAACGACCACCATAGATGGGATGGTGGAAGCCGATAAGCTGGTTAGTGCCCCTTGTAGATATGCAAGTGTTCTTCCATATATCACTAGCTTATAGGTGTCTTTATACAACAATAAATATCCTAAAAAACGTTTCCTAGTATACACATGATAAAAAATTATAAGGGAATAGAAATAAATGTTCTCCATAGTCGATTTTGTATACCATGTTTTGATAGATATGGTGTTTGTTTAGAATTATATGTGATAGTTTAAAATAAATTATTATAAATAAGAAAATAATTTTTATTTTCATATATAATCATGCACTTATCATTTTTCCTATTGGGAAACAAACCTTCTTCAAATAACATTATATTATTTTTAACATAAACATTCATTCATGCATCATAAGGAACATGAGGCATTGTGTGTTGGGTTTTCGAGGTTTAAAATACAACAAAAGGAATTAAAACGTTGAATCATTATATTATTCTCCTAATTGACATCCTTAATCCATTTGAGATCCTGAAACTGCGTGGTAAAACGTATGAAATACATGAAATAATTTTTTTGAGCTAAATAGAATAATAAGCGAAGAAAATTGATAATGAAACACAACATGTGTGTAAAAGGTATAACATGATATCATTGAAGAAAAGTTACATGAGTAATCAAATGGAATCATAGCATAAACAACATGGTATAATATGATAATGGAAACATGGGAAAGTATAAAAAATTTAAACATGAAATAAAAATATTTAAATTATAACATTCATTACAACATCATATACTGGACGGAGTCTTAAAATGGATTAGGTTCACTCTATAGTCCTAGGAAAGACATTACATGAGACTAAAACATTACCTAGTGCATTGGGATTCTATATAATTCTGATCCCACCAATCACAATCATTACTTGTACATGCATATGAATTTCTCATAATGTAATATATCATAATGCATAAAAATATGAATTACCCATTGAAATAAACATGATAAAAAATCTTGTCTTATTCCATAATAAGAAGTGATTTTTAACGAAAACATTAATGAAATGGTCGTAAGGCGTATACCAACCCATGAATGGGAGGATGAATGAGACAGTTATATAATTAAGTGACATATATAAACACTTTATAAACATAAAACATAATTAATGAGAGATCTACATTGGGACAGTGATAGTTTATCTTAAACTAGAATAAATTAATAGTTTAAATAGACCCCTTAACATGTGCCTGATTCATCACGTGCACTCTTTATCTCACCAAATATTTAAATTAATATAATTATTTTCCAAGATAATAATTTTTTTAAATATTATTGTACATTTTATTTTATTCCATACCATGTCCTATTAAATTAATTAATCATTTTGTTTCATGTCATATGTTTTGATGATATTGGTCTTATATGTCCAAAATCACTTTAATATGCTGATTAAGTTCAAAGATATTATTAATTAATCATATAAATAATATAAATTATGAAAAAAATCATCATTTTTGTAAATAAATTATACCATTGAAAACAATCATTAAATAATTTTTAAAAAATGAACTACATTACAATTATAGAAATGGTAGGCCATAAATATGCATGAGAAATGTTTCCACTTTTCAATGATCTTGATAGAAAAATGGAAGTGTTATATTATCAATAAAAAATTATAATTATGTGATAAATATTATTTAATTTTTTATATACACTTACATATACCTTACAGTCAATGAATAAATAATATATGAATCACATCACTTTATAAGGCGGTAGTTTACCGTACAAGCGAACGATGTTATAATTTTCAATGAATGAGATTCTAGGAAAGTATATGAAATGTAAATTAACTATAATGGTCAATATTTAATTTTTATATTATATAAACATTAAATTCATCTATATTACCTTCCATGTAATGAATTAGTGAAAAATTAATCACATAGTTTTATGAGGCGGTAGTCAGCCGTACACACGAACGACATTATCAAATTTAATAGACAGAATGATAAGAATGTATACGTTATATTATTTTTTAATAATTTTTTTAAAAAATAATTATCATATATAAAATTAATTTAATACGTTTTACCTTTTTTTATAAATATTATAGTAATGAAAATTCATATCACTTCTTGAGGCGGTAGTCCACTATACAGATGAAGGAAGTTATATTATTCCTTACATAATTGAAATTAACATGGGGTATGTAAATTTATAATTATGAAAATATAATTATATCATATATATAATATATAGAAATTAAATAAATCATTATATATTCCCATGTGATTTTGTTATAAAAAATGAGTTACGTCAGATCGTGCGGCAGTAGTCTTCTATACACACAATCAAATGTTATATTTCCCAATTAAGGGATAAAGAGATATTTATAGGTCATGGAAATAAAATAATGATATATAAATTTATGGGAGAAAAATATAATGCTATATAACTATTTTTGATAATATCATAAGGTGGTTTAAAAAAAAGTTAAATAAAATGCTCGATTATGGATGTTATCTCTTATTCGGAAAACTCTTTTATGTATTCAGAAATTCCATCCTAGGTAGGCTTTATCATTAAAAATAGGCTTTAATGATGAGGTTTGGGAAAATAAATATGTTATTGGGCTTGTTATTGTATGAATAAATCATTTTTTACGAGTGATGTGAAGGTGGCAGGGGGATGCCATTTATACATGTTGTGGGTGGCATACTTTGTAATTCTCAATGTTTCTCGATAATTCCATGTCACTTTCTTAGACGAAAGGCTCAAAAATAGAAATATTTTGATACATGGAAGTGGTAAAGTCATCATTTTCCTAAAATTGAAATTATATATCTTTTCCACCATTTAAACCCTTATCTTTTTAGTTTAACACTTGATAAATGTATTTTTACCTCCACTTTAGTCAATAATTTTTATTATTTTCACTATTAATTATTGTCAAAAATTATGTTGACCATATTATAAAATATTATTTTTTATGATTCAAAATATGGAAATTTTTTCCAAATTATTCTCATATTATTTTTATAATTTAATTTCATATTAAACCCACATTTAGGTTAGAAAACCTGTTTTTTCAGGAAATGCATTTTTGAAGGAAATTAGATCTCAAATAAATAAAATGAAAAGAAATCACAATTATATGAATTTGAATTAATACATATCGATAATATCTATATAAAATTTATATAATTCTTATGTAGGGGTTATTGTAATTTTTTTAAATGGAGAATCATTTTTCACCTAGAATTAATTTTCAGAAAAAATGGTTTTTCTAGGCCTAAAAATAAAATCATATTAAAATATAGTACAATTTTCATTTAAATAAAATTAATTTAATTATGTATAACTGAATAAAACAATAAATAAATTAAAATTAGATTAAAATAATAACATGACTTAATTTAAAAAGAGTAAATGAAAATTTTATAAAAAACGTTACATTACACTAATCACTGAAAAGTAAATATTTTTGATAAAACACAAATATTTATCAAAATATAATATCAGTTTTTTGATTTAAAAACTAGATTAATTTTTTAAAATAAATTTTCTAAAAGTGTTAAAAATTAATTTTATACTATATGTGAAAAGCATGATGAAAGCACCTTTTATAAAAATATAGTATTTATGAAACATATTTTTTCTTTTCAATGTTTCTTACAGTATATCTATTTAGTAGAAAACCATTAAATTTTTTTATAGATGTGTAAAAAATATAAATTTCATAATTTATTTATTCATTTACAAACTCACCAATTTAATAGCTAGGTTATAATGGTAGAGTATATTATTGTTCATTCATATTTAGGGTTGTGTGTTCCTCATGTAATTAATGACATTGAATATACTTAAAAATAAATATATAGTAAATTCCCAGTGTATAAAATTATATTATAACATTGTTATTTTTTTCATACACACTATTGTATGTGATTTTACTCTTATAAAATCATATTGTGTTACATTCTACCCCCTTAAAAAATTTGGGACCACATAATTTAATGTTTATCTTAGAAATCATTTGGATGACATTAGAATATTTTGTTGTGAAAAAAACCTACATCATAAATATATTTAATAAAACATTATCCAAAAACATGGAAAAAGAAAAATGAATTTTATCACATAACTATGTTTCCACAATGGAAAACTGTAACACCCAGATATTAATATGAAATATTTCTTTTTAAATAATTTTAAATTCTTTAATTTATTTCTTTTCAATAAGACATGAGATTAAAAAAACTGATAATAACTATTAGAATGAAATTATCTTCATAACTATAGATAGTGTGAAATGTGTTCCATGTACTTCTCTAAAAAAATGTCCTCAAATGGGTTTTAAAAGTTCATGGTGTGAATCTGCATTTTTCATGGGGGTGAGTGATGGTAGTGAAGGCACCGACCCAAAGGACCGTGACCGTAACCAGCAGGGTTGAAAAGAAGGGGTGCACGGGTGCAACTACCATGCTATGGTGAGATAATTTAGATAAGTCCCTAAAGTGGCGGCCAAGGTACCTACGTCCAAACACCTACCAGCCACCTTGATAAAGCTGATTGAAGTATTTATTTTGGCAATTTCCTTAAGGTGTCTCCCGAGTCTCGCCAAATCACTAATGGTGGGAAAGTGTACTTGGGTGCAACACATCCAGCGTGTAGCCACTTGTGTGCCACAATTCTGTTGTGTAGCCTACATGTGCACCCAAAATCCTTTCACCAAGGATCTATTTTTTCCAATAAATAGATCCTTGGGGGATTCACTTGTAAGGATGATTTCCCCTGATGTCCAATTGATTCTACGGTATTTATAGTGCTTCGCCCAAGTCCTTAGAAACATTCAAGGTAGTTATTTTACACCTAAAGTGGAGGAATTGAGGGAGGATCATAGGACTTAAGTCCTTGTAGTGATTGAAATCCATAAAACATGTGCACCTAAAGTTCCTAACATCGCAAAATTAGAAACACTTGTGCTCCAACTAGTCCTTTTATAGGAACTTGGGCACCCTACATCTAAAATCTGTTGTGAATACTTCTGAAGGCTTGAGCCTAGTCTCTCCATTGAATTATCATATAGTTTTTTCATCACTTAATTATATATCTGATCACCCAATTCTACTTCTGTTCCCATACTTGCGTGCCATTACCTACTTGGGAGCACCTTATTGATTCACTTCCTCTCCAAATTCTACAATCCATAAATCCCTCCTCAAAGCCATTCATGGAAAGGCTTATTCTTCATTGTCTCCCTTGTTTGATAAGGATTCTATTAAGACATACACTAAAACCAACCACCAATAAAATATTTATGATGTGCACATCAGTGTGCCTCTTATTTGGTTTTGTATATTCATAGTTAGAGGTTTCCCATATTTTTTCCACAAAGGGGTTAAGATTAAGGTAGTGTTTGTGGGTTTGTATATCCAGCATCACATGGACCATACTCCCAGGAACAGTGTGGGAAGTTATTGATTTTTTTGAATTAGGGTTTAGTTCTCGACCTCTCCCATCTCAGAGAGACGGAACCTCCGGTTTCTGGTAGGAAAGGTAAAATTCACACTTGATTTTCCATACAAGCAAAAGAGAAGTCTCCCACCTCTACCATGACCAATTTTTTGGCAGCTATCATGGTGTAATCCCCTAACCGTCATCCCTTATTCCTTTCATTGTACCATTGTCCAATGAATCGTGAATAGAGGGAAGGTTTTTCGCCTCACCTTCATCCACCCTCACCACCATAGGCACCCTCTTCCACCATTAGGGGAGGAAAAGTGTATGTGTCGTTGTTGAATCTTTCACATCCTCTTGTTTCTCACACTTAGAATTACTCATGTGGGCTTAGAGATTCGTAATGATTACAACATGTGAGCAAACACTCATTTGAATGAACTATGATAACTCTGATTCCTGTTCAAACCAGGATAGGTGGGAAGCCCTTTCAGGGCCCTAGCTCACTAGATATCCTCTTCAAGAATGAAACCCAAATTCCCTTAATTTGTGCCTCATCCTTAGGAATAATCCCCATGTTAAACCCCCCAAATCACAAAGTCATCCTTTTTAGGAAGTTATCCCAAACTCGTTTCTCTGAAAAGGCTATACTATCCAATGTGACTCATAGAACTACATGGGCTTGGATTCCCATTTACATGGGTTAAGTGGGAAGCCTCCTTGAGGTTCAAACCCAACACTTCATATCCACACTATTCTCCTTGGGCTGTATTCCCAAGAGGGTCTAATCTTATATAGAAATCCATATTAATTCCATGTTCTTTGGGCTACTTATGTATAAGTCCCACAACAAAAATTGACTAAGAACCTTTCCCTTAGATGTCATTACTACATGAAAATGAACTATATGGTTAAGTCATTATCACATGTCCTTAAAAGGTATGATGTGTCCCATTAACCAGCACCGAACTGTGAGTGTTCTGATTCATTTCACAAGGATTCGAGGAAACCGATTTAATTAGAATAATCCCAATATAAAAACAATCCTTCATCTCCCTGGATGACAATAAAATATAGAGTGCCCCACTAAGTGGCTTAAAAACTAGTATCATCATAAATATGACTAGACGAATCTCTAAATAGTATATGAGAGGATTCCATTGATGGAGAATCTCAAATACATATAGATATCTCTATTAATGAATATCCATAAATACATACCAATGATTCTAAATTTTACACATGTTAATAAGTGATTGGAAATTCCAAGGTAAACTTATTTTATAAATGGTGAATTATTAAGGAATCATGAAAATATCTTAAATTTTCAAAGAGAGTCCCAGAGTAGAAAATAATTCCCCCCAAAAGTGTGTGATGAGTCCGACCTCTCATCCTCTATATCAATACACATTCTTAAGTATCGTAATGTTCAATATTAACGAATGTCTACCTTTGGAAATCAGTTACCACTTTGGATAAAAAACTTTTGGAAGTATCCAGTTCCTTGAATAAATCCAATGCAAACCGTCTAGAACTAGTGATTCCTTAAATTAGAACACACATTTCAAGGAACTACGAAACAAAAATGGTGAACCCAATGTGAATCCTTAACCAATTTAATAATTTTACCCACCTTTCATGCCCCTATCAATTGATAATAGAAGTCTAGTCAATGGAATCAGTCACACATGTATCCATCTAAATGATATCACTTTAATAGAGTTTATTGTTGTTCTCAGTTTTCCTTAGAACTCCCTTTAGTCAAAAATGGAATTCTTCAAGACGAAATCTATCAACATACCAACCACTGCTCAGGCTGGATTCTTATTCATGGGAAGGATTTCATCACCCCCCAACATCTTCAACATTGGGTCTCCAACGTATTAGTAATGGAGTATCACCAGCATAGTACAATCCTGACTTTAGAGGCTTCCCGATAGGCCTCCATGTTTATAACAATTTAACATCCCATTTAAATAAAGAATATGATATTTTCTTATTTTTTAATATTTTTGAATTAAATATTAATTTTACTTTAAAGGGATTTCTATGTTCGATGGCATACCTAACATGCAACAATGGGTTTCTCTGAAATCTTATGTTGCACACAATGCTGAGTAGTGCTATACAAATAACAACAAAATAATGTTATTTTAAATGGAAGATAACGCCTAGTCGTTGTATTGGCGAGAATGAATAGAACAAACCACAATATGATTATACGTGTTTTTTAAATGTTTTTACATTTATCCAATAATAGGTTGAGACTTAAAATGTGAATGAACCATATTTTATGCATGAAATACTCTAATATTTTTTTAAAAATTAATTTACCACCTTTTGATGGTGAACCCTTCTTAATATATTTTTTTTCACTTTTATACATTATATTTGAAAAATAATAATTCTTCTTTAGAATTGGGATATTAAAATTTACATTGGGTAAATTTTTGGTATTTTTTTTAAATAGTTCATTTTTAATGAATATTGATAAATACTACATTTTAATTCAAAAATCCATTTACATATAATTTATTTATATGGTTACATTATATTTTTAATTTGTTTTAATGTGTAATTAAATTAAATTTTTAATATTTAATCCAATATTTGTCATTAGCAGAAATTTCACCCTTAGATTGGTCATAAACAAAGGTAAATCATTTGATAGTTATTATTTTTTAAAAACACTCATTCTATTTTGACAACTAGAATTAATTATAAATTAATTTCATATTTTTATATGTTTTTAATTTAGAAAAATGGATTCCATATTTGGAAATAGGAGGTCTAAATTTTATAAATTCATATCTTTTATTTTTTGACATTATTAATATTTACTTCAATAAATATTTTATTTACCATGGTTAAAGGGTAATTCTGGTAAATAAGGGTAAAAAATAATATTATAATAATATTAAATTACCCTAAAATGTGTCATAATCATATTGGATGATACATGTCCGGCCATGATAATTCATTGGTCAATTTTGGGACCCCATGGTGCCACTTGGTAGTGATAATGACATTTTATATTAATTGATTTAATGTAAGGACAAAAATAACATTAACATATATCTATTAGTAAAACAATTGTATTAGAGGTTATATAAATGATTTATTTGACTATAAATATTCATTGTATAGATAAAAATAATTCCTACAACATGATATTTTATTTATAATTTTGAGACATGAAATAAAAAAATTTAATTATGAAACTATGGCGATGTAGTAATTTATTTATTAATAAAAAATTCAAATAAATGGAAATATAAATATTAAAATAACTTTATTTTAAACTTTTTTTCTATCCAAGAATATTAGGGAAACTAATAACTTGTTAAATATGAATTAATGAACATTTTTCTAAATAATAAATCTCTTATAGATTTTTTTGAAAGACATAATATGAATAGTTTTTAAATTGACATAAATGAGTTTTTAAAACCATTAATATTTTAATAAATAATAAGTTAATCCTAAAAAATATAAGATTTAGAAAAATGACATATATGATGTTAAAAATGTCATTAATGCTCCATTTTCGGTCTCTTGGGATTTTATAGTAAATATATTAACCTTATCGTATGAATATATAGAGGACATTGTAAAAGTTAAATAATTTAACAAGAGGTTAAATAAAAATGATAAGGATAAACAATTATCCAAAACCTATAAAATTCTTGTTGGATGATTTTATTTCGACTTATATGCACCTTATATTCTAATTAAATATTTTTTGGACCTCTTGAAATTGAAAATCATTTTTTAATAAAATAATACTTTCAGAAATTCCTGAAGAGCCCCTCCTCCATCTTATAAAAGGACACCACCTCTAACCCATTACTCAAACATCTAAACCCTTCATATTTTCCAAAATATTATTCACGAAGCTCCAAGAATCTCTCTATTCTTCCTAGAAGAATTCCCCTAGGCAGAAGGCAATTCATGAAAGCCCTTTGGTTCAAACCAAAAGGAGATACCCGATTTAAAGGTAACATATTCTCACAAGTTCTTTTCTTTTATTTTCTTTCTCCAACCCCCTAAACACTATTTATTATATTATTTTATAAAAACAGTAGTATCATAAATATAATATGATGTTTTTATGATGACAATTTGAACTACACATCCACAAACCTCCATTTACTGGATACAAACATATTGTTTCTATGGACGACAAACTATTGCTTCACAAAATGATGATTGTTAAATTATCTCCTACCACCTCTTATGGTGGCCATTAAGATGGAAATTTATTTACATGTGATATATATTATATTTATATTTTCTCTATTTTTCTATATTTTTCATCTACAACATACATTAATGGTTTCCATAATGGCTAAATATGATAATTTCATTTGAGGAAATGTGGAATACCACCCACTCAAAGTGATATGAATCATTCATGCCATAAGTGTAACATATAGTGTATTGCATTACTGAAATTATATATTATATTATACTATAATTATTATATACTTATCTATAAAGACTAATAATTTACATGTATTTCTTTTTAATATATGGGAATTTTACAAGTCCGCGAAAATTGACGGCGTGTGATTCCAAGGCCCAGTGTTCCCGGACTCAATTTATGAAGTTTTGTTCAGGTACGTTCAATAAACGTATGAGTGGGTTTTTATAACTTTTGAATCAGTGCATGGAATTGAAATCTAAGGGCACTGTTGAACTCGTAACACAACATTTCACTTAAGAAGACTTTGACCTCGACGGCAGTTGGTCGAGGGTGAACGTTAGTTTTTGGGTTTATCATGTAAGAATAAAATAAACATAAAATGTATGAAATTTATATTGTTATTTTCCACACACCATGTGGATGTTCAGGGGTGGGGTCCACTAGAAACAAACCTTCTCTTCTTGATTTATTGTGGTGGGGACCACTCAAGATCTCAAACTGCCTATTAATGGGAGGAGAGGAAAACCCCCCAACCCCCTCTTAAATGTGGGGGGTGCCTCTTCAACTCCCCCATAATATTAATTTTTCCAACACACCTTATTAATTGTGCTAACTATGTAAATTGGATTAACCCTTTTTTTAATATTGTAGCAGTGTCATTGGAATTTAAGAACGTTCCTAATAAATGAATAGTAATAAATTCCATGATCGTTACCTACCTTCCCCCCTCTAATATATATAGGAAGCTTTGAAGGAGGATTTGGGATGACATCACCAAGCGACGAAGTGCTGGTAAAGTGATTTGATTCCCAAAACGTGGAGGATTATGCTCTCCAATGAAGAACGCTTCCTCCATGAAGAATACCGGTGAGGAATGTCTTCTACTTCTTCCTCGGAAGCACCTTGCAGAGGCAACCGATATGGGACGTCTTCGATGACTGAATTCCCTCCTTATCGTCGTCAACAAACAATACGAGGTAGGGGTTTAATGCTGTTTGATTATCACTTCACAAATACAACCCTTTTTTTCTTTTGTGGGTTGGGAAGAATCATTGCAGGAGTGTTTGATGTGCTTTATTCTCATGAACCTCTTGCTACCACTCTAATACGGAGAGTGCATGCCAAACTAACATGGAACGTCCTCTATGTAAACCTTGTGTTTATTTTTGGTGTTCTTCGATACAGAGGAAGGCGACGAAGGCGATGAAGGTGGAAGTGCCGCCATCCGTAGCCTTCGCTACCCACACCTCCCCGACCTCCCAGCCGAACCGGCCTCACGACATGCTCGGCCGAACCACCCCAGCCACACCACGCCCCAACTGCACCACACCTCGGCCACCCTTGCCTCTGAGGAAAACCGGCTTCGTGCCCCGGGCATGGCGCCCTCCGGCCCGATCCGCCCACCCGGCGCCCTCCAGGTCGAACAGCCCTCGCGCCGGCCCACATCCGGTGTGCGCCCTTGTGCCCAGTCCGCACCCTCATGGCTCTGCGTATCCCCTCGTAGCTATCTGGGTTAGACCGGGCTGAACCCATCATGCTAGCCCACAAAACGGGTTAGGCTAGAGAAAACGGTTCTGGGCGACCGCGTCGGACCAGACCTTGGCCCACTAGGACCCATTTATGCACCTTCGACAGTATCTTTGGCACCAGACGTCCGTTTGACGGACCTCCAGAATAAATGTAAACCTTGGAGTGTGAAGGACCCTTTGAGAACACCCCCACTAGATTTTGGGTTATAGTTGAAGTACGATAATGTTGGATCGTGCACGAATCTAATAAGGCCCCGGGAATAAAAAACCAATAACCCACTGACTGGGTGTCCAATTGATGCGCCATCAATGGCGTTGAGACCCCTATGACATAGCGGACCTTCGAGATACTTCTTCACAAGACTCGTGAAAGTTGGAGTATAGACCAGTAGCTCATGGAGCGGATCCTCCCGGAAACGAGCGAGCATAGTGCAGAGACCTTGTAGCTGGCTGAGACCTGATGAGTGCTGACCGTTTATACTCAGTGTGACTCTACTAGAATTGTGGGGAGCACCTTGGTGTCACAGAAAACCCACAGTGGGAAGCGCCTCTGCGTGACATGGCAGACCCACCATACTCGACAAGAGAAGTACCTTAGTAGGTTACGAGGGGGAGTGCGCTTGGTGACACGGTAGACCCACGGTGGGGAGAGCCTCTCTATGACATGGTAGACCCACGATATTCAATAAGTGGAGTACCTCAGTAGTCCAAGTCTAGTGGGAAGAACACTTGATGTCGTAGCATGCCCACTGTACTCGATAGAGGAGGATTTCTCCAGAAGCCGAGGTTTCGATAATGCGAATAAAATCCTGGATGTGGTGAGTCAGTTTTTCTGTGTTTTCCACTTGATTGAGATGGATCACTTGATAACTTTGGTATATGTATGTTCATATACCTAGGTAAGGTTATCTATTGATTTCATACATTTTTGATTATCCATGTTGGATTTTGGGTTACCTTGAGGGTCTAGGGGCCCCTAGTAAGTATTGTTATACTCACCCCTTCACAGACTATGCCCGAAATGTTTTGTGTTGGTTGCAGATGATGGACATTGCTTACTGAGGCTGAGTGTACGAGGACTTGACGATTCCCAGAGGTGGACCATACTTCATGTCAGTACGTGGAGGATACGGAAGGATGAGGAGTGTTGAGAAGGCCATCTGTACCTATAAGAATCCAGAAGGATGACCCAATATCTTCTTTTCTTTATTTTTCTTTAGTTGAATTATTTTCAGTTGTACTTATATGTTTACTGTTGGTCTTGTGTTCCAGACCCTTTTACTGTCAATACTCTTTTGGTTATACATTTTACATGGCATTTCGTCCAGGTGTGTTCTTTTTTTGGTGTGTGATTAAAGGTTATAAAGGCAATGCCTTCCCAGTTTTAGGAAATTAAGCCTCTTGTGCTAGTAGCCAGCCCCTGACCTAGGGAAGATGGGCTTGGGGTAATCACGAAATGGGACCCGAGGGGATGGGTCATGACAAATTAGTATCATATGGAGGATCAACCGTATAGAATAGTACTCTAATCATTTCTATGAAGCAACAGTGTTAAGTTTTGTGAGTGTGGTTTTTAGTTCAGGTAGTCCAGTTTTGTTGTGGAGGCCGACTTATCGATACACCAGGACCCTGACTACTGATTTCTATCCCAGTGCATGACACTGATTACATGTGTATTATCAAATTTTTTCATTATGTCATCTCACCAGGTCAGCTCACAAGGTATTACATTTAATTGAGTCTCATATGATTCTTTTCACGATGTCCCCATGTAGAAAACTAGTTAGAGTCTCGAGAGTTGTATGCACTAATAGCCCACTGAGCGATGAGGCCTCAGCGCAGGGAAATATTCCTATAGAGGCATCAGTACAGGCACTGGTTGTACCTTTCCCTATTGGGCCACCGATGCCACCAACCCTAGTAGAAGATGGTGAACATCTCTTGAGCGTGTTTCATGAGTTCCATCACCAGAGGTCACCCAGGTTCATTGGAGAGACAGAACCATAGGAGGCTGAGGATTGGCTAGAGGCTGTGGTGAGAGTTTTCTAACTGGTAGGGCCACCATTGGACCTCATGGAGATACTTTCTTCCAGTATTCTATAGGCAGTAGTGGGTAGATGGTGGAGCTTGATGCTCCATGTCCACGATGAGGTGACATCCCTCTGGGGAGACTTTGAGTTCCTGTTTCAGGTGGAGTGTGTTTCAGTGACTCTTCGCATAGTGCGCATACATGAGCTACTTCATCTGTAGCAGGGAAGCATGACTGTAGTTCAGTACTCAGAGAGGTTCATAGAATTCTGACGCTACTCCACCAATATTGTTCAGGACCGATTCTTCAGGTCCTGGACCTTCGACCAGGGACTCAGGCAAGAGATTAGGGCTTCGGTGATCTCACTTAGCATCCCGACGCTGGCGGGGGTGTTATAGATAGCCCTCGTAGTAGATAGTTTCCTTGCATAGTAGTCTCTAGAAGTTAAATCCATCACCAGTCGACACGTAGTGGAGTCTTATGCAGCTGTTAGCAGACAGATGTCACTGAGGTCCAAGAGTACCAGACCTACAGGTGCACGACCGTACGATTCAGAGTCGGTTGTGTAGGTCACCTGAGGAATAGAGTGTCCTGCCAAGAGTGGGAAGTGTTACTCATGCGGTGGTCAGGGTCACATGGATCATGATTGTATGTCCCATCGTAAGGATGATCTGCAGACGGTCGAAGGATATCCCAGGCATAGACATAGGTTCGATCGAGGTGGTCCGCATGGAGCAGGTGGACGTGGCAGAGGAGCTAGCCATGCATCTCGTGGTGGGTGACGATTTCGGATGTTACCACCACCACCACTAGGAGTTCCATTCTGAAAGTAGGGAGTACGTGGACAGGGGAGATCTCAGTTTCAGGAAGCTCAAGCTTATGACCATGGCGCTCCAGAAATGATACGAGTACGATCTGTGTCTACTCCACCATTGCTACAATACTCATAGACAGAAGTTCCATTCATTCTTTTATTTCCACTACCCTTGTTCGGATCTCAAAGATTCCGATGGAGTCATTGACTCAATCGTTATGGATAGAGAATCATATGGGAGTAGAATCTACAATTACGCACTGGTGCCAAATGTCTGAGCTTACTCTTGGTGGAGAGAGCTTTGGATGAGATCTCCTTGTAGCTGTGTCAAGGCCTTACGATTTCATCTTGGTAATGGTCTAGTTATCTATATTCCATGCTCAGATTGACTGTATTAGGTGCAAAGTGTGGTGTGTCTGCACGAATGGGACTAGGGTTACCTTCTCCGGTGAGAAGCAAGCCTTTGTCGTGCATGGTGGACTTTCTCGGAGTAGAGTGCAGCCGATCACTCATTAGTTGGCTAGACTTACTCTCGGAGTTGTTGATGTGGAGAGTCCAACTTATCCTTTTGTGGTGGACCAGTATGTGGATGTTTTACCTGATCATGTCATAGGTCTACCTCCTTGCAGAGAAAATTAATTTTACATTGACTTGTACCTTTGGACGACACCGATATCTACACCAACATATCAGATGGATCTCGTGGAGCTTTGTGAGCTGTGGGTATAGTTGGAGGACGTGCAGGGGAAGGGATTTATATAACCCAGGGTTTCTCCTTTGGTAGTTCTGATTTTTTTCGCCAAAAAGGCGGATGGGAGATTGAGGATTTATGTTGACTACCGGTGCCTGAACCAGGTGACCATAAATAACAAGTACCCACTCCCAAGGTTTGAATACCTCTTTGAATAGCTAATGGGAGAACGGTGGTTCTCGAAGATAGTCCTCAGATTAGGCTATCACCATCTCATAGTTCAATATGAGGATGCAAAAAAGACGGCTTTAAGATGTTGGTATGGTCACTATGAGTTCTTTGTTATGCCTTTTGGTGTAACAAACACTCCAGTAGTGTTTATGGGACTCATGAACAGGATCTTTCAGTCGTACCTTGATCACTTTATCATAGTATTCATCGATGACATTCTGATCTACTCTACTACTAATGAGGAACATGCCTATCATTTGCGGGTAGTACTGGACACACTCTGAGAGCACCAGCTTTAAGGTAATCTCTTGAAGTGCCAATTATGGATCCGAGAGGTTCACTTCTGGTACATGTCTTCTCAGAGGCTATAGTTTCATTGTATCCAGCAAAGAATGAGGCAGTACTTTCTTGGAAGCCACCCAAGAGTGAGACGAAAGTATGGAGTTTCCTGGGTTTTGCTGGATACTTCCGGAGATTTGTGCCAGATTTCTCCAGAGTTGCAGCACCACTATAAACCTTGATGAAGAAGGGGAACCCCTTTGTCTGGTCGGAGTGATTTCAAAAAAGCTTTCGAGAGTTGAGCCAGAGGCAGAATAGTGCCACCATCTTGAGGCTTACAGAGGAGGGAATAGGGTACTTAGTCTACTGCAGTGCACCATGGACCGAACTCGGATGTGTCCTGATGCAGGAGCAAGCATTGATCGCTTTTGGTTATTGAAAAATGAGATATCATGATTAGAACAATTCTACCCATGAGAAAGAGTTACCAGTAGTGGTCTTCGCCTTGATGATGTGGTGACACTATCTGATGGGTGAGATCTTTACCATGTACTCTTATCACAAGAGTCTTAGGTATATCTTCTCTCAGAAGTACTTGAACCTGAGACATCAATGTTGAATTGAGTTCTTCTAGGACCATGACTTCAAGATAGTCTATAATCTTGGTAAGGGGAATGTTGTCCCATATGCACTTAGCATGATTTTTAGTTTGTAGCTGCTTGGTGAGGCGACAGAGCAGCTGGCTGCATTGCAGATATCATTTGTGGATAGAGATGAAGCAGATTTTCTTTAGTCTCATACAGTCACTCCCCCACTTCTTCAGCGAGTTAGGGAGCCATAGAATGGGGACGCTGACTACGATACAAGAAGTGCTCAGATATCCACAGGATAGGGACCTGGTGGATTTTCTGAATGAGGGGAGCACGTGATCCTCTTCAAAGGACGTACTATGGTACCAGTGTCACTTTAGGAGGAAGTGATGAGGGAGTTACACACATCCCCTCTAACGGTACATCCAAGAGAGGTGAAGATGTAACAGGACCTCTGGAAACCACACTGGTGGTCGGGAATTAAAAAATCAGTCGCATAGTTTTTCCCTTGAAGCCTCACTAGTCAGTAAGTGAAGGTGGAGAATCAGGTGCTAGCAGGCATGGTTTATCCTTTAGAGGTACCAGAGTAGAAGTGGGATGAGATATGCATAGACATTGTTATGGGTGTTCCATGTACATCCATGGGACATGACTATATCTGGGTGATAATCGACCGAATCACCAAGTCGACCCACTTTTTAGCGATTAGAGAGCATGGTTCAGTAAAGAGATGGGGACGCCACTATGTGCAGAAGATTGTGCGGTTATATGGGGGTACCCTCGATGATCATTTATAACCATTATGAAAGATTTAATTTTTGGCTATGAAAGGTGTTGTTGGAGGCTTTTGGAACACATTTTCATTTAAGCACTGCCTTCCATCCTTATATGGATGGCCAGACCTAGCATACCATTCGGACCCTCGAGGACATGCTACGTGCTTGTGTCCTTGACTTCAGTCGCAGATGGGAGGATCACTTTCCTTTGGTGGAGTTTGTATACAACAATAGCCATCACTCCACCATTAGGATGACACCTTTTGAGGTGCTTTATGAGTGACCATTAATATCACCTTTGTGTTGGACTGATCCAGGGGAATCAACACTCCTAGGAACTGATATGGTACGGGCTACCACAGAGAAGGTTCGGGTCATCCAGGAGCGGATGAAGAATGCACAAAGCAGGCAGAAGTCCTATACCGACAATAGATAGAGACCTTTGGTGTTCGAGGATGGTGACCATGTCATTTTACGGGTTTTACCTTGAAGAGGATTGTGGATATTTGGTCGAGGAATCTAGTTATCTCCGAGGATCGTTGGACCATTTCAGGTCCTCTACAGAGTTGGTGAGGTAGCATACCGCTTAACACGTCCACCTCAGTCCCACCAGGTGCATGACATCATCCACGTGTACCAGTTGATGAGATACGTTCACAACCCTTATCACATCATTGACCATGGAAGGTTGTACGTTGACGATGAGCTTAATTTTATAGAGGTTCTAGTAAAGATTGAGTATCGAAAAGATTGGGTCCTTCATGGACATTCGATACCTTTGGTGTGTGTTCGCTAGTAGCACGAGGACCTCCAGGAGAGCACGTGGGAGCAGGAGGCTCATATGTATGCTCATTACTCCAACTTGTTCCCTTAGTTTGAGTTGTGGCTTACGGGGATGTGAAGCCTGAGGGGAGGAGAATGTAAAGGCCCATAATTTCCATGAAATGTTTTTAATTATATGGGAATTTTACGAGTCCCAGAAAATTGACAGCGTGTGATTTCAAGGCCCAGTGTGCCCGGAATCAATTTCTGATGTTTTGTTCAGGTACGTTCAGTAAACGTATGAGATGGGTTTTCTATCTTTTTAACTGGTGCTTGGAATTGAAATCCTAGGGCACCGTTGAACTCGCAGCGCCAATTTTTTCTTGAGTAGACTTTCAACTCAACGATAGTTAGTCGAGGGTGAAAGTCAGTTTTTGGGTTTTTCGCATAAGAATAAAGTAAAAAAAAGTGTGTGAAATTTTTATTTTTCTTTTCCACCCACCATGTGGATGTTCTGTGGTGGGGTCCACTAGAACTAAACATTATCTTCTATATTTATTATGGCGAGGACCACCCGAGATCTCAAAACTGCCTATCAATGGGAGGCGAGGAAAACCCCCCGACCCCCTTATAAATGTCAGGGGAGCCTCATCAAACCCTACACAATTATAATTGTGCCAACACACCTTATTAATTGTGCCAGCTGAGTTAATTGGTTTACCCCTTTTTTTAATTAAGTAACAACATCGTTGGAATTTCGAAAGGTTCCTAATAAATGAACCGTAATAAATTCCACGATGGTTACCTACCTTCCCCCATCTCCTATATCTTGGGAGTTTGGGAGGAGGATTTGGGAAGGCTTCACCAAGAAACAAAGTGCTGGTAAAGTGACATGATGCCCAACACTTGGAGTATTACGCTCTGCAATGAACAAAACATCCTCCACAAAGAACGCCAGCGAGGAATGTCTTCGACTTCTTCCTCGGAAGCACCCTGCAGAGGCAACTGATGTGGGATTTCTTCGATGACCGACCTTCCCTCCTCATCGTCGTCAATGAACACTATGAGGTAGGGGTTTAATACTCTTTGATTATCACTTCACAAATACAACCCTTCTTTTCTTTTACGGGTTGGGAAGAATCTTTGCGGGAGGGTTTGATGTGACTCATTCTTCTTAACATCTTACTACCACTCATATGCGGATAGTACAAGACAAAATAACATGGAACGCTCTCTCCATAACCCTTGTGTTGATTTTTTGTGATCTTCGAAACTGTGGAAGGAGATTAAGGCGACAACACCACCACTCGCGGCGCCACGACCTCTCGGCTGAACCAGCCCCATGCTACCGCGGGCCGAACCTACCCCGAGCCATGCCGTGTTGTGACCCATCCACACCATTCGATCCACCCTAGTTTTTCAATCCTTCTATAGAGCCACCCCATACATGCAGTGCCTTGGGCACACGACACCCCTACTGCGCCGCCCCCTCCCCCAGGCCTTCGAGTCGAACCAGCCCCACACCCCAGGCTGAGCCACCCTCACTGCGCCTTCTAGGCCTAGCCGACCACACGCTGCCCTCCTGGACGAACCACCCTTACCCCATCCTGCTACCAGTCTACGCCATCATGGACGGTCCACACCCCCACGGATCTCCGCGGCTCCTCACGATGGGATGGTTTGGGCCCAGCAGGATGAGCCAAACCCAATGAGCTAGCCCGCCCAATGGGTCAGGCCGGGTCGACTTGAACTAGGTCGGTCTGACCGGGTCGGGCCAGACCCCAGGGCCACTACGTCCCATTTATGCTCCCTCAAACATATCTTTGGAATCAAATTTCCTTTTTATGAACCTTTAGTGGAGTTGGAAACCTTGGAGTGTGACGGTCCCTTTAAGTATACCCCACTAGAGTTTGAGGTATAGTTGAGATACTGCCAGGTTGGATTGTGCACAAATCTAACCAGGCCCCCAGGACTAAAAGGCTAAGAACACATAGAACGAGCCTCCAATTGAAGCGATGTATGTGGGGTTGAGACCCCTATGACGAAGAAGATATTTGAGATACTTCTTCGTGGGACTTCGTGATAGTTGAAGTATCAAATAGTAGCTCTCGGAGAAAATCATCCTAGAGACAAGAGTGCATAGTGCAGAGACCTAGTATTTGGATGAGACTTGACGACTGGTGACCGTTTGGACTTGGAGAGACTCTACTAGCTTAGTGGGTACAACCTTCATGTCGCATCAGACCCACGATAGAGATCTCTTATATGTTACGTGGTAGAACCATGGTACTAGACAGGAGGAGTACCTCCACAGGCTATGAGGGGGAGCGTGCTTGGTGACGTGGTAGACCCACTGTGGAGAGCACCTCTGTGTGACGTGGCAAACCCACGGCACTCGACAGGAGGAGTACCTCAGCAGTCCAAGGTTAGTGGGATGCATGCCTGGTGTCGCAGAAGGCCCACTGTAGTTGATGGAGGAGGAGTACTATAGTAGTCGAGGTTTTGATAATTTGAATAAAATCCTGGTTGAGATGAGTCAGTTTTTCTGTGTTTTCGTCATGACTGAGATGAATCACTTGATAAATTAGGTATATGTATGGGAATATACATAATTTAGGCTATCTATTGATTTCATAATTTTTGGTTTATCCTTGTTGGATTTTGGGAGACCTTGAGGTTCTTGGGGTCCCTACTGAGTGTCACCATATTCACCCCTACAAGGGCTATGCCCGCACCTTGTTGTGTTGGATGCATATGACAGACAATGTTGACTGAGGTTAATAGTACTAGGAATGGATGATGCCCGAAGGTGGACCATACAACGTGTTGGTACGTTGAGGAGATAGACGTACAAGGAGATCTGAGGAGGCTATCTGTACCAACCCTTCAGGTAGGAATCCTGGATGACGACCCAATAACTTCTTTTCATTATTTTTATTCAGTTTTATTGCTTTCCATTGTACTTGTACCTTTACTGTTGGGCTTGTATCAAATCCCCCTTTACATTCAGCACACTTTTGGTTATAAATTTTACTTGGTGTTTTGTCTAGCTGTGTTCTTGCTTGTGGGTTTATTTACTGGTTATAAAGGCAATGCCTTCCAAATTTTATATAATTACACCTTTGGTGCTGGTCCCCTGCCCCTGGGCTAGTGAGGACTGGCTTGGGGTAGTCATGACATGGGCCCCAGGGGATGGGTCGTGACATTATCAATCATTATTTTTTCATTCCAATAAAGAAGAAATAGAAATGAAAGGAGCGTTCTTGCGTACATATGTCTTACTGTATCCATTAATAGTGAATTCCATTTATTATCTCCAAATGTTATGTACTGTTATATATATATATATATTGGATATATGTGATATATATGATATATAAATCATGAATACCATTCTAGATATAATGAACCATTGACCACATGGACAACATGTAAGGATAAGAAGTTAATTTTTGAATCAAGTACCAAATATCAACAAAACGACTGTTACTAACTTAATTTATTATGTAATGTTTATTACATGGTAATAAGTAATATATAAAGATAATAAACTTGATATTTTTTCTTAAGAAAATATAAATTAACTTTAGTTTATTATTCAGAAGATTAAAGAACGAACGAGTCAAGTCAGACATGAGGTATGGGACTTCGTCTCAATATCCTTTCATTGAGGAATATTTTTTTTCTACATGAAATTGTTTTATACGGTGTATAAACACCTTTTACATTTCATTTGATTTAAATTAAATCATTCTCTATGTAGCGTTTTACTAAATGACAAAGGGAATTTTTCTTTTTAACATACGCGGCGGCAAGGACCTTTCCGCCGCCGTGAGAATTATTTGATATTTGGCTTCATCTAAAAGTCGTAGTGTTTTTAAAAATAAAATGAAAACCATATAATATTTTTATGTATTTTGGGTGTTGAATATGGTTTTTAGAATGAATTTATTATTTAAATATCTTTAAATGATATATTATGATTGAAATGTGGAAATGGTATCTTCCCTTTATATGAGTTTTATGTGTTATGAATATGTTATAGTTCTTGTGAATTTTTTATGTATATAGGTGGTGTTGTGATAATCCTATAGTGGGTGAGCCCGAGATAGCTCTCAAATTCATTGGGTAACATGATGAAGGTAAACAATAATGTTTCTCCTAATAGATTTAGAAAATATACTGTGATGGGTATTAAAAATGTAACTCCCTACGTAGCTATGAAAGCTACAACATAAGTATGTAATGGTTGACAAGAGTTACCTTTATGATCTATGATTTCCATTTGGTAGTCATAAATCATATGATCTTTTGTGGTATTTTAATGATTGAAAACTATAATTTCATTGACTTCTATGTATTGATGTACTAATGTTTTTATTCCTTGTTTTAAAACCCTTACTGAGTTTTTATGCTCTTCTCATGTTTTTGAAATATTTTTCATAGGTTTTAATGTAGGGTAAGAGAAAGGAATAATTCAAGAAGATTTATATCAAGAAAATTATTCTTATTTTATTTTAAGAGTTTTTATTTTATGAAAAATAGATACTAAGTAGGAGTGTACAATTTTTAATATTTTAGATGTAATGTAATAGTTATGGCCTAATTCTCTGAAAATATAAACATGAAACGATACACAATTTGTATTTTTAAATTATTTCAAGATTATAAAATGTTTAAGGATGAGTGATTACAAAAAATCTTCGATCAACCAGCCAAAAAATGATGATCAAGAAGAAAATAGTGACAACCACTATTTTCAACAGTTTCTAGTCCTTATCCCTAGAATGCAACGACCATCCCCTCCCATACTACAGGGAGATAGATCAAGAGGTCACGCGGGGCCTCAATTAAATGATTCATGGTTCCATCCTGAGGAATCCCAACAAAAATCACCTCCAACACAATAGAGTGGTAGTGAACCCCCATCATGATGTGGGTGCTGCCTCAGGATGTTCCACCTTGGTCTCTCAAACCCGAGCATGAAAGATGAACTACCAGGGACAACGTCGGGTCAACTGGGAGAAGGTTATCACCTATTCCCTCTCGAGATAAGTACCTAAACCTATCTTTATGGCGAACAATGAGTGGGCACATACACCCGTCCATCCTAATTTTGTTTTCTAGTAGACTCATTAGGAAGAAACCCACTAATCCCACTAAATAAATCCGGCAGAGTACTGTGAACAGGCTTATACACCTGCTTACATGTTATTAGCCAGTTAGTAGGCCCGTCTGACTGCATTTAAGGAATCATGCCTATATAATGTGGTGGAAACTGGTATACATGTATATAATCATTCTTACAATCCCCAATTCTGCCAGCAGTCTTGTCTGCCAGTATTGAGGGAAGTCTATCAAACATACTTGAATGGAAACAAACATCAGGCAAATACACCTGCTAGTGTTCTTCAAGCATGAAAATAGTCACATTTGACAGGACCCGAAGAAGTTAGTCGGAATGATCCAACAAGAAATCTGGTTCAGACCCAACTCTCTAACCCAATGCATGAGTAATATCAATACCCATTGACAGGAAAAGGTGGACAGGAGCAGCCACATACACCTAATCCGGAAATTAAATGGACGTATATTCTCATTCCGACCACTAAATTCACCAAACATATCTTATCAATGGTGAATGTGCCGACAAAAATTCATATCCATATTCTAGAATCATGGCAGGATATTATAACAACAACTATTGTAGTACTAGGGGAATAAACCAACAAATCTATCAACACACAAGGGATGACACATTGGTATTACATCCTGAAGCATATACACATATTTGATCAAGTCAAAGAGGGTCATGGGGCATACTCCCTCATATCATATGGATAACAATATTGGGAACATACACCCTTTCCAAGTGTAGGTAACCAGTTTGTTCTGGTGGCCGCTCTAAGGAATGTATATACACTTGGCTAGGATAACCACTTCTCATAGCAAGTTTCCAAAACTATGTGTAAGATAACATCTAATAACAAGTCTCTACAAACATGGTTGGAAAGTCATGAGTAAGAATAAAAATTGGACCCCCTTAATGCTTTAGTTCTTGATTCCCTCAGACATTTATCTGTTTCAGCTCAAGATCACACCATATCATTACCAAATTATGGGAGTTGTAGAAGTAATTTTGAAGTTCCCCATTGGAATCATCATCATGAAGGATTAATTCATGAAAATTCGTTCAATAAAAAGAGCCTATATCTGAATGTGAGCCACGAAAACCCTCAATGTGGCCAAAAGACCAAGGATTGATATGATATATCCATTGTTGTAATACACCATGGTGGTCCTCCCTATGATGTAATTAATTGCGAAACTCGCCACTATTTTTGTATTACACACTATCAAAATAATTATATTATTGAAAATGTAGTGATGAAAAAGCCTTCCTATCTTGAGGCACTTTCAAACAAAGATTCATTAATATTGGATTCCATGTCCTTGATGAGTGAAATACTTTCTCATCTAGAAGACATCATAAGGGAACGATCATTCTCCGAACCTCCCTTGGGTCATTTTTCTTCAACCACATAGTGTCCACTTTAGTCAGACCAAGTAGAGAAACCTATAGTGAAAAATTATGAATATATGTTAAACATGTGAATAAAATTTCTAATGGAGGAATTCCAGTCTTGTTCTAGCCTTTGGAAAATTGTCAGTATAACATTCCATAATTTATGGTAGATGATTGCATTCATGATATCCACATAATATTATGGAATACTCTTAATCAGTTGAAAACTACAGTATTACAATATGATGAATATCAAAATCATGTAAAGTTAATATAAGGGTTGCGAAACCAAATTGAATTGGAATCTCGCTCAGCTTCTAACATCAAAAGTTTGAAAAGCAACAGAGAACAATTTAGTGTGCATGCCTCAATGATATAATGGGATACACCAATTAATTTCTAATTCCCCATATTGTGTTCGCATTAGAGGATGGGGTGCACATGGAGCATTTCATTTCATTGCACTTGAGAATCAACAATGCCCACAAAAAGTGGTCTCATGCAATGTTATTCCCAGGGCTGGCTACAATCAACATATTTTGTAAGTAATCAAATGTATTCTTAATAACCTGACTCAACTTGATCTCGTTAGAGTCAAGCACAAATAAAATAAGTTTTTGAGTTACTTTTACATCATGAATATGAGAATTTTGATAGGGGTACCTCTTAGAGTATATTAGCCATCAGATAACACAAATGTTTGAAATAACACAACAATATTCTGAAACATTTGATTTGAGTGGTTGTCGGATAATGAATCCAACCAATGGCTGAACCAAAATTGTCAAAATAGGAAGGGAAGCTGCATGAATCATATACATAGTGGTTCAAGAACCACCATATCTTTCTGGGCTGGGGTCTCATTTAGTTAAACAATAAAATTCATTAAAAAAAGTTCAAAGGGTTGAAAAATAATAACAGGAACAACCTCAGCCTACAGGGTTGGGGGTTTTTCACACATACAATCCCTTCCTCAAGGGAAGTATGTTATATACTGATTAGGAATGAAGCCATGATAATACTACACAACTATACTATCTAAGGATTCCCTTCAGGTTATAGTATGTCAAACAACTCCTGAGAGTCCACCATATAGGAGGACAAAGTCCCATGGAAAATACAAAGGGAGATGATCTTTCAGAGATACTGATAGAATGCCATTAATGCATTATGCACCAGTAAATGTATTTAACAACATTACAGAAGATCCTCCAGAAAATGAGTCTAGTCATTCAATCTCTGATGACAATGTACTTATCTATAATACGGTACATACTGAAGCAAATGAAGAGGGTGTCCATACTGGAAATTAGAGGCTTTCCTAGAATCTATGTATTCCTTCAAATAACCAACTCCCTCCCCTATTAAAGGCATCTAACATGGGAAACATAAAAGGTAGATTGTATCTCACTTTTCCACTGGATAAGGTAAAACTATTTCTCTTGATGATTGATTTTAATAGAAATTAGTAGATATGAAAGAGTTGAAAAGACTCAATACAGAGTTACTTCAAAGAAGTATTTCTGTGAGATGTACTGTCCAGACATACCCTCAACCTGGAAATCCTATAGGATATCATAAGCAAAGTGGATTATTTTTAACTACAATTGTTGATAAGGAATTCCCAACATTGGTTTTGTAGCCAAGGAAGGATCAAACAAATCCAGATAAGCATATTCTCAAGGGTTATCCAAAGAAAATACCAACAGCATCACTAGAGGTTTTATCGATCGTTGCACTAGCTGAAGCTCTAGTTGTTGTACCTAAACAGGTTCCAAATCATTTGAATATTACCTATATTTTTATGAATATAATTGATTAATTAATGAATTCTTTGGAAGCTATGGAGGAATGAAATGCGTCTGGTCAGCTGGAAAAGAATGCTTACCATGAATGGGTGGATCTGAATCCTCCCCCACAAAATTTTGTGAATACCAAATACCCAATCTTTAATGGTACTGGAGATCCCAAAAAACACTTAATAAATTTCATTTTTCATTGTGATCCCATGATGGGAACTCCTCAACAACAAGATGTAATAATGATTTGGAATTTTGTGCAGTCATTACAAGGACCAGCTTTTGTAGGGTATACTAGTTTTCAATCGTGATCAATTACTGGATGGGAATATCTATGTCAGAAATTCATTCTTCAATTCAGATCAACATTTACAAAGACATCAATTTTTTATCTTACAAATTGAAAAAAAATGTACAATGAATGAGTTTTCGATTTCATTGCTCGATGGAAAGGATTAACATATTTCTTATGTCTTGTACTCTCTCAAGAAGAGTTGATGCCAATTTGTGTGGAAAATCTTTCTCATGAATTATGCACACCTCAAATCCATTTAAAATACACAAGATGGTTTTGCAACCATACATAAATTTCTCAATATATTTAACATTCTATTATAAAAACTAAGGCTAAAACTCATGAAATTCCATCAGCTCTGGGAAGGAGGGTATGAAAAGAAAAGGATGCTACTCTTACAATCAAGCAACACCTATACCTACTTCCGCTTGAAAACCTTCATCGTATCAAATGACCCTACCTTGAGAGCATTAGCAGAAACAACCACCTAGTCATGATGATCAATGAGATGAAAGGCAGAAACAGTTTGAGGAAGTAAACTGAAAATTTTATCCTTTTGGAATAAACAAGTTCTCATGTACTTTATCATATCTCTAGAGAACCATTTCGTTCCGATGAAACCAAAAAAAAGATTGAGATGAAGATAAAATGAATTATTGTTCTTTTTACCAAATGTTGGGGAATACCATTGAATAGTGTTTTGCTTTCAAAGAACTATTGAAAAAAATGTTAGACTCTAAAGAAGTGAAACTAAAATGTTCGTCAGCTCAAGTAGTATATGTTACTGTTACTATTCCAAAGAAAGAAGACAAATGGGAAGAAGTCAACAGTAAAAATGTGTAGAAATATGATGATTAGATGATCAGGAAAACTATCCATCGAACTCATGCCATTATATGAACATAGTTTAAACAATAGATTTTGTCTTCTGGCACTAATTCCATAGAAAAAACATCTTCATCAAAAGGTAAATCCTTAAAGAAACAATGTGATCATAAGGACAAAGAGAAGTTAGAATAAGATGAGATCAGGTTAAAGCCAAAGTTGTCATTGATTATGGAAAATTTCATGCCATCTACATCAAAAGAAATGGAACCACCCTGAAAAATGGCACAACCAGAACCAACAAGTAAAGAGGAATCTTCATCAGATGAAGAATTGATATTGGGATCTGTCAATGTCATCCAATTAAAAGATCCTTATGCCCATGGTGATTATGATTATATTGATCCTAAGTTCCTTGTACCTAATTAGTGAACCAGAAGAAGCCTCCAAGGTCATGGATAGAGGGGAATAATTGGGTATTCTATAAACCACTATTTAATTTATACACCTACTTAAATCATGTATGTGTTGGAAACTCATGGAAGATCCCTTCATCGGGATCAACAAGAACAAGGTAATTATTCCACACAAGACTGGTTCGTTCTGGACATGATTATTTTAGAGTACTAATTAGAAGTCACACCATCATTCTCTCAGTATGTAAAGAGACCTAATCAGTCTAATCTACTTGAACCATGAGTATTTATAGCTTCTACTATGGAACATGGTATATCTATATCAGAAGCAGCATCTTCCAAGGCACCTGCGAAACCACATCTCCATAGTGGGAAATAGAGACCTTTGGACCCAAAGTGTGATGTATTGAAACAATTGGCCCATGTACCGAAAAAGTGGCCAATTTTGGATGCCTTATGTATATCAAAAAATCTTTGAGAAGAACTTATTTATGCTTTGTTAAGTCTTCAAGAGATTGATACTGATGTTGCTACTGCTGATGTTTACCATATTGAGAATGATCTTGTAGAATTTCATTCAGCCGTATCTTTTACAGATGAAGATGATAATTATGTTTTACATGGACATATTAGAACCTTGAATATATCTGGAAGGGTAAATGATATATACATCTAATGAGCCTTCATTGATAATGGCTCTGGAGTCAACCTCAATCTTGTTTTAATACATAGACGATTGTGCCTTACTGAACCTGACTTATCTCCTTATACTTTAATGTTCCAAGGATATGAAAATAATGAGCAAGAACATGTAGGTGAGATTACACTAAGAATTCAGTTTGGAGATCTTGTATCTAATTAATATTTCATGGGTTTTCGTCAGGACACCACCTTCAACACTCTGTTTGGAAGGCCTTGTGAACATCAACATGCAACCATACCTTCATCATACCACCAATGTCTTAAAAACTAGATCAATGGTAAAATTTGTAAATTTTATGGTGGAAAGATCCATTTAAAATGTTTGAATGTCAATACATTGAGGAAGAGTTTTATCACACAAAGGGAACAAGGTCAATGAAAAAAGATATAACCAGAGATAATGCTTTGAATGGATGTGAAAAATCCCAGCAAAACCATCCATAAATTTGAGTACAGATTATGTGTTACCTATTAATCAATTTCAAAAGGTAAAACCAAATCCACAAACTCACCCAATAACTTCCATAATGACATTCATGGTAATCGTGGCTCATAGCATGGGAGAAATTGTTGATTTACCAATCAGGGATGGAAGCTTAAATGGAGAGGTCTTCATTTCATCAACTGAACTACAACAACTCTCTACATCTTAAATATGAATAGAAGATGTTGTATAAATTCTAGGGGAATGAAAATATTTTTATTCCCAATCAATAATCCTCTCTTTATTACCCCAGAAAGGTCCTTTATCATTATTATGATTAGAAATGGTGGCCTCTGCTTCAGGATTTTCAAATAATAACTCCTCCCTTAACTCTGGATGTTTTGTTTCATCATCTACTATACAATATAAACATAAGAAATAAAACGTAATGAAGAATATGAAGAAGATCTCAGGGATGCCCCTCCAACATTTGAAGAAGGTGTCTCTACCAATGTGGATGATCTCAAAGAATTAAATCTGAGTACAAAAGAAGAGCCACACCCCACTCTAATAAGTGTAACCATGAATTTTGAAGAAAAATAGTTGTATATTTAATTTTTAAAGAAACATCGAGATATATTTGCATGTAATTATACATAAATTATAGATTTTTATCTTCATTTATCCACTCATCATTTTGGTTTTCCATAAGAACATCGAGGACTCAAGTAGGCAGCAATAAGAACAATCCCATCTCATGATTCTAAAATTGAAGTTGATGTTGATAAGATTATAAAGGATATATTTTTTAGGGAAGTTAAATATACCAAATGGATGGAAAAAATGGTCCCAGTGATTTTTTTTAAAAAAATCACAGTTTTCATTGATTTCGGAGATCTTAACCGTCATTGTCCTAAAGATGATTTTCCAGTTCTGATCACATAGCTTTTAATTGGTGCAATAGCTGGCTATTAAGATTTTTACATCATGGATGGATAGATTGTGTATAATATAATCCATATGGCCCTAGAGGATGTAGGATCTACATCTTTCATATTCTTTCAAGGTATGTTTTTCTATTGGGTAATGCCCTTTGTCTTAATGAATGTAGGTACTATGTATCAACGTGCCATGCGACATATATTCAAACCCTTCTTAGGAATTTTTTTTGAATGTTATGTGGATGATTTGGTGATCAAATCCAGAGAATGTTCAAATCATTATTAAGATCTTGAGACCAAATTCAATAAACATTTACAAAACAGATTGATGTTAAACCCTTTGAAATCTGCTTTCGAGGTAACCTCATGAAAGTTCCTTAACTTCGTTGTACGCCATCGTGGAATCGATGTTGAACCAGATAAAAACAAAATCAATCCTAGGAATTTCCCCTCTTTGAAAACTGAAATAATTAAGAAGAATCCAAGGAAACATGGCCTATATTTGGAACCTTATCACCAATTTGGTAGAAAAGTGTTTCCTTTTCCCTAGATTAATGAAGAAGGGAGTCACCTATCAATGGAATGAATACTGCCAAGATGAATTTGACACCCTCTATAAATATATCTTGATTACACTAGTATAAATGACAAATTTTGATAAAGGACCACTTATTCCCTATTTTACTACTTTAGAGATATCACTGGGTGCCTTCATTGCCCCAAAGAGTGATGCTGGGAATGAGAAAAGACTTTTCTATCTCATTCGAACTATGATCTATTCTTAAATTCGAATCTTATTGTATTGAAAATTGATTCCTGGCATTAATCTTGGAAGTTTAGAAACTCTGGAACCACCTGCCACATCATGATGTCCAATTGGTACCTTGTAATAACACACTCAAATTTATCCTCAGTCGTCCTATGTATATAGTGTATCTGGAATGGTGGGAACATATTTTCCCACAGTATGATATCTTGTTTGTTCCCCAAAAGGAAATAAAAGGCCATGATCTAGCCTACATCTTTACTGGATATCCATATACAGAAGATACAAACTTGAATACATAACTTCCTAATGAAGAGGTATTTTATTTCAAGATACTCCCCAAACCAGGGAAATGTACTTTGATGGTTCCTCCTGAAGTCCAATAGGAAATGGAATAGAGAACCCTAATATCAACAATTGTAACAACCTGACCCCTCTAGACCGGAGATGGTGCATTAATTGTGATATTTTCATGGTTAGAACGAGTATAAATCCCAATGGAATGATCCATTTAGTAGCCTTGAAGAAACTAGATACATAGATGTAACACAAATTACATTAAAAAGGTTACAAGATACAATACATAACAAAAATAAAAACTAAAACCACATGGACACAATAAAAGACCTTCTCTTCATCACCTTTTTAAGGTAAACAATGAAAGGGGTGAGATCAAATTCTCAGTAAGGGTTACAAATAGCGGAAGCATGAGTATAATAAAATGTGAATCATAATCAATCAGACATAATCAATATGGCATAGTGAATACATGAATAACTAATTCCATTAATAGACTGAGAATAAAACTGCATCCATAGATTTTTTCATAGTGAAAACCTCATGGACAATAATAATAACTGATAATGTATAAAGAAAATGCTTATTAATTGGATGTCATGTATCTGGCACATGAAACCATAATACCATTAAAACGGTTTAGTTATGTAGGTAGAAACTTATCTGATTTTTGGAAACAAACTCGAAGGGTTTGTCACTAACTGATTTGTCTAATGAGACCTACTGATACATCAATGGCCTATAGAGAGCCCCACACACCACTTAATGTCCAAATAATTCTTTATACATTGATTCAATACAAGAGAAATATTCCATTTCAATATCTGTATAGAGTACAATATACAAATTTATCAATATTTCCATAATTAAAATCACTTTCAAAATAAAAACCCTATGTAAAATGGTATACGGTTTAGACAACAAACATAACCAGGATATGAGATTATGGATATTTAATATAAATATAATCTGAAATGAAAATTTATCTCAAATGGGAAGTAGGTACACCACATAAAGATTATTAGGTGCACCACACAAAGTTATTCACAACAAAATAATAGTTGAGACAAAGTCTCTTACCACAATGTAATCGGTCGAATCATATGACCAGAACTTAACAATCCTAAAATGAATCTTCTAATAAAATTAATATAAAGATAATCATGTTATTATATATCTAATTTCAGTACATGTATACCACATACAAGAAATAATTGGTGAACAATGAAAATCTTACAGAAATGATAGCGAGATGAGAAACCCCTTACATTTTGCTCGAGTTGGTTCTTCATTTGTTTTAATGACCTGAATAATCAAATTTAGATTTATTAATTAATAAGTAAAGAAACTCCTATACATGTAATTGATTTATTATAACCTTATTAGGTTCATTAATGACCCTTTTAATGGGTTTAAGTGGATCAATTTTATTGTTTTGGATGCATTTTCTACCTTGGTTTTCATGATTTGTTTATTTTCTTTCATGAATGGAAGTTCATTTGAAATGTGGATAAATTTTCCAGAGTTGATAATATATATTATTAGTGAAATTAAATTGATATAAATGATCTTTTGATGATTAAAGGTGATATATTTGAGGATTAATCATTAGTTTAATGTTTTTGATAAACGCTTGGATTTAGCTTGGCGGTTTTGTATACAATGAACTCGTTTTGTATTATTATTCCATATTATGAGTGTGTAAAGATTACAGAAAATTAATAAAATGAAATAAATATATTATGATTTGTTTTAACCATTAAAATAGTTTCATGACCAGTAATTATGTAGAAAGTGAAGAACAAAACTCCGTCATCCACAAAGGGTATAAATTGGAACATCACGGACGTTGATTTCGTTTATAAAAATAAAAATGGGGAGTAAGAATATTGATGATGGTTATTCCATTAACATGATATAATTCTAGTATATATGATACTGGAATTTATCATGGTCGTTTGGACAGAGTATTTGAGAAGAGAAAATCAAAAGAGATGGTCTTGAAAATAAAAGAAAAGTTGAGAGATCCCTTATGAAAATTCGGCACCCTAACGTCGTCTCTTAAAATTTCATAAAATCAAATGATGAGAACAAAAGGGTATCTAATCATATTGAAATCAAAAGTTTAGTAAGAAGTATAAATAAAATCAAACCCCAACATATGATAACGAAATTTCAAATAGCTAAAATAAAAGAAGTGTTGACTTAAAGAAGAGAATGAAGGATTCCCTTACCTTGTAGAATAAGACATAGATCTCGAAAGATGGGACCATGTGGGCTTAGGGACACCATGAGAGGACTCCTAAAGAGGAAAGACCACTAGATCATCGAGGATGAGAGATTTTGAATGAAATATATTGAATGTATGAGTGGGTATTTATAGAAAAAGAGAGGTAATTGTTTAATAATTTCAAAGGGACACCTCATTAGTAGTTTTTGCCAAACCATGGGATTTCCTATGGTATTTGCACATGGTTTTAGCCACATGGGACACCTCTTATCATAAGATACTACACACTAGTCGACCATACTTTTATATGTAATTATTACATCATTATGATGTCATTAAACTATCGAAAACTCAAAACTGTATTTTTACTGTTCATAAAATATTCATGTATTTTAGAAAAATCCCAAAACTTTACCCTAAAATTTTTTCGATGGGTAGAATTTAAAAATGAACTCCATTTTTTGAAAATAATTTTCTATGTATTTTAAATTTAATCTTAAAATAATGTCATATTTAATTCTAAAATTAACAATCTTAAATGTGGAATTAGTTTTATTTCTAATTGAAAAACTAATTAAGATCTCATTATCTTATTGCCATATAAATATAAAATAATAATAATATTTACTATTCATAAGGGCTATATTACAATTAATATTACATTTCATATGGGTATGTTACTATTCACCAAAAATCAAGTTTGTTCTATTATACTCCAAATGACTTACAGATGAAAACCATAGATGACCATTTTCAAAATTTAAAACAATGGAGTAGAAAATTTATATTTAATGGATAAGTTTTCACTATCTCCTAAATAACATAGTTTTGTTTCAAAGGAACATAGTGATGAATATAATGTATTTAATAGAAGCATACCACAAAATGTTTGATGTGTTATATTATTCCCTCCTTCAAAAATTTCATCCTCAAAATTTTATGAATAATGCCCACCAAAATGATGTGGGTGGTTCTAGATAAGAATCAGGTGGAAATGTTTCTGCCCTAAATACAAGGTCCAGAAAGGTTTGGGGTCAAGCCCCTTTATTAAAGAAAAAGAAAAAAGACAGTAATCCCTTTTGAGTTGGGTAAGGTAAAACCCATTACAAGCCCGTAGGCCTAGAGGGACAAAACCCATTCAGAGACACGCACCCAAAGCATCAGATGACATGACAGAAGATCCCAGTGGGAAAACCCATTAAAAGTGAAAAACATCACTAGAAACGCAGCACCATCAGAGCCACATCGCCCGTAGATGAAAAACATCACAAGAAACGCTGCACCATCAGAGCCACGTCGCCCGTAGATGACCTCATTGGCACCTGCCACTGACCAAAACATGCCCCACACTGCCAATCCGACCAAATCACGTTTCTGAGATCTAGAAGCCACCAGCCTGAAGCCCATTAGATCCATCGCCGTGGAGACGCACCCCCACGTCAGAACCCCAGATCTGAGCAGATCGGATCTTGTGCCGTCGTCAACCCCGCTGCAGCACGAAGCCCCACCAACGATGACTACAACATTCCATGATGACCGCCACTCCAAAATTCCCATTCCCAAACCTCGGCGCTATCCACCGCCATCAGCACCCAAGATCTAGTTTGAAACCAGATCTGAAACTGCATGTCCAAACACCGCACCGATTCCCACCTCCAAGCCAGTGATGAGATCCGCCGTCCCAAGGCTGTCGCGCCACTCGACGAAGAATATGAAAGAAAAAACACGTCCACCGAAGATCGCCTTCTCCGGATTTGGAATGTTGCGATGCCACCACAACCAACTCCCTGGACGGAGCCAAACGAAGCTGATCCTTTCCAGAAGCCACATCAGAAGTCGATTCCGCTGAATCTGATTCCTCCACTCAGGAGATCAGTGGCTGAAGCCGCGTTCGAATCTTACCCACTGACCGCACCAATCCCCACCACGAGGACCAAATGAAGCATGCTATCGCCCGACGCCCCTACCGTCCGCCTGCCATGAAGCCTGGCTCAAACGCCCTGGGACGAGAACCCTCTGGCCAAACCAACCCTCCTCCGCGCCGAATCCATTGTTCCGAAAACCCTAGGGTGCTCTCGAGAGAGGAGATCCCGAGGGCACCCTAAATACAAGGGATTCTACAACATTTTCAAAAAATTGTTATTTCCTTTTTCTTACAATAAATCTTCGCATCATAATTTGACAGCCAATCCATACTGAGAATTATATAAAATTCAGTCATTGGTATGATGATAAGGTTATCAACTTGAGCACATTTTGGTGTCTGGAGGGGGACTAGTCGACATGCCTTTTTTGCAATGATAAATCCCATGAGAATTTTTAATGAAAACTCCTTTATTAAATCAAATTGGATGTATATAACTTTATTGGAAAACTGAGAGAATATAATTGAATGCGATGATCCAGAATCAAATAATGTGTTGGCTAAGTTTGAGGAAAATATTAAAGTACCTTCCACCACGTCACTAAGAACATCAACATTCGTCGTTGTAACTGTATAGTCTCTCCCTTGAACACTTTGATTTTTCTAAGGCATGTTTCATTGGAACTTAGGACACTCAATTGCATAGTGTCCCATCTCTCTATAATTATAGCATTGAATTTCATGGAATTGTTTCTTCCCCATTAATTCACCAGATCGATGACCCTTTTCTCTGCAGTTATAGCAGACTCCCATGCCTTTCAAGAATTTCTCAGGATGATTCTTTCCAAAGTTCTTTCATAATGGGGAGCTATTTGTTCCCTTTCTCTTCTTTGGTGCTTCTCCCTTTTCTTCGTTATCAGAGTACCGCTTCTTATCATGGTTTCCTTTGAAAAAAGTTGATATAGAAAATTCCTTCTCTGTTTTTATGGCACTTGATACAATTTCATCATATGATGAAAATAACTGAGAAGCCAGTTCCCTTTATAGACTTAGCTTAACACCTTCAAAGAAATGATCAACCTTGTCTGCTGAGTCACATACATAATCTACGGCATAGTTGGACAACCTTGTAAAGGTAGCCACATACTCTGCAACACTGTCTTCTTCCCATTGTTTTAATCCAAGGAACTTACTCTTCATTTTGGTTGATTTATCACGAGTGATGTATTTTTTAAAGAATATTTCTTTAAAAGTACTCCATTACATATATTATATTTCTTCTTCCTTTGTCGTATTTTGAAATCGGGACCAGCATTGATCAACATCTTCCTTGAGACAATATACTGCAAGTACTACCTTTTCATTTTCATTGCATATTAACACCATGAATATATTTTCAATGGACTTGATCCATTGCTCAGAAACCACTGGATTAGTAGTCCCGCTGATAGATGGGGGCTTCTACCGCATGAAACGATCCAACACAGTTGTGGAATGGTTATTCGTCACAACTTGAGAAAGTTGTCCCAATATGGTCATGATCTAATCTGCTCCAACGTTGATTGTGTTGACTTGCTCAGTAGGGATATCCCTACCTTGCCCATGAGTATTGATTCCACTTCTTCCATTAGATGCCATTTATAAATAACAGGATACACTATATTAGTTTATAAAACTCAAATAGAAAAGCACTCAACATGTGTTGAAATTATATGCATCTCTAATCTTATAAACATGGTTCCTATGAGGAAAAATTTACATTTACTCCTTCATAATGGATTGTAATGAAAATTTGAACTATCCTAAGCATATCCCTCACGATTTTCATAACCAAGAGTGCACCAAGTCCGGTTATTGTGCCCCAGTTCCTGTTCGAGTCTAGCTCTAAGCGGTGTTTTCGGGTTTTACCCCTAGATACATCAGTGCAAGAGCCGCCTCTACCTACTCGTATCCAGATAGGGATGTATTGCTTAAAATATCCACATAATCCATTCCTTACCAAAATACTAGGTCATTCTTGCATGTTTATTCACAAATATTTCCTTATGAATTTCTTCCCTACTATACATTTCCTACTCTAGTTTCCATGTTTTCTGCTAAACTTCCTCTAATACCAACTGTAACACCCCGACCCCTCTTGACCAGTGCCTGTGTATTACTTGTGATATAGGTATGGTTAGAAAGAATGAAAATCCCAAATTAAAGAACAGTTTATTAGTCTTGAAGATATTGATACATAGATTTTACACAAATTACATTGAAAAGGTTACAAGATACAATATATAACAAAACTGAAAACTGCTACCACATGAACTCAATAAAAGACATTCTCTTCATCACCTGTTGAAGGTAAAAAATGAAATGGGTGAGAACAAATGATTAATAAGGGTTACAAATAGAGGAAGCATGAGTACAATAATAAGTGAATTACAATCAATCTGACATAATCAATACACCATAGTGGATTAATGAATAACTAATTCCATTAATAAACTGAGAATGAGACTGTATCCATAGATTTAGTCATAGTGAAAACCTCACAGACAATAATAATAACTGATAATGAATAAAGAGAATGCTTATTAATTGGATGTCATGTATCTGGAACATGAAACCATAATACCATTAAAACGGTTTAGTTCTGTGGGTAGAAACCCGTCTGATTTTTGGAAACAAACTCGAAGGGTTTGTCACCAACTGATTTGTCTCATGAGACCTACCGATGCATCGAGGGGCTATATACTTCCCCACCCAACACATCATGACCAATGTATTATTTATTAATTGATTCAATACTAGGGAAATATGCCTTTTCAATATCCATATAGATTAGAGTATACAGATTTATCAATATTTCATAATTAAAATAACTTTCCAAATAAACACCGTATGTAAAATGGTATACAGTTTAGACAACAAACATATCCATGATATGAGATTATGGATATTTAATATAAATATAATTTCAGATGAAACGTTATCTCAAATGGGATGTAGGTACACCACATAAGGATTATTAGCTTCACCACACAAAGTTAGTCACAACAAAATAATAGTTGAGACAAAGTCTCTTACCACAATGTATTCGGTCAAATCATATGACTAGAACATAACAAACCTAAAATGAATCTTTGAATAACATGTATATAAATATAATCATGTTATTATATATCAAATGTAGGTACACATGTACCTCATACAAGAAATAAGTGGCGAACAATGAAAATCTCACAGAAATGAAAGTGAGATGATAAACCCCTTACCATTTTCTAGAGTTTGTTCTTAATTTTTTTAATGACCTGAATAATAAAATTTAGATTTATTAATTAATAATTACCTAACCTTATATACATTTAATTGATTTATTATAACCTTATTAAGTTCATTCATGTACATTTTAATGGGTTTAAAAGGTTCAATTTTATTGTTTTGGAAGCACTTTCTTCCTTGGTTTTCATGATTCGTTTATTTGATTTCATGAATGGAAGTTCATTTGAAAGGTGGATAATATCCAGATTTATTAATATATATTATTGGTGACATCAAATAGATATAATTGATATTATAATGATTATAGGTTATATATTTGAGGATGAATCATTAGTTAAATGTTTTTGATAAACGCTTGGATTTAGCTTGGTAGTTTTGTATACAATGAACTCGTTTTGTATTATTATTCCATATTTTGAGTGTATAAAGATTCCAAAACATTAATGAGATTAAATAAATTTATTCTTATTTGGTTCAACCATTAAATGGTTTCATGACCCATAATGAAGGAGAAAGTGAAGACCAAAACTCTGTCGTCCGCAAAGGTTATAAATTGGAACCTCATGGATGTTGATTTCGCTTATAAAAATAAAAAGGGGGAGTAAGAATATTGAGGATTGTTATTCCTTTCACATGATATAATTCCATTATATAGATGATACTGGAGTTTATCATGGTCATTTGGAAAGAGGAGGTGATAAGAGATAAATAAAAGAGATGATCTGGAAAATAAAAGAAAAGGTGATAGATCCCTTATGAAATTTCCGCAGCCTAACTACGTCACTTATAATTTCATAAAATAAAATTATGAGAAAAAGGGGTATCTCATCATATTGAAATAAAAAGGATAGTAAGAAATATAAATAATATCAAACCCCAACATATGAGAAAGGAATTTCAAATAGCTAACATAAAAGAAGTGTCGACTTAAAGAAGAAAATGAAGGATTCCCTTACCTTGTAGAATAACTCCTAGATCTTGAAGTATGGGACCTTGGGGGCCTAGGGACAGCTTAGTAGGACTCCTAGAGACGAAACACCACCGGAGCTTCGATAATGAGGTTTTTGTAATGAATGAAAATGAATGTATGAGTGGGTATTTATAGAAAAAGAGAGGTAATTTTTTAATAATTTCAAAGGGACACGTCATTAGTGGTTTTTTCCAATCCATGGGATTTACCATGGTATTTTCCCATGGTTTTAGCCACATGGGACAAATCGTGTCATATGTTACTATAAAAAAGTCGACCATACTTTTATATTTAATTATTACATCATTATGATGTCATTAAACTACCGAAAAATTAAAACTGCATTTTTACTATTAATGAAAAGTTCATGTATTTTAGAAATATCCCAAAAATTTACCATAACCATTTTTCGACCTGTAGAATTTAAAACTTAATACCATCTTTTGAAAATAAATTTCTAAGTATTTTTAATTTAATTTTTAATAAAGTCATAGTTAATTCAAAAAATAACAATCTTGAAGGTTCAATTAGTTTTATTTCTCATTGAAAAACTAATTATGATCTTATTGTATTATTGCCTTTATAAAATAAAATAATAATAATATTTACTATTTATAAGGGTCATATTACTATTCATAAGGGTACTTTACTATTCACTAAAAATCATGTTTGTTCTATCAGACTCAAATGACTTACTAATCACATCCTTAGAAGACCATTTTTTGATATTCAAAACATATGAGTGGAAAATTTATATTTAATAGCTAGGTTTTGACTATATCCTAAATAACCTAGTGTTGTTTCAAAGAAACAAAATGATGAATAAAATGTATTTAATAGAAGAATACCATAAAATTTTTGGGGTTTTATAAAAATTTTGGGTTAGGAATTGTACTTATTTCCACAGAAAAGGAAGTATTGCCTTACTTAGTCCTGTTATCAGAAGATGGTACCAACTATGAAGTAGAATATCAAGATCTTGTTGAAGGCTTATAATAGGAACTTCATGTGCAAGTGATTTAATTTAAAGTAGAAAATAATTCATAATTGGTAATCAAATAGATCAATGGGGAATATTCTATTAGAAAATAAGATTTATTACCTCTGTGTGATTACGTCATAGGGACAACGATTGAATTTCCCTTAGAGACGACATCATCTTATCTCCCGTGATCACAAAATTCACAACCTGATGCACTGGATAATGCAGCTATAGCCATGGAGGATCCAAATTAGGAAGAGATGGTCACCATTATATCTTATCATCATATGGTCTCACATTTTTTCCAAACTAGAATGGATGAAATTAATAAAATTGGCCCTATTTCTGAGCCATATGGTCATACTAAAAGATGGAGAACACCCATCATGGAATATAATAAAATGCAGTACTTCTAAAAGATAGGGTTGAAGAAGAACATATCTGATGATGAGTGACCAATTTTACTCTTTATGATAGTATAGATAACTAGAAGTTCCCCTTAAAATGATGATTCAATGAAATCATCTTCAGGTGTATTGATGGAGAAGAAACTGCACTTGTCATAAAATAAGCACATTCAGAAGATTGTGGTTCCCACTAGTCTGTTCATAGTCTTTCTGATCTAACCCAAAGGCTTGGATACTTTTTTCCTTCAATAACAGAGGATTTCAAAGATTTCACTAAGAAATGTCATCCCTGCTAAGTGCATGCCAACTTCATTCATCAACTACTAGAGTTTCTACATAAATGTAAATACTCCTAGCCATTTGGAACATAGGGAATGGATGTAGTAGGACCATATCATCAAGCTATAGCTAAGAATTTAAAGTATATTATTACTACTACAGACATATTTTCTAAATAGTATGAGGAAATTCCTTCCAATGAAGTCAGATCCAAAAGCATTGTTAGTTTTGTCAAAACTAACATCATCACTAGATTTGGGGACCATCATACTGTATTAATAGGCAATGTCACCAATTTCTGTTCTTTTGATTTAAAGAAGTTTTATCAGGAGCACAATATCTAATCCAACCATTCATCTCACTGTCATGCGGTAGACAATGGAAAAATTGAGGATTTGAATAATACACTTTCAAATATATTCTAGAAGATGGTGGGAAAAGACAAGGAATATTAGCCTGATAAACTTTTTCATGCATTATGGGATTATTGGAATACTAATCGTACTGCCACCCAAGAAACTCCTTATTCATTGGTATATAGAATAGAAGCAGTTTTTCCAATTAAAGTGTGATTGCCTTCACATAGAGCTATGATCTTTGATCAGTTGTCTATTGATGAGAGGAATTATATATGGTTTAATGAGTTGGAACGATTATATGAGAGATTATTACATACTTTTAATCATTTATAAGTATATAAAAATAAAATAACTTTAGATTTTAACAAGAATGTTTTCATCTTTTCATTTCTTCAAGATAAATTGGTATTGGTCATTAGGACTCCAATGATACGAGGAGTGAAACCTCCAAATCTTGAGCAATGGTGGGAAGGACCTTATTCCATATATAAGGACCTCTAAAATGGGGCTTATACCTTAATCTCAATATATGGAGAGCTTATTACTACTCTGAACAATCCGTGATTCTTAAAGAAATACATTGTGTAGTTGCATACATCATCCTCACTGCAAGACTGAAAATGGAAAAACCCTCATGTCCTTACTACAAGACTTAAAACTGCCCAGTAAAAAGTCTTACTTCCAAGAAATTAAACTCAATAACAACAATAATCATCCATGCCACGTGGTGTTAAAATGCGTAGCACCATTTTTCATCATCACATGACATTAAACGGTATGAATAATGTCTTATCTACTTGATTTTAGGAACTTGCATAAGCAAGAATCATGGACATCATTTATACTCCTTAGTGGCACATGAGTCCCTCTCTTCCCTATATCCAAGTTAGATCTGCATAAGGACCTTGTTTAAAGAATGGTGTATGACTTGATTCTCAAATATATGAGATACGTAGAGATTCCTATATCTCCAATCTTAGTCCCAATCACGATATAAAAACCCCCTTTTATTCATTATATAAGAATAAAACCTGCAAAGGGAATGTATAATAAACTATTTTTGTCTTGATTCATTCCCCCAGAAAGACACATAGAGAAACATGGGTTTTACCCCTTAGTCTAGTTATAATCTGTCTTTCTTTCCACATTTTGTCATATTCTTCCAAACCGTATGACATTAAAATGCATGGAAATATAACACCCCAATTCCTCACTTATGTCACATTTTTGTAATAGAATAAACCATTACTGCTCCTTGTTTCTCACACCAATCAAATCTCAGGTGGGATTAGGAATTTGGGTTGATGTATTATTTATATAAATAATGTGTCTCAATTTATTATGGGGATATAAATTACCTCATTGCATGACTTAAAACAATACAGAATAATGTCCCCACTACATGAATTAAAACTGCACATTATAATGTCCTCATTGCATGACATTAAAATTCACATCACAATGTCATTTAAAATTGAAACATAGAAAGTATCCAATTTATATACAAGTCAGATCTATGTAAATTATTTCAAAGTCATGGCCAATATTCATTCAAATAAATCTTAGGAGCATTGAGCATACCCCCTTCTATATTTCACAATCTTAATCATGAATATTTCTATATCTTTATAATATTTCTTACTATTTAGGGTGGCAGGGTTTATAATACCTGAGAACTCTTTTTCATGATTATTCAGCACGTGCCCTTATGTGACCCTGAATAAGATGACTACATAATGGGCATGTCAGTCAAAATATTCCACTATTTTTTTATGCAACATATTCCCCAGGCGCCGAATTTTACAAACCCCTTATCGGTTTTGTCAAATGATGGTAATTTTGTTCTTGGTTATAATGTCTTTCTCTCCTTTTAACATTGATGACAATATAAAAGAATCTGTAATTTAAAACAGTCATTAACGTATATTTTTTCCATTATCTCTCTCTTGATCTGACACTCTTGAAGACCATTTTTTACACATTTCCCTTTCAATGTGTTTAAATAATTTTGAAATAACATTGGAATTATTTGGCCACATATCATATACAATTTCCATTTCTAGTATGAGTTATATGACCAAAACTACAGACACCATACCTCCTACGTTTGGTCCAGGACTTCATAAAATTCTTATTCCTCTGATTCTTTCAAAATATTGGTTTGAATTACCCTATCCAAATTCAAGTACCATTATCCATACACCAATCTCTACTCTTCAAAAAATATGAATCTCCGTTAGCAATTTTTTAATATTTTCAATATAATGTTAAATTCTTAAGAGATCTTTTGCTTGAATATTTAGTACGTTCTCTTAGGCGTCTTTGCATAAAATTTGCCTATATAACAGGACTGTCAGTCAAAATATACCACTATTTCGCTATTCAAGAATATTCCCCAGTTGGCCCTACTTAATACAGCCCCCACATCAGTATTGTCAAATAAAGGTAACTTCATTCTTGGAAAAGACTACTTATAAGGACTTTATACCTTTTTCTATATCAATATTCAGACATAGAAGTTACCAAATCATAGTTTATAATATTCACTTCTATAAATAAATATATTAGTTTATTTAATTAAAAATTATCAAACATAATTTAGACTCTCATACCATTGTTCAAATCTAAAGACCTTAAATTAAATCCACACAATGTCCTCACTTCATGAATTTAAACTATACAGTACAGTGTCCTCACTACCTGACATAAAGCTACACAACACAATGTCCTCATTGCATGACTTAAAACTACATAGTACAATGTACACACATCATGACATAAAACTACACAATTTAATTTTTTCACTGCATGACTTAAAAATGAACAATACAATGTCCTCACGGTATGACTTAAAATAACATAGTTTTATATAAGAAATTCCCCTTCCTGATAAATTTTAACCATTCTTCATAAACCAAATTTTTATACAAGTGGTTTTAATATTCATGACTTATATCAGCATAAAATATCCCTTTATTCATAAAATCACCTTCCATAGAAAACCACTCACTGTGGTCTTGAGTCACCCAAATCTTATTTTTCGTTGTCTATCAATAGTAACATGTTAAATTATTAAGAACCCTTTTTCGTGACTATGCATCACATTAAATTAGGTGGCCTTGCATAATTTTCCTACTTAACGGGCCTGTTAGTCAAAAGATTCCACAATCTGGATATGCAGCATATTCCCTAGTTGGCCCTGCATAAAAAACTCCCATAAAGGGTTCTTCAAATAGTGGTAACTTCATTCTTAGAAGGGACTCCCCATATGTTGATAGATGTTTTAAATTTGGTGAACATAAAAATCATGGCTCAAGATTCCCCTTGGGAATACATAATGTATATTAAAGAAACTCTTAGCTATTGAGTCTTGTTTGCGATATAATTTCACAATTTATGGTCAAATATATTTCGACCATAAACACTATCCCTTTATAGTACAACATAGATGACTACAAACATCAAACAACAAGATACATGGTACACACACGATGGACAAACATCAATGTTTACTCTGACAAAAAGTAAATTCCCATATCAGTAAACATACATTTTTTATTATTTAGGTAATATTGAGAAATAAAAAGTAAAAAGAAACAAAATTTTTGGGGTTTTCCATATAACCCTAGAAAAAATAAAACTATGCCCTCTAGGTCCCATGGATTATGAAAAAATTAGAGCATCCATCCAAAGAGGACCTAGGTAAAAATCTAACCAAATGATGTTGGAATGCATCCAAGTACCTGACTTATATCGTAGAACATTATTCTATTCATTTGGAATGAATAAATTTCTGGTGTGGGGGGGATTTTGAAAACACCGTGAAATGTGTTTCATGAATTTCTCTCCAGAATGTCCTCAAATATACTCGAAACATTCACATTGCAACTCTAAATTTTTCATGGGGGTCAGTGATGGTAGTGAAGGAATCAGACCGAAGGGCCGGAACCATAGCCTGACACTAATCCGAAGCAGGGGTGTGGGGGAATAACAACTGTGGTATGGATCAATCATTTAGCAATGTCCCGAATGTAGTGACCAATGTTCTAATGCACAAACACCTACACGCCACCATGATGGATCTGATTGATGTAAGAATTTTGGATAGGTTTTAAGGTGTCTCCCTAGTCTAGCCAAACCACCGGTGGTGCGCATGTATACTTGGTTTACACCCATCCGATGCGCAACCACTTGCGTGCCACAATTCTATCACGTGGCCTACATACACAACCTAACTCAATTCACCCATGGTCATATTGTTTCCTACAAATAGACCCTTGGGGCCTTCATTTGTACGAAAAAATTCCCCTAAAGCCCAATTAATTCCATGGTCACCCTAGTGCTTATCCCAAGTCCTCCAAAACATTAAAGGTAGTTCTTTAAAACCTAATGAGGAGGAATTGAGGGGGATTATAATATTTATATCCTTTTTAGTGTTTCAAATCAATAATAAATTCACGCCAAAAGTGCATTACCTCCCAAAATTAGAAACACTTATGTGCCACATATTACTTTCATAGGAACATGAGTTCCCTACTTCTGGGATCAACTATGAATACCTATGAATTATTAAGCCAAGTAATGCCCCCTATTTTTATTAAGGGTTTTCACCACTTAAGTGAATATCAGATCACCGTAGTCTATTTTTTCACCAATACTTGAGTGCCCTTGCCTACTTGGGCACCCCTCTTTGATTCACATACTCTCCTCAGTCAACAATCCATAATTCCCTACTCAATTCCATTCCTGGAATGACTTATTCTTCATTGGAGCCCTTGATTGAAAGGGATTTTATTGAGTCCTCCTCTAAAACCTCTCGACTCATAAACTCTTTGGGAAAGGCGGATCAGTGTGTCTCTTATTAGGGTTTTAATATCCATAGTCAAAGGTTTCCCACATTTGTTTCTCAATGGGTTTATAATTCATAGAGTGTCTATAGGTTTTTAAATCCATAGTCATGTGGACCTTTCTCCCAGAAATAGTGTTGGGATGTTCTAAATTTTTGATAATTAGGGTTTAGGTCTTGACCTCCCCTTTCTCAAAGAGATGGAAACCCATGTCTGTAGTAGGGAAGTCACAGTTTACACATGATTTTCCATAGAAGAAAAGAATAAGTCTCCCTCTCCTAACATGAAAATTTTTAAGGTAATTATATTAGTTTAATCCCCTAACCTTTATCCCATTTTCTTTTTCATTGGACCCTTGTCCAATGTAATGTGAATAAAGGGAAGGCTCATCACCTCACCCCCGTCCACCCTCGCTACCATAGGCACACCCTCTTCCACTAGTGTGGGAAGAAATGTGTATGTTCATTATGAAATCTTCCACATCCTCTTGTTTCTCACACCGATCATGACTCATGTGGGTGTAGATATTCATGATGATTACAACATGTTCACAAAAACTCACTGTAAAGAACTATGAGAACTCTGATTCTAGTTGAAAAATAGATATGTAGAAATCCCTTTCAGGGCCCGAGCACACTGGATATACACTTCAAGAATCCAACCCTAATTCCCTTAAAATAGGCCTCCTCCTTAAGAATAATCCTAATATTAAACACCCAAATCACCAAGGAATCATTTTCAAGAAGTAATCCCTGAGAAATTTCCCTCATAGGACTATACTCTCTTATGAGACTCATCGATATATGTGGGTTTTGATTCCATTGCACATGGGATACATAGGAATCCTCTTTGAGGTTCAAACCCAACACTTGAAATACCCCTATTCGTCTTTGGCCATATTCCCAAAAGGTCTATTATTACATGGAAACCCATCTTCTTTTCAAGTACATTGGGATGCTTAGGCATAAGTCTCACAACAAACATTGACTAAGAACCTTTATATTAGTTGTCCTTACTACATGACATTAAATGGTATAGATAGGAATTTATACCATGACCATAAACAGTATGATGTTTCCCATTAAGCGGCACTGAACAATAACAGTTCTCATTCCGTTCATAAGGATACATAGGTAAACCATTTCATGGGTATGATCCCAATATCAATACAAACCTTCATCTCCCTGGATGTCAATAATTCCAGAGTGCCCCGGTGAGTGGATTCAAAACCAGAATCATCATAAAGACGACTAAAAGAATCTATATATAGTATATGAGAGGATACCATTGAGGGAGAATCTCAAATACATACAAATATCTCCATTAATGAAGAACCTTTAATATATACTAATAATTATAAATTTTACACATGTTAATAAATGATTCCAAATTCCAAGGGAAACATATTTTATTCTTGGTAAATTAATAATGTTTCATAAAAATATCATAAATTTATAGAGAGATTCACAGAGTAGACAATATTTCCCCCAAATGGGTCTGACTAGTCTGACCTCCCATCCTTTCAACTAATGCACGTCCTTATGTATCATAATGTTGAAACATAACGAGATCCTTCCTTTGTAATGTAGTTCCTATTTTGGATAAAAAACTATTGGATGTTTCCAGTTCCATGAATTAATCCAATGGAAACCGCCTAGAAGTAGTGATTCTTAAAATTATAACACATGTTTCAAGGAACTACAAAACAATTTCCTATATTTTAATTTTAATGGAAGAAATATGAATAAATAATTTAATAATTCTCTATATGTATATATTAATATAATATGTTCTTAAAATAAGTTTACACAATTTTTAGTAAAATAACTTTATTATTAAAAATTATGCTTTTCAAAATGAGATTATCTTATTTTTATTTTTATACGTAATATGAAATTGATTTGATAAAATTGACTTTATTTTTTGGATTAGTTTTAAATTTGAATTAGTAAAATTTTATATAATATATTCTAATTATTATTTTTGAAAATATTTTCACACATGAATTTATTATTAAATAATTATGATTTAAAAGGTAAATTTTTTAAAAAAATGTATGTAATGGAATTTGATCAATTTTATTATAAATTAAATTATCAAACAAATGTAAAATACATTTTAAAAAATGAGATGCCCAATTTAGATTCATAAGATCCATATTTAGTGAAAATGTCCCTTTTATTTTTTTCCAATATGAATAATTAACATGGTAAATTTTGTTATCACGGTAAGGGGTGAATTGAATCATTTAGATTAAAAATAATATGAGAATGACTATAAAATGACCATAAAGCTTGAAAAAACTAATTTTATAAATTAAATTATAAAAATAACACGTTATAATTAAAATTATGTTATTTAATGACCACCTTTCCCCAAGAATGAATTAAACAATATTTAAATAAAAGACAGACATAAAATTTCCATTTCATTTTCTTTAATATAATTTATGTGGCCACATGGGGGAAAAGATATATTTTAAATAATTAGATGTCTAAATTTTATACATGTTAAAAATAATTTCATGATTTATTTTTTGACTTCTTCGTTACTTAGATAAAATTATAGTATTTATAATATTTAAAAAAAATCCTTTAATGATGACAAATTCATGTTTCAAATATATTATAAATCCTATATAGAGTTACAGAAAGTATATATTAGATTATAAATATTTTTAAAAAATATATAACATTTATCTATTTATGGTATTTTATTAATAATTTTTAATTAACACATAATTATATAGGGCGCAGGGTACTGTAGAAGTATTCTATCACACTGTAGTTGCGGTGGCAGAGTACTGTAGTGGGGGTTCAAAACCCAATAGGCACATGTTACTATAGTGGGGGTTCAAAGCTCTTTCGGTTCGTGGTAAACACCCCATAATCCTTCATGAAAAATGGGGGTTGAGAACCCATTGGGCACAGGAGACTGTAGCAGTGCCGACACTGTAGCAGTGACAAGCACTATAACGGTGGTAGGGAACTGTATCGGCAGTAGGGGTACTGAGTGATACTATAGAAGAACATTTACTATAGTAGTACTATTCATATAATGGGCTTTGACCCAAAATATTTGGCCAACGGGCCATGTAATGGGCTAAATGCCCACTAGGACTTCTGGCTTTATAATGGGTCTCCCTCTACCCAGTTAAAGGAGGTATTTGCTTTGATTTAATCATAAATGAGGCTTTGACCCCATCCTTTTAAAAAAACATAACTATATTAAATAATTACACAACACAAAGGTACAAATTACTTTATTAACAGTATGTTAAAATGAATATAATTTGAGATAATTAATGTTAAAATGAATTTTATAGATTAAAGTTATCTCTTAGGGATATATGAAAATATTTGGTTCGAGGTTAACTAATTATCATGAGTTTTTTAAAATTCCAAATAATGAATAGTGCCAAAATTAACACTAATGAAATTTTATCAGGATAACATTTTATCAAATTACATAAAACTTATAAAACATATTTAAATATACATAAAAATATTAATAAATACTATAATGTTATAAATATTTCATTTATTATTTAATTTCCATCACATACGTAAATATTACAACATTTTAATATAGATAAATTTGTTAGCATAGAGAAAATAAAAATAAGTTACCTAAGGGTTAATCAAAATAATAAGGTTTAAAATAATACAAAAACATTTATACAATTTAATTATTGATGAGATTAAAACCTTATATAATATTATATTTGAATAAATTTTATTTTTGTGGTGTTTTGATATATATTTAGTTTATTATAAAATATTTTTTTTTTAAATTCCAAAAGTTCCCCTCACCACAATTATAATAGGGCATATCATCCCTCACTTATTCACATTCCATTGAGACTTCATGCTCAAACATACACTAAAACCATCCCATATAAACTTTCCTAGACACATTATAGGGGTTCTTGTCTTCTCAAAATAACATCCCTAGTTTCCCAATGAGAATATCCAATGATTGTTTTCCATGGGAGTGGTAATCATCTTTACTGACTCTTCCAAGATTATCTCTTCTTATACATCGTATTCATGTGTTGTTTAAATTATAAAATAATAAATATAGTATCAATTATATTATATGATGTAATTATGAGTATGGGACAACCATATTACATCTTTTATCTATTATATAATAAAGGGATGTACCACACATGCGTACTAACGACTTACTATCTTTGCCACATGGTGTAATCTTTTTTTCGTCACTATATCAATTGGAAAGGTTTAATGATGGAATATATATATATATATATATTAATTATAACATGATATTGTCTCTAGAATGATATATATACCATCCATTTCCTTAATCTTTAACTATTAAGGGAGAGATATCATTGCTCATGCATATATACAACCTACATTATCGATGATGTAATGAGATTCATTTTCCATATTAACAATTAAAAAATTAATATTTAATTGTAAATAATTAATAAATATGATATATATTACATTTACATAATTCTATACATGTTTTAACTATATCTTATGCATATGAATTATGACTTATACGAAGAAACATGCATATCAAAAGTAAGCAGTTGACCCCCAAAAGAAAAATAACAATGAAATATTACTAACATGTGGTAATATGATTATATATGATATAATTAATATATATATTGTTATATAATATTTTAATAACATTATTCAATCCATTATATAGGAGTTTTTGATATATTGTATGGAAATCAGAAATAATGCAGTGGTTGAGTTTACAATCTCATATTACTCGTTATTGTTTATATCTATGTATCTATTGTGGAATATTTATATTTAATGTCCATGTTTTTTGTAAAAAAATACCAAATATTTTTAATATTATTATACAATTTCTAAATTCATTTTTACTCACACAAGATGTTTTACTAAAATGATTTAAAATAATCTTTTTCCATTTTCTTAACGAAGAACTTTTTGTCAGTTTCGGAAAAATTACGAGAATAAAATTTTATTAACATGTAGGAAATGAATTTTTTTTAAGATGTCATGAAACATTAATTACATAAATATTCCCTTACAATATTAAATGGTTATTTTCAATGAAATTTTATTTTTAAAAAATCATCTCAGAATTTTAGGAAAAATAAAATGTTTTCAAATAAGAACGAATATTTTCCCCAAGAATGTTTTTGAGGATATCTCAATGATACTTATATTTTAATTGGGTTTATTTTTCAAGGATAATATCACTATTATTCTTAGGGTTGGTTAATTTTTATAATGGAATTATAACTTTCAAACCCATTTATTCTCTATGAGTTATGTTATGATTGAAGGAATTTTATGAAACACATTTCATTTCATGGGTTCTTATATAATGAGTGATTTATTTTCTTTGGTCATGCATAAATATAGTATTCCTTATATGATGTGTGTTGCCTAAATATCCATAAAATTAATTAAATAATTACTTATATCTCATAAGATATACATTATTATAATGGTTAATGATATTAGTTCAGTAATACATAACTAGAATTGAGACTGAACTTGTTTCAATAATGGACTTTATTAACAACGATGATCATGGATGTGAGACTAGAATAATATAAAACGTATTTTAAGTTATTTTTTGAATTAAAAAATTTTATATCTTATGTTCTGATCTCATAAAATATATCATTTATTAACTTCTATTATTTATCCCATGACATGATATCATGATCGTTGAAACAAAGGTTATAATTTTTAAATGTTTTTCTTACGTTTTTATGTATTATGATTATGATATGAATGATATTTCCCATGTTTACCCTTACTAGGAATATCATATCACCCTTTATTATGTTTCATTTCCTAGGATATGGATAAAGGTATTAAGTATGATATGTCGAAAAGGGGTTCTAATTATGTTGTAATAAGAGGGAGATGATGTTGATGTTTTATGAACCAGTTTATCATATTTACCAGTTTCAAATTACAATAAACCTATATTTTTATTTCATGGTTTTTCTTTGTTATATGAAAAATAATTTGTCATTTAGATGAAATATCTATGTATGAAAATTATGGTCTCATATGTGAACATTGGTGGGTGTTGAATATATTATCATGGAAGAAAAACATAACATTTTATAGAGAGTGGTAGAGATCATTGATAATAATAATTTCAGTGTCAATGAGAATATAAAATTCTATAAAACTATAAATATTTGATGAACTAAATGACAATTGATTCATAATATATGATTGAAAAAGAGAATATTGTTTTTTTAATATCCTTACCCTAGAGAACATAAAAATTTTCTTACTTGATATCTTACTATTTCAAAAACATAATTTCATCCCATAATTGTTCTTTTTTTAGTTTTCAATATATTTATTACTCTCTAGAGTGAATATCAAAAATTATTTTTATACCTAAATCAGTATAATTAAATTTTAGCATATGAAAAGAATAAGAAAATAGTAAAAATATATTCCTAATATATTTATTAAATCAAAAAGTTGTTAGAACATAGAAAACAAAATTCCCAAATAAAAATATGTTAATATAAAAAACCCATCTATAAAATACATGGTTTTACATAGATCATTCCTTAAATAAATAACCCTATATCTAAAATAACCTAAAAAAATAAACATGAAATAATGTATTCACATAAAAGGTTATCCCTTACCCTATCATTATACATAAAACAAAACATAAAAACATTATTCCAAAATAATCCTTTATGATAGAACAACCATCATATATATATCATAACCAAACAAATCAAAGACCAAAATATTGTTAATCACCTTAAAATACTAATAATTGAAAAATGTTTTTTTTAAAATGTGTTTACCAAAATCAATATAAAATTTATCTACCATATCATTAAAAAAACTAATTTCATACTAAGAAATACATTATGTTTTAATTTGGTAAGATCTATAAACTTATCACAATTCAGTTGTGTGTTCGAGACCCACGAACATGACGAATATTATGATTTGATATTTGGCATAGACAATAACCATTTTTTAAAATAATTTTTCCTATAAAATTACCTAAAACATGATGATATTCTAAAAAATAATATTTATCATAAATTCAATTAGTAACCACTATGGTTTTCTGTAAATATTATTTGTCCAAAATGTCAAATAATCTTAATTGAATATTCTTACCTTAACATTAATGAAATGAAAAACCATAAAGCATACCAGTACAATTTAACTTCTATCAATAAATTATGTGGATAACTTCGGCAAATAACATTTTTTCAAATACCCATTCTAATCATAAGGGTTATATTAGTATAAATTTCAAAAACAATACCCTTAACCCTAATTGATGTTTATAACCTAAAACCATTAAATGGGTACATATGCCTACAAAATTTTGGTCGATCAGCAAATTGGTTACCTAGAACACATATTTATATCCCAGTTCATACATTATGTTATTCTAATCAAGTCCTTCTTGATAATTCATAATGAGTTTGTGAATTTCCAAAACTAACCCCTAGGAGTGTCAAACAAGGTTTCCAACATGGACCATTGATGTGCACCATGTGACAATAAATTCAAGCTCAATGTGATATTTTTGAAGTTATTATAACTAGGAAAATTTTTTATAGTGCCAATTCCACTTGAAGTACATAGATATTTTTGATATTATTTTTAAACCACTCACTCTAAATTTCACCAACAATCCATGAAATTTTTCTTTACTTAGAGTTATCCTTCTACTTATCCACAAACATATTTCTAGGGTTCTCAATATAGTTTTATAATCCTATTTTATAAAGGCTAACTAAAAATTTTATAAAATAAAAAATATAGATACTCAAGCCTTTTAATCATAATATTAAATTATTTTTAACATAGATGTCCCTTTATACTACTCAATGATCATGATTCCTAGTACCTTTGGAATATTGTGTTCATAAAACATCAAAATGAACTAAAATATAGAATTATTATTTTATTCTTCATAGTGAGATCCTAAATCCATTTATGATCCTATAATTTTATCGGATAATATATAGAATACATTAATGAAATGGATTATTTGTGAATCCATGTGACATAATAAACATAATAAGGAAGCATAACATTCAATCAAAATTTATAACATGATATAATTAAAGAGAAGTTACATGATTAATCAAATTTGAGCATAAAATAAATATAATAGTATGATAAGATCATGGAAACATGGGAAAGAGAAAATGACATAATACATGAATTAATATTATATCATTGATAACATCAAAGACATCCTCACTTAGAGGATAGAATCCCAAAATGGATTATGTTAACACTCTAATCCCATACCTAAAATCTCATGAAACTAATACATTACCCAATTTTTTAGTATAATTTATAAATATAGACCAACTTGTAACATTAATATTATATAAATTCATATGCCTACCACACAAGGAATACTTTTATGTAATATATATAATAATAACCCCTAGAAAAAATGGGTTTCATAATCTTTCCTGGTAACCTAATCAAATGATATTTCTTAAAGAAGAAAATTCCAAATTGCTACAAGGGTTGTATTATACCAAAAATAAAGGTATAATGAAATAGTTATATATGTTATAGAAATGTATACATTATTTAGTAGCATTATAGATCTATAAACTGAGATATATTTTAGGGTAGATAGAGTGTGTGTCCACAACCAGAAAATTGGTGGTTTAGAGAGACCCCTTATATAATTCTTGATTCATCATGTGATATTTTTATCCCAGTGAATAGTAAACTTATGTTGATTATTTTTTTTCTCAAAATTTTATATATATTATTATTCATTTTATTTTATTAATTACCATGTAATATCAAATTAAATAATCATTTTGGTTCATGTCGAATGTTTTGACGATGTTCGTCTCATATACCCAATATCCCTATAGTAAGTTGATTAAGGGTAATAGATTATTATTTTATCTTCTTCCAAATAGAAATAATGAAATAATTATCTTTTATATACATAAAGTTTTCATATAAAACCATTTTTAAAATTTTATGAAAAATGAAATACTTTTCAATCATTTAGAATGTAGGTCGTATGTACACATGAGTGATATTTCCACTTTTCAGCGATCATGATTTAAAGAAGAAACATGGTATATTATCTTAAATTAAATATAATTATTTCATAAATATAAAATTATTTATTTAAATATACTTACATAAATGATCCATGCGATTTGGTAATATAAAAATCAATCACATCTCTTTGCGAGGTGGTAGTACACCTTGAACACGAACAATGTTATAATTTACAATGGATGGTAAGGAAATAAATTATATAATATTTTAGTTATCAATAATGGTTAATATTTTATTGTTAATATATATATATATTAAATTAATTCTTATTGCCTTCCATTTATAGAATGAGTGAAAAATGAATCACATTGTTTCATAAGCCAGTTTTCCTCCATTTAGACGAACAACATTATCATTTTAAATTTATTGAAAATTAAGAATGTATATGAGAAAAAAATTTCATGAATGGTTAATATGTAATAATTACAATATATCCCCAATGCCCTGAAGGCCTTATTAACTCCCATCTAAATAATATTTTAAAAAATAATCACATCACTTCGTGAGGTGGTATTACATCGTACACATGAGGGGCGTTATCATATAGACTACAAAATAAAAATTAAGAGGAATAATGTGATTTTAAAGTTATAGAAGGTTAATTATATCATTTATATAATTTATAAAAACTAAATACATCATTATATCCATAAATGATATGTGGTGACGGAAAAAAAGTTACGTCGCTTCGTAAGATGGTAGTATACCATACACATGATCAACCATTTTATTTTTCATTTGAGTGAGAAGGAAATGGTTGTAGGTCAGGACCTTAAGATAAAGATGTATTAGTATTTTTAATATAATGTGTTTATTATATAATTAGATTTGAAAAATATTTCAATTGTGTTTATGAATAAATTACATAAAATGACTGCTTTAGGATGTCACCATTTCCTCAAAAAAATCATTATGTTTGCACAAAAACCCTTACTAGGTTGTCATTGTGATCAAAACAAGGATTATAAAATTGGTAAATGAAATTAAAGAATTTTTTTGGTTAGTTATTGTCTAAACCAATGGGTTTTGGAATTTTTATGTGAAGAGGAGAGGGGGTATCCTTTTATAATTGAGGTGATTGGTACACTTTGTAAATTTCTTTGTTTCTAAATTACTCAATGACAAATTTTTTGAACTATGTAACAAGAATTAGAAAATTATGAGCCTTGTAATAGAAATGGTCATAATATATCCATAAAATAATAATTAGATATTTTGGGTTAATGTTTAACCATTATTATTAAGTTTTCCCCATGTAAACTAGATTTTATCTTAACGATGGGAAATAATTTTTCATTTTCACTAATCATTATTCTAAAAAATAAGTTACAAATATTATAAAAAATAAATTATGAAGATTAATAATATTTAGTCCATTTTATAAATTCAAATCACTGAAATTGAATAATTTATTTTAAAATTAATCTTGTGGATGTGTAAAAATATAGTTTTTTCAAGAAATAATGTTTTTAGAAAAATATACTTTCATATGAACAATATTAAAAGTAATCAGAGTAAAATTAATTTCATGTCACATTTAAATATATATAATAGATAATATTTTTAAATCAATCATACAAAGATGTTATTTTTATTTTTTGAATGAAAAAACATTAATCACTTTAAGCCCATTTTTAAAAAACCATATTTCTTAAATCTTTAACATAAAAAAATAAAAACACTATTATAAAATAAAATAAAATAAAATTAATTGGATTTAATATGTCAATATATCAAATATTTTAATTTTAAATCAAATTATGATAATAATATTAATTAATTTACAAAAATTAAATAGAAATTTTATAAAAATATATTTTTCTCAATATTCCCCAAAAAATTAATTTTTTCGGAAAATAACAAAAAATAACTTTATGTTAATATCATTATTAATATTAAAAAAAAAGAATTTTGAGAATTATATTTTATAAAATTGGTAAAAATTAATTTTAATTTATTTACGTAGTGCATGATAATATTTTATTTTGAAAAAATATAATTTATTTATAAAACAGCTTATTTTGTTTCAAATGGTTCTTTTTTAATTTATAATCAATATATAACCATTTAATTTTATTTATACATGACCAATGCATATAATTTAAATTATTTATTCAATTATATTCATACCCACCATTCTAACAGCTACTTTATAACTTTATATTATGTTCTTATTCATTTAGATATGGGGTTCCATGTTCCAAAAGATATCGAAGAGATTAAATTTATTTCAAAATAAATATACCTCAATATCTCATGGTGTTACATTCTATTCTAGTTCTGGTGATGAATTTATAAATTATATCAAAGATGATTTTCCACTTTTAGAATCCCATGGTGTTACCTAACCATATCAATAAAATAAAATTTCTTTAACTAGTGTGTGTTGTCTTCTTTGTATTACACAAAAATATATTATACATCTTGGGAAATTGAAACTAAAGAAATAGAACCATTAACTAGTCTCATAAAAATCATATATATGTTCATATACTAAGTTGTATAATTGAAATGTGGTTAGGTGAATTAAATCAACACCAATAATTTATTTATAAAAATTCAATTTATATAATTAAGTAGGCTATAATAATATTATGTTATTCAATTTTAAAATTCAAATACATAATCCCATAAAAATAAACACACATCATGTTATCCTATAATAAAAATATTATTCTTATGATGAAATTCCTTTTCCCTGATATATGAAATAAAATAAATAAATATCAATTATAGAACAATGATCTATTACTCAAGAATCTCAATACTATATCACACATGACAATTATACCATATAATTCCACTGCATAGTTGTTTTGCATGAATAAATAAATATTATATATTTGTCTCTAAAAACCATATCTACAATATCTAAAATATTTATAAATTTAATTATATAAAAATTATTCTAATATTTTTTTATAAGTACCTACCCTTGATATCTATCTCGACACCAGAACTTTGATTATATATGACCACAGATACACCTCTATATAAAATATAGGCCACTAATAGATGGTGAGGATTAGGTTAAAACCATCAGTAAGACTATACCCTGGATATCATTACTGTAAATAAATGGAAAAAGTTGCAATAATCAATAATAATATAGTAAGCATGGCATACCATCAAAGAGTTAATCCATCTTGAAAGATAATATATACTAACATGGATCACAACATGATATATTATAAATTTTAAATCATATATAATATATAGTTCCTCTATAATTGAATTACAAGCAATATTATATACAATATTATATAAAATATCTATAATAACAAAACACTCAATGCTTATTGTGTTCTTACCATACATGCTACCACACCCATTTATCCCATCAACTATCAACATCACTAGACATAGGAATATTTTAAGTACCTTCAACATGAATAATAAAATATTCTTGTGTTGGGGAATTTTGCATTTTAGGAATGAGTATAAAGACTCAATGATATGTATCATATCGAACTCTAACATATCTTGTAATATAAAATTAATTAATATTATATGATGAGATAAATCATGACCAATGTAAAGAATGATGTGAGATATTGTTGTGGTTAATAATATATGAGGACATATATCCCCTCTTTATTCAACAATTTGTTTTTGTATATCATATAATTATTATATTAGGATAAAATATAATCTTTCCAAAATAACAACCGTGGATCTAAACTAAATTCCCTTCCTTACATTGAACCCGTTGACTCGATATCATAACCCAATAGCCCATAATTCATAGCCTAATAGTTCAAATGAACATGATTAGTCAATATACCATGACCCCCTAGTCCACATTTCATGACCCCATATCATTATAACATAGTCCCTTGGCCACATTCCGTGAATCACTAGTCCACATACATTTAACTTATGATAAAAAATGTTAAATATAGTATTCAAATCATATGATGTTTTCAATTTATACATAATGATTTTATATAATCCACATAACCATCCATATACAAGTGTAATCCCCTCAAAAACCCTTATACATATTGATTTAATTCTAAGGGTTAATTTTTATTTACATCACATTCCAACCAGTTTCCTATAAAAATGACTACCAGGACAACTAAATCACATAATTTTCTTTATAGAATGATTATCCTAGCCCTAATAACTTTTACTAATTAACATATTAATTTTCAATCATTTATTATATCTCTTCTTCCCTAATGTGTCCACTTCCCAATCAGAAAACATGTTTTCACACATGAATCCAATAAATAATCACAAAATATATTAGTGATTGGAATCATATTTATACACTAATGAATCACTTAGGTAACATTGAACTAAAGGTACACGTATTTAATGATTCCAATAAAACATTATAAAATGGTATCAAACACTATTATTAGTTTGTCACCACCAAAAAGAAATAAAAAATAAAGATCACTCAAAATAAATTATCCACAATTCTGGGATACATCATTCAAAAATGACTCATGATTTTTTCCATGAATTAAATTATATAATAACTATAATTTGTTAAATTAAAAGAATAATTCCGATAATCTAAAACAATATTATTCACTATAGATATAACCAAAAATATTATTTCACATCCTATAGCACTAATGAACTATTAGAATTAAAATACAAAACATTAGAACTCTGGTGGAAGGTTTTTATAAGGATGAAAATACAATGATCCCAACATACATCTTATGTCCTCGAACTAGGTTTCTGATAGGACCTTCACTTTCCCACTAAACACTGATTTTTTATTTTAAAAATTTTCTATTCTCAAACAACATTAAATTACTCATTATATTAAAATAACCATACTAAAATAAAAAATTACAAAACACAACCAAATGAAAAATTTAGTTTCCATTGTTCAATAAATTATATAAATTTAGTCATTAACTTATTTGAAGAATATTCAATTAAATTCTATATTTAATACATACAAATTGTAAAATAAGTAAAAAATGATATTATTGTCAACAATTAAACCCAAAATCTAACTAAATTTGAGATTTACCACTAACAAGAATAATTTTAATGAAAATAATTTTTTTATATTGGTATTATGGCATAGAAATTGTTCTTAGTCAAAAAATAGAATAATTATTAGGACAAATAATTCCATGAAATAGAAATATAAATTAGAACTTATGATTTTCTGATATAACTTATATAAAATTTTTATGTTGATATAAAAATTCAAAAAATATAAAATAATTGATTATGTAAAATATATAATAATTTACTAAATGACATAATGTATTTTTTAATTGTTGGGGGAAATATAACTTATAATTAAAATGTGAACTGGTTATTGTTTTTATTCTATATTTAGTAATTTTATTTGTACTTCTTATGTAATTTTTTTGTTTTTATTCATGATCAAGAATTTAATTTATCCTTTATTAATTAATAAAATGTTATAGAATATGAGGAATAAATTATTTTTTGACTAGTAACCCTTAGTTTATAAAATAATAATGGAGAAGATACAAGTTTATGAATATAAAATTGTCTAATTTATCATTTAGTCACATTAATGAGATATTAATTCATTGATTTGATGTTATATATTTTAAGGATCCTTTATTTTGTGTTAACTAAAATTTTTAATAATTTATTTATTAAAGATAAATGACATAATGTTATTTTAGTGAAATATATAAATAGATTGAGATCTATATGACATATTAAATAATAATATTTATAGTTAAATGATCACACATGAAAGTGGTTATTTCATTTTGTTTTAAAAAATTTAAAATTTAAGGTTGTTTAATAAATCAAAAAAATAGATATGGAAAGAATATTGGGATATTTTGATAATAAAATGGATGGAAATAGTTTTTATAAGAAGTAAAATGGAACATCCAGTAGGTTGAAATTTTTATATAATTCAATAAATAAATAAATTATTATATTTTTTCACAATGAAGTGTTATATCATAAGAAATATTAATGGTACCGAATGAGATATATACTGGGAATGTATAAAATTTTCATAATTATGGTTTACAAATTTTAACTTATGATGTTCATTTTTTAAAAAATAATATTGAAATATTTCTTACATGTTGGATCTCCCATGTAAATGATAGTTTAATATCTAAATAATATATTGAAAAAAATGTGTTTGTAAAATTAATAGACTCATTCCGTGATAAGTAATTTATAGTTCAATAATATATGTGGTGTACAATATGAAAATTGAAATATTTATGACTAACAAATAATAAATGATTACAATATTGTGTATTAGTCAGTTTCATATAATATTTTGAATGAAAAGTAGGATCTCAATATGAAATGATTTTTGGAATATTCAATGTTATATTCAAATGTAACTAATTTGTTTACATGGGCGGTGGGTTTAATTAGTGATACGTTATTTAAAAAATTTCCCCCATTTATAAATTAACATCTATGACCAGTTAGGATATAGATCAACTAAACCAAAACTCACCCACTATTATTAAGAATGTAAATAATGAAACATTGAGAACAAATTATTTTTACAAGGTTCATCCCCAAAGTTGGAGACTATATAACATTTATGGTTTAGTTGTTTCTAAAGCATGTATTTATTGATAATTGAGAAAAGTGATTATTTTTGAAGTGACATAATCATCCTTAACACTCCAATACATCTCATGAGAACATCTATCTCTCATCAGGTTTTTTATATTAGATCCCACTAATTTAAATTATGAATTAAAACAAAAAATAAGATCTAAAATAATATTTTGGATATTTCAACATCTATATAATTTATCCTTCATGCATTTAGAATATTCAATAATAATTGATTCATCATATTTTTCAAGATCTAGATCCAGAATATTTAGTAATTACAATTGATCATTAGTATTGAATTCCCAAAACATTTTTGTTTATCTCTGATAGTTCTCAATGAATTTTAACTCATACTGATTCTGAATCAGTTCCCATCATTGAATCATTTTAAAATAACATAAGATCAATTTTTTATAATTCAATAAATAAAAATAATTTCATTTATAGATTAATATAGCAATAATTTATTATATAATATTTCTTTAAATATATATATGGGTTTTTTTGGGTTCCCCCTTAAAATTATTTCTCTATCTTATCATATCGGTTAGATTCTACGATCTTTGCCAAATATATACCATCTATCATCTTTTTATATATTGTTTATATATTCTATTAGAATAAGATACTACGTGGAATTCCTTTAAATTTGAATTAACACCTCATTCGTTTAATTTATTCACTCTATGTTTTCAATAAACACAAATAACTATTTACAGATTAAATTTCCATACAATGAATGTTTGATTACTACACATACTCCTTCATCTAATTAAATTATATAGTTCCACAATAATTTTCACCGTCTTATAGATCATACTCTCATCCCAATAATAAATTTAATCATTATCAGTATAATTTTAATTAATATCAACATCACATTATACATTTTAATTGTCTTATTCACTTACAATAATATAATTTTTCAATATATATTAATATTTTTTTTATATCCAATTAATTTTCCTTACAAATAGATTATAATTATTTAAAAACTATTACATTATTGTATTCTATCTACTTTTGTATCTATTTTATCCAACACATACGAACTCTCATATTAGATAAATAACCCATTTAGATTCCTTCCCCATAATTTCCATTAAAAGTATCTAGCTTTTAATTTTTTATTCTAAAAAATAATTGATTTACAAAAAAAATTAACTACATAAAAAGGAGATTTCTCTAGTTCCATGTTTCATTAGAAGTGATGTTACATTTTATCCATAATTAATTTTATGGTGCACATCTATACTTATCACCAAATTGTTTTGGGAGTATGAACACTACAAGAATGGGTCTTCCCATCTCAATAATAATTTTTTTTCTTATTTATATCTCCAGTTTATAAGGGTTTATATTGAAAACTATATTAATTAATAATTCACTTATTAGAAAGTTAATTTTTAAATTAATTTATATCCAACTTAATTTTATTATTTGTTCCCATATTTTTAATATAAAAAACTAACTATTTCTCAATTTTGATTCTAAAAATATCAATCGTCTTCACTATTTTAGGTTCATGCTTTCAAAATAACACATTATCCATCCTAGGAATATCATCAATGAGTATGAATAAATAATGATTCCCTATATATCATTGATGAATCATTTGTATAGAGAAATTTCAATAAATTAATTATATTAACTTAATAGTATTATATAAAACATCATTGTGACCTCCTTGAACTATTTTTTATTTTCCACATGTTCAACAAATATACACTATTTCAATGTTTTTAGGTAGGTATATTACCAAATTCTCTCTAAGAATATTTCTCAAAATCCATTAAGTGTGATGGAAAATTATTCTATTCTACATATATATCTTATTTTTATGCTGAAATTAGTGGTTTCAACTGATGTAATACATTGAAATATATTACCATAGGGTTTTTCTCAGTTTGTGAAGAAAATTATTTTCATTAAGGTTTTGATAATAAAATTATTCCTTCTAAAAAATAATCAACATTTATCTTAAAAAAGTGGGATAATAATAAAGAATTTTTGTTAGATCCAATAAAAATGTTGATTTTCCTAGGATTTCAATTTTTTGGGCAAAATTATATTAATAAAAACAGTAATTTTCCATTAATTATCATTTTAAAACATTAATAAAAGACAATAATTTTCCTTAGTTATCATATATAATTTGGTTTTTCCTATCAGGCGGGACGAATAAAGACAATCATGGAACATTAAATGTAATATCCCAATATTTTATGAAATATATATGTTGAATTTGATTTAAATCATTTAATAGACTGTGTTACAAGAAATAAATAGTTTATCTTGCATCACATGCAACACTAATTGTATCTTTCATTGTTCATAACATTAATACACTTTGAAAAATTGTGTTACATGAAGGGATGAGCCTTACTAAAAAATAATATAATATTTGTATGGTTACTTAATATGGAAGTTTTTCTACCATTTAATGGAGAACCAATTTTAAATATATATTTTCCACATTTATGGGTTTTATATTAAAAAATAAACCTCATTCGTGAATTCACAATATCAAAATTTAATTAGGTACTTTTTTTTGTATTTTTCCGAGAAGTTACATTTTTTATGAATAATGAAAAATAATCCATTCTAGTTGATTTTTTTTCATTTAAAAAATTATTAAAGTTAGATTATAATTTAAATTTGTTTTAAAGTGAAAATATATAAATTATATATCTAATAATAAAATGACATTCGTTGTAATAAATTTAAAATTAAGTTTAGATAAAACGACTTAATAATCTTTTTAAAATTTTGACTATAAAATCCTATTTATGGCCATGTTTCCAAGATTAGTATTAATCATATTTTTTTCCACTTCTTTGAGTTAAATTCAAAAAAATCTATATACAATATTGTATCAAGTTTTAAATTATTGTTCTATGATGATAAACATATTTTTTTTTAAAAAATTGATTAGGAAAAGTAATTAAAATTAATTACAATGAATAAGGTAAAATTATATATATCAATGGACTAAACCATAAACATAATGGCATACTGACCTAAAAATGAGTAAAAAGTCCATTTACATCAAATAGTTTTAAAATATCTCACATTGTTTCTTATTTTATGAGTCAGTGGGACACATGTCTTTGAATTCTCCCAAAAAGATAATTTCTGTAGGGAAAAAGAAAAAAAATTGAACCTTCCTTACAGTTAACATTTATAAAACATTGAGACTTAGAAAAAAATAGTAATACATATAATTTTTAAATATAAATTATTTATTTTTATCATAATTATTTATAATTAATTTTTAGGGATCAATTAGTTTGATGAATTTTATATGATATGCCAATGAAGTGATTGTTTAGTTAATAATTAGCTAAAAAATGTTACAATAAATATTTTATGTGAACTGATGTGAATTGATTAAATTATTTTCAATAATTAATTTTTATTGGAATATATAATTTGAATTATATTTTGAAATAATCAAAATTAATTACCATATAGTTTTAATATTTTAAAATTAATGGTTAATAAATAATGTTAAATTTGTCAATAATGTTATTTTATAATTAATGGCATTTTATTGAAGAAGTTAAAAATAATAAAAATACTATATTTTGAAAATTAATTAAGAAGATTCAATAAATATAAAATATGGAATTTTAATGTACCAATTTATCTTTTATTGTTAACATATTGTTTAATAGATAGTAAAAACATAGTTTTCATTGTCTGTGATAAAGTGGTGTTTTTGCGTGTTAGAAACAATTCTTTTAAAATTAATTTCCAAAAAACATGATGCATATATTCTATAAATTAGATATAATATTTATAATTAAGAGAGTATATATTTTACCCTTAATAAGAATTTAATTTATTTTTAATGGTCAGATTACTTAGGTTAAAAATATAGATACTTCAATAAAAACCAAAATTCTAAAATTGGGGAAACCTATATGTTAAGGAACAAAGTAATGAAAATGATCTTATTTTTGTGTGGATTGGGGTTTTATAGACCCTAAATAAAATTTAATAAATTATTTTTTAATTTTTTAATCATATTAGGTAATGGATACCTCTTAATAATGTATACCTCTTGTATTTACAATAGTGCCACTCCCCCTCTACTATAAAAAGGCAGTCACCCCTCCCACATCCTCAAAACATTAAAGAAAATATAGATAAAAAAATATCTTCCCCAATATCTCATAAACATCGTTATATTCCACTTATTGGCCTAAAAATTTTCATAAACCGTCCATGATATATACTTGGTACAAACCAAAGGAGTTAACTGAATAAGAGGAAACATTCTTCCAAAATATATTTTATTTTATATTCAATATCAGACCAAAATATAATCTAATTCCATTATTATATAACAACTAAAATATTAAAAATAGACTTATTTTTTATTATATGGGTCAAACATTCACATAGAAACACTTCTATCTAATGGGTAATGAACATACCATTTTTTGTGTATGAAGAATTACTGCCTCAGCAAATGATTTCATTCATTTTTTCCTTTACAACATTTCATGGATGTGAATTATGATAGAATCACTATTTATATACAACATATATTATAATTATTATGTATTTATGAATTTTTAATTCTTTTACAACACATAAATTTATACATTTTATTTTGTATAAATATGACAACACCTTTTGTAAATGTATAGACTGCCGCCTCCCCAAAGCGATGTGATTCATTCACACTATTCATGGAACGTATAATGTATTATTTTAATTGAAAATATGTAAAATAAAAAAAATATACTATATTGATTACATAATAATTTTCAGGATATTTTATACATAAGTTTCTTTATGACGCTTTCAGAAAACAAAATGTGATAGTATCTTTAATGGTCTTCTGGACTACCACCTCCTCGAAATGATGTGATTTATTTTACCTCACAATAATTATATATACAAGAATATAAGATTAAAAAACATGGTATTTATTTAATATTTTTCTTTCTAAAAATATATAATGTTTGTTTCCCTCTTTCCATAATGATCATTGAAAAAATGGGAACATTACTCATGCGTACGTATGACGTACCATCTCCATGGCTGTAACATTGGTTCATTTTACAAAAAAATCTTTCATGATTGGTTTTAAATTTATCATTGATGTATATATATGATAAAGATGACATTATTATTCCTTTTTTAGTTGTTTATGTAATTCAATAATTGACCATAGTCAACCTATTAATGTCTATTTTGATATATAAGACGAATATGGTCAAAATATCTGACATAAACATTATTGATTATATAATTGTATATAACTATTTTTTATGTAAAATAAATGTAATGAGAAGATCTTAAATGGATCCAAAGTAATTATATAATTAAAATATGTTTATTATTCTGAAATATAGAGAAAAATCATGACAAGTCATACTTGAGGTAATGGATTTTCATCAATCTTTTTAAATCTATGTGAAAAAATATATAACCACAACTTACTTATTATGTGTAGTGTATCTACTAACCCTTTTGTTTTCATGGTATTTAAGTGTTTCATTTGTTGAATATTAATTTTTGGGTTTCAAATTTTGTTTTTACAACAGTTCTATGGGATTCTTGCCTCTCTTTTAATTTTATCAGGTATATGTCATAATCACTACATATTTATTTTGGGTGGGGTATCTGTGACCCTTTTTGATATAGTATAACATTAATAATTTTAATTAATGGTATTTAAAAATTTATTTTAAGTTTATTCCTTCTATAGTTCTATGATTTAAAATATTTCAATGCTGTATAGGACACATTGGATGGCTTAAATATTACTTTCCTCAAGAAATATCTTAATGAACTTTCATTTCCATTCAAGAAAATTATACAAACATTGATAAAAAACCATTTCATTTTCGAATAAAATAGTAATTCATGACCCATCTAAAGTATTAACACCATTTTAAAACTCTTTTGTACACAAAATATTTTTTAAAATATTTTTATGGAAACTATAATTCATTCTCTTTTTAATTAGAGAACCAGTTTTCTTCTAAAAACCAAGTTTTATAAAAAGGTATTCAAAATAAGTTTCTAACAAATACAAAATGATTTATTAATTTAATTATTTTTATTTTTATTTTAATAATTCTTTAAAATAAGTTTTATTTTCTCTTTATGATCTAGTAATCTGTTTTAACCTTGTTACCATATATAAGGAATTTTCTTTTTACCTCATATGATAAGTACATATTTACCCATTTTCATTTCATATAAGCTTCAAATGCATGTCAAAAAGATTAATTTTTAAAGAAATTATTTACAAATGTTATATTCATGGAAACATATTTTAATTTTTTTTCAATATAAAAATTGATTTTTCTTCAAGAATGGATTAATGATCTTTTAATGGAATTTCCACTCATCAACATCAACATCCCTAATTATTACATGTCCTCCACTGAGTGTAACACCCCAAGATTTTCTGAGATATATTCATTTTAATTTCTTTCATATCTTTTATTGTATGCTACACTAAGATTATCTTGCACTATACACAACACTGTATTAGTTTACAATATACGCAAAACTATTCTTGGATCGTGTTACACAAAATTTCATGTTTGTTTTATAGTTTTTATTCTACACAAAATTGAATATATATATATATTAAATTTATAAATGAAATATGGTTGGATTATGTTATACACAAAAAAAAATGAGACTTGCACTACACGCAACCCTGACTTGTCTTGCATTACACGCAATCACGACCTTCCTCGATAACGTGTGTTGTACGCCATACCGAGTTTCACTAAACATCGATATATGGTTATAATATTATTATGAACTAGCCGTTATGAATATTATTAACTAAATTTTTAATTTTATAACATTATTATTCAGTTTACACATTTTCTAGAACATGGTATGAGAAAAAAATAAAATTTTCGGATAAAATAAGTATTTTTCGAAAAATGCAGTTTTACCGCCTTTTGATGGCGCAACCACTTTAAATCTAGTATTGACAAGTTTATAAGTTCAATTGGACAAATTAAATCTTTTCTTTGATGTAAGGATATAAAAATTTACTATGGATAAAATTTTCACATTATTTAGATTACTTTCATATTTTAATGAATAGTTAAAACACGCTATATTTTAATTAATTTTTTTTTCATTGCAATAATTTATATGGTTAAATTATAATATTGAATGGTTTTAAAGTATAAATAGATTATATTTTTACCATTTAATATAATTTATTTCATTACCATTAATTTTACATTGAATTCATAGGTAAAAACCATTCAATCTTTGGCAATATTTTAACATTTAAAACCCGTTTTCTTAACAATGGGAACAATTTTATTTTAATTACTGAATCTTCGGTGTTATGAATTTTGAAAAATGGATTCCATATTTGGATTCAGTGGGTCCAAATTATGTTAACAGGTTACTTTTATTTTATTTGGTATTGTGAATAGAAACCACGGTAATTTTTATTTATTTCAGTTAATGATAAATCCGGTAATTAAGTGTAAACCTAAGATTATAAAATTACCCTAAAACATGAAAAAATACTATTGGATGCCTAAACGTATATCCATATCACCTAAGAGTCGTATTAGATTCATTTTATGGGCTTTTGACCATGAAAATAATATAATTATTATTAAAACCAAAGAAGGTGACAACATGTCACTCTCTTAAATCTTATAAGTATAATAATTTTAATTTAGTGATAAACTTCATGAAACTTAAAAAATGAATAGTCCCCAAGAATATAATAAAATTATCTACATCATGTGGGTTTATTTATAATTTTGATGGATTAAATAATTATCATTAAAGGTGACACAATGGTGATGTTGAAATTATTTTGTTGATTGAAATATGAAATAAATGTGTTTAGAAAAATATAAAAAAATATTATATGAAATATTTAATGTGATTCAAGAATTTTATAGATATATATGACATGTTATGAATCTATTTAATTTTTTTGCAAACATATCTAATGTGTGGATTTTATTTACATTCAAATAAATCAATTCTATCAAAATTGAAACTATAGATATTTTATATTATTAAATTGTTTAAAAATCACAAAAATAATTTAAAAAATACAAATACAAATTTATATGATCTAAAATATAATAAAATATAAAATTATTTATAATTAAGAACACATAAGTATGTATTTATATCCATATAAAATTTATAACATTATTACCACAAATAAAATTAAATAGATTAAATAGGGATAAATCAAAATGATAAGGATTAAAATAAAATAAAAACTTGTCTAAATTTTATTGTTTGATTATATTAAAACCCTATATTATCTAATATCCGAATTTGAGTCACTTTGAATGTTTTTATTTGGGTTTTAGTTTTATTATAAATTAATATTTTAGAGGCTTCCAAAAGTGCCCCTCTCCTACCTTATAAAAGGGAACCTCCTCCCTCTTCACATTACACAACATTGAGCCTTCATGATCGGCCAAACCCTACCCATTACTATTATCTACTTCCCTATAAATATTCTGGAGGTTCTAGTCTTCACAAAAGACAAACTCTAGTCCCTTAAGAGGAAGTTTAAATAAGGAACGTCGAAAACGGGGTAATCTCTTCTACTAATTCTTTCAAATTTCTTTCTTCTTCAACTTCTTATTATTTATTTTTTTCATTGTAAAGTAATAAAATAAGATTCAGTAATATAATAATATGATAATATAAATATGAAACAACCCCATTTCACCTTCTATCCATCCTACAGATAACGAAATCACAGCGCGTGCGGACGTACAGAATACCGTTTCCACGTCGTGGTGTAATTAGTTTTTCCACCACCAACGTAATTGGATGGGTATAATGGTGTAATGAATAAATATATATGGTTATTATAATATAATACTTATTCTGAGATATTATATCATTCTCTACAATTCTATTCAATAATTATTGGAATGATATCATCGCTCGTGCGTACGTACGAACTACCGTCTCCACGAACGCGATGCGATTCATTTTGCATGATTAACCACTCAAGTTTGATTATAACTTATATATGTAATAAATAATCCGGAACTGTATTACATAATAATGATACTGGAGTTATGTACATATATGTTTCATTTACTTAATTCCATTCAATTCAATAAGGAAATGAAAACATCGTTCATGCGTACGTACGGCCTACCCTCTCCACGAATGGTGTATTTCAATCCATTTATCAATATATAATATATATTTATATACTAAATATATATATAAATCATGTTTTACACTCTGGAATTAATGAATTCAGTATATGAGTAATAATATCAAGAATAACTAATCGAAACACGTACAATAAATGAAACAATTTTACCCAAAACGCTGCTTTTACATGGAATTTACAAAAGAAGGGGTTATATAAAGTCATAAGTGAACCATATATGATATAATAAAAATTAATATGATTATTTAATAAGACAATGACATTATTTAAATCATTATACAATATTTTCAGATACATATGAATCATATCGAACATAAGGTAAGGGATAATTTTGCAAATCTCATTTTTATCAGAGATTGCTTATACATAAGTATTTACTAGGGTTATTTTTTTTATCCATGCCCATAAAATGTTTTTCATAAAGTGTTTAATATTATTCCATGTATTTTTAGTGTCATGTTTACCCCAATTTGACTTTTACATTGTGTTATGGAAGGAATCATTATTTTGTTTACCATACGAGGAACTTTTTGACTTTTCCTTTAAAAGTATGAGGAGAATGTTTTTTTAACTTATACGGAATAAAAATATTTTTACGGTTTTATAACACCTTTTCATCATGAATATTACTCTACAAGAATTCATGGTTAATTTCAATAAATTCCTTTTATTTTAAAATTTTGTGGGATTTTGTGAAAAGAAAATGATTTTGAAGAAGAAAGGACATTTTCTTCAAGAATTCTTTTCAAGTGTTTTATCAAAACCATTTTTCATCTATGATGACATTATTTCATATGTGTATGTTTAATGTATAATTTATCTATGATTAACATGGTTTCTCTTTTCTTATGATGAAATGATATCCATTTGTTTTATATGGATCATGTTTTGATGAGATGATGTTTATGAAACACATTTTTGTTCTTTAGGTTATGATGAATGATTTATGTTTATGTTGTGGAATAAGTAAAAATGATTTCATTATGAAATGGGTGGGTCCTATATCTACCTCCAATTAATTGGGTAAAGATTTATATCTCATGAGATAAACATTGCTGGAATGGTAAGTTAATCAGGTTCAGTGATACAGGACTGGAACGTGGAGTGAACTCGATTCAGAAATGGACTTTGTCCAATAAGATTGTCTTAGCAGCAATGCCTTGGATACTATGGAAATCATATCATGTGCTTAATGGTTCCCCAAAATTACATGTTTTCTTCCCATGCTATTTTATCATGATTGAAGTTCCATTGTGATATATGCCTTACGTACTTCCAAGATTTATGTATTTGGTCAAGATTTTGATGTTTAGATTTTATGTTCATGTATTTTGAATTCAAATGTTTATGGATTGTTTTATGTTCTCTATGTTTTCCCTTAATGAGCATTTGAGCTCACTCTTTTTTGTTTTCTTTTCCCCAGGATATAAAGAAAGGTTTTAGGTTAGAAAAAGGGGAATATCTTTATGGGAGATGTTGTAGATCTTTCACCATGATTAAAAGATTATGTTCCAAGTTTCCAAAGACACTAAACTATTATGGTCTTTTGGTGTATGTTTTTGTTATGTATTAGGTATTCCTCAAAAGTAATGTAATGTACATATATGTAATGATTGGGTCTCTATAGTTGGTATCAGAGGAATGGTTTAGTTAACCTTTGGAAAATAGGATGCGGAAACATTAGTGAGATCCCTAGAGATATTTCTTTGGTATGTCTAGGGATGTCCCTAAGGTTAAGTTTACGTACAGGTTAGAGGCATAGAATTATGTTGACGATCATGAATAACATAGGGTGAACCTATGGTGTCATGGATTAAATAATTTTTGATAAGTTAGACAACCCATAAGTGAGTTTTTATGATTATGTGGTTCCTCATTATTTTAACTGTTTCTTACACTATGGTTTATGGTCTTTGCCAATGGAGGGAACGAGAGGGAATTCAGTTAACATTGATTCCAATGGAAAAATTGGTTACCATGATCAATGAAATTATGTAACACCCGGAGAGAAAGATATTGTGATTATTCCGAATTAGTCATCTTGATATATTATTAACAAGGTGACCCTTAGTTGTATTCTTAAATCATCAAATAATAGGAAGATGTAATTTTATGCATGTTCGCATGGTGATGAGCCTAGAGAAAGTAAGATTTAGATTTCTAAAGAAGGGAAGAAGAACCTTGAGGAATACCTCAAATAGAGGGGAAGATGATATCTATGTGGAGAAAATGGTCATAGAGTGAGAGACTGTTATGGATTACAATGTCTTATCTGTGGAGAACATGGGCATTACCCAACTCAATGCCTTGACCTAAGAAGATACTTCTAAATTGAGGAAGGACATATTCCATGCCAATCATTGAAGAGGATGGATTGAAGGGCATATGTATTGGAATTCAATAATAATGTTGTTTATGTACTTTCATAGTATATTGAAATATCTGGGTATTGGTCCATTGTGGTTTTATATTAGAATATGGTACCGGTAACCATGAAAAGTGATTAAAATATTTTTGAAATTAGATGATATGCGCATAATGAAGGGATAAGAAGAAAATAAATTGTTTGATAGTATTCTTGAGCTCATTATTGAGATAAGGACAAAGTGATATCATGGTTTGAGTATATAGAATTTTTGGGATTTTGGTATGTGGAAAGAGTTAACTTTTGACAGCACTCATGTTTTCACTAAGGTTCTATGGAAATTCATGTTTCAAAAGAATATATTATTAAGGTATTAACATGTTTGGAATGTGACCAACAAGATATATGTTATGATATATGGGGGATAAATGAAGGAATTCATGTTCTTATTATGTGACATTTCAAGTAATCATTTTCCTTATACTATGATATTGGACATATGTATTTTGGATAATCCTAAAGATTGGAATGTATTATGTTGGACATCAGATAGCATTTTTTAAGGATATAACTTCTTTTCTATATTATTTCTAGAACATTATAATAGTTTAATTTTAGAAAATGGGACATCCTATAGGACTGGCGATAACCCGTCGCGTCGGACAAGGATGCGGGAATCGAACCCACAACCGACGTGCGACAGGCCTTTATTGCCTACTGCTGGCCTAAAGGAAGTCCCTGGTTAGTAGAAACTGGTTTTATTTTATTAAGAGGTATGATAGATGAAGTATAAGTCCATTGTTGGAATCATATACGATTAATCTCACCATAGATGGAGTTATGTATATTTAATAACTTATGCTGACCATTTTATGATAGAAACAGATGGGATGAATTATCAATCTATCGCATGATCTGCTAACACTTCATGAATGACAAATTCAACTTCATTTCTTTAAATAGAGATTAAGTTGAAATTGTTCATGGAATGACCAATGATGATATTACACTGAAATCATGTAAGTATTTCACCTCATGTAAAAGTTCATCAATATTAGGGAAATTACCTTGAAAACAAAAAAAAATTTCTAGTACCCTCATATCTAATGAATCAGATGGTACCTTAGATAATCACAAATTTATGGCTTTGTGACTGTTGGCTTTTTCATAACCATGTTCTCTACCACTCTACATCAGAACATGATGGTTCGATTTCTCTACCATATCCATATTTTCACCAATGTACTCTTATGTGGAACCCAAGTGATGATTTACTTTGGGTATCCGTTTTGTTCCCAATGATCATTTATAAAATTAAGTTTTAGTATTCCTTTTTACAATGTGGGTTTCTATGAAAGAAACAATCAAGTAATAAACAATTTATAACCCCGAAGAATTTCGAGGGCGAAATTCATTTTAAAGAGGGTAGAATGTAACACCCCGAGATTTTATGAGATATCTTCTTTTTAATATCAGTCATATATTCTATTGTACTCTACACCAAGATCATATTTCGGTATACACAACACCGTATTTGTTTGCAGTATTACCAAAACTATTCTTGGATCGTGTTACACACAATTTCAAGTTCGTTTGATAGTAGTTATTCTACGCAACATTGAGTATATATATATATATTCAATGTATAAATGAAATATGGTTTGATTATGTTGTATGCAACAACAAAGGATCCTTTCACTACACGCAACCCTGACTTGGCTTGCATTACACGTAATCGCGACCTTCCTCGATAGCGTGTGTTGTACGCACTACCATGTTTCACTAAACAATGATATATGGTTATAATATTATTATAAACTAGCTATTATGATTAGTATTAACTACAGTTTAAATTTTGCAGCCTTTTGATGGTGCACCCACATTAAATATAGTTTTTCACATGTTTATAAGTTCAATTTGACAAAATAAAATTCTTCTTTGGAATCAGGATATAAAAATTTACTTTGGATAATATTTTCATATTATTCTGATAACTTTCATATTTTAATGAATAGTAAAAACATGCTATATTTTAATTAAAAACATCTTTTTTCATCACAATAATTTATATGGTTAAATTATAATATTGAATGGTTTTAAAGTATAAATAGAATATATTTTTACCGTTTAATATAATTTATTTCATTATCATTAATTTTACATTGAATTCATAGGTAAAAATATTTCAATCTTTTTCAATATTTCAACTTTTAGAACCAGTTTTCTTAACAATGTGATGAATTTTAATTTAATTACTGCAACTTCTGTGTTTTGAATTTTTAAAAATTGATTCCATATTTGGATTTAGTAGGTCCAAATTATGTTAATAGGTAATTTTTTTTTGATATTTTGAATAGTAACTACGATAATTTTTATTTACGTCAGTTAAAGATAAATCGGTTAATTAAGGGTAAACCTAAGATTTTAAAATGAACCCAACACATGACAAAATTCGATTAGATGACTAAACGTCGACCCATATTACCTATGGGTCAGATTATCTTTATTTTAGGGACTTTTTACCATGAAAATAATTTAGTTATTATTAAAACCAAAGAAGATGACACCATGTCACTCTCTTAAATCTTATAAGTATAATAATTTTAATTTAGTGATAAACTTAATTAAACATAGAACATGAATAGTGTACATAAATATAATAAAATTATCTACATCATGTGAATTTATTAAAATTTTTATGGATTGAATAATTATCATTAAAGGTGACACAATAGTGATTTTGAAATTATTTTATTGATTGAATTATCAAATAAATGGGTTTAAAAAAAATATTATATGTATTATTTAATGTGATAGAAAATTTTTCATGACAAATATGACATGTTATAAATCTATTAAATATTTTTTTTCGAACATATTTCCTGTGTGGATTTTATTTAAATTCAAATAAGTTAAGTGTGTCAAAATTGACACTAATGATATTTTTTATTATTAAATTGTTTAGAAATCACAAAAATATTTTAAAAATTAAAAATTAAAATTTATATGATCTAAAATGTCATAAAATTTCAAATTCTGTATAATTAAGAACACATAAGTTAGTATTTTTAACCATACAAAATTTATAACATTATTACCACAAATAAAATTAAGTAGATTAAATAAGGATAAATCAAAATAATATGGTTTAAAATAGAATCAAAACATATATAAATATAATTGGTTGATGATATTAAAACCATATATTATCTAATATCCTAATTTGAGTCACATTGAATGTTTTTAATTGGGGTTTAGGTTTATTATAAATTAATATTGTAGAGGTTTCCAAAAGTGCCCCTCTCATCCATTATAAAAGGGCACCTCCTACCTCTTCTCTTTACACAACTTTTAACCTTCAAGCACAGAAAAACCCTGCCCATTACTCTTCTCAACATCATTAGTAATATTTTTGAGGTTCTGGTCTTCTAAAAAGACCAACTCAAGTCCCTTAAGAGAAAGTTGAAAGGAGGCACGACGAAAAAGAGGTCATCTCTTCTGCCATTTCTTTCAAATATCTTTCTTCTTAAACATCTTCTTCATTAGTTTTTTCATTTTAAATAAATAAAATCAGTATCACTAATATACTGATATGATATTATAAATATGATACAACCCCATTTCACATTCTATCCATCCTATGGAAAATGAAATCATCGAGCGTGCGTACGTACGGAATACCGTCTCCACGCCGTGGTGTAATTAGTTTTTCCACCACCACCTTACTTGGATGAAAATAATGGTTTAATTAATAACTATTTATGGTTATTATAACATCATACTGATTTGAGAAATTATATCATTCACTCCAATTCTATTCAATAATTTTGGGAATGATATCATCGCTCGTGCGAACGTACGGAATCTCGTTTCAACGAACGCGATGAGATTCATTTTCAATGATTAACCATTCAAGTATGATTATAAAGTATATATGTAATAAATAATCATGAAAGATATTAAATAATAATGATACTAAATTAATGTACATATATATCTCATTTACTTAATTCCATTCAATTCAATAAGGAAATGAGAACAGTGTTCATGCGTACGTACGGCCTACCGTCTCCATGAACAGTGTATTTCATTCCATTTATCGATCTATCATATATATTTATATAATGAATATATATATAAATCATGTTTTAAATTATATATTTATTTAAATCAGGATATGAGTAATAATATCAAGAACAACAAATCGAAACAGGTATAATAATTGAAACGATTTTACCCAAAACACTGCTTTAACATGGAATATAAAAAAGAACGAGTTATATAAAGTCATAAGTGAAACATATATAATATCATAACAATGAATATGATTATATAATATGTCAATGAAATTATTTAAATCATTATACATGAGGTTCATATACATACGAAGCATATCAGATATAAGGTAAGGGATAATTTTGAAAATCTCATTTTTATCCGAGATTGCTTATACGTAAGTATTTACTGGGGATATATTTTTCATCCATGCTCATAAAATGTTTTTGATAATGTTTTTATTATTCTTACATGTATGTTTAATGTCATGTTTACCCCCTCTGACTTTTACATTGTGTTATGGAAGGAATCTTTCTTTTGTTTACCATACAAGGAACTTTTTGACTTTTCCGTAAAAAGTATGAGGAGAATGTTAGTTTAACTTATATTGCATGAAAAGTTTTTTAATGTCCTGTAATGCCTTTTCATCATGAAGCATACTATACAATATTTCATGGTTATTTTCAATAAAATCCTTTAATTTTAAAATTGGTAGCATTTTGTGAAAAGAAAACTATTCTGAAGAAGAACTGATATTTTCCTCAAGAATTCTTTTCAAGTGTTTCATCAAAACCATTTTCCATCTAAGATTACATTATTTCATATGTGTATGTTTCAAATATAATGTCTATATGATTTTCATGGTTTAAATTTTATTATGATGAAAATATATCCAGTTTTTATATGGATTATGTTATGATGAGATGATGTTTATGAAACCAATTTTCATTCTTTGGGTTATGATGAATGTTTTATGTTTATGTTGTGGCACATGTAAGAAATATTTCATTATGAGATGTATGGGACATATATCTTCCTCCAATGCATTGGGTAAAGATTTATATCTCATGAGATAGACATGAATAGAATGGCAAGTTAATTTGGTTATGTGATAAAGTAGTGGAACGAGGAGTGAACTCGATTCAGAAAGGGACTTTGTCCACTAAGATTTTACTGGCAGCAATGCCTTGGAAACTATGGAAATCATATCAAGTGATTAATGGTTTTCGAAAATTAAATGTTTTTTCCCATGCTATTTTATCATGATTGATGTTCTATTATGATACATTCCTTACAAACTTCCAAGATTTATGTATTTGCTCAATATTTTGATGTTTAGATTTTATGTTCAAGTTTTTGCATTCAAATGTTTATAGATTGTTTTATGTTCTCTATGTTTACCCTTACTGAGAATTTTATCTCACACTTTTTATGTTTTCTTTCCCCTAGGATATAATAAAAGGTTTTAGGTAAGAAAACAAAATGGGAAGATCTTTATGGGAGATTTTGAAGATCTTTCACCATGATTAGAAGATTATGTTCCATGTTTCCAAAGATACTAGACTATTACGGCCCTTTGGTGCTTGTTTTTGTTATGTATTAGGTATTCTGAAAAAGTAATGTAATTTACATGTACGTCATGGTTGGGTATCTACACTGAGTATATTTTTTATTTATTCGATCCTCATTTACTATATTTAATGATTGATATTATTTCAAATATATTTTTATCTTACCCATTTCATTCCATGGGTTAATATTTTTTTAAAAATATTATTATTTAACCCATTTCATTCCATGTGTTAGTAATGGTTTTAAGAGATTGTCATTGAACCCATTTCATTTCCATGAGATAATAATTCTTCAAATGGAATGATCTTGAACCCATTTACTTTACATGGATAAATTATGTGCGATAATTTTTATATGCTCATTTTAAATTTGATAGGTGGTTACATTATAAACAAAGGATGGGTGGTTACGTGATAAACCAACGATGGGTGTGTATGTGATAGCCCTACAATGAATTCGGTATAGAATTTGTCCTTATGGATATTCAATTTATAAATGTGACATTAATTTTTTTAAACCTCATGGATATTCCATTTATAAGTGTGAGAAGTATATTCATTTCCTAAGGTAACATTATGAGTAGCATTTTGGTTTCTATATTTTTATAAAGTTTCTAATTATCTCAATAGATGTCAAGTCTGTCATGTTTATTTATTTTGTTGAATCTTTCATTTGACCTTTTTTTATGATTGATGTTCCATGTATTTGTTGGTATGATTTCATTTATGATTTGATTTTACACTTTTATTAAGTCATCATTCCCTTTTTAAATATTACTATTATTGATTACATTTAATTTCTAATGAATATGGTTATCCATACTGAGAGTTTGAGATCAACCTTTCTTAGGTTTAATTTTCCACAAGATTTAAATAATAATGTTTAAAAAATGTATTTCTATTGTGGATATCAAAAGTTATATTTTTATGACCTATTGTGAAATAAGAAAATCATTCTTAAATGGGAGAATTGTTCTTCTAAAGACGTATGATTCCATGTTTATATGAGATGTTTATGTAAAAGTTTTTCACAATTCTCAAAGAATCTAAATATTAAAGGACATTAAATATGTATGTGATCCATGCTTTCATTCTGATGTTGGATGATTTGGATTAAATAATATGGATCACAAATATTGGCATCAAATATGGGAATGTAAATTTATGGATATTCGTACATGATCCGAGAGTGTGGGTTTTATGTTGTTATAGTTTGTATCAATGGTCAGTTTTGTTAACTTTAGAGATTAGGATGTTTTCATATGAGGGTATATTAAGAGTTATGGATACCATTATAGGTATATGATCCTAATTTTGATCAAAATATCAAATAATTAGACAGCCCATTGTGGTATTATGAAATGTGAATCCAAAGAATTTTTTTGTGATGTTTTTTTGGGATGAGGTGTTTTTATCTTCTAGGATTGTCATGAATTATTTTAGGGAGGTTTTATTTGGTAGTAATAATAAAAAAAGGATGGTAATATTTGTTTACAATTAGTTACACCCAAAAAGGCTATTTTGTTGGACCCATAATTGATGGCTGTGAAGGGTGTAGAACCTACAACTAGACTTCGTAATGTATGGATTTGTATGAATATTATTATTCATGTAATGAATATGTTTATTTTAAAGAAAGATGGAAATTTCTTTAATTAATAATGGTTCTTTATATTGGAAGAATATATGATCAAATCCTTAAAATATTTGGGTTTCAAACTAAGTAAGGAGATGTTTAAATAGTCTTAAAGACAATTTTTTGAATAATTTATTTTTAACATAGGGTATTAGAATTGAACTTTATTTTTCATGTATCACATTAAGGTTTACTCATTTTGTGATTTATAATAACATTTTATAAAAAATTTAGTTTTGGTTAATATCTAAAGACTTGTGGGGTAGATTTATTCTCCCTTTTATGAATATGTGTTATTTAAAATTTTGTTTTTATACTTAATGAATTGATACTTAATATAAAATAATGACTATTAAGAGAAAAATATGATATTTTGGTGGAAATAAATTAAACTATGAAATTATTCTCATCAGGTATGTTTATTTCCTCTTTCACTAGATTTTATTAAATATCAATAACTCTATGAGAATGATCTTGAAGAATTTTTTTTTTCATATTACCTTCAATTATAATGAAACGATGGTCTTTTTGATCATAATATATTTATGTTTTTGAGGCCCATAACGTTACATTTATCATTCACTTTTTTGTGATAGATAACATTAATTAACCTATATTTATTTATAGTTTTTCTCTATTCCCATCTATGTTCTCCCTTGTTGGAATTATAGTAATGTGTAACTTCTGGTTACCTTTAGGTTTTCCACTTTCCATTTTTAATATGATGTTTTATTAACTATTTTAACGATGTGGGTTTAAATAAAGAGATATTATAAATTTTAATTATTTTAAAATTAATGTGAATTTAAAGGTACAATTTCATTTTAATTGGGGTAGGGTGTAACATTCTGATAATTTACTAAATATAAAATTTCAATTTAATTTAAATTCTTTAACACATTGTATTATAAGAAATACATAGTTTAGATTTCATCACAATTAGAAACAATCTTATATTTTATTTCAAACTACATAGAGTCCCTTTCATAAATTCGGTTACATACAAGGCTACGTCTTACTTAAAAATAATATATTATTATTATTATTTAATATTGAATTTTACCACCTTACAATGGTGAAACTATTTTAAATATAGTTATTTCAAATTTATAGTTTTATATAAAAATATCAACATAAGTTTTTTAATTTGAATATAAATATTTACTTTAGGTGACTGTTAGGTATTTTCTGAGGAGATTCATTTTTTGATGAATAGTGAAAATAATGCATTTCAGTTGAAAGATGCCATTTCATCATAATAATTAATAATTTTATATTATATTTTAAATTTTTTAAAGAGAAAATAGATAAATTATATATATATTAATCCAACTGAGATCATATAAATCATTTTACATTAAATTTATATATAAATACATAATGAACATTTGAACATTTTCACATTAAAACTCTGCATTCTCACCATGTCCGTGGGATTTGCATTAAACGTGATTTTTTCCCTCCAATGAATTGAATTTAGAAAAATGGACATTAATGGTTGTGAGTACTATGAAATTATATGTATAATAAGGGAATCTTAATTTTTTGACAAAAAAATTCATAAAATTAATTCAAATTAATTATAGAAATTAAGGTAAATTTAAGCTTTAAAAGGGACTAAGTCATAATATTAAGTTCCAAAATGATATTGAAAAATTTACACAAGACATTAGCTGCAAATATCAATATACCATTTTCCTATTTTTATGATTTAGTGGGATGAAGTTTTGTTAAAGTGATTAATATTGTATGTTAAGAAAAGAAAAAAGAAAAAAAGGAACCTTCCTAACCATTAACATTTATAAAACACTGAGATATGAAGTAAATGACATATTTTTAGTTATAAACAACATTAATAAAGATAAATTAATTAATTGTATCACAATTATTTGTCACTTATTATTTGAAATGATTTAGTTATATTAATTTCATAAGAAACACCAATGTAGTGATTGTTTTGTTAAAATATAAATAAAATAAATGATACAATGAATATTAAAAGTGAAGTAAATTGAGTGAATTATTATATTAAATTATTTTTCAGATGAATATATCATATTAAATAGATATTAACATAATAAATATAAATTAACATATATTTTTTAAATTAAAAATAATTAAATAATGTCAAAATTGATATTAATGTTATTTTATGAAAAATTATATTGAATTAAATAAATTTAAATTAATAAAAAAACTACATTCTTCTAAGTGATTTTTAAGTGTCAATAAATATAAAATATGGTATATTAACTGACTAATTGGTCTATTTTAATTAGCATATTGACCCATATATAGTAAAAACATTGTTTGCACGGTATAAGTTAATGTATTGTTTTTGTGTGTTACATACATTTTTTTAATTTTATTTTTTTTAAAAATAATATTTATATGTTGTATAATATTTATAATATTTATATTTCACTAGGTATATATTTCCTCATTAATCTCACATTAGTTTATTATTAATGGTTATGTTATATAGGTTATAAATATAGTTACATTAATAAAAACCAATATGAAAAATATAGGAAACATTGATGTTATGGAACAAAAATAAAAAAAATGAACATATTTTTTTATAGAAGAGGATTTAATATACCATAAATACCATTTAATAAAATATTTTTTCATTATTTAATCAGATTAATAATGTTATACCTGCAATGAATTTGTACCTATTGTTATTTACCGGAGTACCACTCCCCCTCCACTATAAAAAGGAACTCACCACTCCCACTTCCTAAAACATATCAATGCACTTTGGATCAAACAATATGTGCCCAAATATCTCATAAAAAACACAATACTAAAAAAATATTCCTCACATTTTGAATAAACCCATCCTAGGATTCCCTTGGTAGAACCCGAAAGAAGTTACCCAAATAAGTTGTAACATTCGACCTCAGACACTTTTATTTTATTTTCAGTATGTGCACTATAAAATATTATTATTACTAGCTTATATAAAAACCAACATATCATAAATATACTATTATTTTATTATTTTATGTTTTATACCTTCAAATACACACACTTTTATCTAATTGGTAACAAAAATACAGTTTCTGGGTAAGGCGAACTACCACCTTACAAAATGATATTATTTGTTTTTTTTCTCTTAACACCTATAATAGTTAAAATTTATTATGGAAATTATTATTATATATAATATATATGATAGTTATTATTTTTATTCTTATGTAACAATATTATAACACATACCTTTATGATTTCTATTTTTTGTAAATATGATAACATTGATTGTGGAAGAGTGGACTATTGTGTCCCCAAAGCGATGTGATTCATTCATGATACAGATGGAATTTATAAAATATAGTATTAATTAAAAAGTATTAAATAAAATAAATACATATTTTATTCATGAAATAATTATTTTCTATATATATAATATATCATTTTATTTAATACTATTTTAACACATTAAAAAGTGATAACATCGGTTGCTGAAGTGTGGACTACTGCCTCCTTGACACGATGTGATTAATTTACATCACAACAATTATATATATAAGTATATATGATTAAAAAATATTTTCTTTATAATATATGACCATTATAGATAGATACCATGTTACTTACCCTCTACTTATAATTATCACTTAAAAATTTGGGAATGTCACTCATGCGTATGTAGGACCTACCATCTCCATAATTGTAATTTTGGTATATTTTTCATAAAATTACTTCATGATAGATTTTATAATTATAATTTATGTATAAATAATATACTTATATAATTAGTTTTATTATATATATGTTTATGTAAAGACCTCATTGACCATAGTCGACCTATCGAGACATGTTTTGAGATATAAGACGAATATTGTCAAAACATATAACATAAACATGATTGATTAAGTACATGTATAAAAATAATTTTTAGGAAATATAAATTATATAATAAACTATTAATTTGATATTAATAAGGTTTATAATTATCATAATTTTTTTATTCAGAAATATAGAGAACAGACCTGACAAATTGAACTTGAGGTAAGGGATTCTTATCTCAATGTTTATTTATTTGAGATAAATGTCATTATCACCACCTAAAACATTTTTGTGGTGTATATACTAACTCTTTTACCTTTAAGGTAATTAAATGTTTCATTTTATGTTTATTGATTTTATGGTTTCTAATTCACTTGTTACCATAGTTTTATGGGATTCTTGTTTGACTTTTACATTTGTGAGGCATATGTCATAATCACTACTTATTTGTTTTGTGTGGTGTATATATAATCCTTATTGATATATTATATCATTAATAATTTTATATTAATGGTATTTAAAAAATTAATTTTTTTTCAGTCCTTCAGTGTGATTATGATTTAAAATTTTTCAAACTGTTATGGCACATTTTGGGATGCTTAAGATTATTTTCCTCAAGAATAATTTTAATGATCATTCATTTACATTCATGTAAATTGTATGGAAATTTTTCAATAAACCCATTAATTATCACTTTTAAAGTTATTAATGATATTTTCAAGTATTATTATTATTTTCCACACTGTTTTACTCAAAATATTGTATAAAACGTTTTTAAGAAAACCAGGATTCACTCTTGCTTTAGTTAGAGAACATATTTAATATTGAAAACCATGTTTTCTAAAAATGTTTTCAAAACAAGTTTTTAATCATTATAAAATTATTTTTAAATATATTTTTACCATTTTTTCGTTTTAGTAATGTTTTTAAATGAATCTATATTTTCAGTGTCAGAATAAGTAATTTTTGTATAATTTTTACCATGAAAACAAAATATTATTTTTACCTCATATAGATTGTACGGATTTGCCCACAATTATTTAATTGAATATTAATTCTCTAATATAAATGAGTAATTTTTATATAATTTTTATTTTGAAAAGTGGTTTGAAAAGAAAATGTTATTATTTTTTTAATAAATAATTGATATTTTTCCCATGAATGGTTTAATGATCTTTTAATGGTATTTTTAATCATCATATTCAAAAACCTTTGTTGTAACATATTGCCAAATGTTGATATATTTTTTGACACCATACTTATTCATCATTTGGATAGAGCATGTTTATTTTAAATATATTTTTATTTAACCCATTTCATTCCAATGGTTAATTTGTTTTCGAATATTTTTTTATATAACCCATTCCTTTCTATTAGTTAATGACGTTTTGAAGAGATTTTTTTTGAACCCATTTATTTTCTATGTGATAATATTGTTTCAAATGGATTATCATTGAAACCATTATTCCATTGGTTAATTACGTGTGATTATTTTTCACTATTACTTGTCCATTTGACAAGTGGTCATATTATAAACCAACGAAGGGTGGTTCCGTGATAGACCAATGAGGGTGGGTACCTAGTTGTCTTCCAATTCATTGGGCATGGAAGTTGGATATATGAATATTATATTTTTAATAGTGACATATACGGAAGTTAACCACATTTTTATTCTATTTATAAGTGTGAAAACTATAATGATGTACCAAGGTACATTTGTGTGTCTCATTATCCCTAATATATGATTATAATGTTACCAATGATCGATATTGATATCACATGAGCCTTGATTATGGTTTTTAATGACAATCAAGTTTGAAATATTTTTTTATTTGATGTTATGGTTATTCATGGGTCTGAGTTCTTTTATGATTCCCTAATACAATTTTATTAACTCATCACTCCCTTCTGAGGTGTTATGATTATTGATGACATATAATTCTTATTGCTAATATTTATCATTACATAATGTTTGAGACCAAACTTCTTATGTTTAATATTACCCAGGTTTTTAAAATATGTGGTTAACGATTTATGTCTAGAAAGGATAGCAAAATGATGGTATTGATGACCAAGTGTGAAATAAAGACATATGGGCTAAATGGTAGGAATTTAATCTAAAGGATTTATGAGTCCAAGTAGATATGAATTTTTTATGTAGGGGTTTATATTAATTAAAAAAACACTAAACCAAAAAGGTCATCCTCTATGTTTTCAATCCATGTTTGCCTTTTTTTGTAGTATGGGTTTGATGGAATGGTTTGGGTCAAATTTATCGACAACCAAGTGGGGAATGTTATGATATATATTTCGGAACAATATCTGAGGTTACAGGTTATAGTATTTTTTATTAAATTTAATTAATATAAGTAAATAATTATATATTATATAAAATTGGTAGTATTTACACCTCATAAAAATATATATGTGTGTAACATCAAATATGTTTCAACAAAACCTTTTTGTGATGATGAATTCTTCGCTTATCTCTGACATGATTCATAATCATTATAAAAACATATATAATAATTAATTATTTGTTATAATTATGTACATACCCCATTATAGAACATATAATATCGAATAAGATCTTCTCAAAACATTTAATAATATTTTTATTAAAAATTATTTATTAAAATCCTTATTTTCTAGGTGATAATAGTTTATTTTTTCACGTATTTTTTGGAAATTATAATCCTTTCATAACGATCTTCTTTAAATCCTATAAAAATGTCAATAATTTCAAAATTATTATATTAAATCATTATATACACCGTGATAACTATAAATTTAAATTGGTTATGAAAAATGGATTACATTTCTTCTTGGAGACTTTAATTCTTATGTACACACAAGTGATTTTTTCACTTTTTTATGGATGTAATGAAGTAAAGATAAAAAATGATTAACCATTATAGATTAATTATTATTAAATAGTTAGCATATATATTCGTTAAATCTATGCTTATTAATATCCATGTAATTAGGACATGAAAACAGATCACATCACTTTATAGAGGTGGTTGTCCACACATATGCACTATAAATGTAATTATATTCTAATAGATTAAAAAGAAATAATGTGGAAAATATATTATAATTCTAGTTGAAAAATTATTTGATTAATATATTATTTTAAAATGAAATCCATTATAATACCTGATACTAGATATGAAGATAGAAAATGGATTATATAGCAACATGGATGTGTTAGTCATCACGTACACATGGGCGATACATTGAATTACCTTATGATAGAAAAGGATATGGGTAAAGGTTAATCCATTGAAATAGTAACATTATAGTAAATGGGATATATTAATATAAATATAATATGACTTCTTGGTCATAATTTAAGGGGGTAAAATAATATATGAAATGGAAGAGATTCTTTAACATGATTACCTCATTTTTGAGAAACCACACATTGATATAGTTTTAAGGACCATATGGATGAAATTTAGATGAAACCGGAATGTATATAAACTAAATAATAATTTTTGGAGAGTTTTTAAGGGTTTTTAAGCTATGTATATCAGGGTGGTGTGATAAATTGAGAAGATGTAGTTTCGTTTTATAGTGTAGGAGTGTGCACACATGGAATATCATGAAATATTTAAGTATAATAAATTAATTTTCATGTTAATGTGGAACCAAGTGTAATAATTATCCAATATAAGATAGGTTGAGGATTATATAAATTAAAAAAATAAATGATTTGTATGTTTATATGGATTTTTAATCCATATCCTACATGTAACCCCCTTTGTGAAGCAATTTAAATTTTAACTGTGGTAACATGTTTTTTATTTTTAAACGTTATATATTTACCCATATGGATAAAAAGGGATAATTAATGATCAAATAGTAATATTTCAAAAAATATACTATCCTTATTGTCTAATTTATAGATTTTACGACTTTAAAATAATTTAATAAGTAATTTTTAAACAAAAAATACTAATAAATTCATTTTTATAACTATTCACATATTTTAACATTGAGGAAATTACGAAAGTAATTTAATTTTAATATAAACACTTTAAATATCAATTATTAATTTTTATACACAATAAATGCATTTTTTCAAAAAAAAATATAAATAATTTTTTATGATCATTTAGTTTGATTTTTCTACTCCATGCAGCATCATTGTGTTAGTGTTGTGTAATCATTTCATTTATTTTATAACATTAGTAAAAAACAAAAATAAATTATGATAATAAAAATAAATTATTTATATTCATAGTTAAAACATATATTCTTACATATCATCTTATTATCAACATGTAAACATATAATACAAATTAAAAGATACAGCGAACATTTTAAATTTACCCATACATAAAATAATATAATGGTCTGTATTAGAGAAAAATCAAGCCAGAAGAAAATATTTTATAATATATAAATGTTTTTATATAATTACACTCATACAATTAAATATAGTCATGTTTATGGATTCTTTTTTATCCATATTCTATATTTTTAACCTCGTTTATCGCATTTTACCCATTATGGAGGTGATAAATGTTTTCCAAAAGTATTATTCATTTTCATTAAAAATAAAGGTGACAAATTTAGATTATTTTATCATTGTGATTGAAAATATGGAATTTTTTTTAAAGATTTTATTTCTATATATTATAGAAACCGATTTTTAAACAAATGCATAAAACACAATGAAAATCAGTTTTTAGAAAACTGCCTTTCAAGTATAGAAATTATCTCATATAAAAATAAAATATAACGCTGATCCTATTGGAATTTTTTATATTATGTTTCAAAAAATGGAGTTCATTTTAAATTAAATCCAAATCCAAATTATAATAATATTTTAATATAATTTATTTAATGAAAATAAATGTGACTTTTACAAAAAAAATATTTTTCACTATTCACTATTTTAAAAAAATTCCTAATATTTAATAGTACGATAATATTGAAATGATGAATTTTAAAAATGATATTTATAACTGAAAATACTATTTAAAAAAGATAAGAAAATATTTAAAGTTCCCAAATATATAATAAAATGAAAACCAATTTTCACGAAAACATTTTTTGAGGAATTAAATGACTTTACTATAAATTGATTAATTATATATTACAAATTAATAATTAAATTTTTATTACATAAAAAACATATGACTATTTTTAAAAATATTGTTGTTCATATTCATACTTATAATTTAAAATTTTTTATATAATGGTCACTGCTAAATAAAAATATTTTTTTAGCATATCAATTTTATCATAATTATTAATGATGCAGGATAATAATTCTATCAAGCATACAATTATTTTAAACTAAATATTCAAGGCACTTCATTCTTACCCCTTAAATAAATTATTTTTATCATCTTTTTTTAATGTTAGAAAGGTTTTACATTTTTAAAATGCATATTTTAAAAAACCTCATTGCATAAGGGGATAAAAAAATTTCATATTTAAAAGGGAAGTGAGAAAAGTAAAGGTTACCTAAAATAACACATACTCAAGTTCCAAAATAATGAATAAATTATAGCGAAGTGAAAATACAAACATGGAGGAGAAATATAATTTAAAAATATTAATAGAGAGTGATATAGAATAAGATTAAGAAAATGCTACTAACCCAAAAAAAAATTAGGAAGGGAAAATGATAACTGTAAACTTATAAGAAATCAAAGTAATGAATTAATTTTTTTTCCCATTATCCTTTCTCCTTGTGTTGATAGATTCTTATAATATCTATATTTAGAATGTTAAAATAGATTATTATTTGACATCAATCTAATTCATAAGAACAATTTCATCATTAAGTTTTGATTAAATCATTTTCACTTCATTACATACTATAAGAAATGTAAGTTCAAGATGAATTTTTCATTTCTAAAGCAACAAAGTTAACTATGAATGGATCATATGATTCATAAAATAATTATATTTAATTCCTCATGTATCTATATATTTACAAAAAAATGGTTAACACAAGAAATCCAGTATGGATAAATATTCAAATAGTGAAGTAATTCATCAATATATAAGATCTTAGTTACAATTGTTTTTAATTTATAAAAATATTTATATATTTATCCTTAATAATTATATAAAATGTGATTTACCAAATTCAAACCCCAAAAATGAGGATTCTATTCAATAAATTTTCAAACTCAAATTATCTTTGATCCCTTACAATATAAATAACTTATAATGTTACCCACCAAACACATGAATACTATTTTTTGGGTTAGGTGGGATACCAGAGAATTATATAGAGGGGTGAATGGACCAAATTAAAAAATTTATTAATTAAATTATTTATCAAAGATAATTATTTCATGTAATAAAATCTAAAAATGTAAATAACACAATGATGATTTTAATAGTAGTTTGGTCCAATGTTGGCTTAATCTACTATAACACTTCTCTACTCAGTCAGAGATACATGTGAAAACAAAATGATTATTTAGGTTGAATCTCAACCAAATTTAAAAATAATTTTCTAGTTGAGGGAAATACATTACATAGAATTTGGTATGGGGAGTTAAGAAACTTACAACAAGTCTTTAGACACTGGGATTCACAACCTGAATAGTTTTAAAATTAGATATAGAGATTCAAAAATATTAGAACCTATCTTTATAATATGGTATCCATATTCCAAGGAATAATAATAAAATACTATTCATTTATGTTTAAAAGAAAATATAATAAAATAAATTGCATGAGAGAGATGCAAAATAGTGTTACTGACTCAAAAACCATACATGAGAAGATAAACATTAAAATCACTAGTACTGGTTCTTAAGACATGGATTATCATATCTCTTAAAGGTAGTTAATGTTAAAGAATAATAAATTTATAACTTGAGAGAATATCGAGGTGATGAAATAGAGTGTCGCTGTATGTTGCAAATGCACATCAGTTTCAAAGTTCATAGAACTATGTCTTTGAAAAAAATATTGAAAATGTTTACCTGTATATCTTATTTTCCATCTAGATATATATATATATATATAATAAATATGTAGAATAAATATTTATCAACTTCCTTTAGATATCCAAAATATGTTGATTCAAGAGTTTTCAAAAATATATACACAATAAATCGCCGGACCGTTGCCTCTTTATTGCTCTAGAATGAATCATAAATAAAATAATTTAAAATAATTTGAATAACTATTACAACAAAATATCCAAAATAATAATAGTGTTTAATGATTTAATCTAAGGATTAAATCCATTAAAATAACTTTAAACATAGTCAAAATAGTTCATAAAAATAGTTTTACTATATGAAAGTATATTCAATTAATTGAATTTAAATAATATTTTATCTTCTGACATTTTTAGAAAAATATACTGAAATAAATTACAAATTATTTTTAAACTGCACCAAAATCATGAAAATATTTTTGATCATAATATTTATATTTAGTGTGAATTTATCCACCTATAAATCCATTGAAATTAATATATATAAATATTCATCAGATCAATGTTCAACAAAAAATCACAAATTGACAACATCAATGTCGGGGAAATGAATATAGGGTACATGAATGTAGGGTACAAAAATGTAGGGTACATGAATGTAAGGTACACAAACCTTTATTTGTCAAAATTATAATAGGGTTAATCAAAGTAACATACGGTTCATAAAAGTGGTGTAGTGTTCATCAATGTAGCTTATGGTTCATCAATGTAGTATAGGGTTTATCAAAGTAGCATAGGGTTCAAAAAAATAGATTTTTCCATCTTTAAATTTCAATCTTCTAAAAGTAGAGAAGGGTATATTAAATAAAATATTGTTTCTGAACCATACTTTTAACTATTTTTAAAACATAATTTCAAAAATACACATTCCAGTATTGCGAATGTAGGGTTTTTGAACATTACTTTTCTCTATTTCGGATATAGGGTTTCTAAATTGTACATTACACTATTTCAAAAGTATGTTTTTTAAACCATATGTTGCATTGTTACAAATGTACTATTTCCAAAACATACATTACACCATTGAGAAGATATGGTTGACAAACCATACTTTTCACTATTGTGAATGTATGGTTTTCAATCCACACGTTGAACTATTTCGAAATTAGGGGTTTTGAACCATACATTATGAAAATAGTGGATAACATACTTCCACAAAAATCATTTAGTATTAAAAGAATATTACATTATAGATTTATTATTTTGTTAATAAAAAAAATATTTTTAGAAAAACCTATTAGATTTCAAATGAATCAAGAATATAATAAATATTACATTTACTTATCCTGGAATTATAAAAAAATAGAATTAAAGACAACCTAAAAAAACTATGTCTATGAAATAGAATTACATATATTATGAGAATTTAATGACCATACAAAAGAACTATTTATACTTCTATTTAAAATAAATAAATAAATAAAAAAAGGTATGATTTATTTAAAATCATGTTTCATGTGAAGATGGTATATGTTTATCTTAAGGTAAAATAAATAGTGTATCTTTTCAAAACTGCAAAATATAGAGTTTCTAAATCTGTAGTAGGAACATCGTTGAAATTCTAAGAGTTTAAGAAAATCATTTTATGAATAACTCATAAAATAATGAAATTTTTAAAAATATATTATATATCCAACGTGATAATAATAATAAAAATACAAATAATTTGTATTGATATATCATCAAAATACAAATGGAAAGTAATAAAACAAACGAAAAACATGCACGTGCAGAAAAAATCCACCTTTTTGTATGATAAAAAATAATTAAAATAAATTTATTTGTACCTCATATTATAAATAACAAAATTGAAATCAAACTACACCTAAAAATGTATTAATAAAATTTTAAATTCAAACATACCATGAGAAAATTTAATTTTATCAAACTGTGTAAAATTCTAAATGGTTAGTAAAGATGCCTATCTTCTGATTTTCACAAGGGTTAAATTTTAACACAATATAACCTTTATTCAAAAGATCTATTATAAAGTTAAATATATGATGAATAAGGTTTATTATATAAAATTGTAAGGGGTTTTTAGAAATAGATATTGTAGAATTATTATCACCATAAATACACAGTTTATCAAGATAATCACCAAAATCATAAAAGAGATGATTAATCTATAAACATTGAGAACAACTAATTGATGTAAAGATATACCCACCTTTGGGAGAAGATAAAGAAATAGATAGTTGAATATTAGATGTACAAGAAATTAAAATTTTTCCTAAAAATGAAACATACCTGATGTTCTTTTTGATCAATTCTACATCATTAAATATTTGATCCAAAATAAGATATAAAATCAAGGAAGTTATTTTTTTGATAAAATAAACATGAACCAACAGTTATTTTAACGTATATATTTATTCTTTTTAGAAATTTAACATCCATTATTTAGGTTCTTCTTGAAATCTTTCACATAAATAATCACTACAAAAGATATTTGGTCAAGATGTAACTAACTAAAGAAAGATAACATTGATACCTCTATAAAAAATTAAATCAATATATTTACTAGAATATTAAATATCTATTTAAAATTAATACTCATAGGAGTGTTCATAGATATATATAAAAAACAAGATGAAATATTTTAACCAACACGTTAACATAGTTATACTGATTATAAAAAATACCATCTTTTCTTCACGAAAATTTTAATTGATGAAATAACATTAATTATCCTAGTAAACTCCTGTCAAAATGGAAAGAAATCAATGTAGAAAAATAATTATCGATAATATCACAAGATTATCCAAAAATTATAACATAATAATAAATATATACAATTAAAATGTCATCATAAGTTATTTTAATAAAAAGTGTTGGGACAAAACGTTTTATCTTTAAACCACTAATTTATAAAAATACAGAGATACATTCATTCTATTAATGTGGCTATTTTTTAGACCATAAAAATAATTTGATAATTTATATATATTATTAGGAAATAATTTATTTATAAAACCAGGGGGTTGAGAAACATAAATTTTTGTGGTTACAAAACAATTTAAGAATGAAATTTTTACATACATTTTATATTATTTAAAAACATTGAATGTAAGAAAAATAAAAACATATTCTAATTTCCTATTTCATGGAAACATGTGGAAATTAATCATTAATGTCTATACCTTCTTTTTGATATTATCTTTTAGAAAAAAGATTGGAATTATTTTCGAAAATATACCCTGATTTATCTTTATTGTTTCTAAAGATCCACATTATTCCAATCCCATATTTATCCCCATGAAATTATAATATATTGCAAAAATTATTTCTAACAATCTAATTTAATTCATAATTTATATAAATAATCTAGTTTTAATCTTTTAATGTTTTATAACATTAATAAGAACAAAATCAGGAAGTAAAATCCAAATTGGAAAAAAATTAATATATATTTTCTAGTTTTAACATAAGAATCAATGTTTCCATTACATTTTTAATAGTAATATCATTACAAATCATCCAGGATCTTGTATCAAGTTAATAAGGAGAAGGATCCCCCCAAAAATTATTTTTCCTTATCTTGTGGTTTTTATTCACCAAAATTAAACTCTCTTAACTCATTAACAATTACACTAGAATCTAAATTTACTTTAACACAATTTTCATCAAACATAACATGAACATATTATTTAATAACAATAGTTATTTTATTATAAACTCAATAAGAATTACTACTATTATAATAAATAATAAGAATCCTTTCATCGATTTTTTCATCAAATTAATCTCAATTTTTCATTGAATTTAAAATAAATATTTTACAACCAAAAACTCAAATGTAAACAACTTTAGGATTTTTATTTTAAAATAATCCATAAGTATTTTTCATTAAAAAATATTATAAAATCATTCTATTTGAAATATAACATGAATAAAATGTGGCCGCTACCCAAAAATATCTAGGCACATTATATTTACATAACATAGTTAGAGCCATTTCAATAAGGGTTGTATTTTTCATTTCTACAACACAATTGTTTTGGGATTCTAAGAGCATAAAATTATGAGAATATCCATTATTTTCAAAAAAAAAGTAAATATTTAATGTATAAAATTCACCTCCTTTACCACTATGAATAGAAACAATCATACATGTTTCTTCATTTTGACCTAAATTACAAAAAGAATAAAATCTATAAAATGCATCATTTCTATGATCCTGAAAGTACACCCATGTGAATCTATTATAATCATCACAATAAATTAATATATTTCATTCCACCATGGAAAGATATTTGAGTGGGGCCTAATAAATCAAAATTTAATAACTATAAAGGTGTATTTTTATTTTTTCAAGATATGTCTAAAATAATGTTTGTGTTGTATCCCTTTCATACCAGATTCACCTACATGAGGATGTTCTTTATTCAAGGAAAGATGTTGTAAAACATTCTCATGTTTTGAGATCATATTTACTATTCCGAAATTAACATGACCTAAACATTTATATGAATGGATTTTTTCTTTTTTTAGAGCATTGAAATACATTTCATGTTGAATTGTTAGATCAATAAAATCAAAAATATAAATATTATCATTTTTATTAGAAAAAAAATAAAGTATACATTTTAAAAAGGTAAAAATTTATAATTTTGAAATTTAACATCCATTAAAAAATCACCTAATTTTGATATACTAATTAATTTATTTTTTAAAACATCAATGTATCATACTTTTTATATAAAGGTTAGAATTTTGAACACCAACATTACCAAAAAATTTTACAATGCCTTTGTAATTTTCCATAAATGTAATAGTGACACCATTACATATATTTTAAGCGGTAAAATTTGATGGGTCTCTAGACATATTCCCACACCATACATGATCCGTGTACCATATGCCATTCAAGAGTCATCCACGGAATATTTCCTACAAAAATAAATTACGTGAAAATTTTGAATCCCAATATACTGTGGTCCAATAGGATTTGTAATAATTGTTTTGGGTACCCATACAAAATTTAATCATGTATATAAGGTAATATAGAGAAAAGGGATTTAGAAATACCAGTGTTTGTAAATCCTAAAGATTTCCTAAATCTAATTGTACGAATATTTTCATAATAACCTTTCATTCCGAATTTAATACAAGTAATAGTTGAAGTACCAACATTATTAATTTTAAGAAAATTAGTTTTATACATTTGGATTAATGTATTTTATTATCTGAAACCTTTTTTATTTTTATCAGTTTTGGTCAAAGACATCACCCCGTGATATTTTTCACAACCTCGAAAAATTAGAAAACATTTTTTTAATTAATTCAAAATAGTTTTTCAAATTTTTATTCAAATCATGAGATAGTTTTAAATTTTTATAAACTATTTAATTATAAGCAGACTTAGTGTTAATTAATTTTTCATTTTCTTGAAAAATTAATTATTTTTTGAAAATATATTTCGAATTATTTTCCATAAAATTAGCTCATAATCCAACTGCTTTTAAAATAACATTTGTTTATCTTTTAATTTCATCATGTGATTCATAAATAAATAGATTATCATAATCATATCCATAATAAAAAAATATGGAATAAAAAATAGAATTACTAAACTTATCTAATGATTGCAGGAATCACAATTTAGTAGAGTCTTTTTTTCATTTCCAAATTGATCAATGGAATTATATTCTTTAAAAAAACTCCATCTAGTGGTCAAAGCCTTAGGCTCATAATTTTTTTATTTATCCTTATTCTTTTTCATAGAGAAATTTTGTTTGATATTCCCTTTCTTCTTCTACTCATAACTGGTTATATCTAAATTGATGATATTGGTTACACCTTTCTAATCTCAGTTAATTTTTTATATTTGAGGGTTTCATATGAACTCGTTCTTGAATTATTTCTATTTCATTATTTTAAAAACTACGATCACAATTTAATACATATCTCATTTTTCATGATCATGTATATCATAATCAGAAGAGTCAGCAAGAAAAATATTTATAGATTTAAATTATACACCATTTTTTTTGTTTTCTCATTGGAAGCGATGTTTTTCTGTTCCCGTTCATATTATAGTATTGATCCAATCATTTCATATATGGTTTACTCTTGGAATTTATTTCTGTTATCAATTCCAACCTTCTTTGAATAGAAGTTCTATAGTAAGTCTCATAGGAATCGTTCAACTAGTACATTGTTTTTTAGTTATTATCCTTGTGAATTTATTACATTGCCAATGCTTGTGAATATATGGAACATTGGGTTAAATATTTCTTTTTCACTTATATTGATGTCTTGTAACTCTACATAGATCATTTCAAGAATGGTTCAAATAAATTTTTCAGATCCAAGTAGAGTGATTTGTCGAATCATCCAAATTTAATAATCTTTCTTAAAAGTTAGCACATGACTAGTAACACTTCTATTAATAGATCAATATAAAATATTAACAACTTTTTAAATTGAAACAAATATAGTTGCATAATTTATGATAAGAGTATCTCAGTCAACATCAGGAAGTGTTTACAGTTTTGACCTGATAGACATATGATCAATGATTAACTATTTGAGGCTACCCTCAATTTGGGATCTCCAATAGATGTAATACTTTCCATCAATGTTTGGCAGCTTCTATGAATTCCAAAAATAATGTTGGTTCAATCTCACCATATTATAAGATATTTTACTTAGACTATGAGTTATAGGAATATGTTAGAATAATTAAATAAAATCATACTCAATTGATTGATCAGATTATTTAGAAAAGAACAACCCATGCTGCTAATGATTAGTATTAATAAAGAGAATGAAAGAGAAAAAAAATTCTAATGAAATTATCATGTCATACAAATTGTTTGGACATATAGGGTAAAATAGAATTATCTAGAGGGGTTGTGAACATACCAGATTATGTTTTTTAATCCAAATAATTCATAAAATAAATTATTTACGAGTGATAATTATTATTGTTAAATAACAACAAAAAAGTAAATAACAAAAGACTTTTTTATAGTATATTGTTCTCATGTGGACCTACTCTGGTCTTATTCCTATCTTTATAGTGAGAGATCAGTGTGAAATAAAAATGTGTTGTGGGGGGGGGGTATCATTACCCAATTAGAAAATCCTTTTCTGGTGGAGGGATAACCATGGAACTAACATTTGTAATGGGAGTTACAACCCTTACAACCGGACTTTAGATATTGGGATTCATAAGGAGAACAAACATAAATTTAGAAACAAGTATTCCCAATGATTAGTTAATGAATTTAGAATCTGCGAGTCACAACTTGAGGAATAACAATATGAAATATTTGTTTTGTGTGTAAAAGAAAAAAATTGAAAATAGAGATTGATAAAGATGAGAAATAATGTTATAGACTCAGAAACTAGACATGAGAAAATAAATAATGTATACACTTGTAAGGGTTTTCACGACACGTCCATCAGGGCCCGTGCCATGAATACCCCATGCCCACCTTTCATAGGCCTGGGGATAGTGACTAGAACAAGAATGTCATATCCCTAAATCGTGAAGCCATTACCTTTTTATCCAGTACAGACACACAGCCCAAGAACCCAATAAGAAGCAACCATGAAGTAAACTACTATAGTAAATCTGTTCTGAATGTAAATCATGTCAAAAAACAATCCCAACTGAAAGGTACAAGTAGAACTGAAAAGTTAAAAACAACTCCTAGATCATCCACTAAGGATCCTACAAGAAGGGTATGTATAGATCACGATCCGTAGTCCCTACGTCACGTCACGCCAAATGGCCGACCTCTGAGTACCATCTAGTCTTGGCTCCCTCAGCCTAGATCAATGTTGTTTGTCATCTCCATAAGACACAAATAGTTGCAGGTGTATCCCATGCAGGGGTGAGTTTAATGATACTCAAAGGGACCTTGATACCCCATAGGTCTTCCAGAGTTCCACAAATAAAATACCACAAAGAAAGACCCCAATCTCAATCATGAACCGATATACATTAACACTACTTAGGTATATTACCATACATATACCTATGTTATCATGATATAATCATCTCAGACATGAGGATAGAATACCAAAAAGTTAACACTACGATGGTAGAAGTACCATACAGGTAACACCACGAAGTTAGAAGTACCACATAGTTGACAACACAAAGATAGAAGACTCAACCCACATAAGGTCTAACTTGTTTAATAAAGTATATATAATTAGTTGTAAGCTAGATAATATTATTCAATTAAAAGGAACTATTTATTACCCACAGAGGATTGATATATTCTAACTCCCATGAACACAAACATGATCTAACCCACACATGATCGGTATGCACTGACCCACACATGATAGCTGAGCACAGAACCACACAAGATCAAAAAGAATCTGACCCATATAGGATCCATTATTGCTAACCCACATAGGATCGATGTTCTTTCTCCACATTACATCATGCCACAGGAATCCCCTCACAAGCTGTGCTTATGTTCCGTAGAATCTTCCCCTCGAGATATCGGTCATACCTCGACCGCTACTATGCTCCACAAAATAAGTAACCCAAATGACTTCCATGTTGCAAGGGTTCCAATAGGATAGAAGGTGCATCAATCAGATGCCCAGTTTAGGAGTTTTAGGAGTTTTAGTTCTGAGGGCCCAGTTGGATTCGTGTTAGATCTAACCCAGCCATATTCCAACATTCTCCCAAATTCATTTGGAGTATACCAAAATGATCGTCTCGATCCAAGGATCCCAATTCCATAGATGGTTCATTAAATGGATGTTCGGTTCTAATGATATGGACCTTTATGTGTTTCTGGGTCCGGTTGGGCCTGGGTCCAATATGGATGGTCCGGACCGTGGTGGGCTCGGCCTGCTAGGCCGTAGTCCGGCCTAGCCCACAAGGGGGGGGATGTCCCACAATGGGACACAACCTGTGGTGGGGTCTGCCTTAGACTCTTCTAAGGGAGTGACACTCAGTTTTCTAGAATGGCCACAAGGGACGTTCAGTTTCTTCTATAGTGGTGGTGCCACATGGCTCTGCCAAGTGTCTTGCGAGACCCATTGGAGTGGGTCCTGCCTACTGTTGTGTCTAGCCAATACTGGTCACTGTCTCTAGTGTTGTGCGATGGTCCCGCAAAGGCCTCTTCTAGCATCTATCGCCGGTATCACCACACTGACAGTCTTTAATAGAGAACAAAATGGTAACAAGGTATTCGAGTGTCTGGGATGGGTTCACTAGGCCCACGCCCTCCATGTTAGCTTGAAAAAAAGCACGAAGGAGGAAAAAAGATCCTACAACACATGAATTAAAACCAAATGTAAACCATACCTCAAGATTGATGGAAAAATGCCCGCGATTGAGAATGTGGGTCAGTGCTCGCCGTCCCCTGCAACTAGCCTCCAATGACATCACTCGATCATCAATCTTCAGTTCAGGTATTCTATTTCACTCATCCCCGCTTTCAGGAACCATATTCGTCCACCAAGTATTTGGCATCTCAGCACTTTTTCAGCACTTCATTACATGGTGCAGCAGTGCTGATTCCTCCTCCCAAGAACCATATAAATAGGAGAGGGGGATGGTGTTTAACAATATTGGGATTTAATGGGGGATCACTAATTATGGTCCTTTTGAATTTCTCAACAGTTTTGTTACATAAGATTGAAATGCCAATCCATTTATTTTCATGAAATGTCACTGGTCCCACGTTGCCGCTTTTCCATTTGAGAAAAAAATAATGGAAACAAAATAACAAAGTTATTTTGTTTATTATTTTAAAAAGTCCCAACACATAAATTTTTACCCAGACATACTATGGTCGAAGTGAAGTCTTCCTTAAGTGAATATCAGTGCTATAAATTCAATGGTGCCATCATATTTTTAATCTGATCAATGGTTCAAAAGTTATGAAATGCCGCACACGCATTTACTGAATACACCTTAATAAATTTTAAGAGATTCATTTTGGGATCACTGGGCCTCGGAATCACGCGCCTCCAATTTTCACAGAATCTTAATAATTACATATAATTAATAATAATTACATAGAACATATGTGTATTGGAATTCTCCCCACCTTAGGTATTTTTGTTGTCAAAAGCCACAACATAAACTAAGAAAACAAAGGGGGTACTAAGCACAAATATGAGCCTCTCACTTCCATGTGATATCTTGGAATTTCTCATGATGCCATCAAATGTGTACCATAGGTATCGATCATCTTTGATGGACCTGCTCTTATCGATTGTCAATCCCTATTGGAACCTCCGTAAACGTCACCCCATCATCAAAGTTCATCTCACTGTGGTTGATGAGATGAGATTAGTCATGAACGTATCTCCTCCTCTAGAATACATGGAAGATGTCATGCAGCCTCTCCAACTAGGGTGGAAGTGCCAAGAAGTATTCCACCTCACATATCCTTTAAAGTATCAAAAATAGTCTAATAAACCTTGCCTATTACATTCCACCCCAGCCAAATCACCATAGACACCATCGAGTTGAGATCCATAGGAAGACACATTCTCCCTATTCGAACTCCAATGGTCTCTACCTCTTATCCTCATAATAATTTTTTCATCTCTATGCAATATATATCCACTCTTGGATGATCTGCACTTTCTTAGTGGTAGCCCATACAAACTCTAGACCGATAAGTGCTGACTCCCCTGGGTATGTCCAGCATAGAGGTGATCTGTATAGTCGATCATATAGGGCCTCGAATGGTGCCATACCGGTGGTGGAGTGATAACTATTGTTGAATGAGAACTCCACCAAAGGAAATTGATCCTCCCAAATGTGGCCATAATCGAGGACACAAGCACAAAGTATATCCTTCATTGTATTTATGGTCTGATCTCTCTGGCCATTCGTCTGAGGATGAAAGGTGACGGTGAAACGTAGTTGAGTCTCGAATTCCTTCTATAATCCATTCTACAACGGGGATGTGAAATGTGAATCACAGTCAGAGATGATCATCGATGGAACCCCATGATGTCACCCAATCTCTTGTATGTAGAGGCATCCCAAGCCCTCTATTATACCTTTCTATCTAATTGGTAGGAAGTGGGATAACTTTGTGAGTCAGTCAACAATCACACAGATGGAATCATGTCCCCGAGACGTACGTGGAAGCCCTATCACAAAGTCCATGGAGAGCATATCCCACATCCACTTCGACACCTCTATGGGTTGTGCTAAGCCTACTAGAACCTGATGCTCGACATTCACTTGTAGACAAGTGAGGAATCGAGAAAAAAACTCATCCACTACTTTCTTCATTTCGGGCCACTAGTGATAATGCTGGAGGTCCAAGTTCATCATCGACACACCCAGATGTACCTCCAAAGGGGACTTATGGAACTACCTCAAAACCTCATCATGTTGGGCCACTGGTACCATGGTACATCCTCTAAAGATGATGACATGATCCCCACCTTTAAAAAATCCATCTGGTGCCTATCCTGAGGATATCTGAGCACGCTAGGCCTCGCAGTCAATGTCCCCAAGCTGTTCCTCCTTGAATCACTAAAGGATTGGGGGATTGACTGTCATATACTAGAGGTATGCTAATACATATCTATCTATGAAGGATATATTCAATGCTACTAGCCGCTTTGTCACCTCACTCTGCAACTGCATACCATACCTCCTATTGAGTGCTTCATTTACAATGTTCTCATTCCTAGAAGTATAGACTATCTCAATGTCATAGTCCTGGAGGAACTCTAGCCATCTCTGTAATCTTATGTTCAGGTCCCTCTGAGAGAAGATATATGTGAGAATCTTGTGATCATAGTGGACTGTAAAACGTTTTCCCATCAAGTAATGTCACCAAATATTCAAGGAAAAGACCACTACTACTAGCTCTAGGTCATGGGTATCATAGTTATCCTCATGTTGTCTCAGCTTTCGCGAACCATATGTGATCACTGTTCGCTCCTACATTAGGAAACATCCAAGTCTAGTCCCTGATGCATTGTAGTAGACTACATACACAATACCCTCTTCTGGTAGCCTAAATATGAGGGAACTTGTAAGTTTCTGGCACAAAATCTCAAAACTCTATTGGCATCTCTCTCTCCTTATGAAGGATTGTCCCTTCTTCATCAATGCTAACAAGGGCGCCACAAATCTTTAAAATCTTTTCCTGAATCAATGGTATTATCTAGACAACCCTCAGAAACTCCACAGCTCAATCACACTCCTGGGTGGCTCACAAGCAAGAAAAACCACTACCTTTGCAGGATCCACTGCAACTCTAGCCACCGAGATAACGTGTCCTAGAAAGGGGATCTCTTGTATCCAGAACTGGCACTTCGAGAGCTTACCATAAAGATAGTTCTCTCGGATTGTATACAGAACTATATACAGATGATAGGCATGATCATCCTCTAGCACTGAGTATATCAAGATGTCATCAATGAAGACCACCACAAAGAGATTAGTATATGGCTTTATGATCCTGTTCATGAGTCTCATGAACACTATTGGGGAGTTGTTCTTGCCGAATGGCATAACCAAGAACTCATAGTGGCCATACCTACATCTTATGGCCATCTTTTTCACATCTTTACCTCGTACTCTGAGCTTATGATAGCCTGATCTGAGGTCTATCTTTGAAAACAAACAAGCTCCCATAAACTTATTGAAAAGATCATTAATCCTCCGAAGTGGATACATGTTCTTCATGACCACCAGGATTAGGCATTGATTGTCTACATAGAGTCTCAAACTCCCATCTACCTTCTTGGTGAACAAAATCAGGGCATCCCATGGGGAAATTTTGGGCCTAATGAACCCATTTCTCCGCATCTACTCCAACTATACCTGTAACTCATGATGCTCTCTGGGTGCCACCAGAGATGCTGGTGTAGATATCAGTGTCTTCCTAGGATACCAGTCAATGTATTAGTCTATCTCTCTATATGTATGTAGTCTCGAAGCATCATCAATAAATACATCTTCACACTAGTCAACTGCTACAGGATAGCTCAGACTCTCAACATCTACTACTCTGAGGGTAAGGCTATCCAACTGGTGTGTGATCAGATGCTCCCTCCTTTGGGTAAGTCAATCATGTGCTGCAATGGTTCCCTTCTCACTGGTGAAGGAAAAACTGTTCCCATCTTCGCAGGCACACCAATCATTACGTTTAATATAGTCAATCTCGGCATGGGATGTGGATAACCATTCTATACCCAGTATGACATCATAAGGACTCAAAGCAGTTACTAGAAGACCCCAGCCAAATCTCTCGCCTTCTAGAGTAAGCTCAAACTATTGGTACTAGTTTGTAATCATCGAATCCTCTCCCGTAGGAGACTCTACCCGTAAGGATCAAGCCAATAGGTCCACTGAAATCTCAGAGATCTGAAAAAGGTCATGGAAAAAAAATAGCGACTGGAACCATTGCCTATATGTAATGAAACTAAGGTGGAGCAGATATAGTTTATACCAATAATAATCTCTAGAGAATCATGGTCATAGGCCTCAACTTCCATGTGCTGAGCTTGTCCATGTCCTCCTACTCCCTGTGGTCGGGGTGGACCTTTGAGAGGTGGTGGCGGTAGAACCTCAAATCTCCGCCCACCACCTACTGCATGGAAATATCCTCAACCATGTCCTTCTACGGCCTGCAGACCTCTCCGATCTAATATTTGAATTTTCCTTGGTGGTCCCTCGACCGTCTTCTGGTCGTCCGTATGGTGGGTCGGGAATTCACGTGCCATGTGACCCTTCCCACCGCACATGTATAACTGCCTACTCTTCAGCTGTACTCCTCTATCCCGTGATCCCCCACCACCAACCCTGTATCCTATGGACATCAACTAGAAGGCATAGCCTCTTTAGGCCCCTACGTAATCTGCCTACTGCATGTGGCCGATGACTCTGCTGCCCGACGTCTGGTGATGACTTTCACTGTTAGTCCTTACTCACCATAGAAGATCTCCACGAAAAGCACTCTATCAAGCACCGAATCCCGCATCGGTATGCTGAGCGATACCATCGATGAACTAATATCCCATTGGAGACCCAGATCAAAGGTCTGAGACCGGAAGAAAGGGTCATGTACCATGACGGTGGAGTAGCAGGAAAGATTTTTGAACCTCGTAGAGTACAGGGCCAAATTCATGCTGCCTTACTGTAAGTGAAAAAGATCATGTATACACACATAGCATAAGGTTTCTGGGATGAACTCTACCATGAAAAGGATCTCGAAGACCACACAGATGAGGGTCACCCCATCGTGTATCTAGCGTATCGATCTCCACCATATTCCATCTAATTTATAGAAGAGACTAGTATCTATGATAACCATTAGATCAACTGGTGTCCCAACTAAGTGAAAATATCTATCCATATCCTCCAGCCAGTCCTCAGCCGCATGCGGGCCCATCTCGCCACAAAATCTCAGAGGCCTCTACTGCTGAAACTTGTGTAATGCACTCAGTTGTCATTTTTTCTTCTACTGGTGGGGCTGGTGGCAACAACTGCCCAATGGGTAGTGGTGCTTCAAGTAACCCACATGAAGGTTCTAACGCCTTAAAAGGTCCCTACACTGAGGCCTCATCGCTTAGTGGACCATCATCACATACTCTATTGGGAATAATATATAGCTATCTATGTGGTGGAATCCTGAAAGAAGACATGTGTTCCATGATCAATTAGTTATACCTAGTGAGCTAACTCAAAGAGATAATCAGAAAAAATTCCAAACACACGCAAACAGTGTTTTCATGCACTGTGTCAGAAATCAGAAGTCAGGGTTTTGGTGTGTGGATACGTTAGCCACCGCACCAACAATGGATCACCGAAATTGAAAACGGATGTTTCTGATCACAACGAAATTTCGTGGGTGGATGTTCCCACTTGGATTTTTTTCATTAGCAATGATTAAACCGGGATCAATATGATGCTAAACGCAAGTCTCCACAGCTCGATTCAAATAAATAGACAAAGAAGAAGAATTGTCTCAAAACCAAAAAATTTGATCATCATAGGTTGATTATAATTAATTTAATTAATTTACAAGATGTAACTTTTGGTGGTTCTTTCCTCATTGATATTATTGATCACTTTCCAAGTTGATTCATCATTTCTTCACAGAAGCCAATTGTAGACTTCCTCTAGCGGTGACCCTATGTGCACCTCATATCTCTGGATGCTGCCAAAGGAGTCTCCAGGTGCTAGTGTGGAGAAACATTTTCTTGCGTTGTCTGCCTTAGATCATCTTGATCCGATGGAAGAGGATATATCTCTATCTTAAGAGAATTCTTGGAGGAAGAGGTTTATTCAGCCTTGAAAGAATTATCCAGAATTTTTGTTCACAACTATTTTATTAGGAAAACAGTTGGGGTTTTGAGGATATTTATAATCGGGTTTGTGGCTATATAGTTATAAAAAAACATAAACACATTACGCATTTTAATAAGTGTACATTCATGTAATAAAAGTACAAACAGTTGGTTATCATGATACCAACTCTAACAAACTCCCTCATGGAATATAGCCAAATTCCTAAGACTTTTAGTCTGCTAGACCTCACAAGATGATCATGTTTCTGCTAATTCAAGGCTTTAGTAAAGGGGTCTGCGACGTTGTCTTCGGTTGAAATACTTCTCAATGAAACTTCACCTCTCTGAAAAAAATCACTCAAGAGATGATACTTCCAATGTATGTGATTTTTCCACTGAGGTATCCTTGGTTATTGTACAAGTGCCACTTCTGTAGTATTATCACAATAGAGTGTGATAGGATCTTTACTACTAGGTACTCCATAAAGCTCTTGGAAGAAGCTTAGCATCCATACTACTTTTTATCTGCCTAAAAAGGTGTGATATACTCAGACTCTACTGAAGAATCAGTGACCAAACATTTCATTGAGCCCTTCCAGCTCACTGCACTTCCATTAAAACTGAAGATGTATCCAATCTGCAACTTCATTTCATCCAGATCCGTTTGGAAACTAGCATCTAAATGTCATCTAATGACTAGTTCCTTATATCCTCCATAAACCAGGAACATATCCTTAGTAAACCTCGAATACTTAAGGATAGTCTTAACTACCATACAATGGTGGTCTCTTGTATCTGCTTGATATTTTGCTACCGCACATAATGCGTAAGCAACATCTAGCCTTGTATATAGAATAACATACATGACTGACCCAATCACAGATGTGTAAGGTATCCTTTCCATTTTATTTCTTTCCTCAGGATTGTGAGGACACATATTCTTGGAAAGATGAATACCATTTGACATTAGAAACAATCCCCTCTTAGAATGATCCATATTGAATCTCTTCTATATCTTATCAATGTGTGTACATTGAATCTGGCCCAGAATTCTCTTGGATCATTCAAAATGGATCTTGATCCCATGAATATAACATTCCTCACCCAAGTCATTCATGGAGAAGCATTTATCTAACCATGCCTCAAATAACTGTAAGATAGGTACTTCATTTCCAATTAGTAATACATCATCAACATATACTATTATGAAAAAACTGCACTTCCAATAAACCTTTTGTAAACACAAGGCTCACATTCAATCTTAACAAAGTCAAATTGCATTATGAATTCATCAAAAGGAATGTTCCATGACCTAGATGCTTTCTTTAATTCATAAATGTATTTCTGCAACTTGCATACCTTGTTGGAATCCATTGGAGTCACAAACCCTTCAGGTTGTGTCATGTAGACATATTCCTAGAGGTTCCTGTAAAGGGATGCTGTTTTGAAATCCATTTTCCAAATTTCATAGTCATGGTATGTGGAAATGGATAATAGTATTCCGATGGATTTCAGCAATGCAATAGGTGAAAATTTTAATCATAGTCAATTCGTTGATGCTGTTTAAATCCTTTTGCAACTAGTCGTGCCTTATAGGTGTTGACTTACCCCTCCATGTCTAGTTTCTTCTTGAATACCCATTTATTACCAATAGTCCTTACATCAACTAGAGGATCTATCAAAATACATCCACGGGCTTGGTACATGGAATCCATTTTTGAATTCATGGCTTCCTACAACTTTGCAACGTCTGTTCCTTCAACTAATTCATTGTAGGTAAGAGGATCATCATTGTCAACCAATAATGAGTCACCATCCTTGGTTACAAGAAAACCATATCGTTCTAGTTCTCTCACGTCTCTGGTGCTCAAACACTGTTCTTGTGTCTCTGGAACAGATTGTTCTTACACGAGGCATTGTGGAATCTGTCCTTGTAGCAACTATTGTGTATCTTGAGCCTCAAATTCATCAAAGTCTATCTTACTACCACTATCTCTTTTGTAGATGTGATCCCTCTCAAGGAATATGGAGTCTTTCTGCAATAAACTTTTTATATGAGGGGTTTTATAGGTAATACCCCCTTTTTTCCTTGGGATATCCCATAAAGATACACTTTGTGCCTCGGGGTGAAAGTTTGTTACCTAAAGTGGCCTTAACAAATGGTTTGCTACCCCACACCAATAAATTTGATAACATGGATTTTCATACACTCCATAACTCTTATAATATACCATTTATCGATTTAGTTGGTACTTGGTTTAGTATGTGTGTGGCTATTTTTAATGAATATCCCCAAAAGGACAATGGAATACTCGCATGACTCATCATTGATCTCACCATGTCCAACATGGTGTAGTTCCTCCTATCACTCACACCATTCCACTGAGGTGTGTAAGGATGAGTGAGTTGAGATAGAATCCCAACCTCCCATAATAAATCAATGAAGTCCTGATTAAGATATTCTCCTCCTCTGTCTCAGCGGAGTTTCTTAATCTTCTTACCAAGATGTTTCTCAACTTAATTCTTGTATTCCTTGAACTAATCAAAATAATCCGACTTATACCTCATTAAATATATCCATATATACTAAAGTCATCAGTAAAAGTTATAAAGTACAAGAAGCCACCCCTTTTTTCAACTGGAAATGGTCCACACACAACTGTGTGAACTTATTCTAGAAGCTCTTTTTCCCTTTCACCATTCCCACTAAATGGGGCTTTGGTCATTTTTCCTTGTAGACACTCATGACATACACCCAGTGGTTTTAGTTTGAAAGAATCTAAATACCCATCTTGATGTAATATTGTCAAACATTTCTCATTGACATGACCAAGTGGGTGATGCCAATGTTGGGTGTGGTATGAGTCATGTGAATTAATTTTTTCATCGATTACCATTACTTGGTTTGTGTAGTCTAACACATAAATGAAATTATATAAATGTGCCCTAACAAAACAAATGCCATATTTATAAGACTAGCAACATCCACTTCCAAAATTGAAGATGAATCAATCAGTATCTAATGTGGATAATGAAATAATGTTTTTGGTTATATAGGGTACATAATAACATCCTTTCAAAACTAAGACCATCCCTATAGGCAACGTGAGGTGGTAGTCTCCGACAGCTACAACAGTGTATCTGGCTCCATTGGCTGCTCGTAGATCCACCTCATCTCACTAAATATTTATGAATCTACTTGGTTATTGTATTTGGATATAGATGTGAGCACCACAAGCAGTATCTAATACCCAATTGGTATAAACAGGTAGATTTCATTCGATAAAAAACGCACCTGAAGCTTCCCCTTGATTCCTTGACTGGGTGCAGTTTTTCTTCCAGTGGCCCTTCTTGCACATGCAAAACAAACAGCCTCCTGTTCTCTTGCCACCCCTTTGATCTTCCTTTTCTTGGAAGGACTTAGAGAAGATTTAGGCTTAAATATCTTCTCCTTTCCTTTCCTTTTATTCACCATAAGTATAGAAGGGTTTTCAGGCTTCATATCATTGTCCACTTGGAGAATAAGGATGAGAAGATCAGATAGAGACTTCACATTGTTGTTCATGTTGAAATTTACAACAATGTTAGAGAAGCTCTGGGGATGTGATTCAAGAATGATATCGGTACCCAGTTCTTCAGGGAGTTTAAACCCTAGAACCTCCAAGCGATCAATGTAGCTAATGATCTTGACTACATGAGGCCTAGTTGGGGCACCCTCTCCAAGAAAGCTCTGAAATAGAGACTTGGATATCTCAAAACATTCCTATCTTGCTCTCTCCTAGTATAGACCAAGGAGGTGCTCGAACATGTTATTGGAATCCATGTCTTCATGAAGTTTCATGATCTCACTAGACATTGATGAGAGCATCAAACATTGATAGTCTAGTGCATCATTCAAATGTTTACCATTGACCAGAAAGTATCCATCACTTGCCCCTTGGGGAGGCGAATCAGGAAGTGTGGACTTTAGCATGTAAAACATTCATTCATGGCGCAGGATAACCCGACGGCTCCTAAACCATTTTTGAATGTTACTGCTGGTGATGATATTAGTTTTATCCAGAATTTAACATAGAGAAAATGTGGTTGATGAGATTTTAATTGATTCTACAAATTAAAAGAGGAGATTGTTAGTACCTTTTGATAACATTTTTTGAAAAATAATAAATGAATTTATTTAGTCTCCCACTATTTTATCAAGTCTCAAAGGCTCTCACCATTGAACTTAAAATGTATTGTTGCTTTGACATTCTAGTGGAAAGGATCCATATTCCCTTCGCATAACCCCAAAAAGGTTTGGTCAAGCTATTTGAAGGTATTTAGGTAGACAGGTCTTTGAAAACTTTGAGCTTACAATTCCTTGATCGGTTGAGTGGACTCCCCAATCATGAAATCCTGACTTGGATTTCCTCAACACTTTCCTCCATTTTACAACAAGTCTAGGAAGGGAAACTTCTCTGGATATAATATTTTTATTTTAACCTGAAACTCTCAAAAGATCTTCCTTTTTAAAATTAAGGGTCCAACAAGGGTTGGTCAACCACATAGCTTTACTGATCCCTGACCTGAATCATGTAATGGAAGGCATGGTCTAAATTAATATGGTATTTTGGGGATTTTATTCTTTATGCGTAGTTTTATATTATCACATGATTGTTAATATAATGTGATGCTTTCTTAAGTGATTAACCATGTTCTGATGATGTTTACACATATTTGAGTTTCTATTTTATTCTATCTTTGCATGCTTGTTTATTTCATTAATTATGTGATCGCGACAACACACACATAATAAATAAACCATGAAATTAGATAGAAATAAAATAAGATGGTATGATCATGATCCTCTATTGGTTAGATTTTCTAGCGGTTTGATAATCTAACCCTGAACTAGGGAAAAATACCTTGAATGGATGGTTCGTGTTTTGCATCTCCAATCTATCCACTTTTGTATCTTCTTGGTTTGGTTTTGCCTCAAATTCAGGTTTTGAACAGTCTCCTCTAGCATGGGAGATACTCCATTACATGGGGTGTACATTAAAGAAAACATGGTCACACATGCCCAACATTTTATTGGAATAAGGCTCGCAGGAAAAATAATTTAAATTAAACAAATTTAAATGAATCCATACACACATACAAAGGGTCTTTGGTCTATCTCATGATCATCCATAGTATGAAACAACATTTATGCATATTTAGCATTAAAATTATTTTAATCATTCTATTTATTCAAGATAATCCGTGCTTGAATTCAATTAATTATTCTCTTATAATTAATCAATCCTTTATCTTATATTCCTTTATAAATTTCCTTGAAATTATTCCCATCCATTTTCCTTGTACAGGTCTTTGTACTTTTGGAGGAATCCTGGTGAAATCTGATTTCTGGAAAGTACACGTCTTGTAGGTTATATTACATGGTGTGTATTTTTCACCCTTTATCCGTAGTACATGTTGGGGGATTTAGTGTGTTTTATGTACTTTGGAAATTTTGGGGTACACGGTGTGTAGATTAATCTAACACGGTGTGTACTTCCTAATTATGTGGTTACCAGCCTAGAAATCCCGTTTACAAGGAAAACAACTTCTCCTTGAACACAGTTTCACCTGGACCTGATCGGACTACATGATGTGTTGATTTAACATACACACAGTGTATTCCAGTTTCCACACACCATTCAATTCTAGTCAACACGATGTAATAAAACTCAGTTATACTCAATTGACATGGTGTGGTTTGGCAGACCAGTACCAATTTGTTGAACCTAAGTGGACAATGTGTAGTTTTCACTACATGTCGTTTATTCATGTGTTGTATGGACAGAAAGAGTGGCTCCTCCAGATGAGCTACTCATTTTTAATTTAATCAAAATTAAAATTAAATGGTCATTTCTGTGATATGAATCAAGAAATAAAGGAGGAAGCGTATATCTCATTCATTCAGCTTTATTGAATGATTTATATTGAATTGAATCAAATATAAATGTTTAAATTATCAACAAAAATTAAATAACTATAATCAATGTTGTAACCTCAATTTTATACCAATTGATGGTTCCGGGCATAGCGGAATCTCGTGGGTGGATGTGCCCACTTGGATTTTTTTTCATTAGCAATGATCAATCCGGGATCAATAAGACGATAAAAGATAGTCTCCATAGATTGATTAACATAAATAGAAAAAGAAGAAGAAAGGTCCCAGAACCAAAAACCTGGATCGTCACATGTTGATTATAATTAATTTACATAATTGACAAGAAGGACCTTTTTGTTGTTCTTTCTTCATTGATATTCTTGATCACATTCCGATGTGATTCTTCATTTCATCATAGAATCCATGTGTAGACTTCCTCTAGCGGTGATCCACACGTGCACCTCATATCTCTAAACGTCACCAAAGGAGTCTTTGGGTGCTAGTGTGGAGAAACCTTTGCTTGCATTGTCCGCCATAGATCATATTGATCCGATTGAAGAGGATCTCTCTCAGTCTTGATAGAATTCATGGAGGAAGAGGATCTTTCGGCCATGAATGAATTTTCCATAATTTTTTTTCACAATGATTCTCTTAGGAATAGAGTTTGGGTTGTGAGGATATTTATAATCGGGTTTGTGGCTATAGATTTATGACAATAAATAAACGTGTTACACGATTTATTTATTTCATTAACTCTATTTAAAACCCCATGTCAGGTCATTAATTCTTTGACATGTGCCCACACTGATTATAATAAATATCATTCAATAAAATGATATTATTTTCTACAAATCCATACTAGAAAAACTACACGACGTGTAATCAAAAATACATGGCGTGTACTTGTTTTTCATTGAAAACTACACGGTGTGTAAATTCAATGTACACGGCGTGTATATCTAGTTTTCATTTATTCATTTAATTTCCAAAATGAAAACTACATGGTGTGTAAACTCAATAATACACGTTGTGTTCATGTTTTCAAAATAAAACCTACACGGCGTGTAATCATTAATACATGGTGTGTACTTGTTTTCATTTTTTTCTTCCTCGAACATTACAACGATTTAGGCATCCTTGAATAATTATTAAACCACGAATGGGATTAATTTTTATTATACTTGAGATACATAGATACACTTAATGTGTGACCCTCTAGGCCTCTTTCTCATTGGAATTAGGTGGGATTGCCTAAAGTCCAAGATTACTATCTAGAAACGGGTCAAGGCACACAAGATAAGTAAGTTGACGCTACATTGACGTGTCACCTCATACGAAAACATAATGTGTAATTTAATCCCTCTGTCTCAATTACTCATCAAATAGGTTTCATGGAAGTGTCATAAAGCTAAATGCTTGATCTGTAATTCTTTAACTTCCAGAAATAAACTCTTAGTTACACCATGGCAATGGAATTTGGGCAACAGTTCTACTTCAATAAAAGGGTCCAAGATATCTACTTCTATAAATATGGAAGAGACAAATCCTTCCTAGACTAATCCATTAATAACATGTCATTCATGATGCACCCAACATACCATACTTCCCACCAACTGTCTACATGATAGTTTTCATTAGAAAATCAAAGTGCACGAGTCATGACTTGAGTTAATGGTAATATTCCAATCTAAGGACCATTACACACGCTCGCAGATAGCAATATCTGATGACACCAAGACATGTGAAATTACTACTGGCAGGTCTGTTCTCATAATCTCCCATCATAGAGAATACCAAGTGTGAACTCCAAGATAGATAGAGTCTCGTCTTCTTATGATTACTCACACATGGCGGTCTGTATACTATGTGTCCTATCATAGTTTGTCATCAAACCGTAGAACTTTATTTAAGAATATTGTTATAGAATTTCAAGGTTGTCATCATAGTGGGGATCTTCCATGACCTTATTAATGAAAAAAATATTCCAAGACATTATTATATTACAGTCATGCAGAAAAATGACCAATATATAATAAGTGTACATTCATGTATTCAAAGTATAAATAGTTGGTTCTTAGGATACCAACTCTAACAAAAACCACACTCATAGAACATAACAATATTTCCATATAGAAAATATTAGAGTCCTAGATTTTTGGTAGATCCAAATCCTCTGATACCACTTTGGCATGACCTGTCTCTCAGGGTGCGTGCCGTGACTACCCCATGCCCTCCTTCCATAGGCTAGGGGCTAGAGACTTGAACCAGAATGGAATATCCATAAAATGGGAAGGAACTTCCTTTTTAACCTGTACAAACACATAGTATAGATACCCAAAAAGAAGAAACCAAAAAGTAAACTAAAGTTGTAAAATTTTTCTGAAAGAAAAGGGGGACGGTATAAAATTCCAACTGAAAAGTAATGATACAACTAAAAGGTGAAAAACAACTCCTAGATCTTCCACCGAGGATCCTACCTGAATAGTACGTATAGCTCACAATCAGTAGTCCTTACGTCACATCATTCCAAATGGTCTACCTCCGTGTATCTTCTAGTACGGGCTCCCTCAACCTCGATTAATGATGTATGTCGTCTGCACAAGACACAATAAGGTGAGGGCGTAGCCCGTGCATGGGTTAGTATAATGATACTCCATAGTGACATCGAGACCCCATAGGACTCCCAGAGTTCCTCAATGGAAATAAAACAATGAAAGACCCCAATATCAATCATGACGTGATATAAATTAATAATACTTTGGTATATTCCCATACATAAACCTATGTTATCATGATATACTCATCTCATACAAGAGGAAAGAATACCACAAATGTAACACAACGAATTTAGAAGTACCACATAGGTAACACCACGAAGATAGAAGTACCACACAGGTAACACCATGAAGATAGAAGACTCATCTCACCTCTGGTATAACTTATGTAAAAAAGTACATATGATTAGTCTTAAGATAGATCATCTTATTCTGTTAATTGGCACTACTTCTGAACCACACAGGATCGATAGGTACTAACACCCGTTGACCCACACAGGATCTGACCCACACATGATCGGTATGCACTGACCCAAAAGGATCACTGAGTGATGACCCACACATGATCTGATAGAAGGTGACCCACAAAAGATCGATAGATTCTGACCCATGTAGGATCGATGTTCTTTCTCCATGTTACAGACTTCCATAGGATTCCTCACACTCGGTGCGCTCGAGTTCCATAGAATCTTCCCCTCGAGATATCGGTCATGCCTTTACCAACACTAATCTCTACAAATGAGTATCCAAAAGGACCTTCATGTTGTAAGGGTTTCAATGCGATAGACAGTGCCTCAATTCGACGCCCGACCTAGTAGTTATACGCATTTTAGTTTTTAGGGGCAAGTTGGATTCGGGTTCGATCCAACCTAAATGGACTACAGGTTTCCCCAAAACTCAAGTGGCGTATAACAAAATAAATGTCTCAATCCAAGGATCCCTATTCCACATAAGGAACATAAAACAGATGTCTGGTTCTCACGATATATCCCTTAAAGTTTTTCTGGGTCGGGTTGGGCTCGAGTCTGGTCCGACCCAGGTGCTTAGGGCTGCGATGGGATCAGCTCATTGGGCCACGGTTTGGTCTAACCCCCAAGGGGGCTGCCCGGAACGCATGAGGGTGCCCGGTCTGCAAGGGGGTGGACCAGCCCACAAGGGGGCAGGATGGCCCACATGGGGGCCCAACCTGCAAAGGGGCGGCCCCTCCTGCAAGTTAGTATGACCCACTGGTCCGGCCAGTGGTGGTGTCCGCCCTATCCGCCACCAGGGGTGTGACCCATGGTTTTCCCAAAAGACTCTAAGGGCTGTTTGGGTTCTTCCACAATGGAAATGCCATGTGGCACTTCCATGTGGAATGTGGGTCCCGTTGGAGTGGGTCTTGACACCCATCATGGAAAACCCATGTTGGCTGCTGTGTGCAATGGTGCGCGATGTTGCACCACTCTGCCACCTACGGCTAGCCGGTGGGCCGGGCCCCTCTCCCTTGGTCTGTCGTGGCCCACTTTTTATGGCATCATGCCGGTCGCGATGCCCTCTTCTTCAACGACCAACTGCTGTGTCGACCGCCACCTCTAATAGCCACAGCTGATGAGCCACCGCCAGTCTCTCCGGTGGTGTGACTGTGCCGCATTGTCCGACCACCGTGGATGGCGAGCTGTGACATGTTCCTCCCAGGGCGCGGGTGTGCCACCTCATCCCTCACGACCATCCTATGTTGGCCACCACCATTGTCCCTACAAGATCCGGTCACCAATACCGCCTCTCCCATGGTCTTACATGGAGAACGAATGGGTAACAAGGTAGTAGAGGGTCCGAGCTGGGTTCGTTAGGCGCAAGCCCTCTGCTTTAGCTTGAAAAAAACACGAGGTAGGGAAAAGGATTCTGTAACTCTTGAATTAAAACAAAAAGTAAACCCTACCACAATAATTATGGAGAAATGCTTGTGATTTAGGAATTGGGTCGGTGTTCGTCGTCCCCCGCAACTAGCCTCCAATGACATCGCTCGATCTTCAATCTTCGGTTCGGGGTTTCGGTGTCGCTCATCACCACTTACCGAAAATGGCTCTATCCTACAAGTGTTTGGAATCTCATCACTTTTTCATCACTTTGATGTTTGGTGAAGTATTACTGATTAACCCCCCTAAGCTTCAAATAAATAGGAGAGGGGGTGGGTGTCTATCACTCGTGGGATTTAATGGGGGACCATTAATTAGAATCCTTCCTAATTTCCCAATGGAGTTGCTACTTAGGATTGAAAGGTCAAGACATTTATTGGCTTGAAACTTCACTTGTCCCACCTTGTTCTAGTCTGTTGGAGGAAAAATAAAGGAAATAGAGTAACAATGTTATTTTTATATTCTATTAAAAAGTCCAAAACAATATCTTTTTCTCCAGACCTACTATGGTTGAAGTGAAGTCTCCATTAAGTGAATCTCTACACTTCTCATTCAATGGTTCCCTCAGATGTTTAATCCAAGCACTGTTTCAAAAGAAAGGAAATTCCACACGCACGTTTACTTATTGTACCTTAAAAAAGATCATAAATTCATTCCAGGAACACTAGGCCTTGGAATCACGCACCGTTCATTTTTTCAGATTCATAAAAATTCCATATAATTTTAAAAAATAAAATGGAAAATTCAGGTCATTAAAAGGGTATAGATATTTGGATTATCACATCCTATCAAGGTAGTAGAAGTAGAAGTAGAATAATTATGGGACTTTAGTTAATGTCTAGGAAATGAAACAGAGTTTCGTATGATGTTTCAAATGTACATCAGGTTCAAAGATCACAATACATTATCATTGAAACATATAATATCCAATAGGTTAACCCATGAGTCTTATTTTTATGATAGAGGGATATATATATATATAACAGAAATATAATATAATTATATCTCAACTTCCTTTATATATTCAAAGTTAATTGATTTAAGAGATTTCATAAATATCTCCAAAAAATACAGTAGTACCATTGTCCTTATATTATTGTAGAATAAATCATAAATAAAAGAATTTAAAATAATTTGAATAACTATTCTAATAAAATCTAATGAATAATAATTTCAATTAATGATTTAGAACTCCAATTTAATTCCATTCAAACCACTTTAAACATAGTAAAAAATATTCCTCAAAACATCCTACCCAATCCACATGTAAATTCAAATAGTTATATATAAATAATCATATATCCTCCATATTTATTAGAAAAAATAAATTAAAATAATTTATTTTTCCCCTTTAATAATATCAATAAAATCATAAAAATATAATCGATCAAAATCATTATATTTAATATGAAATTATGCTGTAGATAAACCTCTGAAAAAACCCATATAAATATGACCAGATCAATGTTTGTGAAAAATTCACAAAAAATTCATTAGAAAAACATGGTACTTAAATGTATGGTCCAAAAAATTAGGATAAAAAAATATAGGGTACATGAATGTATGGTGCATGAAATTAGGGATCACGAAACTAGGGTACACTAAAGATGTGTACAAAAACTATACTTTCACAAAAGTAGTGTAGAGTTCATCAATGCGGTGTAGGGTTCATCATAGTATCATATGTTTCATCAAAGTAGCATGGGGTTCATCAAAGTAGCAAAGGGTTCATAATAGTATCATAGGGTTCATCAATGTTTCATATGGTTCATCAATGTTGCATATGGTTCATCAATGTAGCATCTAATTCATTAATGTAGTATAGGATTCTTTAATATATCCTATGTTTCATCAATATACGGTGTACAAACATTAATTTATACTATTATAAATGTATTTTATGGTTAATTAAAAAATTAGTGTTTCCAAACCAAACATTTAAATTATAAGAATGTAGGTTTTCTAAACCATAATTTTTAGTATTTTGGAAATAGGGTTTATGAAAAATACTTTTCACTATAGGGTAAGTAGTGTAGTCGAACGATACTTTGAACTATTGTGAATGTAGGGTTGTCAAACCTTATATTTCACAGTGGTGAAAGTAGGGTTTCCAAACCATACTTTTCAATGTAGTTAAATTAGGTTTTCCAATCAATACTTTTCACTATTGGTACAAAAGGGTTTCCAAACCACACACTGTACTATTTTGAAAGTAGTGTTATCGGTCAATGAATTCAAAAAAACGATACAAAATACCTTAAATAAAATAAAATAATTATTAATGGTTATTAAAATAATATTATTCCTTTTCAAAAAAATATATATTTATTTAATAACATATTATCATTCTAATGAATCAATAATTTAATTAATCATATTTCTAATGCTCCTAAAATTATCAAAAATTTGAAGAAAAAAATTCTATTAAAACTACAACCACAAAACAGCATTGATGAACATCAGATAATTTAAAGGCTATCCAAACTTCCATATTATAATTTAATGTAAACTAATGAAATCATTATAAATTATTTTTGATATAAAATTAATATTCATGAATATTTGATATCTGTAGAACTACTAGTAAAATAAATACATTTTTTTCGAACTATAGACTATAAGGTTTCTAAAACTATAGTAGAAACTTTGTTGAATTTGTAATATACAAGAAAGATATTTTTAGACTTCCTCATAATATAATTATGTTTATATAAATCTCTTATTAATAAAACATTATCAGAATCACACAAATCCAAAAATTATGGATTGATAAATCCTAAAAATAGAGTGAATGTAATTCATGAAAATAAAAAAATGTCCATGCACTAACACCGTTATCATATATTCTTTTAAAAGAGGATAATCAATTCCATAAATAACACATCCCACTAAAAAACATCATTGATAACATTAATGATTCCATTAATTAATGGTATCTTTATTTATTAAATAAAATCATCTAAAATAAAATATATCCCATAAATCAAAAAAGAAACCAATATTCATTTAAGATAACATAATTATTTTCTCAGAAAATCACTAATTAATTAAAATGCCATTAACATTATAAAATTCAATTTATCAATATAAATCACATATATATATCCAAACTATAAATTATTATCCAAACATAAAAAACATAAAAAGGGTTATATATCATTAAATCCCGTGTTTCCCTAACAAATCAAATTACTAGTAAATCAACATTCTATGTTATGTGTAACTATCACTCCTGAAATTTCAATTCCCTATTTTTTTCAAATCCACATTTGTTTTTTAGTATTCTCTTTCTTTCTGTGTGTTTCGGGGTTGAATTTTTGTCATCTATTGTGTTTTAAGCTATGAATTTAGTCTTAGGGGTATTTTATGGTGCTCAGAATCCTCCTTTGTCAATGGGTTGGGGTGACATTTTGGGGATTTGGAGTTGGATTAATGACACTCATAGTGGCACCACTTATGGGGTATGTTGTAGAGGTGGTTCATACCCTTGAGTTGCATGAGTCTTTGGGTGGAAATTTGATTTTCTTTTGGAAATTATTTCTCCTTATCCTTATCCTATCATTCCCCTAAATTTTCCCCTTGACCCCCACCCCCAAAAAAATTGTATGATATTGGACACTTTTTGAGTTGACAAAAGGGGGAAAATAGTTTGGGCACACTGTTTGCTAAACCGTGCAAACAAATTGTGCAGCCTTTTCCAGGTCATTAAAAAATTATTTAATTTCTAATCTTTCATCCTAGGATTTATCCAAACTCTCCCCTTTATTCCCCCTTTGACATTTTTAGACATGGAAGCCTCCCAAGCTCCCCAAACCTCTATTGGAACACTTTTTTAATGGGTTTTTTGATGGGGAACCTTCATGTTCTCTTCATGTAAGTGATTATATATTTAATTTCAATCCATTTTATGTGTGTTTCATCCCCTATTATTGAGTTTCCTTGTGTTCAACATGTAGGGTATCAAACCTAGTTTTTGATCCTTGGTTTCATGGTCTTTTCTTCTGGTTTTAGGCTTGATCTATGTCACTCCTTGTGTGGCGGTGGTGCGGTCTGATTCTCGCACAATGAATCAAGGGTTTTATCAATTTTGATAAGTGATTCAACTTTGTATGAAATCGTTGTTACAAATAATGTTGTGTTTATAATGTTTTCATGTCTATATCATTATATTACTGGTGAAAAAGTTTATTTTATTGGTATTTTTAAAGCAAATGAATTTTAAGTGCCATTTTTAGGGGGAATGTTGGGTTTTCATGGAAATCATATATTGGTTCATTTGGGGATGACTTATAACTACATTGATGATTTTATTGAAAATTATTATGGCATAAAATCATATTTTAATCATTAACTCCTTTGATTTTTTCTGCAAAAATTTGTTTTAATGGTGTTTGTGAAGCATATGAACTTTAAGTGCCTTGTTTGTGTGGAATTAGAGGTTTTAAAATGATATAACATTGTGGTTTATATGGGGAGTCCTTATAACAGTTTTTGTGGTCTCAATGAAAGGTATTTGGAAGAAACTTTCTTTTTTCTGACATATTAGTGTGTACATTTGTTTCAATGTGGGGATTTCAAGGACTTTTGGGTGAAAACCAGTGTGAGATATTAGAAGTTGTTTTATTGAAAATAAAAATGTGTTGTTGTGTGTTTTAAGTGGAATAAAGTGTGTATAGATAATTTATTTATTTTATGTGACTATTAGTGGAGATTTTATATTCCAAGTGATGTATGAAGCATGTTGAAATTTTATGATCACAAATGGGGAAGCCCAGGTACCTAGGTGAGCAGATATGTACTAGTACGCTAGTGATTCAGATGGGTTTTGTCCTTGTTTGATTAAAAAAATTTATAATGAAAACACCAACTAAAAAATATGGATAATTTTTTGGGACCACTAGATTATGGTTATGTTACTTACTAGTGGCTCATTCTTGGTATAGGATTGTGACATATATATTTTTAAACCGAGGTACGAGTTACATTGACCAGAAGACTATATATTACCTTGGTGTGTTCCTGGTTTTAGTGATAATTTGATTTGTCGTATTTAACCATGTATTAGGTTGTGTTTGGATGTAAATTACAGTATCTAACTTTTATTTTTAAAATTAGTGGACATTATGAATGTTTTATTTTGAAAACAGTTTACAATTGAAAGTTTCATTTCTTGGAATTTATCTACGCTTTTCCTTACATATAAAAACTACTTAGTTTTTCACCTATCATTGCATACTCCCTAGAATATTAGGGTGTTATACTATTGGTCATAGGTTACCAACCTACTTACAACCCTTGGGTGTAACTATACTAGGTCATGTATGACACAGGTAAAGGAAAGGCTTTGGGTGATGGCGGTTCGGGGTGCTAGTTCCCATCCTTGGTGCCGAGATATAGAAACAACTTGTGGGTGAGGACCCCTTATTGTGAGGAGTAATTTGGGATGTTTTTATGATGTTTCCTTGTGTTTTTAGAACTATTTTATTGTGTTTTTATCTTATTTATTCAGATTTATATTTTTAACAAACCTTGTTTTGTGTGACTTCTTCAGATTCAGCTTATCAATTTTTTTTGATGTTTTATGTATCCATATTGAAGATAATAATTCCTAAACAAAGAAAAATGATACCCAAGAACATGTTCCTACCCATGGTGATAGGGAATGACCTTAGATACATATCATGGGTCTGGTTTGGCACCTGTTTTGATGGCTTCCAAATTTTGTTCGTGACAAAAATTGTATTAGACGAGGTTCACTCTTTAGGTCATTTTATTTGGGGAAGAGTTAGGATATTCTTGATCTATGATTGTTAGGACATGAAATTATTATTATGGGTAGTGTGTCTGGCAAGCAATCCTTGTTATGGGATTCAAGTCTCTACGAGATGTTGGGTTTTATCTTAGTTCATTATTTCTCATGGTTCATTGATGATTTGTGGAAATGAAAAGAGAGTTGGGCTAATGGTCTCTGTGATCTCGTAGGGTCTGGCAAGCCATGTGGATCCAGGGATATTACCCTAGAACACTCACTGGGATGGTGAAGTGATTTTCATATGGATTCCAAACATATTTACATGTCACCCACCAATATTAGTTTTCTCCCGCATTGTCTTATGTCTCTTTGATTTTGAGTCTTAGAAACTTGTTTTAAAAAAATGACCTGATTTTAAGGAGTGTCAAGTTTTCTAAATGGATTTTATAGTAAATTGAAAATGGATATATTTTTGAATGTATAGAAATGATGTTTTTGAATTATTTCAAAAGGGAAAATTATGTGTTTACACCACATTTGAAAATATGAATTATGTTAAATGGAGTTTTAAAAATGTGTTTCCATTAGAAATTTATAAATCATGGAAATTTGTTTTGAATTGAATTAAGTGTTATATAATTTATGTGCAGGAGTTGAAGATGGATTTTGATTTCGTAACTACTGCCCAATTTAAATTTTTTATAAAATTTCATAACCTTTTTTCCAAATAAAAAGAGTTGAGTTCTTAATTAAATGGTGATTTATGAAATGGTGTTTTACATGTATTAGATGTGTTTGGAACTGTTTTTAAATGGTTGTAAAAGGCAATAAAGTGTGTTTTTATTTAATTATGGGTCCTCTTATAAATTTTTTTACATTATTTAAATTGGGTTTTGATTTTACGATTAGCAATTTTGAGAATGGGAAAGTGTGGTTAAAATTTTTTGATTTTAAAAAGAGGAAAGGATAGGTTTTGGTCTTTCATGTTCTCATGTTTGACCACATGCATGGGTTTATATAGGAACATGGATGGTTAATGGAACAACTAGATGATTGTTAGGATTAATATGATGTGGGTACCAATTATGTCATGTAAACATGCATGTGTGAGGCACATGAGATACCATTGGTAATTTCACAACCAACCAACACGGTTTGTTTTAAGAATTATTTTTAAGGAATGTGTAGTGTTTTTATAATGTGTGGTTGGGAGGTATAGAATATGAGTTTTCCGGATTGTTATTATGGGATGCTTCAAGTTCCAGAACCCCACATATTTAAATGGTGTTTTGGGTTGGTGTTTTGTCGATGATTTGAAATGAAGCGTTCGTGAGTGGTATTTTTTTAGAAAATGTTTGGGAGGACAATGTAGTGACTTACCTCATGTGGTCGGTCCTGGCTTGTGTTATTTTGTGACTAATTGACTAGATTGGTTAGGTACTTGGGTTTTCTTGTTGGCTAAGGTATGAACCCATAAATAATTATTGCATGATTCATTTTTTGCCCATGGTGATTCACTGTTGGATGATCATCTAGTGGATAAACATGAGAACATTCTTATTGAGATTTTTGGATTGAGTTTACCCATATTCTTTTTCAATTATATGGATCCCCATGTAGATGGAGAGTGGTTTTTGGAGGTTGAAATAGAATTTAGTTTTTTATTTTTCCAGAATCGTTGAAGGCAAATGTAGTTTAGGGTTGTCATTGTAAAATGATGTCCAAAAGAAACTTTGGGCCTTTCATCAGTCTCATTGATGAAAGAGTTCTTGTTAGGCCACCAATGTGGAAATTCTGGCCAAGAGTGGACATTATGGCCACTTGATGGAATCATGTTCTATTTGGGACTCAGCATAAGGTCCCTCACCTACTGTTTTTATTAGTCACAATGTTTATGTTTGGTGACACCTTATGTTATTATGTGCTTGTTTTAATGTAATGGTGAAGGTTGAACAACATTATTAGAGTCCCTATTTTGTTGGATTTGTGTCTCCCTATAAGGATTTTTGAGATCATATGTTCTAGATAATGGTGTTTAAATGTCTCCTTTCATTCTGTTTTTTCTCATCTGAGGGAATAGGGGGTGACATGTGTGTATCCTCTAAGACTATTTCATGGTATAATGATGGGTTGGGGTAAAGTTGGTATGAAGTGTGTCATTTCTCATTGAGACTATTTGAGATCATAGTGTAATTGTTTGTGGTACTAGAAGAAGAAGTTCCATTCAGGGGTTTCCAAAGCCTAATTGAAAGGTCGAAGATGGTTCAATAATTTGACCTCCATCCATAGGTCTCGGAGGGATACAGACACTTATTCAGGGGAAATCCCCGAGTCGTTCAGACCTTTAGTCAATGTCATATCCTCAATATAGAATATGTTAGTATTTTAATCCTTGGGTGTCATGGTGTTGTACCATTTTTCATGTTCGGTGGAAAGAGGTGGGTGTACAATGTTCCCATGGTATAGCTCTACTTAATGCTTTTATCATTTGGGATCCCTTTGTTTTTTAGGAATGTTTAATATTTGGGCTAGGTAGGTTGAATTTCATGGTTAGCCCATGGTTATCAGTATATGTGTGCCATCCAAGGGGACCCTGTGATAAGAGGCAGTAGCTACCACATTGTCTATGCACGACTGTGTGTCTTGGCCTAGGAAATCGTGTAAAGTATCTTCTTTGGATTTAATGGCCCACATAGTTAGCTCATGGTTTCCCAAACCATGTGAAACAACCATGCATCCATGTAGGCACTTTTATTTTTTATTTTCATGTTATTCCATACTAGTTAGTAATGATGGTTGGTTTTTGTGGTAGGGAGACCGACTATGGCAGTCATTAATGTTTCATTGAAAAAATTCTGATGTTAGTCTACCCCTTATTCTAGGGAGTCTGTTCGGGCCTCCCGTATTAGTGTCTCGATTCTATATCATGAAAACTATGTTTTTTCTTGTGGTGGAGAGACCCATCAAGGGTGTCACATAAGATCTCTTGGAAAAAGTATAATGTTAGTTTACCCCTTATGCTAGGTAGACCGTTTGGGCCTCCCCTAATTTGTGTCCTGATTATATCTCAAAAAATATGTGTCCCTTGTTGAGGGATGTCTTTTTGGGTCACCCCATACCAGTGACTTAGTTTTCTCCATGGTGTTTTATTGGTTGGAGGTAGTATCGTTTGCGGATATCTATCCACCAATTTCTTACTTGGGTAAATATGGGATTGGTGAATGCCTAATGGATTTGTTTAAGTAAGGTTATGGTAGTATTATTTGGGTTTGTTGTTCATTTCAGGTAGTTTTATTGAGCATCATCTGGTAGTGTTTGAGATATTTGTTTTTGGATTTAGTTTGAATGCATTTGATCATCTTAGGTATGTGGGTATGTTTTGGTTGGTGATAGTATTGTCATTCTTTATTTGATCAACTAGATGCATTTGGCCTTTTGGAGGTGTGTGAAAATGTTGCAAAGGAGTACTAATTGGTCTATCATTTGGGATTTTTTTTACATCTGGTGTTGTTGTGGATTTGTGGGGGTGGAATGTGTGGGGATAATTGTCACACTCGGAATTTCAATTCAATTATTTTTTAATATCCTCTTCTGGTTAATAGAAATATATTGGTTTATGGGTGTTCTAGGGTAGAATTTTTTGTGTCTCTTATGTTTTAAGCTATGACCATAGTATTGGGGGTATTTTATGGTACTTGGACTCCTCCTTTTTTAAATGGGTGGTGGGAGGTTTTTTTGTTTTAGAGTTGGATTAACGACAGTCCTAGTGGCACCACTTATGGGTTATGTTGTTGAGGTGGTTAATACCCTTGAGATAGATGATCTTTGGGTTGAAAAGTGGTATTATTTTGGGTATTATTTCCCCATATCATTGGAAAATATTTCCCACTAGTTTCCCCCATCTGACTCCCACTAAAATTTATGGTTATTGGACACTTTTTGAGTGGATATAAGGGGGCCCAAGGTTTGGGTGCATGGTTTGCTAAACCGTGCGGCATTTTACAGATCATTAATTTTTTTTGTAATTTTTTCCATGATTTCCCTCCGGAGATTTATCTGAACTCTCCCCATTGTTCCCCCATTTGACAATTTCATCCATGGATGCCTCCCAATCTCCCCAAAACTCCCTTGGAAATCAATTTTGAATGGGTTTTGGATGGGGAAACATCAATTTCTTTCCATGTAAGTGATTATATATTTTATTTGTCCCCATTATTTAGGGTTTCATCCCATATACTTAAGGTTACTTATGTAGAAAATGGTAGGGTTAGAACCTAGGGTTTGATCCTTGGTTTCATGGTCATTTAATATGGTTTTAGTCTTGATCTATGTATCTCCTGGTGCGGCGATGGTGCAGACGGATTCTCACACGACGATTCAAGGGTTTTAACAACATTGGTAGGTTATTCACTTATGTATGAAATCCGTGTGACATATCATGATGTGTTTATTAAATTTGAATTTTTATATCATCTTATAATTGGTGGAAGTTGATTTTAGTTCTATTTATAAAGCAAATTAATTGTATTTTCCATTTTTATTTGAAATTTGGGTTTTTTCATAGAAATATTTTATTGGTTCATTTAGGGATTCCCTATAACTACCTAGACAATTTTATTGAAATGTATTATGTCTGAAAATCATGATTTTAATGTTTAACTCCTTTTTTGTTTCAGATAAAATTTGTTTTTATGGCATTTGTGAAGCATATGAACTTTAAGTGCCTTGTTTGTGTGAAAATAGAGGTTTTACAAAGATATCACTTTTAGGTTTATTTGTGGATTCCCTATAACTGAATTGATGGTATCATTGAAATGTATTGGAATACCATTTTAATTTTGTTGACTGATATGTGTGCCATTGGTGTGCAAGGTGGGTAATTTATGGAGTTTTGGGTGCAAAACAATATGAGATTTGAGAACTTGTATTATTGAAAATCAAAATGTGTTGTTGTGTGTTTTAAGTGGTATAAAGTGTTTATATATACTTTATTGTTTGTATGTGAAAAGTAGTGATTTTTTAATATGAAATGGAATGTATGCAACATTCTGAATTTGTTTTATCAGAAATGGGGAAGCTCGGGTACCTAGGTAGGTAGATATGTACTAGTACGTTAGTGATCTAGATGGTTTTGTCCTTGTTTCACTGAGAAAATGGATAATCAAAACTCTAAATAAAATATATGGTTGAAATTTGTGGACCAAATGGTTATGGTTATATCCCCTGCTAGTGTCTCGTTCAGGGGAAAGGATCGTGACATGGATATTTTTACACCATGGTACAACGTACATAGGGCCAAAGACTATCTCGTACCTCGAGGTGTTCTTGGTTTTGGTGATAAATGGATTACTGGTATTTACCATTGTATTAGAGTTTATATGGATTTGAATTACAGTATTTCCCTTCTATTATTTAAATTTATTAACATTATGAATGTTTTATTTTAAATATATTTACAATTGAAAGTTCCATTTCTTGGAATTTATCGATGTTTTTTCTACCGTATTAAAACTACTTTATTTTTCACCTTGTATTGAATACTCCATAGAATATTAGGGTTGTAACCTATTTGTATTTGGACAAAAACCTTATTACACTCCTTGGAATTAAGAATACTTGGACATGTTTGACATCGGTAAAGGAATGGCTTTGGGTGATGGTGGTTCAGGGTGTTTGTTCCCATCCTTGGTGCAGAGTTGTGGAGATGACTTGTTGGTGATGACCACTTGTCATGTGGAGTCCTTGGAGATATTTTTATGAAGTTTACTTGTGTCTCTGGACATCATTTATTATGTTTTAAATTATTTATTCAGTTCTGTATTTTTTATAAACCTTGTTTGGTGTGAATTTTATAGTTTCATTTTATCAATTCTTTTTTATGTTTTATGTATCCATATTCGGTAAATCGCTCCCAAACTAAGATAATTGATTCCTAGGATGTTGTGGCAGCCCGTGGATATAGGGAACCACCTTCAAGACTTGTTACGGGCCGGTTTTGGTTCCAATTTTGATGGTGTCCAGATTCAATTCGTGATAGTACCATTCATCATGTAATTTAAAATCCTTAAATATTTACAAATATAGAAAAATCATTAGATATTTCCTAATTTTTATAACATGAATATCATTGATAAAACAATTCTACAAAACAATTCCCTTGTACCAAAAATTAAACTCCCCAATCATCCCAATAAAATTATTTTCATATCATAGTCCCTTTGTGGTTTGAGGAGACAGTCCATGGATCTTGATATTGACTCAAATAATTATGAAATTCCAAGCATATAGGAAATTATACTATAAATGGTACCAAATTAGGTTCTTTATTTACCTCAATGTAAAACTTAATTTTCCCCTAGAACTAACTCCCTAAATCACATTGTAGTTATTTTTAATCGAAAATCATTTAATAATAAATTAATAGTTTTTGAATTTCATAAATTGGAACACCCCTATCTTATAAAAGGGAACGTCTTCATCACTTTTATTAACACCTCTAAATCAATTTTTGTCATAAAATACCTAAAAAATTATCCTCATAACATCACTCACTTAATACTAGAGGACATATATTATGAATAAATCCATCATTGGAATTTATTTTGTGAAAATATAAATGAAATACTCGAAGGAGAGGTAATTTTTTACTATTTCAATTCAATTTACTTTCATAATCAACATCGTCTTAAAATATTGATTACATAATAATGTCATAAATATTGTATCATATACATTTTAAAATGATATTATGATTATGGTAAAACAATATTTATCTATTTATCCATCCTTTTAATAATAATATCACTATGCGTGCGTACGTACAATTTACCATCACCACACAGTGGTGTAATTTTTTATTCATCTCTAATTTATTTATATGGGTATGATGATGTGTATAGTGGATATAAATAATTAAAAATAAATTATAATTGTTCTTTATAATTAATATACCATAAAATTATATACCATTTAACCTTTAAGGGAATTATATCGTTGCTCGTGAGTACGTACGACTTACCGTCTCCATGAAAGTATGAGATTCATCATCAGTTACAGCCATATAATATTAATTATGAATATATATATAATTAATATATATAATACTTATGAACATAATATAATTATAGATATGAATAATATATGTCCAATTCATAACTAAAAAGGCAAATGTGACAAAATAAACATATAAAAATAATGTAGTTCACACCCGAAATAATGATAATAATGAAATATTATTATAAAAACAAAATATGTGGATAATATATGAAATCTTAATCAGGTATGTGGTTTTGGAATAACATAAAAACATTATTTAACCATTATACATTAATTTAAATCACTGTCTACTAAAGGATATTTCAAGGTAAGGGTTAATTTCACAATCACTTTATTATCTGAGAATGTTTAAACATAATTATTTACTATGTCATATTTATCATCCAAGTACATGTTTCCTAAAAATATATTTGAAAAAATTCTTACAACTCATTTACATTTTTTAATGAAATTTTTAACCATGTTCTATTTTATAAAAAGTATGTTTTTGTTATTTTCCATATAGGAACTATGCATGAATAGTTAAAAATGTAAAAGAAGAATGTTTTTATGTTATATGGAATGAGTGGGTCTTTCCAACATTGGGGGGAATTAATGTTTTAAATATTCATTTACATTCATTAAAGATTATTGTTAAGGAAAATAGTTTCATTTTATAATTTATGGCATTTTAAATAACTATCTTCAATAATGATTTATTTATCTAAAGAGATTTCTAAAGATTTTATTATAAAAATTTTCATCTATGTTGACATCCATTGTTAAATTTTATGCTTAACTGGAACAAGGCCTTAAGGATGTGGTTAAGATGTCTGGAATTATGCATTCCTTCATTATAAAAATAATTACTGATATTATATTTTATTTTCTGACTAGTATAATATCCATTTTAATGTTAATATATATTTATTTTAGTAATATTTTCCATATTATTCTCACTAGTATGTTTTAATGGATTTAATTATAGTTATATACATTGCATTTAAAGTTTATTCTTACATTTTCCACTGTATTATTTACCCTTACTGAGTCTCTGAGGTCACCCTTTTATTATATTTCATTTTTCCCAGGATGTAATGATATATATTATGAATGACTTGAAAGGATATTCTAATGGATATCAGTATTTCAATGGAGATATTATGTTGTTTTTCATTTCATGATGTATTGTTAGACGTATGTTTGTATCTTGTTTTTACAAGGATACAAAACTGATTGGTCATTCCAGATATTATTTCATTTTACCATGCTAATATAATAAAATAATTCACTTACATTAAGATTCTTGGATTGGGGAATTATAGTTAGTATTATAGGAAGTTTATTATAAGTCATGGAAACTAGATTTTTAAGACTCTTTAATTAGGGTACATTAACCTAATATAGACATTGATGATTAGTATAGAAGAACATCATTATTTTTTTAATATAGAGACTCTGTATGTATTCCAAGAAAATAAATCCAACCTAGATGCTATAAGTAGACTTATTTTGGGCATATATGCACCAAGGAGTAATAACTATTGCAAGGCATTCTAGTCTTGAGATAAGGTAATATTGTACATGACAACAGGCCTTACTGCACACCTAGTTTGACACTCCTAGCAGATATTCTTAGGATAATTAACAAATTCTTTGAGAACCATTATAAAGGCTTTAAAAGTAAATATGTCCCCAAAGAAACCATTTTTATGATAATGAGATAAGATATGGATATATTTTTTAATTTTTGTTATATATATTGAAATCACACATTATGATTCATAACCAAAACTAGTGAGTTCCATTTTTTTGAAATGGCACGTAGTGGATGAAATGGAAATCATATCAATGCACATAATCCATGTAGGTATTTCAATACTTTGAAATATAATAGTGTTAGAGCAAGTTCTACAACTAGTAATGAACTTCTTATATATATAAAGGGACAACTGACAATATTTAAGAATAATATCCTTACCAGTATGGAGTATCCCTATCCCCAATGTTGAGGATCAATGTTAAATTGATTCATGTTGGAATAACCCTCAACATTCAATGATTCTAGAAATAATTTTTCAATATAGCATTGGATAATTTACATAGATAAAATTATTATTTCATTAGGAAGTAAATATATGGAAAAAGATTTCATGGAATTTTTTTTCATCTCTCTGGTGATTCGGATCAATGGTGGTCATTTATTCAAAACAATAATTAATTTTAATAAGTATAAATATTTAATGGAAGGAATTTAAAGAAATATTTTGTGAAAAATAATTTCCTCATCATTAGTGGGAGGATATAGAGAGGGAATTTAAGAGTCTATGGTAAAATGACGATGTAAATTTTGCAAAGTATAAATATGTCTTCACAAGGACAATTGGGCATGCAGCCTACTATATATACAACCCATTTTATAAGATTGATCGATTCGTTTATTGGTTAAAACCGTTTCTCTGATGAACATTAGTCTCCCAATACTTATCATCATATGAAGATATAATATGATGTTCTATGAAGATATAAATGAATTCCTCTAAGCCCTTCTACTTTAAAGTAAATAAAGATTTGATGAGGGATACATAAAGTTATGGAAAAGGAAATAAGGGGAAATTGGGAAATGTTAACTTTCTACCCTATAGTAATTGTGGGAAGAAACAACATGGCACTTCTCTAAAGTGAATGGGAGTTTATAAGAAGGGTGTAGAATATAGAAAACATGCTCATGATGGAAAGGGACATTTATAAGCTACCAATGGTCAATGCTACAACTATAAAGAGACGAGACATTATGAAAATGAATGTATTATGGGTGAAAGAAACTGTCCCAAAAAAGGACTATGGAGAAAGGCCCAACTTCTGTGATCACAACTACTAAGTTTGACGTTAATAATGATGTGGTGGCATGTACTTTAATAATTTTCTCAAATTATACCAAAACATTATTTGATTCTAGATCCTCACAATCCTTTTTACCATCTAGGTTTCATTGAATGTTAGTTAATTTCAAATCAAATTACAAAGGTGTTTTTCATAAAAACCCATAAGGGGAGTTTCATTGAAACATAGATGAATCTTGAAGTTACCATTATGGAATATAAATGTTCATTTCTTTTGAAATTATTATTTTACCTATGGTATAATTTGAAATAATCCTATTTTTATGCTGGAAATAAAAATATGATGTAAAAATTTATTACAAGAAGAAAAAACATTGGATTTGAGAGGAATATGTAGAATCTATTATCGTTAGATAAGAAACATCATGATATGATTCTTATCTAGATCCACCTCTTGTTTCTCTTCTAAATGAAATCACATGGGAGGAAGATAAAATAAAACCAACAAATCTTAAAATTGAGGATGTCTCTATTGTATAAGAATATATTAATGTATTTATAGAGGATACACTTAGACATCCTATAGAAAAGTAGGTTGAGTTTTCTATTTATTTAATCCCTAATGGAAGAAGAACAAAAAAGAATCCTTATAGAATGGCCACTATAGAATTAATAGTGGTGAGGAAACAACTAGAGTATTCGAGTAGTAATGGATTTATTTTACCAACTGCTTCTTTATGGGGATCCCTTTTTCTTTTTTGTTAATAATAACAATGGACCAATGAGGATGTTCATTGACTATAAATAAAAAAATTACTATTTCAATCAATAAATAATATGCTCAGACTCACATTGATGATTTTTTTTATCAACTTCAAGGAGCTCAATTTTTTTTGACGATTGATGTTTGTTCTCGATATCATCAATGGTGTATACCGATGGAATATATTCCTAAGAAAACATTCTGAATTTTGTATTGGCATTATGAGTTTACACCAATACCATTAAGACTAACTAATTGACCCTCTATATTATAGGATCTAATGAAAATATTGTTCAATGAATATCTTGATGATTTTGTCATAATATTTATTGATGATATCTTGGTATACTCCAAAATTGATGAAGACCATGAGAACCGATTTTGGATTTTTTTAAGACTCTTAGAATAAATAATCTATATGGTAAATTTAGCAAGTGTGAATTCTGGATTTTGGAAATTTATTTTCTTCTAGATATTATCTTGATGGATGGAATCTACGTTGATCCTTTAAATGAAATGAAAATCCAATAATGGACAGTACCGATAAGTATATCCTAGGTACATTGTTTTATTGGTTTTACAGGTTATTATTGGTGTTTCATTTAGTTTGTTACTCGATTAGTCGACATGTAAACCAAGATCACACTTAAATGGGTTAAATTAATTTGGAAAAAAGTGTGACATTTTATTTGATGATTTTAGTATAATATTAGTCAACGATATTATATTGACATTACCATAGATAAATTATGGATGTTTGATTTATAGTAAGGAATAAATGAAAATAATTTGTGTTCTTATGTTGAATGATAGTGATAATTATTGTGCCTCAAAGGGAATTAAAAATCCGTTGAAAAAACATTCCAACCCATGATCTTGAGTTAGTAGTAGTAATATTTTCTTTGATGATTTGAAGGCATTATCTCTACTGTAAATGATGTGAGATATATTCAAATCACAAGAGATTGAAATAAATTTTATCACATAAATAAATCAAATGAGACAAATAATAAGGCTTTAGATCATCAAGGATTATGATTTCACAATATAATTCCACCCAAGGAATGAAAATAAGGTGGAAGATTCTTTAATTAGTAATGACCATGGAGTTATGAATGGAATGAGTGTTAAAAGGCATCCTTTATTCATGGATATCGTAATTATGGATATGAAAATTATCATGGAAGGTGAAAAATCACTACTTTTTCAAATGGATGCCAAACAATATTTACTAGAAAGGATAAAATGTTCTCAATCTGATGATGAGTATTTTAAAAAAAATTAAATATTCGAATGATGGGAGATTTATAGACATCATATTTGGTGATGGATTTTTGAAATTTGAAAAGAAGATGTGTGTTCCATAAATACCTAATCTATAAACGGAATTGTTGGATGATTCTTATAGATATAATTTCTCAATACACTCTGGAGTCACTAATATATATAGATATTTGAAGGAAAATTATTGGTGGGACAACATGAATAAGAGGATTGTTGATAATGTGTCATGATGTTTAGTTTTTAAACAGGCGAAGGAAGGAAGAAATCATCCTAGTGGATTCATGCATCGTATTCCAAGACCTTTGTAGATCTGGGATAATATTAATATATATATATATTCATGGGGCTACCAAAGACTCTCTGAATAAATGATGTGATATGGGTTATTGTTGATCATCTAAAAAATCATCATATTTTCTTTTTATAATAGAAGATTTACCACTTGAATGTTTAGAAAGAGTTTACATTAATTAATTTGTAAGAATACATGGTGTAACTCTATCAATTGTTTCAAGATTTAATCCCCTTTTAAAACCATGATTTTGGTATGTTTTTCAGAAGGACCTAGATACTAAGCTTCATTTGAGCACTTACTACCACCCTCAAACTGATAGAGAATTAGAAAGGACTATTCTAAAATTATAAAGATTTTTTTTGATTTTTGATCACATGAAATTTATCAAAGGTAACCGCGTGGAAGGGTGTTATAAAAGTATGTATGAAGTGTAAATTAAGTCCCATGTACATCTGAACTTTTGATATTATGGAATGAATTGGAGCTATATCTTACCATTTTTGAATTCCTCCCTGTCTCTCCAATGTTCATTATGTATTCCACATATCACATTTAAATTAATACATTCCAGACCCACTTAGCATTTAGAAATTCCTCCATGTCTCTCCAATGTTCATGATGTATTCCACATATCACGTTTAAATTAATACATTCTAGGACCATCAAATTTACTCACCTATGATAAAATTTATTTGGAAACCGATTTGTCATTCTGTGTAGAGCATATCGAAATTCTTGACACTAGTGATGATGTGTTGTGGAATCAAACGACACAACAGGTAATGGTTCACTGTATAAACCATAAAATGGAAAAGCCGATGTGAGAACCTGATGAAATTATGTTTCATAGACACCAATATAATTCTTTGAAATGATATAATAAAAATTTTGTGGAATAAATTACTTGATTTAGGGGGGAATTTAAGACCCCAAGATTGCATTCTATGCTTCTTTTTATGTAATTCAATTGCCCATGATGAACACAAAATTGAGTTCAAGTGCACCATGTTAGATCAAAATATTAATTTATGAATTGGTTATGAATATTATTAAACATGTTATGAAATTTATATACTATATAATTAATTATTTTTTAATCTGTATAAATGATTTTATATGCATAAGATAAGAATTAATCCAATTTGACACACTAAAAGACTATTTTTTAAAAGTAATTTTACTGCCTTTTAATGATGAATCCATTTTAAATCTAATATTTGAAAAATTTATATATTAAAATTTTAAAATAAAATTCTTATTTGAAATTTTAATTTCAATTTTTACATTGGTTCAATTTTTTGTATTTTCTGATAAGTTTTATTTTTTTATGAGTATGGAAAAGTACTATATTATAATAGAAAAAAAGTTATTACATCAAAATAATTTAGCATGATAAATTAAACTATTTATTGGTTTTAATATATAATTAAATTATATTTTTATCATTTTATATAATAGAGTTCATTGGAATTATTTTCACATTAGAATTGGATATAAACCCATGCGAAAATATTTTGATCATTTTTACATTTAAAATTCCATTTTCACATTTCATGAACGAGATTAATTTTAATTAAATTACTTCAAATTATTTGTTTCAAAATTTAAAAAATTGATTCCATATATATAATCATTGGGCATAAATTTTTTATATAGTTTTATTTTATTTTTTGACATTATAAATAGTATCTTTAATAATTTTTTATTACCATGGTTGCGGGTAAATTGTGTAAATAAGGGTAAAAATAAATTATAAAATTACTCAAACACCTTTAAAAATCTTATTAGATATATAAAATATAACCTTATCATATATGGTTCAAAATTTAATCATTTAATGGACACTTTTAGATGAATTTAAAATACTTATTATTAAAATCGATGAATGTGAGAAAATTCCACACTCTTATTTTGTTATAAGTATAATAAATTAAATATAGTGGTCACTAGATGATAATTGGGGTTATAGATATTATTTGGGAATATATATGAATTAACCACATTATAGTAATTTATTTTAAATTTTTACATATTAAATTAATCCTATTAGTGATGACACAATATTGACACATAAATTATTTTATAAAGATAAATATTTAATAAATGGGTTTAATTTTTTGAAATAAAAATAATATGAACAAGTTAAGGTTCCCCTATAATTCTATTGTTGACTATGAAATTTTTATAATCTGTTAAAGGGTTTGGTTCGATGTTATATTTTGGTTTTCATTTTATTTTGATTCAATGTATTGTATAGTGTAAAAATTGACATGATTGATCTTTTATAAAAATAAAATTTTATTAATTTTTTTTAAATTATAAAAATATTTTAAACGTTCTAAATTATAATTATACACTACAAATATCTTATATTTTCCATTTAATGACAACTGACATGACATAAGTTAATATTTATAACCTTTTAATATTTATAATATTATTACTACAATTAAAATTAAATAGATTAATCATGGATAATTAAAAATGGTAAGGTTTAAAAAAATAAAAAACTATATAAAAGATATTGGTTGAGAGGATTTATACCCATAAACAAATAATCATCTAAAAAACTCACATTTTATCTGTTTGTATTCAAATATCAATTTATAATAAATTTATAGTTTTGGAATTTCTTATTGTGCCCCACCCCTCTCTTTTAAACGTAACCCCCCATTCTATTTTATTCATACCTCTAATGACATTTTTCACTTCCAAAACCTACCCAATAAACCTCCCAACATCACTCATTTCATCTTATAGGTCACACTTTGGGATGAAATCCAAACTAAGAATTATTCTTGTGAAAATGAAATGAAGATACTCGAAGAAGAGGTAATTTTTTTACCATTCTAATTAAATTTCTTTTGTTATTTTACATCCCCTTAATATATTTCATTAATATTAAATTAGTAAATCTAGTATAATATACATTCTTATATTTTATTTTGATTATGGTACAACCATATTTCTCATTCTATCTATCCTATGAATAACAATATCACCATTCGTGCGTACATACAACTTACCGTCTCCACACCATTGTGTAATTTGTTATTAAATACTACATTTTTTGGATTAGTATAATAATTATTATAGTGGATATAAATAATTAATATGTCATGATAATTAATATGTATAATAAATATACAATCCAATTTCATACAATTCAATCATTAAGGTAACAATATTGTTGGTCGTGCGTACGTACAAACTACCGTCTCCACGCCACGGTGAGATTCATCCTCTACTGAAACCATTTAATAATTATTAAAAACATGTATATAATTAATTAACATAGTATTAATGAAATTAATACCATTATGGGTAACAATGAGATATATATGATGCATAAGAAACAAGACATACCTGAAAAAATAAACATAGTAAAATAAATAAGGTCACACCCCAAATTATGATAATAATGAAATATTATTATCAAAATAAAATAATAGGATCATATATGATATCCTAAATCAGGGAAAATTTTTTGGTATACCTTAACAACATTATTTAACAATTATATATGTGGATAATTTACCCTCAACTAAAATATAGTATGAGTTTAGGGTGAATTTCACAGTCTCTTTATTACCTACAATTGTATATACGTAAGTATTTACTAGGACATATTTATCACTTATGTCCATGTTTCAAAAAATGTTATTTCAAAATATTCATACTATTCATTTCAAAAAAATTAAGGAAATTTTTAGCCATGTTATATTTAATGAAAATAATTTTTTTTTTGTCGTTTTCCTTATGAGGTACTTTGTTTGTGTTTTTTGACAACATATAAGAAGAATGCTTTTTAACTTAAAGTACGTGAGTGAATTTTTCCACTTTAATGAAGAATTAACATTTTGAAGATTTTATTACATACTAAAAAAATATTTTTCCATGAAAATATTTTGTTTTTTATTTTTATTGAGTTTTAAAAAACTATTTTCATGAAAATTGTATTTATCTAATGAAATTTAAATTGATTTCATTAAGATGATTTTCATCTATGTCAATATAATTTTTTGGATTTTATGTTTAATTGAGGTGGTTTTTTATGATACAATCAAACATATTTAATTTAATTTTCCATGATATGTTGGAAAATAGATATGTGATATTTTGATACCATTTATGGGTTTTGGTTAAATTATTACCATTTCATATTCTAGTTTTAATATGAATGTTTATATTGGTTGTGTTTCACCATTTTCTTATAGTAAATGCATTGGTCATATTATGTGATAAGAGAGACCCATTATATCCCACCGATCTATCGGTAGTTATCACGAGAAAAACTAATTTGGATTTTCAGCTATTTATATATTGTCTTGAAATGAGGCCCAGATGATGTGGTTATGATTTTCGATATTATATATTCCCTCATTATGAAAATTAGTTATTGATATTACATACGATTAATCGAGATGTATAATATCCATGTGAATGTGTATATGGATTTATATGAATTATTGGTTCTATATTATGCCCAAGATTCTATTTTAATGGTTTTAATTTTAGATATATACCTTTCCAGAAAAGTTAATGCTTATAGTTTCCATTATATTATTTACCCTTACTAAGCATCAGAGTTCACCTCATTCTTTTTTTTTGTTTTCTCCAGGATGTGAAGAGGTATATTATGACTAACATACTAGGATATATAAAGGATATATGTATTTTAATGGATATATTATGTTTTTTGTCATTTTATTTTGTAGTGTAAAACTTATATTTGTATCTAGTTTTTCCAAGGTTATAAAACTTATCAGTGCTTTGGGATTTGATTTCATGTGATCATTCCGGTGTAATAAAATAATGTAATGGTTCCTTTATTCTATGTTCAAGGATTTACAAACCATATGAGAATATGTTCCATAGTCATATAAACCAGATAATATCTAGTTAGGGATATATTTTTTATTAAAACCATACTCTTTTTTTCATGTAAACATAGTATATTCAACTATACTTAGGATTATCCCAAGGGTTCTCGCTAATTTTTTCTCTCCTATTTTCCAAAAATAATAATGAACTACTCTAATATTAACTAATATTATTGAAAACCACACATTTTATACATTTTTGTTAGTGATTTTCTAGAAAATATTATTAACATGACATAATGATCCATGCAAGAATCATATATGCCTATAATCTTTAGTCACTTGGACGTTAATAAAAATTGGTTCATTAGTGAACGAAATAATCACCAATAAAATTATTCATAACTATGAACAATAATTGAGATATAATATGTACTACCCTTATTAATAACCAGGGAAATGCATTCATAAGAAAGGGTGAACACATATGCTCAATAAGGGTATACAATTAAGATATCAACATAACGTTTGCACAAGGGTATGAGAACAAGATATTAACAAGTGAAAACCACACCCAACATGACATAGATAATAATCCTATGTTTTGATATAATTATTTGAAGTTAAAAAAATGAATTATAATGTAAATATTTCAACATGATATTTGAGAGTATACAAAGAGATAGGAATTTGAAAAAAGAAAAGGATTAAAACGTTACGAAAATATGTAATTAAAAAATATTCTCTCTCTATGTTAAGAAGAAGATTTTGGGACTTAAAATAATCTTATGACTTGAATTAAAGGTTCAAAAATAATATTATGGACATGAAATCCATTTCCATGCATAAAAGTATTGACATTAATACCAAGGAAAAGCTTAATATTATCATGGTGAAATCTGGGACCATGTATCTAATTGTGATCATGAAATAAGGTTCACGTGTTACATATTTACCTAATGTTTTATCGATTATTAAAAAATGAATCTTATCATTATATATTAATAGGACCCCTCATGACATAAATAAAATAAAATATATGGTTTTTAGAATATAAATAACCATTCATCATTTTATACCCCATAGAAATGAAATGTGTTTCAGGAACAATTAATCATGTTAAAACTGATGGAAAAGGAAAGGGCTACATAAACATTGAGTCATGATAACCATAAAACATCTGGAGAAATAATATTTATTGTATTATTAGAACATATTCATAGTATATCATTATTAGAATAAAGTGGACTTTTCATTATTGAATAGAAATACCATTAGAATATTAGTAAATAATTCTGGTGGAAAATAGAATGAAAAATTTAGAATTAATATATTTAAAACAAAAATTTCCAAAAAACATTTCATGAACCTTTTTCATTAAAATGTTATTGGAAACATATAATTTATTTTTTATATCATTTTCTGGTTTGGATGGTGGAAATTTTTATTCATCCACACGAGTCAAAAAAAATATTCTTCATCTTTTTCTAAAAAAGACAAAAGTACCTCATTTTGAAAAAGAAAAAATGTTTCGATTTAAATTTTTTCAAAAAAATAAAAAAGATGTTAATAAATGATATTAACACCATATGATAATATTAATTATTTTTTAATACATTTTTATAAAAAACTTTTTTCAGGATAAAATTTTTTTTTGATAGAAGAGATAAATGATGTTACTTTTTCATTTAAAATATTCTTTAGATCTGTTGAGTAACTTCAAATTGGAAAATAAAATGATAATATTAATTATTAAAAATATAAATAGGGGAAAAAAATTCATGATTTTATAGATAAGTAAATCATAATATTTCAACAATAGATTCATAATCTTAACAAATGATGACAAACTATGAGATTGTAACACTAGGCCTTACCACTATAGTAATTTTTGAACCATAATCCCCATTAAATAACTTAACATATATCGGTTTGAAATGACTAATAATTTTTAAGTAATAATAATGAATTTAATTAATATAAATTATATACAACACACAAAATAAAAAAGTGGGGATATGGTATGGGTCCTATGGAAATAATTCTAAGATAAAAATCCCTTACATTTGGTCCAATATATGTTGAAAATGTTTGAAACACCTATATAATAAATATATATTTATTATAAATTTATAAAAAACCATAATAATATTTTTCACAGCATATATGGATTACTTAAATATTTTTATCACATTTTTATCAACATTTATTTATTATTATCACTATTTCTAGGGATAACTACATCAGTTTTCATGTATTTATTCAATAGGTAGTTGTGTTTATTTTTCATTGATCTTGTTTATATTATCTCAAAAATGTAAAACATGAAATAAATATCCTATATATTCATTATATAAAAACATAGAATTTTCTACAAGGGCTATGGATAAAAAATGAGTTTCACCATTTTTTGAGATGGTAGGTCATACATAGACATGATCACTATTTTAATTTTTTTAAAGACAATTGAAAAGAATGGTAAAAAATAATTTATATTTATATAACCATTATAATATTATATAAATTATATATCTTCATAATCCATATCAAAATAAAATAAAAAACAAGTCATATCACTTCATGGAGGCGATGGTCCACACATATGAATGAGAGACATTATCATTTTCCAAGGGACTGGAGGGTAATAATTTATGTGTGATATTATAACTAAAGAAGAAAAATTGATTAACATATATTCTATAAATAAATTAAGTAAATCATTTTATCAATCCTTGATATACGGTGATGGAAAAAATTACATTAGTTCAATTAGCGGTAATCCATTGTACACCTGATCGAAATCTTCATTTCCCATTGGATGGATGAGTGGATGTATATTGGTTATTACTTAAAAATAATAACATATAATAAAATATAAGATACTAGAGTTTTTATATGGTAATTATAAATATATTAGTTATGGAAGTAAGAGTTAATGTGAAAATGAACGATCATAGTGAATACAATTATATTCTCTTATAACAACATCCTTTGGTTATCTTATTGAAGGAACTAGGGTTGTTCTTATCAGAAGAATAACAATCTCTAGAATGTGTGTTTGGATTATTGGAAGAGATTTTAGTGGGGGTTTGTTGAGTATAATGTGTTATTTGGTGTGAATATTTAACATCCCAGACTCAGATCCCCTGAAATGTTCCCTAATCTCGTTTGAAAAAATAGACTCAAGCTCATCTCCCCCAACTCTAGAGGCTAATAATTAATAGACAGGGCCTAGGGTGTGTCATTAGGGATACTATTTCCATTTCACCAGAGTATAGAACGTGTAATATACAAAAAATGACATGTAGTCAAGGAATTAAATCACTAATACAATAGATGAATACAAAGAAAATATATAATTAAAAATAATAGAAAGGAATACAATATATTGATTTTGATGATACATGTATTTTCTATAAAAAAACTGCCAAAAACAAGTATAAATGGAAGGTATAAAATACATGTAACAAAATAACAAAATTAAAAAGATAAAGAAATATAATTATAATCTCAAGACTTAGCTCTGTCCTATGGTCCATTAATTCTATGTAGCAATCAAGAACCAAATGTAGAGACCATTCCCTTATCCATACTGCAATCATGTAGTCAGATCATGTACCATCAATGACCCAAATAGGGTGTGAGATATAATAATATTAGGAAACCACACAATGGTCTAATTCCATATATTTAGTGAATATATAATAAAAAAAATGAGCCTGAAGTAATAAAATATTTAAATAAGTACATAATGTAAATAACCCATCAGGGTCAGGGTACCCATGGAAACCCATCCTCTGGTACCAGATTCGGCCTTTCCAATAATTTCTCTGAACAACAGTAGGCTCTATGTCATCGAAGGACCTAGACCACCCTGAGAGTGGGACGTGGGTGAATCAGGTTTCAACTTTTTCAATTATTTACTGGATCATGTGCCCATGTTGGTAGGATCATGTTATACGTGTATGATAGATATGTGTAGTAATTAAAACATTCACATGCATAAGGACCTAAAAAGGATTTTTACATGTTTAACCACTAAGGTATATGTCAAAAAATCATATACCACGAGGTTTTTGGTCATACCAAATTCCACTAATCATCACTAGCTGTGGTCTACAAATGTTCTGTCACAATAACTCTAACCTAAGAACACTAGCATTACAAAGGATCAAGGATAACTCACTACTTCCCTCAGATCACTTTGGTTGACTCCCCCAGGATAACTTAATTAGGAGAGGTCTTACACAGTTTATTGGCATGAATTTCTTTTCAACCGATATGAATTATGGTCTTCGTCTCATGTTATTCATGATACTTCGCTTGTATCAAGGTCCAGAGTTGATGCTCATTTATGTTAAATATTTCTTTATAGTGCAACAACTGAATGGACTAAATATTCTTCTACTTTTTTCTAAAATCACAACCTTCATTTATGATGTTTATGCTTCTGTGAACTATCCCTAATTTTGCGAACTATCTCTGATCAATGTACAACAATTTCTCCCCAAACTGTTCCTACTCCACATACAGTTCTTGTTTCGCGTACCACACCAGCTCAACATACCTCGCCTACTCCACGTACTACCCCTACTATGTGCACTGAACCTGCTCCATGTACTACCTCCACATACCACCTCTCTGTACCGCCTCTATGTACCACCTTTACATACAACCTTCACGTACCACCTCTGTGTTCTTCCATCAAGTATTAATTCTTCCATCCAAAGATTTCTTCTTTAATCATTGTGAATTATTCCATCTCCCACATACCTCATTTTATTACATATAATTTATTCCACATACAACTCCTTCCTATTTTATGACTATTCCATCTTTCTCAAACATCTTCATCCTATATAGAATCTCTATTTCATAAAACATTCAGAATTAACCGATTTCTTCATCTTCAATGATATTTCTTAATAAAATTCCCTATCCCCTTACTGATGGGATTAAAACTCATTATATAGGAAATTAAATCACCAAATTTTTCTAATCCCTTTTACACATATTTTCAATGTGGTACAATCTTCCCTGCATACTGATCTTCATTTGTGTACAGTAAGCCTACACAGCATACAAATACCCTACTATGAAATTTGAAACTTAACCCCATATTGTGTGTTTATCTGTCCACATAAAACATCTCTTCTTCCAATGAAGAGAAATTCCACTTAATGAAAATCTTTCCCTGGAAAACCGTTTTTGGTACTGCGAACTATTCTGTGTACCTTTCCTGCTACATGGTATGCTATCGCGGACTGTTCCTGGACATGGTACGCGGTCCATGATCTATGGTATATGGTTAGCTTACCCTACTGATTTACTTCCCCATTCTACATCCCATTAAATCTTCTGTAGAAATCCATCAATTATCAAAATCAAAATCATGAATTTTAGTCCAATAATTTAGCATACTCTAGGAAACAGAACCACCATAAATATCTGCTTTGTCAAGAACACCCATGTTATTAAATTGTCATATTTCTTCTTGAAAAATCAACTATTTTTATCATAAACCTTATCTATCATGATATGTAGTCTTTTATCGATCACCTCTAGAATCTTCAAATTTGTCTAGGTAAAATAATGAAACATCTCTATCTTCTAACAACATTTGTATTTCCAGTCGACACTGAATATGACTGGAATCATCTTCTCAACATTGTATGATCATTCTTATGTCATAAAATATCAACATAATCCCTCCTGAAATGATGTATCTCTCTTCATGTAGGCTCCTCAATGGTATCTTTTAATGGGGAGATATTTCATGACCACTTTATAAAGTGAATCTCTTCAACACTCTATGAGATGGTTTAATTGTTGTTGACAACATATGTCCTTTGATACATTTAACTTGAACATAAGATCAGTGCATAAATCATCTAAATTTTTAACTCTGAATCTCTTCGGTGTTCTTCTTCATCTCTTTCTCAATTTTGATCTTCCTCGACAACTATTGACAAAAAATACAACCTTATACACAAAGTGGTCCTAACAGTACTTTTATAATGCAGTTCCTTTAATTAATCAAGATGTTCCATGTAATGAATAAGCCTTGGGACCTCGCATGTTTCCATATATCCCCTATATAATATGCATGTATTAGATGCATAACCAATCCATATATATTGTTTGAGTCACTAAAAATCCCATGTTTGTGTTCAATCTTGAAAGATGCTTCATTTGAATCATTTCATTTATTAAGAAATATAAAACGTAAGGATGTCCTTAACATTCCCCATTTGGAATTTTGGTATCACTATAATAATTTTAAAAACCAATCACCTTATAGGGCCCTCCATGGAAATCATTATAGGAACTATGGTATCTCTCTAGGAATGGTATAACATCACTTCTATTCTAGTCCGCCCATAGTAGTCAAATAACTGAGCCCAAGAATCGAGGATGGCCCCAAAGATCAACTTCCCCTTTGAGTCTATCATTGAAAACACATAAGGAGTCCATGTATCACTTGGGAATACAAAATTCATCCCATATGAGTTCATCATTTCCTTTACACTAGGGATTCCAAATGTCACTCAGTCATAAGCAATGTAGAATCCAAATGATTCTATTGAAGGAATTTGTAAAAGAACCTATGTCTCACCCATAGAATTTAACCATTCCATAAATTTCATTTAATTAATTCAATGATCATCAAAACAATCATTTCAATTAAAACTCCCAACAGAAGGTGGGTTAGGTCATGGATAATCTTTAAGGGATTTCGTCTTACTTTATCTCACATGGGAATTTCAATATAATGGAATCGCATGTATAATAAATAATACATGAAAAGAGTACAAATAGACCAATTACATTCAATTTTCATCAATCAACTAAATTTATAATTTATATTAAAATCTATATTTTAATTCATTTAATTCATCATTTGACAACTCATTATTGAACATCCAATGGAAAGTGTAATCATAACACCTCAATGGTAATTCAAGTTCAATCCACCCATTGTGGTATAATTATCTAAACAATGTAATCAATCAATGGTTCTAAAATTAAGGTTAATATCGAATTTTCAGAAATCAATGGGTTCCATTAACTTCACATTCCATACATGTCAATTTAAATCAATGATTAAATTCCATTTCAAGTGAATAACTCCAATATTTAGGCATTTAGAACAATAATATATATATATATATATATGAATACCATTACATTGATGTAAAAGAATGAGACCACAAACTATTGGTTCATAGTAGATATGTATCCCAGTATTAGCTCTTGATTCAACATAGATTAAGAGAAAAATGAAGAACCAATGAGAACCTATAAATAGGGAATATTAACTTGTACCTAAATAACACATCATATTCGAATGAGAATATTGTATTAAAAATGAATGGGGATCTTACTAATACATATCCTACAAGATGAATGGATCATGACTATAATCTTAGATGGAGGATATCTCAAAGATCCTAGAATAGTCATCAAGACAGAGCTCTCAAAACTCAACAGTTGTCCAACATAAAGCATTGGAAATTTAGTTTTTATTTAAAAGATTAAATGATGTCTATTTTGTAAAATTACCAATTATATTGGGACACATGGTTTGGTCTTAATATTAGAAAAACCATAATCCAATAGTATACAATTTAATATAGGAAGGAGAAACATCACATTGTTTTTCTATACGATTTGACTAACCGTGTGAAAACTATCTCTCATAAAAAATTTCAAAACTGTAGACATTACCACATAATCATGTGCCTCAATTCGCACAATTTTATAAACCATTTGTGCTTTTATTTCCCACTGTCCATCCCTGAAAAATTAATAGTAACCATGCATCCCTCCCTGCACAGTTTCTAATAACTATGTGACATTCCTTTATATTCCCAAAATCTGGTCTATAGGCATCGAACAGGCACCAGACACCACCATGACCTCCATAAAATCAAATGGAATTCATATGAAGCTGAATTTAAGCATTTCAACATTAAAGTTTTTGATATAAAAGATTCCATACATCTAAAGAGAACATAGTTCTAAAAAACATCCCCTGTTAATGAAATTCACCCTTGAATTTCCCTATCATTGATGGTGAAGACTTTACAAAAGAATAACTCTAGAAACTAAGTTCATACATCTTCCTCCCACTTCTTATTATCATTATGTACATGGATGTGATATAATATGATAAATTCCAGATGAAATGACTATCCTTGGAGAACTTTGGACATATAATGCACTATCTATATTGGATGATACTCAGAGGATGCATACACCTATAACTCAACCTCCTTGGTATTAAAATAAAGAGTTAGGTCTGAACGATAATCGAATAGCTAATATTCATGGAAGACATCATACATGGATTGGTAACTCTGAGATAATTGAAATTGATAGGCTACTAGCTATACTCTCACCAGAATCTCAAAGGACACGGCATGTTGAAGTGAAATTTTACTCAACCTGCTGATTCTCATATGTATAAACCTCAACAAAATAACTAAAAGGACATCATCTCCAACCTATAACTCTATAGGTCATATAAATTATTTTAACTAAGATTTTTTTCATGACTGTGTAGTAGTCCTCTCCATCCAAATCAACAGAACCTACTTTTTGGTATCCTGATAAAGACGAGGTCTAAGAATAACTGCATCTCTTACCTATAACCAAAAGGTTAATTATCACAACCTACCTTAAAAATAATTATACGTATCCCTCTGAATAGTATCTTGAGATTTATTTTTGGTGGTGATTTCAAATATGGGTATATTTGTCTCCCATGATACCCAAAAATCATGGATGCATGCTCGCATCATGTACTCAAAACCCTTTATCATGTGCAATGACTGGCTATCAGCCTGAGGGTGGTATGTTATACTCAGAAGAACCTATGTACTATATGTCATCTACAAGCCTATCTATAAACATTTTGTAAAATAGTTGTCCTTACATGAATTTATATTATTAGGTTACCCATGAATTTTTACTATCTCATAGATATACAACCCCCAAGATCATCAATATAAATTGTGTCCTTGATAGGTATGAAATGGGAATCATTTTTGATATTTTCAAAAACAACCAAAACACATCATTACCTTGAGAAAACATTTGTAAAACTATCATGAAATCCCATCTTTACATCATTCCATTTCAACTCAGGATTGGTAACCTATTGTAAAATTCCACTTATTCACTAGTATATCACTTTCACCTATTGACAGGTGAAATATCACATGAAAATATAGTCTACATATCTTTTCATTCATGACAACCAGTATTGAAAATGTAAATGAAAAAACATCTCGGTGATGCTGTGGTGAAAATCCCATGATGAATCATGAATGTCTCATATAATCTCATCATTCATGTTTGCATAAACCCATATAAGACTATTTTCTTATAGAATATTATCCTGGCCTATGTTCCAACAAAAATGTGTTTCCTCACATTCCACACTCTTTCATAGTATTAGGCCAACAAAATATGATATATTCCTCATTGTCAATATATAAAAAGGGAATATGTAATAACTAAGGATGATAAATAATTATGTCCTCGATCATCCTACACCTCCAAGTCTGTCTTAATGAAAAAAATACACAATCATCCACTCACTATTGGTTTATTGAACTACATGTATCTGATTACTCCTACTCGTTGCATCAACATATGCATTTATTTTACTAGGAATCTAGAAAAGATCAAAGTCGATAGGCTATTGGTAATAAATAAACTTTAATACATCTGATTTAGTTCATGTTGGGTATACATGAACTTGACGTTTTTTTTCATGTACACCACAAAACTCTCTCCACGTATGTAATGTCTCCAAAAACATAATTCATGAACAACAATTGTTATTACATGATCATATATAGGGTAATTCCACTTGTGTGGTCTCAATGATTATGAAACATATGCCACGACTCTATCCCACTACATAAAAACTTTCCCTAGATCGATACATGATACATAATAGTACAAAAAATTACCCCTATGATTATTTGATAAAATATTGTATTGATGTTGATTTAAATATCCATTTTATCTCTTGAATGGATGTTTCAAACAAATATCACCATAAAAACATCAATGCCTTGAAGTTCAATCCCATAAGTGTCACTAATAGGTGTGAGGAGTACTATATGAAACACCTATAATATCTTGTTAGCCTCATGAAACACCATATCTCAAAGAATTTTAGGGAAAGATCCCTAGAAGAAACAAATATCACCTTATCTATGTCAACTAATACTCCTTTCTAAGAGATAATTTGACAAGGGAAGTGAATCCAATCCATCCATAAGTGGATGTTTGTTATATTGGCATATAAAAGAATCCATATTCCTATATTAAATATGATCTCAAGATGTCATGAATAAATTTATAGAGTTTGGGGATAAAATATATATTTACCATGAAAACCACCACATACCAATCTGGATAAGGATGTAATACTTCATTCATTAGTTCCATGATAATAATTAACATGTTCGTGAGACCAAATGAAAAAATAATTCTCAGATAGAATATATCTACTATGAAAATCATTGTGAGGTATGTCTGATGGTCTTACACACACATGATGTTATCCTGATCGCAAAAACTTTTCTATAATACTTGAGATTCTCAGATATTTTTTAATAGATAATTTATCCACAACATTGGATACTAGTTCTTAACCATCGACTAATTCAATTTCTAGTAACCCACACATTCCTATTGGTACCATCCTCCATTTATAAAAAAGTCTTCGCAAAACCCATAGTGGGGTAATCATTTAAATAAACCACTTTCCCACTAAATCCAATTAGTTATTATTGATTTCCTAAATCTCAGAAGTATCCATACTATAAGAGGGAATGAATATCAGGGTAGCTCATGAGACTATCTTGATAGAGATATCCACCACTCTCACTAGAGTTAATCCTAAGATTTCAGCTCAGAAAACATCCCAAGAATGATCAACCACTAAAGGTAAATCTTCCAGATGTGTTCCCTGGTCATCTGAATATAAACTCTCAAACATGGCTATTTAAATTACTATCCCATGATGCTCGGGTCAAGCTGAAATTACTAGGACATTCCATTCACCCTTATGTATAAACTCTCAACCCATTAGGGATCTGAAAGTCTCCCATTGTCAATAGTAATCAATGACAGCATGAAAGGGAAACAACTGATCCTTCCTGAGAATGATTTCAAAACCTATCTTTTAGGGGAAAAAGTGTTATCATATGATGTGATGCCCGCCAATCTCTGGGGGAACTCCCGAAACTAACATACATCCTCATTGATAATTCATAACATATTTTTTATTATCACAACACTATCAAAACACTAAACACTGAGCCTAATTATATCCACAATGGGAATATATATAATTATATAAGAAGATCTTATATCAAAAAGATATGATTCTAATATCGAGGCAAATATAATAGCACATGTCACTATATAATTCCCCATATATTTCTCCTTAGGATTGTTTTGTATTGCGTATATATGGCCAGATCCATGACCTTGTGATAAAACATGGCTACCCCTAGAAGAACCAATATATATGGGGTATGAAAAACATGCCAATTCTCAACGCCTTGGACTGATCATACGGTTGTAATCTTATTCCCTACCTGAAGAGAAATGAATTACCATACTCTAGAATATGAAGATGGTGTAGACCCTCTCCCACAGGTTGTTGGCCGATAAGTTCTATAGAAGTGTTTTAGATGGCCCATCTTGCCATAATATCAGCACTCAATTGGGTCTATTATGCACTAAGGCCTCAAATTTCCCAGTCTTCCATACTTTTGTAACATGACCTAGGTATCTATGTTTTTGGTCAGGCTACAAATACCACTATGTGGATGATACAAGAGACACATCCTATTACTAGTCAATATAGTAGTAGTGAAAGATATCAAACCATCCTTTCTTACACACCCAACCTCTCATAAGTGGTGATTAATGATAAACAGATGATTCTCTATTCACGAAATGGTTTTCAGCCAAAATAAATTCAACAGTGATTGGATTTCATACTTATGACCATTAGAAAATCACTTAGATTTATATAACTTGTCACCCATCAGAATTGGTGTGAATTTATGGATATCTATAAAATGAGAAGAATAATCCATAACTGATAATGAATCTTTCTCAATGTACATGTATTCTTGGGTTCTATAGGCCCTCAACACCTCATCATAGATTTAAAAATAGAAGGCCATATGAAAATCCATCCAATCAATATCATGATGTTGTTTTTTATGAGTAATAACATACCACCATCTCTTGGTATAAACCTGAATCATATAAATTTCAATCTTTAAATGAATCATAGGAGGAATATCTTGATTCTCTAAGATAGATAACATAGCCTATATCCATGAATTCTTAACCTGTGTTGTACGATCCCCTAAAAACGTGGGTGGATGCTGCTATTAGAACTCAAATGTCAAATCAGCGATTGACATCATAGGTCCCACTGCTCCTAGAACAGTCTACATGAATTTGATAAATCAATCATGAAAATTTTCTTTCAATCTCTTATGGGAAAAACATATGGTGCTGCAGCTCGAACTAAATGAGGATACACCAGTAGCTCATGGCCCATCGCCAACAGATATTGGTCACCACCACATTATTAGAATACGAATGAATTTCATCATGGTAGAGTGTATCTAAATTCCAAAAACAAGACAAAGATCAATATTTAAGAACCACTACAAATGAAGATACTAAAATAGAATAGTTAAAAAATTTCTTATATTAGAACACTCCCCTCTTCCAACTCCATGAGTATGGTTAGGGTTTTATATATATCATTTAATTGTAAGATATATTTTCTACTTTCCACAAATGTGGTTGAGTCTAGATGACATTCTCTACTATAAAAAACCGTCATTTTCTATTTTATTGCCATTTTAAATTTTATTCTATCACAAATCATTTTAAATGTTTGAGCGAAATGATCCACCAAATTATAATACATAAGGTCAGATACTACTCATAAATAAAAATATGGTTTCCAAAAAATTCAAACCATAACATGTTAAAGTCCATGTGACTCATGGTCTATGATTTAACATGGAATAATTGGAAGTATATGGTATTTGTTGTATCCCAATCTGAAAAAAACAGCTTAGGTTATTACAAACACACTATGTAGCAAGTATTTCTTTTTCCAATTATCTATAAAAATTATGTATCACACAATTGTCCAATAAATCATGGAAAATATCATAATAGTATGAAAATATTAAATGAATTAAATATGGAATAGAATAAATCATGGAATCTATATTCCAACATGTTCTGAAGTGATTCATGAGAATAAATACCCTCATCTCATCAGGTTAAATCCAAATTGATCCCACGCACATATGAATAATAATATCAAAATTCATTTGCATCACCCAATGGTGGAATAAAATCATAAATTGTATGCAAAATATAGATAATATAAATTTTATTCAAATAAATATGTCTTTTCACTATAAGTGGGTTTGCTACACCCATACACATGTCATTACCAAAAACTATTTCGGTTTTATCCCTATCAATTATCACAAAATTATAAGACGGGAAAAAATATTTTATTCCACATTGTATCATCCGATGCCCAAATTCCCCTGAAGCTACCATGATTCTGGTTGGTTACATGACCTCAAGATCATCTCCCCAAAAACTAGAGGTTTCGGACTAGCAGTGAGTGACTAGGGTTTTTTTATTTTGGAGACATTCTCGTATCTCTAAAGTGTAGCACAATTGATACATGATAGCTGATATGCAGTAAAAGTATTAAATCAATCAGAAAATAGATGAAAAACATGTATAGATATAAATAGACAATTCCATAATAGAATATCATTTATAGATAATGTTGATACATGTAACATCTATACAAAATATCCAAAATTGGTATACATGGATGGAATACAATACATGTAACAAAATACCAAAAAAGGGAAAAAACAATCCTACTAGATTTACGAGCCTCATCTTGATCCCTTACTCCCCTTATTTTAAGAAGTAATCAAGAACCTATAGAAGGTCCTTTCCATTATCCATACATACAATCACATATACTATTTTTGTACCATAGGTGGATGAAACAGGGTGTGTGATATAATACTAGTAGTCAACCCCCAAATTTTCTAATTCCATCAAGTAAGTGAATATATATTAATAGTATAAAAGTTTTGGTAGTATAAATATATGTAAATAAGTACTTCATTGAAACAAACTAGAATGGTATAGGTTCCTACAGACAACTATCCTCTAGTTCCTTCTTCTGCAAAGATTAAAACATCTCTAGAAATAATTAGTCCTATCTCTATTTTCAACCAAGTTCATTTTACTAATTAATAATTTCCACAGATTGAATATGTATTTGGTCCTGGAACATATCCCAATACCACCCGTACAATATGTGTTCAACTGATACCTATCATGTCTATCTATAGTGTATTAGACACTATACAAATCCATGTTTGTGCATTGCTTGGAAAATAAATCCTTTTAAGAATTTCATTTATTAATCCATTTAAAAAATGAGTCTATCCTTGGAATACCCCATTCGGAATTCATAAATCAATCTATGCATTGAATAAACCAATACCCTTATAATCATATCCATCGTTATCTGCATAAGAACCCATATATCACTGTAGGTGTGGTTTAACATCACATCCCTTGGAGTCCTTATATGTTATTCCACTATGAGAGCCCATGTATCACCCATGGAATGTATGATCAATTGTCTCTTTATGTCCATTAATGAAAATACTTAAGGTGTAGAAGTACCACCAATACCTATAGCATTTATCCCCTTTGATTCCATCATTAGTAGTACACTAGGGAGTCCAATTGTTACTCAATTATAAGAAAGGTAGATTCCACACGAGTACATCTATTGAATTCATATAAGAACCAAATTTTTCAGTCATATAATATAATTATTAAATTAATTTCATTTATCAATTTCAAATTTCATCACAACTATCATTTTAATTCAATCTAATTTTAGAAGGTGGATGAAGACTTTTCTTATGTATAAAATCCATTACTCAAAATTTTAATCACATGGGCATATAATTATAAGGGATTCTCATACGTAAGAACCCAATATATGGATAGAGGTGATAGACATGGATTCCATTCCATTTTATTTAATTTATAAAATTTACAATTCATATTACAATCTAAATATCAATTTAATTAAATTCATTATTGAACATCCCATGGAAAACGTTTACTAAATACTTCAACAGTAATTCAAGTTCAAGAAACTCATGGTTATCAGATTATAAAAAGGAAACACTAGATGGGTGGTCCCAATTTAAAGCACATAAAATCAATTCATTTAAAAACATGTTCTGTTAGGTGCATAGGTCATACCAATCCATTTTAGTGAAGATTAAAATTTTATTACAAGTGTGTAAGTATAATTATCGGTCATGTAGAACAATGATATGTATATATGTATTAACACATAAATTTTGAACAATATACATGATACCACCTACATTATGTTTTTATTGGACTGATATTCTAATATTAACTCTTGATTCGACTTAGATTAGGAGAATAACAAATAATAGATGAGAAACCAATAAATTGGTAATGTTATCTTGCAACTAAATACCAAAAATAATACCATGTAGAATGGGTAAAAGAACAATATGAATGTAAATATTATCTATGTGGATCCAACTATATGAACATCACATGATTAAAAGCATGAATGTTGAATATTTGATATTTCTGAGAATAATAATCAAGTATAGGATCTCAAGATTATGTGGTTATATAATGTGAAGAATGGGAAGATTATGTTTGACTTAATAGAATAAATGAGGGAGATTTCATAAATTCACAAAAAATATAGTGTTGCACAGTTTTTTCGTACTATTGGACCAAAAGTGTGACAGTCGTTCACCCTTTACTGTAGGAATGGGTAGTTCACATTGTTTGAAATCATTGTTTGACTAATGGTGTGAAAACCATGTCTCATTCCACTATCTTAACTGAAGAAATTTTTACATGGTCATGTACCTCGAATAGAACGAGTTTCCAAACCATGTGATATCCTCCTTCTCACTATCCAGACACACATAGTTAGAAAGAATTATATATCCTGCCCCACACAGTTTTTAGTAACCATGTGACATTACTTTTTCTTCCCAAAAGATGGGTTCTAGGCTCTAAACAAGCCATAGGCACCCCAATGGCCACCATGATCTCAAATGGAATTCATAGTAGTCCATATTTATGTTTTTAAATTGAACATTTATGGAATTAATGTATTCTGTTCCTCATAAAAGAACCCAGTTCTTATAGAATAAGCAAGGAGAGGGGTTTCACTTCTATAATTGAAGAGTAGTAAAGTTTTTGTAAATAAAATAATATTCACTATGGGGATAATTCTCAACCAATGTTCATAAAAAATTAATGAATTATGTTTTTAAAGGAATATTTGGTTTGTTAAGAAATCCTCTAAAAAATAAATATTTTATTCATGTTGTTCATAAACCTTGAAGTTTACTTACATTTACTATTTTAATTGTCACAGTCATAAATATTTTATTATTTATTTACTAATGTAAATTGTCCAAGATTCCTAAAACTAAATAAAACTTAGTAGATATTTTTAATTTAATTATTATAAATATTTACTAAAATTTATCAAATAAAATTCCTACATGCATGAAAAATTAACATTAACAATAAAACATGTAATGTACAAATCCACGATTTAACGTTAACGATGGAAACTAATTTCTAATATTATTTATATTATCTTTAAAACAAAATTAATTTTACTTTATTATATTTTTAAATAGTTATTATTAAAAATATGGAATCCATTATATAAAATTTCAATTTTTGAATTGGAAATAATAAATTTAAAATTAAATTTTCAAGCGACATGAAAATAAATGTTTCCAATTGGATGTTTTTTATTAATAGAATAAGGTTTTAACATCAAAATTCATACTGAAATTGATTTAAATGAACTGAATTTTATTATTAATAAAATTATTAAACTAATTTTACTTTCAAATAATTTTAAAACAAGATCTGTCATTGTGAATTCTTTAAATGAAAATAACGTTTTTAACAAAAATGAGTAATTTTCACTATCCATATAAAAATTAATATTTTTAGAAAATTATCAATACATATATCATGAATTAATATTACATGAATATTAAAAAAATTATTTAAAATTTTTAAAATCACTTTCTTAAAAGTTTAAAATTTAAATTTAAATTTAAATTTATTCTGTGTCATAACCTTTTTTGAAAAAATGTAGTTTTAAACTTAAAACCTGACATATTCTTATCTGATTCATAAAAAAGTATTATATGATTGATAAAATATTTTAATTTTTATATAATATAAAAATTATATTAAAATTATTCACCAATAGTAATTAAGTATGATAGAAATTCATTGCATGCATAAAAATAGTTCTTTCAAAAGAAAAAAAAAATTGTTTTGCTTTAAAATGATATCTATTTTAATTTTTAAAAACGTAATTACCAAATGATTTATTTATATTAGTGAAAATATATAATTTTCATAACATATTTATCGCTATTAATTCTACAAAATCTTAACTACCATGTAATAAAAATCACATAAACAAATAATTTATAAAAAATATATCACTTTTCCTTTAATCTTGGTGTTGTTTCTAACACAACCTATTGAGGAAATTGTGTTATCTTATATATATATATATTCTAAAATATTAGTGTTTTATATAGGTGACTCAAACATTATAAAATTTAATATTATATCTTATTAGATGAATATTCATTAAAGATAATTTTGATCCGCAAAAGAATTGTAATAGTTTTTTATCACTAGAGACATCGAGAACTGAGAAAATTGTACATAAAAGAACCACATAATCTCCCAATAGTATCTTAACCACTATAAAAATACATATAAATATCTTAATTAAAACCATCCTTTATATCTTGGGGGAAAAGAAACATAATATTGTGTGAGATCATATTCAATATAATGGTAAACAAGTGAGAGTTGAATTATCATTTAAACATTATATGAGCATAAGTGTATTAGAATATGGGGGTAGCATTTAAGAACAATACCCAAAAATTTATAGTTAAAAATAATTTTTTATGAAAAAAAATATTATATATTCATAAGGAATAAATCATAATGGAATCAATGATAATGATATGTGAGAGAATACAATTAACAAGAGATCATTTCATAAATGTGTGAGATAAAGAGTTGCGTAATAATAACCATATAAATATTTTTTTCTGTGATACCCACCAAGAAATTTAACATGTGATAGGCTTGGTATAACAACCAATATACCCACATCAATCTTGAGTTAACATCTTATGTAACCAATATTTTTTACTTGGGATAACCAACCATGCAGCCTATATTAGGATTGTTAATACATTCCATGTGCCCTAGTTTGGGATTTTTATAACCTCTAATTTACCCAATGACATTGTAAAAAATTATTCACTCCTTAATTCATATGTCCAGGCCCCTACCCACAAAGTTAACACATTATAGGATTTTTATGGGAGAAGATAGATAATGACACCAAAGTCATGCCCTCGTAGCCCTAGGATGGCGACTAGCACCAAGGGTATAACTAACAAACAAATGGGGGGGCATTACCCTCTAGGAGAACACATGAGAAAGAGAGAGAAAAGATAGAAACAAAACAAATCCTGCTGTGACTAAAATATAAAAGAAAATATATGTGAACATATGTAATGAAATAGAAGAACTACTTCAACTGATGGTAAAAATGAATGTAATGATGATAGTAAGAACAAATACCAAACATCAACTGAAAAACCGAGAAACTAGTAGTTATATGTCTGATCTACATCCTTCTCAAACAGACCAGAAAAATATTTTATATATACATCGGGTAAGTATATAAATATACTCATTAGGATCATCCCCAGAGCCTCTCTTGAAAAGGATAATGAAAGAATGCTGAATCAAAGTGAGGAACAAGTGAAACTAACTCATCAAAAAAACATGTATAATAATTTAATGGCCTCACTATGATTAATACAACCAAGTATTTCATAAAAGTGAATATAATATAGTAACGAATATCAATTTTACCCTACTACATCTTCCACACTATTTTTCTTCTCTCCCTGTTGTCACATTTTCTGAGCATCTCTCTCCAAAAATCTATCCTAGAAGCACATTTTCGAATAACCACAACATGCAAGTCATGCAACACACCACCACGTACAGGTAAAAAAAAGTAACCATGTATTTTTCACGATTCAACCCATCCCATATAATGTGTAACATATATTGGGTATTATACCTCAATACATTACATCCCACACATAGAGTAAGGAACCTCTATCCATCATAACATATACACCAAGTAAGGAACCTCAAGAATTCACAGCCTATATGTGTTATACCTATAGTAGACCTCAAGAAAATATATCCACAATATATTTTTGTGAAACAACCAAAAGACAATACCACCCTCTATACACATATATTAGGAAAAATAACTCTCGTTCATACTGATAGAGGTAACGACCAAGAGAATAGAGTAGGGCCAAAGGGGGGTCATCATCAATCAATCCTCCCATCAGTACATTGGGGAAAACAAACCCAGGTCTTTGAATCCCTAGTGTGTTAGCTTCTCTAATAGATAGTGTGGAAGAGTATATAAAAACAGACAATTTACATGATATAATATAGGTAAAACCCTCATTTTTGGAATAAACTAGTCCTAGATTCAACTATAGCTAAATTTTCTCAGACTCCCATCTTCCCCTACAAAGACTACACATCCTAAAAGAAAACAACCATTTAAAGAGGTTCATAAAAATACATTAGTAATTTTAATCATATTCACATTACATTATCTAATTCATTAACAATTAATTAACCATTACAATTTTCCAAATCACATTAAATTAGCATAATAATAATTTTCCATGCCCTCAAACCCGAAAAAATCTTCATCAATGACTTCTCAAAAATATAAACTAAGCATTGCATCCTAGTAACATCCAACCACATGAGTTAAAATTTTATTCATTTATTAACAATATAACTTTCTATATTACTATGTAATCTACAAAAACATCATAGGTTAATAAAAAAGGTATACAGCCAAGTGCATCCATCTACCTCAAGTAGAGGGGGAAGGAAAATTATAAACAAACAACAAGAATATCAACCAAAAAATAGATTCAAACCAGAATAAAACATTCATATTAACGGGTATTAGAAGATTCAACCCATTATGTCATCCCAAATGTCCTCCTTGATACCCACACCCAGATATTGATGCATCCCTCAATCACAAGAATCAACTACTACCACAAAAACTAGGCCTCACTACCCCATATACCAATACAACCATCCACGCTCAGCCATCCCAGGATGAAATCACAAGAAACAATAAAAAATTATAAAGAAGTAGTGAAATTAAACCCTCAAAAAAGTAATCCATTCTTATCACAAAAAACAATCATAGATCCATTGAATAAGACACTCGAACATTACAAGAATGCGGGAAACTCAGGCCCTATATTGAATTTTCTTTTATCATACAACTGATTCATATTCCATCTTGAATTAACTAATTCCCCAATTATTTGTTAAAAATGTGGGAATCAGATCCAGAAAGCTAGAAAATACTGTCACAAAATAATTAAAAATTTATTTTTACATGGATTAAAATACTTTATCAATAATCATCAACATGCATAAAATATTTATTCATGTCTATTAACACATGGAAGGGAAATTAATTTAAACATTCTTGCAACATTAAGATATAACACCCCAGATTCATTAAACCTAATAATTTTATCTTTCATGTAATTAATTAAAAATTAATTCTGTCATTAATTTCCATTCCAGTTACACAATCTTGTCTATGTTAACAAGAAATGAATTCATACTGCACTCTTTATCAATACAGGATCCAAATCACTATGATGGTATAAAACAACAACATCGTCATGCTATCGATAAAAATTATTTAATCTATTTTAATTATTTATTAGTTCAATTGTATTGGAATAAAAGGGTGAAAATCATGATGAATTAAATATCACACAAAAAATACAAGAAATGAATCCACTACATAAAAATGGTGTCAAAGTTCTTTACAAGAGAATAAACCAACATTGTGGATCCCAATCGCCTCACTCACAAGAACTACATCCACTCAAAGACGCCATTTCAAAACCACACAAAAGAACTACAAAAAACCCCTTTAGAAACATGGAGGTCATGTCCGATTTTATGTAATGGAGATACAAGAAGAAATAGACAGAAGAAATCACTATAATGGAGGTAGAACATACCTTGGATTGAAGATAGATCACTATAGATTAAAGATGGAATCCCGTTGATCGATTCCCATTAAAGGAATATCTAAAACCCATGGTAGGGAGATGGTAGCTACAAAAAAATGATATGAAGCACTAGAACTATAGGGTTTGTGAAAACACTAAGTGACATAAACATTAGTAAACATACAACATTTGGGATTTACACAATGTGATATCCCTTTTCACATTGTATAATCCTCTGGGTTTAGTTTCCTCCAAAAACCACATTGAATTATTATTTTTTAACCCCAAAAACATAAACAACATTGAAATTAATTAGATGACATATAAATATTTCATGGTATGTATTTCTACATCTTTCCAGTATTTCATATCTAAACTCCCCTAGACCACTTCCAATCCCTCTCTGAGCTCAGAATGCCTATGAAAAATGAAATCTATTGATCCATGTGGATCTAGTCATTATATTATATACATTATAAAACATTATCATCATCCAGAATCCAAAACTATCCCATATAAGAAACAAAAAAGGTACATCTGAATAGCCACCGCACAAGAATCATCTCAAAGCTCCCACCACAACAGGATCTCAACCACCTCCCCAAGGGAATAATGTGAAACAACAAAATAAGCACAATAAGATCCTAACCACTCACTCGAGATAGATACCTCTCAAAGTGAGTAATCCAAAACCTTAAAAAAGGGAAATCCATCTCAAAACTAGAAATAGTCTACAACCACAAATTGAATAGAATGAAAATATAAGAGACAAACATAAGAAATATTAGGGTAATAAGTGTAAATATATGATTCACATTCCAAGGTACTATCTTCCACACCACCATTATTGCATTGGACATATTATAAAGTAATAATATGACCACACTACACCCTCTCCTGGTTGTCCTGCATCTCTAAAATCCATTCCTCAATGTTCACTTCATCATCAACATCAATCTCAACCCAATAAATGAAGTGAGAGTCATCATGAAGATAAAAATAGTGCCTCAACCCATGATAAACTTCATTTATCAGGCTCATATATGGGGAAATCACTATCTGATATTAGATGACTCTCACAATAGATAACTCATCGTCTGTACTAACAAAAGGGGGAGAAATCTTACTCCCATGAACTAACCATCACTTCCCATGATGAGGAGTCACCATTAGGAACACATAAACCCTAACATCGAACTCTGACGGTCTCCTAGAATGATTGGTATAGTATTTTTGATGATCCTATGTGGATTTCATCCTCTCAAAAATAACCTAATCTATCTATGTTGAATTCTTTAATTGTTCCAAACCTAGAATTGCTGAATGTCTGACCTCAGTGCAGCATAACTCGGAATAGAAATTTTAGAAAACAAGTCTTCAAAAAACACTATATCGATGGTGTAATGAAAAATATTTTTGAAATATAACTCCACCAAAGGAGGGTTCCTCATCCACACATATCCAACATCAAGGACACAAGAGCACAACATGTCTTTAAGAGACTGTATGGTCCACTCTCTCTAACTATCCATCTACTGATGAAAATTATTATAAAAGCATAACCGAAAGTATTCTAGAGATCTCTCCACACCCTAGAAGTTAAATGAATATATGCATGAGAAATGATCATAATAGTAACCCCATAGAGTCTCAACACATCATATAGATACATCCTCAACAAACCCCCCAGAGCATGGCACCTTGATTATTATAAGGTGGACCGATTTCATCAAAGGATCCAGTAACACCCACATAGATTTATAACCTCCCTCATATCAAGGAAAAATTATAACAAAGTCCATAGATATGTACTCTAACATCCACTAAGGAATATATTATGGCTAGATAAAACCATGAATGACCTGGTGCTCAACATTTACCTTTCAATAGAACAAACATCAAGACACAAACGTGGCACCTAAATGCTTCCATATAGGACACTAAAATAATCCCTTAAAATCTATGTACATATTTTTCATTCTAGGATTTGCCACCAAGGGGACATGGTTAATAGTCATCACCTTTCAATTTACCAGACATTAATACATGAACTCATCATCTACGTGCTTCAACCCATGCCAGAAAAACCACCATCTAAAATCTCTAAATATATTTTTCATGCAAGGAATTACCAAAAAAAGAAAACTATTGAAATCATTGAGAACATTTTCAGTCATCGACAAAGGAACAAAAATAATTTATTGAAATAACACTCAATGTTGTTTATCTTTAGACCATGCATCAAGGGAAACACTACAAAAAACCCGGTCTGTCTAGACCTCTAGCTTAAGACCCACCGATCAAGATTCCTCCACCAAATACACTATAGATGACTGCACCATCATCTGAAAAAGAAAACCCCTTCCCCTAACATGTCCCATATCTTGGTACATTGCAAAAAGTTATTCCATAACTCTCCAAGAATCAACTAATTGATGTACTATATCACTATGTGACTTCCTTCTATGTGAATCATACATGAAATCCCTTTTTCTCAATGAATAAGCAATATAGAAGTTGTAATATTATAATAACTCCATCCACTAACACTAGAACATGTTCATGTTACATTGGGAAAAAACAACCCTCATTCTTTTAAGACTGTTGAAGACTTAAAAACAGTCCCTAATGAATAAATGTCTCCAAAAATTCATTAAAAACACAAATTCCAATACATGAGATCGTGGGGGGCATTTTTTATGGGGACATATCTTTTGATACCCATAATAAAAAAATGTTCACTATTTTATCATAAATATTCCCAAAAAATATGTGAAGTATCACATAAAACCTCATAATAAACTCATTTTATTAGAAGTTAAAGAACTGGACCACTGACTAACTTCTCTTTAGAATAAAGAAAATTAGTATGATTGTGACATGTTTTTAATAACACATAATTATTTTTGGTCAATGTTGTCAAAGGATTCATATCCTAAGAGAAATTTTGTACGATCCTCAGGTAAGAGCCTATGAGACCATGGAATCATTGTTACATTGCCACCACCTTGAGGGATTCACATAAATATAACACTTTTATCATCAGTGGATCAACAAATAACCCCAAATGGAATAAAAAATTCCCCATGAAGTAGAATCCTTGATCCTGAAACACTCCCTCAACAACTTACCAAACATCTAATTCTGTATAAGAACTCCCAAAATTGTATACAGATTCTCTGCAAGTTCCTCCTCATACATAGAGTACACAAGGATGTCGTCAATGTAAGGAATCATGATATAATATCGTAACTGATAGAAGAAAACATTTGTTAACCTCATTAACACATCTATAACATTCATTACACCGAATAGAATAAAAAAAACTCTTATTGCACATGATGACAATAGAAACTAGTCTTTGGGATATCCTAATCATTCAAATCCTCTTGATGATATCTAGAATGAAAATAAATCTTTAAAAACCATCTTTCACCATTTAGTTGATCAGAAAATTCAATAGTTAGTGGAATATGATAGTACTTCTTCACTTTCACTTGGTTCATTTGACGATAATCAATACACAACCACAAAATCCCATCATCCTTCTTCTTGAACAAAAATGGTGCACCCCATAGATACACACATTTCTGAATAAACCACACCAGAAAATACCATAGAGTTGTATATGAAGATCTTCAAACTCATAACTTGACATCCTATATAATGTCATCATGAGAGGAGACATCCTGGATATAGTTTGAACTAGAAATCGATATCTCATTGAGGGGGTAACATAAAAAATACTCTAGAAATACATTATGGTACTCTTACACGACCCTAGGAAATGTTGAATTCTAAACCTATGAAAAACTCGGAATTAGCTCAACCCTCAAGGATAGAAATGATATAACTCTCCTTTGACCCATCTGAGGGACTTGTTCGGTGACAAACACTTCTACTTCTTCATTAAGAAATAAGAACACAACATGCCTCCCAAAACAATCCATGATATACTACATCAAATACAACAACTCCAATCTGAGTGTGATTTCATATAGTCATATCCAAAAGCATTGGAGATCATCCCATGAGATGTGCTTCCCCAATACTATATCACAATCTCTATATACATTAAAAAAGTCATCTCAACATATAACTAATGTAGTAAATTCTAATGTCACTATAAATCTATCTAACTCATGACCAATTTAATGGAAAATGGTAGGTGATATGAAAGAGTGTGTAACTCTAGGATTGAAAAAGGTATTAACACAAGTAGATAAAAAGAAAAGGGTACCTCTAATGTTTTCTAGATAAACTAAATCTCACAACTCTAAATAATGAAACAGACTATGACCTACTCCACGACCCATCTAACCATATTGATAACCAGATTGACACACTCACTCACATATACGAGGATGAGGAGAATCTTAGGGACGTTCTCTTAATTTATCGTATTCTCTCTAGTGATCCTAAAATGGTGCGTACTACTACTACTACTACTACCTTGGCTAGAACTGCTTCAACGAAGGAGCCTAAAGAAGAACAATTTTTGCACCCTGACTACTCAAAAAGGTAAAAAACTCTATCCTCTGATAACTTCAGCATCCAAATGGAAAATTTGAATATGAACCCTTGTAAAATCCCTATGATCCACTTCCCCCCAGAGAACTAAGATATTGAGGGATGAATCTAACTCCCAGCTAAAGGGTAAGAACCTCCTAGCGGATAACCCCCTTTATTATCTAAGAATGAAACCCATATCTGAATTAGTATTGAAACTCCTACCATTAGACTATAGACTCATCATGATCTATGAGTAATAAGAACCACCACTGCCATACTACCCCACATAGTATCATAAAAGCCATTGATATATAGTGCATCTTTTGAGCATGGATCAAACTGAATAATATCAACCTCCTCCAAAAATTCTTTCATGACTGCATTTGGAAAAAACCCTTAATAGCACTGCAGACTCTGGATCTGAAACCCGTGGAGTGTCTACCTCCAAGTATTGTCTTCCTCAACCTCTACACTTTAGTGATCTGTAGAGAAAAACCTGTGGAACATATTATACATGAACCTGATGAGGATTTTGACATAGATCCATTCTATCAAAATAAAAAATAGTAAGTTATTTTAAAACTATAATATAAAAGACAATGAAATTATTGTTTCCTTTTTTTTCATTTTAGGTAAACATATCTTAAGGTCAAACCATTCGACCATAGGCATAGAGATGAATTTTTTAGGATCCTTTCATAGGTCTCCACCAAGAATCTAGTATCACCTCGCTTAATAGTAGATGTTATATTAATGGTTTATGCATTTGATTATAAGGGGACCTAAATACACATGTCTAAGATTGTCTCTCATGTTTACAATGATTTATAAACTTATCATACATTGTTTCTCTAATAACCCACACAACCACACCTTTACAAACACCAAAATCCATCATATCCTTCAACTAGGCCCTTAATACCACTTTTTCATGCCCCCTCCCCACAATGTGTACCTCTACTATGGTGGAAATTGTAAAAGAGTGATGGTGACACCCAAGTCCCTCCATAGTTGTCCCCAGGTTTGTGACTAGTTCCAAGGGTTTAGAAAACACAGATATGTGATGTATTACCCTCCAAGAGAACAGATGTGAAAGAGAAATATAAAAGAGAATCCCAAAACCCCCTACTCAAACTATAGTATAAAAGAAAACTCATGTTCACGAATGTAATGACACACATGAACTACTATAACTAATGTAAAAATTTCAAAAACAAAAATAATGTAAAGACTATAGTGACCATGATGACCTAATTTCTCCAAAAAACCCCACAGGATAGTAGTGACCATCATAGTATCCTAACTTATCCAACTAACCTATAGAACATTATATATATATATACATATATAGGTTTAGTATAAAGGTATATATAGTAGGATCCTCCCAAGATCCTCTCATGAAATTGGTAAAGAAATAATGTTAAAGAATAGTGTACAACAAGTGGAACTAACTTATCACATAAACATGTAAACTAATTTCCAAGCCTCACCATAACTACTCTCAATATGTATTTCATACAATAGAATATAATATAATTAAGAATATAAAGGGTACCTTGATGTTAATAGTCCCCTAATTTTCTGATCTGACCCAACATCGCACGTCCTAAGAATATCTCTCTAAAATGATAGCCCCCAGACACCTTGGTGAAGCATTGAAATGTGACACTTGTGAAAAACACCACCACATACACATAACTAAGATTAACAATGTAGTTTAATGGAGCCAATATATCACACATAACATGTATCAAACTTCAATTATTTCACCTCAAGCCACCACATCTCATACACTGTGTAAGGAACATCAATCCATCACAACCTATAAACTCATTACCTATAGTACTCCTTAGGAAACTATATTTATAATACATGTTTGTGAAATGACTAGAAGCCATTACAACCCTCTATAAAAATATATGGGAAGAACTAACCTTTGTTAATACAATCACAAGTTACTACCAAGATAAGAGAGTATGAACAAATGGTGTAGTTAGTAATCCATCATCCCACCAGGAAGTTGGGGAAAACCCCTCCCATGGCATAGAATCCTTGAGGTCTTAGTTTTCATAACTGATAAGGTGGAGTAGTGTATAAAAACTAAAAAATTACATTATATAATATAGCATAAAACCACAATATGGGAATAACCTATTATCATAATCAACTGTAGCTACACCTCCAAAACTCTCAACTTCCACAATTATGACAAGATATCCTATAAACACACAACCATTTATAGGGATACATTAAATTACATTATTCATTTTAATTATTCTCAATTTATGTTAATTTATTCATTAATCAATAAATAAACTCTAACATTTTCAACATAACATTAAATTAGAATCACAACAAAGATCCATGACCTTTAGGAATAGTAAAACTGAGTCAATAATTTATCAAAATTATAATATCATCATTACATCCAATAAATCACAAACACCAATGGATAAAAATTTATTAATATATTAACATCATCTCTTACCAAATTACCAGGAACTCTAGGAATACATCCTAATCCTATAACAAAGATATAAAAACAAGAAAATCCATTTACCTCCAGCAGTAGGGAATAGATGAAAACCATCGATCAAACTGGACTTTTGCCAAACAAAAGTTTCAAACAAGCATCCAAATTTTATATCAATAGGTTATCCCATATTCAACACATTATATCATCCATGGTGTCCTCCCAATGACATATATTCATATACAGATGCATCCCACCATGACATGTGCTAACTACTTCCACAACAACTGGGATTACCTACACTATATAAAACAATATCCCTTTAGGATCAACCATCCTGGGCTCACATTAAAATAATCAAGAAAAAAACAAGAATACAATATGGAAACATGGCCCACAAAATAAAGAATTAATCTTTATCACACAATGAGCCCTCATGGTTCCACAACATAAGGCACTAAAACATTACAAGGAAGTGAGAAACTACATACCTACAAAGTGTCTTTTAACACACATCAAATTCAAATTCCATATTTTATTAAATGATTCATCAATTATAATTTGTAACTATTGATAAACTAACCAGAAATCTAGCACAAGATATCAAAAATTATTGAAAAAATAGTTTAACATTCATTTAATTACTTTTTCAATAGGAATCAGCATCCCTCAAAATCATTATACAATTCCATTAACATGTTGAAGACCAATTAATGCAGCCATGCTTGTGGAATTATGATTAAAACACATTAGATTCATTAAAAATTACTCATTAATCATTTATCCAATTATTTAACTATTAGTTATAGTTTTACTCTCTATACCAATTCCAATATTTAGTCTATGCATAAAAAATAATAGTAATGACACAATACTATCTAGACGATCAATAGGAAAACTGTTATCATATACAAAATAAAAGCACCACCACGTCAAAAAATTCTTCTATCTAGTTCAATTATTTATGAGGTTAAATTAATTAGAATACTAGGGGATAAATTAAGATCAATTTTCGATGACACATAAGTAAAAAAATAATAAATGAATCCACATCTTTAAAAATGGTGTCAATGTTTTTGCACAACAACAAACCAATGTTGTTGTTCCATATCGCCTCTCCCAAATGAACTATATCCACCTGAGGACACCATGCCACAAATATTCCCATAAAAAACCAATAAATATTATTTATAAATATGGTGATGAAGAAAAACCATAAATAAAAAAGAAATAAGAAGAAATACTTTAATGAAACCATAGCAATGGAGGTATAATATACCTTGGATATAAGAATAATTACTACAAATCTAACATGGAAGCCCGATGATATATTCATGTTAAATGAATATCCAAAATGATTGGAAGGGAATAGATGTGCACTAGAAAATGAGAGGAAATGATTCTTTTATAGGGTTTTTGAAAACCCCTTATGTCTGAAACATTATAAATATTACAACATTCGGGAATTTACATGATGTGTAATCCCCTTTCATGTCGTGTAATACTTAGGGTTCATTTTTCACATAAAAACAATTAATATTTTTATTATTTAGCCCTGAAAACATATACATAGTGAACTTAATATACATGATTTGTAATTCTAAAAGGACATGTAATTTTTTTATTTCTAGAATTTGGTAGCCAAAATCATATAGATCAATTCTATGCCTCATACAATCCCTAAAAGCTAATGAAAAATGAGAATGGTTGACCAATTTGGATCTCGACACTTATAAGGTAAGATATATTTAACATAACCACCTATCAAATAATCATATTCCATTCATATGTATGCCACAATATCATGAAAACCATTTTCATTCCATCACAACTTAACCGATGAAAAAATGGGTTTCATCAATATTTCAACCTCATATCGATAACCCATCTGGATAACAAAGAAGGATGGTATTATAGAATCACATCCATAGTGAATCATAAGTAATTTCGATGGATGATACCATATATGAAAAATTAATTTTAAAAATCACATTAAAATTTTTAGAAGAAAATAACCCTTTTATTTAGAAATCATTAATTTAGAATAAATAAATTTAGAAAATATTATGAAATCCATTTTATTTTAAAACAAACATGGAAAATTAAAAATGAATCATCAAATCATTGAACAGCCTTGAAGACATGGAATTCTATTCATCTCATGTATATTATAATAGGTATTCCTTTCACATTTTCAGTAAAATGTTAAATTTAACTCATTTGGAAAGAGAAAAGATGATTCCTTTGAAATTTGTTTATAGAAAGTCAACCATTATTAAAATAAATTTAAAAAATCACTTGGGAATATTAAAAATATTATTGAAAATATTTTAAATAGCCAATTAGAATGAAATAAAATGTTTTCTAATCATATAGTAAAACAAAGTCATTTTTCATAGACAAATTCATTCAGTATATTTAATTTATAAATAGAGGATAATTTAATGATAAAAATGTATTATCCATGAATATATAGATAATATAATATAAATTTTAGTTTTATATAAATATAGTATATTTGTATTTTAAAAAATTTAAGCATAAATAGTCATAATAAAAACAACATTGTATCATAAAACCATTACCACATTGGTTAATTTGAACCATAACCACCATAACTAAAATTTACATGAATTGAATCAATAATGAACATATGTATATGGTTATTAATTCTATAAAATATAAAAGGGTCAAAATATAGACCTTATAAATGTAAATATGCATATTTCAGGAAACATGTCTCAATGAAAAAATATTGAAATGAATAACCCTTACTTTACACCCCCCACGTTTCATAAGTTTTATAATGAATTGGATTATAAATTTATATTTAAAATAATTATTTAAATGAAACATTTAAATAATTATAATATTAGATATTACCCACTTATAATTATTAAACTCATGTTTATCCAAAAATATCTATTAAAATCTTTATTTCCGAGTGATAAAAGATTAATACTTCAGGATACATTTATACAGAAAATATAGTCCTTAAACATTGATAATTTTTCTATAATATACATACTTTTAATCAAAGAAAATGTATCATATATAATTATTATAAACAAATTTAAAAAAATTAATACAATATGGTGATGAAAAATGAATTATATCACATCTTAGAGATGGTAATCTATATCTATAAAAGAGTAATGTTTCCATGTTTTGATGGATAGAACAAATGAAAGGTAAATAGTAAGTCACTATTCCCAAATAATTATTATATATTAAATATATTATATATTCATTAAATAAATCTATATTACAAACCCTGAAAAGAGAAAATGAAAACCAATGACATCGCTAAATAGAGATAATAGTCCGTACATACACACAAGAGAAGTTATCTTTTCTCAAACATATGGGAAGGTAATATGGTGTATAAAATAATATAATTTATATATCATAATTATTTCATAAATATTATATATAAACACAAAATACCAAATAATGACCAAAAATAAAATATAATGATATAAAATTATTCATATCTCCTTGTGGATTCCTTGACATCCTGTATTTTAATACAATTGAATACATTATTTATTACATAATGATACAATTATCACAACAATAAAAAAATATCAAAGGGAATTACTCATTTGTGTAATTAGATACATATAATAATTAAATGAAATATAAATACAAATAAATAAACTGAAAATCCATTATATTCCCATTAATTCCCTTGATTGATCTAAAAATGCACTTATAAGAAAGGGGTGATCTATAAATCCTAGAAAAGGAATAATGAAATAATTACATGATGAATGTAACAACTGTTTGAAAATAATGATATCAAGGAAGCATTAGAGGAGTGAGAATCAAAAACATGAACATAATATCATGATATAATATGATAACCTAAAATAAACATGGGAACATGGAAATAATATAAAACGAGACCTCATAAACAAATGTCAAAGATAACTATTAAGACATCAAAACACATTGTTAATTTGATAACCTATTGTGAAACATACATGGTATCTCATGAGAAATAAATATTACCTATTAAATTATATGGAAATAGAATTATAGACCCAACCATCACATTTATATTATTTATATGCATAAGTGGGCCACAAGGATCATACAATATAAGGATGACTATTATCACTTTTTAACACAAGATTATGGAGTGTTATTTATATACATGGTTGTCCCCAATCAATAAAGGATAGGTAAAACTATATGAATATTCCTGAGTAGAAATGGGGATGGGTATTCACTGCATAAATGTTTTTAAAGTAAAATTAAAAGAAAATTTTGGTAGTATAAGTGGTGTACATAAATTTTTATATAATAGTGCGTGTAACACCCAGATTTTTTAATGAAATATTTTTTTAAAATAATTTTTTATTCTTCAATAGATTTTTTTCATGGAATTGTGAGTTTAAATAACTTTTGAGATTCCCTTATTATAAAATTATTGGTATAGCCTATCCTTTAGGATAGGTAGGAATAATTATTACAAACTAATGAAAATGAAATGTGAATTCCTTGGCAATCAATTTTTTATGAAAAATATAAATCAATTAGATGTTTCTATTTCTACGTGAATTACTTTTGGTAATGAAATTAATTTGACATATATGTGTTATATACTTACTAAAATATTTTTTTATTCATACACTGGATATTTTAGTCATAGGTTATGAATAAAACTCCATTTGATGTATAAAATCCCTTTTTAATGCTTAATTTTACACCTTTGAATGGAAAACCCTTTTTAAATTAAGATAATGATGATTTAATAATTTTTATACGAAAATATAAACATGTTATTCTGAATAGATATATAAAAATTTACATTGGATAAATTTTTGATATTCTTATTATAATATGCACGTTTTGATGAATAGTAAAAATATGATAAATTTTAGTTAAAATCATACTTTTTCATTAAGTTAATTTATATGGTTAAATTAAAATATTTAATGGTATAGATATAATATATTTTTATCATTTAATAGAATTTATGTTATTATGATTAATTTTACATAGAATTCATAGATAAAATACATTTTAATCTTTTGAAAAGTTTTAACTTTTAAAACTCATTTTCTTAGTTCAAAAACATGATTAGTTTTAAATTAATTACAAAAACTTATGTGTTTTGAATTTTGAAAAATGGATTCAATATTTGGAATCAACAGAAAGAAATTATGTTAACAGTAATTTTTTTTGGCATTATGAATAGTAACATTGGTAATTGTTTTTATTACCGTGGTTAAAGACCAATATGGTAATTAAGGGTAAAAATAGTATTATAAAATTAACATAAGACAATTAAAAATCTATTGTATGACTAAATGATACCCTTATAATATATTTTTTAAAATATAAACACCTAATTACCACTTACCTATGAATATGACTTGAATGTAATAAAAACTAATGAATGTCACAAAATGTCACAATAACATTTTAGATAAGAATATGAATTTTAATATATGGTTAAGTAGGAAATAATATAGATTATAGATATTTTATATAATATAATATAATTACCTAAATTATAGTGATTTATTTATAATTATTAGAAAATAAAAAATTACCATTAATGATGACACAATAGTAATGTAGAATTTTTTTTATTAATAGAAATATCAAAAAATTGGTTTTATAATATTTTAATAGAAATATCATATAAACTAATTTACACGATCCATGAATTTTATGGGTGAAAATGACATGTTAGAAGTGTGTGGAATATTTTTGTTCGAATTTACCTTTTGTGAGGGTTTTATATAAATCCAAAAAAACAAATAGTGTAACAATTGTAACTATTGATATTTTACAAAAGAAACACTTTATTAAATTATTTAAAAATTAAAAAATTTAAAAAATTAAAAAGGGATAATTATATTATCTAATATTTTATAAAATATCCATTTATTTTCAATTAAAATCATATAATAAAATATTTATAATCATTAAATATTTAGAATGTTATTACCACAATTAAAATTAAACAGAATATCTAAGTGTCAATTAATAAAATATGGCTTAAATTTACCAAATACATTGTCCAAAATTTATTAGTTAATGATATTAAACCATATCTTATCTAATATTCTACATTTCTCCATTTTTGTGGTTTTTTGGAAGTTTTATATTTAATTATAAATTATTATTTATAGAGTTTCCAAATGTGCCTCTCATGTCAATTATAAAAGGGAACCACCTCTGTCACCACTTCACATTATTTTGAGCCTTGATAATCTTCTATCCCCTTCCCTATTTCCTTCTAAACTCTCCTATAATCATTATAGTGGTTCTGGTCATCTTCAAAGTCCAAATCTAGTGTTCGAAGAGGAGATTTAGAGGAAGCATGTCATCGAATAGGTAGTCTCTTATACCGATTCTTTCCGAATTTTTTCTTATTATATGTACACTTAATTATTTGTTTCATTATAAAGATATAACATTGGTATCACTCATATAAATATATGTTATTATAAATATTAATCAAACATATTTTACCTTCTATCCATCCGATGAAAAAAAAATAATTTTGTGTGCGTACATATGACTTACTGTCTCCACTTCGTGGTGTAATTTGTTTTTCACCACCACATTGCATGGATGGGTATAATGGTGTAAATAATAAATCTATATGATTATTATAACATGATACTGATTCTTAATTATTATACACCATCCACTTCAAAACCATTAATCAATTTGGGTAATGATATAATCACTCATGCATACGTACGACCTACCATCTCCACAATTTGATGTGATTAATTCTACATGATCTTAACTAAAACATGATTATATAAATTAATTGAATTAATAAATATGATACATATCATACTACTATAAATAATTAAATGATATAACTATAACCTAAATAGGGTAATAAGAACTTATCTGACAAAAAATGCATGAGAACCTAAACATGTAATACCCAAATAACAAGTAACAATGAAATGTTACAAAAAAAACATAAAAATATGATCACAATTGCTATAATAAAAATGATTATGATTTTTTAATAAATCGATAACATAACATTAATCATTATACAGAAGGTTTAGATAGATATGAATCATAAAAGACCAAATTTAAGGGATAAATTTACAATCAAATTTTTATCTAAGATTTTTTGTACGTAAGTATTTACTAGGGTATATTTATCATCAAAATTCAGGTATTATAATTATTTAATATTATTTTTATTATTATAAAATTTGTAAATATTATTTTTCTGATTGATTAATTATTATTTAATGGAATTAAAAGAATATTTTGTAGTCAATTGATTAGTGGTACTTTTTATGTTTTCTGAAAAATGTATGTGGAGAATGTTTTTTTAACTTATACGTCATGGATATATTTTTCCATATTCATAACACCTTATTTCTAGGAATCATACTCTACAATATATTAGGATTATTTTAAACTAAATTAATTTTTTTAAATAACGTGGCACATTCTGAAAAGATAATGTTTTTGAAAAAGAATGTATATTTTCTTCATGAATTAAGGATAAGTGTTTTATCAAAAATAATTTACATTTAAGATGACATAAGGTTATGTTTCTATAACCATTATTTCTTTTATTTTATTGTGTTTATAATGGTTATTTTTTATGTAATCCTTTTATTTTTATTGGATTACGATGGAATGATGTTTATGAAACCCATTTTATTTCATGGCTTATGCTATGATACATGATTTATGTTTTGTGGAATACATAAGAATAGTATCATTATGAGATTGGTGGAAACTATATCTCCCTCCAATGCCTTGGGCTAGAATTTGTATGTCATGAGATATACATGAATAGAATTGAAAGTAATTATGGTTTAGTAATAGAGGGCTCGAACAAGAAGTGAACTCCATTCAGTAATGGACATTGTTCACTACGATGGTCTTGGAAATGAGCATTGACTAATATGAGATTATTTTCAATGATTATGTGTGAATTCCATGAAATTTCATTTCATATTTTATGAAAATTGGGATTAAATTACACTTTTATAATTTATTCCATGACATTATATTTTCATATTTTATATACATGATAAGATTTCCAGATGTATATTCTTATGATTATGATATGATTGATATTTCCCTTCTTTACATTTGTTGTGCATTTGAGATCACTGATTCATATGTTTCTTTTCCCCGGGCTATGAAGAATGTTGTTAGGTATGATATGTCAAAAAGGAGTCTTGTTTGGAAGAAATAATTGGGTGACAATGAATATTATTTATTAACCAATTGTCTATGTTTCCCAGTTTATGATGACACTAACCCAATACAGGAATTGATTTCTTTTGTTATGCTATGTAATAAATATTATTCAATGATGAATTAGAATATACATGTAAATTATGGGCTATTATAATAGATATCAGAGTGATGGTATAGTTATCCATTTGATACTAGGGCAAGATAACACTTGTAATAACCCCAATGACATGTCTATGTATAGATTATAATCATATACTAGTGTTTTAGAGATGTTTATAAATAACCTAGGAAAATACCTAAATTCACCTAAAATAAGTATTTATTATTGATTATGTTTTTTCCCTTTTATGATTAGTGCATATCACACTATATTTATTGGTTTTAGTCAATGGATGGAACCTGAATGTACCATTTTAATGTTAATTGTGACATGAAATGAAATGATTATCCTAACGGACAACCAAATGTTATGGTATATTGAATGAAAAATATTGTATCCATTTTCACAAAACACTATCAATCTATGAATCATACATTACTTCCAAATGAGAAAAGGAGGGGAAATATTCTATTGGGTCCTTCATGAGATAGTCTCCACCATCATTTTGCGGGTATTCTGATCCCTTAGTGGATGAACAATATAGCAACACCATTGAAAAGAAATTTTTAGTTCTAAAATGTTTTGAAAATGATAACTTCATCTTAGTAGTCTACCGTTTGGGAGGAGAAGATGATCAATGTTTGAATATTATCAATAATATGAGGAAAAGAGATGTAATTGATTCCATGGAATGAGATGATATCATTAAATTAACATTAAATAAGTAATTTCCTCGTATTTTTCAAACAATGATAAAGAATGAGTTCGTTGAACTTAAGAAATAGGCTGATTAATATGTTGGAACCTACGAAGAAAATTTTATCAGACATTCAAGTTACACTTCTAGAGTTATTATCTGAACTGAGAGTAGAATTGATCAATTATTTAGTTGCATAAAACAAAGTCTAGGAAGTGAATTAACTATAAGGGAATTCAATAGCTTTGAGTAAATTGTTTGATGTGCCCTCAATGTTTAGGAGGATATTATTGTAACCCATCCATCATATAGGTTTGATAAGAATAGAAAAATAGAATTCAAATGAAAATTTAAATACAACATTGAAAATAAGATGAGTTTCTCTTATGCTTGATGTGTGAAAATAAACTTAGAGGGAATTTTCTTAATGGAAATAGTAAGTGTTTTATGTGTGGGAAAGAAGTTAATTAGGAAATTTAATGTCGATGTGATGGGAAAATGATGTCTCGTGATGTGAACAAAAAAGGATACATATAATGCACCTCCTACACATAAATGTGACATGTGAATGGAAATTGGGGGATTATTCCAATCAATGACCTAATCCAAGGGTTATTGATGAAGGTCAATGTCAAAAAAAAGTTAAGGACAAAGACATAGAAAAATAAAATGAAATCACTCTGGTGATGTGGAGTATGATAATTAAGTGGTTAAAGATACACTTACCATCCAATATAAAGTAGAAAATGATTTATTTTATTTTATATCCACCCACTTGTTTAATTATATTTTTTTGAAGGGTATCATTGTATTACCTAAACAATTAAATGTTGAATCATCTGTGAGAACTCCTAATGGCACAACAGCAACATAAAAAGTTTATAATTCTTCTCTGGTTGAAGTTTGTGTGAATGTGATTCATGCAAATATTGTGACTCTTCTATCATGGTATTTGATGTGATTATTAACAAATATTATTTTTCTTTATATGGATCCCATATAAATTTCCAATGAAGGTAATTATTATTTCATATTCCCAATCAATTAATGATCATCTATCTATTTAAGGATTAATATAAACGTCTAGTATGAATTTCATCAGCTATATACGTCTTGATTCAAATAAATTAAAGATATTTATCTCAAAGGGTTGGGGAGAAACTCAGGATTTAGAACACTCCCATTATACGATAGTTTGATGATGTATTTTTAGAGGAATATCCAGGTATTTCAACAAATCATGATGTTCTATTTTCAATAAAACTTATAACTGGTGTTGTGAATATATCAAATACAACTTATAGAATGGAACCAATTGAGTTCCATGAATTAGAGAGGAAATTCCAATAGAAACGTGACAAGGTATTCATACGCCCTAGTGCATCACCTTAGAAAGAACCTGCTCTATTTGTTAAGAAGAATGATGGATCAATGAGACTCTACATTTATTATTGATAATTTAACAAGATCACTAACATGAGAAAAATAACCTCTTCCCTGCATTGGTGACTTATTTTACAAACTATACGGAGCTCAAAACATTATCTTGATTGATCTTCATTCAAGATATCCACATTTGAGGGTCAAAGAAGAGAATATATCAAATATATCACTCCGTACAAGGTATGAAGACTATGAATTTATAGTGGTGCCTTTTGTTCTTTCTAATTCCCCGAGTATCTTCATGGATCTACTTAATAGTGACTTTAAATAATTTGTTGATTAGTTTGTGGAATTTTTACAGATGATATTCTTTTCTATTCAATGAGAAAGGAAGAACATTAATATTGCCTTAAAATTGTACTGAGGACCCTGAAAAAGGAGTTGGTTTGTGCCAAATTTACCAAGCATGAATTTTGTATTTAGAAAGTTTAATTTTTGTGTCGCATAATCTCTAGAGAGGGGATATCTACACATCCAGCAAAAAAATGGTTATTGAACGATTCTTGAGACCAACAATAGTAACTGGGATCCAATATTTTCTTTGGTTGCAAGGATATTGTCGATAATTTTTGAAATATTTTTTATGATTAAATAATCCACTCACCACATTTACATGGAAAGGAGTTATGTTCATTTGGATAGAGGAATGTGAAAAAAAGTTCAATGAACTGAAAATATGATTATCCATTGCATATGTGGTCACACTACCTTATAGTAGAGAAATGTTTTTGATATAATGTTAGGTATCCATGAATATATTGAGATTTTTTCTCATGAAAAATTATATGGTGACAGCGTATGCCTCATGACAGTTGTAAACCCATGAGAATAATTACCCATATCATGATTTGTAGTTATTAGTGGTAATATTTACATTAATAATATGAAGGAATTATCTTTATGGTGAACATTTTGATATTAATACTGATCATAAAAGTTTAAATAATATTTTCACACAAATGGACTGAATATCCACCAAAGAAAATGGTTGGAGTTGATTAAATATTTTGACTTCCAAATACATCACCACCCAGGGAATTCAAACAAGGTGAAATATACATTAATTTGACAAGACCAGGCTATCCTAGCCCTGATGTGGATCTCAAAAGGTCCAATATTCAAGGATTTTCAATGGATGAATATTGAAATTTTAATGGAAGGGTGGAAATAATATCTTTATCAAATTAATGCTCAACCATCAATAAATGTGAAGATTAAGGAGGAAAACAATTAAGATGTAGAGTTACAATAGAATGGGGGAAATGTTCCTGAAATCAACCTTGATTGTGCTGAAATAATAATGTTTAGGAATTGGGTTTGTATTTTCCCATACCAAAATTAATGAAGGAGCTACTAGATGAGGCTCATAGTTCTTCATTCTCTATTCACCCTACAAGCACAATGATTTACAAGGATATAAAAGAGTACTTATGATGGGATGGAATAAAAAAAGACATCACCAAATTTTTCTCTCAGTTCTTGGTTTGTCAGTAAGTTGAGGTTGAGAGACAGATCTATAGGGGATGTTAAAACCATTACTCATATGAGAATTGAAATGGGAAAACATCACTATGTATTTTTTCATCAGATATCCCAAAACATCCAAATGAAATAATGCAATTTGGGATATATTTGATCTCCTTACAAAGTCGACACACTTAATTGCTTTTAGAGAGGATTTACATCTTGATTATATTTTCAAGTTATATTTAATGGAAGTGGTAATATTGCATGGAGTAGCACTATCAATTATATATAATTGGGATCTGAAGTTTGACATGATGTTCTGGAGAAGCCTTATACATGCTATGGATAAGGACTTATTATTCAGTACTATTTATTATTGTGACATAAACAGTCAGTCTAAGAGGACAATTCATACTCTGTAAGACATGATGAGAGCATGCTGTTTGGATTTAAAATGTGGTTGGTATCAACACGTACCATTGGTGGAATTTTCTCATAGTAACACCTTTCACTCTTGTATTCAATATAGATTCTCATGAATCTCTCTTGATAACTAAGTGTAGAACTCCAATTTGATAGGACATAGTTGGGGAAAGAAAGCAATTCAGATGTGATAATGTTTATGAAATGGTTGAAAAGTTCAGATCTATTCATCACCACATAAGACTAGCTTATAGTTGACAAAAAAGTAATGACGACAAAAAATAAAATACTAAGAGTTTTAAGTGTATTATAAAGTGTTTCTACTAATATATCCCTATAAAATAGTAAGGATATTTGAAAAGAAGGGCATGCAAAGACCTATTTATATTAGTCTGCTTGAAATTATGGATCACATTGGGAAGGTAGCTTATCGATTGGTGCATCCACTAAATCTCTCTTAAGTTCATGATGTGTTCCATATATATCTCCTAAGAAATTATATACCTGATCATTCATATGTACTAATATAATATGTTGTACTACCGGAGAAAAATATTTCCTATGAAGAAAAACTGATAGAGATTCTTGGATCGTAGCGAAAAAGGTCTACAAAACAAGAATAATCTCATAGTTAATGTTTTATGGAGGAACCACTAATTTAATGAAGCTAAATGGGAACTTTAGGATATGATAAAGGAGAGGTATCCTCGTTTTTTTCAATTAACTAATTTCTTGTGGAGAAATTCTATATTAGGGGTATAATGTTACCTCGAGATGTTTTTATGAAATATATTATGTAAGTAATTTTTTATTCTTAAGTAACTTACTTTGAAATCAATAATGAGTTTAACAAATCTGTGAGACTCCATTATAATGACATTACTCTTATATCCTAGCCATTAGGATAAAAAAAATAATTATAACTAACTTAGGAAAATTCCTTGTCAATTCATTGGTTATTAATTATTTATGAAAAATATAAATCAAATATATATTTATATTTATGAGTGAATAAATTTTTTTTATGAAATTAATGTGATATATATATGTTATATACTTCATAAAATATTTTTTATATTAATCCAATGGATATTTTAGTAATAGAGCATGAATAAAACATTATATGATTTAAAAAACCATTTTTATAGTCTAAATTTACACCATTGAATGGAGAATAACATGTAAATTACAGTTTTGACACAATAAAAATCTTATATTACAACATAAATATGTTATCTTGAAGTGGGATATAAAATCTAATCTGTATAAATTTTTGATATTTTTCTACTAAAAATCATGTCTCGATGAATTATAAAAATAAAGACAATTTTCATTTTAAAATCATTTTTCATCAAGATAATTTATATGATTAAATTATAATATATAATGGTATAAATATAATATATTTTTATTATTCAATATAATGTATTTCATTAGCATTAATATAACATTGAATTTATATGTAATACAATTTCAATCTATTGCAATGTTTTAAATATTAAATCTAGTTTTATCATTTCAAAAACATGATTAATATTAAATTAATTACTGAAACTTATATATTTTGATTTTAGAATAATTAATTCTATATTTGGAATGAGGTGATCCAAATTATGTTATTAGGATAATTTTATTTTCAATAATTATGAATAGTAACTTTGGAAATTATTTTTATTACCAGGGTTAAAGGTAAATCAGGTAATTAAGGGTAAACAAATATTATAAAATTACAATAAAACCTATAAAAAACCTATTGGATGACTGAATTAGACCATTATAATCTATTTTTTTTAAATTTAATCACATAATGGACACTTCCTTATGAATATGTTATGAATTTAATAAAAAATAAAGAAAGTGACAACATGTGACAATTTCAATTTATATAGGTAAACTAATTTTCATAAGAGGAAATATAGTACAAATATTGACTATTGATAGTAAATAAAAATATGAAATAATTACATGCATCAAATTAATTTATTTCTAATCTTTTGGGATTAAATAATTACCATTAAGGATGAGTGATTAGCGATTTAGAAATTATTTTATTAATAGAAATATCAAAAAAATTGTTTTTAAAATATTAAACTAAATATCATATGAACTAATTAATGTTCTACAAGAATTTTATAGGTGACCAAAACATGTTATTAGCGTATTAAATATTATGGTTTGAATTTATCTTTTGTTATTATTTTGTTTAAATTCAAATAAAATAATAGTGTCAAAATAACATTATTGATAATTTAAAAAAAATTATTAAATTTTTTAAATTTAGTAAAAAAAATTAAAAATTAAAAATTTAGAATTATAAGATCTAAACTTTTATTAACTTCCCATTTATGGTCAGTAATCACCATATATTTAAATATATATAACCGTTAAATATTTATAATTTTATTACAACAATTAAATTTAAATTGAATAACTAAGTGTTCTAAAAAAATATATGGTTTAAAAAGACCAAATAACTTGTATAGGATATATTAATTGTTAATATTAAAACCCTATGTCATCTCATCTTAGAAATTATAACATTTTGGTGGGTTTTATGTAGGTTTAGATTTTATTATAAATTAATATTTATGGTGTTTCCAAAAGAGCCCCTCACCTCAATTATAAAAGGGAACCTCCTCCCTCAATTATTCACCTCATTTTGAGCCTTCTAACTTGGACATCGCTTAACCTTATTCCTTTTAAACTCCCCAATTTTAATTCTAGAGGTTCTGGAAGACATTAACTACTAACTCTAGTGCTCTAATAAATGATTTTGAGGAAGCACGTCAAGGAAGAGGTAATCTCTTCTACCGATTCATTCAAGCACGATTCTTCTTAAAATTAAAATTCATTAGTTTTTTCATAATATAGTAATACAATAAGTATCACTAATATATTTATATGTTATTATAAATATGAAATAACAATATTTCACATTATACCACCCTACAAAAAATGAAATCACCACGCGTGCGTACGTACGACTTACCGTCTCCACGTCGTGGTGAAATCTGTTTTTAACCACCACCTTACTTGGATGGGTATAATGATGATAATAATAACTATATATGATTATTATAACATTATACATATTCTGAAATATTATACTCCATCCAATTCAATACCATTCAACAATTTTGGGAATGAATTCATCGCTCATGCGTACGTACAGCCTATCGTATCCACAATGGGATGCAATTCATTCTTACATGATCATAATTAAAACATGATTATTAAATTTATTTGAAAGAATATATATGATATATATTATACTAACATAATTCATTAAATTATATAATTATAACCTAAAAATCATAATATGAACTTATCTGAAAAAACCTGTATAATAACATAATGCAGATAATACCCAAACAAAGAGTAAAAATGAAATGTTACTAAAAAATGAATGAAATTACGATCATAAATGTTATCATAAAAATGACTATGATTCTAGAATAAATGAGTAAATTTATTTAAATAATTATATAGGATGTTTTGATACATACAAAACATATCAGACCTAAGGTAAGGGGTAATTTTATAATCTCATTTTTATTCAACATTATTTATACCTATGTATTACTGGGGTATATTTATCATCCACATCCATGTTTCCTATTTATGTAATATTATTTAAATTTATCTGAAAATATTAATGTTAATTTTACCCATTGTTTAATTTCTCTTAATTGTTACGAATGAAATCTTTTTTCATTAATCTATTTGAGGTACTTTTGTAATTTTTAGGAAAAAGTATGAGGATAATGTTTTTTAACTTATATGGAATGAATGGATTTTTATGTACTCATGAAAAATTATTTCCATGAAGATTCATATAGAAAATTTTATGATTATTTAAAAATTTATTCTTTTCTTTTAAAATTATGTGGAATTTCTAGAAAATTAAACTTTTTTTAAAAAATAAAGGGTATTTTTCTCATGAATTGAGTTCAATTGTTTTATCATAAATATTTTCCATAAAACATTACACATGGTTATTTTTATATCACTATTATTAATTTTATTTGATTATCATTATTGTGGAATTAATTTTTTATGAAATAAATTTATCTTAAAAGGATTGTGATGTAATTTTGTTTAAGATACCAATTTTATTTCATGTGTTATGCTATAATAAATGATTTCGGTTTTTAGGGAAAATGTAAGAATGGCTTCATTATAAAATGGGTGGGACCGATATCTCCCTCCAATTTATTCGGTAAATTTTTTTATCTCTTGATATATACCTTAATTGAATGAAAATAAATCTGGTTTAGTAATACAGGGCTGAAATAGGGTGTGAAATCGGATTAGTAATGGAATTTGTCCGCTATGATGGTATTGGAATTGATCTATGACTAATATGAAATTTTTTTCTATGATTATGTGTGTATGATATGAAAACTCATGTCTTATGTTATGAATATTGGGATTACATTTCAATTTTATGACTTATTCCATGACATGATATTATGATATTTTATATATAGGATAAGATTTTCAAATGCCATGTTTTTATGATTATGATATGATTGATATTTCACTTGTTTACCCATAATAAGAATTTAAGATCACCATTTGATATGTTTCTTTTCCCCAGGTCAGGAAAAACGATATAAAGTAAGATATGAAAAAAATGAGTCTAGTTTTGAAGAAATAATCTGGAGATAATGTAGATGTTTTATGGACCAGATGTTTATGTTCACCAGTTTCTAAAGACACTAAATCTATACGGTCATGAAATTTTTTTATTATGACATGTAATAAATATTAATCAATTTTGAATTATCATATACATGTAATGTATAGTCCATTATAGGGTTATTGAGAGTTAAAGTGGTCTCTCATCACATGAGAATAATAAGAGAAGTAATAGTGTCGCATGAAATCATTTATAGACATAAATAATTTGAAATAAATAGCTTTGATAAAAAGAAGGTTCTTGAATAATGAGGAGATATAGAGGATCACTTACCTTTATATGAAACATCTAAAGAATTGGGAGGATCATCAAAATAGAATGGTAACACCTTTGTAGGACTCTATAGAATGAAATTTTGTTTAACTTCATTCTATAACGGACATTTGCGAATATTATTAGGAAGATGGGTCTATATTTGTTTCTAAATAGTGGTAAATTGTTATTACTTTCTACACATAGGTTTTGGACTCTCAATAATTATTTAATCCAAAACACAAACCATACTAAGAATCATTCCAGTGGTTTATACCAAATTATAGTCAATTGAATCACATTTTATAGTTAAGAACTAAACACATCAATGAAATATTTTTCGGGATGTGGAAGAGATTCATGTTAATAAAGAAATAAATTTAAAAAAATAATATATAATATATGTATTGGTAGAATCATTATGGGTTTATAAAATTATGAAAATAACATCAAAAAAATTATTTTTAAGGGCAAAAATAATTATGTACTTATATAATCATTAGAGTATTTGTCACAAAACTTTTTGGAATTTATTATGGGAAAATATAAATTTTATATTTATACTGTAGTTAATTTCTAATAAAATATGTACTATCTCAAAAAACTATAAAAATTTCATTATTATTTAATTTTCAGGTGGTTATTTTAAAATTATTACTTATATTAGCAAAATGATTATATAAATATAAAAAACAATTATTTATAAATACAAAATCCCTAATTACAAAAAATATATTCTTTTAAAAAAATAATGATATCTAACCCTTATAAAAATTATATACGACTTCATTAATTTTTTTATCATTTATTTAAATAAATATTAATTTTATGGATATTTAATTAAAATTAATCTTTAATAAAATTTTACTAGATTTATCAAACATATTGTATTTAATGAAGCTATATATTTTTTAAATATTCTATTTATGTTTCAGAGCATTAAAATATAAATTTTATATAAAAATTTATTTAATCATAATAATGTAATATTAAAAAGGATAAACATACTCATTATTTTATAGTATAATTCAAATTTAAAATGGAACACATTTAGGTTCTACATACACAACACCTTATTAATCTTGGATATTACCTCAGGGTAACGTGTGTGATGGTGTAACATTATTGGTGTAGTTAATTGAACATTGTTTGGTTCATGATCTCGATGCGAACAAAATTATCTTATTAACGGTATTCTTAGATATTAATTTTGTTAATGTGGTCATGGGATCGGGGAAGGGAAATTCATACTTATTCCATCTCTATTAAAATCATAGGTATATGGGATTCATAGGGTATGATCCTACTGGCTGATGAAATATCTTCTTTATACAATGTCCAATTGAATTATCACTACCACAAAAATAGTTTTTCCCGGTGCCAACCTTTATCAGCGCTAACGAAAAAGCACTGATAAAGGTTGGTCACTTCATCAGCGCTTCCATTTATCATCACATTTTTTAGCATTGATAAAGGTACCTCCTTTATCAGGACTTTTTTAGCACTAATAAAGGGACCCCCTTTATCTGCGTTTTTTTAGTAGCCTTGATAAAGGGTGCCTTTATCAGCACTTTTTTTTAAAAGTGCGGATAAAGGGTGAACATCAAAAAAATTAGTTAAAATTAATATATTGATATATAAATATATAAATATACTTATATTTATATAAATATAATATATAATTTTTAAATATATTTTAGATAAGTATAAATATACATTTACACTTAATATATATAATATATAAGATATTTTGTGAAAAGGGGTTATAAAAAATTAATAAAATATTTTGAAATAATAATTTGCTAATTATTATGGAGGAATAGTCATTTAATAACAATTTTAAGACCCAAAAATAAAAAAATTAAAAAAAGACACACAAATATGTTGAAAACGCAACTCGAACATCAAACGACCATAACTTTTGATCTGGGTGACCATTTGAGATATACCATATATCAAATCAAATCTTGCAACAGGATCTACACCCTCAAAACAATTGAAACCCTGGTCAAGGTTTTCTTCAGGCTAAAAAAGTCCCATAAGTCCTCCAAAACTGAGTTTATAGTCGGGGTACCCTGATTTTTTAACATTTTGTGGATTTTGAGCCTTGTTTAAGGAGGTATTATTGCCTTTTTTTTGGTGGGAACTGAATTTATTCCAATTTATTACATTCATATTGATATTATGCCTTTGAAATTTTTTTTATAATGAACTGCTATTTATAATCATATATATAATAATATGTACAAATTTTTTATATTTTCACACCTAAAAATTTAATTTTTTAAATAAATAATTAAACATATTTACATAAAACAATATTAACATTATATAATTAATAAACAATATCCACTTTATTTAAAAAAAACAATATATGAATATTCATATACCTATACATATAAATATATATTAATATAACTATAAATATATATATTAATATAACTATATTTATATATATTAATAAAACTATATATATATATATTTTAATATAACTATATATATATATTAATATATATATATATATATTACTATATGAATAAATATAACTATATATATATATAAATAGATATATCATAAATAAGAGGTCAAATCAATATAGGGGAGTGGAAAAGGCATCAGGTGCTCAAGGTGATGTCTCGAGATCAAATCTGGGCGGAGGTAGGGGCGTGCGTGCAAGGGTGAATTTATGGGGATAACACTGATAAAGGTGGTGTATATCGTTGATAAAGGGTGGATGCGGTGCGTGCGGGAACTAGACGTGCATGAAAGCGCTGGTAAGGGGGGGGGGGGCGAAGCTTTGTAAAAATCCCCCTGAGGTTGGCAGGATTTTTTTAAAATTATTTTTTAGTTTTATCAGCGCTAAAAAAATTGCTGATAAAAGGGGTCATTTATCAGCACTAAAAAGAAAGCGCTGATAAAGGAACCTTTTATCAGTTCTTTTTTTAGCACTGATAATATGGGTCATTATCAGCGCTTTTTGTAGCACTAATAAAGGGGACCCACCCTTTATCTTTTCCGGCTTTAACAGCTCTTTTCTAGCGCTATTGAAGGCCATTTTTGGCACTGATAAAAAGGTGTATTTCTAGTAGTGTATAGTCAGTTAATCGTGTTGAATGGTAAAAGTAATCACATGTGGAAAATTAAAATCATGGACATTATATTTTCCAATATAATTTAGTGAATATAACCTAGAATCATGAAATAAAAAATAATGAATAATATGGGTATGAAAATGATATTGTTCATTGTTAAACTACTTAAGGGTTTACAAAAACATGATGCATCATATTTTGGATATATCGCATGCATCAAATTTATGTGAGAATATTTTTTCATATATTCATCTATTATGGGAAATAATAATTATATATTTCTCAAAAAAGAGTTGAACAAAGCGTAAAAAGATGGTATATATTTTTTTTAATATATAATTAAACTATAGGAACTATTGTATTAGTTATCTAGCATGTATAATAATTATAAAATTAGTGTTTTGATTTTTTTTACATTATAATCTACCTTATTCAAGGAAAAAATTAAAAATTTCTCTGACTGGATCAATTCGTAATTATATTATAATTTTTTTCAAGTATTCTTTTTTGGATAAAGAATTTAGCTGATTTATATGGGACTGGTCTTCATCAGATATTTTGATCATAAAAAATATAGGGTGAGGTTTGGAAAGAAATCATTAAAAGAGAAAGTGAGATTAAATAATGTTTTAAACAATTCCCAGTCAAAACACAAATAGATTTACCATCATCATTGTGGTGAGAAATGGAATGTTAAGAAATTATTCTATATACTAAAAATGAAAAAAATGAAGAAGGTAAAAAAAAATAATAATAAAAATTGTGATGTAAATTATTATTCCTATCATGACTGGTACCCTGGGGCACGATCCATAACTACCCCAAACCTGCCTTCAATATGCTAGGGGTAGGCTAATAAAACCAAAAATGCATATCCCTAAAATTGGGTATGCAATGCCTTTAAACCTGCAAACACACATACCAAGAACACGTCATGATGAAAATAACATAGTAAACCCACCGTAGTAACTGTGTGTAGTAATAATAAAGGTTCTGAAATACAAGACCACCTTACAAGATACAACTACAATAGAAAAAATCTCTTAAGATCATCCACCAAGGATATTACTCGAAGGGTAGGTACATCTCGTCGTCTGCACAAGACAAAAAAAGGTGCAGGCAAAGCCCATATATGGGTGAGTATAACAATACTCAGTAGAGACCCTGAGACCCCTAAAAGTCTCTCAAAATTCCACAAAGGGAAAATAACAATGTATGACCTCATTTAAAATGCACAATGCAAAAGACTCGGCTAAAACTAGGTATACAACACAGTGATTAGAAATAAATATGATCAGTATTAATCTATATTAATTTATTCCTTTAGTATGTTCAACAAATGAACTGTGAATAAGTTGTTCCATTTTTATCCATATAAGGTCGTTTGTCGCTGATCCACGAAGGGCCAATCTAAGCCCGGTCCTCGTCGGGCCGCACATTGTTAATCCACACATGGTCACTAGAATGCTGATCCACACAGGGTCACTATGATGTCGATCCACATAGGGTCGCGATGATGTCGATCCAAAAAGGTATTCTATGATCCAAATCCACACAGGGTCTCTAGTATGCTGATCCACACATGGTTGCTATGATGCTAATCCACACAGGGTCACTCTTCAATTGACAGTCATCCACAATATTATCCACAATCAGTGTGATTGAGATCCATAGTATTTGTTCCCCAATATATTGGTTGTGCATCAACTACTAGGATGTTCAACAATGAAGTAAAAAAAGTACATCCATGTCATAATGGTCCCAAACCGGCAGACAGTGCATCAATCAGACGCCCTGTCTGTGGGGTTTAGCCATTTTAGTGCCAAGGGATCAGTTGGATTCGGGTTCGATCCAACCCAAAAATTCTCTAAATTTCACCAAAACTCCGGTTGTCTATCAAAAAACGATAGTGTCTTTCCAAAGATTCCAATTTCGTAGACGGTTCATCAAATGGATGTCCTGTTTGTGAGATACGGCCTTTTAAGCATATGTGGTCAAAAAAGGGTCTCAGCTTGACTCGACCCGACCCGACCCGAGCTGAACTAGCTAGTCCATGGATGGATTGGCCCGCTAGGTGGTAGGATACTCCCATTGGGGAGCGGACCGGCCCAGGCCGCTGGGGCATATATTGGCCCGACCCGCCTTGGCAGGGCGCAACCTGCCATGAGACCTGGCACGGTGGCTAGTGCGGTCCACCAGCATGGTGGCCAGACCCCCATTCCCGAATGAATATCCATTCAGGTTTCTTCAACTGGTGGCTCCATGTGGTTCCCCCCTTTCAGCAGGACCCACGAGGCCTAGGTCCCCCCCACCGCGACTTAATGCTGGGGCACATAACTATGTGCCGCTGCTACAAACGCGGCCTCCCACGTTGTCCACAGCGGCACCTTCAGGCATCGCATCACCTCTATGGCCGACGAGAGCTAGATGCCACCATCACCGATTGACACAGTGCTGGTGGGGGATCTTCGGGAAACTAGGTGAGTTTTGGTTGTTTTCCCTTCCGATTGAGCCTACATGCCTCTCGGGATGCCATCGTCACTACATGGCTCCTTGATTCATTATTCCTCCAGGTTGAAAATACGCTCCAGAATAACGTGATAAAAACTGATGTGGCAGAGGGTCTGTTCCATATTTTTTTTCCCACACCATCTTCATCATCATCATATGAAGTGGGTAGTAAAAAAATAAATGTAATAGATAAATATAAAAACCCGTTTAATTCTCCCGCAACGAAAATCTATAATTTCATTCAAATCGCAGATCGACTAGTTTTTGTTGATCTACATTTGTCATTATTTTCATGAACCAGGAATTGAATCTATAATTTTTTTGAATTTAATTACAACCCCTACCTTGGATTTGGATGTAAGGTCAAAATTGTGGAAGAAGAGACCACGTTTGGGGAAGCTATCAGCGTTCGTCGTTTCTGGATTGATTCCTCCCCCATTGTCATCTAAGCCTCTGTTCTTCATTGAAAAGGTTTATCATTGGTACTTCATCAGATTTATCTAACAATATCACACCACCCTCTCCCATTTCCTACATTTTAAGATCCCAAGGGCCGTATTAATAGATTAATCCTCTTTTCAAATAATGGTTCATTGATTGATTTAATTAATGATCCAAATTAATTAAATGAGGAGTGGTTAGACAATTGATGTGTAACTGGGCATTTAATTTCGCTTATTCAAAGTTAGGCCACCTATGTGGTCTCTACCAGCATCACTCAAGAGGTGGTAAAAAATTAAAATAGCATTTTTATGTTATTTTATTATTCATCCAAAATCTGTCAAACTATCAATTTCACCTGACATACCATAGTTGATGTTAAGTCTCCATTAAGAGAATATCGGTATTGTGAGTTCAATGGTGCCCTCTGATTTAAATTTCAAGCACCATTTCAAAAGATATAAATTCCAACATGCCCATTTACTATACATACCTCAAAGAAAGTTCCAAACTCTCTCCAGGCACACCGAGCCTCAGAATCTAGCACTGTTAATTTCTGTAGACTCATAAAAATATAAAATAATAAAAAAATATTATATGGAATTTCTTGGTCATTAAATTCTCCCCATTTAGGTCTTTTCTTCCATGAAAGCTACAAAAACACTAGGGAAACAAGTGGGAGTATTGGGCATGAATCTGAGCCTCCTGATCCCTTGTGATCTCCTGGAGGTTACCATTCTGCCAAAGAACTCACACCTGAGGAAATGACCGCCAATGAAGGTCATGCTCCTATCGATCCTCTATCTCCACCAGGAACTCCACAAACATCTCCACATCATCTATGTCCACCTTGTCAAGTTGATAACTTGTGATGGATCATGCACATACCTCCTCAGCTGCGATACATGAAAAAAATTAAGCACTCGATGCATTTGTGGAGGAAGTGCTAGATGGTATTGCACATCACATACTATAATAAAGATCTGGAATGGTCCGATGGACCTCAAAGATATCTTTTCGCCCCGGCCAAAACTCTAGAATCATCATTGGGGTGATACTGATTGGAATACATGGTCTCCCTCCTCAAACTCCAAGGGTCTACGTCTCTTGTTGGCATAAAACTTCTACCATCTCCGTGTAGTATTCATCCTATCATGGATGATCTGAACCTTCTATCTGGTAGCCTATACCAACTCTAGACCCATAATTGATGACACCCCTAGGTCTGTCCAGCATAGTGGTTATCTAAAAGGTCTCCCATATAGGGACTAAAACGGAGCCATACCAATGGTGGAGTGATAAATGTTGTTTTATTGGAACTCCACCAGTGGTAGGTGGTCCTCCCAACTATGAAAAAAATCAAGGACACGAGAATGAAGCCTGTCCTCGAGGGTCTATATAGTCCGCTTCATTTGACCATCTGTTTGAGGATGATAGGTGGTGCTTAAGCATAGCACAGTCCCGAATGCATCCTGAAATCCCTTCCATATACAGGATGTAAAACAAGTGTTGTGATCTAAGATGATCATTGATGGAAACCTGTGATGCTTTACAATATCCTGTACATAGAGACACCCTAAGCTCTCTATTGATCCCTACTCTCAGATGGGTAAGAAGTGGGCCAACATTGTGAGTCAGTCAAGGATCGCCCAGTTGGAATCATGGACTCTAGATGTACATGGTATCCATGTCCTGTAGTCTATGGATATACCATCCCAATTCCACTCCGGAACCTCAAGTGGATGAGCTAAGCCTGCTGGTACCTGATGCTCATCCTTCACTTGCCGACAAGAGAGGCATCGTGATACAAAATCTACAACAACTTTATTCATTCATGGACACCAATACTGATTCCATAGGTCTTGGTACATCTTCTCCTCTCAATGATCTACCACAAAAGGGTATGTGTGGAACTCCCTCAACAACTCCTCTTGTAGCATCACTAGTACCATGGTGCATACTATGAAAAGTATGTCCTGCTACTAACCATAAAAAAATCTTCGAGGTGCCTATTATGAGGATATCTGAGCATGTCAGGCCTTGCAGTCTAAATCCCCAAGATGTGCCTCTTGGACTCAGAGAAAGAGTGGTGGAGTAACTATCATAGTCTACTGGTAAGATACTCAATCACTATCCATGAAGGAAAACAACAATGCGGCTATCTTCTCTAGCGCGTCACTCAGTAACTATTTACGAAACCTCCTGCTGGGTACATCTTCTAATACGTTCCCCTTCACAGGAGAGTAGACTATCTCAAAGTTGTAGTCCATGAGTAACTATATCCATCGTCTCTGTCTTAGGTTTAGGTTATTATATGAGAAGATATACTTGATACTATTGTGATTGGAGTAAACTTTAAACTGTTCACCCATATAGTATTTCCACCACATATTCAGCGTAAATATCACTATTTCTAACTCCAAGTCATGGGTAGAATAGTTCTTCTCATTCTGTATCAATGTATGTGATCCATAAGTTATCACCACTCACATTTACATTTGGAAACTTACTAGTTTGGTTAATGATGTGTCGCAGTAGACTACAAACCCAACGCCCACCTCCACTAGCCTCAAGGTGGTGGCACTAGTCAGTCTCTACCTTAGTTCCTAGAAACTCTGCAGGAACTTCTTCGTCTATGAGAAAGGCTACCCCTTATTCTCTGAGGATAGACTGGGTTCCACTACCTTGGATAAGTCAGGTAAAAATCTCTATTTGTCGCATACTCCTCCTCTGACGTGTGTATAACAAGATATTGTCAATGGATACCACCACGAATCGATCGTGGTAAGGATGAATGATCCTGTTCATGAGCCCCATGAACACTACCTGGGCATTTTTCATACCAAAGGGAATCAATAAGAACTCATAATGTATATAATGACATCTAAAGTCTATCTTCGGTACTTCATTGTATCGTAACCTGATCTGATCATAGCCTGATCTGAGGTATATCATTAAAAACCACCGATCTCCCTTCATATGGTTGATGAGATCATTAATCATTGGGAGTGGATACTTTTTTTTATGGTCCCCAGGTTCAAGCCATTATAGTTCACACAAAGCCTCACAATCCCATCTTCATTCTTGAGAAACAAAATTGGGGATTCCCAAGGGTAAACACTATTCTATATGAACCCCTTCCTCTTCAAGTTATCCAACTATAACTGCAAATCACAAATCTTTGTGAAGCCATTCGATATGCTGGTGTAGTTATCAGTGTTTTCCTAAGGTACATGTCGATGTATAAGCCTATATTTATGTGAGGAAGTAGTCCCAAAACTCCCTCCAAAAAGACATAAGCATACGGGACCACCAATATAGTATAGCTCAGACTATTATTGTAATCTGATCTAAGGTTAAGGCTATCCAACTTATTTGTGATCGACTGCACCCTCCTCTACAAAAGCTCATCTGGAGCTGCAAAGGTTCCTTTCTCACCAGTGAAGGAACACATGGTCCCACCCTCACGAAAAAACTGCACATTGTGCCTAAAACATAAAATATGATCTTGGATAGTGGATAACAATTCCATACCCAAGATGAAATCATAATTCCTCGACGATGCTATTTGGAGATCCCCACCAAATCTCTTGCCTCCTAGATTAATTCACACTACTAACACCAGTTGGTTATCATTAAATCCTCTCCCATATGAGTATCTAATCCTATGGATCTAGCCAATGGATTTACCAGAATCGTCAAGATCTGAATGGGACCCGTGGAAATTAAAGTGTGACTGGAACCAAGGTCTATATGTACCGCATCTATGGTGGAGTAGACACAGATAATACCTCAAATTATCTCTGGAACACTGTGGTTGTTGGCCTTAGCTGCCTGAGGATATGCTCATCCCTTTCCACCTACACCCTAAGGTTAGGGTGGACAAATTAGAGGTGGTGGTTGTAGAACCCCAAATCGCCTCACACCGCCAGCTGCACGACCTACTCCAATGCCATGCCCAACACCCAAAAGACCCTTCCTCTCGAATCTCATCCTATGTCCTAGCAGTCCCTCGACTGTCTAATGATTGTTGGTATAGAAGGACAGTCAGTCAAGAGCCTTGTGGACCTACCTGCCACACGTGAAGCACAGTCTACTCCTATACTTTCCTGCTCTACCTCATGATTTCCGCACCTCTGTCACTGCGTCTTGGGGTCATCATCCAGGAGGTTTGGCCTACTTGGACCTCTGCATCATCTGCCTACGATTTGCTGTAGATTACTCAACTACCTGTCATCTAGTGGTGGCTCTCACCATCTATGCCTGCTCATCTAAGAATATCTCCACCAATAATGCTCACTCGAGTACTCTGTCCTGCGTCAGAATATTAAGCGATATCATCAACACTCTGATATCTCGTTGAAGGACCTAATAAATGGGATGGTCCCTGAAGAAAGGGTCTCGTATCATGTCGGTGGAGTAGCGAGAGAGGTCAGTGAATCTTCCGAGTACCGTTCCACTGTTAGGATCCCCTTCTGTTAGTGAAGGGGTTAGTGAATATGCACATAGCGTAGTATCATTGGAACTAACTCTTCCCAAAATAGGGTCACAAAATACATCCAGGTGAGGTTCTCCTTGTTGTGTAACTAGATTTCTAGGCTCTAGTATCACCCAATTGTTCCCTAGAAAAGACTAAAAGTTAGGATCAACATCTGCTTTGATAGTGTCCCAACTAGGTAGAAAACTCTTGCCACAGCTTCCAGCCAGTACTCAGCTACCTGGGTATCTGCCTTGCCTTGACATGTCGGTGGCCTTTGCCACTGGAACTCATGAAACTCCCTCCGTTAGCGTCAATTGTTCTCTGGTGGTGATAGTTTAAATTTCTTCTTAACAGGTAGTGATGTTGTTGGTACACCTCCAAAAGGTGCCATCACTATAAGATGGTCCTGCACCGAAGCCTCATCACTCGGTGGGACGTCATGGAGAACTCTCTCTAGAATTATGGATAAATGTCTATGTGTTGGAATCATGAAAAGAAAAAGGTGTGACATAATCAATTAGATAATAATGGTGAGATGAATCAAAAGAGATCAAAATTATAAAATTTTGAAAACACACACAATTAGTGTTTTCATTCACTGAGATGGAAATTATAATTCAGGGTCCTGGTGTATGGATACATCAGCCACTGCACCAATAATGGACTCCCCAAATTTAAAACCACGATAAAGAAACTTCAAACTATTGTTCCATAGGAAATATTAGAGTCCTAGTTTTTTGGTATAACCAATCCTCTAATACCACTTTGTCATGACCCATCCCCCAGGTCATGTGTCGTGACAACCCCAAGCCTTCCTCTATACACCTGGGGTTGGGGAAAAGCACCAGAATGGAATATCCAGGAATGTGGGAAGTAATTTTCTTTAAATCTACAAACAAAAACACCAACAACATGACATGATTCAAACCACGTAGTAAAACTATAGTAGTAAATGTGTGTACTAATATTAAAGTGGTCGGAATGCAAGCGCAACTAAAAAGATAAAACCAAAAAATAAAATATCTACATAGATCATTAAATAAGGTTCCTACATAAAGAGTATGTAAAATTCATATCTATATCCCTCGACATCAACCAGTAACCTCCGTGTACCGCCTAGTCCTAGCTCTCTAATGTCTCAGCCAAGATGCTCACTGTCTGCACAAGACACAGCAAGGTGCGGGAAAAGCCCATCACGATGTGGGTATAAAAATACTCAGTTGGGACCCCGAGACCCCTGATGGTCTCCTAGAATTCTAAAGAAGAAAAAACCAAAAAGAATGACCACATTCAAAAAGAACAATGAAAAACACTCAACTCAAACATGGTATAAAACTCTTAGATCATGGTTAAAGATGAATATTCTTAACCTATGTTATTTTATCCTGTTAGGAAGTTCCAAAACTGATGTACAATTTTTTTTCTTCCAATTTCGATCCACATAGGGTCATATGTCATTGATCCATGATGGGATTCTCTAAAGATGTTCCCTGTCGGATCGTGCATTACAGGTCTACACAGGGTCTCTAGAATGCTAATTCACACAGGGTCTCTATGATACTGATCAAAACAGTGTTGCTATGATGTGGATCCACACATGAACGTTATGATGTCGATCCACATTGGGTCACAATGATTCTGATCCAAATAGGGTCTCTATGATGTCGATCAATATAGGGTCACTATGATGGTAATCCACACTGGGTCTCCCTTGAATTGACATCCAGCCATAGGATTCTATATACTTAGTGCGCTTGAGTTCCATAGTATCTACTCCTCAAGATATATTCCATTCCTTATATTCAATGAAGTTCCAAAAATATGTACCCAAAAGGAATACCATGTCATAAGGGTCCCAATGAGATAGACAGTGCATCAATCGTATGCCCAGCCTGTGATGTATTAGGATTTTGGTACCGAGGGCCCGATTGGATTCAGGTTTGATCCAACTTGGTTTTACTCTAACATTCTCCAAAACATAGGTAGAGTATAATAAAAGGTATATCTCATTCCAAGGACATCAGTTCCATAGACGATTCATCAAACAGAAGTGTGGTTTGTGAGATATGGCATTTTAAGCATTTCTGGGCAAAAAAGAATTTGGGTTCCGTCCGATGAGGTCGGACCGACCTGACCCCACCCAGATCTGGGTCCGAATTGGGTCCCACCTGACCTAACCTAAACCAGCTAAGCTGGCATGGGTGATCCAGGATATAGTAGGCTCCACCTGCTAGGCCACGGACTAGCCCAGCCTTCCTTGGATGGGCGAGGCCCACCGGGTGACCAGACTCATTGGATGGTGCGGTTTTCCATGTGGGTGGCCCGCCCCTCCTTCCTGAACGACTAGATGTTTGGGTTTCTTCAACTGGTGGTGCAACATGGAGCCATACTTCTCTTTGGGACCCATAGGGTGTAAGTCCCCTATGCTGCAACTTCTCCCTGCGGTGTACCGAAGATGCCAACACGACTGGCCAAGGGTCATCCACCACTGTTGTCCACCATGAAACCTTCGGGTGCCACATATCCTCTATGGCCAGTGAGAGACGACCACCATCATCGCCTTCCAGCACCAATCACCAGTGCAGGAGGGGCTTCCACATGCCTCCAGGTGAGCTATATTGGTCCGTTTTCTCTTTTGATTGCACCTATGTGCCTCCCCAGATGCCGACATCACTACTAGCCTCCCATATTCAAGATTTTGTTGAGTTAAAAATCTGCCACCAAAGAATGTGACAAAAACCAAAATGGTGGAGTGTCCAGGCCCTATTCTTTTGGTCCATGCCCTCCGTGTTAGCATCATATCAATTTGGCAGTAAACAAATAAATCACATATATAAAGATTAAAACCCATTCAAATCTCCCACATCAACCACCCATAATTTCATATGAATCATAGATCAACATTTTTTTCTTGATCTACATTGGTCATGATTTTCAAGAATGAGGAATTAAGTTCATAATTTACATTATTTTAATAACAACCCCTACCTCATATTTAGACGATATGTCACGGTTGTGGAAGAAGAATCCAAATTTGATGAAGCCGTCACTGTTGGTAATTTCCAGATTGATTCCTCCAACGTTGTCATCTAAGCCTCCATTATTCATTAGAATGGTTTAACATTGGAACAAAGTCGGATTTTTCCCACAATATCACACTACCATCTCCTGTTGCCAATGTTTTAAAATCCTATGGTTAATATTAAGAGAATAATCCACTTTTCAAATATTAGTTCATTAATTGGACGAATTAATGAACCAAATTAATTAAACGAGGATTGGTTACACATTTTATGTGTTACTAGAAATTTAATTTCCCTTAATAAATTGTGACCACATTCGTGGTCCCTTCCACTGCCACTAAATAGATGGTAGAAAAATAAAATAACATTTTTATGTTAGTATATTTTTCGTCAAAATGTATGTAAAACTATCATTTTTTACTAACCTATTGTAGTCAAAGATAGGCCTCAATTAAGAGAATTCAGGTGCTACGAGTTCAATGGTAACCTGATATTTCAATTCCGTGCACTGGTTCAAAAGATAGAAATTATCGCATGCACGTTTACTGAACGTAACTTAAAAAATCATCCAAATTCAATTTCGGGCACACCAGGAATTGGAATCAAGGGTCGTCAATTTTCAAAGGCCGGTAATAATCCAAAATAATTAATAATCATTAAATTCAATTTCCATGTCTTTATAGTTCCACCATAACTATAGTGGTGTTAATGTTATTTTTTATTATTATCTTAATATTGATTAGGACGATTCCTGATGAATTATTAGTAGTGGTCCTTATTTCACATGACATTGAGTATGTAGTTATTTGTATATTATTGACTAGATATATTTTTTGTAATTTTTTAGTTGGGAAGTGATGTTCAGGGTGATGTTATAGGTATGAGGATAACTTATCTTCATGCCATCAAAAAATATGATTTTGAAAAATGTTCATCATCCTCTTGGGGATCATCAAATATTTCTTTTCCATATTTTTACTAATGATGATTGTTTTGTTGTTATTTATTTGAAATGGAAGTTAACAACTTTGGAATGGTTCATTAATAGATGATCATATAAATATGGAGTAAATTTGGTTCTTAGTCAACGATTATATATATTGTGTTACTACATGTGTTATTGAATGCATTGTTTTTTGACAACTTATAGTGTAAAAGGATATACCCCATCAGTGATAAAGGACATGGGTTTTTAGAAAACATAAATTTTTTAATAGGTCTGAATGCTGTAAAACATGTCACATTCGATCAGTATATGGATAAAAACAGATCAGGATTTTTTTTAAATAACCATCCATCAAATAGATCTTCACAAGAACCAGAGTTCAAAAACATTTATTTTATTAGTCCTTTGATATCTTCAATATTCAATTGAGGATTTTATTTTTCAACATTTATTAAAAACATAACATAAAATATGTGTGTATATTTTTTAAATGAACAATGTATGGTGATATATAATTTCAAACCGATTTAGGATTCAATTGAGAAATGAAATTTTAAGTGGTTATGATTTGTTTTCAGTAATTTCATTCTCGTAACTTATGGATATTTTAATATTTACTATATATGGTAAGGAATTAAAAATATAAATACATGTCATATGAAAAATTAATTTAATGGAATATATATGAAAATAAACATGAGTGTGATGGAAATAGTTCAATATTTAATTTTTGAAACAATGTTTCTTGTACTTTTTTATACATATGATCAATTTTCTTCTTGAGATATTATCAATTAATATCCCTTGAATTGTTTCTAGTAGGAACTCTTGAAAAATTTTACTATGGAAAATAGATCATGTATTTTCATTAGTATAAGTTTTTTCTAGGGACTTTGTTAATGTTCCTAGAGATGATAAATACAATTTTGATGGCATGACATGACAATCTTTAATTATTTTTTATGGAAACGATAATTTGAGGAACATGTTTTATGTTATTTTTTTGAAAAAAAATATAAAAAATCCTGATGTGGTGTTTTTGGAGGAGAATAAAATTACATTCATCGAAATCATATTTAAATTTTTCACCAATTTTTTATTTTCTTACACAATCCTAATCTAGTTCTTAATTCATTTTTAACTTATATTGTTAATTATAATGATCATGTTGTTGTATAGAATGATATTCTGGGATAAAAATTTGGATTTTCTGTTTCTGTTGTGCATGATGTTTCTGATGATCTAATACCTAGGGTGGTTAGTGAGCTTGTAGTTCATATCAAAAGATAAATTATAAATTTCGCCACATCTACTTGATATTAAAAACAATATTATGTGATTCTCACTATAGGAGGTGTAAAAAAATATTTTGATGAGGGGATGTAAGGTAATTAAACGTATAAATTTGTTGTAACAATTAGTAATAATATAAGGTTATTTTTTGAAAACCATACATTTGAGTCGAGGTATAAAAATAATGTTACGAGGGATTCAAAAAATATTTGTTTTATTATATTAAAATGGATAATATTTATCTATTCCATGATATAATGTTTGACTAGTTGTTTAAGGGTTCTAGCTGATTAAATAAAATGATTTTAGAGAAATTCTCCCACATTGAATCACAATTTATTCCATTTTAGTTGTATATAATTTTTGGAATCCAATTGGGATATATAAATAGAATATATAGATATAAACAAAACATTCCACCACATTGATTTTGAGAAGTATATTTAAATAGATAATCTTAGGGGTTTTTTAAATAAAATAAAGAGAAGCATATATAAAAAAATAAGGGATTGTTTTTATAGTTTAAAGAAATCTCCAATGAAGTGGTGTATGAAGTTTTAGTATTTCATATTTCATTAGGTATTTAGGATGAACCGTCCTTATCATTGTGTTATTCTAATAGATTAATGGATTATGATTTTAAAATAATGATAATTTATATTGTTGTTATGATCATTATTTCCCCTAAACATCTAGAATTGAGAGTTTGATGATGGATAATTTTCAGTATTTCATGATGAAATACTTAGAATGTAATGAGAGAAATATTTATTTATATAAATTCCATTCTTATAATTATGTCATATGGTGAAAAATAAATCATTATAAATGATTATTGAAGGAAACAATAAGAATTTATATATGTTAAGGAACCTATACTAATGAAATAATATCATGACCTTTGGAATAGTAGTGTGACACTTGTGAATAGTAACCAGCCAATTTAATTGTAACCTCACCAATTAATATTATAAAATAATATATCAATCTTAAAAGTTACAATATGATATAATTATATCATATTATACGTAAATTAATATATTAAAAACTATTAACTAATATTTGGTAATTTGGTATATCATAAATATTTAATTACAATTTTATGTCTAATTTAATAATTTAAAATATAATATATTTTCATTAAATGTATTAGGAAACTATTATTTTGATGTCTTATGATTATATGTTAATTTATGAGACTCAGGTAATTTTTTCAAAGTGTTATAAAAGTAGTTATAATTTAAAATCTATATTTTCCAAGTCAATGTAGATTTTAATTAAAAATGGAATTTTAAATATTTATAAAATCATTTTCTTAAAATGGAGATCATTTTTAATTTCATCATTTTAGAAATTAGTTATGGTTAATTTTTTGGATTTTTCTAGAATATTTGAATTTTTGTTAATAGTGGAATATTGTAATTTACAGTATATGTGAATAAATGAATATTTGAGCCATGTATGAGTTATGGAGGATGCAAGTGACCATTTTTTAGTAACTCACATGCTTAATTAACTCTATTTACTCTCAATAATCAGCAATATTTCATCTTATGAGAATAATAATAAAAAATTCAGTAAAATAATTGGAAAACACCTTCTCCTCCCCTATAAGTACCCCACATCACCACATATTATCTTAAAACCAATCATTACTTGGGACCTGTCTATATTCTTATGAATATTATCCCAAACCTCTCCAACAAATCCATGATATTTTTGTCTTATCAATATAACAAAACCAATAACAATGGTGGTTCTCTAGAAGAAGGAATCTAGAGGGAAAACCCTCTTCCGTTTTCATTCAATTTATTTTTCATGTTCAATTATATTCATATCTTCTCCTCACATCCACTTGTCCAATTGGAATGAAAAATAAATTATATAACATATACTATAATTTTATCTTGTTTATGACATAATTCATCCTCAAATATCTTTTGCAACTTTTTCTTTTTTTACAAATGAAATCATCATTTGTGAGGTTTTTATTTACCACCATCATGGAAGATGTGATTTGAACGTTCAATTAATCCTAAAAGTATGGTCATGAAATAATTTTTATGGATGTATCATATTATAATATCTGTATTATATATTATTTAATTTTCTGGATTCATTTTTTACACTGGATATTAATTTATAAAACAAAATTTACTCGTTGTGATAAAAAAACTAAATTAATGAAAACAATTATCATTGATGATTTATATAAAGATTCATCCATACTATTGTAGAAATATAGTATTTTAGAGTAATATAAGTTAATTAATAACATATAAGTTCTTATATAAATTTATCCTCATTCTACATGATTTTCTATAAAATAATATACAAGTAAACTAATCATGAAAACCATGGAAACTAACTCTCTCAAACAATGAAATTGAATTTCATAGAACATAATAAAGGGAATGAAAAAACTTAATAAAAATTTTATAAATCAAATAAATTTATTAAATGATATGAATAAATTAATTAATGTATTTAAATTTATTATTTCAGACATTAATATCATGTGCAGAATCATTTCTTACATAAGTTAAGGGATTATACCCAAACATCCATTATTCCATCGGGCTAATCTTTATCAACATTTAACCAATTGAAATTCTCCTTTTTTATGTGTATATTCAAACTTATTTTTATATGTTTTAAAATCATTTTTCAATATCAATTAATCCTTTTCAGGGATATAATTTTTTTAAAGGCTCATTACACAATTCTTCTTGATAAGCAAGCCCGATTTAAGTGAACGTCTAGAATTATTAACCATTCTGTAGTGTTCTCAATAATATGTATTAAGGAACAATTATTTTTTCTAAAATCACTCATTTTATCATCACAATCTAAATTAGTTCAATTCTAGTTTTAAACAAACAATTATTCATTTTATATTTTTAATACTCTTGGATGTTTTCCCTTTAATTTTAATAAAAACGATATATTTATACAGTTACATTAACACTATTTTCTATTCAGTTTTACATCATTTATCATGATATATTTCTAATTACTTTATGAATGTACATTTATGATGTAATTCCTTTCAATCATGGAAACTTTTACAGTACACCCATTTAGTTTTCTATTGATATGATTATGATACCCAATTCATTCCATGGGTATCCTTATGTCTATGTTTGATGACTTATGTATAATTGGTTATGTAGAAATAATATTCATCAAAATTTTATAATGGGTGAACCTAGACATTTCTACAATGCATTGGGAAAATTTTAATCTCATTAGACATTATATTCAACAATCATAGTGGTTATACTTGACTTGTGCTCCATGTGGAACGATCTTGGTGGTTAGCCTTAAATCATTCTCATCTATGTGCAATGAGCCTTAACTAATGATACTGTATGTGAAACGATAATTGATCCATGATCCTCTATGTTAAATGAACCTTGACAGATGATAGAGTCAAATTTTGTGGTGCGCCCACATTACTGTGATATAAAGATTATATGATCGCATGTTATTATTCCTTATGTTTAATCATCTTCCATTGTTTATATATATTTCTATTAAGACTTCTAATCCATGTTCTATGATTTATATTATTATTTATTTCTTTACTTGGATTTTTATCTCATCCCATTGTTCATGTTATCCCCTGGTTATCCTATATATATGTAAGGTCTCAATGGATGTTTGTAGCTCTTAATGGATGAAAAATAATCAAATGTTTTATTACGCTCCATGTTTTCAATTTTATGTACATAGTCTTCCTAGACCCTAGACATTATGATCTTTTTTTTTTAATTTGATGGATAATTATCCTTAAAACCATGTTATTGTATGTGATAAAGGATAGGGTTTCTATATATGATTAGTGTGTAATATTATTGTAATAACAATCTATCATGATATAAATGTAAATATATTATACATATCTCATTAAAGATACATTTAGAAGGATCATCATTGATTTTCAATAGACAGAGAAATTTCTTAGTAATCCTTTTGATTAATATTTTAATATTACATATATTCATTCAACATCTATACATTACGAGATAGATGGGATACAAAAAATAAATTATTCATTTTATATTAGTTTTTTGATATATTAAATAGTATTTAATATACACAATATAGATCATCCAGTTGTGGTGGTCAATATTTGTTTTCACAAATCTAGGACAAGAATATTGAAGAGGTGTAAATTATATTTTTTTATATCATTATGGTTCTTATGTTATGATATTATATTTCAGTAGTGAGAAATCCTATCATTTTTTATTTATGAATCCAAATACGGTAGGATATATGGATTTGAGGAAGTAAATATTAGTCTATTTGATCTAATTAACAGGGGATATGTATCCTAACAGTCTAGATTTATAATATGTGTTTCTTTATCAACCACTATATATGAGTTTATTATGTATAAAGAAAATATGTAATAAATTTTATAGATGAAAATTTTAATTAATGTGGTCAATCTTAATCTTTATAAGAACGTTTTTTTGTGATATCCATAGAGCTATTTATATGGGAGCCATATATTTTATAGTACAATGGAAACATATCGATGTTCAATACCACTGGATATATTACATACATGATATTATATGTTTAGGGATCAATAATATTTATAATAATGATAATGAGTTATATATATTAACCAATATTTTTATGAATTTCTAATTCTATGAATTGTAGACTGATTTAGGCTTTTGATGTGATCCCAATAAGAGTCATAAGGAGTTTTGTTGTTGTTGTACACATCATAAAAAAATATTGTGAGATTATTTAAAAAAAATAAAGATTATAGGAAAAGGGAGTTATTCTTTTTGGGGACGGGAACTTATTTACACCTATGATCAGTTATCCTTTTCAATTATATTTATTTTGGAAATCGTTTCTTAGCTATTTTATATTTTCATTTGGTATGAAATTGTTATGGTCTTGTTAGATTTGATTGATAGTTTTCTTTATAAAAACCCAGGTGTTTATTGTATTACTTTAATTTATATGGGGAACCATTAATCTTAATGGGTAGATACATTATTATTACTCTTGTGTTGGGTTTCATTCTTCATTTTTAGATTGATTTTTGGGATGCATCAATTTTTTATACATGATTTTGTATTACCTAGTATTATCTTTGGGATCAATTTTATTTGTTGGATTATCTTGCACTTACTCATTGATATTTAATGGAGTTTCATACAGGAATATACCTATGGTTTTTTTTCAAATTTGGATTTCCATGTAAAAATATCTTTTTTCAATCTTTAATTTTTGGAACACCTATTTTAGTATGTGGAATGTCTGCTTAATTGTTTTTTTAATTTGATCAAATTGATAAAAAATTTATTTCACTGCATGTTACATTACTAATCGCATGTGCATTTACCACTCATGAAATTGTGTCATATAAATTTGATCATTTTATTAACTTGATTTAATTTACAAATAATTCATCAATACTATTTGTGTAATTTATTTACCACAATTGACATTTCTTTTAAAAATTCCAAATTTTATTTTAATGATTATTTTAGGAAATATTTTTTTGAGGTAAGAAGGATAATATTTCACCAGTCATATATCCACCAAATTAGGCCTATCCATTTTATTTTCACTGTGATATTTCAAAAAAAAATTCCTAGATTTTATTCCTAAAATATTTAAAGGAATATCTTATTTCATTAAATATTCATCAAGAATAATGGAAGCCCCTCATAAACACTAAAAACCCATAGAAGATGATTTTTTCGTTTTTCTATTAAAATTTCAATCATAAATTCTTATTACTAAGGTTAATGTTCTCCATGACTATATAGTGATTAAGACATGATAAATAATGTAACATAAAAACCAAGGCCAATGAGAGATATTATTCTACTACATAAATTTGAATGTTAAATAATTGAATAATATGGAGTTAAAAATCATATAGAAGATTAGTTGATCATGAGTACTCATATAGATAATGTATAAATTCATGATAATAAACTAGTTAATAAATCCATTCTAGGTGATAATCATTATTTATTTAATGGATAAGTTCTATGATATACAGACCAGAGAAATTTTCATATAACATTTCATGGTTGATCACATTTTAACATATAATTTATATTTCAACATAAATTTATTAAAAATAGAATTTTTTGGTTGATCAATACCATCAAAATATTTTTAATGATAAAAGTATTAAAATATATTTTCATGAAAGTGAAGTACATTAGGTACATAAATTGTTTCATGCATTACATTTAGTGAACACTTTATACCTCAATGTACAAAAATGAATGTTTCATTGTTTTAAATTTACATGCCCTATTTTTTTAAATATTCATAGGATTTCTATAATAAATTTGACCAACGTATGTTCATAAGAAATAGTTCAGAAAAATCCTTAAAAACTAATTTTTTTTGGAAATATTTGAAGTGTGGGGAATAAATTTTAAAGAAAAATTTTAAATCTATTTAGTACTGCATAAATATTGTTATATATATACATATATTTTCATTCAAAATGGAGTGTACCCGATGTTTTGAAATCTAGAAATTCCTTAGTTTTTTAAAAAAAATTCTCTAAGCTTATATATTTTTCACATTTATACTGGGAGGAGATATCATCAATGAACAAGACAACCACCTTTTCTAAATGAGCATAGATTCTTTATTGATGATATATAATGTGTCCTATAATACTTTAATACCATAACATACATATTCAAATAAAAATTATGTTGTCTCTAATATAGTGATAAAATGAATCATTGAAATTACTATAATGAAAAATCAAAATATATGGATCCAATATTTGGTTAACACCTTTGGGATTATAGAATATCCCATAGAACCCCCATTGGAATGAAAATAAATGAGTTTACTTATGATATGTTTTTTCACTTTATGATGTAAATAGAATAAAAGTCATATTACCTTGTCATATAGATAAATTTATATGCCTAAGAAGTGGTAATGTAATAAAATGTTCAGATTCTCGAGCTCGAATAAATAAATTGATAAAATTATTTTTTCACTATAATTTACAATTTTAGAATAAGTGAGGTACATATAAATATTATCTTATCATAGATATTTCCATCCTACAGAAAAATAGATACATTGCAATAAAAGAACAAAATTAATCCCATTTAAACATTATTTTATTTGGGAAATACCATATTTTTCAGTAATATATAAACACATTTAATTCTTTTTAGATTATAAAATAAGGAGCTAATTCTGAATTAATTTAGAATAACAGATAGATAAAGAAGTATTTTTGAATTATACCCCAAAAACCATTCCCAAATATCACACTCCAAACATTATATCATTAAAAACCCCATGTTTTATATTACATTAACATTGTTTAATTGTGTTTTTATTTTATATCTTCTAAAACATCAACTTTTAAAGTAATGAACTAAGGAAATTTCATAAATCTTGTTTTTGGGAGGGTAAAAATTTTATTTTTATACTTTTTAGAGTTTGTAATTTCCATAAATATATTTGATTTTATTTTTTAGTTTTCTATGTTTTTAATATTTTGGATGTTATGGGAACCATATGAGTTAAAATTGAATAAATGTTTTTTGTTTAGAACATATTATTATTGTGAGTATATTTTATGAATATGGAAACTAATATTATAAAAATTCTAAAATAATCATATTTTTAGATTCAGTGTTTGAGAATTATATACATTGGAAAAAAATTGACCACATTCCATAAAATAATATTGAATAATAAAATCTTATAACAATCAGGATTATAAACAAATTTTGTCATGTTTTTTCAAATATATTATTTCTTGTGAGAAATAAGGCATGGGTTATTGAATATATTTTTTTTTATTATATTAAAATCCTTAAATTATTGAGAAATTTGTGCTGAAAATTATTGAGGCATTACTTTTATTTTTAAAAAAAACATTCACACAATAAAAACATATTCCATAGTACACTGTAACATTGACCCTTGAAAGACCTAAGAATCTATAAATTATTTTTTTAATTAGCCAAACTAGAAACCTAAAATCCTTTTCTATTCACCACTCGTATTAATTTCATTGTATTGGTTGATATCATGTTATGGGTAAGGTGAGGTTTTCTGAAATCCATGGTAAATGAAGTTATTTTGAATTACTATATTATGATAAGAACATTTTAGGAAAATAATCAATGGATGTAAATAATGGATAGAAAATTAACCTTACAAATTTTTTCGATGAATTTCATGCATTTAATCAAATCCCAATGAATCCACTCAACCTTGAAAATAAAATCTGTCATAAATGTTAAAATGAAAATTGGATGAATATTTGTATTGAATGTTTATGATTGAAACAATTAATACTTTATAAGTGATTAAGGTGTTACTCACCCATAAAAATATAGATGTTACGAAATCAATAATTGAAAAATTGAGTAAGGAAGATTCTATTACTTGGTGGAAAACATGAACCATTTATTTTTCATCAAATAATTTTAGAACCCCTCAATTTTCCTAAAATAATTTATCATCTGACCCAAAAAATACTAGTATGCAAAACATATCAGGAAATTAATCATGATGAAAATAACTACTTGACCCATTGAGTAATGATATATAAACTCATGAAGCATATTATGATCACTGCATGTGTTTTGAATCGGAAATAAATTTTAGAGATTCATAATTTCTGTGATTATTGAAATATTTCCTATGATGTTATTATTAATGTTAATAGGGGATGAGAATGTTTTTATTAAATTTAATACACCACATAATGTAAATTTAATTAATTATATATATAAATATATGATATGTTTGGGTGACATAGCTTTTGGAAAAGAGACTTACATTGACCTGTGTTTTGAATTTTATATTGGTAATATTTTTAGAGTTTAATTTTCTAGGATTCCATGGTTCAAGTTTGGGGGAGATAAATAATATTATATTTTCATTAGAAATAAAATTAATTTCATTAGATTTATATCCATTATTTTTTACCTTTGAGTTGATAACTTATTTCTTCTTTATAGGTGTATTAAACACCCATTGACAATAGAATACATTATCATTAGAATAAATTTATTGCATTTTATATATTTGGATTCACACAAACTGTAACACACCAAGCTTCCATAGTATGCTTCTCATTGAATAATACAGTAGCGTGTGTTGTACGTAACCTCGATTTCTAACACACCCCAACCAATCAAACTAACTGTTATGAATATAAATACCCAATTTTTTAAATTTTTAAAATTTTATCTTTCAAAATGGACTTCATTTTTGGATTCAAAATATCGAAATTAGCTTATGGTGAATTTTTGGTATTTTTCCGAAAACATTCAATTTTTTATGAATTTTAAAAAACACTAAGTTATAGTTTAAAACCAAATTTTTATTTAAATAATTAATTGTTTTATTTGAATTTATTTTAGGTCAAAATAGATAAATTATACCTATATAAGTTCAATTTAATTTATTGGATTTATTATATAATAAGTTTAGATATATAATTTTTTTGACTTTTTACCCTCTTTTACCCACCTCCAAGGAGCATTTGCAATTTTTCCATAAAACATAATTTTACAGCTTCTGTGAGTTGAGTTTTAAAAATATGAGAGACTCTTTCTATATCAGTAAGTAATATTCGGCTCAATATGATTAAAATAATTTTTTATGAATAGTAACATTTAACTTTTATTTACCACGGTCAAAAGTAAATAGGGTTGTTAAGGGTAAAAATGATATTATTATTACCCTAACACATGATCTATTTCTATTGTATAAGTATAATTAGACTAAAACAACCATATTAATTAAATATGAACCTATTTATTTCAATTTAATTAGATTAGAACTATTATTATTATTTTATTTAAAGAAGTGTTAAATGATTTAAATTAAAATTTATTAACTAAAACATTTTTACTATATGGTTACACACAATATAAATTCAACTATTAATATTCATTAGAAATCTAAAACGATTTCCTACATAATTTTATTTTAGTTATAATTTATAGAAATTAAATAATTATATTTATTTTTGACACAATGATGATCAAGTAATTACCTTATTAAAGAATGATTTAAATAATTGATATTATAAATACCCAGATAAATTTAATTTTAGACTTTTTATGTATTAAACTAATTTTTTAGGTTAATATGATATATTTGGGTAGGTTATATGATTTTTTTGATGTAATAATTCTTCTATGAATTTAGCAAAAACAAAATACCAAATAGTGTCAAAATTGACATAAAAGAGTTTTTAAAACAAATTTTATGTTATTAATTGATATTATATTCCTAAAAATTTAAGTTTCAGACAAAGATCATAAGTAATATTATATATTTCATTAATGAAACACTTGAGATTATTCTTGATGTTTATATTAAGTATATTAACAAAATAATATAAAAAACAAAGAGACATGATAAATGTCAAACTATTTAACTATTTGTTAAATATAAAATATAAAGTTAATATAGTGACCCAAACCTCTCTAAAACCTATTGGCTGAGTGGCTTTCTACCAATCCACACATTATACTTTAAAAAATTTATTTTCAAGCCACTAGAAACTGGAAATGTGTTTATTATAAAATAATATTTCTAGATTTTCTTAAGGTGCCCCTCACCCCTCTTATAAAAGGAAACTCCCCCTTCTATCGAATTCACACCTTCAAATCCATTTGGATCATCCAAAACCTTCCCAAATATCCTATAAACAATTATACATTTATCCTAGAGGCCTTATTTTATTCATAAATCCAACCTAAAGATCCCTTTTGATCAAATAAAAAAGAATAAACTGAAGAAAAGGTGAATACTTCATCACCTCTTTCAAGTTACTTTCTTCTTCGACTAACTCTTTCATTATTGTTTAAATTATAAAATAATAACTCTAGTATATTCCATATACTATGATTTTATTATAAATATGGTACAACCATATTCATTATTCTATCCATCCTTTCAATGGCATGTCACCATATGTGCGTACGTACGACTTACCGTCTCCAAGTCATGGTGTAATTGTTATTCAATACATTATTATTTGGATGAGAATAATAATTATGTGTAATTGACTTAAATAATAAATATAACATGATATTTATTCTTTATATAAGATATACTATCCAATTATATATTATTTTAATATCAAAAGAATGATATTGTCGCTCGTGCGTACGTACAGATTACCGTCTCCACGAACGCGATAAGATTCATTCCCCATCGTATCCATTCACGACTAATTTTTATTAGATGATAATAAAATAATTTTTAAATACTTAATATCATTATGAATATGAACAAGATACATTCTATGCATAATAATCATTACTTACATAACAAATCATATATTGGAAAACGAATTAGTTAACACCCCAAAAAACGATAATACTAAGATATTATTAACATAGCAACATTAGAAGATCATATATGATATCATATTTATGTATATAGTTCTTGAATATTTTAATAATAATTATTTCATCATTATACAGGAGGTTAACCTACCCTCAACCAATGAAAATTACATGGTAAGGGTTAATTCTACTATCTCTTTATTATCTGAGGTTGTTTTTATGTAAGTATCTACTAGGTCCTCTTTATCATCCACATCCATGTTTCATAAAAATGTATTTCAAATGATTTTTACTATTTACTAGAAAATTATTTAATGTCATTTAAACCCTCATTTTAACTTATATGTTTTTAAAGTAATCTTTCAGTCGTTTTCCAAACAAGTTACATCACGACCTTTTCGACAAAAATAAGGTAAGAATGTTTTTAAATTTATACAGCAGGTTCAGTTATTCCTTGTATTTATAACATCATCAAATATTCCCTTACAAGATTATAAGAATATTTTAAAAATAAATGTTTGATTTTATAATTATGTAACTTTAAATGATTTAAAAAAAATAATGACATATTTCTCTCAAATAGTTTTGATTCCATCTTTCCCAACATGCTTTAATAGATTTTATACTTGTTTGAAGTCAATTCATTATGATACAAATATTCATAATGTATTGAAGGTTTTGTGATATGATTGATTGTGGATTTTTTATTTTTATACCATTCATGGTTTATGGTTAAATTATTGACATATTGTATGCTAGTTTTAATACGAATTTTTATGTTATATTTCAAACTTTTCATAAGAGGAATATATTCAACTTAGTATGTGATGTGTGGAGCCTATTGTAGATCCTAAATGCATCGGTATGTCTCAGGAGACAACTAGATAAGGAATTGTACAAGGCCTTTCCAAATTTTATATATGGTTTTGGTCGAGGCCTTAATAATTTTTAGTAGTCTTGGTCTAGGCCTTGACAAAATGTTTCAAAATTTCAGGTATTATACATTCCCTCATTATGAAAATAATATTGATGGTCTATGTGGTCATTAAACTAGTAGAATACCCATGATTATGTTTTATTATGTAATTTTTTACACATCTCATATTCCGTCCATAAAATTATTCATGTAAATTATTAGTAAAAGAATGTGGTTTCAATTTGTCACTATGATTAATATTTAGGTTATCTTCTGCTATAATTGTTACCCTTACTGAGCATTTGATCTCACCTCTTTCTTATGATTTATTTTCTCAGGATATTAAGAAGTTATTTATGAGTTACATACATGCATAATCTATGAGGCTTGGATGTTTCTAATGGAATAAAGTCGTGTTGAATTTCTTTTCAAGTTTTAAAGTTGAACTTATGAATGAATCTTGTTTAAAATAATACTAAACTGATCGGTCTTTTGATACATGATTTCCATGTGATCATGAAAATGTTATGTATTAATGCACCAAACTCTGGGTAACTAGGGTTGGGGCGTTACACAAACCAAATGATAATTTCATAATTCTCTAATATTACATAACAATTATGAATTTACAGGGCACTAAATGGAAATTGAAAAATTAATGACTTTGTAAAATAAAAGTGTCCAAAATCACTTATGAAAATATTTTTGATTCTAAAGAGACTATTTTGAACAATTCTGTTGAATAATAAATTTTGATAGATTATAATTTTTTTTGGAATGATATAAATGAACCTCATTTAGAAAATTCAACTAATATTTTAAAAAATTAATTAATTTCATCCATGAAAAGGTTATGTAATGACAATGAATATTAGTATAATAATTCTTCTTTGAATCAGATTATTTTTTATACATAAGTTACATTGTTATATATATTTTATGATAAAAAGTAAATTTATACTCTTTATTTCTAATTCTATTGAAAATTATTAATACAATTATTTTAAAATGGTAATAAATAAATATAACATCATTTACATGTAAAAATAAACAAATTTTAGGAAACCATTTTTTGTGCACAATGTATTTTTATCTTATTAAATATAATTAATAATAACTTATTAATTATTTTAATGAAATTTTTATATAATATGTTCAAAAAAATTAACATTTAATGGCAATTTTTTCAATTAAAAAGAATAAATTCATTTAATTCACCAAAAATACATTTTTTTTGTAAAATTTTTTTTTACGGGTTCTATTCATGGGTATTAAAAATAATTTCAACCCCATTTATAGAATGAATATTATATAATCGATATAATATTTGAAATCATCATGTTAAATTTTGTTATATCGTTAATATTAAAATTATTCAAATATATTAGTTTCCCCAATAAAATTTATCTCATCATGGAATGGCTAAAAATGGATAATGAGGGGTTAAACTATATTAGATGTCTTTAAATTAGTCAAAAAATATTATCATTTTATTTTTTGTGTATATTCCAATATTCCCTTATCAAGTATTTCATAATTTTCAAAAATATTAATCCCACTCCTTGATTTAAATTTAATAAATTTAAAAGTTGTTAATATTTATAAGGGAAACGATCCTCTCACTTAAAAAGAACGATATTATCCTCTATTATCCACACACTTTGATAACATTATTTC